>CM039675.1:202284505-204684505 GCA_022496015.1 Hordeum marinum | reverse complement strand
TAGTCGAAGCTCCCATTCACAAGAAGAATGATTATAAGTCATTTGCCGTCACATTTTCTTGGCTCTAACGTGGGAAAAACCTATAATTTCCTAGTGAAAAATGATGTTAAGTGATAAGCTCAATATTAAATTTTTTATGTTATGAAAGAGTCAAGTTTTTTATGTAACATGTTTTTGGCTCATCTAGAATTATTTAAATTACTCTTATGGTTGCTTCCCCTTTTAATGTCTTAGATTCATGATGTGCCTATTATTATCAAACTTCCAATATCACATATTTTTGAGACTTTGTAGTTGCTTCTTGGAAAAAAAAATTACAACTAGAAAATATTAAGGTTGGAAGAAACTAAGTAAAACTAGATATTTTCTGGCTACGAGCATTTCCTTTCTGAAACCTGGCCAACTTTGGTGTTGAAGGTATGAATACATATAGTAGTAATAAAATGAATATTTATCCTCTTGGCCATATTTGTAGTGGGACTTTACTTCAAGGTAAATGTAGTGTATGAAATACCAAGAGTGCATATTATTATGATTGAACTACTTGTTGCTCTTCACTTTGTTGGCCGAGCAATTATGAGATGAAATAATTCTCTTTGTTCAGCCTGTTTCGGATAGGCTCTTGCTTATCCTACCTCATTTTGTGTAAAATTAGTCCAGCAATGTCTCCCTCTTATGCACACAAACTGTTTCCTCCATGTGTAGGATTACAGGTAAGAGCAGGAGTTCTGTTCACGTCAATAGAACTCACATGAGCTAAAATGATCTTCATTTTCTTCTAAAAGATCTTAGATAATCATCCTTTATAAATATGCATGTGTTTTTAGATGAGATTGCTAGATAGATGGTTTATAATTTTACCATCCTGATATAGCTTTAGCAATATTTTCTCAAAAGATCCAGACTAGAAAGCCACATTTCCGAGTGACAAGAACAAGTAAGGAAGGAACAAAAGATCCATAGACTCCATAGACATGGTTGGATGGTACAATGGTAGGTCATGGAAGTAGTTCCGTCGGTGGTTGCACAATCCATGTGATGTTGATCAAAGCTATTAAATCTTCTTGCTCTATATATCTAATCATATGCTAGAGAACTGATGGATGTTCTAGATTAACATTTTTGATTTGTGCCTACCTACTTATGTGCACAATTCGAGATGGTGTGGAAATATGAGCACAAGAGATTCATTTTAGAACATACATTCGTCTTTTTATGTTCCTCTTGACATATTGTCGATGTACTAAGAAACAAGCCCCTTAATCCCCAGACTTGTGCATAGATGACCGCAACCTCTCGAACGACAAGACCTTGTCGGGCAAGGACTCACCTCCAAGCAACTCCAACGAAGACTAAGACGAATTGTGCACATAAGTAGGCAAACAAAAATAAAAACTATTAATCTAGAACATCCATCAGTTCGCTAGCATATGATTAGACATATAGAGCAAGAAGATCTAGCTACGAGCGCTTTCCTGCCAAGACCTCTGCCCATCAAGCCATTGCCCCATCTCATCAGGTTGATTGTCTACATAGTCTAGGTGGAGAGCGGGTAGATGTTAGGTGGATTGGCTGAGGCGCGTGGTGGTTGGGTAGATTTAAAACAAATTTAATGACACCCTCCTATGACGTGGCAAGAGAATAAGAGGTAGCTAGGCAAACAACACATAAGGAGAGGCCATTCTTGCCTGGAGACGCTGCCAGCATGCCACTTATGGCGCATTTATTGCATCTGTCATAATCCGCTAGAGTTAGGTATTTCCCACTATAGCTCCTGCCATTGTCTCGGGCAGCAATAGTGCCCACTATTTACCCCATGTAAAGACTATTTTAGCTATGGTGGTAGCCTCTTGGATTATAAAAGGAGGTCCATGGCTACCTTTAGCAGTCTCGACACCTCGATCATTCTACACGCATAGCCGGACCACCCTAGGGCATCCCTTGCCAGGTGGTGATGCTCTTGTACTGTGAACTAGTAAATAATCCACCAACACAGGCGTAGGGTTTTATGCTCCTGAGCATCCCGAACCTGTCTAAACCATCGTGCACATAGCGATTAGTGATGCTCTTCACGCATCCATGATCCCTATAACAGAATCACAAAAAGGGACCTTGCCAGTTCCATAGATTATCGTACCCCAACATCTTTGGCGCGCTAGGTAGGGGGGCTTGTTGCACGAATCATCGTCGACACCTTGATTGATGCCCATGGAACCCAAGAAGGGAACGTCACCAGCCGTTCCGTCCCTGTCCAAGCTGCCTACACCGGTTGCTATGGGCAACAGAGGCGGAGACGAACACCGTGCCCACCGCCCCAATGAGCGAAGTCACAACACCACGCATAGATCCGTGAGCTACCATCCGGACCCAGCTATCGTAGACTCCCGGGACGCACTAGTGGTGTCCGAAGGTAGCGCCAACGCGGCAACAGAGGTGGAGAAGGCCAACATGGCAGCGGCGAACGCGATGGCAGGGAACACGATGGTGGTAGCAAATGCAGTGGTGCCTCCATCGCGAGTTTCGCAAGGAAACCGCAACCAACACCCCTTTGATGACAACCCTGGGAGATGTGTAGACAAGACCCTTGTGTCTCACTTACAGGAAGCGCTAGACCAATCTGGACAATAGCCCCGAGTGAAGATAGACATCAGACGACGACACGGGAGAGTCGTGTCCCTGACACTATAAGGAGTAAGAGTGCCACACGCTCCTTAGACAACTCCATCCCCAAGACCATGGGTGAAGCTCTGGTGTAGGCCCAGGTGCTGCTGAACTTCCCGCCTACACCGGAGAAGATGGAATAATGGAGGGAAACCATACAAAGCTTTCTGAGTTTTGGGAACTAGGACATGATAGATGTGGTAGAACCATTGAAATTGCGTCAGGCGGCCCCAACGAGGCCTGCCACTAGACGCGACCCGGGTGGGGCTACCACTGTGCAGTCGTCCCCACAACAACAATAATACTCCCGCCAGTCCAACGCGCAGGCTGAAGTGCCCTATGCATCGACGGACCCGCGATAGAAGAGAGATAAGCGTAATGTCTTGAAGGACAGGCGCAAAGAGGATGCGCGCACCACCATCGAGACACGATGGGAGACGCGTCATCAATCGGATGGAAGATCGAGCCGTTGATGACCCTGCGTCGGGGGTTCCCAGCAACATGCCTTATGAGGTTGGTTGTCTGGAGTTCACCCACGAGCTGCGGCACGTCCGCTGGCCCTCTAGCAAAGCCTTTAAGCCAGAGTTGTCAGACAAATACGACAGCAAGATCAGTTTGTCAGAGTTCCTAGGAATATAGTCCATAGCTGTGCAGGCTGCAGGGGAACACAACGAGGACATACTCGCCAACTACTTCCCGCTGGTGCTCAAGACGAACGTGAACTTGTCGGAGGGGTCTGTTTCCTCCTACGTAGACCTGTGCAACCAATTCGTTGGTACATACCATGGGGAACACAAACTCCCAGGAAATCCTAGCTATTTGCACGTGATTCCTCAAAGAGATGCCAGAACCCTCCACAAGTACATCCAAAGGTTCAACTGTGTGCATCACAACATCCCAGCCATCCACCCTGCCATGGTCATCACTACATTCCACATGAACGTACGCAATCACCAGATCTGCTAGGAGATGAGCATCAACATGGCGTGGGATGTCGCCGAGCTCTATGCTCTGGTTCATAGATGTGCATGGCCCGAACAAGGAAGAAGGCTTCTCGGAGAGGACGCTGGCGCGGGGGTCGACTCGGATGATGACAACGTGCGTGCCTCCAACAAAAAGGGGCGAAAGCGTAACTGGATGCTCAAGGGCAAGGCAGTCATGGCTGTCAAATGCACCGACAACTCCCATGCCAGTAAGATGGCCAAGTCAGAGGGGTCCGTCAAGGACTTTGTCGCCTGCTCCAGGGACGATGAGGCCATGGCATGAGATAAGACCGACATCCCATACTGCAAGATCCACCCGACCAAGTGCCATGACATCACTAAGTGCTGCCAAGTAGAACAACTTGTTGAGAAGCAGAAGCAAGAGAACAAAAAGCGCGACAAGGAGAAGGGCTAGGATAGTGCTGGTTGGTCCGGAAGAAGAACCACGGCGGCCGCCACGACAAGGCAAAGTAGCAAAAGGAGAGGTCTGCTCGAGGTCGAGGCAACAAATCTGATGATGAATAAGCATACGGTGATGAGGATGAAGAAGGATCTGATGGCCAAGAGTTCCAGAAGGCTATAGATGTTATGTGTGTTGATGGGGGGCATCTTTGCAATCCTCCCGCAGGAAGCTCAAGCAATGGGCCCGTGAAGTCAATGTAGCAGAACCAGCGATAGAGGCAAGGAAACCCCTTAGGTAGTCCAACACTCCCACCATCTTTGACGCACAGGATCACACTGACCACACCACTGCCGTCGTGTGTGTGTGATGTTGTTATTTTCTCCAACAATTTGCATCCTGAAAGTCAAGAAGTTGCTTGTTGCCCGACATGATCAAGCGGCTATAGATTCCTGACACCGATCTCAAGCTGACATGGTCTTTCCACGTGGTCAACCCAGGAAGATCACATCCCAACAAGAAGATTACTCTGCTAGTGATGTTCGACAGCGAGCTCACTTTCAGGACAAAGAGGGGCGTATTTGACGTCACCAAGATGTCACTGCCCTAAAACGGGATCTTGCACTGTCCGGCGCTGGCAAAGATCATGGCAGTGTCTCACCATGCCTACAACACACTGAAGATGCAAGGGCTGTTGAGGATCATCACCATCCATGCTGACAACAAAGATGCGGTCCTCTACATCAACAAGCTTTACTAGGAGGTAGTTGCACCATCTGCTGACAAGGCACTCGCATCTAGCAGTAGAATTCCCCAGGGGAAGAACAAGAAGAAGACTTCCGGCTAGGCTCGAGAGGACTCCAGGAAGCGTGCCGCAAAGCGTAGCATGCCCGTCGATGACTCACCTGAGACTTCTGCTGCCAGGAGCAAGAAAAACAAAGTGACCATTCCTAAGACAAAGGAAGTGGCCGCATGGGAGAACGGTGAGGGAGAAACCTTCACCATATGTGTCACCCTCAATAGCAATTAGGAGAGCGCACTCATCTCCTTCTTGAGGCGAATATCGATGTGTTTCCCTAGAAACCGTCTGACATCCCCTGTGTTCTCATGGAGGTGATCGAGCACCACCTTGCCACCTGCCCCCATGCATGCCCCATCAAGAGGAAGGTACAAAAACAAGCACTGGCTGGCAAGAGTTCATTTCCGAAGAGATCAACAAACTAGAGGCAGCATGCCTAATCATAGGTGTGCTTCACCCAAATGGTTGTTGAACCCTGTGGTAGTGCGTAAAGACAATGTGAAGTGGAGACTTTGCATGGACTTCTCCGTTGTCAATATGGCTTGTCCAAAGGACCCCTTCCCCTTGTCGTGCATTGACCATATAGTGGACTCAAAGGCCAGCTACAACCATCACGAGATTTTCATGGGCAAGGAAGATGAAGAGAAAACATCCTTCATCACTCCTTTTGGCACGTAGTGCTTCAAGTGCATGTCGTTTGGACAAAAGAGTGTTGGTCCAACCTTTGCAAGGGCTGTCAAGATTGGTCTTGGTCCACAACTACATAGGAATGTGGAGGCTTATATGTATGATATTGTGGTCAAGACCTAGGATGAGGCTACACTGATCCAAGACATAGAAGAAGCCTTTGCAAACTTGCGCAAGATCAACTTGAAGCTCAATCCCGAGAGCTTTGTGTTCGGAGCCACATCCGATAGGCTCCTCGGGTTCTTTGTTTCATAGCATGGGATAGAAAACAACGCCGCCAAGATTGAAGCAATCGAATAGTTGGAGGCACCGAAGCGTGTCAAGGATGTACGACGCTTGGCGGGGTGTGTTGCCGCCCTCAGCAGATTCATTTCCAAGTCTACAGAGCATTCCCAACTATTTTTCTGGATCCTCAAGATGACAG
This sequence comes from Hordeum marinum, assembly GCA_022496015.1. Taxonomy (NCBI): domain Eukaryota; kingdom Viridiplantae; phylum Streptophyta; class Magnoliopsida; order Poales; family Poaceae; genus Hordeum; species Hordeum marinum. Next base: position 204,678,551 of record CM039675.1, on the reverse strand, counting down.
GCCCAATGACATGGACCACGGAAGCAGAGGAAGCACTTCAAGATTTAAAGAGGTACCCGTCTTTGGCTCTGATCCTAGTCACGCCTAAACCAGAGGAACCGTTGCTGCTATACTTCGCGGCAATGAACCAAGTGGTTAACGCGACATTGTTGGTGAAGAGGGAAGCTGAGGAAGGCAAGATAGAAGCCCCCGAGCCAGCGGGCCAACCCCAGCAAACCAAGGAGCGGACGACACGAGTGCGACGCTAGAAGCAGAACAACGGGTTGTGCAAAGAGGAAGATGGTGCAGCAACCAGTATACTTCGTCAGCTCTCTCCTGCAAGGGGTAAGGTCACGGTACTTCGGGATATGAAAAATACTTTTCGGCCTTCTCATAGACTCTCGGAAGCTGCGTCATTACTTCCAGGCACACGAGATCACCATCGTCATTCGCCTCCCACTACAACGCATTTTGAGAAATCCGGAGCCAACCGACAGGATTGTGGAGTGGGCGTTGGAGCTAGCCAGCTTTCACTTGAGCTTTGAGAGCACTGCGAACATCGAGGGTAGAATCCTCGCATAATTCATTGCCAAATGGACACCAATGCCAGATGAACAAATCTTTGAAACATCCCTCCTGGACAAGGAAGCACTTCGAGAGAGGGTCATGTACTTTGATGAGGCTTTCTCACAACAAGGCACCAGTGTTGGAGTGCTTCTTGTCGCACGCACTTGAGAGCATTCAAGTACATGATCCAGATGTATTACCTGTGGGAGATATCAACTAACAACACAACTGAGTACAAAGGATTACTTGCTGTACTATGGATAGGAGCCGACCTTGGCATCAAGAAATTGATAGTCCGAGGGGATTAATAGATGGTTGTATGCCAAGCAAACAAAGATTACCAGAGCCCTTTGATGGAAGCATATGTCGATGAAGTGAGGAATTTGGAGGGTTTTTTACAGTCTCAAGATGGAGCATGTCCCCCATTCGTAGAACGATATTGCTAATGACTTGTCAAAACGAGCCTCTCAAAATCCGCATGGAAACCAGGCACCTTTGTACTCTGACTCACTCACCCATCCATCAAGCCATCTAATCGACGAGCCAAGAAAAGGAAGGTTAACTCTAGCGACTATTTTAGCAGAGCCATCAATGGCCGCCAAGAAGGTTGCCGAGGACTACAGAACGCCTTTCGATGAGCAGAGAGCTCCGGCGGACCCAATGGTCCTTACCGTGGATGCCAGCGCCCCCACAGTAAAAGAAACGCCTTTAGTACTTGCCGTCGAGGCACATGCTTCCACATGGGTGCAGCGGATCATCCAGTTCATCTAGATAGGAGTCCTCCCCGAGGATCAAGAGGAAGCCGAAAGATTAGCACGAGAGTCAAGTATGCACCAGTTCGTAGACAGCACTCTGTATAGAAGGAGACCAAACGGGGTGAAATTAAGGTGCATTTCCCGGGAGGAAGGACAATAGATGTTGGCAAAGATACACAAAGGGATTTGTGGCTCCCATGTCGGGTCACGGGCCCTTATTGGAATGGCATTCCAGCAAGGTTTCTATTGGTCGACCGCTCTTCAACATGCCTTCGCGGTGGTGATGACGTGCGAATTGTACAAATACCATGCCAAGTAGAAACACCAACGAGCACAAGACCTTCAGACCATACCTCTCTCCTGGCTGTTCTCGGTGTAGGCCTCGACATTGTTGGTCCCTAGCCCCTTGCTTTCGGTGGCTTCGAGTTCTTGTTCGTTGAAATCGACAAGTTCACGAAGTGGACTGAGGTAGACCCGCTGAGAAAATTAACGGTGCAAGCAACAGTCAAGTTTCTCAAAGGGATAGTTTGTCAGTTCGTTGTACCCAATAGGATCAACACCGACAACGGCACACACTTCACCAACAATAGCTTCATGGAATACTACCGAGACGTCAGCGCCAAGGTCTACTTCGCATTGGTTTCTCACCCAAGGAGTAACGGCCAAATAGAAAGGGCAAATGCTGAAGTGTCGCTGGGCCTCAAGACGAGAACTTTCGACAAGCTACACAAGCACAGAAGGTGCTAGATTGATGAGCTGCCGGTAGTTCCTTGGTCGATCAGAACGACGCCAAATCGACCCACTGGCGAAACACCCTTCTCCCTAGTCTATGGTCCAGAAGCAATGCTCCCATGGAACTCACATACGTGTCACTAAGATTGCGGGCCTTTGACAAGGACTACCAAGAGGGACTACGACAAGACAATGCCACGCTCCTCGAGGAAGACCATCTCCAGGCCGTTGCGTGTCGCTCGGTATCAGCAAGCATTGCGCCGCTACCACAATCGCATGGTGCGCACCAGGAGCATTTAGGAGGGTGACTTTGTTCTTCGACGAATTTAGTCCGCGAAGGGATCGAACAAGTTGGTGCCAAAGTCGGAAGGCCCTTACCAGATAGTACAAGTCATCAAGCCCGACGCTGTCCGCGTGGATACCGAAGACGACACCGAGGTGCAAAACTCGTGGAATATCGAGCATCTTCGCAAGTTCTACCCGTGTGGCGCGGTTATCAGGCCTCTCGGCAACCAATTTTGTACAAGTCTCTCGACAAGGCGTGTAATCCTTTGTATAATGCCAGGTGATGACCCTGCGCATAGTCAATAAAGCTAAGTATTATGCAACCTTTTGTAAAAGTACATATTTATGTTATATGTATTACATGAAATTTTGTGGTATCTTACCACTTGTGTAAGGTGACCATTGAACCACTAAGGTTCCTAGCCTCCTCTATTTTCTCTTGTTTCTTTTTCTCGAAAGGAAGGAAAGATCCCCACATGCAAGTCTTTCCGGGGGAGGGTGATGGTATGGAGAACTACATATGGTTTCAAAGGCAATCACTTTGAGGCAAGGGAAGTAGCAACACAAATCTAAGTAAAAATTTCTCAAAAAAAATTCTTCGAGCTTTATCACCGCATCAAGGATGGAGCCTACCTAAGAAAACTCACACGTGAAAGGGCCTTCATCAAAATTGTTGCGCTCTTAGGTGTTTCAAGCTCACCCAACACCCTAAGTAGTCGTAGTGAGGACGATGAAGTGGCCTTGCTGACATGATGCTAAGGATTCATTTCCCGAAGGCATCCGCGACAAGGGTGCATGTACCAGCAGGCGACGCGAGGGGCCTCTTTGCTAGCATTGTTGCATGCCAGGGTGTTTCAAGCTCGCTCAATACCCTGAGCACCCGCGTCGAGGACGACGAGTTGGCCCTACCGGCAGCGGCTTCACCAGAGGGATGCTAAGGATTCGTTTCCCGAAGGCATCAGCGGTGAGGGTGTGTGTGCTGACAAGTGTTCCCGGGAAGCACAAAACTGAAAACACGTGAGTGCAGGATTGCGCCAGAGGGAAAACATACTCTCATCAAGACACGAAAAAATTATACATACTTCTGGAATGATACCGAATATTTTCTTTGCTTCCTCGCAGGGTTACAATGGGTACAATCTAAACATAAAAGGAGATCTTCCACTATGATGGGGTGATTGATACAAAAATGAGGTCTCAAGGATGGTGCCCCGTTCCCACACCAACCACCCCATCGCCAAGGGCTAGCTACAATGTCAAGCATGCCTAATCGGAGTTTTCCTACTTGACGTTGAGGATGCTTGTGTTGTTGTCACTGTCGGTGGAGGAGTAGAAGTCGCTGCCACTCGAGCTCTCCACGCATCATTCCAGGCTGACGCCGGATGCTCCGTAGAACTTCATGGAGACGTGGTGTCCCCACCGAACTTGAAGTAGAGGAACTGCCCCGACCATAGGCCCCGGGAACACGTGAACCACTTACACCCCCGCATCGGGAACATGGCGCTTCCGGGGGAGAGGTCGACCGCCACCTAGGCGGGCCGGTTGCAGCAACCATCGACCCAGAGCCACAGACATAAGGGCATGTTGGTTTCCATGGCCCTTGCTAAGGGGTCGGTAAGGCACAACCAGCTTTGGTGCCGACGAGGCAGCACCACGACGAACTCATGTATCTCTTCCCCAGCATGAACACCCGCGCAGGGCAGAGGGAGAGGTGCGCCACCACCACTATGATCGCCACATACAGGTGGAGAGATCTCCCAAGGCCCCTTTACGCCGCCCCTCCGCAAGAGCTGGAGCTGTACCCCGCCGTCATTATCACAATGCGCATCAGGGTCTAGGGAGTACCCCTCACTGCGACAGCGGACCCTCGAGCATGGTCACGACCCCTCGCCATCCTACAAACTACGCACTGGAGGAAGCGGCGAAGGGGAGAAGAAAATGCTATCGCCCGGTGGTTAGAAAAAGGGAGCCATGGACGATCAATGTCGTACTCGACTCCCCAATTTATAGAAAGAAGGCGGGAGAAGCCAACTCTTCGCGGCCCCAAGATGACTACGCACCGGAGCACACATTGTACCAGCGGTCGTCCCTCCCAGCCAATACTGGACCCCGCATGTGACACATGTCATCAAAGGCACAGTAAAAGGCGGATGTGGAGGCGACTGTACTCAACACAAGGGGCGAGTGGACAATACAGTTAGAGTTTTCTCTCTCCACAGGGAAGACCGGGGGGGCTGGCTATTTGTTGCTCGAGACGACCGTTCGTTTCCAAGCATACTGCTTGGGCGACCTCCCCTCTCCACCAATGCCATGCCCCGTATGGAGAACACGTGTCGCGGGAGGCGCTCCATCAAGTTGGGCACTGCATGACTTTCTAGGCGCGACCCCTCGAGGCGCCTGCCTCGCTCCACCACTCCCACGACCCGCAGTCAATGCGCGTTGTGGGTGGAGCGATAAAAATCATTATAACCACAGGGAATTGCAGCCGCATGTGCCTGTGCACCGTTTTCTAGGCCTAGCCCAACAGTTGCACAAACTCATATGTGGACCAGGCCTGGGGACTACTGTAGGTGCACTAAGAAACGGCGTCCTTAGTCCCCAGGCTTGTGCACAGAAGATCGTGCCCTCCGAAACGGCAAGACCTTGCTCGGCAAGGACTCACCTCCAAGGAACTTCAAGCCAAGACTAAGACAACCGTCAAGCCTTCTTGCCGGGAGAAAAGATCTAGCTATGAGTGCCTTCTCGCCAAGACCTCCACCTGTCAAACCATTGCCACACGTCATCGAGATGATTGTCTACATCATCTAGCTGGTGAGCGGGTAAGCGGTTAGGTGGATTTGGTCGGGGTGCGTGGCGGCAGGGCAGATTTACAACAACTTTAATGACACACATCTATGGCATGGCAAGAGAATAAGAGGTAGCTGGGTGAATGACATAGAAGCAGAGGCCATTCTTGTTAGGAGATGCAGCCAGCACGCCACCTCACAGCGCATTTAATGCATCTGTCCTAATCCGTCAGAGTTAGGTATTTCCCTCTATTGTTTCTGCCAGTGTCTTGGGCAGCAATATTGCCCACTATTTACCCCATGTAAAGACCATTTTATCCACTATGGTAGCCCCATGGATTATAAAGGAGGTCCATGGCTACCTTTAGAAGGGTCAACACCCCATTCATTCTACACGCGTAGTCGCACCACCCGAGAGCATCCATTGCCAGGTGGTGACATTCCTGTGCTGTGAAGAACAAATAATCCAACAACACATGGCATAGGGTTTTACGCTCCTGAGCGGCCCGAACCTGTATAAATGACCGTGCACGTAGCGATCGGTGATGCTCTTGGTGCATCTAGGATCCCGGTAACAAAACTGTAAAAGGGGCCTTGCCAGTCCCATAGATTGTCATACCTCGACACATATGCTATCTCACAAGAAGACCTCTTTTTCTATTTTTGTGAGTAATGTCGAATGATGAATTGATGCAAAACTGAGATGGAAAATTCCCCCTTCAATAAATGTAGCATTATATTCCAAATTAACACACAAATTTCTATTTATTTAGTTAATTTTCGGCCATTATATTGTTAAAATGGATAAGCGCGTTTCGCCTTCGATGATCTAGTCCACTGTACGACTAGGGTCTGTTAGTTATACCGTCGTACCTCCTCTCTCTCCCTTCCGTATATTTGTACATCTTGTGAGACAAGTAGAGGCCGGTCCACCATATACCTATATATGTGTATCAAGCACATGATCAATGATTATCAATTCATGCAATAACCTCCTTCCATCAAATTTGGTATCCGTTTAGCACGTCGATCCCTCACTTCCATCCAAACCCGCCACTGGCGCACCCTAGAGCTGCCACCGCCATCGTAGCCTGCCGCCGCCACCTCCTCAATTCTCCATGCAGATGCCTGCACCCACCGCCGCTGCCCTCTCCCTTCCCCACCATCATAACTCTAGCCTCAACGCTGCCACCCTAGCCATAGACGTCAATAGCACTCCCCTCCACTGCTATGAACTTTCTCGTGTCCTCCATCTCTGGCAACTTCAACCCCTTAGCCGCCCTAGTCCATCGGCACCAACGAGTGGATGGGTCTGGTCCACATGTACCACATGCCCGTACCGCATGTCACCATGCGCACTTCGCAGCACACCTCCAACCGGTCGGTGGTGGCTACCCGATGCTCCCCCGCCACCATACGCCGGAGAGTACCAGCCTGCACCTGTTTTGCCCTATGGCGTCCCTGCCTTGCCGCATGAGCCATTGGACCCGAGCCTCGTGGATGTTCTCCACTTGGATCACTCACCAAAAAACTATGGTGGTGGTGGTGATTAGTACATGGACACGGGGGCTACAGTACACATGACAACTCATCCCGGTAACCTCACATCCTCCTCTCCAGTTATCACCTCCACTCGTATCACCGCCAGTGACGGTTCCTCCTTACCCATTACACACATTGGTCATACTAATTTTCCTTCTACATCCATGCCAAACTTTATGTCTAATGTTCTTCTTTCACCTGATCTTGTTAATAATATTTCTTTTGTTTCTTGTCTTGCTCTTGAGAATCTTCTTACCGTTGAATTTGATGATATTGGTTTTTCTATGAAGGACGCCCGTACCCGGATGTTTGTTCACCCATGTGACAGCCACAACGAGCTCTACCTAGTGCACACCTCCACCTCCACCATCGTCGCTCCACTTGCCTCTCCGCTGGTGTAGATCTTTGGCATGCTCGTTTGGGTCATCCAAATTCTGTCATTCTTTGTCAAATTCCTAGAAGTTCTCATTGTCGTGTAATAAGATACACGATCATACTTGTCATGATTGCCGTCATGGGAAGCATGTTCGTCCTCCATTTAGTACTTCCACCACTATTTCCACTTTCCCAATTCAATTACTTCATAGTGATGTTCGGGCATATCCGGTTGCTTGTAATACGAGTTATCTTTATTAGCTTGTGATTTTAGACGATTTCTCCCATTTTGTGTGGACATTTCCTCTTTACCGCAAGTCCGATGCCCTAGATACACTCACACAATTTGCTCACCCTATTATTGCTCTTCAATCAGACAACAAAAAAGAATTTAGCAATAATGTCGTCCGCAATGCTCTTGCCTATCATGGCACCATCTTTTGGCTAACCTATCCCACGAACACTTCCCAACAGAATGGCCATGCTAAATGCCTCATTCGCACTCTTAATGACTCTATCCATGCAATGCTCATTCACTCGAATGTACCTCATCGGTTTTGGCCGGATGCTCTCGCCACCGCCACCCTCCTCCTTAACATTTGACCTTGTCGTCCTCGTTGGAATTATGCTTCCCATCAACTTCTCTTTGCCACCCCTCCTTCTTATGATGGTCTTGGAATCTTTCGGTGTCTCTGTTATCCTAGCATCACGTACACCACACCACACAAACTTGTGCCTCCTTCCTTTGCTTGTGCCATCCTCGGTTATCCTTCCAATACCAAAGGTTACCGGTGTTATGATCCTGTCACTCATCAGGTCTATAGCTCACGTCAAGCATACTTTGATGAGCGGGTTTTTCCTTTTCGCGAGGTACCACCCTATACAACCGACTGCATGGTGTTGTTGCATGCACCTCCGGCGATGCGACATGGGTCCAGAGCGTGGCCTACCCCTACATCATCCCATGGCAAGATACTCGCTCTCCCGCCCTCAACTGCGGCCGCCTATCCATGCACGACTGCTCGTGTTGCCTCTTCATGCGCGACTTTGGGCCTGGCCAGCCCCGTCGTCTCCTCGGATGGAGCTGCTTTGGTGGCCCCCCTGCCTCCTCTTCCAGTATCCTTTAGTGTGGCGACTGAGGCCGCACAGTCCACTTAGACCACTTTGGTCGACTCGGTTGCCATCGTGGCCGGAGGTCCTTCCGTGTCAGGCTCGACTTCATCCTCACATGATGCCTCCCCGCCACCATTCGCCTCTATACCGCCTCCCGGTATGACAGCCCATGCTTGTGCTAGCGTCCATTGCACCAACCCACGGCACACCTCTCACGAGTATGTATGTACCGTGTTAACCTCCTTCGCATCCCCATTCCCTCCTTCGCTCACGCGTCCCTTTGTGATTCACATCAGCTTGCTGCAATGCATGAGGAGTTCGACGCGTTACATCGTAACCATACAGGGCATCTTGTTCTGTAGCCTCCCATGCTAATGTAATCAGTGGCAATGGGTGTTGTATCACAAGACATATCCCGATAATTCTCTTGAGCGCTACGAGGCTCGTTGGGTAGTTCGTGGGTTTCGACAGCATGCTGGTGTGGACTTCACCGACACTTTGCTCTGGTTGTTAAACTGGACACCATTCGCACCGTGTTGTAGTTGGTAGTCTACCGTGCATGGCATGTTCATCTGTTTGACGTCTCTAATGCCTTTGTGCATGGCCATTCTATGAGTAGGCTACGGGATTTGTCGATGCCGAGCATCCGGATCACGTGTTTCTATGATCCCATTCGCTCTAATGGCTGAAGCAGGCGCCTCGGGAGTGATATCATCATATTTCGGCCTTCCTACAATAGCTCATGTTTTGCACCACTCGCTCCGATGCCTCTCTGTTCATCTACCTTCAAGGTGCCACTACTGCTTACCTGTTGCTCTATGTTGACGACATCATCCTAACGACATCCTCTCCTGAGCTGCACCAGCACGTCACGGCTCGTCTCTGCGATGAGTTTTCCCTCAAGGAACTGGGGGCTCTACACTAGTTGCTCAGCATTGAGGTTGTTCAGCGCGTCGATGGTTTATTTCTACATTAGTAGAAGTATGTCCATGAGCTACTCGAGGGAGCCGACATGCATTATTGCAATCCTGCCTCCACGCAAATCGACATGAAGGCGAAGGTTTCTGCTTTGGAGGGCTCTCCTACACCTGATGCCACGTTATATCACTCCATAATTGGTGCATTTCAGTACTTGACACTTACACGCCCGGATCTTGAGTATGCGGTTCAGCAGGTGTGCATCCCCATGCACTTCTCGCGTAACTCCTAGTGGACTCTAGTGAAGCGTATCCTTCGGTACATATGCGACATCATGACCATGGGATGCACATTGATAGCTTCCGCCTCCACTGACACTGTCACCTACTCCGACGCCGATTGGACCGGCTGCCTTGACCACGTCCCTCTACATCAAGCTACTGTGTCTACCTCAGGCCCTCGCCGATTTCGTGCTCGTCCAAGAGGCAACCCATGGTCTCTTTCTTGAGATCCGAGGTGGAGTACCCAACAGTGGCTAATGCTGTTGATTAGTGCTCTTGGCGCTGTAAGTTGTTCCAAGAGTTGCTTTGTGAGACTAACAAGGCAACAATTGTCTACTATGATAACGTCTAAGCTAATCAAGTTCATCACCGTCGAATGAAGCACATTGAGCTTGATATTCACTTCGTTCGTGAATAGATGGTTCTTGGCCCTATTCGGGTTCTTCATGTGCCCACCGCTCAGTAGTTTGCCAATGTTATGACAAAGGGACCGCCAACTTCTGTCTTTCAGGAGTTTCGGTCAAGTCTCTGCATCTCCGTGGATGCTTCGACTGCGCGCGAGGGGGGGTGTTGAACATACGTTATCCACTATTTTTTGACTACAGGGTCTTGTATTCATATCGTCGTACCTCCTCTCTCCCCTACATATAGTTGTACATCTTGGGAGACAAGTAGAGCCAGTCCACCCTGTATCTATATTTGTGCATCATGCACACGATCAATGATTATCGATGCTAATGTCGTTGTTTTGTCACAACAGATGCCATGGGGTGGCTCATCGAGAGTGGTTGGGGTCGAAAGTGCATCATTGGGCTCCGGAACAGGATTGGGGACAAGCAGCATGAGACGCATGATGTACCTAGGTTCGGGGACCTCTGTGGGAGGTAATACCCCTAGTCCGGCTTGCCTATTTGATGAACTATAAGGTTTACCAAGTTGCTCCTAGAGTTATTGGCTAGAGGAGGAAGAAGAGGCCTGCTTGCCCCTCTTGCGTCTCCCTACGAGTATGTGGGTTTGTGGATGTGATCAAGCAATCCCGTTGCATGGGGGTACTAGGGGGTTTTATAGGCCAACCCCCAGCTTACAATATGCATTCATGGTACGGGTGGGACCCGACTAGCAGTCTCCCTAGCTGGCCAGGGGTCCCACCATTTGCGAAGTCTCGTCGTTGGTAGGGACCTCCGGCTACAGGGTCCAGTCTGAGGTAGGGCCTGTTGGATGGTTGTTGCCATTGGTGCATGAGGGTTACTCCACGGCATGGGCCAAACTGTGCAGCATCGCCTCGGCCGCAACTGGTTGCGGTCAGCGGTATAGCCAACTACACTGTAGCCATATGGGGCCAGATCATGGCATGGTTGGAGGCGTGTTTCCACTATGCCGCCTCGTCTATTCGTAGTCGGCTGTGGTCAGCTGTACATCCACCTCCACTGTAGCCATGCAGGCCTCGGTTAGTGGTATGGCTGCCTCAAATGTAGCCACGCATGCCCTGGTCAGCGGTGCCCAGGCCGCTGTAGTCACGGCTTGCTGATGCATCGATGTTGTATGGAGTGATGTGAGAGGCGATGGCCCATCGGCTGGTGGGTCGCCTTGGAGCTGGACCTCACACCGAGCCGGCCTGCGGCAGGGAGCCGGCTTAGGGGCAGTCGGACTTTGAGGGAGCCAGTCGCCCCGTAGTTTGTTTTAAAATGGGCAGTAGCCTATTCTGGCATACCCCAAGGTTATCCCCCGACAGTAGTCCCCGAATCCAGAGAGGCACACTGGCTCAAGGTGTCAAACCTCACTGGCTTGCCTCACGTTATTGTGGTTGCGACATCAAATTGTCCGTGCCTTTTCGGAGTGCTCTGGCTTCCCCAACATGCTAGCTAGGGCACCACGGGTTGGCCACCACAGGGCGCGGCCTGTTGGGCCGCGTGGGTGACAAGACTAGACCACGGTGCGGGCCCTGCCCGGCCACGTCCTTACCCACCGCACGGGGATCCTTTGTAGATTGGGTCATCAGTTGGGTTCCCCCCCATTGCGCTAATGTCCTCCCGCATGGGGTCGGGGTAGTGGAGTTCATGCACAACGGACCCAACCCCCCACTACCTCACGCGGGGTTTAAATGGAGGGAAGGGGCGTGGGGGAGCCCATTCGTTCCCCTGCCCCCTCTCTTCGTCTTCCTTGCTTTCCCTCCCGCTTCATAGAGAAAGGGACAACAAAGCCTCACCTGCCGTCGGGGATCTCCTTCGACCCGTTGGGGGGGGGTGTTCTGGTGTGTCGCCCATCCCTCCATCACGCTCGAGCCCTTCCTGAGGTCGTCGATGGGCGGCAAGGGCGCTTGGGGCGGAGGCAATGTTTATGACGGGTACCTTGAGCATCTTTGCTACCGCCCGAAGCATCCACTGGTGGAGCTCGTGGAGGTGCGCATCACCGGAGGGGAGAGCTCGCCGCCCCCCTCACCTGCGAACTGGTGGTCTTCGCCCAGCACTTCGCCCGTGGGTTCAGGCTGCCGTCGAGCACCTTCTTCCACTGCTTCTTAACACATTTTCGATTGCAGCCTCACCACCTTGGTGCCAATGCCATCTTGTAGCTAGCCTCCTACATCGCCCGGTGCAAGGGTTATCTCAAAATCGAGCCCCGCATCGACCTTTGGTATCGCCTCTTCTATCTGTCGGCGTTCTGGGAACGGGGTACCCAGACCTACGTGCCTGCAGCCCGGGACGTGGACCACCATGTTAGTCAAGCGCAGCCTAGCGAGACCACACTCAAGACAAGGCCCTCGTGAGGACCTGAACTCATGAGGGAAGCATCATCAAGACCAGCAAGGACGAGCCTCCTCAGGCCCTCTCTAGAGCGACAGAGAACCCTATGCAACGCTTGGCCTCAGGAGGCCAAGGATAATGCAAGGCAGGACAGGCAGGCGTCAGCATGCCAGGCGGACAGTTTCCCCTTTCGTGCAAAGGGGGGCAATGACGGACGCGGGTTCCCAAAGGGCCCCCCAAAGGTTTCCATTCTGGTGGAACGAGACCACGACCACGAGCCCGGCAGGAGGGATGTCATCGCCGAGCCCACCTCCGCATCATCGACAACAACTTTCCAAGCGAAGACTGCCTTTCGTCAGGATAAAGATGTACTCCTGTCCCCCTTAAAATTTGGCTGATGTGGGATCCCTTCCCGCCATTGCGCTAAGGGAAGAGGACCCGGGCACTATATATAGAGGATAGGCATGTCACGCCCAAGATGCGATCCTATCCTTATTTTGGCTCGAGGGCCTCGACAGGGATAGAAGCGCATCTCGTCGTTTTGCAAGAATGGATATCATTACAGGTACATGTACAGAAGAGGTGATTATATGGAATTGGATTACACTCGCCACATACTACATCAAGTTCACATCAATACAACAACATATTCAAACATCATACATAAGAGCAGGGCCTGACTATGGACGAAATCAAATGATAAAATGACATCCATCCTTGCTATCCCAGGCTTCCGCCTGGAACCCATCCTAGATTGATGAAGAAGAAGAACAACTCCAAATCAAACAAGCATTGATCTCACGTCAAAGCATCAAATTACCTATACCTGCAACTGTTGTTGTAGTAATCTGTGAGCCACGGGGACTCAACAGTCTCATTGACAAGGGTATCAAGACTAGCAAAGCTTAATGGGTGAGATATGGTTAAGTGGTGAGGGTGTAGCAAGTAACTATGCATTTATTGAGTGGCTAACTTACGAATATAGAAAGTAAAGTGGGTGGTCTACGCATAACGGACGTGAACTAGTAATCATCACTAAGTGATCCTGAACACCTACTTACGTCAAACATAACCCCACCTTGTTCTCTCTAGGATAAGGACTCACGAGAAGAGATAGTCACGGTTACACACATAGTTGGTGTATTTTATTAGAGTTTACTTCAAGTTTGCGACGCCGGGTATCAAACAAAGTTTCCAAGTTGCCACATAACCACGGGCATGGTTTCCCGAAAGATTTAACCCTACAGGGGTGCTCCAACTCATCCATCACAAATTAACCACACGAAACGGGAATAACATCGACCATGAATCCCTTGATTTCTTAGGCAATTCCATTGGAAAACCTCAACCTCGAGATAGCTCGAAGTATTTTCGGAATTCCATGCACAAGACGTTCGAGAAAGGTAAAACAAATAAAACAAGGTCGCCCGACGTGTCGACGATCCCGATAGGAGCTGCGTATCGTTCTTAGGACACGACAGATTGTCCAAACTTCCGGTAGGCTAATCGCAGAGTTGCCCCTGGCGGCCACCGGCGGTTGACAGGTTAGACCAACACTCATGAGGAGCATTGGCCCGGGGGGGTGATTAATTATCCACGGGGTCTGGAAAGTCCCTATGCATGTTTATTAGTTATTAGGCAAATGTGGTACCAATGTTGGGCCTCAGGACAAGTTTTATCATAACACAAAAATCAAGGGGATCCCCATAATAACCCCGAGCATGTTAGGAGCACTCAATATGGAACATAACACCAGTACACAAGTCACTAGGGGCAGCAAAAGTGGAACACCGAGCAGAAGGCCAAGCCTTCCACCTTTTACCAAGTATATAAGTGCATTAAATTAAATAGAAATAACATTGTGATAACAAAAGAATATGCATGTTGTACATGGAAGCAATTGCACCTGCAGCTAGAAACGCTACAAGAAGGGTTGAGCAAGCGGTAACATAGCCAACAAAGGTTTGCTGGGATGTGAAGGGGTTAGAGGCTTATCATGGCAATGTTAGGAGGCTTGTCAAACAAGTGGTAGGTAACATGAGATAACGATAGAAGCGAGACAACTAGCATGGCAATGATAGTAGTAGTATCCAGGGAAACGATCATCTTGCCTGAGTTCCCGCTTGGAAGAAGAACGAGTCCATGAAGAAGATGATCCGGGACATAGACGAACGAATCCTCACACTCCGAACACTTTCAGAACTCTATCAAGAAGAGGCAATCCGGAAACAACAATCAACACACGATACACCACAACATGTGCATGAAATGATACGCAAACAAATATGATGCATGCTCATTTAAATGTGCAAGGCATGGCAATCACAACAACCAAACACTACACATTAAGTGAAGCTCAATATGCAACGAGTTGCATATTGACAAAACTCCACATTTGAATTGCTTAGTTGACTTCCGTTAGCTACACGACAATATTAAATGTTGATTAACATGGAAAACGGTGAAGCATACACTACAATCACTAGGCATTTTAATTGAGGCCGAAAGCAACATATAGCATTCCGAAACGTCCCCGTAAGCATAATATGAATCTAGTCTAGATCTGTCCTAAACACGTTTTATATTTTTTAAACAGAAAACTAAAATGTGTGATGTTTTTCTACACGCTTTTGTAGTCAAGTTGCATATGTGGAACATTTAGAACGGAGCTACAGTTATTTAGTTATGAGACAAATCGTTTAGTATGGCATATACACACATTACATGAAAACGACAAGTTAAATAGTTTTATCATGCAAGAAAGTTGGACAATGTGCATCTACAAAAAATTCTACACATTTTTCATATATAAAACATTTTCATCTGATGCACGGTTATTTAATTATTAGCATTTCAAAAGAATGGCATTTTTTTAATAATATGCAATGCATTCGAAAAAATAGCTAAATCCTAAAACATACACGTGCCGAATTGCATCACTCTGTAGTGGCCCGAGAGGATTTTTGCCCCAAGTGTGGGGCATTGGTGAGTGGGAAAAAAAGAAATAAAACAAAGAAGTGCAAAAATACGTGGAGACCTCGAGTGGAACCCGGGACCTCCCTGGTAGAAATAAGTGGAGCTAACCACTCGGGCTAGCTATGTGTTCTTGATAAAAAGAGGTTACAGGCTCTTCTGGCACATCAACCCTCGGGTCGACCTTTTGCCATGGCTGCACGGGAACACCGGCACCGACAGTGATGAGCTTGGAGACGATGGCTCGCGAAGCATAGCAGTGGCGGGCCTGTGGGAATGAGGTGCTTATGCACGCGAGCATGCGACAAGGGGCGGCGTGAGCAAGGCCACGAAGCTATCGAGCTTTCGGCCATGGTGGCTTCGGCTTCACGTCAGGCATAATGGGATCGGCAGCTACCTCAACGGAATCAAACATGAGAGAGAGATGGGGAGGAGCAGGGCTTCACCTCGGGGTGCTGGTGCTCCATGTCACGGCTTCCCTAGGGCGAGGGTGCTGCTTCCTATCCCTAACGATGAAAAACAGAGAGATGATAAGAATAGCAGAGGAGTTTAGAGAGGGAAGCAAGAGAAAATGGGGCCGAGTGGCATTTGGGTCTCACCGGCTTGAGACGACGTGGACGGGAGGCTGCAAGGAGGTCCATGGGAGGTGGCGGGCATGGCAGGATCCTGTTCCCGGCGAGCTGCGATGGTCGGCTGGAGCGTAGGAGGCCGGTGATGCTCCTGTTCGAGGACACAACATCCATGGCGGCGGCCTCCATACTCCTGAAGAGAAACAAACGAGGGAGAGATATGATCAGTGAAGGAGACGAGCAGAGGAAGAAGGGAAAAGAGCAGGGACAATGCTCATCTATTGGGTGCGCCGGCGACATGGAGGAGGCACGGTGACAAAGGTGAAGAAGAGGTCGGAGCATCCTGACAAAGCGGAGCACCTGGCCTGCGACAAAGACGACAGCGGGGCCGATGGCGTGGAGCTGCTCCGGTACCCCTAACACCGGGAATTGGACGAGGCCAAAGCTGGGGTGTTGGACGACATGATGGACGGCGACGGAACCGGTCGGAGGCGAGGACAATGACAACAACAAGCGACCGTTTCTCTGAACTTCTCTCTGAACCACCTCTGCTTTCTCACAAACTGCAGCTAACTAGGAAGGATCTTGCAAAAGGAAGGAGAGGTGGCGGCAGTGCATGGAAAGAAGAAGGAACCCTAGGGGGCGAGCCACCTATATAGGGGCCGACCTCGACGTCCGTGAGCGCCTTGACGGAGGTGCACTTTCTCTTGCTGTCTCTGACAGAGACGGAGAGGAACGACGGAGCAGGTAGGCGTCAGGGCGAGGAGCTGGGCTGCGGAGAGCTTTCTAGCTGTGCGGCGGGGAAGGGAAAGGCCCGACTAGGGATACTTCTTAAAAAATATATAAAAGGGCTGTTTTATTTATTAAAAGCAACAGCAAGCCAAAATGAACCAGGGGGTTTTAGAAGGGGTTTGAGAAAAAAATAAAAATAGTATGGCACTCAGTAAAATAATCCCTATTTAATGAAAATAGTTTCAAAAAAATTAGACCAAAAAAAAAAATCACATAAATTTATAATAACAATATGTTCTTGCAAAGATACAGAAGGCAATAGCCCCAAACATGTTTGAGAGTTGAACAACAATTCTTAGCAGATTTTATAGAAGAACTGCAACATTTTTATAGAAATTAAACAACAAGTAAAATACCACATGTGCATTATTTTTGAAATGGTATAGGTGGGCATATTTCTAAGAAATAGGGGATAGGCTTCACACAGAAGTTTTGCACACCAAAACACACATGCCTCCTAGAACAACAACACCTCAACCACACACTCAAAACAACATCACCACATGCAAGGCATGATGCAAAAACATGAATGATGCTATGATGCCATGATGCAATAAATGACATGAAGAAAAATATATTACTCAACCCCCATGATGGCATTTCATAGAAGGTTCATGTCAGTGTCAAAACCAGCGGATCTCAGGTAGGGGGTCCAGAATTGTGAGACTAGAATCGATGGTAACGGGAGACGAAGGGGACAAGGTTTTACCCAGGTTCGGGTCCTCCTATGGAGCTAATACCCTACATCCTGCTTGGTTGTATTGATGATGTATAGGTTACATAGTCGATCTACCTCGAGATCAAAGAGCAAAACCCTAGATGAGTTGTCCTCTCTCTACAACCTAAAACCCTCCGACTTGTATAGACGCCGAGGGTACCTAGGGTTTACACATGGTTGGTTCCACGCCGAAGAGATAAACATGCCTACTCGCTACATTATACGTGGAGGACAAGCCACAATCCCCAAAGCTTCCTTCCTGGAGACAGGGCCTTCGACTGATTCAATGTTCGTCAAGCGGCCCATACAGTCCGGCCCATTAGAAACAGGTCGGCCTCCCGAGGACCCCTTAATCCAGGACTCCCTTAGTATCCCCCAAACTTTCCTCCAATGCCAAGGGTCGTTGCTTAAGTCACTTCGTATAATCAGAGTCTTCGGCTTGCGAGGTGAGTTCTTCCCACGAAGTTTAGTTCGGCCTCCGACATGCAGTTTTCTACACAGAGGCATGTCCGAACTCTGTGAATAAGTTGCCCCTGAAGGCAGAACGTCAAGGGGTAAAGTAACTTCCCTTGACGACCTTTCTAATGAAAGGTCACGACCCACCACAACCTCTAAGCCAGTTGCAAAAACTCGATTCACGGTTCGAGGTCGTTTTATCAACACGATCTATCAATGCACAGATTGTGCCCCGTTTTATATGGGATATGCTTAAGCATGCGCGTGCAACGACACGCACGTCTCGGGAAGCGGAGGGATTCACGACGTAGCAAGGGGAGGACAAATAGCGATAAGCCTCATAAAAGGGAAAGAAAACCTCGAGGCTTAACCACGCTCCCCATTCGCACCCTCTGCTTCCCCATCCTTCTGAGCTTCCACAACGCTGATCTAGGTCTTTGACCACACCTTCTCCGAGCTAATCCATGGCGGGCTCCGGCTCCAATGGCAAGTGGGAGGCCTCCATGGTCACCTACCAGACATCTTGGACCTTAAGGTTGCCGGCTACCTCCCTGCCAACATCTTCCACCGTGCATCGGAGAAGGACCAGGTGATCTCTACCCCCAAGCCAGGCGAAAGGGTGGTCTTTATTCCCCACTTCATCCAGAGATTGAGCTTCCCTCTCCACCCCTTCGTTAGGGGGCTCATGTTATTCTATGACCTCGATTTCCACGACCTCCTGCCAAACACTTTCATGCACATATCGTCCTTCATCCTCGTCTGCGAGGCTTTTCTGCGGGTCGGGCCACACTTCGGTCTTTGGCTCAAGGTGTTTAACATCAAGCCAAAGTGTGTCGCAGGCGAACACGCAGACTGTGGCGAGGCTGTCTTCGGCAAGCTCACCCACACCAGACTAACCTCGTGGATCCGAAAGGGCCTCAACTAGGGATCGAGCAAGGAGGCAAGTGACCTGCAGAAGCACATTGGCTCCATGATCGAGAATGACATCACGCTGACGAACGTGGTCCAGGTCATGCTCCGGCGTGGCATCCTCCCCTACCAGCGCCAGGATACTCCCATGTGGGCTCGTCAGATCGATGATGAGCTCACAATTCGGCACCTCTTCCACACTACTCGAGAGAAGCTGTGGAAGGCGCTCTTCAAGTCGTAGAAGGATTGGCCAGCCGAAGAGGAGGATCGGGGTCTACACGCCAACAAACCTGCTTCCAACGTATAACGTATGTCTGTTTGATCGGCTCTATCTCTCATAAATAAGTTTCGAAGACATATTTCCGATCATTCTTTGCAGAAATGGTTGAGCAAAGCCACAGGGATCAACTGCCCGACGCCTCAGCCCGAAGACGCCGGGCCGAGCTATTAGCGGAGAGCTTGTCGAGGCGCCTTACGAGGCGCCTGCGAAGAAAGAGAAGAAGAAGAAACTAGGCCAAGAAGGCATGCACATCAGGGACCAGCCAGAGGCTATGTCTGAAGAAACACATGCCTCCTCGAATCTCGAGGAGCATGAGGATGAGGATGAAGGTGAGGGGGGATTCTCCCCTCGCAAGAAAGAGGGCGACATCATCAGACGTCGCGGAGGCGGTACCCCCTCCTGGCCCCAAGAGAGCGCGCCGGTCATAGGTAATCCTGTCAAACGATACTTCGGGCTCGGATACCGAGTCCGATGACTTCGAGAGGGTTCCATGGAGGAGCATGATGGTCAAGCCCCCATCTCGAAGGTAAGGATCCGAACACCCCCTCAACTGTTATTAATAGGCTTTTGAGGGTTACTGACATGCGAGCATTCGCCCATTATGTAGCCCACCTTGCATCCTCCCCGCCGACTAGATTTCGGACGGGGAGACCCCCCCCCCCCCCCGCCGATTTAGTGGAGAGTAGGAACGCGTCGCACCCCACTACTCCAGGCACCGCAAAAGACACCGCGGAGGTGTCGTCCCAACATGCTCCTATGTTGTCGCGCACCAGCGACAGGGAGATGATGTCATGGTCGAGGCTAATACCTCGGCCACCGAAGATCGGCGGTCAGGACACCACCCGGATACTAAGGAGATCGGACGTGCAGATGTTTAGTCTCCTTCGAGGACCACTCCGGAGCGCACCACAACACCGGAGGTTCCAGTTCAATCCCCGGTCGGTGATCGGGTTGTCTGATCACCAACGGCACCACCGACCAATGGGTGGCCGATCATGGGGGAGGCTTTAAGAAGTGCCTCCATCTCCATGGAGCACCGCACCCATAAGGGTGCGGTATTGCAGAGCATTCAGTCCGTCGACAACAGACTGAAGGAGGCCTTCAAGGGTCTCCTGATGGCCTTTCAGGTAAGCCACGCGACACTCTATTTGCAAAATGATTATTTCTTTTTATTGATATACACATGGAAGCCCCCGAGCCCTAGGTGGGTTTGAAAAACTTACCTAGGGGTCAATCATGGATCATTATCCGAACTATATATGAAACTATATGGCCGGAATGTTCTAACAACCCTTAAGAGGTCCGGACATAAGATCGGATTAACCATAATTCGGAAGTTTTGAACTCATATAACCTGGCGGACGCGAATTAGCTCTATGCTTCGCTGGAAGAAGGAGATGACACCCGTCTATTCTGGGCTCAGTTTGGAGCCCCAAGTGGTCTCCTCTTCTTGTCGAACAGTTGAAGCAGCTGATGGAGCTGCACCGGATGGTGGAGCCGGCCTTGAAGGATCTCTGCATCCGGTTATGGCCCAACTAGCCACTGCCAGGTAGCTACTTCGGCCTAGTGTAGAGGCTGACTGATGCCTTGCCCCGCCTCGACGCTCTGAAGTGCTCCTCCGGCATCAAGGTGGCCTGGATGGCCTTTGCAAAGGCCAAGGTGCACTGGCCGGGGGTGGACCCGATGAAGATAGCCAGCGCCTCGCCGCCTCCTGGAAAGGAACATAGGCGCCCCAATCTCTACTTCTCGGGAGTAATGGAGGGTGCTCGGGCGATAAAGTCGCAATGTTCGAAAGAAAACATGTATGAGTAGATGCGTTGTAAGATGTTCGAAGACTTTTGAACGCTTGTATATTTGTTATACATGGGTTATCATGTTTTTAATTGTCTATGTTCCTTTATAACTCCTTTGTGGCTGTTTAAACTAAAAGCTGCAAGTCGTCGGCTTCAGCCCCCATGTAGATACTGCGTGGGTGTCTGGAGATACGCACTGTAACCCTTAGCCAAACTATCGGTACCCAAAGGCAATAGTGTGCGGCAGACCAGGCAATCAAACCATAATGCTTTATTGCTTTCACTTAGCCATAGGGGCACAAAAAGGACGACGGGATGCTAGTGAGTAGCCCCCAGTGACATGTGGTAGTAGGACAATCCACGGCTAAAGACGATATCACATGGTTTGTAATAACAAACCCATCTTATGACACGGGATGACCTCTGATGAGGTCGTGAATATAACACTTAAGCTCAGATTCGCAGACCGGTTCTCACATACCATGAAAGTCAGTTTTCGGCTTTCTCCGCTGAGGTGCTTGACCAGACTAGCCGGAAACAAAATCGTAGAGGTTCTCCCTTTGCCCTTTTAGCCGAACTAGCGGAACATAAAGGGGCAAGCACAAGATCGGGTCAACCCAACTATGGACCCAAGACATAGTTCGGAACCAATGCATATAAAGCGGAGTCCAAGGCGCTGAACGTATAAGAAAATGTTCGTAAGGCGATTTTATTTTTAAACTCGAGCCCCGGTCTATTAGTCAGTTGCATCGGAACATACCGAACAGTTTCAGAAAAGAGGGAGAAAGAAAATATGTGCCAAAAGGACGATGATACAAACATGTAGAATGATGCTATATTTTTTTCAACAACTCTTATTGCTCGGATTTACGAAGCAACTTCTTATAGGTATGTGAAAGAGGAAGAAATTCTACAGGCGTGGTTGTACCAGGGGTCTTCGATTGGTGGCCTTACAGCCTCGATATGTCTTGCCGCTTGTTTACTACTACGCCTTGGTGCCCCTCAATGGGTGGTACTGTTTGGCGAACGGATCTTGCAAACAAGGTCTTGAGAAGTCGCCGAAGTGTGGATGAGATTTATGCCTTTGGCAGGCAATTTGTCCGAAGACAGTGTAATGGTATTAGTTCGGTCCAGCCGAACACTTACCTTTTTTCCCCACCGCCGCCCATGGAATTTTAAGTGCGAAGTTGTGCGTCCTTGGCACGTACTTTTCTGGTCCTGGGGTTGTACGATGGGGCCGAATCCCTATTTAAGGGGAGGGGATGTTTCTAAGAGTTCAGACAAAAAGCATGCTCGCTTCCCCACCTTGCGAGCCTTTACGGCAGATGTCGGAGTTTGCCGATCATCGTTGTAATTAAATTTGGCCGCTAGGGCTAGCACATGTTCCCCAGTTTGGGGAGAGCACGCTATGTTGCCGCTAATAGTAATGACCCCCTTGGGGACGGGCATCTTGAGCTTGAGGTATTTGTAGTGCAGTACGGTGTTGAAGCGAGCAAACTTTGTTCGACCGAGTAGGGCGTGATAGCCGCTACGGAAGGGCACTATGTCAAAGATCAAGTCTTCGCTTCGAAAGTTGTTGGGCGAGCCGAACACTACTTTCAGGCTGACGGAGCCCGTACACCAAGCCTCAACGCTTGGAATCACTCCTTTGAAGGTACTGTTGCTAGGCTTGATCCGTGACAGATCTATTCCCATCTTTTTTATCGTCTTTGAGTAAATAAAGTTAAGGCTACTTCCTCCGCCCATTAGCACTTTTGTGAGGTTATACGCATCTATGATGGGGTCTAGGACAAGTGCGGCCGAACCCCCATGACGGATACTGCTCGGGTGATCACATCGATCAGAGGCGATCGAATATGCCGACCATGGGTTATACTTCGGGGCTACAGGCTCTACATCATAGACCCCTCGAAGGGCGCGCTTCCTCACCTTCTTGGGTATATCGGTGGCATATACCATGTTTACTGTTTTGACCTCTGGAGGGAATTTCTTTTCTCCGCCACCAATCGGACCCTGAGGCTCATCCTCATCCTCGCTGCGAGGGCTCTTGCCTTGATCCTCGAGCATTAGTTTGCTAGCCTGTTTGAACACCCAGCAATTGCGGTGCGTGTGATTGGCAGGCTTATCTCGAGTGCCATGGATTTGGCAGGGCCTTTCCATGATTTTCTCCAGTGGGTTGCTCCGTCGTGATTTCCTTTAGGAGGCTGCTTTCGCTGCCCAGGTCGGGAATTGCGGAAGCCGGTGTTAACGTTCGTCTCATCGGCACACTGTTGTTGTGCCGGCGCTTGTTTTTTTGCGCTTTCGTTCCCATTGCCATCCCGAACTTCGGAGGTTCCGGGGTCTTTAGAGTTGAGATTGCGTCTCGCTAGCCAATTATCTTCACCTTTGCAAAAGCGGGTCATGAGTGATGTGAGGGCGGACGTGGTCCTAGGTTTATCCTGGCCGAGTTGGCGAGCCAGCCATTCATCCCGAATATTATGCCAGAAGGAGGCTATTGCCTCGCCATCCGGGCAATCAACAATCTATTTTTTCCTGGTTGAGAATCGATTCTAGAATTACCGCGCAGACTCTCCGGGCTTCTGAAAGACGTTGCTTAGGTTGGAGGAATCCAGCGGCCGAACATAAGTACCCTAGAAGTTAGATCGGACGCGTCCTCTAGGTCTTCTCAGCATCCAATGGAGTTTTCGGGGAGGCTGTTTAACTAGTGCCGAGCTGGCCCCTTGAGTTTTAGGGGGAGGAATTTGATGGTGTGGAGATCATCTCCTCGAGCCATGTGGATGTGGAGGAGGAAGTCCTCAATGCATACAGTTGGGTTAGTTCTCCCATCATACTGCTCTATGTTTACCGGTTTAAACCCCTCTGGGAACTGATGCTGCATCACCTCATCTGTGAAACACAGTGGGTGAGTGGCGCCTCTGACCCGAGCTATGTCGCACCGGTATCTGACGTCTGTTCTAGCCCGGTTTTGTTCCCAACCTCTATTATTGCGGTCAAGCCATGGTCTGTACCCCTCCCGTCTATCGGGTGAGTAACCTCTGGATCCGTAGATGGATCTTGTATGTCCTGCTCTATAGTCTAGGTCATCTCGCAGGTCGAACCTGTCATTGGGCTCTAATGGCTCTTTTCCCCGTTTTCGAGGCATCATCGGTCTATAACCGGTGTTGTCAGCCGTCTTGTCTCATCCTCGAGGAGGGCGGTCTGACTTGTCGTATGGGGTATGTATGGGCGACGGAGTATCAGTGAGCTCGTCGTCAAATTGTGGCAGCAACCTTCTGTGTGGATAGCTCTTAGGTTGGTCCAGAGGACTCTTGTCCGTCGATCATTGAGGTCATCTTGTTCAGCTTTAAGTTGTCTTTCTTTTGCTTTTAGGCTACGCGCCATGGCTATGAGCTGTTACCTGAATAGTTCCTGATCCTCAAGATTGTCGATGTCGAGGTCATCGGCTTCCGAGATGTCCTCCTCCTCTATGGGAGGGAGGTAGTTATCGTCCTCGGAATCGCTGAAGTCATCGGGGTTGCGCTGGTCTTTCAACTTATCCTAACCCTCTAGGAGGTGTTCGGGGATATTGGTATCGCCTAGGTCCTCCGGGGAATCTCCGTCCCCGGTGCTGATGATGGCTTTCCTTCCCTTTTTGCCTTTTGACCACTTATGCGGCTTCCAGCGCCTTGATGGCACGTCACCCGACTTGTCTCCATCGTTCTTAGGCGTGTTTTCACCGTTAGCGGCGGGAGTGTCTACCATGTAGACATCATATGTGGAGGTGGTGGCCCATCGCCCGGTGTTAACAGGGGTGGGAGCGCAACTCTTCATCCATGTATTCTGCCTCCTCGGAGGCATTGTCCAACATGTCGGTTAAGTCTTCGACAGTGGCTATCAAGTGGGTGGTGGGTGGGTCAATAACTTCATCCCGACCCACTTTGTAGCCGATCTTAGCCCAGATCGAGGTTGGATCGTCGGTAATTTTCATTGATGAGATCCGATCTAGGGCTTCGTTGAATGTTGAGTGCCCGATTGGGTCAAACCGCGCGGAGCTTTCAGGGTTGATCTTCGATGTGTCCAAGCAAGTGGAGTGTTCAACAAGAACAAGTATCCGGTCCTCTGGTACTATGACCAGATCCGGACTAAGAGTCAGGTCATTGCAGAGATTAACCTTGTGGGCATGACCGAAAAAGGAGCTCAAGGTTAAAGCCTCAGAGTCTTCGGGCATGGCAGGCGAGAATGCGAGCCCGGTTAGTGACAAGTCACCCCTAGGATCTACGGAGAACTGTAGGTTCCCAAATCTGACCTCTTGACCATGGGCAAAGCTTTAGACACGGCCTAGATGGCTGGTCTAGTCGGCGTGTAGCACAACGCTACCAAAGGCGAAGATCTGTCTGGGGACAAAAGTGTCCATGTTGCGGACCACTTTGTTGATGACAAGGCGAGATATCGATTCCTTGGGTAATCACAGCGGAACTCTCCATGAAAGCACCAATGTCGGTGTCAAAACCGGCCGATCTCGGGTAGGGGGTCCCGAACTATGAGATTAGAATCAATGGTAACAGGAGACGAAGGGGACAAGGTTTTACCCAGGTTCAGGCCCTCCTATGGAGGTAATACCCTACGGCTGGTTGGTTGTATTGATGATGTATAAGTTACAGAGTCGATCTACTTAGAGATCAAAGAGCTAAACTCAAGATGAGTTGTCCTCTCTCTACAACCTAAAACCCTTCGTCTTATATAGACGCCGAGGGTACCTAGCGTTCACACGTGGTCGGTTACACATGGAAGAGATAAACATGCCTATTCGCTACATTAAATGTGGAGGACAATCCACAATCCCCGAAGCTTCCTTCCTGGAGACAGGGCCATCGACTGATCCAATGTTCGGCAAGCGGCGCATACAGTCCGGCCCATAGGAAACATGTCGGCCTCCTGAGGACCCCTTAATCCAGGACTCCCTCGGTTCACACATGCATATATTACAAATAAGGCAAGGGGTACACTTGGGCTGTTACAAGGCCGCACCATAGAGCAGCACAACAAAACATAGAGGCAATCGAAGAGAGGCAACACCATCAGAGCCCTCTTGCGAGGCAAAGCACCACTGTACTAGTTCATCCACCAACCTCCTTGTGAGTCAGTCCACCAAAGTAGGAATAGGTTATTACACTTCGAAGCTGCCCGAACCTGGGTAAATCATGGTTTGCTTCTGCTTCCTCGTCATCGTGTGAGTTCGTCATATAAATCATCGAATAACGAGGTAGGTTGGCCGAAGCTGCAGGGGATCTTCGCACACGCCCATGTGTTCGAACTTCTTGGGGTCTTGCGGAGCACAAAATCCAACATTTGGTGCGCCAGGTAGGGGGTGTGTCGAAGTCTTCCTCAAGCCTCGCTCTTCTCGCGCTTCACCGATCCGATCGCCAGTGCCCATCAAGCTTCCTCTGGCCATGACAGCCCCGTCTTCACCAACCCCATCGCTGCTGACCGAGGCCCATGCTCTAGCGGCATCACGATGGGCGGTCAGTATCAAGCCGTCAGCATCGTCTCCACCATCGTCGCCTCTCGTGCCATCCAAGAACATGGTGGATGGGCAGCGCCCTCAGTACCGGCATTGTGTTTCACCTACATGGGAGACCTCGATGTGCACGATCCGCTGCTAATGGCAAGAGAGATGCTTGGCCACTGCCGGACACGTGGGGGCTTTGTCGCATGGGCCGACCACATCGCTGAGTTGGTCGCCAAAGCATGGAGGGCCATGGACCCTCGCCCCTTTGTGCGGTCATAGGTATCAGGCACCGGGGGCTCTTTCGCCGCGCATGTCGCCTAGCCCGCCACCGGCATGCCCCCTCGGGCCCCGGACGAACCTAAGCAAGGCCTGCCGCATGTCGTGGTCCTTTTTCTCCGTGTTCCAGTCACTTGTTTTGGGGCGCAGCCCGGCCTCGACTTTGGAGCCTACGAAAGGAACAATGGGGCACCCCACGCGCGCACCGACACACACCGTCGTGAACCTGTGGACCATCAACAACCTGGGTTGACCAGGCGGGAGCGTGCCATCCTACGTAGGGAGCAGGCGGCACACGCATCTAGACAAGCAAGAAACCACGACAAAGGCACAACGGATAGCCAAGGAAACAACCCACATCAGGAAACACGCGGCCCACCCAACGGTAGTGGTAGAGGTAAGCAACTTTGAGCTAAGGCTCGTCGCAGGAGGGTTTGTGAGCTGCACGCACAGGGTGGCGCCCCGCCTGCACCCCGAGCGGCCGTCCCCGGCGCCCCGTCAGACAGCTCAGGAGAAGAACCAACCCCTTATGTAGAGCCCTACGTACAAAACTACATCGTGCCTTCGGACGACGAGATGGATCAGGCGCCTGCCGCAGGGGCCAACACCCCTAGGAGTAGGGGGTGCCCTGGGCGTCCTTCCTAAGCCAGGCCTAGGGGCTCCCGTCGAAGGAGCACTTGGTATGGGCAACGATAGCAGGAGAAAGGGGGAGGATGCCCCCGGGCCCTCAAGGCACGGAGCAAGCCATCACCCTCACGAGCAAATAACACCAAGCCAGGCCTCATGGCTTTAGCAGTAACGGACTGGTAGGAGGGGCAGCAAGACACATGCAACGCAGGCTACCCACGACAACTAGAGCGTTGTCGCAGCCTCGCGAGGCTGGGCCCCACGAGGCCCTCAAGATCCTATCCGACCAGTGCCCCAACACTTCGTGGGGCAGCTTCATTGACAAAATACCTCCATGGTTGTGCCGGGTGTGTTGTGCCCATTTTTGGGCCATAGGTGCGGAATCCCGCGACTATGCGGTGAACAATGCATTTGGGTTCGGGTCATAGAGACGCGCAACCAAGCAAAAATGCATGGGTGGCTCTTGACGGAGTTGGGAGCATCCGAGCCATGCGCCTGGGGGCTTGCCCAGCTATCTACGGCCGTGACACTCTCATGTAATAATGAGTGGGCTGTATATGCCCGGAGCCCCCCAAGGACGCAGAGGGGT
This sequence comes from Hordeum marinum, assembly GCA_022496015.1. NCBI lineage: Eukaryota > Viridiplantae > Streptophyta > Magnoliopsida > Poales > Poaceae > Hordeum > Hordeum marinum. The sequence continues at coordinate 204,651,007 of CM039675.1, read as the reverse complement.
ACCATCCCATGCCCAAGTGGAAGCCCTATGCTCCGCGCTAGCGGACAACACTGCCCCCTCAACGTGGATGCCCTACGCTTCACGCTAGGGAAAGACGAATACTAGCCTAGGTGCTAGACGCGATAGTTGCTTGCTTATTTTTGGTGTTTGAATTCTCACTTTGTGGAATGAAGTTTGGGAATTTTGGAACTCTATTTTTAAAAGAAAAAGGGGCGGGGACTTTTCTCTCATCATCCTCTCGTTTTTGTCCGGTCTTGGAGTGCCTTTCTTTGAATTGGTGTTTCGCAAGGGCATGTGTGCTTCGGACCTCCCTAAGGCGCCTCAGAGCAGTATAGCAAGGCCTAGTCGCCTCACGGACTTGCATCTCTTGGCGGTCAACCCCCGCTCGGGGGTTCCGATCGCAGCACAGCGCCGCAGCATGGAGCCTCGGGAGGCTCCTTTGCCTCCTGAGGCAGCACCGGACGGATGGTATGGAGGTTGCTCTAGCATCCAGGGGGGCTCGTGAGCAATGCGCCTCAGGAGCCTTACCGTTCATATAGCCCCTCGCCCCTTTATGTCGTCCTGGTGATGCGATCGGTATTGTCGGGACCCCGATCCTAAGTCATATGAATCCAGACTTTAACATATCACATCACTTTGCGGCCTCACGCACTGTAAGTTCCATGGCTGCAGCCTTACCTTAGCCGAGACCGTTTGCGTCTTTTGGTTCACGTATGTGAACATGTCACTGGCAATCAAACGACAAAGAACCCGGGCCGACATGACTAGTCATAGAACCCAAGTGACACATACGTACGGAAACAGGCATACGTAACCCAGCAATGCAGGTGTCGGCCTCAAGCGTGTGTAGACGAGTCATAGCAAGCTACAAGGACTCCATTACGTTGTGAGACATAAATGCCATCACTGCACGTAGACGAGTCGTAGCAGGGTACAGGGACTCCATTACACTACGAGACATTTCCCTGAAGGGACAGACACAGTAGCAAAGAAGGATACATGCCGGTCAATCAATGTGTCCGGAGCAGTAGCAAGCTACCATGGCTCGGCGGAAGCACAAAGAGGCAGTTTCCCGTAAAGAATACTACTAAAGGCACACAACTAGGTGTCGGATCCCATACATATCATTGCATGTCACACGTACGCACGACATGCCTGATATGCATAGATACAACCATGGCATCACAACATAACCATACAAGAACTTTTATTTAAGAGGCTTAGACGAGCCTTGCATAATATGTTCTTATAGATAGGGGTCACATGACCCAACACTCAAGTCATACAAACAAGTTCATACAAACCAAGCGGAAGCATAAGCTGTCTGAGTACAGACAGATGAAAGGCTAAAAGGCACGTGGCTTGACTATCTACAGCCCGCCATAGGGCATAGGGTCATAGCTAGGACACTAGCTTATCGGCATCATCAACATCTAGAAAGAACCCACCTGATGGGTCGTGGGTCTCATCTACAATATTTATTAAGCAAACATGAGTACAAACTTACTCAGCAAGTCTTTAAATCAGACCTAGTCTATTCATGCTCATGTATCAATAAGGGGGGGTGGAGTTTATGACGCGATGCGAGCTTTGACTCATGGCTAACCTACACTACACAATTTTATCTCTTTGTTTAAATATTAGATATTGCACATGAGTCCATTAACTCCATGACAATACACCACCATGGATTCACTTTGCTCTCCTGGGAGAGTGCCATCCACGGTACTCACACTTATCTTGATATTTTTATGAGTATCCATTTGATTATCTATGAACATCATAAGCTTTCCAGGTAGTCCATATCCGAGGACGCGGCTATTCGAATAGTTTCATACCCTGCAAGCGTGTACTTCTTCACAAACGCTCTCGCCACTTATCGTTGTGTGCTCATAAAACCATGCACCTCGGCAACCTTCAAGCGGAAGCCCGGCGAGGGAGTCGGCCACGACCGTCAATCACATAAGACCTTTAGTCCAGGCTATCGCTTATTTGAGACTGAACCCGCATGGAAGTCCGGCCGAAGTTTCCGCTACGGCCCCAAACGATGTTCGCAGGGTTCCCAAGCCAACCATTCGGGTGACCCTTGGTACATCGTGCCACTGCCTACCGCGTCGTAACCCACCCCTAGGGTCAGCGCTACGAACGGCCTCCAACATGCTATAAACACCAGAAACTACTTACAACTCCTGGACTAAGGACTAAGCGACTAATAAGTCGAGAGGGGTCAAGTTACCGGAACCCAATATGTGGTAGTAACTAGCCTTGGATCACAAACACGGAACTAAGTTCCTAAGAACGGTCCTAATGAGACAACCCGCTATGTACTCCTACATAGCCTCTCATCGCTACCTTTACCAAATCGGGTTTATCATAAGCTTATCACATCGGAACAACAATGTTTCACTCCAGTTCATCACCCAGATGAATCAGACCGGACACAACTTTCAGCACAGCAAGCATAGCAGGCAAAATAAGCTAAGTACATCATGGCACAAGCATCTACCAGGTATGCTAGGCTGCAAGGTTTAGCTATTTACTATGACAATGACAGGTCATGCATAAGAATAGGTTCATCTATCGTGTATGATAGACAAGTGAACATTTGTCCTAATGCAATAAACAAGAGCAGGAGAGAGAGAGAGTGGGATGTTATCGGAATGATCAAGGCGGGTTGCTTGCCTTGCTAGGTAGCGGGAAGGTTCTCTCCTTCGTTGGAATACTTGGGGGTATCCTCAGAAGTTGGGCCTACTGCAATGCAGATAAGTAGCAATCAATCCATGCAAGTGCAACAATATGATGCATGATCATGGCATGGCAGCATGTATGGATGAGCTAATGCAGCTATTGTCCAAGTTAATTTGAAGTGAGTTTGAATATAGGTTCAAAATCGTTCTTCATTTCAATTTCCATTTTTTAACCTATTAGCAAATGTCAATGTTCTTCTACATAGGTTTCTCTGACATGCATGATAATATCACCATTGGATTAATTGAATTTTTCTGATAAATTTTCATATATAGATTATTTTCATCCGATTTACCGATTAATTTATATGAATTTTTAAAGTTTTAAAATAATTTCTGGAATTATTTTAAACTGGAAAAGGATTAATGGCGTCAGCTTGACGTCACCACGACGTTACCTGGTCGGCAGACCAGGCCACGTCAAACCTGACGTGCAGGGCCCACACGTTAGTGACACGACCCTAAACTCCGCGCTGACCAGGGATTTGACCCACCCTAGGGCCCACTGGTCAGTGGCAGCAGGCCTATTAATCAGGGGGATTAGTCCCTAATGTTGGCCACGTCGGCGCCCACCGGAGCGGGGCCGGCGGCGACTCGCCGAAATCGCGCCTCCGGCAACCATTTGGCGCGCAGAGGGCAGCAGGAGATAGCCCGTGCACACGCACATCTAGCAGGGCGGCAGAGGGGGCTTAGGGGCCACAGGAGACGATGGCCACGTCGAGCTGAGCGGCGGCGACGACTCGGGCAGGACCGACTATGGCGCTACGGGCTGCGGGAGGAAGAGTTAAGGGTGGCTACGGGCTCCTGGGAGCTCTACGAGCACGAGCTCGTGGTCGGGAGCGAGCTTTGGACGCTGTGGCCATGGCTACGCCATGGCCGGCGGCGAGCTCTGCTCGACTCTGGCTACAAACGGGGCTAGACGAGGGGAACGGCGTCGGGACCAGGGGAAATGGTCCGGGGCCTCACCAGAGGGTCTTCTGGAGCCTTGGCGTGGTCGGGGACACACGGGAGACGGCGAATCAGCGGCGTCTTCAGTCCGGTGAGGAAGAACAGAGGAGAGGAGGAAGAGAGGAATGGCAAGGGGGAGATGGGCTCGGGCGGCGGCCGAGCCTATCCTCTCACCAGCGCGACGAGGAGGTGGCTTGGTAGGCAGGGAGGATGTGGCCAATGCATGGCCATGGCCGACCGCGGGGGTGGGCATGCAGCTGCTTCTCCTCCTGGCAGGAGGAAGAAGACGCCGCTGCCCCCCGTGGGCTGGGCCTCTTCTTCAGGTAAGCCCAGGTGGGCTTTTCTTCCCCCCTTTTCTTTATTTTATTTCTTTCCTAATTTCTGACATTTGTTTTATTTTATTTTCAGGCACATATGCTATTTTAAAATATCCCAAATATTTTATATATTGAGGTTTGAATACTTCAAACTTATCTAAAAAGTTTCAGGATATTTTGAAAACTAAAATAATGATAATGCTTTTTTTGATATTTTCAGAAGCTTTAACATTTATTTTTAAATTGCTTCAGTTGTTCAAATATTTAAAATGGCCCCTGTTATAATCATGTCCATATTTATTAGAAATAGGGAACATTTTGGTAGGGCATTTTGGATTTGTTCAATTTTCACCAACTTGAATTATTTTGATTCAATGTGAGCTTGGGGTTTCTTTTAATCCCCATTTCATGTTGATGCAAAATTGAAACAGGAGGCACACACATGCTATCCTATGACATCTAGCTAGGGATGTGACAGGTATCAGGGGTGTCGAGGCCCCCACCCCATTGGTGTTTTTTTTGAATTGTAATCAGTAGGAGAGGCTCCTACTGCTTTAGATTAAATAAGGAATTTTACACTTTACATGGCGTGGGTTTGACCGAATGGTCTCCCCAGGGACAAACTAAAACCAAAGGTCAAGTCTAAGAAAACAAAGGAGTGGAGATTCTCTGGGTGCAACCAGAGGAATTACAAGGCAAGAGCTAAAAGTGTTAAGTAGTCCCAAAACTTGGGATCAACTCTGTGCTTTAGCCAAAGAAGGTCTTATTTTGTTCTGTCCTTCCAGGTAGAATATTGAGGTTGTATGTGCCGGAAGATAAAGTTATTCCTTTCTTTCCAGATGTTCCAAGTAACAATACCCACCAATTCAAAGAACAGAGACCCGTGAAGGACACCTTGGCTAGCTGAAGAGTAGACATGATAGAAACATCAGGATTCCAGACAATGTCAAATCTGCTCCAACAATGCACACTAAAAGGACATGCAAAGATAAGGTGTTCAATCGTTTCCTCACACCCAGCAGAACAGAGCACACATGAGTAAATATCTCCAATGTCGTAGTGTCTCCTTTTTAGCATGTGTCTAGTGTTCAGCCGATCAGGTAGAAGAAACCACATGAAGACCTTTAGTTTCATGTGAAGTTTAGATGACCATATCCATAAGAAAGGAGCAGGAGCTGCTATGCTTGAGTGACAATGCATATATAAATTCTTGGATGTGAATCTGCTGCCCCAACTGTATGTCCATGAATCAGATGCAGTTGCATTGTTTGGAAAGACTCGTCTGAGATTCACCAATGTTTGGAGTACATCATGGGACCCAGGAGACAATGGTAAATGAAATTTGGGATATGGGTCTGCTTCCAGAAAGAACCAATGGACAGAGATGTCTTCCTCAATGGAAAATGAGAATAAACATTGAACTGAGTTGCTAAGCAGATCATCAGTCCAATTATCATGCCATAGGGAAATATTATGGCCATTACGAACAGTGGATGATGCAATACCACGAAATATGGGCATAAGCTTGATGTGTTGTCTCCGCCAGAATGAACCACTGGGGTTTTTCGCATGGGGAATAGAGTCACCATAGTATGTATCCCAGATCAGTTGTACCCATGGGAGATCTGCCTTATTATAGAACTTATCTAAGAATTTCAAAAGGAGAGCTTGATTCTGAACTTTAATATTAATGACCCCAAGACCTCCATTCTTCTTAGGGCAACAAACTCTATTCCATGCAACCATTGAATTAAGGATTCTCCATGCTCAGTTTTTTCGGTCCAGATGCATCTTCTTCTTACTTTGTCAAAGTAATCTAAAAATTTGGGAGGGAGTTTCAAAGTACACATGGCATGATTGATCATAGAAGTCACCACAGAATTGACCAGGGTGATTCTTGATGCATGACAGAGAAGGTAGCACGTGCTGGAGAGCCCTCTTTCAACTCTGTCCACTAATGGCATTAACTCAGTCATGGTGGGTTTGGTTGTGCCTAGAGGTAAGCCCGAATAAGTAAAAGGTAGCTTCCCAGTTTCACATCCAAAAATGTTGGCTAGAGATTCAGAATTTGCGGGCTCAATATTCAAAGGGATCATGACGACTTATGAAAGTTTATGTTTAGACCTGTTGAAGCTGCGAAATCCTAGAGTAAACTCTTAAGGTGGGCAATCTGATGTTCACAAGAGGGCATGATCAATAATGTGTCGTCCGCATACTGAATTACTGGGAAATCACCTTGCCTTGGGATGGGAAGAGAAAATCTCCCTTCAATAAATTCTCTATTAATGATACAATGTGTCGTCCTGGTGATCCGGACTCCCCAATGGTGGTCGGGAAATGTGTGGGACTGGGTCTTGTCGACGTAGAGCACTGCTTGAGTGTCAAGGTGGGTTTAATGGGCACTACGCCCCGGTAACCTCATCGATCTCGTGGGTCCGTGCCCCTAGACACGTCCTGGTGATCCAGTCACTCCAGCGGCGGTCGAGGCCTCACCCCCTTTTGGTCTCGTCGAGGTGGTCCGGACGTCCCAATGGTGGGCGAGGTCGGCCTATGATTGAGTCCTAAAGACACATAGTACCGAAAGGGGCCCCCAAACCGCTCCACAAACAAGGAAGAAGCTCCCCGGGCGGAATCGCGGGCTACCTAGACAGCCTGGCCGCACCTCGCGACGCGCGAGATTGACACCGCTCTACAAGCTAAGTACACTACCAAACCAAGCAAGAGCCTCCTGATCTAATGATGGCCCGAGGGCGGGATAACAGTTGTGCGCACTAATGTTAGGATGCAGGTACTGCAGGCCAGTACGTGTGGCTACCGAAACCCTCGAGGCTTGAGGCTCTAGGAGAAACGTCGCGAGGAGAGGCCCCCTGCAATGACAAGCAGCAATGCCATGAACCCGGGGAGTGGCAGCCGCGAAGTGCCCCTCAGGAGGGAGCGCCTTGCGAGGGCCCTGTCGGCCGCCATCACCGGGCCGCATCGGCAACGGTGCCGGGCCCCGAGCAGAGAAACTAATACACATAACGACAAACAGGCGATAGGAGAATTAACTAATGGAAGGATGAAAACAAAGGTAAAGCACAAAATACTGACGCCCACAGGGGCCGAGTTTTTCTTAAGGCATTACAGGTACCAGGAAAAGAAGACCGGGGAGGCCAAAGTGGAGGAGTCGCTGTCATCGTCCGAGTCATCGGCTGCCCCGGCGCCGGAGCTGCCCTCTCCACCAGGGACGGGTACCTGGATGAACCGCTCCACTAGGGACTCCATGTGCGGGTGCACCTCATTCCGGAGGGGCCTCTGGAGCCCCTCAGGCACCCATTCCACAACGCACTGGAGGTCGAGCTCCGGGGCGAGGCGACGCAAGTTGCAGAAGACGAGCGTCAAGGCAAGCTCTAGGAGGTTGTGCGCGTCGGCCTCACTGTCTATGTTAACACAGGAGACGCCGGTCTCCAATGCCTCCCTCCGCCACTCGGCAGAAGAATTTGAGGTACCCCCCATTGCCTTGTGTGCTGGGTAGCGCAGGGGCTTCCCCAACGACCGGCTCACCGCGCCGGCCACGCGGTGGGCGATGTCAAGATACTGCTAGGCCCGCGGGGATTCCAGCATCTTGGCTTGCGCAGCCTCGTCCTGGGAGGCCTGCACAACATCGGCTGCCTCCTGAACCTGGGCCTGGAGAGACACCAGTTCCGTCCTAGCCTACGGTTTGCCCCTGAGGGTGGCTTAGAAGGCGGTATTAGCGGTCGTTAGTTGGACCTGCAGCGCGGCGACCTCCTCCTGGTCTTCGCCGAGCTTTACTTTCTTGGCCGCAGGCGCCCTGGAAGAAGAAGAGGATCAGGTCCGAATTGCCAGACATGACAAATAAGAAAGGGGAGGCGGCAGAGCACTCACTCATCCACCATGGCCCAGCGCCGACAAACCTGTGCCGACCCTGAGGGGCCCCCTGCCACTGCCTCCGAAAGAGGGCGAAGGAGCTGACGGCCCCATGGGCTTCCCCGCACCCGCGGCGCTTCCTCCAGACGCCATGGGAAGAGGGAGAAGCTGAGAAGAGGAAGAGGGTTTTCTCTGGAGCTACAGGAGCAGACAGGTGCTTCGAGATGGGAAGCCCCCAGGGAGCGTGGATTTATAGGCATGGACGAGGCCGCGAGGCGTCGTGGGAGAGCAGGCGAAGTGTGTCCCTCGGGCGTCAAAAGGCTAGCTCGATCGGCGCGCAACCCTGCTTCACCTTGCCTCACCAGCCATTATTAGGTCACATACGTGTGGCCCGAGGGGTTAAGGCCCAAGGAAGCGGTAGCATTAAAGGAAGGTTAGTGATGGCTACCGCAGCGCATGACCATCGCGTCGGTTTGACTTGGGGCGGTTCCTGACGCTATCGGCGATAGGAGAGACTTCAGCGCCCGGGCGCACAACGCGTGTCGAGCCTGGCTCGCAGGAGTGATGGGCCTGCTGGGGAACGTTGCATGGTAAACAAAAAATTTCCTACGCACACGCAGATCTATCCATGGTGATGAGCATCTACGAGAGGGAGAGTGGATCTACATACCCTTGTAGATCGCTAAGCGGGAAGCGTTAAGAAACGCGGTTGGTGTAGTCGAACGTCTTTGCGATCCAAATGGCTGTGCGTCCCGCGATCCTATCACGATCCGTCCCGCGATCCAATCATGATCCATCCTGCGATCCGATCACGATCTATCCCATGAACTTGATCACGATCCGTCCCACGAACTTGATCACGATCCTTCCGATCTAGCGCCGAACGGACGACACCTCCGCGTTCAGCACACGTACAGCTTGATGATGATCTCCGCCGCCTTGATCCAGAAAGATAGAGCGGAGAGGTAGAAGAGTTTGCCGGCAGCGTGACGGCGCTCCGGCGATGGTGGTGGAGCAATTCTGGCAGGGCTTCGCCTAAGCACTGCAGAAATCCGATCTAGAGCAGAAACTATGCACTAGAGGAACGGGTAGAGCGTGGCTATAGAAACTAGTGCAAAAACCCTAAAACCTCCAGTATATATAAGATGAGAGGAGGAGAGGCCTTGGCACAAGGGCCAAGCCTCCTTGCTTCGGCCGAAGGAGAGAGGGAGAGGTGGAGTCCACCTCCAATCCTAGTAGGACTAGGATTCACCCTATTTTGCCTTTTTTCACTTTTTCTCTTAGGCCTTTTTCCTCCAGCCGCATGGCCCTCTTGTGGATGTTCCACCAGCCCACTAAGGGCTGGTTTATACCCTCCTACAGCCCATTTAGCCTCTTGGGTCGAAATACCCCTCCTGGTGGCCTCCCGGTACACTACCAGCACTCCCGGTACACTACCGATGAGCCCGAAACTTTTCCGGTGACCAAAACAGGACTTCCTATATATGAATCTTCACCTCCGGACCATTCTAGAGCTCCTCGTGATGTCCAGGATCTCATCCGGGACTCCGAACAAACTTCGGTCACCATCATACATAACTCTATACTACCGAAATGTCACCAAACCTTAAGTGTGCAGACCCTGCAGGTTCGAGAACTATGTAGACATGACCGAGACACCTCTACAATCAATAACCAATGGCGGGACCTGGATGTCCACATTGGTTCCTACATACTCTATGAAGATCTTTATCGGTTGAACCTCTATGTCAAGGATTCAATTAATCCCTATGATGTTCCCTTTGTTCTTCGGTATGTTACTTGCCCGAGATTCGATCGTTGGTATCTCCATACCTAGTTCAACCTCGTTACGGGCAAGTGTCTTTACTTGTTCCATAATACAAGATCCCGTAACTAACACTTAGTCACATTGCTTGCAAGGCTTATTGTGATGTTGTATTACCAAGTGGGCCCTGAGATACCTCTCCGTCACACGGAGTAACAAATCCTAGTATTGATGCATGCCAACTCAGTAGACACACTCAGAGACACCTGTAGAGCACCTTTATAGTCACCCAGTTACGTTGCGACGTTTGATACACACAAGGCACTGCTCCGATATCCGTGAGTTGCATGATCTCATGGTCATTGGAACATATACTTGACATGCAGAAAACAGTAGAAATAAACTGACACGATCATAAGCTACGTTTGTAGTTTGGGTCTTGTCCATCACATCATTCTCCTAATCATGTGATCCCGTTACCAAATGACATCACATGTCCATGGCTAGGAAACCTTAACCATCTTTCGATCAACGAGCTAGGTCACTAGAGTCATACTAGGGACATTGTGTTTGTCTATGTATCCACACACGTATCCATGTTTCCAATTAATTCAATTCTAGCATGGATAATAAACAATTATCATGAACAAGGAAATATAATAATAAACACTTTATTTATTTCCTCTAGGGCATATTTCCAATAGTCTCCCACTTGCACTAGAGTCAATAATCTAGCTCACATCACTATGTGATTTACATTGTAATGAATCGAACACCCATACAGTTCTGGTGTTGATCATGTTTAGCTCTTGTAAGGGGTTTAGTCAATGGGTCTGCAACATTCAGATCCGTGTGCACTTTGCAAATATTTATGTCCTTCTCCTCGATGTAGTATCGGATGGAGTTGAATCGTTGCTTTATATGTCTGGTCCTCTTGTGAAACATTGGTTCCTTGGCTAGAGCAATGACACCAGTGTTGTCACAGAACATGCTCATTGGATTCAGTGCACTGGGCACTACTCCAAGATCTGTCATGAACTGCTTCATCCAAACACCTTCCTTCGCCGCCTCCGAGGCTGCGATGTATTCCGTTTTGCACGTAGAATCAGCTACCACGCTTTGCTTGGAACTGCACCAGCTTACCGCTCCCCCGTTAAGAATAAATACGTATCTGGTTTGCAACTTAGAGTCGTCCAGAGCAGTGTCAAAGCTTGCATAGACGTAACCCTTTACGACGAGCTCTTCATCACCTCCATAAATGAGAAACATTTCCTTATTCCTTTTCAGGTACTTAAGGATATTCTTGACCGCTTGCCAGCGCTCCATTCCAGGACCACTTTGAAACCTTCCGGCCATACTTATGGCAAGGCTGACATCGGGTCTTGTGCATAGCATTGCATACATGATAGAGCCTATGGATGAAGCATAGGGGATGACACTCATCTTTTCTCTATCTTCTGCAGTTATTGGGCATTGAGTCTTACTCAACTTCACACCTTGTAACACAGGCAAGAATCCCTTCTTGGACTGATCCATTTTGAACTTCTTCAAAACTTTATCAAGGTATGTGCTCTATGAAAGTGCTATTAAGCGTCTCGATCTATCTATATAGATCTTAATGCCTAATATGAAAGCATCTTCTCCTAGGTCCTTCATTGAAAAACTCTTGTTCAAATATTCCTTCACGCTTTCCAGCATTTCTATATTGTTTCCAATCAGCAATATGCCATCCACATATAATACTAGACATGCTATAGAGCTCCCACTCACTTTCTTGTAAATACAAGCTTCTCCGTAAACTTGTATAAACTCAAACGCTTTGATCACATCATCAAAGCGCTTATTCCAACTCTGAGATGCTTGCACCTGTCCATAAATGGATCGCTGGAGTTTGCAAACTTTGTCAGCATTCTCTGGATCGACAAAACCTTTGGGTTGCATCATATACAACTCTTCCTCAAGGAATCCGTTGAGGAATGCTATTTTGACATCCATCTGCCAAATTTCATAGTCAAAATAAGCAGCTATTGCTAACATGATTCTGATAGACTTAAGCATCGCTACGGGTGAGAAAGTCTCATCGTAGTCAACTCATTGAACTTGTGAAAAACCCTTTTCCACAAGTCGAGCTTTATAGACGGTGACATTACCGTCCGCGTCTGTCTTCTTCTTAAAGATCCATTTGTTCTGAATGGCCTTTCGCCCTTCAGGTAATACTTCCAAAGTCCATACTTTGTTTTCATACATGGATCCCATCTCGGATTTCATGGCCTCTAACCATTTCTCGGAATCCGGGCCCATCAATGCTCCTCCATAGCTTGTAGGTTCATTGTTGTCCAACAACATGACCTCCAAGATAGGGTTGCCATACCACTTAGGGGTAGTACGCGGCCTTGTCGACCTACGAGGTTCAATAGCAGCTTGATCCGAAGCTTCATGATCATCATCATTAACTTCCTCTTATACCGTCGTAGGTTCCAAAGAAACATCTTTCTGCGCCGTGCTACTTTCTGGTTGAAGTAAAGGTTCAATAACCTCATCAAGCTCTATTTTCCTCCCACTCAATTCTTTCAAGAGAAACTCTTTCTCAAGAAATGTTCTGTTCTTAGCGACAAACACTTTGCCTTCAGATTTGAGATAGAAGGTATACCCGACTATCTCTTTCGGGTATCCTATGAAGACGCAATTCTCTGCTTTGGGTTCCAGCTTTTCAGGCTGAAGCTTTTTGACATAAGCATCACATCCCCAAACTTTAAGAAACGACAACTTTGGCTTCTTGCCAAACCACAGTTCATATGGCATCGTCTCATCGGATTTTGATGGTGCCCTATTTAAAGTGAATGCAGTTGTCTCTAATGCATAACCCCAAAACTATAGTGGCAAATCCGCAAGAGACATCATAGAACGCACCATATCTAATAAGGTTCGATTACGACGTTTGGACAGACCATTACGCTGTGGTGTTCCGGGCGGTATCAACTGTGAAACAATTCCACACTGTATTAAGTGACTGCCAAACTCATAACTCATATATTCACCTCCTCGATCAGATCGCAGTAACTTAATCTTCTTGTTACAATGATTCTCAACTTCACTCTGAAATTGCTTGCTCTTTTCAAACATTTCAGGCTTGTGTTTCATTAAGTAAATATACCCATATCTACTTAAGTCATCAGTGAAGGTGAGAAAATAACGATATCCACCATGCGCTGTAACATTCATTGGACCGCACACATCAATATGTATGATTTCCAATAAGTCACTCGCCCGTTCCATTGTTCCAGAGAACGGCGCTTTAGTCATCTTGCCCATGAGGCATGGTTCACATGTGTCAAGTGATTCAAAATCAAGTGACTCCAAAAGTCCATCAGCATGGAGCTTCCTCATGCGTCTTACACCAATATGACCTAAATGGCAGTGCCACAAGAAAGTGGTACTATCATTATCAACTCTACATCTTTTGGCATCAATGTTATGAACATGTGTGTCATACTATCAAGATTCAATATGAATAAACCCCTAACATTGGGTGCATGACCATAAAAGATATTACTCATATAAATAGAACAACCTTTATTCTCTAATTTAAATGAGTAACCGTCTCGCAATAAACAAGATCCAGATATAATGTTCATGCTTAACGCAGGCACTAAATAACAATTATTCAGGTTCATCACTAATCCCGATGGTAATCAAAGAGAGAGCATGCCGACGGCGATCACATCAACCTTGGAACCATTTCCCACGCGCATCGTCACTTTGTCCTTTGCCAGCCTTCGTTTATTCCGTAGTTGCTGCTTTGAGTTGCAAATGTGAGCAACCGAACCGGTATCAAATACCCAGGCACTACTACGAGAGCTAGTAAGGTACACATCAATAACATGTATATCATATATACCTTGTTTGTCATTGGCCGCCTTCTTGTCAGCCAGGTACTTGGGGCAGTTCTGCTTCCAGTGACCAGTTCCCTTGCAATGAAAGCACTCAGTTTCTGGCTTGGGTCCATGCTTGGGCTTCTTTACAGGAGTAGCAACTGCTTTGCCATCGTTCTTGGTTTTACCCTTCTTGCCCTTGCCCTTGACTTTGCCATTTTTCTTGAACTAGTGGTTTTATTGACCATCAACACTTGATGTTCTTTTTGGATTTCAGACTCAAAGACTTTTAGCATCGCAAACAGCTCGGCGACTGACTTGTTCATCCCGTGCATGTTATAGTTCATCACAAAGCTCTTGTAACTAGGTGGCAGTGATTGAAGAACTCTGTCAGTGATCGCCTCTAGCGGAAGGGCAATTCCCAACTCCGCTAGACGAGTTGAATACCCAGACATTCTGAGTATATTTTCACTGATAGACCCGTTCTCCTCCATCCTGCAAGCATACAACTTATTAGAGGTTTCATACCTCTCGATCCGGGCATTCTTCTGAAAGATAAACTTCAACTCCTGGAACATCTCATATGCTCCATGACGTTCAAAACGTCTTTGAAGTCCCGGTTCTAAGCCATACAATATCGCACACTGAACTATTGAGTAATCTCCAGTACGTGCCTCCCAAGCATTCTTAACGTCTTCGGTGGTCATGTCTTCTGGTTGGTCACCAAGCGGTGCATCAAGGACATATGATTTCTGGGAAGCCGTGAGGATAATCCTCAGATTACGAGCCCAGTCAACAAAGTTACTTCCATCATCTTTCAACTTAGATTTCTCTATGAACGTATTAAAATTCAGGGGTGCTACTACGTGAGCCATTGATCTACAACATAAATATGCAAAGTTTACTTAGACTATTGTTCAAGATAATGAGTTTAGTTAATCAAATTACTAAAGCTCCCACTCAAATTGACATCCCTCAGGCCATCTGAGTGTCACATGATCTAAATCCACCAACTCATGTCCGATCATCACGTGAGTTGAGGTGGCTTCAATGGTGAACATCATTATGTTGATCATATCTACTATCTGAATCATGTTCAACCTTTCGGTGTCTTGTGTTATGAGGCCATGTTTGTACATGCTAGGCTCGTCAAGTTTAACCCTTGTGTTCTGCGTGTGCAACAATGGCTTGTGCCCGTTGTATGTGAACGTAGAGTCTATCACACCCGATCATCATGTGGTGTCTCGACACGATGAACTTTCACAACGGTGCACACTCGGGGAGAACACAATTCATCTTGAAATTTATGTGAGGGATCACCTTATAATGCTACCGTTGTACTAAGCAAAACAAGGTGCATAAATGGATTAACATCACATGCAATTCATAAGTGACATGATATGGCCATGAACTTGTGCTTTAGATCTCCATCTTGAAAGCACCGGCATGATCTCCATCGTCACCAGCACGACACCATGATCTCCATGATCTTGATCAGCATAAACGTGTCGCCATCGGGGTTGTCACGCCCTACATGATTCTACTACTATTGCTACCGTTTAGCGATAAAGTAAAGCATTACATAGCGCTTAATGATTGACACGCAGGTCATACAATAATTAAAGACAACCCTATGGCTCCTGCCGGTTGCCATACTCATTGACATGCAAGTCGTGAAATTCTATACATCACATGATCATCTCATACATCACATATATCACATCATGCAATTGGCCATATCACATCACAACATACCCTGCAAAAACAAGTTAGACGTCCTCTAATTGTTGTTGCATGTTTTACGTGGCTGCTACGGGTTTCTAGCAAGAACGGATCTCACCTACATAATCCACAACGATGATACATAATTTTCTTTTCAACCTTCTCAAGGACCGCCTTTGCCGAATCGGATCCAACTAAAGTGAGAGAAACTGTCACCTGCAAGCCATCTAGGCAACAAGTTGCGTCGAGGGAATCGGTCTCTCGTAAGCGTACGAGTAATGTTGGTCCGGGCCGCTTCATCTCACAATACCGCTGAACCAAAATACAACCAAGGGAGGAAGCAATCTAAGCATCAACGCCCACAAACCTTTCGTGTTCTACTCGAGATCTCATCAACTCATAGATCTAGCTCATGATGCCACTATTGGGGAACGTTGCATGGAAAACAAAAATTTCCCTACGCACACGCGGATCTATCCATGGTGATGAGCATCTACGAGAGGGAGAGTGGATCTACATACCCTTGTAGATCGCTAAGTGGGAAGCGTTAAGAAACGCGGTTGGTGTAGTCGAACGTCTTCGCGATCCAAATCGCTGTGCGTCCCGCGATCCTATCATGATCTGTCCCACAATCCAATCATGATCCATCCCACGATTTGATCACGATCCGTCCCACGTACTTGATCACGATCCTTCCGATCTAGCGCCCAACGGACGACACCTTCGCGTTCAGCACACATACAACTTGATGACGATCTCCGACGTCTTGATCCAGCAAGAGAGAGAGAAGAGGTAGAAGAGTTCGCCGGCAGCGTGATGGCACTCTGGCGATGGTGGTGGAGCAATTCCGGCAGGGCTTCGCCTAAGAACTGCAGAAATCCGATCTAGAGGAGAAACTATGCACTGGAGGAACGGGTAGCACGTGGCTGTAAAAACTAGTGCAAAAACCCTAAAACCTCCAGTATATATAAGAGGAGAGGAGGAGAGACCTTGGCACAAGGGACAAGGCCTCCTTGCTTCGGCCGAAGGAGAGAGGGAGAGGTGGATTCCACCTCCAATCCTAGTAGGACTAGGATCCACCCTATTTTGCCTTTTTCACTTTTTCTCTTAGGCCTTTTTCCTCCAGCCGCATGGGCCTCTTGTGCATGTTCCACCAGCCTACTAAGGGCTGGTTTACACCCTCCTACATCCCGTGTAGCCTCTTGGGTCGAAATACCCCTCCCGGTGGCCTCCCGGTACACTACCGGCACTCCCGGTACACTACCGATGAGCCCAAAACTTTTCAGGTGACCAAAACAGGACTTCCTATATATGAATCTTTACCTCCAGACCATTCTAGAGCTCCTCGTGACGTCCGGGATCTCATCCGGGACTCCAAACAAACTTCGGTCACCACCATACATAACTTTATACTACTAAAACGTCACCAAACCTTAAGTGTGCGGACCCTGCGGGTTCGAGAACTATGTAGACATGACCGAGACACCTCGACGGTCAATAACGAATGGCGGGACCTGGATATCTACATTGGCTCCTACGTATTCTATGAAGATCTTTATCGGTTGAACCTCTATGTCAAGGATTCAATTAATCCCTATGATGTTCCCTTTGTTCTTCGGTATGTTACTTGCTTGAGATTCGATCGTCGGTATCTCCATACCTAGTTCAACCTCGTTACTGGCAAGTCTCTTTACTTGTTCCGTAATACAAGATCCCATAACACTTAGTCACATTGCTTGCAAGGCTTATTGTGATGTTGTATTACCGAGTGGGCCCTGAGATACCTCTCCGTCACACGGAGTAACAAATCCCAGTATTGATGCATGCCAACTCAATAGACACCCTCGGAGACACCTATAGAGCACCTTTATAGTCACCCAGTTACGTTGCAATGTTTTATACACACAAGGCACTCCTCCGATATCCGTGAGTTGCATGATCTCATGGTCATAGGAACATATACTTGACATGCAGAAAACAATAGCAATAAACTGACACGATCATAAGCTACAGTTGTAGTTTGGGTCTTGTCTATCACATCATTCTCCTAATGATGTGATCCCGTTATCAAATGACATCTCATGTCCATGGCTAGGAAACCTTAACCATCTTTCGATCAACGAGGTAGTTCACTAGAGGCATACTAGGGACATTGTGTTTGTCTATGTATCCACACATGTATCCATGTTTCCAATTAATAGAATTCTAGCATGGATAATAAAAAATTATCATGAACAAGGAAATATAATAATAAACACTTTATTTATTGCCTCTAGGGCATATTTCCAACAGGGCCCATGGTGCTTCGGGCCGTCCTCGACGGCTTCGCCCGGAAGCCAGCTCGTGCGCACCTTGGGCCCGAGGGCTACTGTAGGTGTTCTAGGAATGGGGGTACCCATACCTGCTTGCCTGCGGCCTAGGCCGTGGTGCACCTCTTCAGTCAAGCGCGGCCGGGCGAGACCACTCTCAAGACAAGGCCCTCGTGAGGACCTGAACTCGTGAGGGAAGCATCATCAAGACCAGCAAGGACTGGCCTCCTCAGGCCCTCTCTGGAGCGACAAAGAACCCTATGCAGTGCCTGGCCTCGGGAGGACAAGGATGAGGCAAGGCAGGACAGACAGGCGCCAGCATGCCAGGTGGACAGTTTCCCCTTTGGTGCAAATGGGGGCAAGGACGGATGCGAGTTCCCAAAGCATCCCCCAAGGTTTCCTTTCCAGTGCAACGAGACCACAACTACGACCCCAGCAGGAATGATGTCATCGCCGAGCCCACCTCCGCATCATCGATAGAAACTTTGCAGGCGAAGACCGCCTTTCTTCAAGATAAAGATGTAGTACTGCCCCCCTTCAAATTTGGCCATTGTGGGGTTGCTTCCCGCCATTGTGCTCAGGGAAGAGTACCCGAGGCACTATATATAGAGGATAGCCCGCACCGTAGAGCAACACAACAAAACAGAGAGGCAACACCATCAGAGCCCTCTCATGAGGCAAAGCACCACTGTACTAGTTCATCCACCACCCTCCTCGTGAGGAAATCCACCAAAGCAAGAGTACAGTATTACGCTTTGCCACGGCCCAAACCTGGATAAATTATTGTGTGCATCTGCTTCCTCGTCATTGTGCGAGTCCATCGTAGAAATCATTGAATAATGAGCTAGGTTGGGCGAGGCTGAAGGGGATCTTCGCACACACACCTGTGTTCGAACTTCTTGGGGTTTTGCGAAGCCCGAAATCCAACACTATCTTAAGAAACAAACGGTTGAAGACAAGGTGATAGGGGGGTGAAGGAGATGATATCCTACGGACCCGCCATTGTGTATGACTCGAAGGGAGCCAGCTTCCCCAAGCTCCCATTGCAGGATTTGGTGAAGGGTTGGAAGCGGGGGTTCTTCTACATGAAGAACATGGATCTGGGTCTGGATCTGATCTACCTGCTGCCGTTCGACAACCAACGGCCTCGCGCCATGGAGAACTGGGGGACAAACCCATTGCAGACCATTAATACAGTGAACATGTTCTGTGTCTAGCAAACCGAGCTGACCGGGCTGGTGGGGCTCAAGGCCTCCGACTTGTTCTCTATGATGGTGGCTCGCCGGGTGTATCAACTACAACGCCGCCTGTACCGCATCTTCCAGATGAGCGGGCGGCATGACCCGAGCCAGCTCTCCACGAAGGAGCTGAAAACGGTTGCCATTGCAAGGCGGGTGAACTTGTTCTCCATCGCCAAGCTGCCGGAGTAGGGATGGCAGTGGGGGAAGGTCCCCTACTATCGGGCGCATCCAGCTCCGCAGGTATGCAAAGCACCGATTCCCCCTTTCTCCTTGCTTCTAAGCGACTCCTTGTTTGCCCCAGCTGTAGAGGTTCCCCTTTCTGTAGATTCATGATGAGCCCGCCCCTGACCTCGGGGACTTGGATGCCAAGGAGGTAGAGGACGCCAACGATATGGAGCTGACCAGGGTGGCCCGAGCCGGTGAGATGGGAGCTGGCGGATCGGAAGTTGGTGGGTCAGAGTCGGCCGGTTAGTTCCCACATCTGAATTCGTTGCGCGATTGGATGGACGACGATGATGCTTAACCCGTAGGGGTGCACGTTGCAGCGGACTCGGGAGGCGTCAACGACCCAGAAGGCGATGTTACTGCACCGGGGAGGAAACTTGGGCGAGTCATCCAGGGCTCGGAGAACGCCAAGTCGGACATGGACGGGCGCAAGCAGGGGAGACAGTCGGAGGGCTCGCGACCGGTCACAAAGCATTCGGCTGGCGGACAGCCGGGCGGCAGTCATGGAGGTGGCGAAAGAAACTACGTGTCGCCCCATCAGGCATCGCCACACATGTCACGCCCAATATGCGACCCTATCCTTGTTTTGGCTCGAGGGCCTTGACAGGGATAGGAGCGCATCTCGTCGTGTTGGAAGAATGGATATCATTACAAGTACATGTACAAAAGAGATGAGTATATGGAATTGAATTACACTCGCCACAAGCTACATCAAGTTCACATCAATTCAACAACATATTCAAACTTCATATAGAAGAGCAGGGTCCGACTACGGACGAAATAAAAAGAAAAAATGACATCCATCCTTGCTATCCCAGGCTGCCGCCTGGAACCCATCCTAGATCGATGATGAAGAAGAAGAACTCCAAATCAAACAAGAATCGCTCTCACGTCAAATCATCGTGTTACCTGTACCTACAACTATTGTTCTAGTAATCTGTGAGCCATAGGGACTCAGCAATCTCAATTCCAAGGGTATCAAGACTATTACAGCTTAATGGGTGAGGTATGGTTAAATGGTGAGGCTGCAACAAGCGACTAAGCATTTGTTTGAGTGGGTAACTTACGAATATAGAAAGTAAAGTATGGTGGTTTGCGCATAAAAAACATGAAATAGAAATGATCACTAAATGATCCTGAACACCTACTTAGTCAAACGTAACCACACGGTGTTCTCTCTCGGATAAGGACTCACGAAAAGAGACACTAATGGTTACGCACACTGTTGGTGTATTTTATTTTGGTTATGACCTGGTGTTAAACAATGTTTCCAAGTTACCACATAACTGCGGGCACGGCTTTCCGAAAGATTTAACCCTGCAGGGGTGCTCCAACTCATCCATCACAAATAAACCACACGCTACGTTAGAATTCCTCAACTGCGGAATCAACCGTAGTATTTGCGGAATCCCGATGGAGAATCTCAACTTAGAAGTAGCCCGAAGCGTCGTCAAAATTCCACACGGAAGACGTTCGAGAAAGGTAAAAACAAATCTAGCAAGGCCACCCGGCGTACCCACAAAACCCGATAATAGCCGCGGATCTTGTTCTCAGGGTACGACTGGAAGAGATAGACGTCAGGTTGGCCGAAACCCCAGGTAACCAGGGGGCGCCGGACATCGCTCGGTTTGGACCAACACTCATGAGGAGCACGGGCCCAGGTTGTTGATTAATTCTCCTCGGGTGTCGGTGGGTCCCTATGCAATTTTATTAGTTATTAGGCAAATGTAGTACCAATGTTGGGCCTTGCCGGACAAGCTTTATCCTAAAACGAAAATCAAGGGGGTCTCCATAACAACCCCAAGCATGTTAGGAGCGCTCAATTATGGAACATAACACCGGATCACAAGTAACTAGGGGCGGCAAGAGTGGAACAAATCACCGAGCAAAAGGCCAAGCCTTCCGCCTTTTACCAAGTATATATGCGCATTAAATTAAATAACAAGTATATTTTGATAACAAAAGAATGTCCATGTTGACACATGGAAGCAATTGCACCTGCAGCTGGAAACGCTATAAGAAGGGCTGAGCAAGCGGTAACATAGCCAGACAAAGGTTGATGGGATGTGGAGGGGTTAGAGGCTTATCATGGCATATTTGGGCGGCTTGTCAAACAAGTGGTAGGAAGAGAGACATGGCAATAGAAAACGAGTCCGCTAGCATGGCAATGATAGTTGTGGTATCCAGGGAAATGTTCATCTTGCCTGACATCCCTCTTGGAAGAAGAACGAATCCATGAAGAAGACGAGCCAACATAGTCGAACAAACGAATCCTCACACTCTGAATGCTTTCAGTACTCTACCGAGAAGGAACAATCCAAAAACAACAATCAACACACGGTACACCACAACGTACGCATGACATGATGCACAATCAAATATGATGCATGTTATGCATGACATGGGAAAATACAACAATCAACTTCTACACATTAAGTGAAGCTCAATATGCAACGAGTTGCATATTGAAAAAACTCCACATTCAAATATTTAGTTCACTCTTGTTTGGGTACACATCAATATTAAATGTTTTTAAACATGGAAAGAGGTGAAGCATAAATAAACTACTCTATCTAGGCATCTTAAATGAGGCCGGAAACAACCTATAATATTTCCGAAACAACCTCATATGCATATTATGAATTTGGTCCAGATCTGTCCTAAGCATATTTTATATTTGTTGAAAATCAAAATAAAATATGCCATGAGATTCTACACATTTTTCTAAGCAAGTTAGATATGTGGATCATTTTAAACGGAGCTACGGTTAATTAGTTATGATATAAATCATTTTAACATGGCATACATGCAACTAATGCAAACAGAAGTTATAAATATTTTATGATGGATAAAAGTTGGATATTGTGAAACTACATGAAAATCTAAGCATTTTGCATACGTACATCATTTACAATGTAACAATGTATCAATAACTATGCATATACAAAGTTGCAACAATTGTAACCTATTATGTCATTTATATCATGATACACTTTTCAATAAGAGATAGCAACATGCTAGCGGTTTTTTAAACATTGATGAAATTAACAGTAATGGACAATTCACAAGTGGTAGATCAAAATTCATATAAGTCACATTTCCATATGAGGCCTAGAAATAAAATTATGCCAATGTAACATATGCTAAATGATGTTAATGACACACAAACATTGAGGACTTGACGAAAATGGCTAAGTGTGGAAAATGAAATGTGAGGATGACATGTAGGGCTAGGTGTAAGTGTGCATGTGTGTGAAACCGATGTGAAAACAAAACAAAAACTGAAATAAATGGAAGTGATGGAATTTGAACCCCAGACCTCATGATGTAGCCTAATGACAGAAGCCAATAGACCACTTATGCGGTTGATACAAGAAATAGATACATCATGTTTGATATCCAGATCAGAGCGAATCCTAATCTAAAGAGCAAAAAATGCAGAAAAATAAAGAATGCGGCTGGGGGGATTTGATCCTTTGTTGTGCGGGTGAAAACTACTGGTGCTACTAGTGCGCTGAAGCCGTGGTTGGTTAAACAAGGGACTCAACAAAAAATAAAAATAGACTGGACCGGGCCCTTCTTCTTCATGGCACACAGGAAGAAGGACCGGCGGTGCCGGCGAGCGAAAAGCAACGGCGGAGGCCATGGTTCACCGGCGGGGTTGCGGGATCCCGCGGGGATTCCATTGCCGGCTGCTCCTCATAGGGCACGTGCTTTACCTCGAGGACGAGCTCGTGTTCTTCCCAGCGGCGAAGGCATGTGGCTGTAGCGAGGCCCTGGTAATCGCGTTCGAGCAGGGCATGCGCGCGTAGGGCTGCAGCAAGGAGGTGATGATGCGCTGGTGTGCGGGT
The DNA here is from genome assembly GCA_022496015.1 of Hordeum marinum. NCBI lineage: Eukaryota > Viridiplantae > Streptophyta > Magnoliopsida > Poales > Poaceae > Hordeum > Hordeum marinum. The sequence goes on along the minus strand of CM039675.1, from coordinate 204,628,143 downwards.
GCGTGATGTGGACGTGTGCATGAGTGTGGCTGTGGGTGCAGCTAGAGACGGACAAAGAGCAAGGCACTCTGTTGCTTGCACGAAGCGAGATCTTGGCAACGGGTCTTCGACCACGAGCGGGACGCAAGGAGGCGGGGGAACTATGCGGGAGATCATGAGTACGCATGAGGTGACCCGGAGCGAAGGAGATGGAGTTGCCCGTCTCTGAAGAAATCTTCCGACATCGTGCCCAGAGCACGTAGAGCACAACGATACCAACGCGCCGGATAGGTCTACAGAACGTATACGAAGGCTAGGATGTTCCGAATGGAAACATGGGGTATACGTCACTACCTTAGACAAAAGGAGGATGCCGTAGGTGCGGCGTGGGGGTTGAGGGTGAGGCGACAAACTCCGGTGATGCTCTGATCCAAAGTTGCACGCCCAGAAGAGGTCGGGGGGGACAACGGGGAAGCAAATCTTGGTTCAGCCTTGACGCGTGAATGGGTCCTTGTCGTCTACGGCGATCTCAGAGACGCGTTCATCGGGGCTGCATGGCTCCTCATGCCGGCGACGAGGCGACAACGAGGCTTCCCATGGTGCTTGGCTGCTGCTTAGCGGGAGCAGGTGGAGGCGAGGAGAAGTGGTGGCAGCACAGAGGAGAAAGAGAGGGCGAGGGAAAACCCTAGGGCTCGCAAAGGGGGCTGGTTTTATATTAGGGCGCGGCGAGGAGCTCGGCCACCATGGGCATGTGCCCCTACTCCCCATAGTTTTACTATGAGAGGGAGGTGGACCGAGGATGAAGAAAAGGGAGTGGGAGAGGTCCCCGCGGGTGGGGTCGTACTGGACGTCCACGCTGGATTCACCAGGAGCGAGCGAGGCTGGGCTTCAGATGGATTGGCAAGATGGGCTAGCCAGTTTTAAATAAGAAAAAAAAGGATTTCATATACCATTTTCAAAAACAAAAATAGAAGAAGGAAAAAATGAGAGAAAGGGAGGACATTTTTTGAAGAAGGTAAATAATTTCTAAAAGAGCTAAAAAATGACATATGACCACTTTGACATATTTCGAAGTGTCGTAGCATGACAAGGAGTCAACGGAGAAAATAACATGGACTTAAAAAATATTATGGATGTGAAAAGGAATTTAAATTGCAAGTGTGTTTTTGGTTAATTCGAAATTAATGGAATATCTTATAATAGCTCCCGAAATATTGGGATGAGATGTTTTAAAGAGAAATCGTCATATGAATTCCCTCAATTTAAATAGATCATAAGATCTATGCTATTATTTATTTGAGTTGCAAAATTAATGACATGATGGGATGATGAAATGATGCAATGCAAAATAAAATAAACCAGCACAAACATCACATGGCATGCATGTTTTAGAAAACAAAAGATGGCAACGGAGTGTCGATGGTATGTAGATGATGCGAATGATGCAATGATGAATGCGACAATCAAACGAATTGCACGACAACAATGGAATAAAAGGGGAATCTTATGGAGCGTCGGTCTCAGGCTGTTACAACTCTCCCACACTACACGAGGATCTCGTCCCGAGATCTAAGAATTAAAAGGGGAAGAGAAAGATCAAAAGGAAGATGTAAAACTTAGTTGCTTCTTTGACAAACAAGTGAAACCACATTAACTTGAAGGATTGTAAGAGATGAAGAATGACACAAGGAACAAGCAAGAATTCAAAAGAAATTTGGGTAGCACTTCGGTAGAAAATAGAAGAGAAACTTGGTAATATAGAAAGAACTTCACAAGGGGACACCACACGCCGATAAAATGGACAAGAAAGGAAAGAAGAAGATCTTGATAACATGAGATGATGATTCGAAGAGAGCAACATCATGATTCCTCCGGACAAAAGAATAGAAGCTAGATATTTGAAAGGAAAAGAACGGAGAAGAGATAACAACTCTATCACAATGAATTTGAAAGGCACCCTTATAAGAAAGGGATGAACAGAGTTGTTGGAGCATCAACCATGAAAAGACTAGCTTGTTATGGGCTTATGGACAACATCTCAAAATTATGAGGTGACAACCTGCCACAACAGAAACAATTGATTGCTTAAGAGAAACAAGATATGCAAAACTACTTTCACCAAGAAGAGGAGGAGAAAACTTGGATCATTTATGACAAGAGGATAGCAACAATTCTTAGGAAATTCTTTAGGTGAAATCCAACCCAAGATAACTCCGATAAGACATGATGGGTTTACTTATATAATTCTTGACAATTTTCCTTCGAGACTCCTCATAATCAAGATTAATAACACCATCTCAAAATACAATGAATAAGGAATGGAATTTAGACATCCAAGATAAAGAACAGTTGAGCACCTCCAACAAGAATCTTGAAGAACAAATCAAGAATAAGTACATCCTTAACAAACCACCATGAAGAAGCATCTGGATGAACTCTGGAATGAAAGGATGTTAGAAAATAATTGAAGCTTGCAAAAAAAAGATTGAGGCCTTGCAAAGATTTAGATGAAGTTTCGAGAAACTTGAGAAAACTTGAACTCCGGAAAAGAAAAGAAGAACCACTTAGAATTGAGAATTATATATCATGAACAACTTTGGAAGAAGGATTTAAATCCCCTTGATGAAACAAGAATAATAATTATGTTATGCTTATCCTTCATCAAGTTAAATTAATGACAAGTAACAGATTTTGCACACCACTTATTCTTTAGAAAATGATGGGAAAGAGAGATAGAGTGCAAACTTGAAGAAGCCTCCATGAAACACCAGTGAGAATTTGAAATTAATAGGGATACAACAAATGAATGGACATACATGACATGAGAATGAAGAGATCATGATCCACCTAGAGAAATCTTGAACAAAGCACCGGAATAATTGAGATATGAACGAAGGGATAACAATTGAGTAGAATTCGAGAACCAAAGATGAAAGTTGAGAACGAAGAAATCTTCTAAAATGATGGCCTTCGGAGGATCTAGAAAAGAAAACAACTCTGAATGCACCGGATGGACATGGTAGAAATTTCTCATGAATGGAAACAATTTGAGAGGATAGCACGAAGATGAAACCATGAATCTTCAAGAAGATGGACCAAGATTTGAGAGAAGCTCTCTTTTGGTCTTCAAAGATGAGAATGATGGCTAGAAACACCACCAAGAATTACTGAGCCACTCCTTAATAAGAATAAATAAAAGGTTGAGCCAATGAAGAAAAAATAGTTCAAAGCGATCTTGGAGTAGGAATAAGACTGATGAAAATCATTATCGCATCATATTTGAAAAGAACTTTAGGACCTCTCTGGAAAGATTAGAAGAGTCAGGTAAGATCCCGGGGAAAATCATGTGGGTAATGAGCGCACTCAAAAGAAATCACCATTGAGACAATTGCTTAGGAAGAGATATCGCACAAGAATATTGAGAACTTGATGAGGTGAGAACCTTGAAATAATTTAAGAGAATATGAATGGAAATGAAAGTCTTCTGAGATATCTTCAGCACTCCCGATAGAATAGAGAGAGACGAAAAACAAGGGATACTTGGACATAATTTCTGACATGGGGAAGCATTTAGAATTTGAAAAGGATATGAAGAACACCGAGAGAATGAATTGAATCCACCAGAGAAGAATAACAACAAGAATAAAGAATACGAGGAAAGATCTTGAAACTGAAACTCCTAAGAATCTCCACAAGAACTCACCAGATACTATACGGAAGAAATGATAGCGAAGCATCAATGAAGATAAAATCACTTGGATGAGATTTAATCATTGAAAAAAAGGGCGGGAGGGTGGGAAAAACAAAGAAAACTTGGGACAGATGAAATGAACCCCGAGAAACAATAAGAGGATTGATCTTGCAAATATTAAAAGGATTGAATTCACTTGAAGAGAGCACACCGGATGAAAAGAATTGATATGAAAACTTGATTGATCAAAATAATTAGCATTCCCAAAGAATATGAGAACACATCTTTGGAAATATATGAAGTCACCATTTGACACCGAAGCAACTCGAATACCATATTTAAAAACAAACCAAAGGATGAAGCTTACGAAACAAGCTAGAACAAATACATACCCATTATGCACTTGTTGGAAATATAATCCTAGGTACCTACTTGCCACCTAAGAACTTCCGAAATCTTTGGTTATGCAATCGGGTGTTGGGGATACAGGGATGAAAAATATCTCACACAACTAACAAGCACTACACTCCAACTGTATCCATCCATCAACACGTAACTCGAGGCTTTAGAACTCCATCTATCTCGAACCCTCGAAAACACAATGATACCAAACATTGCAGTACCCCGGACGCCTCCCTAGTACTAGGTGACTCCAACCTTATCTCGCCACAAAAAGTATTGAAGTAATTTCGAACATCCTCCGTCCTGAGATACTAAGGAAACTGACTGATAACAATGTGCAAATAACCCTCGGAGCTCTACTCCTCGATGACAGGAGGCACCTAGACAGAATTCCCTCACATCGGCATCATATAGTTTCCAAAAATACCCACGTAAAAAAAAGATCCTAAAAAAATTTGAGCGAGAAGAGGGTAGAATCAAAATTCCTAAAGTCTTAATTCCTCACCAGAGTATATAATAGAAGTAAAAAAGAATCCTACTCTCCGATATAACTAGAATCAAAATAGTTTTCACTAGACTCGACACGGCCAAGTTCGATCAATCAAGGGGGCTACTAGGTCGGTACACGCTCTGATACCAACTTGTCACGCCCAAGATGCGACCATATCCTTATTTTGGCTCAAGGGCCTTGACAGTGATAGGAGCACATCTTGTCATGTTGCAAGAATGGATATCATTACAAGTACGTGTATAGAAGAGATGAGTATATGGAATTGGATTACACTCGCCACAAGCTACATCAAGTTCACATAAATTCAACAACATATTCAAACTTCATACAGAAGAGTAGGGTCCAACTGCGGACGAAATAAAACGATAAAATGATATCCATCCTTGCTATCTCAGGCTGCCACCTGGAACCCATACTAGATCGATGAAGAAGAAGAAAAAGAAGAACTCCTAATCAAACAAGCATCACTCTCACGTCAAATCATCGCATTACGTGTACCTGAAACTGCTATAGTATTAATCTGTGAGCCACAGGGACTCATCAATCTCATTTCCAAGGGTATCAAGACTATTAAAGCTTAATGGGTGAGGTATGGTTAAGTGGTGAGGATGCAGCAAGCGACTAAGCATTTGTTTGAGTGGCTAACTTACGAATACAGAAAGTAAAGTATGGTGGTCTACGCATAACAAACGTGAACTAGAAATGATCACTAAATGATCCTGAACACCTACTTACATCAAACAGAACCCCACCGTGTTCTCTCTCGGATACGGACTCATGAGAAGAGACAATCACGGTTACACACACGATTGGTGTATTTTATTTGAGTTTACTTCCAGTTTGCTATGACCCGGTGTTAAACAAAGTTTCCAAGTTGCCATATAACCGCGGGCACGACTTTCCAAAAGATTTAACCCGGCAGGAGTGCTCCAACTCATCCATCCCAAATTACCCACACGCCGTGTTGGAATCCTCAACCGCAAAATCACCCGTACTATTCGCGGAATCTCAATGGAAAATCTCAACTTCGAGATAGCCCAGAGCATCGTCAAAATCCCACGCCGAAGACGTTCGAGAAAGGTAAAAACAAATCCAGGAAGGCCGCCCGGCATACCGACAAAACCCGATAAGAGCCGCGTATCTCGTTCTCAGGGTACGACCGGATGAGCTAGACATCGGGTTGGCTGAAACCCCGGGTGACCAGGGGGCGCCGTACATCGCTTGGTTTGGAATAACACTCATGTGGAGCATTGGCCCGGGTTGTTGATTAATTATCTGCGGGTGCCAGTGGGTCCCTATGCAATTTTATTAGTTATTAGGCAAATGTAGTACCAATGTTGGGCCTTGCCGGACAAACTTTATCCTAAAACGAAAATCAATGGGGTCCCCATAACAACTCCGAGCATGTTAGGAGCGCTCAATTATGGAACATAACACCAGTTCACAAGTAACTAGGGGCGGCAAGAGTGGAACAAAACACCAAGCAAAAGGCCAAGCTTTCCACCTTTTACCAAGTATATATGTGCATTAAATTAAATAGCAATTATATTGTGATAACAAAAGAATGTCCATGTTGACACATGGAAGCAATTGCACCTGCAGCTAGAAATGCTATAAGAAGGGCTGAGCACGCGGTAACATAACCAAACAAAGGTTGCTGGGATGTGGAGGGGTTAGAGGCTTATCATGGCATAGTTGGGAGGTTTGTAAAACAAGTGGTAGGAAGCAAGACATGGCGATAAAAAATGAGACATCTAGCATGGCAATGATAGTAGTGGTATCCAGGGAAATGTGTACCCGAGATCCCTCTTGGAAGAAGAATGAATCCATGAAGAAGACGAGCCAACGTAGTCATATGAATCCTCACGCTCCGAACGCTTTCGGTACTCTATCGATAAGAAACAATCCAAAAACAACAATCAACATATAGTACACCACAATGTACGCATGACATGATGCACAATCAAATATGATGCATGTTATGCATGACATGGCAAAACACAACAATCAACTTCTACACATGAAGTGAAGCTCAATATGCAATGAGTTGCATATTGACGAAACTCCACATTCCAATATTTAGTTCACTCTCGTTTAGGTACTCATCAATATTAAATGTTTTAAACATGGCAAGAGGTGAAGCGTAAATAATCTACTCTATCTAGGCATCTTAAATGCGACCGGAAACAACCTATAGTATTTCCGAAACAACCTCATATGCATATTATGAATTTGGTCCAGATCTGTCGGAAGCATATTTGATATTTGTTGAACATCGAAATAAAATATGCCATGAAATTCTACATGTTTTTCTAAGCAAGTTAGACATGTGGATCATTTTAAACGGAGTTACGGTTAATTAGTTATGATATAAATCATTTTATCATGGCATAAATGCAACTAATGCTAACAGCAATTATAAATATTTCATCATGGATAAAAGATGGATATTGTGAAACTACATGAAAATCTAAGCATTTTGCATACATACATCATTTACAATGGAACCATGTATCAACAACTATGCATATCCAAAGTTGCAACAATTGTAACCAATTATGTCATTGATATCATGATGCACTTTTCAATAAGCTATGCAACATGCTAGCAGTTTTTTAAACATGGATGAAATTAACACTAACGGATAGTTCACAAGTGGTAGATCAAATTTCATATAAGTCACATTTCCATATGATGCCTAGAAATAAAATTAAGCCAATGTAACATATGCTAAATGATGTTAAAGACACAAAAAGAAAGAGGACTTGATGAAAATGGCTAAGTGTGGAAAATGAAATGTGAGGATGACATGTGGGGCTAGGTGTAAGTGTGCATGTGTGTGAAACCGATGGGAAAACAAAACGAAAACTGAAATAAATGGAAGTGCTGCAATTTCGTCCCGAGACCTCCTGATGTAGCCTAATTACATAAGCAAACAAGCCACTTATGCGGTTGATACAAGAAACAGATACATAATGCTTGATATGCATATCAGAGTGGATCCTAATCTCAAGAGTAAAAAAAAGCAGAAATATAAAGAATGCAGCTGGGCGGATTTGATCTCTTGTCGCGTGGGCGAAAACTACTAGTGCTACCAGTCCTGGGGCTGTAGTTGGTTAAATAAGGGACTCGACAAAACTAATAATAGACTGGACCGAGCCCTTCTTCTTCGTGGCACACAGGAAGAAGGACCGGCGGCGCCGGTGAGCAAGAAGCAACGGCGGAGGCCATGGTTCAACGGCGGGGTTGCGAGATCCCACGGGGATTCCATTCCCGGCTGCTCCTCATAGGGCAGCGTGCACGTGCGTTACCTCGAGGACGAGGTCGTGTTCTTCCCAGCGGCGAAGGCGTGGGGCTGCAGCGAGGCCCTGGTGCTCATGTTCGAGCAGGGCATGCGCGCGTAGGGCTGCAACAAGCAGGTTATGATGCGCTGGTGTGCAGGTGCGTGATATGGACATGCGCATGAGTGTGCCTGTGGGTGCAGCTAGAGACGGACAGAGAGCGAGGCACTCTATTGCGTGCGCGAAGCGAGAGCTTGGCGACAGGTCTTCGATGGAGCTTGGCGAGAGCTTGACCACAAGCGGGATGCAAGGAGGCGGGGGAACTACGCGGGCGAGCATGAGTACACATGAGGTGACACGGAGCGAATGAGACGGAGTTGCCCATCTCCAAAGAAATCTTCACAGATCGTGCCCAGAGCACGGAGAGCATGACGATATCAACGTGCCGGCGAGGTCTACAGAACGCATACGAAGGCTAGGACGTTCCGAATGGAAGCATGGTGTATACCTCACTACCTTAGACAAAAGGAGGACATCGTAGGTGCAGCGTGGGGGTTGAAGGTGAGGCGATGAACTCTGGCGATGCTCTGATCCGAAGCAGCACGTGAAGAAGAGGTCGCAGGGGACGATGGGGAAGGAGATCTTTTTTCGGCCTTGACGCACGAATGGGTCCTTGTCGTCTATGGTGATCTCAGAGATGCGGTCTTTGCAGCTGCATGGCTCGTCACATTGGCGACAAGGCGACAGCGAGGCTTCCCATGGAGCTTGGTTGCTGCTTAGCGGGAGCAGGGCGAGGCGAGGATAACCGGGGACGGCACGGAGGAGGAAGAGAGGGAGAGGGAAATTCCTAGGGCTCGTAGAGTGGGTTGGTTTTATAGGAGGGAGCGACAAGAAGCTCGGCCATCGTGGCCATGTGCCCCTGCTTAACACAGTTTTATTGTGAGAGGAGGTGGACCGAGGACGATGAAAAGGGAGAGGGAGAGGTCCCTGCGGGTGGGGTCGGACTCGACGTCCACGCTGGATTCACCAGGCGCGAGTGAGGCGAGCGAGGCTGGGCTCCGGATGGATTGGCAAGATTGGCTGCCCGGTTTTACAGAAGAGAAAAAGGGAGTTCTTATACCATTTTCCAAAACAGAAAATAGAAGAAGGCAAAATGAGAGAAAGGGAGGAAATATTTTGAAGAGGGTAAATAATTTCTAAAAGAGCTAAAAAATGACATATGACCACTTTGACATATTTCAAAGTGTCGCAGCATGCCAAGGAGTCAACATAGTAAAGAACATGGACTTTAAAAAATAATTATGGATGTGAGAAGGAATTTAAATTGCAAGTGTGTTTTCGGCTAATTCCAAAGTAATGGAATATTTTATAATAGCTCCGTAAATATTGGGATGATATGTTTTAAAGAGAAAACATCATATGAATTCCCTCAATTTAAATAGATCAAAAGATCTATGCAATTATTTATTTGAGTTGCAAAATTAATGACATGATGGGATGATGAAATGATGCAATGCAAAAAAATAAACCTGAACAAACATCACATGGCATGCAAGATTTAGAAAAAAAGATGGTAACAGAATGTCGATGCTATGCAGATGATGCGAATGATGCGATGATGAATGCGACAATCAAATGAATTGCACAACAACAATGGAATAAAATGGGAATCTTCTGGAGCGTTGGACCCAGCCTGTTACGACACGGGAGGTCCCCAACAACATCGGGTAGCGGGCTTCTAGTCTGGTAGTTAAGTTTGCTCGGGTTGTGTGTTTCTCTCCCTCGTCCTTCTAACCCGTCCCTTGATAACCCACAAGTATAAGGGATCAATTGTAGCCTCTTTCGATAAGTAAGAGTGTCGAACCCAATGAGGAGCTAAAGGTAGAACAAATATTCCCTCAAGTTCTATCGACCACTGATACAACTCTATGCATGCTTAACGTTCGCTTTACCTAGAACAAGTATGAAACTAGAAGTAGTTTATAGGTGTGATAGGATAGGTTTGCATGATAATAAAGAAACAATAAGTTAGGTTAACGCATGTGGAAAAGTGGTGGTAGGAGTTGCGGAATTGTCCCTAGGCAATTGATAACTAGACCAGTAATCATTATTGCAATTTTATATGAGGGAGAGGCATAAGCTAACATACTTTCTCTACTTGGATCATATGCAATTATGGTTGGAACTCTAGCAAGCATCCGCAACTACTAAAGATCATTAAGGTAAAACCCAACCATAGCATTATAAGGTATCAAGTCCTCTTTACTCCCATATGCAACAACCCACCTACTCGGGTTTATGCTTCTGTCACTCAAGAAACCCACCATGGGCAAATCATGAACATATTGGAACACCCTATAGCGAGGATCCCTCACGCTTGCGCAATACGAAGGGCACCATAGGACAACACCAATAACAAAACATGCAACTCAAACCAATCATGATCATCAATCTACCAATAGGACAAAATAGATCTACTCAAACATCATAGGATGGCAACACATCAATGGATAATAATATGAAGCATAAAGCACCATGTTCAAGTAGAGGGTATAGCGGGTTGCGGGAGAGTGGACCGTTGTAGATAGACGGGGGGAAGGTGATGGAGGTGTTGGTGAAGATGACGGAGTTGTTGGAGTAGATCGCCGTCACGATGATGGCCCCGACGGTGTTCCGGTGCCATAGGGAGAGGTGGGAGAGAGCCCCCTCCTTCTTCTTCTTCCTTTACCTCCTCCCTAGATGGGAGAAGGGTTCCCCTCTGGTCCATCGCCTTCATTGTGGCGGAGGGGTGAGAGCCCCTCTGAGATTGGATCTCCCTCTCCTTTTCCTTCTATTTCGGTGCTCCCAGATTCTGGCCTTTCACCGTTTCTTAAATACCCGGAGATCCGTAACTCCGATCGGGCTAAAATTTTGAGGGGATTTTCCTTATAAAACTATCTTTCTTGTGGCTGAAGGATAGCTCCAACCGACCGAAGGGGTGACCACAAGCCCTCAGGGCACGACCAGGGGGATGGGTCGCGCCTAGCAGGCTTGTGACCTCCTCGGGCATCGTCTTGCGTTGATTCTTTTTCCCAAAAATCACATATACCAAAAAAAATCTGCGTAAGTTTTTATTGTGTTTGGACTTCGTTTGATATGGATTTTCTGTGAAACAAAAAACATGCAGCAAACAAGAACTGGCACTGGGCATTGTATCAATATGTTAGTCCCAAAAAATAGTAAAAGAAGTTGCCAAAAGTATATGAAAGTGGTAGAATATTGACATGAAACAAACAAAAATTATAGATACGACGGAGAAGTATCAGTATCCCCAAGCTTAATTCCTGCTCGTCCTCGAGTAGGTAAGTGATAAAAAAGATAATTTTTGACGTGGAATGCTACCTAGCATAATCTTGATCATATAATCTAATCATGGCATGAATATTAAGACACGAGTGATTCAAAGCAACAGTCCATATTGACATAAAAATAGTAATACTTCGAGCACACCGACAAGGCAATCGTGTCCTTTCGAAATAATATGGCCTTAGAAAGTTATCCCTACAAAATCATATGGTCTGGCTATACTCGATCTTCCCCACACAAAGTATCTAAATCATGCACAACCCCGATGAACAAGTCAAGCAATTGTTTCACACTCTTATGTTCTCAAACCTTTTCAACTCTCATGCAATACATGAGCGTGAGCCATGGATATAGCACTATAGGTGGAATAGAATATGGTGGAGGTTATGAAGAAAAAGAAGAAGATAGTCTCACATCAACTAGGCGTATCAGTGGGCTATGGAGATGCCCATCAATAGATATCAATGTGAGTGAGTAGGGATTGCCATGCAACGGGTGCACTAGAGCTATAAGTGTATGAAGTTCAAAAAGAAAACTAAGTGGTCATGCAAATGATGAAAATTCCACTAGCTATATGAAAGTGACAGAATAGGATACTCTCTATCATGAAGATCATGGTGCTACTTTGAAGCACAAGTGTGGAAAAAGATAGTAGCAATTGTCCCCTCTCTCTTTCTCTCATTTGTTTATTTTTTATTTTTTGGTGGGCATATTTGGCCTCTTTTTTTATTTGGGCTTCGCTAGCCTCTTTTATTTTTTTAAAGTCCGGAGACTCCTCCCAACTTGTGAGGGAATCATAGCTTCCATCATCCTTTTCTCACACGGGACAATGCTCTAATAATGAAAATCATCACACTTTTATTTACTTACAACTCGATACCTAGAACAAAAATATGACTCTATATGAATGCTTCCGATAGGATACTGGGATGTGCAACGATCTAGCCTAGCAAATGACATCAAAAAATGGACAAGTCATGAAAACATCATGCAAGCTGTCTTACGATCATGCAAAGCAATATGAAAATGATGGTGGATGTCATACTAAATGGAATGGTGGAAGTTGCATGGCAATATATCTCGGAATGGCTATGGAAATGCCATAATAGGTACGTATGGTAGCTGTTTTGAGGAAGGTGTACGGTGGCTGTTTTGAGGAAGGTGGGTTTGATGCACCGGCGAAAGTTGTGCGGTACTATAGAGGCTAGCAAAGGTGGAAGGGTGAGAGTGTGTATAATCCATGGACTCAACATTAGTCATAAAGAACTCACATAATTATTGCAAAATTCTATTAGTTATCAAACAAAGAATTAGACGCATGCTCCCAGGGGAGAGGTTGGTAGAAGTTAACCATCGCGCGCTCCCGACCCTCACACAAAGGTTGACAATCACTAAACAAATCATGCTTCGACTTCATTACATAACAGTTCACCATACGTGCATGCTACGGGAATCAAAAACTTCAACACATGTATTTCTCCAATTCACAACTACTCACTAGCATGACTCTCATATTACCATCTTCATATCGCAAAACTATTGCAAGGAATCAAACATATCATATTCAGTGATCTACAAGTTTTATGTAGGATTTTATGACTAACCATGTGAATGACCAACTCCTGTTAACTATCTAAATAGGTATAAGTGAAGCATGAGAGTTTAATTATTTCTACAAAAGATATGCCCACGCTGTAACAAATATAAGTGAAGCAAAAGAGCATTCTACAAATGGTGGTTTTCTATGGGTAGAGAAACAGGCAATCCAGACTTCAAATGATATAAGTGAAGCACATGAAGCATTTTATAAAGCCATACTCAAAAGATATAAGTGAAGTGCATGAAGCATTATATAAATCAACAAAGGACTATATCATACCAGCATGGTGCATTATTAAAATAAAAATGAAATCACACGACGCTCCAAGATTTACGCATATCATGTGACGAATAAAAATATAGCTCCAAGTAAAATTACCGATGGTTATTAGAAGAAAGAGAGGATGCCTTCCGGGGCATCCCCAAGCTTAGTTTCTTGGGAGTCCTTGAATATTACCTTGGGGTGCCTCGGGCATCCACAAGCTTAGTCTATTTCCACTCCTTATTCCTTCATCCATCGTGATCTCACCCAAAACTTGAAAACTTCAATCACACAAAACTTAACAAAACCCTCGTGAGATCCATTATTATAATAAAGCAAATCACAACTTCATGTACTGTTACAAACCAATTCATATTTTGGTTTTTGAATTTTAGCTATTGTATTATAATTTTTCCATGGCTTATACCACCGATACAATCGATAGTCTCATCAAAACAAGCAAAACAATGCATCAAAAACAGAATATGTCTTAAATAGGACAGTCTGTAGCAATCTGAACATTCACCATACTTCTGTAACTCTAAAAATTCTGAACAATTAGGACAAAATAAAAAAAATTCATCGCAGTACTGTGTAAAAATTTCAGAAAATTTTGACATTCCAGTAAAAAATGTAAATTCACGCACTACAGACAAAGTTTCTGTTTTTGCACTTCACACACCAAACAAGCAATCTAATCATCCTAAAGGCAAATCTTGGCACATTATTTTTATAATACAATGGATTTATACAAGGGGATAATTATTATTTTTGAAAAGTTTCTGTAATCAAGATTTGCAAAGTTTCCATGGGCATGAACAAAGTTCAAGGCTAACTCCCATTTCATAATCCACGTCTCTCTCACTTTCACTTTTCTTCTTGAAAAAGTTTTAGGTTCCCGTAATTTTTTTTAAACTTTATAAAAGAACACAACAGAATAAAATGACTCTCTAAAACTGCCGGCTTGTCTCCCTGGCAGCGCTTTCTTTAAAGCCATTAAGCTAGGCATAATGTGCTCAAGTAATTGATCCACCCGGATCCCAAGGTATATCAAAGCCAATTTTAATTAACAATGATTTGTAATTTAGTATTGGGCACAAAGTAACATATATCATGCAACAACAAAGTCTAACTCTCTTCGTATGCATCGGCATGTCATAAAAGAACAATTCATGCACACAAAGTAAAGGCCAATACATAGCATAAGCAGTTGCTTGCAATTTTATCATATTGGAAACATAGAGAGGCGGAGATGTAGTTCCTCTCTCATAATAATTGCAAGTAGGAGCAGCAAGCACATGCATATTACATCTATCAAAATCATCATGTGTAATAGTAAAAGGCAACCCATCTATATAATCCTCAATAAGTGCAAACTTCTCCAATATAGTGTAGTTGGGAGAATTCAAAAAGATAATAGGACTATCATGCATGGGTGCAATAGCAACAATTTCATTCTTAACATAAGGAACTATAGCAAGTTCATCTCAATAAGCATCTTTCATATTGGCATCATGGCCACAAGCATACAAAACATCAAGTTCATCAAAAAAAGGATATTTCAAATGAATCCAAGGGATCATAGCAATCAACATAGCATTCATCCTTCGGTAAGCACAAAGGGAAATTAAACAATGTATGAGTTGAAGAGTTACTCTCATTAGAAGGTGGGCGGGGTAGCTAATCCGCTCTTCCTCCTTTTGTTCTTCGCTCTCCTCCTGTGACAACCCGAGACCGACGTTCCAGAAGATTCCAGAAGATTCCCCTTTCTTTTCCGTTTTCGTCTGTGTTCCGTTTTGGTTGTTGCATTCGTCATCGCATCATTTGCATCATCTGCATTGCATTGTCACCTGTTTTCGAAAACTTGCATCCGTTCGTAGTCGCCGGTTCTCTCTGTTTTCGAAAACTTGCATCCGTTCGTAGTCGCCGGTTCTCTCTGTTTCGAGACCAACCACACACGCACGCGCCCGCGACATCTTTTAAATAAAACCGTTTTTAAGCGCGCGCAAAAATATTCTCGGATCGAGTTGAAGCTTTTCGTGCGGTCTTGTTATATCGTAGGTAGACCGCCCGTCGATTTTTGTCGCGATCTGAGTTCGGTAGATACTTCGTCGGTTAGTCGTATCAGTGAGGTTATCGGTTAACGTCGGACGTTTTCGGTGTTTTAAATCTCCGTGCCACGGGTCACCACTCTCTCTCTCTCTGTTCCCCACGTTGCCCGTCTGCACAAAAGCCATAGCCCCGTCCCTCCACTTCCGGACGTCGGACCGACACCCGACAGTCCGAAAACGGACCATGCGTAACCCTAGCCCCGAATCCATATAAATAGCCCTCGGTTCCCGTGCCAAATCTAACCCTAGCCTTCTCCCTCCTCTAGCCTCCAAGCCCGCCCGAGCCCATCTGGGCCCGTTCGAGCCCATCCGGGCCCGAATCGGCGTCCCGGAGCACTCCCGAGCTCCATCCATGGAGGAAGCCGCAACTCGCCGGAATTCCCCTCGTCGGAGTTCCTTTGGCCGGAGCCGCCGGACAACCGCGCCGGCCCAGCTCCTCTCCTCTCTCTTCCATCCTTCTCCCTAGCTTCCCTCACCCCACAGCCTCTCTTCCCGCAGGTGCTCGCCGCCGCCATGGCCCTCGCCTCCCCGAGCCGTCGCCGGCCGCCCCGGACCGCCGCCGCCATGGCCCTCGCCTCCCCGAGCCGTCGCCGGCCGCCCCGGACCGCCGCCGCCTCCCTCCGGCCGGATTCGGTCCACTGCCGCCGGATCCGTCGCCGCCGCTGCCCTTCCTGGGCCTGCCTGCCCGCCGCCGGTCAGCCACCGCCAGCCCCTGCCCGTGCAGGATCGGTATCAGATCGGGAGGACGAGTAGCTCCCGTACCCCCGTTGACCGGCTCCCTCGTCCGCCTTGGCCGGCCCAGCCAGCGCCCAGCTGTGCTACCTTCCCCCTGCCAGGCCCAGTTCGGCACAGGGTGAGCAGCCCCCTCTTTTTTTCCTTTGCGTTTTTTATTTGTTTTAGATATTTGCATGGATTTTAAAATTCTAATAATTATTTAACCGTGCAACATATTAAAATAATTTTAACATGTAAAAAGTGTAGAATTTCATCTAGTTTCACGATAACCAATTTTCATGCATGTTTAAAACATTTAAACCTGCTGTTTGCATCGATTTGCGTATGACCATTAAATATGGTTTAATTCATAATTATTTGACTGTGCATCGAAATTAATAAAATCACATGTTAAAAATGTCCATCTCTTTTGCATCGCATTTTCATGCATGAGACAATTGTCGGTATCATGTTTGCATATTATTTGGATTATCGAATTGGTTCACCATGATTAGGCCTAATACCTGCATATTTAATTGTGATTAATTTTCTACATGAACCTAAACTTATTATATATGTTTTCGGGGTAGAATAATCCATTGGTTTTATCGGCACATTTAGTTTTGCCATTTGAGCATGTTGTGTGCATGTCATTTATGTAGTGATGCCCTTTTGTCATTTTCGTAGGATTTAATCCGGGCGTGATATGAATTGAGTTTCAACATGAAGTCTGGGATCTGTTATATTTTGTTGCTGTCTTGCCATATGATTTGCTAGTGATCTAGAACTCTATTGTGGTAGGAGTAATGGAGTTATTTGTTGTTGATATTGTCCTCTAGCATTCTGTAAAGTTTCATGTCATAATATGAATGGTAGCATATAGTTTTACTGCTGTCAATATGCCTTCGTGATAAAACTGCATTGTCTAAAACTGCTATTTTCACTAAGTCTGAAACTGTTTTCAAGTAGCCTTCTTGTGAGCTTCCTACCAAGTGATCCATGCATGTTTTGATTGTTGCATATTCGAATGTGGAGTATCGTTAATATGCAACTCGTTGCATATTGAGCTTCACTTTAATGTGTAGTATTTGATTGTTGTGTTTTGCCATGCATCGCATATTAAACTGGACATACATCATATTTGGTGTGCATCGTGTCTTGCACATGTTGTGGTGTATCTTGTGTTGATTGTTGTTTCAGATTGCCTCTTCTCGATAGAGTTCCGAAAGCGTTCGGAGTGTGAGGATTCGTTTGACTACGTTGGTTCGTCTTCTTCATGGACTCGTTCTTCTTCCGAGCGGGATCCCAGGCAAGATGACACATTTCCCTGGATACCATTACTATCATTGCCATGCTAGTTGTCTCGTCTTTTATCGTTATGTCTCGCTACCTACCACCTATTTGATAAGCCTCCCAACACTGCCATGATAAGCCTCTAACCCCTCCACACCCTAGCAAAACATTGTTTGGCTATGTTACCGCTTGCTCAGCCCTTCTTATAGCGTTGCTAGTTGCAGGTCCATTGCTTCCATGTGTCAACATGGACCTTCTTTTGTTATATCACAATATTGCTGCTATTTAATTTAATGCACCTACACACTTGGTAAAGGTGGAAGGCTTGGCCTTTTGCTCGGTGTTTTGTTCCACTCTTGTCGCCCTTAGTTAGTTGTGAACCGGTGGTATGTTCCAGAAATGAGCGCTCCTAACATGCTCGGGGTTGTTATGGGGACCCCATTGATTTTCGGGTTAGAATAAAACTTGTCTGGCAAGACCCAACATTGGTACTACATTTGCCTAATAACTAATGAACTTGCATAGGGAGTAATTACCCCGTGGATAATTAATCAACCCCCGGGCCAGTGCTCTGCATGAGTGTTGGTCCAAACCAGAGCAGCTTATTAACGCTACCCGGGGCAACTCGGTATTTGGCATGGTAACGATCGCTCATCCGGTTGTGCCCTGAGAACGAGATACGCGGCTCCTATCGGGATTGTCGGCACGTCGAGCGGTCTTGGTGGATTTGTTTTACCTTTCTCGAACGTGTTGAGTGAGGAATTCTAGTTATTCTTCGGGCTATCTCAAGGTGTAGGATCTCCTTTGGAATTGCCTAGGAAGATTACGAGATCCGTGGTTGCGGTTATTCCCACTGCGTGTGGTTAATTTGTGATGGATAAGTTGGAGCACCCCTGTAGGGTTAAATCTTTTCGAGAAGCCGTGCCCGCGGTTATGTGGCAAACCTGGATACTTTGTTTAACACCCGGTCATAGCAAACTTGAAGTAAACTCTAATAAAATACACCAACTGTGTGCGTAACCGTTACTGTCTCTTCTTGTGAGTCCTTATCCGAGAGAGCACACGGTGGGGTTATGATTGACGTAAGTAGGTGTCTAGGATCAATTAGTGGTCATTACTAGTTCACGTCCGATATGCGTAGACCACCATACTTTATTTTCTGTACTCATAAGTTAGCCACTCAAATAAATGCTTAGTCGCTTGCTGCAGCCTCACCACTTAACCATGCCTTACCTATAAGCTTTAATAGTCTAGATACCCTTGGAAATGAGATTGCCATGTCCCTGTGGCTCACAGATTACTACAACAATAGTTGTAGGTACAGGTAATGCGACGATTTGACGTGAGCGCGTTGCTTGATTTGATTTGGAGTTCTTCTTCTTCTTCTTCATCAATCTTGGCTGGGTTCCAGGCGGCAACCTGGGATAGCAAGGGTGGATGTCTTTTTTATCGTTTGATTTCGTCCGTAGTCGGACCCTGCTCTTATGTATGATGTTCGAGATGTTGTTGTATTGCTATGACTCTAATGTAGCTTGTGGCGAGTGTAAGCCAATTCCATATACTCATCTCTTCTGTACATGTACTTGTAATGATATCCATTCTTGCGAACGCATCGAGATGCGCTTCTATCCATGTCGATGCCTTCATGCCAAATAAGGATAGGACCGCATCTTGGGCGTGACAAGTTGGTATCAGAGCCAGTATCGACCTAGGAGCCCCCTTGATTGATCGAACTTGGCCGAGTCGTGTCTAGTGAAAAACTATTTTGAGTCTAGTTATATCGGAGAGTAGGATTCTTTTTACTCCTCTTCTATGCTCTGGTGAGGAATTTTGACTTAGGAATTTTGATTCTACTCCTCTTCTCGCTCAATTTTTTTTTAGGATCACGCGGGTATTTTGGAAACTATATGATGCCAATGTGACGGAGTTTTGTCTTGGTGCCTCCTGTCTGACTTGATTTCTTCCGGGGAGTTGAGCTCCGAGGGATTCTTGACACATCGTTATCGTTCAGTTTTCTTAGTATCTCAGGACGGAGAATGTTCGAAATTGCTTCTATACTTATCGTGGTGAGATAAGGTCGGAGTCACCCAGTACTGGGGAGGCGTCTGGGTACCACCATGGTTTAGTATCGTTGTGAGTTCGAGGATTCGAGATTAGACGAGTTTGCAAAATTTCTTGAATTATGGTGTGGAAGGTTGCGGATGAAGTTGCAGCTGATTGCCTAGGGTAGGTTCCTGATTCCGCAACCCAAATCGCATAAACAAGAAAGTTTTTGGAAATTCTTAGGTGGGAATTCAAGTAGTTACCTAGAATTATCTTTCCAACAAGTGCATAGTGGGTATGTATTTGTTTCTGGCTTGTTTCATAAGCCTCATCCTTGTTTCGTTTTGAATATGGTAATTCAAGTTGCTTCGATGTCAAGTGGTGATTCATATCTTGCTAGTAGTATTCTCATATTTCTGTAGGAATGCTAATTCTTTTGCCCAATCAAGTTGTCATATCAATTCTTTTCCTACCGGTGTGCTTCTCTTCAAGATAGTTCTATCCTCTTCAATATTGCAAAATCAATCCTCTTATTCTTCCCAGAGTTCATTCCATCTATTCCAAGTGTTCTTTGTTTTTCCCGCCCTCCCGCCCTTTTTCTTCAATGATTAAATTCGCATTCAAGTGTCTTTTCTATTCATGTAATGCTTCAGCTATCTTTTCTTCTATCTTGTATCCGGTGATTTCTTGTGAAGATTCTAAGGAGTTTCAGTTTCAAGATCTATCATCATATTCCTTGTTCTCGTTGTTATTCTTATCTGGTGATTCTTCATGATGATGCTCAGTGCTCAAGTTATCATTTATTAGTATTCATCTTTCTCTTCTTTTCCGGTGGATTCAATTCAAGTTCTTGGTGTTCATCATATAATTTTCATTCTCTATTTGCTCTCCCATGTTGGAATTCTTTATCAAGCCTCTCTTGTTTATTCATCCCTCTCTATTCTGTTCGGAGTGTTGAAGATATCTCAGAAGACAGTCATTTTCATTCTTGTCTGCTTAAATTATCTCAAGGGTCTCATGTCATCAAGTTCTTAATTTGTACCGGTGCCATATCTCTTTTAATCAATTGTTTCACCGGTGGTTTCTTTTGAGTGGGCCCTTAACCCACAGGTCTTTTCCCAGGATCATACCCGAGTCTTCTAATCTTTTCGGAGTTGTCCTCAAGTGCTTTTCAATATGACGTAAGAATGACTTTCATCAGTCATATTCCTTCTTCATGATCGCTTCTAATCATTTTCGTTGTTGGCTCAACTTTTCCTTCTTCATTATCCAGGAGTATCTCAGTAACTTGTGGTGTTGTTTCTCGTCTTCATTCTGTGCTTGAAGACCGAAGGAGAGTTTCTCTTAAATCTTTGTCTGTTCTTTTAAAGGGTGTGGTCTCGGCTTCATGCTTTCCTCTCAAATTGTTTTGATCATGAGTAATTCCATCCTTATCTGTCCGGTGTATTTCATAATTCTTTTCATTTCTTGATCCACCGAAGGCCATCATTTCAGAAGATTTCTTCGTTCTCAGCTTTCATCTTTCGTTCTCAAATTCTTCTTAATTGTTGTCCCTTCGTTCGTATCTCAATTATTCCGGTGCCTTGTTCAGTTTCTGTTAGGCAAATCTTGATCTCTTCATTATCATGTGTCCTCTTTAGTTTTGAATTCTTTCTGTTGCCTCGTTTATGTTTTCTATTGGGTGGATCATGCTCTCTTCGTTCTCATGTTTTCATCCATTTGCATTATTCTCTTTTGTTTCGAATTCCATCCGGTGTTCTCGTGCAAGACTTCTTCAAGATTGTGCTCTATCTCTATCTTGTTTCTTTTTCAAGAAGAATAAGTGATGGGTGAAATCCGTTGCTTGTCATCAATTTAACTTGATGAAGGATAGTCATATCATAATTCTTATTCTTGCTTCATCCAAGTGATTTCAATCCTTCTTCTGGAGTTGTTCATGATATCAAATTCATTATCCCAAGTGGTCATTTTTCTTTTCCAGAGTTCCTAGTTTTGCTCAAGTATCTTGTCCCGAAGCTTCATCTTATTCTTTGGAAGGCCTCAATCTTGTTCTTTTTGCATCCTTCAATTCTTTCTATCATCCTTTCGTTCAGAGTTCTTCCGAAGGTTCTTCATGGTGGTTCATCAAGATTTCTTTCATTTTCAAGTGTTCTTCAATATTCTTGTTGGAGGTGCTCAAGTGTTCCTTATCTTGGATGTCTAAATTCAATTCCTTCTTCATTGTCTTTTGAGGTGGTGTTATTAAATTCTTGACTATGAGGAGTCTCGAAGGAAAGTTTTCAAGAATGAGATAAGTAAACCCATCTTGTTTTCTCGGAGTTATCTTGGGTTGTATTTCACCATGATAGCAGCAATCCTTATCATGGTATCATAAACAATCCTTATCATGGTGTTATAAACGATCCAAGTTTTCTCCTCCTCTTCTTGGTGAAAGAAGCTTTGCATATCTTGTTGCTCTCAAGCAATCAATTGTTTCTGTTGTGGTAGGTTGTCACCTCATAATTTTGAGATGCTTTCCGTAAGTCCACAACAAGCTTTTCTTTTTGTTGTTGGTGTTCCAACAACTCCATTCATCCATGCTTCTCAAATCCATTTGTGCTGGAAGTTGTCATTTCTTCTTAGTTCTCTTCTCTTCAAGATCTAGCTTCTATTCTTTTGTTACGGAGGCTTGTGTTGTTGCTCTCTTCAATCTATTATCTTGTTTTGTCAAGATCTTGTTCTTTCTTGTGTGTTCTTGTAACCGGAGTGCTGTGAGATCTGTTCTTGTTCCTTCTATCTTATGAAGTTTGATTCTATTCCAACCAAAGTTTGATGCCTCTCTTTCGATTTGTTTCCATCATATCTAATTTTTCATCTCTTTCCTACCGAAGTGCTGCCGAAATTTCC
Source organism: Hordeum marinum (assembly GCA_022496015.1). Lineage (NCBI taxonomy): Eukaryota > Viridiplantae > Streptophyta > Magnoliopsida > Poales > Poaceae > Hordeum > Hordeum marinum. The sequence continues at coordinate 204,606,026 of CM039675.1, read as the reverse complement.
TGTGAATTCTGTTTGTTCTTCATTCTTCATCTCTTGCGTCCTTAAAGATTCATTGGTTTCTCTCGTTTGTCAAGAAGCAACTATGTTTTACCTTTTGGTCTTTCTCTTCCCCCTTTTCGTTCTAGATCTCGGGACGAGATCCTCGTGTAGTGGAGGAGAGTTGTGACAGCCCGAGACCGACGTTCCAGAAGATTCCCCTTTCTTTTCCATTTTCGTCTATGTTCCGTTTTGGTTGTCGCATTCGTCATCGCATCATCCGCATCATCTGCATTGCATCATCACCCGTTTTCGAAAACTTGCATCCGTTCGTAGTCGCCGGTTCACTCCGTTTCGCCGTTGCCCGTCTCGAGACCAAGCACACACGCCCGCGCCCGCGACATCTTTTAAATAAAACCGTTTTTAAACGTGCGCAAAAATATTCTCGGATCGAGTTGAAACTTATCGTGCGGTCTTGTTATATCGTAGGTAGACCGGCCGTCGATATTCGTTGCGATCTGAGTTCGTTAGATACTTCGTCGGTCAGTCGTATCAGTGAGGTTATTGGTTAACGTCGGACATTCTCGGTGTTCTAAATATCCGTGCCACGGGTCACCACTCTCTCTCTCTTCCCCACGTTGATCGTCTGCACAGAAGCCGTAGCCCCGTCCCTCCGCTTCCGGACGTCGGACCGACACCCGACAGTCCGGAAACGGACAGTGCGTAACCCCAGCCCCGAATCCCAATAAATAGCCCTCGGTTCCCATGCCAAACCTAACCCTAGCCTTCTCCCTCCTCCAGCCTGCAAGCCCGCCCGAGACCATCTGGGCCCGTTCGAGCCCATCGGGGCTCGAATCGGCGTCTCGGAGCTCTCTCGAGCTCCATCCATGGAGGAAGTCGCAGCTCGCCAGAGTTCCCCTCGCCGAAATTCCTCTGGCTGGAGCCGCCGGACCGCCGCGCCGGCCCATCTCCTCTCCTCTCTCTTCCTTCCTTCTCCTTGGCTTCCCTCACCCCACGGCCTCTCTCACGAAATTAATAAAATCACATGTTAAAAATGTCCATCTCTTTTGCATCGCATTTTCATGCATGAGACAATTGTCGGTATCATGTTTGCATATTATTTGCAGTATCGAATTGGTTCACCGTGATTAGGCCTAATACCTGCATATTTAATTGTGATTAATTTTCTACATGAACCTAAACTTATTATATATGTTTTCGGGGTAGAATAATCCATTGGTTTTATCGGCACATTTAGTTTTGCCATTTGAGCATGTTGTGTGCATGTCATTTATGTAGTGATGCCCTTTTGTCATGTTCGTAGGATTTAACCCGGGCATGATATGAATTGAGTTTCAACATGAAGTCTGGGATCTGTTATATTTTGTTGCTGTCTTGCCATATGATTTGCTAGTGATCTAGAACTCTATTGTGGTAGGAGTAATGGAGTTATTTGTTGTTGATATTGTCCTCTAGCATTCTGTAAAGTTTCATGTCATAATATGAATGGTAGCATATAGTTTTACTGCTGTCAATATGCCTTCGTGATAAAACTGCATTGTCTAAAACTGCTATTTTCACTAAGTCTGAAACTGTTTTCAAGTAGCCTTCTTGTGAGCTTCCTACCAAGTGATCCATGCATGTTATGAATATGATTTTTGAAGATGAAATGAAGTAGGTGTTGCATACTGTTGCCCCATGCTTAGTTTGTGCATTTTAGATTATTGTAACTTGTTGTTTTCATGTGTTCAAAATGCTATCTTGCTGTTTTTGGCAGATTTCAACTAAAACTTGCTTTGATGATTGTGGTTGAACCGTAGCTCCGTTTTGGACATTCCATATATGAAATTTGCTTAGAATGTAATGTAGTTTCATAAAACTTGTTGGATTCATAATTTGATATGGTTGTGATTGTTTTCCCATGCATTTGCATTCATGTCATGTGCATCTTCGTTTGCTCATATCTTTTAGACCGTAGCTCCGTTTGAGATGTTCTATATATGTAAATCGACTAGAATGACATGTAGAATAACATGGTATGATTTATGTTGCTGTTTAAGAAACGTAAAACAGTTTAGTTCAGATCTGGACCAAATTCATAATATACATATGGGGTCATATCGGAATTGCTATAATTTGTTTCCGGCCTCATTTAAGATGCCTAGATAGTTAGTTTACTTAAGCTTCACCTCTTGCCATGTTTAACAACATTTAATATTGATGGGTACCTAACGGGAGTGAACTAAATAATTCGAATGTGGAGTATCGTCAATATGCAACTCGTTGCATATTGAGCTTCACTTTAATGTGTAGTATTTGATTGTTGTGATTTGCCATGCATCGCATATTAAACCGGACATGCGTCATATTTATTGGTTTTGCTGGTTTTGTTTTACCTTTCTCAAACGTCTTGAGTGAGGAATTTCGATTATTCTTCGGGCTATCTTGAGGTGTAGGATTTCCTTTCGAATTGCCTAGGAAGATCACGAGATCCGTGGTTGAGGTTATTCCCACTATGTGTGGTTAATTTGTGATGGATAAGTTGGAGCACCCCTGCAGGGTTAAATCTTTTCGAGAAGCCGTGCCCGCGGTTATGTGGCAAACTTGGATACTTTGTTTAACACCCGGTCATAGAAAACATGAAGTAAACTCTAATAAAATACACCAACTGTGTGCGTAACCGTGACTGTCTCTTCTCGTGAGCCCTTATCCGAGAGAGAACACGGTGGGGTTATGATTGACGTAAGTAGGTGTTCAGGATCAATTAGTGGTCATTACCAGTTCACGTCCAATATGCGTAGACCACCATACTTTATTTTCTGTACTCGTAAGTTAGACACTCAAATAAATGCTTAGTCGCTTGATGCTGCCTCACCACTTAACCATGCCTTACCTATAAGCTTCAATAGTCTTGATACCCTTGGAAATGAGATTGCTGAGTCCCTGTGGCTCACAGATTACTACAACAACAGTTGCAGGTACAGGTAATGCGACGATTTGACGTGAGCGCGTTGCTTGATTTGATTTGGAGTTCTTCTTCTTCTTCTTCATCAATCTTGGCTCGGTTCCAGGCGGCAGCCTAGGATAGCAAGGGTGGATGTCTTTTTTATCGTTTGATTTCGTCCGTAGTCGGACCCTGCTCTTATGTATGATGTTTGAGATGTTGTTGTATTGCTATGACTCTGATGTAGCTTGTTGCGAGTGTAAGCCAATTCCATATACTCATCTCTTTTGTACATGTACTTGTAATGATATCCATTCTTGTGAACGCATCGAGATGCGCTTCTATCCCTGTCGAGGCCTTCATGCGAAGTAACGATAGGACCGCATCTTGGGCGTGACACCTCCTCATCTTTTTCATCTAATGAGCTCACAGTTTCAACAATTTCTTCTTCCATAAATTCTTGCAAGATATTAATCTCCTCCAAGGCAACAGTCATTCTCTCAATAAATTCAATAATATCGGAATTATATTCATCATTCTCATAGCAATATTTAAGTATAGCAAAAAATTTAGTTCTATTAACTGCATCATCATAATTTTCACACTTCTCAAACAAAGATTCAATTTCATAAGCACCCTTAAAAGCAACGAATTCTTCTATTCGTTCCACATCATAGAAATCATAAATACTATTAGCATAAGAATCCAAGGTTTCATTATCATTAAATTTACATGAAAAAGGAAGGTGTGGATCCTTCATCCTAGAAAAACAAGTATAATCATATCTCTGGCATAGATTCCAAGCATACCATTTCAACATATAAATCTCATCCCATAACAGTTTCCCTTTTTGAGGCAAGCGATAATCCCCAAAGTATTCACGTTGATCCAACGTGTATCCCATTATCAAGTTTAATGGGGTTTTCTCAAGATTATCAAAGTAGTGCATAATATCTTTCACATAACAAGCATCGAGGGTTTTAGGAGGTTCCCCATCTCCATGAGTAGCAAGTACACCTAATTTTTTGGTATTTCGTGTTCCATATTCATAACTAAAGATAGAGAACAACTTAGTACAGCAAATAAAATCTACTTAGTGATAAAGATAACAAGCACACACGAGAATATTCACCCCACGCTATTGCTCCCCGACAACGGCGCCAGAAAAAGGTCTTGATAACCCACAAGTATAGGGGATCAGTTGTAGCCTCTTTTGATAAGTAAGAGTGTCGAACCCAACGAGGAGCTAAACGTAGAACAAATATACCCTCAAGCTCTATCGACCATCGATACAACTCTACGCATGCTTAATGTTCGCTTTACCTAGAAAAAGAATGAAACTAGAAGTACTTTGTAGGTGTGATAGGATAGGTTTGCAAGATAATAAAGAGCACAAAAATAATAACTAGGGGCTGCTAAGATAAAGAAACAACGAAGTTAGTTTAACGAGTGTGGAAAAGTGGTGGTAGGAGTTGTGGAATTGTTCCTAGGCAAGTGATAACTAGATCGGTAATCATTATTGTAATTTTATATGAGGGAGAGGCATAAGCTAACGTACTTTCCCTAGATGGATCATATGCACTTATGATTGGAACTCTAGCAAGTATCCGCAACTACTAAAGATCATTAAGGTAAAACCCAACCATAACATTATAAGGTATCAAGTCCTCTTTACTCCCATATGCAACAACCGACCTACTCGGGTTTATGCTTCTATCACTCAAGCAACCCACCATAGGAAAATCATGAAAACATTGCAACACCCTACAGCAAGGACCCTCACGCTTGCGCAACATGGAGGGCACCATAGGACCGCACCAATAACAAAACATGCAACTCAAACCAATCATGATCATCAATCAACCAATAGGACAAAATAGATCTACTCAAACATCATAGGATGGCAACACATCATTGGATAATAATACGAAGCATAAAGCACCATGTTCAAGTAGAGGGTACAACGGGTTGTGGTAGAGTGGACTGCTATAGATAGATGGGGGGAAGGTGATGGAGGTGTTGGTGAAGATGATGGAGTTGCTGGAGTAGATTGTCGTCACGATGATGGCCACGGCGGCATTCCGGTGCCACCGAGAGAGAGGGGGAGAGAGACCCCCTCCTTCTTCTTCTTCCTTGACCTCCTCCCAAGATGCGAGAAGGGTTTCCCCTCTAGTCCATGGCCTCCAATTCGATGGAGGGGCGAGAGCCCCTCCGAGATTGGATCTCCCTCTCTGTTTCCTTCTGTTTCCATGCTCCCAGATTCTGTCCTTTCACCGTTTCATAAATATCCGGAGATCCATAACTCCGATCGGGGTGAAATATTGACGAGATTTTCCTTCTAAAAATATCTTTCTTGCAGCCGAAGGACAACTCCAAATGACCTAAGGGGTAGCCACAAGCCCTCAGGGCGCCACCAGGGGGTGGGCCACGCCTAGCAGGCTTGTGACCTCCTCGGGCATCGTCTCGCGTTGATTCTTTTTCCCAAATATCACATATATTCCAACAAAATCTCCGTAAGTTTTTATCGCGTATGGACTTCGTTTGATATGGATTTTCCATGAAACAAAAAACATGCAACAAATAAGAACTGACACTAGGCATTGGATCAATATGTTAGTTCTAAAAAATAGTATAAAGAGTTGCCAAAAATATATGAAAATTTAGAATATTGGCATGAAATAATAAAAAATTATAGATACGACGGAGACGTATCATCCCGCTGCACGCATCGTGCAGGGCTCTGCGCGCCCTTGGGGCGACAGCCGCGACAGTGGAGCCAACGGGTGGAGGCGCAACGACGCTGGAGTGGGGCATGAGCGCCAAGGAGAAGGAGCGCTACGCGTGGCACAACTTGGAGGCAGCAGAGTAAGAGCTGGCGACGGAGGAGCTTCGCGGGTGGGAAGACGCCTCCAAGGAGGAGGCGCTCGTGGTGTCCCGCGCCGTGGCGACGACGATTGAGTTGCCGTCGTGGGAAGGAATCACGACGTCCTCGCCACCTCGTCACAACAAGTGGTCCAAGAAGGTGCACGACCCTACTCTACAGGTGGAGGTCCGCCGGAGGTCGGCGATTCTTTGCCGAAGGGAGCCCCCATGACCGGCTCCATGGTTGAGCCGACGGGACCCGACGCCATGACGACTTGGTACGTGTCACAGACCCAAGATGGTCCACTTGTTGTGTTGGCATGGGGTCCGGCCAGTGCAAGCGCTAGCACCGGCTCTAGGACTCAGTCGCAAGAGACATGGGCGTTGGCCATCGACGCCACCAGCGGCCGCACTATCAGCGTTCTGGGAAAGGGCGTACCCACACCTGCGTGCCTACGGCTCAGGGCATGGCCCACTTTGTCGACCAAGCATAGTCAGCGCGACCCCACTCAAGACAACGCCCTCGTGAGAGCCTGAGCTTGCGAGTGAAGAAGCATCAAGACCAGCGAAGAATGGGCTTCCCTAGGCCCCCTCCAAAGTGGCAGAGATCCCTGTGCAGTTCTTGGCCCCGGGAGGCCAAGGATGACGCAAGGTAGGACAGACAGGCACCAGTGCGCCAGGCAGTACAGTTTCCTCTTTGGTGCAAAGGGAGCAAGGACGTACGTGGGTTCCCAAAGCAACCCCAAAGGTTTCCATTCCGGTGCAACAAGGCGACGACCACGAGCCCAATAGGAAGGATGTCATCGCTGAGCCCACCTCTGCATCATCAATAGCTAATTTGTAGTCTAAGACCACCTTTCGTGAGGATAAGGATGCACTCATGTCCCCCTTCGAATTTTTCCGTTGTGGGATTCCTTCCCGCAATAGAGATAAGGGAATAGGACCGGAGCCACTATACATAGGAGCTAGGTTGCACCATAGAGAGGGACAACAAAACAGAGACACAACCTAAGAGAGGCAACACCACCGGAGCACCCTCATGAGGCAACTCCTCGCTGTACTAGTTCATCCACAAACCTCCTCGTGAGGCAATCCACCAAGGCAGGAGTAGGGTTTTACGCTTCACAGTGGCCCGAACCTGGGTAAACCATCATGCCAATTTGTCACCTAAACCATCAAGTTGTGAGCTAGGTGGGGTGAGGTTGTTGGGGATCTTCGCACATGCCCCTGTGTTCGAACTTCTTTGGGGTTTGCGGAGCCCGCATTCTGACATTTGGCGCACCGGGTAGGGGGCGTGTCGAAGTCTTCCTCAAGCCTCGCTCTTCCCTGGCTTCATCACTCTGATGGCCGACGCCCAACAAGCTTCCTTCGACTATGGTGGGTATGCCTTCACCAATCTCACCACTGGCATCCGAGACCCACACCTCTATGGCATGGCGCTGGGCGGTCAGTACCAAGCCACCAGTGTCATGTCCACCATCGTCGCTCCTTGTTCCAGATAAGTGCACACCGGATGGGTGACAAACCCGGGACCGGCGTTGAGTTCTACCTACGTGGGGGACCTCAATGCGCATGACACGCTGCTGATGGCGAGCGAGATGCTTGGACACCGTCCAACGCACGGGGGCTTCAACGCATGGGCTGACCACATCGCTGAGCTGGTCGCCGTCACGAGGAGGGCCATGGCTCTCCACCCTTCTTCATGGACGCAGGCGTCAGGTTTTGAGGGCTCGTTCGCCGTGTTGAACGCCACGCCCGTCGATGGCGTGCCCCCTCCGACCCCGGGCACGCCCGACCAGGGTCCTTCGCAGGCCATGCTCCTTCTCCTCCGAATTCCGGTGACCGGTTTCGGGGCTCAACCCATCCTCAACGGTGGATCCTACACAGGAAATGATGGAACGCCTCATGTGTGCACCGACACAGGCTCTTGTGCCCCGGTGGACGATCAACAACCCGGTTTGACCAGGCGCAAGCGCACCTACCAGTGTAGGGAGTAGGTGGCACAAGTGTCGGGACAGGCAGACAACCGTGGCGAAGGCACATTGGATCGCCAAGGGAGCAATCCATGTTAAGAAATGCGTGACCCACCCAAACAGTGGTGGTATAGGTAAGCAACTTCAGGATGAAGCCCGCCACAGGAGGGTCTGCGGGCTGCACGTACAGGGCAGCGTCCCGCTGCTGCCCGGAGGGGACGTTCCCAGCTTGCTGGGGACCCACCCAACAGTGGTGGTAGAGGTAAGCAACTTCAGGCTGAAGCCCGCCACAGGAGGGTGTGTGGGCTGCACGCACAGGGCAGCGTCCCGCTGCTGCCCGAAGGGGATGTTCCCAGCTTGCTGGGGGACAGCTCAGGAGGAGAACATAGCGCTTATGTAGAGCCCTATGTAGCAAGCTATGTCGTACCTGCAGATGGTGAGATGGTTCAGGCGACTCCCGTAGGCGCTAGCACCCTCCTGGAGTAGAGGGGTACCCTGGGCGTCCTCCCCGAAATGGACGTGGGGGCTCCTATCGATGGAGTACTAGGCCTGGAAACCCGAGCGGAGGAGAAGGGTGGACGCCGCCGAGCCTGCATAGCACGGCGCAAGTCATGCCCCGATGAGCAAGAAACATCGAGCCAAACCTCGAGGCCTCTGGAGCAACGATCTGGGGGGAGCAACAGGATACAAGTAGCATGGTCCACCCATGGCAACCGGAGCACCGGAGCAGTTCAGGAGGCTAGGCCTCACGAGGCCCTCAAGATACTGTCCTGCTGGCACCCCGACACTTCATGAGGTGACTTCATCGACAAAACAAATTTATGGCTCAGCCGGGTGCATTGTGCCCATGTTTGGGCCGCGGAAGCACAATCCAGCGGCTACGTGGGGAACAATGCATTCGGGTTTGGGTCATGGAGGCACGCAACTAAGTATAATGCACGGGATGGCTCTTAATGGAGTTGGGAAAAACCGGGCCGCGTGCCTGGGGGCTTGCCCAGCTATCTTCGCCCATTACAGTCTCACATAACAATGAGTGGGCTGTATACGCTCGGAGCCCCCTGAGGACGCGGAGGGGTTCCATCCCATGCCCAAGTGGAAGCCCCATGATCCGTGCTAGCAGACAATACTGCCCACCAATGGCTATTCCCATGCAACGTGGATGTCCTACGATCCGCACTGGGGGAAGACGAAGGCGAAGACTGCACATAGTTGGAGAATTTTGGAACTCTGTTTTAAAAAAGGGTGCGAGGACTTTTCTCTCATCGTACTCTCGTTTTTCCGGTCTTGGAGTCTCTTTCTCTGAATTGGTGTTTCGCAAGGGCCTGCGTGCCCCGGCCCTCACCGAGATGTCTCAAAGCAGGCTAGCAAGGGCATGTCACCTCAGGAACTTGCATCTTTAGACGTTGGACCCCCGCTTGGGGGCTCCGACCGCAGCGCACCACCACAACATGGAGCCTCGGGATGCGCCTCCTGAGGCAGCGGCCAGCGGAACGGTACGCGGGTCCCTCGAGCGTGAAGGGGGCTCAAGAGAAACGCGCCTCATGAGCCCTACCAGTCATATAGTGATGGGGAACGTTGCATGGGAAACAAAAAATTTCCTACGCACACGAAGATCTATCCATGGTGATGAGCATCTACGAGAGGGAGAGTGGATCTACATACCCTTGTAGACCGCTAAGCGGGAAGCGTTAAGAAACGCGGTTGGTGTAGTCGAATGTCTTCGCGATCCAAATCCCCGTGCGTCCCGCGATCCAATCACGATCCGTCCTGCGATTCAATCACGATCCGTCCCGCGATCCGATCACGATCCGTCCCACGAATCTTGATCACGATCCGTCTCACGAACTTGATCACGATCCTTCCGATCTAGCACCAAACGGACGGCACCTCCGCATTTAGCACACGTATAGCTTGATGACGATCTCCACCGTCTTGATCCAGAAAGAAGGAGTTGAGAGGAAGAAGACTTCTCCGGCAGCCTAACGGCGCTCCGGCGATGGTGGTGGAGTAATTCCGGCAGGGCTTCGCCTAAGCACTGCTGAAAACCGATCTAGAGGAGAAACTATGCACTAGAGGAACGGGTAGCACGTGGCTGAAAATCTTATGCAAAACCCTTCTATTCCTCCAGTATATATAGGAGGAGAGGAGGACGAGGGCTAGCGCAGGGCTGAGCCCCTCTTGGAGTCGGCCGAAGCCAAGGGGGAGGAGTCCTACTCCTCCTCCACTCCTAGTAGGAGTAGGACTCTCCCTTTTTGCCTTTTTTTCCACTCTTTTTCCTTTGGGACTCTTCCCCCAGCCACATGGGCCTGTTGTGGCCATTCCACCAGCCCACTAAGGGCTGGTTAATACTCTCCCACAGCCCATGAAGCCTCTTGGGTCGAAATACCCCTCCCGGAGGTCTCCCGGTACACTACCGATAAGCCCGGAACTTTTCCGGCGACCAAAACAGGACTTCCTATATATGAATCTTTACCTCCAGACCATTCCGGAACTCCTCGTGACGTCCAGGATCTCATCCGAGACTCCGAACAAACTTCGGTCACCACCATACATAACTCTATACTACCAAAACGTCACCAAACCTTAAGTGTGCAGACCCTATGGGTTCGAGAACTATATAGACATGACCGAGACACCTCTACGGTCAATAACCAATGGCGGGACCTGGATGTCCACATTGGTTCCTACATATTCTAAGAAGATCTTTATCGGTCGAACCTCTATGTCAAGGATTCAGTTAATCCTGTATGATGTTCCCTTTGTTCTTCGGTATGTTACTTGTCCGAGATTCGATCGTCGGTATCTCCATACCTAGTTCAACCTCGTTACTGGCATGTCTATTTACTAGTTCCGTAATACAAGATCCTGTGACCAACACTTAGTCACATTGCTTGCAAGGCTTATTTTGATGGTGTATTGCCGAGTGGGCCCTGAGATACCTCTCCGTTACATGGAGTAACAAATCCCAGTCTTGAACCATGCCAACTCAATAGACACCTTCGGAGATACCTGTAGAGCACCTTTATAGTCACCCAGTTACGTTGTGACGTTTGATACACAGAAGGTACTCCTCCGATATTTGTGAGTTACATGATCTCATGGTCATAGGAACATATAGTTGACATGCAGAAAACAGTAGCAATAATCTGACGATCATAAGCTAAGTTTGTAGTTTGGGTCTTGTCCATCACATCATTCTCCTAATGATGTGATCCCGTTATCAAATGACATCTCGGGTCCCTGGCTAGGAAATCTTAACCATATTTCAATCAACGAGCTAGTTCATTAGAGGCATACTAGGGACATTGTGTTTGTCTATGTATCCGCACATGTATCCATGTTTCCAATTAATACAATTATAGCATGGATAATAAACGATTATCATGAACAAGGAAATACAAAAATAAACACTTTATTTATTGCCTCTAGGGCATATTTCCAACAGTCTCCCACTTGCACTAGAGTCAATAATCTACTTCACATCACTATGTGATTTACATTGTAATGAATCGAACACCCATGCAGTTCTGGTGTTGATCATGTTTAGCCCTTGGAAGAGGTTTAGTCAACGGGTCTGCACCATTCAGATCCGTGTGCACTTTGCAAATATTTATGTCTTTCTCCAAGATGTAATCGTGGATGGAGTTGAAGCGTTGCTTTATGTGTCTGGTCCTCTTGTGAAACCTTGGTTCCTTGGCCAGAGCAATGGCACCAGTGTTGTCACAGAACAGGTTCATTGGATTCAGTGCACTGGGCACTACTCCAAGATCTGTCATGAACTGCTTCATCCAGACACCTTCCTTTGCCGCCTCTGAGGCTACGATGTATTCCGCTTCACACGTAGAATCAACTACCACGCTTTGCTTGGAACTGCACCAGCTTACCGCTCCCCCGTTAAGAATAAATACGTATCCGGTTTGCGACTTAGAGTCGTCCAGATCAATGTCAAAGCTTGCATCGACGTAACCCTTTACGACGAGCTCTTCATCACCTCCATAAACGAGAAACATTTCCTTAGTCCTTTTCAGGTACTTAAGGATATTCTTGACCGCTTGCCAGTGCTCCATTCCAGGATCACTTTGAAACCTTCCGGCCATACTTATGGCAAGGCTGACATCGGGTCTTGTGCACAGCATCGCATACATGATAGAGCCTATGGCTGAAGCATAGGGGATGACACTCATCTTTTCTCTATCTTCTGCAATTACTGGGCATTGAGTCTTACTCAACTTTACACCTTGTAATACAGGCAAGAACCCCTTCTTGGACTGTTCCATTTTGAACTTCTACAAAACTTTATCAAGGTATGTGCTCTATGAAAGTGCTATTAAGCGGCTCGATCTATCTCTATAGATCTTAATGCCTAATATGAAAGCAGCTTCTCCTAGGTCCTTCATTGAAAAACTCTTGTTCAAATATACCTTCACGCTTTCCAGCATTTCTATATTGTTTCCAATCAGCAATATGTCATCCACATATAATACTAGAAACGCTATAGAGCTCCCACTCACTTTCTTGTAAATACAAGCTTCTACTTAAACTTGTATAAACTCAAACGCTTTGATCACCTCATCAAAGCGCTTATTCCAACTCCGAGATGCTTGCACCAGTCCATAAATGGAATGCTGGAGTTTGCAAACTTTGTCAGCATTCTCTGGATCGATAAAACCTTCGGGTTGCATCATATACAACTCTTCCTCAAGGAAACCATTGAGGAACGCTGTTTTTACATCCATGTGCCAAATTTCATAGTCGAAATAGGCATCTATTGCTAACATGATTCTGATAGACTTAAGCATCACTACGGGTGAGAAAGTCTCATTGTAGTTAACTCCTTGAACTTGTGAAAAACCCTTTGCCACAAGTCGAGCTTTATAGACAGTGACATTACCGTCCGCGTCTGTTTTCTTCTTAAAGATCCATTTGTTCTGAATGGCCCTTCGCCCTTCAGGTAATACTTCCAAAGTACATACTTTGTTTTCATACATGGATCCCATCTCGGATTTCATGGCCTCTAACCATTTCTCGGAATCCGGGCCCATCACCGCTCCTCCATAGCTCGTAGGTTCATTGTTGTCCAACAACATGACTTCCAAGACAGGGTTGTCGTACCACTCAGGGGTAGTACGCGGCCTTGTCGACCTACGAGGTTCAATAGCTGCTTGATCCGAAGCTTCATGCTCATCATCATTAACTTCCTCTTCTACCGTCGTAGGTTCCACAGAAACATCTTTCTGCGCTACGCTACTTTCTGGTTGAAGTAAAGGTTCAATAACCTCATCAAGCTCTATTTTCCTCCCACTCAATTCTTTCGAGAGAAACTCTTTCTCAAGAAATGTTCCATTTTTAGCGACAAACACTTTGCCTTCGGATCCGAGATAGAAGGTATACCCGACTGTCTCTTTCGGGTATCCTATGAAGATGCGTTTCTCCGCTTTGGGTTCCAGCTTTTCAGGCTGAAGCTTTTTGACATAAGCATCACATCCCCAAACTTTAAGAAACGACAACTTTGGCTTCTTGCCAAACCACAGTTCATATGGCGTCGTCTCAACGGATTTTGATGGTGTCCTATTTAAAGTGAATGCAGCTGTCTCTAATGCATAACCCCAAAACGATAGTGGCAAATCAGCAAGAGACATCATAGAACGCACCATATCTAATAAGGTTCGATTACGATGTTTGGACACACCATTACGTCGTGGTGTTCCGGGCGGTGTCAACTGTGAAACAATTCCACACTGTCTTAAGTGACTGCCAAACTCAGAACTCAGATATTCACCTCCTTGATCAGATCACGGGAACTTAATCTTCTTGTTACGATGATTCTCAACTTCACTCTGAAATTGCTTGAACTTTTCAAACGTTTCAGACTTGTGTTTCATTAAGTAAATATACCCATATCTACTTAAGTCATCAGTGAAGGTGAGAAAATAGCGATATCCACCACACGCTGTAACATTCATTGGACCACACACATCAGTGTGTATGATTTCCAATAAGTCATTCGCCCGTTCCATTGTTCCAGAGAACGGCGCTTCAGTCATCTTGCCCATGAGGCATGGTTCACATGTGTCAAGTGATTCAAAATCAAGTGACTCCAAAAGTCCATCAGCATGGAGCTTCCTCATGCGTTTTACACCAATATGACCTAAACGGCAGTGCCACAAGTTAGTGGTACTATCATTATCAATTCTACATCTTTTGGCATCAATGTTATGAACATGTGTGTCATCACTATCAAGATTCAATATGAATAAACCCCTAACATTGGATGCATGAGCATAAAATATATTACTCATATAAATAGAACAACCTTTATTCTCTGATTTAAATGAGTAACCGTCTCACAATAAACAAGATCCAGATATAATGTTCATGCTTAACGCAGGCACTAAATAACAATTATTCAGGTTCATCACTAATCCCGATGGTAATCGAAGAGAGAGCGTGCCGATGGCGATCACATCAACCTTGGAACCATTTCCCACGCGCATCGTCACTTCGTCCTTTGCCAGCCTTCGTTTATTCCGTAGTTCCTGCTTTGAGTTGCAAATGTGAGCAACCGAACCGGTATCAAATACCTAGGCACTACTATGAGAGCTAGTAAGGTACACATGAGTAACATGTATATCATATATACCTTGTTTGTCGTTGGCCGCCTTCTTGTCAGCCAGGTACTTGGGGCAGTTCCGCTACCTGTGACCAGTTCCTTTGCAATGAAAGCACTCAGTTTCTGGCTTGGGTCCATGCTTGGGCTTCTTTGTAGGAGTAGCAACTTCTTTGCCATCCTTCTTGGTTTTAGCCTTCTTACCCTTGCCCTTGACTTTGCCATTTTTCTTGAAGCTAGTGGTTTTATTGACCATCAACACTTGATGTTCTTTCTGGATTTCAGACTCAGTGACTTTTAGCATCGCAAACAGCTCGGCGACTAACTTGTTCATCCCGTGCATGTTATAGTTCATCACAAAGCTCTTGTAACTAGGTGGCAGTGATTGAAGAACTCTATCAGTGATCGCCTCTGGCGGAAGGGCAATTCCCAACTCCGCTAGACAAGTTGAATACCCAGACATTCTGAGTATATGTTCACTGATAGACCCGTTCTCCTCCATCTTGCAAGCATAGAACTTATCGGAGGTTTCATACCTCTCGATCCGGGCGTTCTTCTGAAAGATAAACTTCAACTCCTGGAACATCTCATATGCTCCATGACGTTCAAAACGTCTTTGAAGTCCCGGTTCTAAGCCATAAAATATAGCACACTGAACTGTTGAGTAAACTACAGTATGTGCCTCCTAAGCGTTCTTAACGTCTTCGGAGGTTATGTCTTCTGGTTGGTCACCAAGCGGTGCATCAAGGACATATGATTTCTGGGAAGCCGTGAGGATAATCCTCAGATTACGGGCCTTGTCAACAAAGTTACTTCCATCATCTTTCAGTTTAGCTTTCTCTAGGAACGCATTAAAATTCAGGAGTGCTACTGTGCGAGCCATTGATCTACAACATAAATATGCAAAGTTCACTTAGACTATTGTTCAAGATAATGAGTTTAGTTAATCAAATTACTAAAGCTCCCACTCAAATTGACATCCCTCAGGTCATCTGTGTGTCACATGATCCAAATCCACCAACTCAAGTCCGATCATCACGTGAGTTGAGGTGGCTTCAATGGTGAACATCATTATGTTGATCATATCTACTATATGACTCATGTTCGACCTTTCGGTCTCTTGTGTTCCGAGGCCATGTCTGTACATGCTAGGCTCGTCAAGTTTAACCCGAGTGTTCTGCGCGTGCAACACTGGCTTAGACCCGTTGTATGTGAACGTAGAGTCTATCACACCCGATCATCACGTGGTGTCTCAACACGACGAACTTTCGCAACGGTGCACACTCAGGGAGAACACAATTTTATCTTGAAATTTAAGTGAGGGATCACCTTATAATGGTACCGTCGTACTAAGCATAACAAGGTGCATAAAAGGATTAACATCACATGCAATTCATAAGTGACATGATATGTCCATGAACTTGTGCTTTAGATCTCCATCTTGAAAGCACCGGCATGATCTTCATCGTCACCGGCGCGACACCATGATCTCCATCATCTTGATCTCCATCAACGTGTCGCCATCGAGGTTGTCACGCCCTGCATGCTTCTACTACTATTGCTACCGTTTAGCGATAAAGTAAAGCATTACATAGCGCTTAATGATTGACACGCAGGTCATACAATAATTAAAGTCAACCCTATGGCTCCTGCCGGTTGCCGTACTCATCGACATGCAAGTCGCGAAAATCTATACATCACATGATCATCTCATACATCACATATATCACATCATATAATTGGCCATATCAACATCACAACATACCCTACAAAAACAAGTTAGACGTCCTCTAATTGTTGTTGCATGTTTTACGTGGATGCTATGGGTTTCTAGCAAGAACGATTCTCACCTACGCATAAACCACAACGGTGATACATAGTTTGCTTTTCAACCTTCTCAAGGACCGCCTTTGTCGAATCCGATCCAACTAAAGTGAGAGAAACAGCCACCCGCAAGCCATCTAGGCAACAAGTTGCGTTGAGGGAACCAGTCTCTCGTAAGCATACGAGTAATGTTGGTCCGGCCGCTTCATCTCACAATACCGCTGAACCAAAATCCGACCAAGGAAGGAAACAATCTAAGCATCAATGCCCACAAACCTTTTGTGTTCTACTCGAGATCTCATCTACACATAGACCTATCTCATGATGCCACTGATGGGGAACGTTGCATGGGAAACAAAAATTTTCCTACGCACACGAAGATCTATCCATGGTGATGAGCATCTACGAGAGGGAGAGTGGATCTACATACCCTTGTAGATCGCTAAGCGGGAAGCGTTAAGAAACGCGGTTGGTGTAGTCAAACGTCTTCGCGATCCAAATCGTCGTGTGTCCCGCGATCCAATCACGATCCGTCCCACGAATTTTGATCACGATTCATCTCACGAACTTGATCATGATCCTTCCGATCTAGCACCAAACGGACGACACCTCTGCGTTCAGCACACGTAAAGCTTGATGACGATCTCCACCGTCTTGATCCAGCAAGAAGGAGTGGAGAGGAAGAAGAGTTCTCCGGCAGCCTAACGGCGCTCCGGCGATGGTGGTGGAGTAATTCCGGGAGGGCTTCGCCTAAGCACTGCTGAAAACCGATCTAGAGGAGAAACTATGCACTGGAGGAACGGGTAGCACGTGGCTGAAAATCTTATGCAAAACCCTTCTATTCCACCAGTATATATAGGAGGAGAGGAGGAGGAGGGCTGGCGCAGGGCTGAGCCCCTCTTGGAGTCGGCCGGAGCCAAGGGCGAGGAGTCCTACTCCTCCTCCACTCCTAGTAGGAGTAGGACTCTCCCTTTTTGCCTTTTTTCCACTCTTTTTCCCTTTGGACTCTCCCCCCAGCTGCATGGGCCTGTTGTGGCTATTCCACCAGCCCACTAAGGGCTGGTAATACTCTCCCATGGCCCATGAAGCCTCTTGGGTCGAAATACCCCTCCCGGAGGTCTCCCGGTACACTACCGGCACTTCCTGTACACTACCGATAAGCCTGGAATATTTCCAACGACCAAAACAGGACTTCCTATATATGAGTCTTTACCTCTGGACCATTCCGGAACTCCTCGTGACGTCCAGGATCTCATCCGGGACTCCGAACAAACTTCGGTCACCACCATACATAACTCTATACTACCGAAACATCACCAAACCTTAAGTGTGCAGACCCTGCGGGTTCGAGAACTATATAGACATGACCGAGACACCTCTATGGTCAATAACCAATGGCGGGACCTGGATGTCCACATTGGTTCCTACATATTCTACGAAGATCTTTATCGGTCGAACCTCTATGTTAAGGATTCAATTTATCCCGTATGATGTTCCCTTTGTTCTTCGGTATGTTACTTGTCCGAGATTCGATCGTCGGTATCTCCATACCTAGTTCAACCTCGTTACTGGCAAGTCTCTTTACTCGTTCCGTAATACAAGATCCCGTGACCAACACTTAGTCACATTGCTTGAAAGGCTTATTGTGATGGTGTATCACCGAGTGGGCCCTGAGATACCTCTCCGTTACACGGAGTAACAAATCCCAGTCTTGATCCATGCCAACTCAACGGACACCTTCAGAGATACCTGTAGAGCACCTTTATAGTCACCCAGTTACGTTGCAACGTTTGATACACACAAGGTACTCCTCCGATATTTGTGAGTTACATGATCTCATGGTCATAGGAACATATAGTTGACATGCAGAAAATAGTAGCAATAAACTAACACGATCATAAGCTACATTTCTAGTTTGGGTCTTGTCCATCACATCATTCTCCTAATGATGTGATCCCATTATCAAATGACATCTCATGTCCATGGCTAGGAAACCTTAACCATCTTTCAATCAACGAGCTAGTTCACTAGAGGCATACTAGGGACATTGTGTTTGTCTATGTATCGAGACATGTATCCATGTTTCCAATTAATACAATTATAGCATGGATAATAAACGATTATCATGAACAAGGAAATACAAAAATAAACACTTTATTTATTGCCTCTAGGGCATATTTCCAACATATAGCAACTCGCCCCTTGGATCCGGACGACCCCAAGAGTGTCGAGGACCCCACCCCATTGGTCACGTCCTGGTGATCCGGATGCCCCAATAGTGGTCGAGGAATGTGTGGAACTGGCTCCTGCCGATGTAAAGCGTTACTTGAGTGTCAAGGGGGTTTCATGGGCAGCACACCACAGATACCTCATCAATCTCATGGCTCCATGCCCCCTGGTTACGTCCTGGAGATCCGAACGCTCTAGCGGCGGCCGAGGCCTTGCCCCTTTTGGTCTCGTCATGGTGATCCGGATGCCTCAACGGTGGCCGAGGTCTGCCCGTGGTTGAATCCCGCAGACATAGAGTGCCGAAAGGGCACCCAAACCGTTCCACAAACAAGGAAGAAGCTCCCCAGGCGGAATCATGAACTATCTGTACAACCCAGCCGCACGTCGCGATGCACGAGATCGCCACCACCCTACAAGCTAAGTACACAACCGAACCGAGCAAGAACCCTCTAAACAAATGGCGGCACGAGTATGGGATAGGGCTTGTGTGCACTACTTTGAGGATGCAGGTACTACGGTCCACCACATACAACTACCAAGACCCCTGTGGCCCCAGGCACCTGGAAAAATGACGCAAGCGGAGTAGTACTGCCCCGACGAGCGGAAACACCACGAACCCTTGGTTTGATGGCCGCGAGCTTCCCCTCAAGAGGGAGCGCCTCGTGAGGACCTTGTCGACCGCCTTCACCGTACCGCATCGATAGTGGCACCAAGCCCCGCGCAAGAAACTGAGACGATTTAAGAGAATGAAGGAAGAGGATGAAGGTAATATGCAAAAGACTGACGCCCTCAAGGGCCGGGTTTTACATAAATATTACAGTAACCAGGAAAAGAAAACAGGGGATGCCTAGGTCGAGGAGTCGCTATCGTGGTCTGAGCCGCCGGCCTCCTCGGTGTCGGAACCATCCTCCTCGCCGGAGGCAGGCACCTGGACGAACTGCTGCACCAGGTACTCCTTGTATAGGCACATCTCATCCTGGAGGGGCCTCTGGAGCTTGTCAGGCACCCTCTCCCAGACGCGTCGGACGTCGAGCTCCGGGGCTTGATGACGTAGGTTGGAGAAGACACATGTCATGGCAAGGTCAAGGAAGGCACGCGCATCAGCCTTGTTGTCTGCGTTCATGCGGGAGATGCCTGTGTCCAGTGCCTCCACCACCCTATGAAAGAAGTCGGGATAGCCTCCGTCACCGTGCGCGCACTGTAGCGCGGGGGCTTCCTCGACGAACCGGCTCACCGCGCCGGCCACGTGGCGAGCAATGCCAAGGTACTGCTTGGTGCGATGGGACTCCAGCATCTTGGCATACACCGCCTCGTCCTGGGTGGCATGCATGGCATCGGCTGACTCCTTGGCATGGAGAGACGCCAGCTTTGCCTTGGCCTCCCTTTCGTCCCTAAGGGCGGTCTGGAGGGCAGCCTCGGCGCTCGTCACATGGGCCCGCAGAGCGTCCACCTCCTCCTAGAGTTCGCTGAGCCTGCGATTTTTGGCTGTAGGCACCCTAAAAGGAGGAGATGGTCAGGTCCGGCGCTCTGGACATGTCAGCAAGGAAGGAAGGAAGTGGTGGAGCACTCACTCATCAACCATGGCCCAGCTCCAGTGAACTTGGGAAAGCCCCGAGGCCCCCCCACTGTCGGATTTCGGGCTCCGCAAAACCCTCAAGGATCGAACACAGGAGCGTGTGCGAAGGTCCCCTACAGGTTCGCCCTACTTAGCTCGCTACTCGATGGTTACTATGGCAAACTCACATGATGATGACGAAGAAGATGAACATGGTGGTTTACCCAGGTTCGGGACGCTAGGAAGCATAATACCCTGCTCCTGCTTTGGTGGATTGCCTCTCGAGGAGGTGTGGTGGATGAACTAGTATAGTGGTTTCGAGCCTAGGGAGGGTTCTCTAATGGTGTTCTTGCCTATCTGCCTTGTCTTGTGATTCGTCGAGTGCTTCCCTCGGACAGTGTCGGCTTAGCCTCTATATATAGCAGTGGCCCGGGTCGTCTTGCCTTATCACAATGGCATGAAGGGATCCCATACCGGCCAAATTTGAAGGGGGACGGGAGTACATCCCCGCCCTATCCAAAGGTGGTCTTCACCTGCAAAGTAGCCATCGATAATGCAGAGGTGGGTTCGGGGATGACATCCGCCTTGTGGGGCACGCGGTCGTGGTCTTGTTGCACTGAACCTTTGGGAGGCACTTTAGGAATCCGCATGCGTCCCTCCTCCCATTGCACCAAAGGGGAAACTGCATCGCCTGGTGCGCTGGCGCCCGCCTGTCCTACCTTGCATCATCTTTGACTCCTGAGGTCGGGTTCTGCATAAAGATCTCCGCTGCTCCTGAGGGGGGCTAAGGAGGCCCATCCTTGCTGGTATTGGTGTCATTCTTCCTCTCGAGCCTGGGGTCCTCACGAGGGCCTTGTCTTCAGTGGAGCCGCGCCAAGCCATGTCTGGCTGATGAGGAGGGCCATGTCCTGGGCCACAAGCAGGCAGGTCTGGGCACCACTGTTCCCAGAATGCCGATAGTAGCCCCCGAGCCCAAGGCACGCTCGAGCTAGCTTCAGGCAAAGCATTGAGCACGACACGTAGCGCCGCGGGCCCCAAATGCCTTAGGGGCCAGGACTCGCGTGCATCGTGCGGTTGATGTCGGGTGTCCTTTTGGCCACCATCTGAATTGACAAAAGCCTGACTTCCAGCGCTGAGTCATTACTACTTTCCTCTTCTACGCACCTGCTCTTACTCCTAGATCCCCGGCCTTAGCAGAGATCTCTCCAGATCTTGCGTCACTTAGTCCTCTTTCTTGCCGCGTCGGCCCTGCGGTCTTCCCAATGGCTACGGCGGCCAGCCAAAGCCAGAGGCCCAAAGCTCAGCCTCTGCTCTCGTCTCACCGGCACTTTCTGAGTCCACCATTGCCAAGGATGGAGACCTTGTCCTGGTGCTCCCGTCGACAGCGGATGGGACCAAGGAGTGCGGGCAGACCTTGATATGGGGCGGCTCCTTGGAGAAATGGCCCTCATCCAGGTTGGACTATCCCTTCTTGCTTCATAGCGCCTTCGCCGGGCTCGTCCCACTTTTGTTTGTATTCTTCACCGCCATGCTCGACCACTATGGAATTCAATCCCGTCATCTTCATCCCAACTCCATCTTGATCATTTCCATATTCAACTTTTATTGTGAGGCTTTCGTGGCCATGAAGCCTTCGGTGGCCATCTTCCGACACTTCTTCAGCTTGCGCGTGCATGACGGCGCTCAGCAGTCGGCGTGCATATCCTTCGTCACAGTGTAGAGAGGTAACATGCTCTTAAAGGCTGGGAAGAAGGTGGAGAACTTCCAGCACCGTTGGATCTTCATGGATCTCGGTAGCTCCAACCCCCGCTTGGAGTTGCCGAAGGGGCTGCCGGAGAAGACCCTCGTGTGGAGCTACGCGAAGCTTTCTGACCCCCAGGAAAAACCCGTCCTGCAGTGGATTTTTCGCGACATCACTGCCAGGAAGCTAACTGGGGGGATGATTCTGAAGGAGTTCTTGACGGAGCGCCTGGCACCCCTCCAGTCTCACTCTAGGCCCTTGTGGGACTATCAGGGCAGCGGTGACAACCTCAGGCTTCGGTCCGCACACATAACCCCCGAGGAATGGAGCAGGGCTGTGGCAACCCTGCTCAACATTGACCGCGACGATCTCCCCAACGCCTGAAGCCTGCCGTACCACTGGGACAACGTGGCCGATTTGGTTAGCAAGATGCCTATCTTCAACGAACTGGGGCTGTCCCCAGTTGAGGGCCTTGGCTCCCCGGTGATGTTGTCCTCCGATGACACCATGGGTGGGGAGGATTCAGAGAAGATAGCGGACGATGACCTAGCAGGGGTGTCTCCCCACCATAGAGTGTGGTCTTGCGGGATCTTGAGGATGACAACGATGCTGGTGAAGCTTCTGCTGGAGGCTCTCCATGTCCCGCCAATGTCCCCAGGGGGTTAGGGCCGGCCCCTCGTGCCACACAGTTTGCCTGCCTGGCTGTAACAACCCGAGATGGAAGCTCCAGAAGATTCCCCTTTTATTCCATTGTCATCTTGTGTTTCGTTTGGTTGTTGCGTTCATCATCGCATCATTCGCATCATATGCATAGCATCGTCACTCGTTTTCAAAAACTCGCATCCGTTTGTAGCTACCGGTTCTCTCTGTTCTCGCCGCTAACCATTTCGGGACCAACCACACATGACATCATAAAAAAACCGTTTTTAAAGCGTGTGGAAAATATTTTCGGATTGGGTCGAAAGTTGGCATGCGGTCTTGTTTTATTGTCGGTGGAACGCCTGCCAAATTTTGTTGCCATAGAAGATTGTTTGATACCCAAACCGTTAGACCTAGAGCGGCTCCGTCGTGCGTGTTTCTATCGGACGTTTCACTGTTTCAAAAACGTGCCACCGGGCCACCACCTCTCTCTCTTCTCAGTCAAATCCCCTGTACACAGCTCACGTGCCTGCCTACTAGCCCCCTCCGCTTCCGGACCGCTGATTGCGATCGGAGGGTCCGGAAATGGTGCCAAACCCCCTCTCCTAGCCCCCATCGCTATAAATAGATGCCCTAGCGGTAAACCCTAGAGCCTTCCTCATTTTCCGCGCACCAATCATTAGCCACCGCCCCTTGTCTCCCTCCCAGCGCCGCCAGGCCCGCCCGCACACGAACCAAGCCTGCCAAGCCCATCTGGCGAGCAATGCTCCCTGCCCGAGCTCTCCCCAAGCTAGGGCCTCGCCGATGCAAGCCCCGCCGTCGAGCTGCACCGCTAGTAACCTCAGGACGGACCTCTGCCCATCGCCCTCTCTCCCTCGTTCCACATCTCCCCCTCCCTGATGTCTCTCTCTCTGCCTTGCAGGAAACTCCTCCCAAGCCCATGGATGTCGTCGATCTTGTTCTCGCTGCCGTCGGGAGCTGCGGCTGCGGCCAGATCCGGCGAGCCTCGGCCCGGATCCGGCAGCCGCCGGTCGGATCCCGTGGATCCCGACTGGATCCTCCCTCGCCCGCCGCCACCTGTGGTCGCGTGTCCATGGCTGTCGCCGGCCTTCCTTCCCCGATCCAGGCGGGATTGGGAGGAGGACGAGCGCCCGATCCGCTCGGTCGTTTACCGCTCCCTCCCGTGTTGTGAGCCGCGCCAAGGCCCAACGCCCCTGTTTCGGCGCAAGCCACTACACCAACAAGCCAATTTGGCCCTATGGTGAGCACGGCCTCGCCCTATCAAACACCTATGTGCTTCTTTGTATATTGCGACTAGTTGATATGTTTTGGGCCCCATGTTAGATTTGGCCCATTGGCTTTTTTTAATTGCAGAAAAAACACATGTTTTAGAAATGTTGTGTAGTAATTAATCGTGCACCAGAACCAAATGTGTTGTATATGAAAAATGTCTAGAATGATGTGTAGATTATTAATATTCCTCTTTCATGCATGCAAAATGCTTATTGTGATGTTTCCATTCAATTCGTATAAATGTCACATTTTTGCATCGCGCATATACAATTAACCACGCATCGGGATTAAACAAAACCACATATGTAAAATTTGTAGATTATTTGTATTGCATTTTCATGCATGATAAAAGATGTTTGATGTGGTGCTTGCATTTAATTTGCTTAACTAACTTGCTAAAACCGATTTATGTCCTAATCTCGCATA
The DNA here is from genome assembly GCA_022496015.1 of Hordeum marinum. Taxonomy (NCBI): domain Eukaryota; kingdom Viridiplantae; phylum Streptophyta; class Magnoliopsida; order Poales; family Poaceae; genus Hordeum; species Hordeum marinum. Next base: position 204,581,957 of record CM039675.1, on the reverse strand, counting down.
ATTGTGGTGTCATTTTTTATATAAAAACCCACATGTTATATATGATTTTAGGGTACAAAAATCCATTGAATTTATCTGTGCATTTATATTTGTCATTTCAGTATGTTCGAGTGCATGTCATTTTTGCCATGGTGCCCTTTTGTCTCTTTTGTGTGATTTAATCCATGCATCATATGAAACAGTTGTGAACATGAGAAATGCCCTTGGACATGTGTGCTAGGTCCTGGTCATTTTGATTGCTATAGTAATCCATGTTTAGGTGTTGCGTTGTTGTTGCCAACATGCTATAAAAATTATGCTGTTTTGAGATGCTAAACTATTTCTGTCTGGAATCTGTAACATTTGATTGTTGTCTTGCCATGTGTTTTGCTAGTGATCTAGAACCCCTTTGGGGTAGGTGTATGGAGTTATTTGTAGTTGGTAATGTCCTTTAGTATGCTGTTAAGTTTGATGCCATAATATGCCCTATAGCATATAGTTTCACTGTCAATATGCCTTCATGATAAAAACTGCACTGTCAAAAACTGCTATTACCACTAAGTCTGAAACTATTTCCAATTAGCCATGTTGTGAGCTTCCTACCATGTGATCCATGCCTCTTTTGAGTATGATATGTGAAGATGAAATGAAGTGTGTGTTATATGCTACTACCCCATGCTTAGTTTGTGCATTTGAGAACTTGTAGCTTATTGTTTTCATGCGTTTAAAATTCCATCTTGCTGTTTTGGGCAGATTTCAAATAAAACTTGTGTTGGTTGTTTTGGTTGAACCGTAGCTCCGTTTTGGACATGCCATATATGAAACTTCCTTAGAATTTTATGTAGTATCATAATATATTGCTGAATTCATGATTTGAGACATTTTTGGTTGTCATTTTCATGTATTTTACATTCATGACATATTATCTTGTGCGGGTCATAACTTTTAGACCGTAGCTCTGTTTGAGATGTTCCACATATGTAAATCGACTAGAATGACGTGTAGAATTGCATGGTAAATTTTATTCTGTTTTTATGAAATATATAATATGTTTAGTTCAGATCTGGACAAATTTCGAAATAAACATATGCGGTCGCTTTGGAAATGCTATAAGTTGTTTCTGGCCTCATTTAAGATTCCCAGATAGATAGTTTACTATGCTTCACCTCTTGCCATGTTTAAAAAGATTTAATATTTTCGTTTACTTAAATGAGCGTGAACTAAATAATCAATCGTGGTGTTTCATTAATATGCAACTCGTTGCATATTGCGCTTTAGTTTATTGTGTAGTAGTTGTTTGATGTGATTCGACATGCCTTGCATATTTAAACCGGACATGGATCATATTTGTTTGCGCATCATGTCATGAATATGTTGTGGTGTACCGTGTGTTGATTGTTGTTTTCGGATTGTTCCTTCTCGATAGAGTTCCAAAATCGTTCGGACTGTGAGGATTCGTTGGACTACGTTGGCTCTTCTTCTACATGGACACGTTCTTCTTACAAGCGGGATCTCAAGCAAGATGACACATTTCCCTGGATACCACTACAATCATTGCTATGCTAGTTGTCCTGCTTTTATCGTTATGTCACTCTACCTACCACTTGTTTGACAAGCCTCGCAACATTGCCATGAAAAGCCTCTAACCCTCCACCATCCTAGCAAACGTTTGTTTGGCTATGTTATCGCTTGCTCATCCCTTCTTATAGCGTTTCTAGCCGCAGGTGCAATTGCTTCCATGTGACAGCATGGACATTCTTTGTCATTTCTCGATCCTCAGAAGACCATCATTTCAGAAGATTCCTCATTCTCAGCTTTCAGCTTTCGTTCTCAAATTCTTCTCAAATGTTGTTCCTTCGTTCGTCTCTCAATTATTCCGATGCTTCTTTCAAGATTTCTCTAGGTGGATCGTGACCTCTTCTCATGTATCTTAATTCATTCGTAGTTTTTCCTCATTTGTTTGCGAATTCTTATCGGGGTTCTTGTGCAAGACTTCTTCAAGTTTGTGATCTATCTATCGCTTTCTCTTCAATTCTTTGCAAGAAGAATAAGTGGTGTGGGAAATCTGTTGCTTGTCATCAATTCAACTTGATGAAGGATAAGCATAACATAATTCTTATTCTTGTTGGTCAAGGTGATCCCAATCCTTCTTCCGGAGTTGTTCATGGTATCAATTCTCAATTCTAAGTGCAGGGATGGATCAAGTAACTGGTGATTCTTTTCAAGGTCAGATGCTTTTTGGGCTTATTTTCTCAAAAATCTTCATTTTGATCGAAAAAACCCGGGGTTAGGCGAATGCGCGGGTACTCTTGATCTGGCTGCTCCATGTAAATTTCCTCATCCAACTCCCCATTAAGGAAAGCTGTCTGCCCATCTGATGAACGAGAAGACCACGCAAGGCAGCCCATGATAGTAGTACTCGAATGGTGGTAAATCTAGCCACATGTGAGCAAGTATCAAAGAAATGCCTACTTTTTCTGCTATGCGGATGGAGGACTTTTGGGCCTGGCGCTTATCTTTTTCTTCTGGAGTTTCAAGTCATTCTCAAATATCTCTTCGTGAAGCTTCCTCTTTTCATACCAGTGTTCATCCCGATGGTTCTTCATGGTGATTTGTTAAGGATGTAATTCTTCTAGAAGTGTTCTTCAAGATCCTTATTGGAGGTGCTCAAGTGTTCTTTATCTTGTATTTCTAAGTTCAATTCCTTCTTCATTGTATTTTGAGATGTTGTTATTAAATTCTTGATTATGAGGAGTCTCAAAGGAAAATTGTCAAGAATGAGATAAGTAAACCCATCATGTATTCTCGGAGTTATCTTGGGTTGGTTGTCACCTAAAGCATTTCCTAAGGATTGCTCCTATCATGGTGTCATAAATGATTCAAGTTTTCTCTTCCTCCTCTTGGTGAAAGAAGTTTTGCATATCTTGTTGCTCTCACGCAATCAATTGTTTCTGTTATGGCAGGTTGTCACCTCATAATTTTGAGATGTTTTCAAGAAGCCCATAACAAGCTATTCATTTCGTTGTTGATTCTCCATCAACTCCGTTCAACCATGCTTTCAAATTCAATGGTGGTAGAAGTTGTGATTTTCTTCTCCACTCTCTTCTCTCCAAAGATCTAGCTTCTATTCTTTTGTTCCGGAGGCATTGTGATGTTGCTCTCTTCGATCTCACATCTAGTGTGATTAAGATCATGTTCTTTCTTTGCTTATTCTTTTTACAGGAGTGTTGTCTTATATGTTCAAGTTCTTTCCTTCTTATCAATTTTTGTCCCTCTATCCTACCGAAGTGCTTCCCAAATTTCTATTGAATTCTTCCTGGTTCCTTGTGTCATATTTCGTCTCGTTGAAACCTTCAATCACCATTGGTTTCACTCGTTGGTCAAAGAAGCAACTAAGTTTACCTGTTGCTCTTTCTATTCCCCTTCTCATTCTAGATGTCTGGACGAGATCCTCGTGTAGTGGAGGAGAGTTGTAACAGCCCGAGACCGACGCTCCAGAAGATTCCTCGTTTATTCCATTGTCGTCTTGTCTTTCGTTTGGTTGTTGCATTCATCATCGCATCATTCGCATCATCTGCATAGCATCATCACTCGTTTTCAAAAAGTTGCATCCATTCGTAGCTGCCGGTTCTCTCTGTTCTCGCCGCTCACCATTTCGGGACCAACCACACACGCATGCGCCCATGGCATCGTAAAAAACCATTTTGAAAGCGCGCAAAAAATATTCTCGGATTGGGTCAAAAGTTGGCGTTCGGTCTTGTTTTATTGTCAGTATACCGCCTGCCAAATTTCATCGCAATCGAAGATCGTTTGATACCCAAACCGTTAGACCTAGAGCGGCTCTATCGTCGGTGTGTTTGATTGACGTTTTGCTGTTTCAAAAACCTACCGTCGGGCCACCACCTCCCTCTCTTCTCAGTCCTATCCCCTCTATACAGCTCACGTGCCCTCCTGCTAGCCCCCTCCACTTCTGGACCGCCCAATCGCGATCGGAGGGTCCGGAAACGGTGCGAAACCCCCTCTCCTAGCCCCCATCGCTACAAATAGACGTCCTAGCGGGAAACCCTAGAGCCTCCCTAGTTTTCCGCGCCCCAATCATTAGCCACCACCCATATCTCCCTCCCAACGCCGCTAGGCCCGCCCAGGCCCGAACCAAGCCTGCCAAGCCCATCTGGCGAGCAGCTCCGCCTTCCCGAGCTCCTCCCGAGCTCTCCCTGAGCTCCTCCCGAGCTCTCCCCGAGCTAGGGCCTCAACGACGTAAGCCCCACCGTCGAGCCGCGCCGCTGGCAACCTCTGAAGGGACCTCTGCCTGTCGCCCTCTCTCTCCCATGCCCCATCTCCCCCTCCCTGACCTCTCTCTCTCCCCCTCGCAGGAAGCTCCGTCCAGGCACATGGATGCCGCCGACGTTCTCCTCGCTGTCGCCGGGAGCTGCGCCTCCGGCCAGATCTGGTGAGCCTCGGCCCGGATCCGACAGCCGCCGGTCGGATCCTGTGGATCCCGGCCGGATCCACCCTTGCTCGCTGTCGCCCCTGGTCATGTGGCTATGGCTGCCGTCGGCCTTCCTTCCCAGATCTAGGCAAGATCGGGAGGAGTAAGAGCGCCCGATCCGCTCAGTCGTTGACCGCCCCTCCCGCATTGTGGGCCACGCCAACGCATAGCGCCCCCGTTTCGGCCCAAGCCACTGCACCGACCGGCCCATTTGGCCCTATGGTGAGGACGGCCTCGCCCTATCAAACGCTTGCGCGCTTCTTTGTATATTGTTCCTAGTTGATATGTTTTGAGCCCTGTGTTAGATTTGGCCCATTGGTGTTTTTTAATTGCAGAAAACACATGTTTTAAAAATGTTGTTAAGTAATTAACCATGCACTGGACCGAAATGTGTTGTATATGAAAAATGTCTAGAATGATGTGTAGATTATTAATATTCCGCTTTCAATGCATGAAAAATGCTTATTGTGATGTCTGCATTCAGTTCGCATAAATGTCACATTTTTGCATCGCGCATATACATTTAACCGTGCATCAGGATTAAACAAAACCACATATGTACATTTTTTAGATTATTTGTATTGCATTTTCATGCATGATACAAGATGTTTGATGTGGTGCTTGCATTTAATTTGCTTAAATAACTTGCTAAAAATGGTTTATTTCCTAATCTTGCATAATTGTGGTGTCATTTTTTATATAAAACCCACATGTTATATTTGACTTTAGGGTACAAAAATCCATTGAATTTATCTATGAATTTAGATTTGTCATTTGAGTATGTTTGAGTGCATGTCATTTTTGCCATGGTGCCCTTTTGTCTATTTTTTGTGATTTAATCCATGCATCATATGAAATAGTTGTGAACATGAGAAATGCACTTGGACATGTATGCTAGGCTCTGGTCATTTTGATTGCTATAGTAATCCATGTTTAGGTGTTGCTTTCTTGTTGCCTACATGCTATAAAAATTATGTGTTTTGAGATGCTAAAATATTTCCAAGTCTGAAATCTGTAACATTTTGTTGATGTCTTGCCATGTGTTTTGCTAGTGATCTAGAACCCCTTTGGTGTAGGTGTATGGAGTTATTTGTAGTTGATAATGTCCTTTAGTATGATGTTAAGTTTCATGCCATAATATGCCTTGTTACACATAGTTTCACTGCTGTTAATATGCCTTCGTGATAAAAACAGCGGTGTCAAAAACTGCGATTTTCACTAAGTCTGAAATTGTTTCCAATTAACCATATTGTGAGCTTCCTACCACATGATTCATGCCTCTTTTGAGTATGATATGTGAAGATGAAATGAAGTGTGTGTTATATGCTACTGCCCCATAGTTAGTTTGTGCATTTTAGAACTAGTAGCTTGTTGTTTTCATGCGTGCAAATTGCCATCTTGCTGTTTTGGGCAGATTTCAAATAAAACTTGTGTTGGTTGTTTTGGTTGAACCGTAGCTCCGTTACTGACATGCCATATATAAAATTTGCTTAGAATTTCATGTAGTATCATAATATCTTGCTGCATTCATTATTTGAGACATTTTTGGTTGTCATTTTCATGCATTTTGCATTCATGGCATATTATCTTGTGCCGGTCATAACTTTTAGACCGTAGCTCCGTTTGAGATGTTCCACATATGTAAATCGACTAGAATGATGTGTAGAATTACATGGTATACTTTATTCTTTTGCTTAACCAATATATAATATGGTTAGTTCAGATCTGGACCAGTTTCAAAATTAACATATGGGGTCGTTTCGGAAATGCTATAAGTTGTTTCCGTCCTCATTTAAGATGCCTAGATAGATAGTTTACTTATATGCTTCACCTCTTCCCATGTTTAACAACATTTAAGATTGTCGTGTACTTAAATGAGAGTGAACTAAATAATTGATCGTGGAGTTTCGTTGCATATTGAGCTTCACTTTAATGTGTAGTAGTTGTTTGATGTGATTCGACATGCCTTGCATATTTAAACCGGACATGCATCATATTTGTTTGTGCATCATGTCATGAATATGTTGTGGTGTACCATGTGTTGATTGTTGTTTTCAGATTGTTCCTTCTCGATAGAGTTCCGAAAGCGTTCGGAGTGTGAGGATTCGTTCGACTACGTTGGCTCGTCTTCTTCATGGATCTCAGGCAAGATGACACATTTCCCTGGATACCACTACTATCATTGCTATGCTAGTTATCCCGCTTTTATTGTTATGGCACGCTACCTACCACTTGTTTTACAAGCCTCCCAACATTGCCATGAAAAGCCTCTAACCCTCCACCATCCTAGCAAACCTTTGTTTGCCTATGTTACCGCCTGTCAGCCCTTCTTAAAGCGTTTCTGCTGAAGGTGCAATTGCTTCCATGCGACAACATGGACATTCTTTTGTTATAAAAAAATTATTGCTATTTAATTTAATGCACTTATACACTTGGCAAAGGGTGGAAGGTTTGGCCTTTTGCTTGGTGTTTTGTTCCACTCTTGCCGCCCTAGTTACTTGTGAACCGGTGTTATGTTCCATAATTGAGCGCTCCTAACATGCTCGGGGTTGTTATGGGGACCCCCTCGATTTTCTTGTTAGGATAAAACTCTTCTGGCAAGGCCCAACTTTGGTTTTACCATTCGGAAACCTAATAAAAACATGCATAGGGACTTTCTGGACCCCATGGATAATTAATCAACAACCCGGTCCAGTGCTCCTCATGAGTGTTGGTCCAAAATGGTAGTAGCCGGGGCACCAATGTGTGTGCCAACTAGAAACTTAGCCAATCCGGCCGTGTCCTGAGAATGAGATACGTGGCTCTTATCGGGTTCGTCGACACGTCGGACGGCCTTGCTGGATTTTTTACCTTTCCCAAATGTCTTGCGCGAGGAATTCCGTTTTACTTCGGGCTATCTTGAGGTGTGGTCTTCCTGTGGAATTGCCTATGAAGATCATGAGATCGGTGGTCGAGGTTATTCTCATAGTGTGTGGTTAATTTGTGATGGATTAGTTGGAGCACCCCTGAAGGGTTAAATCTTTCGAAAAGCCGTGCCTGCGGTTATGTGGCAAACTTGGAAAACTTTGCTCAACACCCGATCATAGTAAACTGAAGTAAACTCTAATAAAATACACAAACCGTGTGCGTAACCGTGACTGTCTCTTCTCGTGAGTTCTTATCTGAGAGAGAACACAGTGGGGTTATGTTCAACGTAAGTAGGTGTTGAGGATCAATTAGTGATCATTGCTAGTTCACGTCCGTTATGCGTAGACCACCATACTTTACTTTTTGTATCCGTAAGTTTGCCACTCAAATAAATGCTTAGTCGCTTGCTGCAGCCTCACCACTTAACCATACCTCATCCATTAAGCTTTGCTAGTCTTGATACCCTTGGAAATGAGATTGATGAGTCCCTGTGGCTCACTGATTAGTACAACAACAGTTGCAGGTACATGTAATGTGATGATTTGACATTAGCGCGATGCTTGTTTGATTTGGAGTTCTACTTATTCTTCTTCATCAATCTAGGATGGATTCCAGGCGGCAGCCTAGGATAGCAAGAATGGATGTCATTTTATCTTTTGATTTCGTCCGTAGTCAGACCATGCTCTTCTCTATGATGTTTGAATATGTTGTTGTATTGTTGTGATCTTGATGTAGCTTATGGGGAGTGTAAGCCAATTCCATATACTCATCTCTTCTGTAAATGTACTTGTAATGATATCCATTCTTGCAACACGACAAGATACGCTTCTATGCCTATCGAGGCCCTCGTGCCAAAATAAAGATAGGATCACACCTTGGGTGTGACACTGGCGAACCCTAGGAAGTGCGGAGCAAAGTCTACACCGGTGTGCCCTGCCTCACTAGGCATGGCGTTTGAGGTGCCGGCCTCACCCCCGCCCGGATCGCAGCCCGCAGGCCAGATGGACGAGGCTTGGGATGGGGTGATCCCTCCTGCGGCTACTCTGGCGTACAGTGCCCCTACTCCCAGGCGTGGTGGTGACCTCACTGAGGGAGGCTATGGTGCCGCCGTTGTCGTCTGAGTGGAGAGGAAGAGGAATTGGGTCGACATTGAGGAGTAAGTAACGCGGTTCGGCCTTGCCCGCCTACCGATAGCTTGAGTGCTAATTATTCTTCCTTTGCCTGGTAACTTTGAATGCTGTCACGCTGAAGATGAGGAGGAAGAAGGTGGGCATCAAGATAAAAGCATCTTCTATTGCTTCGTCCTCTCCTATCGTGTCGTCGTCGCCTGACGAGGCGCCGACGGGCAAGGGGGCGGAGGCTCATGAGGAAACCCTCCTGGTCACTGCCGCGGAGCCCCCCAAGCCCCCAATGCATATTGACGTGGTCGCTCGTGCCCTTGAGGTTGTGTCAATGCCGCTGTCCGGAGGGCCAGCCCTAGAGGGCCGGCCACCCATCAATCCCTCTGCATCTGCCTTGCCCTTGGTCACTGCGTAGGCTCGAGAGCCTCCTGCTCCTCGTGTTGCAATCTCCCGGGGGACGTCACCAGCAATCGCGTAGGCAACTCCTCTGGAGGAGGCCTTGGTGCCTTCGTCGCACGGCCTCGACGTCCTGGACGGGGCCTTCACCACTCTGGGTCAAGTATGGGACGCCCTTGCGGGTACTCATGATCGCCTCTCTAGTGGGCGCCTAGGGCTCCTCTCTGGGTGGCTCCGGTCCGACGCCTCCATCATGGTGGTCTAAGGCCAGGCCGAAACCGCCATGCTGAAAAGCGAGAAGGAGGTCGCGTCGACGAAAGCAGCCCTCGAGGCGGCACTGGCCGATGTGGCGTCTGCTATATGGCGCCATGATGAGGCGGACTTCCACTTGAGGGTCTTCAGTGTGGGGACCCAGACTCATAAGTCATGATCACCGAATGCACGTGTATAGTGATCCCATAGGTCAATGCTGACTGAACACACAGAAGCTGAATAACAAGAGTCTTACATCCTTACATACCGTCTAACACAAATAAAGGCCAGCTAGGCCACGTCTTACATAGATAGGGCAACAAGGGACAAACACTTAAACATAAAAAACAACGGAAATCTTGGTCGGAAAGCATGAACCCATGCCATCTGCCTTAAACCTACAGGCATTCTGACTGGGAAGCATTTTAGATCACATGTTCATCACCAACGAATTCTTCATCGTATTCCTGCTCTTCCATGCCTAGCCAATTAAATAACTAGTGGCAAGCCAATGAGTACTTTGAATGTACTTGCAATAAACCCAAGTTGTGGAATAAGGTATAACAATACATGACATAGCACTAAGTAGGTAAGTTTTGCAGAAAGATAATTTTGAGTGCAATGACATGATCAAGAAACGTAAGTAAGCATGCATCAATTATAGACAGGTGTTGATATGAACGAGTCATAGTCATCATCATAACCAGGGGTGGAACATCTTATGTTCACCATCGGGCCAAGTCATCGGACTTACCTCAAGTATCACCTTGGTCACCAACACACACACATCAATTTGCTGAAACAACTGGACGTAGTTTAAGCAGAACCACCCAACTGTCCTTGACCATGGACACATCTATTCTAATAGTTTAACACTATTCAAAGGTTGCACATTTTACCCAAAAGACTCGGGGAACTTCCATGTCATCCACGAGTCGCGGTATATAACATATCCGAGGTAAGCACCCGAACAATGCCTTTCCCTTGACGATACTAAACAAAGAGTCCACTCGGTTGGTACCCAGCCCTCATGATGTACATCATACGAGCCTCGCTCCAGATCATACCATCCATGAAGGGACCAACGGTGTGCCCAGTGCCTGTGAAAACATCGCATGATCGTCCTTACCTGCACGACCCCATATCGAAAGTGACCACGTCACTCCCACCACTAGTAATGAAGGGTCTATGCTAGTACAAATCAAAGTACTAAACAGAGCCCCATCCCATAAGGGGTATCGTGGTTGTACATGTAAGGTTGAGACGGTCGACAAATCTTAAATCTAATCCATTTTCAAAAACACACACACTTGCTCTGGCACACCACTTCTTTATCAAGTGGTTACCCAAGTCAACATCATCTCCCTCGGGCATTAGTGGCACCCGACGGGGTTTTCGAAAAGGATTTGAAATAATTTATTTGTTTCCATCACCATGCATAATCCCGATCCCACTTGCATAGCATGTACTAGCATCCTATCTACTCCCACCCGTACAACCCTCATAAGAATAGTAGGGTCATGCATTATGCAAGTATCAATGGTAAACCTAACGGAGTCATCCCACCGAAGTGGTCACCACATCACATGATCAACAACAAGGAATAAGGTGCTATATGACATGCATGAAAACAGTTTCTTTACATGTTCAAAGGGCTGCTTTCCTGGCTCAACAAAGTCTTTGGGGTCTTGACGGTCTTCGAGTCCAACTCCCTCGTTAAAAACGCAATCTATTGTTGCGATAAATAACGATAATAATAAGCATCACACAAAAACAGAGCACAAGAATCTACTACTAAAATGCTCCCTACTCTGATAAATACTAAAAACTATTCTAAGAATATTTGTTTAGGGTTTTGTAGTTAATTTTTTTTCCAAACTATTTAAAACGGAGGCTAAAAATGCCCAAAGGAGGTTTTAAAATAAAACAATAGATAAAAGGTTTCCAAATATTTTTACATGTGGCACTATAAAATTCTACAGAATAATACAAGATTTGGGGTGGAAAAATATTTGGAATTGGATAGATATTTATTTGACTGGGATTTTTGCAAATAATGCAAGAAAATAAAAAGGAAAAAGCGCTCCAATGCCCTAGGCGAGTGGCGGCCAGCAGCTGGGCTGACCCATCCATCTAGCCAGCTGGCCGCCCAAGCGGCTCAGCGCCCCCACGCGTGTCAGGTTTCAAACCTAACGGGCAGGGCCCGTTGTCCAAAGAGAGGGGAGAGACGCGGGAAAAGCGAGAGGCTGACGTGCGGGCCCCACCCCATGGTGATCTTCTACCTGTCGACAGAGGAGAGGGAAGCTCACCGGCGGCGTTCCTGGCAATGGCGAGACAAGCTAGAGGTGGGAACAAATTCAGCATCGAGCCGCCATTCCTCTAGAGGTGGAGGGGAGACTGGAGGTGCCCTGGCTCGCCGACGACGAACACCCGCGGCGGAGGAGCTTCGGGAGGGGGTCGGAGTCATTGATTTTTGCAGGATTTCGAGCGGAGGAGCCGTAGGTAAGGGACGGGAGTCAGCTGCGGTCACGATGGAGGTGATAGGAGCGCTAGAGCGGGTCTGTGTCCCCAGATCGACGGAGCCCCGACGCGGCGGCACTTCGGTCGATATCGAGCACGTGTACTCCGGGGGCTCGAATGAGGCTCGGGATGGCCGGTTGGGAGGGAAGGAGGCCAGAGGAGAGGAGAGGGGCCCTGGGAGGCCCTTTTATAGGCGGGGGTGAGTGCACCATACGCGGGTGCGCCAGTGAGGAAGAGGAGGGGGCCGACAAGGCTAGCGTGTCCCGGACGTCGAGGGGGCCAAGTGGCGAGATTGGGAGGCCCGAGGCCGCCGCAGCCATGCAGTGGGCAGCGGCTAAAGTGTGGTCGGGAACTGTATCACGCTCCAGAGAAGACGCTTATGGCATGCCATGGAATGCAAACGACGTCTTGGGCGTGTCCAACCCTGTATAGTGGGTCTAGGGGGAGTATATTATGAGAGAAAGGCATAGGATGCTCTGGGGAGTAGCTTAGAATAAGAGGGGAGGGGAGAGAGAAGGAGATTCCGGCTGTCCAAGGAATAAAAATGGAGTTTTACCCCACTTATCTATGGAGCCGAGGATTGAAATTCTTACTGGGGTGAAATACCTCGGTAAGAAGTTGTGGTAAAAACTTAGACTCAAGGAGAATAGAGGAAGGGAGTAAAACTTGGCTTTTACCAATCAACCAGAAGGTGTTTGATGGGGTTTTAGGCAAGCAATGGAGTTTTCTTGACATGAAATTTATTAGTATGGAAATATAGGTAAAAATAGGGAGGATCACCAAGTTTGAGCTTCATTGAAGGAGATTCAAAATGCAACTTTGTAAAACCCTAGAAATCAACAGAATCTGCTTTCTGTAGATCTAGTCATGCTAGTCTAATCTCCTTCATGCACCACTTAGTGTAGCATCATTATTTGGGGCTTGGAACATGTCAACATAGTTTGGGGTCAAGGGAAGAAACTACACAATGTAAAGTTGTTCAAATTTGAATATGGACATGTATGGTTTTGGAATATTTTGATGAAGCAAATCAATTGGGATTGAGATGAAACTTTGCAAGATCATCACATATGACAATTGTCACCTGCTGGAATTTTCTTGGAATTTATTGAGAATACTTCTAATTTCAAAAGCTTGATTTGGACAGAAAGGGTTTTGAGGGGTTTTGCCCATGATTTCAAACATGACCATGTGTTGAAACTCATATATATGGAAAAGATATGTCCACTGAGTTTCCCTAAATTTTATCAAATATTTTCAAAGCATTAAAATAATTTTTACCTATCAAAAACCATTTCGGGCCTGAAGAAAAAGCCTTTAAATAAAATAGTAAAATAGTCTTTAAAATTAATATTTGGTGGTTTTAGGAAGTCATATATATATTAGGTTTCGAATAAAGCCTTTGGGGAAAAGGATCCACCCAATTTGAGGACTTGTAGTGCAAACCTCAACTCAGGGGTTTTTGAAAATCTAATTTGAATAAATTATTTTTGATCAAAATAAATTTTGATAAAAAGAGTTTTGGGTACTATTCACATGGCATGTTCATTGGTCAAGAAGTTTGGGCCAAGGAAGATGAATATGGAGAGGAGTAGAACCTAAGAGTACCAAACTTAATCAACCAAACAATCAAACAAGCAACAATTCAAACAAGTTCATGCACTGAAAATGTTTTAATTGGTTCCAAATTTATGAATCCAAGCATAGCAAGGTGATACAAATACAGGGTGTGACATTAAGGAAGAGAAGGCCATGCTTGAGGAACAATTGCGTCAGCAGGGGGAGGCTTTCGAGACCTGCAAGGCCTAGTTTGTCGACCGGGACTCGGAGTTGTCCCAGGCGACGACCGACAGTGTCGTGGTGCGAGAGCTTTTGTATGCATGGGAAAGGGAGGTTGCCCTAGAAAATTCCCGACTCGAAACCATGGAAAAGGCTCTAGCTGAGGCCGAAGAGAAAAAGGCCGCGGAGCTCAGAACCCTTCCCCCGGTCAAGCTCAGGCTTCGCCTAGAGCTCCACTCCCTCTACCGGGAAGGGTTTGCAGAGACCCTGGTGGCTCCAGAGAGTGGCTTCGTGGAGCTCTCTTCGAAGCTTGTTGAGGCGCTAGAGGGCGGCATTGTCAGGGTGGAGGGTGTCTTGGAGAGCGAGTGCCGTAACCTCTTTTCTTAGGTCGTGACGCATGTGTTCAGCCACCATCACCTTCGGAAGCTAGGGTTTGAATTCGACTCCGTGATCTGCCCGGTCGCCCTCGAGGTCCGTAGCAGTCCTGCGGTGGCAGTGAAGGGCGCCGTGGAGGGGTTGGTGAAGAAGTTCACCCGCATCACTATTCCTCCGCCTCCTGAAACAGTAGGGGTTAGTGGTGAAGAAGACGATGCCGACGACTTCGACGACAAGTTCCTTGTAGACAGGACGAGTGGACGTGGAGGCTCCTCCTGATTCCTCTTCCTTGTTCCCTTCCTGCAACGTTCATCATGCCTCACGGAGGCATTAAACTTGTCTGTATTCGCAAAAAACTTTTAATGCTTGTAATAACTATTGAACTGCGTGATTTCCCTCTTCGCCTGGTTTCCTTCTTGCTTGTTATGATGCTCTGCACCGGCAGGGCCAGGCCCCACACATACGTCAGCTACCATTGGGCCGTCCGGATAACCAAGGATGGTTCCAAGGGGTGAGGTGCTATGCGGCCAGTGAGGCTCCTGAGTCGCGATGCTCAAGAGTCCCCCTTGACATACAAGAATCCCTCATTAAGGGAACATGGTGAAGATAAGTTTAACTTGAAAATTTCGAACACCTTGTGCTCTGTGTAGGCAGGGTCCGGCCCCGCGCGTAGCTGACCCGCTGTTGGGCCATCCGGATCACCAAGGACGGTTTCAAGTGTTGAGGGGCTATGTGGACAGTGACGATCCTGAGTCGCGATGCTCAGGAGTCCCCCTTGACGTATGAGCTCCAGCGTCCTCCTAACTTGGAAAATTTTGAACACCTTGCGCTCTACGCCGACAGGGCCTGGCCCCGCGCATACCTCAGCCATCGTTGGGGCGTCCAGGTCACCAAGGTTGGTTCCAGGGGGTGAGGGGCAACGTGGCTAGTGAGGCTCCTGAGTCGCGATGCTCAGGAGTCCGCTTTGACGTACGAGCTCCAGCGTCCTCCCTAAGGGTTTTGAGCGCGTTGAGCTCTGCATTGGTAGAGCCCGGCCCCACGCATACATCAGCCGCTGCTGGGCCATCCGGATCACCAAGGACTGTTCCAAGGGGTGAGGGCTTAGGTGCCCAGTGAGGCTCCTGAGTCGCGATGCTCAGGAGTCCCCCTTGACGTACGAGCGGCTCCCATACCTTTGCTCACCGGCTTTTCTTGAGAGGGATGCATGAAGACTCGGTTTGGTAGACGTGGGAAGGTGACGTTTACCAGGCCCGACCTGGTAGTAGCCCCCATGAAACCCCCTCACGCCAACATTCCAAGGAATGCAGCGAAACGGTGCTGCAAGGAGCTTTCCCGAGGTTGGATGCAACCGCTGGGGTGCCCTCAGTTGTTTTTCCCTAGCACAGGGTGTAGGGCTTCTACATTGCGTGGGCATAGTCATTGGTGGACCGTGTTGTTCGCCAGCACGGAGGTGTGGCTTCGACATTGCGTGGGCATAGTCATTGGTGGACCGTGTTGTCCACCAGCACGGAGCAGTGGCTTCCACATTGCGCGGGATGGAACCCCTCCGCGTCCTTGGGGGGGCTCCGGGCGTGTATAGCCCATTGAATTCCTACACGTGGCTGGCACGTTAGAACTGGGAGGTCTATCTGGGAGCTCACGAGGGCACTTTGGCCTCGCGAGGTCCCTAGCTCAAAGATGGTTTGTGCCTGGGTCTTCTTGTGCATAGCGTCGTCTGAGGTCCCTAGATCAACGTAAAAGACAAGCACCAGTGACCACAGGAGATGACGTGAACAGGGCTGGCCTGCCAGACAGAGGCCAGCCACTGGATTTGACAATGCTGTAGGGACGGACCCGAGCACAGACGTCGTGCCCAGTCCTCTCACGATGTGTACAACGGTAGGATAACTCGGGAGTGATGACATTCACGCTGGCAAAGAGCCGTGCAGGCAAGGCAAAATGTTAGGAAACAGATCACATGCATGAACAATTGCTGAAATATGGGTAAATACGGCGGCTGCAGGGGTACGCCCTGATCGCCTGAGGATAATGCGGCCCGGCAGGCAACCTTCAACGAAATGAGCCAAAAAGTTACCTGGCACAGACCAACAAAAAGTCACCTGGCGGCCAGACCGCTGAAGAGTCGAAGGTGCCGTTGTAGCCTGATATCGTACCTCCACTAGCGCGGCCCTCACTGGCCCGTTGTCTCCCGGGGCTCGGGACCTATTCTCTGTTCGGGCATCTCCTCCAACTCCTCGTCGCGTGTCGCCAGGAAACGTGCGAGCATGGCCCAGGCAAGGCGCTAGAACGTGATGTCGGTGTTTGCCAGGACGAAGGGCATGTAGACATAGTTGTTCGGATGGACCAACCCATGGTTGGCGTGTGTCGGCCAAAAGAGGCCCTGGGATGAGGTCATGTTGGTTGCGAGCATGTTGCCACATAGGTGCGGCAGGTCGACCGGGTCGACAATGGCAGCTATGATTAGTGGTGCAAGGCAGTCCCTTCCTTGCTCGGCCTGTGCCTCCTGAAGCTCCTGCATCGTTTTGATGATTGATTCTTGCGAGCTTGGCTCCTCGCGCCGAGCCCCTGGCCCTAGTAGTGGCACGTCAGGATGCGCCTTTAGGTTATGCCCGAACGCCTCCCTTGTCTCACTGGCCAAGCCAGGGGCCTCTTGGGTGGAAGCCCCCGAGCCGACCCAAGGGGCCGCCGGGCGTGCTTTCCTATGCAATGGAAGGCGTGTCCCCGTACCCGGATGCAGAGCCCAAGGCTCCGCACTTGGAGGTTCCCGCTCTCTGGAGCTCCACGAGGGTGAGCAGCTTCTTCTTCTTGCATGCATCCTCACGAGGTTGGGCATCCTCCTCGTCATCCGAACACTTGGCCGCAACAGCGCAGTAAGCACGCTCGAGGGAGCAGACGATATCCTTCTCATCGCAGCCGATGGTGATGACCCCGCCACTCCATGTAATCTTGAGCATGTTGTAGCCGTGATGAGTCGCCACCATATGTCCCGGGCACTCCATATGTCCTAGCTAGTTTCTAGCACAAGTCATGCCGAAAATCACGAAAATTTTCGGCATGACCTTTGCTATAAAGTGGACATATGGAGAGCCTAAAATTTGCCAGAACGGAAACGAATCAACATTCCGGCAAAACATAGGCCACTCGGAGCATATGATATGAATGATATAGGGTTCATATTGCAAACTAACCTCACTAAACATTCTAAAAAGTGGACGTATTTATAGCTAAAACTTCTAGGAAGGGAGCTAATGTTTTTTATTTATAGCTATTTTATATACCTACAAAAATTGCCCTAGCTAATTTCCTTTTTGGTCTTCTCCTTCTCCTCTTTCTCTTCTCTTCTCTTTCTTCTCTCTTCTTCTCTTTTCCTCTATTTTCTTTTCCTTTCTTTATCTTCCCTTCTTCTCTCCTTTTCTTTCTTCTCTTTTTTCTCTCTTCTTTTTCTTCTCTTCCTGTTTCTCTTCTTTCTTCTTTTGCGCCTTCTCTTGTCCTTCTCTGTGCTCTTACCTTGTCTCTTGCTTTCTTTCCTCATTATCTTCTTGTCTTCTTCTTTTATTCGTTCTAATTTTTGTTCCTATTCTTTCTTACCTTCTTTCTCCTCCCTTTTTTCCTTCATCCTCCCTACTTTTGCTACTTCTTCTCTCTTTCTTATTTTCTCTTTTTCTTCTTCTTCTTTTCCTTTTTCCTCTTCTCCTTCTCCCACCCTCCTCTTTCTTCTTCTTCTCCCCTTCTTCTTCTTCTGCTTCTTTTTCTTCTTCTTTTCCTTTTTCCTCTTATCCTACAAAAAAATGCCCTAGGTACTTTCCTAAAAATAATCCTAAATGTTAAAAAAATCCTACATTCCTAGACAAACCTAGCTAGGGTTCATATGAAGGGGAGAAGAGAGGGAGAGGGAGAGGAGAGGGGTCAGGGGAGAAGAGAGGGAGCACTACTAGGAAAAGGGCTATAGCTAATATAAACATTAGTGGTGCACTATGTATGTGGTGCGCCACTGCTATATAGCAGTGGCGCACCAGATACTGGTGTGCCATGAATGGCCATATTACTAATGGCGCACCTGGTGTGTGGTGCGCCATTACTAATTGTGTCCTGGCCCCACACCCCTCCCCAGACTTAGCAATGGCGCACCAGGTGGAAGTGTGCCATTACTAGTTTTAACTATTAATGGCGCACCACACATACGGTGCGCCACTACTAACAAAAAAAATTCATTTTTTTTTCAAAACTAGTAATGGCACACCATGCACCAGGTGTGCCATTAGTAACCCTGGTTACCAATGGCGCATTCTTAGGAGGTGCGCCATTGGTAACCTAAGAGCAGCTAGATATTTAATATTTTACAGCCACCTACCACACTCACTTTCCCCACTTTATTCTCTACACCTCTAGCTACGAAGCTTGGTCTCGGCTGCCTCCTCGTCCTCACCTCATTTGCACCATAGATTCACCCAAATTAAGTGGATAAATTTCCTTTTTTGATAGGTAAGTAAGAGGAAAGCTTTCTTTATGTTCTAGATCTACTTTTTTCTCCCTCCAACGAACATACTTTTTATGGCCTAGATATATGTATGTTTGTGGTGCGCCATTGTTTGTGGTGATGACCCTCCCCTAAATGTTGCCAATATTTTGCCAGAATGTTGATTCATTTCCATTTTGGATAGATTTGGCCCTATGCATTCTTTTTGGTCCTATTTTTAGGCAAAGTCATGCCAATTTTTTTTGGTTCTAAAATATCGTTTTGCTCTACCCCATAGGTGACCATGGTCCGCTCGATGACCGAAGACATCGTGAATAGGTTTTTGAGCTCCGCGAAGTCCGAGGTGCTTCAAAAGAACAAGACGGAGATAAGATGTCCGTGTGGAAGATGCAAGCTGAAGAGCCTTATGGACCCGGATTCCAGACAGGTGCGGGACCACCTGCTCGTGCATTGTTTCATGGATGGCTATCGGTGGCAAGGTGATGAAGATGATTATGAAGTCGTCCATGGGGACCGGGCAAGAAATAAGGAAGGGCAGCAAGACAATAGCGGCGAGGGCAAGCGAGAAGACGAAGAATCTCTAGGACATGATCACAAAGTTGATGCAGGACACAATCATCATGTAGAAGATGCCAGACATGATGATGAGGAAGATCAAGACGAAGGTCATGATCATGAAGTTGAAGATGCCAGAGCAGACGACGATGGACCATCGATGGGCTGGGTGCAGGACCCTCATATTCCAGAGTTGCTTCTCAAGCTGATGGGTAACGCAAGAGCTGCTGCCCGAGAGAAAGCCAAGCTGGATCAACTGGAGATAGACATGGTTACTTCATGGTATGAAGGATGCAGGCCCGAGGATACCCGCCTGAAAGTAACGCTCATGGCTCTGGAGATGAAGGTAAAACACAAAATGACCGACACATGCTTCGACGAGAACATGTCATTCTGGCATGAACGTCTTCCCAAGGGGAACAAGGGCCCGACCAGTTTGGAGGAGGTGAAGAAAATCGTGTGTCCACTGGATTTACCGCACGTGAAATACCATGTGTGCATGAACGATTGCATCATTTATAGGGACGAGCACGCGGAGTCTAGCATATGTCCGGTGTGTGGCGTCACTCGATACAAGAAGAGGAAGAAAGCTCCTCAAAAAGTGGTGTGGTACTTTCCGATCACTCCTCGTCTGCAGCGGTATTTCGCAGACCCTAAGCTAGCAAAGCTCCTGCGTTGGCACGCGGATAGGGAGGAAAAGAAGCGAGAAGATGACGGAAATGATCCAGAGATAAATAAAAAAGACAAGATGCTAAGTCACCCTAAGGATGCGAGCCAGTGGCAAGCGTTGAACTTTGAACACCCAGAATTTGGGGACGATCCAAGGAAAGTCGTGCTGGGCGTGAGCACCGATGGAGTCAATCCGTTTGGCAGCCAGACAAGCACACATAGCACCTGGCCTCTGTTTGTGTGGATGTACAACCTTCCCCCCTATATGTGCATGAATAGGAAGTACATTCACATGAGTATGCTAATTGAAGGGCCGAAACAACCAGGGAACGACATCAATCTGTATCTGGGGCTGCTGAAAGAGAAGCTAGACACGCTGTGGAGAACGCCAGCCAATACGTGGGACGCTGCAGCAAAACAATATTTCCCTATGAGAGTCGCACTTCTCACGACGGTGCTCGACTTTCTCGGTTATGGATATGTCGCGGGGCAGGTGGTCCACGGATTTAGTGCATGCGTCAGGTGCATGGATGACACAATGTATCGCCAGCTAGATAGAGATCTCGGGTCTTCAAAAACTATGTTCATGGGACATCGAAGGTGGCTTCGCGATGATGACGCATGGATAAACCAGAAGGATCTGTTCGATGGTGAAACCGAACCCCGAAGACCCCCACGTACGAGGAGCGGCGAGGAAATAGACGAGCTGTTGAAAAATTGGAAAGAGTGCCCACCGCCGGGAAAGAAGCGAAAGGCGCCAGAGCCGCTGCTGAAGGTATGGAAAACGAGGTCTGTTTTCTAGGACTTGCCGTACTGGAAGATCCTCCATCTGCCTCATAGCCTTGATGTCATGCATATCACGAAGAACGTGTGCGAGAGTCTGCTTGGTACCCTGCTCAACATGCCAAAGAGGACCAAAGATGGGCCGAAAGCAAGGGCACACTTGCAATCATGGGCATCAGGGAGAAGCTTCACGCAAAACGCCCTAATGATGATGATGATGAGGCGAAGGACACAGAAAGTCGTCGCAACAAAGGCAAAAAGTCCAAGAAGATCGCTGAATGCCCTCCCGCGTGCTTCAGTCTAAGTCAGTAGGAGATCGAGCAGGTTTTCACCTGCCTCGTAAGTTCAATGGGATGAAGTCTCACGACTGTCACGAGATGATCACGCAGATACTTCCAGTTGCAATCCGTGGGATCATGGACGCGCACGTCCATGAAACGCTATTTGGCTTATGCAACTTTTTCGACATCATCTCTTGGAAGACGGTTGGCGTGAAGCAACTCAGAAGGCTACAGGAAGAGATTGTGGTGATACTATGCGAGCTTGAGATGTACTTCCCGCCCGCATTCTTAGACGTTATGGTGCATCTGCTGGTCCATATCATGGAGGATATCATCCAACTCGGGCCGACATTCCTGCACAACATGATGCCGTTCGAAAGGATGAATGGTGTCATCAAAGGATACGTTCGCAAGAGGGCACATCCAGATGGAAGCATAGCCAAGGGCTTTCTGACCGAAGAGTGCATCTCCTTCTGCACGAATTATCTAGGCATCGAGAACCCCGTTGGTCTGCCCGTCAATAGGCACCTCGGCAGGCTCGCTGGATGGGGTCACCGCGAGGGTCACCGTGAAATGCATGTCGACTTCAAGGGTCGACTCGCCGACTTTGAAAGAGCAAACCTAGTCGCGCTACAACACATAGACGTGGTTGATCCTTGGGTGGTAGAGCACAAAACCTTTACTGACAAGACGTACAGTGACCAAGCCCAACAGAGGACGGACAGAGATATAATCAAAGAGCACAACTCATGTTTCACGCGTTGGTTCACAGACATGCTTTTGTCGTACCCTTTACATGAGGATTCTTCCGCGGAACAAAAACTTCAATTCGCCTTGTCACAGGGCGCCGAGCATAACCTGATGACCTATGAGGCGTACGCTATCAACGGCTACACATTCTATACCGAGGAAAAGGACATGAAGAGTGATTATTAGAACTTCGGGGTAACGATGGAATCCTACACCGATAACGACAAGGACAGATACTACGGAAGGATCGAGGAGATCTAGGAGCTGAGCTATGCTGGAGAGAAGGTCCTGATGTTCTGTGTTAGATGGGCCAAGAGCGTCCTAAAAGAAGACCGTTATTTCACCACCATGGTTTTACCCGAAGCTAAATCCAAGACCAAGGGCGCAAACATCACCGCGAAAAATGAGCCATGGGTACTGGCTTGCCAAGTGGACCAATGCTTCTTCATTACCGACCCGTCAAAGCCCAGTCGTGTTGCCGTGAGGAGAGGCAAAAGGAACATCATTGAAATGGATGGAGTCGCCAATGAGCAAGACTTCGACAAGTACGGTGACCCGAAGATGGAAGATGACGACGACGATGAAGTACCATACACCACAAGAAGAAGCAGGACCACCCAACCTAAAGGACGTCCGTTCAAGAGAAGAACTCAAGGGGTTCCGAGGCTAAATTATTCAACCACGAGAAATAAGGGCAAGAAGATTGCAAAAATATAGTGAAGATCGAATCACGATGTGTTGGCCACGTGTGTGTCAGTGGCAAGCTCAATCTTTGATGACTGTTATTTCATGTCACTTGATTTCAACCATGTCATCTAATTCTAAATCTTTGCACAATGGTTTTATCACTCCATTTGCACTTTCCTTTTCTTTTATCTCAAATCTTAAATTATTACATGCAACTAAAAATCCAAAAAAATAAAACAAGTTAGTAATGGCGCACCAGGAGAAGGTGCGCCATTGCTATCACGGTGTTTATGGCGCACCCCTAAAAGGTGCGCCATTGCTATCCTTGTTTATGGTGCACCCCTAAAAGGTGCGCCATTGCTATCCTTGTTTATGGAGCACCCCTCCGAGGTGCGCCATTGCTAACCCTCCCCACACTACGACATTATCTAAGCCCGCCCGCCCGCCGTGAGCCCGACCCCCATCCTTCTCCCCTCTCCTCCCTTCGCCGCCGCCCCCTTCCCCTGAATCCCCGCTCGTCGGAAGCGCGTGACCGATTCCGCGCAACCTCCATTCCACGGTGTTGGTGTGGTGTTGCCTCCCCCACTCCCTCACTCTATTCCTCTCGTGTTGTTTATTCTTATGACCGGAGACGGCAGGAGGAGGAGGTCGAGGGTGCTTCGTGGGTGGTTCGTGGGTGGTTCCCCAGCGCCAGCCAGTTCGTGGGTGGTTCCCGGAGCCTGAGTCGCCGGTTCGGTTCATCTTCTCCCCAGGCTACTTCCCCTCCAGGTACGGACAACTTTTCTCCCTTCTTGGTTCCTTTTCCATTTATTGTTCTTGTTGTTACCTGGCTGGATTGGCTGTTCAGTTGATTCTTTCCCGTTCATGCTCTGATGATATTGGTCCACTCCTGCTCGCCATGTACCCCTACCGATTGGTAAATCCTGTGCTTGTGTCTGAAAAACTTTGAAAGCATCCACCTGAAATCCATGTCAAAGGCTATGTAGGCCCCCCTTAGAAGGTTTGTAAGAGAACCTAAGCTTGTGAGACTCTTCGAGTTACCGCATTCTTTCTTCTCGGTTTGTGCCAGTATGTTGTTGTTGTAATTGGTCGTTGGATTCTCGATTGATTCAACGGTCATTGCTGTTATGATAGAAGAAGGCAACTTGCTGTGGTAAGAAGCAAGGGATACTTGACCAAACTATGAATGGCATGGCACTCGAAGAGCAAATGTCTTAGCAAATTTGTCATATTCTTGTGAGGGAGGGTTACCTGGAACAAAGAAAAAAAGACACAAATAAAATGATTAAAATCATTCCATCCCACACTATATATACATGCTTCTTTCTAAAATGTGTGTTCATATGCTTCTTTCTAAAATATGCCTTCAGTTGCAAAAAGAGTGGCCATGGACTGTTCATCCCCCTCTTGTTTTTTAGTGTTCTGGCTTTGATCACCTTCAAACCTTCTCGCTCAAAACACCCACACTCATGCCCGTATTTTATTTCGTTTCTCGACAAAAAATAAAAAGGTCACGCTATAGACGGATGATCGATGCCGAGCGATTCCTGGAACAAAAGCACAAGCGTAAACAAAATGCTACAAATGAATGATCAACCCATACATTTATCTATTCATACATGTCTTGAGATGCTTTTCTTTCTAAGAGATCAAAGAGTAGCCATGGACTATTCATCCCCGGCCCTCTTCTTTTGTCACAAAGAAGCTTTGATCAACTTCAAAACTTGCTTTAACCTTGATGAGTCATCCCCATATGAGGTGGTACATGGAATATACATACACATTGATTGATGTACAAGGATGCAACCATGGTTTGGTGCTTTTCTTTCTCAAAAGAAGAGAATGAGAAAGAGATCACCTGGCCTGGATGGATCATGGATGGACAGACAGACAGACAGGGATGTGCCAAGCATATTGCTGCTACAACCTCCAGCAGCAAGGCAAGAACCCAATCCCCTGATCTGTGTGGGGATCTTCAAATTTTAAATTTTATCTTTTGCCTGATAAAAGGGATTAGAGGATGGATGCATCAAAAGATGGGTGGTATCATGAAAGGGGGTAAACCTGACTGTAGATGAAACATACAGGAGAGTGAAAAAAAACACCATGGATAGAGCCACAGAGGTATATAGAGGAGTATATCTATAGTATGTGTGTGGTTAAAGAGAACAAAAAGAAAAGCTAATGGGTCAGAGAATCCATCCTTGTTTGCTTGCTTGCATGCCTGCTTCAACTGGCCCTAGCTAGCTAGCTATACAGAGAAGAAAAACATGGCAGTACTAGTGTAGTAACCATGTACTGTACTAGTTTACTTAATTATGTTGCTTAGAGGAAGAATTTACCATGCACTGTTATTAATTAACCAAGTGTAAAATATCTAGCTAGATAGCCCTTAGTTTCTTGACAACCACTATACTAGTAGCAAGCAGTGTGAGTGAGAGCAGCAAGCATGGAATGTGCGGTCTGAACTGAAAGAAGGAGTGTTTACCATCAAGTCAAAGCAGAGGAGTGCAACATAATCTTTCAACATGTCATTCTCTCTTTCTCTGGCCCCTAAAGGTGCAGCAGGAGCTGGCATCATCTAGCATTCACATTTGACCGGAGACCACATTGTATGTAAATAAATTGGCCATGTTGAATGAACTTAACCCCAGATGGCACAGTAAAAAGATGAAAGACTGATAGGTTTAAAAACTCTTTAGCTGAGCTTCCTCAAGTTCATTGCATAAATCTTCAGTAGTAGCTTGGAGGTTGCTCTTCTTGCTTGGTAATTATAGTTAGTTTCTTTGATCACTGAGAGAGAGAGAGATGCAGTCCTGCAGTTGCTACAATCTGGGAGTAAGTAGATTGCATCTCTGAATTTTTATCTTCCAAGAGTTATGTTTCACTTTTTGAGCCGCAAATTTGTCTTCCAAGAGTAAACCAGAAATTAATCATATAGCGGTCCTCTTGTGGGGTTATGGGTCGTTGGTCATTTTGAAAGGGAAGTGGTGCTTCTTTGGAGTAAAATTCAACTCTCCTGCACATACTAGAAGTCATATTCAAGTAACGCCCCTTCATATCATCGGTCTCGGCCCGTGATTTATAAATTACTGCAACACAGAAGACAAAACAGTCTATCTAGCACATAAATGGTCGTGAGTCTGTAGTAGAAGACTATAAATATAATTGCATTATGCTCATTTTTGTCCAAATTTAAGCATTAAGGTCATTTGTGTCCAAATATAATTGTTATTTGTAATGTTATTTGCAAACTGTTGTAATAGGAAGAAAAAGAGACATAATATCAATAATCTCACTACATGACCTCCCACCTTTTGGGAAGCTACCAAACCTCTAGGGCCTCTATTTGAAGAAAATTTCTGGAATGTTCCAGTTTGGGCCTATATGTTGGTTGTGCCTATATGTGTGCCTTTTTTTGTGCAGGGACAAATAGTTACCCCTTTCTCCCGAAATGTTGATTAATTTCCGTTTCGGTTGAGAATGGGGCACTCCTAGGTCAAGGAAATTAGCAAAGGTCATGCCCAATTTTCTTGACCTAGAAGGTGCCCGATTCTCAACTGAAACAAAAATTAATCAACATTTAAAGACAATGTTTTATTCTTAGTTTTCCTCTAAATCTGAGAAGAATAGATACTACCCTGATCTCATCCAATAACTCTAGAGTAGCCTTTTTTCCTATTTAGAGCAAACATGGCCAACAACGATGAGGCCGGTAGTTCGGGCAAGCCATTCTGGGAGCTGTCCCAGTTGATGGAGGAAGAACCTCACCGCTATGAGGACGCCGCGGAAGACACCGATCCCGACTACACAACCCCTAGTGGCGTCGGGGATGACACCACTGATGTTGCCGCTGGGGATGCCACCACTGATGATGGCAGCGAATGCACAGATGGCAGCCAACCGAAGAGGCAATGGAAGGACCGGCGCCCAAACGTGCTCGGCACCGTCAAGGAGGAATTTACTGAAGTGTCCTCCAGTGGGCATCCAACGGCGCCCAAAGAATTAGTCCATGGGTACGCGGGACAACTCGGGTGCATTCTCCGGAGCACCGTCTCGATCAACACCGAGAACCTAAGGCATCCTGACCGAGGGAATTTGCGCAACCTCCTCTTCACGAAGCTGCACGAACGATACAAGTTGCCCGGTGACTTCGCAAACACATGCCTCTCAGGGAATAAAGTGAACAGTGCCACCCTCACGAAGATGAGCACGACCCGGAGTTCTAAGTGGTGATAGTTATGAGAAGATCAAGGTGACAAATCATTCGATCAGCGAAGAGGACAACCTGGAGATCAAGATCAAGTGCGAGAGCAATGCATCCGCGGAATCAAGTCAGTGCGGGAAAGATATGCGGGACTTGAACTTAGGGGTCCACAAACTCAGTCCCGGCGGTTACAGAGTGGCGCAATCTAAATGGGACAAGGAGGACACGGAGCATGCCGCGCAAGGCCTACCGCCCTCTTCGATAAATACCATGAAAAGCAGACCAGGAACTATGTCAGGGCCCGGTACAAGGTGGACCCGGTAATAGGGGAGCTTACCACGGATCCGAAGGTGAAGGAGCTTGAGCGTGTTCTGGTAAGGAATACACCCCCGCGTAATTACCTCCATATGGTTGCATTCAAATTAATGAAGCCAAATTTCTAAATGGTTCATGCTCCTTCTGCAGGAAACTGAAAGCAGTAGCACGGGGTCTCAGAGCTCCCCGCTTGCTGCCCCTTGGGACACCTCTTTAAATAAGGCGTTGAATGTTCTAGAACAAAAGGTTAAGTTCAGTAAGCCGTTGTCAGCTGGTCGTGTGGCCGGCGAAGGCTTGTCCACGAAATGGTCGAAATACTATAAGGCTGGGCGAAAGGAGAGAAAGACCAGCTCGAAAAGCCAGGAGCGCGAGGTTAAAGAACTCAAGGCACAAGTGGCCCGGATTCCCAAGATAGTCCAAGAGCAAGTGCGAGACCAACTGGGAGCAACGATCACCGCCATTATGCCTTCCTTGGTTGAGGGGCTGCGGGGGTGGCTTGCGGGCGGCAAACAGGGGCCGCCCATGATTCCCAACTTCACGGCCAGCAACTCGCACAACGCGCCGACATTGGTGTCTCCAGCGGAGGCGGCATTTGTGTCTTCGGCGGAGGCGGCATTGGTGTCTCCGGCGTCAGCGCCGGTATTGGACCTTAATGCACCCTGGTGTGGGAAGAATACACCGGCCGGCACCTCGGTAGCAAGCGGCCCCGCCATCAATTGCATGCCCGCCGTTGGCGGTGCCTCGACATTAGCCGAGCTTGACGCCATCACGGTAACTAAGCCTCGGCCGATGACTACTTCATCTCCTTGCCTTTGACTAGGCATCCCTGACGCCCTACATGTTTTCGCAGGGTGCCGCCAACGTTCCATGCACTCTCTTGCACTTCATGGACGGCGAGTTGATCGATGTCGCCAAGGCCAAAATCGTTGAACCGGGAAACCGCGTGTTCCACGGTAATCCGATGCCACCCACCGTGTATAGGGTTCAACTGGTTCGGGTGCTGCGGGGCTGCGACGACTTGTTACCTCCGTATCGACCCCCTGGGGTCGAGAAAGATGATCTGATGACCCTCAGCGCTTGCTTAAACTGGTCCATGCTTTGGCCGAAGATCCAGATTCGTTTGGGGCCGGGGGACACCACCCCACAGACAACACCGCCAGTCGTGCCGGTGCCAAGCCATGGCAAGACCGCCGCAACGCTACTACCGTCAGCTGATCCGAACATGCATATGGCACAGGATCCGGATGACAACGATAGTACATTTTCCATGTCGATAAGTACATCAACGAAGATGGGTACGGTGACGAATTCTTGGGGCCTCTTTCTCAAGAACCCAACCCTGCAAAAGACGATCGGGATCTAGCTGGTACCGTGGAGAAACCCAATTGCAAGAGGCGTCGTCTGTTCAGTTCTCAGGAGATGCCTCCAGCTGCCGCCTTCACCGAGACTCAAACAGCTTAGGTGCGAAATATTATCAGCCCCAACACACTCAAGAAGGTGGTCTCTGAGCAGAACTCGATCCCATTACAGCAGAAGAAGCAAAAGGGACGGAAAAGAACAAATAACAAGGGTGCGAGCCAGCCGGCACCAAGTACGATCCGTGCTCAGGACGGACCACCAAGACCTAAGGATATCTCGAGGAGGGTGCATGTGGCGGGTAGGCCGGTGCTATGCGGAGTCTGCATGACGGTGTTCTTTCTATGGAGAAGCGGCGTCTCTCCGAGAATGATGTGGCATACCCGGTTTTAGTGGCCAAGGTGCGAGAGGGCAAGGGCTTTGTCGATAGCACCATCGGGCGTATGATCGTCCTGCGGTTTGATGACATCTTCGCTATGTTTAACCTTTATCCGCTCCACTACGCCTTCGTTCGGCTATTTTCGCTCAGTATGGAGATGCGGATCATTAGAGACGAGACCCCGGACATTGTGAAAGTCGACCCCTTCTACATGCGTGCCAAGATCTTGGGCAACGCTAGGGACCGGCAAGTCGCGAGTTCATACCTCGAAGGCATCATTTTGGCGAACCCAGATAAGGATAACTTCCTTGTTCCTTACTTTTCCGAGTAAGTCATCCCCTCACCGCCCCGTAACATATAATTTCTTAGATTTCGATCATTCTTTTTTTTATAACATTCCGTGTTTTGTGCAGTGACACACATTGCACACTCATCCTCTTAAGCCCAAAATATTCCATCGCCATGTATTTCGACTCGGACCGTCAGTCGAATAAAGACTACACAAATATCAAGAAAGATCTTGATGATGCTCTCCCCGGCTACGCCAAATCTGGAGGCACCTTCAGGAGGCAAATTTGTAGGTACGGCAAGCACGTGTTCACCCACGTAACGATGTTCCCCTCCGTCAAGTAGCCGCTTGGCAGCCAAAAGGATGCCTACTACGCCCTCCATCACATGCGGGCAATCGTACGTGACCTTCATCACCTTATGCTACCAAATAATCTCAAAGAATGGGCCGCACACTTGTCGGCAATCTAGGACGCGAACATCAGACAAGAATTCTTTCGCATCCAGTCGGAGTTTGTGGAAATCATCTATCAAGATGTCCTACGTACCTCGGGGCAGTTGTACCTCAAATATCAACCGTCCAACACTGAAATAGAAACAATGCTACAAATGCAGGCTGACAACGACCGCACATTCATGACCATCACGAATGACGGCGGCTTCATCCATGCTCCGGTCCCTGAGTCAAGTCGAAAGTATTGATGCTATGTAGTTCTTAAATATCGATTAGCTCATGTTGTAATTAAACTTTAATGAACTTGTACGTCTCTTTAGTTTGGACAGTCATTCAACTTATATGTAATCGATGCTATTTATTAGTAGGGCCTTGAATCGTGCTATTAATGTGTTGCTTTTCCCATCCAATCCTTTTGTTGCATACTTATATATTGCTTATATATTATCTGTGAATTGCTACTAACGTTTTGTTTGTCTGGTGCATAGAGATGCCGTCGTATGTCGTGTACAAGGGTAAGGTTCCCGGAGTCTACGACGACTGGGAGGAGTGTCGGAGACAGGTTCACCGTTTCAACGGTAACAGTTACAAAGGGTACACCACTAGGGCGGAGGCGGAAGCTAGATACGCGTGCTATCCAGCGGGAGAGAGGAGGGAGCGGAGGAGGAACCGGATGAAGACCAGATTCATCGCGATGATGCTCATCGTGACCGCAGCTCTCTTCTATGTGATGGTAGTGTAGATGATCGATATCGACTTTGTAATGTGACGATAAACTCGGCTAATACGATGAACTTTGCTAATGTCTCGAGACCTAAACTTGGCTAATGTTTGAACTTTGTTCGCTATTTCGAATTTGGAGACTAATATGATGAATTCTATTGTGTGATGTTTATATTCTCTGTTGTAACGTATTTTGTAACCTGTGCAAATACCAGAAAAGCAAAAAATAATAATTCCTAATATTCATAGTAGTGGTGCACCATATTGAGCATTAGTGGCGCACCAGGGCCAAATACCAGTGGCGCATTATGGGGCATAGTAATGGCGCACCTGGGGGCAGAGATGGAGGCAAATATGGCCCCCTAGGAGGCATAGTAATGGCCCACTGTTGGACATAGTAATGGCGCACTTTGTGGTGCGCCACTATTATCTGGGATACTAATGGCGCACCAGAGGTGCGCCATTACTGTTTGTTACTAGTGGCGTGTTAATAGTGGCGCACCCATAGTGCGCCATTAATAGCAAAAACGGGTGCACCACTAATAGCCTATTTTGTAGTAGTGCGAGAGGGAGAGGAGAGGGGCAGGGGAGAAGAGAGGGAGAGGGTGAGGAGGGCAGGGCAGCGGAGAGGAGGGTAGGGCATGGGAGTGGAGGCGGCGGTGGGGGAGAGGAGGGTGGGGAGAGGGAGAGGAGAGTAATGAATACGACATGGCAACGGGAAGGGGAGACGGCGGCGGTGGCGGCTCGGGCAGTGATGGCTCGGGCGGCGGCGGACTGGGGAGACGACGGCGTCGACGACGGAGGTCAAGGCACCGATGACAAAGAGGATCTAGAGGGGTGTGGGGGAGTTGGAAAAATTTGATCCCACGCGGGGGTTATCTCAAAATAGCAGTAGTGCTGGTTACAAACCAGCGCTATAGCTAACTTAGCTATAGCACTAGTTTCTGACCATCGCTACTGCTAATTTAGCACTTTGGAGTAGAGCT
This sequence comes from Hordeum marinum, assembly GCA_022496015.1. Taxonomy (NCBI): domain Eukaryota; kingdom Viridiplantae; phylum Streptophyta; class Magnoliopsida; order Poales; family Poaceae; genus Hordeum; species Hordeum marinum. The sequence goes on along the minus strand of CM039675.1, from coordinate 204,551,229 downwards.
GGATTAGAAACCAGCGCTATAGCTAAGTTAGCTATAGCGTTGGATTCTAGTCCAACACTACTGCTAACTTTTTATTATTATTTATTATTGTTTTCGTTTTCTAGTTTTTAGTTTACTTTTACTTTTATTATTTTCGTTTCCTTTCCTTTTACTTTTCTTTTTCCTTTGTATTGTTTTCTTCCTTATGTTTTGTTTTTTGTTCTTCACCCGACGGTCGCCCATGCAGTCGACGAGAATATCGATCTCCCTCACTCTCCCACACTGCGTGACTATCATCGGAACCATGTTGTGTTAATTGAAGGAGATACGGTGTATACTTCATTCGGACGATAATGGTTACTTAAGTGCATACACAAAATAGATACATATATATAGATGATGGTTTCTCAGCTGCGTCGACAATGTTAGACATTGAGCTTCTTCCCTGTCTTGTTTGTTGACGTACAATTGAGCCCCTCTTTATGACTTTTCCGGTACCATGGAGTATGATATTTCTTACATAATGTAGTCTTGATTCTTATTTTCACATGTGCTTCATCGTCATCGTCATCTTCCCTCATAGGGTTGTCGTACTGGTTGTAGTCTTCCTCGTGGGCGACTCCATCCATTACAACGATGCTCCTTTTGCCTCTCCTCACGACAACACGGCCGTGATTGGTCTAGTCGGTTATGAAGAATCAGTGTGTCATGTCCTTAGCGTGTACCCATGGCTCAGTTTTGGTGATGACGTTAACATTCACGGTAGCGCTATTCGCGTCGGGTATACACATGGTAGTGAAATACTTATTTTCTCTTACGACGGCCTTAGCCCATCTGACACGGAACATCGTTGCAACGTGCAATTCAGCGTAGTCAAGCTCCTAGATCTCTTCGATCCTTCAATAGAATCTGTTAGTTGTGCTAGTGGAGTCGGCCACACATTAAATTTTCACCCCTGACTTCTAGTACTCACTATCCATGTCTTTGGCCTCCATGTAGAATGTGTACCCGTTGATATCGTATGCCTCATAGGACGCGAGTTTGGGCATGGGGCCACGTGCTAAGACGTGTATGAGCAATCTGTATGAACTGATCTCTTCAGGGGCATTAGCAAGAATATGCTCTTTGAACCAACACAAGAAAGAGGCATTGTGCTCTACAGTAACTTCGTCGTCCATATTGTGCATCCCCTGATCATGGTACTTCTTTGCGATGGTTTCTTTGTCCAGTACCACATTTAGGTGTTGTAGCACTACTAAGTTAGCCCTGTCAAAGTCACCCCATCGATGCGAGTAGTCCATGTGCAATTTCCTCCAGCCTTTGTTGTGACCTTGTCCTTCGAGCCTCCCATGGTGCTTATTGACGGGAAAACAACCAATGGGGTCTCTGCCGCCTATATTATTCTCACAAAAGGAGATGCACTCTTGGGTTAGATAACCCTCGACAATGCTCCCATTGGGATGGGACTTGTTGCAAACGAGTCCTTTGATGACCCCATTCATCCTCTTGAACGACATCATGCTTTGAAGGAATGTCGGTCCAAGGTCGATGACATCATCCAAGATGTGGACACATAGATACACCATGACGTCAAAGAACGCGGGTGGGAAGTACATCTCAAGCTCACATAGTATGACAACGATCTCTTCCTGTAGCCTTCGGAGCTGTTTTCACACTGATGGACTTTTGAGAGATAACGTCTAAGAAGTTGCATAGACTAGTAAGTGCGTCATGGACATGCTTCTCATATCCCTCTAATGGCAACCTAGAGTATTTGCCTCATCACCACGTGACAGTCATGAGACTTCATCGTGTTGAACCTTTTCTTCTTGGTATCTAGAAATCTACTTATCTTCCCACAGTAACTGGAACCGACTTTGATTCTCGTAAGGCACTTGATGAATTGATCGATCTCCTTCGGACTTAAGGTGAAGCAAGAAGGGGGAAAATAATTCTCCTCCTTCCTCTTGACATTTCTTCCCCTTGGCCCCAGCTCCACCTCCATCTTCGTCTCCTCCGTCGACTTTTTACGGGGCATGTGGAGATATCTCTTGATCTCCAAATCTTGCAAGTCTTTCCTTGCCTTCGGCCCATCCTTGGTATTGTCGAGCATGTTCATTAGTGTGCCAAGCAAGCTCTCAAGGATATTCTTCGTGATATGTATTTGATCAAGGCAATGAGGTGTGTCATGATTGTGCTAGTACTCCAAGTCCTAGAAAACAGACCTCATTTTCCATACCTTAAGGAGCGGCTCCGAGGCCTTTTCCATCTTTCCCGGTGCCAGGCACTATTCCCAGTTATTCAACAACTCGTTGATTTCGATGTTGCTCCTCTTTCATGGAGGTCCTCGATGCTCAGCCAAACCATTGAAAAGATCTCCACGTTTTCTCCACGGGTCATCCTTGTTGAGCCATCTATGATGCCTCATGTACACGATTTTCCCAGACCCGCCATCTTTTGTTGACGTAAGCTGTCTAAAGTGTACTCGTAACCGAGATAGTTGTGCACCATCATCATCAGAGCGGCTCTCATATAGAAATAATCTCCTATGCTGGTGTCCCATGTCTTGACCAGCGATTTCCATAATGGGTCTAACTCCTCTTTCAGAAGCCCATATATAGGTTAATATTATTTCCCGGTTGTTTTGGCCCTTGAATCAGCATGCTCATGTATATATACTTTGTCTTCATGCACAACCATGGGAGGAGGTTGTACAACCATACAAAGACGGGCCATGTGTTGTGGTTGGTGCTCTGGTTTCCAAACGGATTCATGCCATCGGTACTAGCACCAAGCATGATGTTCCTTGCATCTTCTCCGAAAAATTGCTATTCAGCGTTGAATGCTCTCTACTGGCTATCATCTGTGAGGTGTCTCAGCTTCGAATCATCCCCATTGTCAGGTTTCTTCCTCACCACGTGCCAGTGCATGAGCTTTGCTTCCTTAGGATCTATGAAATACTGCTGCAGATGGGGAGTAATCGGAAAGCACCATCCAACTTTCTGAGGAGCTTTCGTTCCTTCCTTTCTGTATCGAGAAGCATTGCACACTAGAAAACTGGTATTTTCCATGTGCTCCCCCCGATAAATGATGCAATCGTTGATGCATGTGTGGTATATAATGTGCGTCAGATCAACAAGGCAAAGAATTTTCTTGTCCTCCTCGACACTAGTAGGACACAGGTTTCCCATGGGAAGACCTTTATTATGCAGATACTTCAAATGCAATTCAAGGCTTTTGTCTGTCCATTTGTTTTTGGTGTTCGTCTTTAGATGTTCGAGTGTGAAACTCAAGCAGGTCACCTCGGGATCGCAACCGTCATACAATGGAGTCTTTGAGTCTACTTCAAGTTGCACCAGCTTGGCCTCCTCTCTAGAAGCAGCTCTGTCGCTAGTCGTACTATTGCAAAGGATGTCTCGAATATGAGGGTCCTCACGATTGAACTTAGTCGTGTTCGTCACCTCATCATCGCCATGTACGGACTCTTCTTCGTCGTGTCCGAAATCTTCTCCGTCGCATTGTCCGGACTCTTCTTCATCGTGTCTGGAATCTTCCCCGCCGCCATGTCTGGACTCTTCCCCACCGCCGTCATCTTCATGTCGATCGGTCATCTCTTCGTCAAACCCCATGTTGGTATTCCCTGCCATGTGGACGTCCTCATCATCTTCACTTATCCATCGAGTATAGTCATCCATTAAACCATTCATCGGCACGTGCGCCTTCAAACTGCCACAATCAAAAGTGTCCAAAATGACTCCTTCTTTGCATTTAGTACAAGGACATCTAATCCCAATCTGATTATTTGCATACATGTCCATTACCATGCATTGCAAGTATCGCTCCACCTTCCTTCCACTCATCCCCATGACTGCATGGTATAAGAAGCAAAAGTGATACAAAAATTTGGCATGATCTTGCCTAAATATAGGACATATATATCGATTTTTCTCGAAATTCACCATTTATATGGAGGATAATTATGGTGGAGGGCGGCATTAATCGGGGAGAGAAGAGAGGTAGAAGGAAGAGAGAAGAAGGGAAATAATGGTGGAGAAGAAACTTAGAGAGGGGAGAGAGGGAAAGAGGGGAGAGGGGAAAAGAGGGGAAAGGGAAACACGGGGAGGAAGAAGGAGGAAAGAGGGGGTGGGTGAAAAGGTGGCTCTACCACGATTAGTAGTAGCACTGCTTTCCACATCGCTCTACTGCTATGCGGCTTAGTAGTAGCGCTTTTTAGGAGCAGCGCTACTACTAAGTGGGGCCCCATAGCAGTAGCGGTTTCCTCACATCAACCGCTACTGCTATGAGGCATAGCAGTAGCGCTTTATTGCAGGTAGCGCTGCTACTACCAACAGTGTCGGTGGGATCGTCGGGCCCTCTTATCACTAGCGCTCTTTATGTTTCCAGTGCTAATGCTAAGTCTTTACTTGTAGTGCCACCGAAATCCAGCGCTACTGGTAATTAGCAGTAGTGCCTGTTACTTTCCAGCGCTACTAATAGTGTCCTGCATTGTAACAACCCAAGACCGATGCTCCTGAAGATACCATTTTTATTTCCATTTTTTTCGTGTGATTCGTTTGGTTGTCGCATTCATTATTGCATCATTCTCATGATCTACATAGCAACTTCACTCGTTTTTTGAAAAGTTGCATCCGTTCGTGTTTGCCGGTTCTCTCCGTTCTTGCCGTTACCCGTCTCAGGACCAATCACACATGCACGTGCCCGCGGCATCATTTAAAAAATGTTTTAAAAGCGCACGCAAAAATATTCTCTGATCGGGTGGAAACTGGGAGTGCGGTCTTATTTTATTGTAGGTGGATCGCATGCCAAATTTCGTCGCCATCTGAGTTCATTTGATACCCGAGCGGTCAACCGTAGCAGTGCGGTCATCAGTTATTCTCGGACGTTTTTCGGTGTTTAAAAAAACTTGTGTTACGGGCCACCATTCCCTCTCTCCCCAGAAACCCCCTCTACACGTCCCAACATAGCTTTGCTAGCCCCCTCCACTTCTGGACCGTCGGATCGATATCCGAAGGTCCAAAAACGAAGCCAAAACACCAAACCCTAGCCCTCCTGCTATAAATAGAAGGTATCCCCGTCTATTTTTGGCATCCTCCCACCTCCAGCCTCGTAATCCGCGCCCCACCACCTCTCAGCCGCCACTTAGTGCCGCCAACAAGCCCAACCGCCGCCGCCTCCCGGACCAACCAGGCCGTACCACGTGGCCTCCTCCGCCGCCAACCGTCATCCCTAGCACCTCCAGTTGCCGCGGCCCGCCCGAGCCCGGATCGAGGCCCACCAGGCCCATCTGGACGAGCCGTCGCCCGAGCCTCGCACGCACTTCTCGCTGAGCTAGCTCCCGAGCTGGGGAGCCTTGCCGCCGCTCCGGTTGGAGCTCGCTGGAGTAAGAGCTCGCCACGCCGCCTGTTTTCCCTTGCAGGACCTGCCTCGCCGCCCCTTTCCTCCTCCTCCCTTCATTTCTTCCTCTCTCTCTCACCCTCGGTGTCCCTCTCTCCCGCTGGTAGACCCGCCCGCCATGGAGCCCGCCGGAGCTCGCCGCTGACCAGATCTGGCCCATCCCTCGCCGGATCCCCTTCCCCCGTGGCTAGATCCGACCTGTTCCTGCGTCCTGGCGCCGCTGTGCTACCCAAGCTTGTCGGATCCCCATGGCCACCGACCGCGTGAAGCCCTTGCCTCTGCTTCGATCGGAAGATGAGGGCGCCCCGTTGCTCGCTGCATTGACCGGCCTCGCCCATACGCTCATGGCCCAGTGCCTCGCGGAGGCCCAAGGCGCCTCCCCTTCGGCCCATGGCCACGCTGGTGAGAGCCCAACAGATTCGGCCCAATGTGTTATTTTTTCCTGCGCTGAGAATTTAACCATTATCCAATGATTAACAGAATTGCAGGAAACCCCCTAACTTCATGCATTAATAACTTTTCAACCCTGCATCGGATGAAAATAATATATATATAGATATAGATAAATGAAAGTTCTTAGAATTTCATGTAGATTCACAATATCCAACTCTCACATATGGTTAAAATCTTTAACTTGTTGTTTTCATGCAGTTTGCGTAAATGCCATGTAAAATGAATTGTTTAATAACTTTTAAACCGTGGCACCGATGCAAATGGTTTAAATATGTATGTTGACTAGAAAAATGTGTAGAATCTCATGGTCAATTTTTTTCTCTGTTTAACAACTCTAAATTATGTTTAGTACATATCTGAACCAAATTCATATTTTGCACATGTGGTCGTTTCGAAAGTGCTATATGTTGTTTTAGGCCTCATTTAAAATGCCTACATGATGTAGTTTATTTATGCTTCACCTCTTGCCATGTTTAACAACATTTAACATTGGTGTGTACCTAAATGAGAGTGAACTAAATAATCGATCGTAGAGTTTCATCAATATGCAACTCGTTGCATATTGAGCTTCAGTTTAATGTGTAGTAGTATTTGATGTGAATTGCCATGCCTTGCATATTTAAACTTGACATGCATCATATTCGTTTGCGCATCATGCCATGCATATGTTGTGGTGTATCGTGTGTTGATTGTTGTTTTCGGATCGCTTATTCTCGATAGAGTTCCGAAAGCGTTCGGAGTGTGACGATTCATTCATCTACTTCACGGATCCTCTTCTTCTTGGATTCGTTCTTCTTCCAAGCGGGATCTTAGGCAAGATGACACATCTCCCTGGATACCAATACTATCATTGCTATGCTAGTTTTCCTGATTTTAACGTTATGTCTCGCTACCTACCACTTGTTTGTCAAGCCTCCCAACATTGCCATGAAAAGCCTCTAATCCCTCCACATCCCAGCTAACCATTCTTTTGCTATGTTACCGCTTACTCAGCGCTTCTTATAGCATTTCTAGCTGCAGGTTCAATTGCTTCAATGTGTCAACATGGATATTTTGGTCACAATATTGTTGTTATTTAATTTAATGCAGTTATACACTTGGTAAAGGGTGGATGGGTTGGCCTTTTGCTCGGTGTTTTGTTCCACTCTTGCAGCCCTGAGTTACTTGTGAACCGGTGTTATGTTCCATAATTGAGCGCTCCTAACATGCTCGGGGTCATTATGGGGACCCCCTAGATTTTCGTTTTAGGATAAAGCTTGTCTGGAAAGGCCAAACATTGGTACTACATTTGCCTAATGAGTAATAAAATTGCGTAGGGACCCTCCGGCACCAACAGATCTTAATCAACAACTCGGGCCAGTGCTCCTCGTGAGTGTTGGTCCAATCTAGAGCACCGTGCGGGGCCAACTCGGGGCAACTCCAAAGATGTCTATCAGGCCACCATACGCGTCGCTTATCTGCCGTGTCCTCAGAACGAGATACGCCGCTCCTATCGGGTTCGTCGACACGTCGGGCGGTTTTGCTAGATTTGTTTTACCTTTATCGAATGTCTTGCATGAGGAACTCTGATATTCTTCGGGCTATCTCGAGGTGTCGGATTTACTTTGGAATAGCCTATGATGATCACGAGAACCGTGGTCGAGGTTATTCCTGCGGCGTGTGGTGAATTTGTGATGGATGAGTTGGAGCACCCCTACAGGGTTAAATCTTTTGGAAAGCCGTGCCCGCGGCTATCTGGCAAACTTGGCTACTTTGTTTAACAACCGGTCATATCAAACTTGAAGTAAACTCTAATAAAATACACCAATTATGTGCGTAACCGTGACTGTCTCTTCTCGTGAGTCCTTATCCGAGAGAGAACACGGTGGGGTTATGTTTGACGTATGTAGGTGTTCAGTATCACTTAGTGATTAGTACTAGTTCAGATCCGTTATGCGTAGGCCACCATACTTTACTTTCTGTATTTGTAAGTTAGTCACTCAAATAAATGCTTAGTCGCTTGCCGCAGCCTCACCACTTAACCATACCTCACCCATTCAGCTTTAATAGTCTTGATACCCTTGGAAATGAGATTGCTGAGTCCCTGTGGCTGACAGATTACTACAACAAAAGTTGCAGGTATAGGTAATGCCATGATGTGCCGTGAGAGCGATGCTTGTTTTGATTTGGAGTTCTTCTTCTTATTCTTCATCAATCTAGGATGGCTTCTAAGCGGCAGCCTGGGATAGCAAGGATGAGCTTAGCGGGAAGCATCACATCCGCTGGGGTAGGTCACGGCCACCGGAGGGGACCAAGGTGACCGCGGCTTTGGTGCTGGCGGGGGAGGCCGTCGGCCGTCCATGGCTCCGGCGTTTGGGCGTCCTGGCGACAGTTTGAGGCGGTGGGGATGGCGGCGGATCGGAGACGACGAGAACCTTACCTAGTTTTCCTGGAAAGTATTTTTGATATTAAATTCTCACACATTATAGGTACACAAATTTCCCAGGTTTTCCTAAGTTTGTAGGATTTTCGGCATTACAGAAGTAAAAAAATTCTATAGATCTTTATAGATTGTTCGGTTTTAGACAGATTCTGTATTTGCCTGCATAGTTTGCTTGTTTTGATGATGCTATGGATTGTATCAGGGGGTATAAGGCATGGAGAAGTTAGAATACAATGACTATAATGAAGTAATGATATATGAATACGTCTTTAACAGTACCTGAAGTATTTGATATGTTGATTATACTAACGGATCTCGCGAGGTTTTGTTGAGTTTTGTGTGGTGCAGTTTTAAAGTTTTGGGTGAGACCATGTTGGATGAAGGAATAAGGAGCGAGAGGACCCTAAGCTTGGGGATGACCAAGGCACCCCAAGGTAATCTTCTAGGAACACTGAAGCATCTAATCTTGGGGATGCCTTAAAAGGCATCCCCTCTTTCGTCTCTATTCCACGAGTATGTCACTTGGAGTGATATTTTTATTAATCACATGATATGTATTTTGCTTGGAGCATGGTGTATTATAGTTTGCTTTATTTTTTAGTTTGTGACAAATTATTGTTTTCTTGATGCACCTATTTTAGATAGACACATATTCATCATAATTTGTTAGAATACTCTATGTGCTTCGCTTATATCTTTCCAGATTAGAAGTTGCTCTAGTGCTTCACTTATATCTTTTAGACCACGGTGGCGTGTAGATTTTATAGACATAATTGAACTCTCGTGCTTCACTTAATTTTTATTGAGAATCTGAATAAATAGTAATGTTAATTTGTGTTGGCTATACTATTAGTCTAAATAGGATAGGTATTCAAGGAGTGTACCGTTCGAGGGATCTGCGAGGAGCTGCTCATGGGAGATCATTTTTCGCGGGAGATCGGCTACACAAGGAGAAGGCAAATCAGCTGATCGACTACACACAACACCAACTCTACTTCCGCTGCGGTGACTGTGTGTCTAGTGGAAAATCTGATCCCGTGATCTATTTCTAGCAGCATGCTCTTGGGTGCGTAGTAGAAAATTTTATTTTGCGCCAGCATAGCATACGACGTGTTCCAGCAGTCGTATCAAAGCTTCCTCTATGTGGTGATAGATTCGGTTAAGATATGTAGATCGGTTCTGGTGCGGGTCTATGAGATTGGCCATGCACGTTAGTGTTGAAGGTTGGTTTTGTCATGTTGCTTTCGTGATCGTGATGCAAAGGTCGTGACACAAATTACCCCTACCGGTGGGTTTCCTCCATCGGGGGAGACAGTGGAACATAAATCGAGATGCAGCATGCGAAGATCAATGAGATTGATCGGGCCAAAACATAGATTGACACCGTGGAAATCTGATTTCTGCAATGCTGAAATCCGTTGGAGCAGTCAAACGGTCATACATTTTATATACGAACTCCATTTTTGCTCCATGAACTATCAAACTGAACAACATGAAAAGATCCATTTGATCTTCAACTGCTTTTCCGTTTTCGGTGAAATTTTCGAACGTTTGACTTGTTTTTGCATGGAATGCTTGTTATTCGGTATAGCCCATGAATATTGCTTGTGAATTATTAAACCATGACATGCGTGTCATTAGTGGAGCAATTGGCTGGAGCTGTATGGTTATCCCATTATTCTATTAATGAGCCACGTGTCAACATGAGATGCCTTTGAATGTAATTTACTCTCATAGCTATTAGTTTGTAATAGCATACACTCCAAGGGAAAACTTATACACAGAATCTTAGCAGCAGCGCGGGACGGGAAGGGGCGCTAGTACTAATTAGCAATAGAACGGTCTGCAAACAGGCGCTACTGCTACCAACTTAGCAGTAGCGTGGCTCGGTAGAACCGCGCTGCTACTAAAACTGAGCGACCGTTCACGCCATGCTAGGTTTAGCAGTTGCGCTCCCATGATAACCACACTACTGCTAATGTAAAAGTACTAGCGTGCTTTCCAACTCCACTTTCCTGCATTGGTTTAAAGAGCATATTATAGCAATAGCGCTTCTTGGCGGAACATGCTATAGCTAACTTCTTGGCAGTCTGTGAAAAGCACCATGAATACATGAGTAAATACATTGCTGATTTCATGGTTGGTAGTAAGGACAAGGAGACGATTTTCATGCCTTATCATCCCATGTAAGTCATCCGCAGGGATATTCTTCCTTCAGTTTCATTAATTTCATTTGCACACGTGGAGGCTAATTTGAGGTGTACTTATTTTGCGCAGCGACGGGCGGCCGTCCTCATCATCCTTTACCCCCGATTCTCCCACACTCTTTTCTTAGACTCATCGAAGAACATGAAGAAAAAGGATTACACCCACATCAAGTCTGTTCTCGATAGTGCTCTCTTTACGTATGACGTACGGGGTGGAGAGATCATGCTCAGGAAGACAAGGAACCGCGCGCCCTGCTTTGGCCATAAGACTGACTTCTGCTGCATCCAGCAACCGAGTGGTACTATCAGGGATGGATTGTATGTACTCCACCACATGCTGGAGGATAGACGGGATCAGCAGAACGTTCACAGTCACATAGATCTTGCGATGCCCATATTCTGCAATGGGCAAAGAACCTAGGAGATATCCCGGATCATTGACTCCAAGCTGAGTTCTATCACATACAAGATGTACTTTCCCAAATCATCATGAAGGAGGTCCTAAAAAAACAGGGATGTTCTACAAAGAAGGGCAAATATGGCGGGAAGACGTTCGAACACGCGTAGCCGCTCACTGTCTCGGCCTGAAGCCTTTCACTGCACTCAGGGACTATCTCCCTGATTTGGATGGATGGCACGACATGTTGGAGTGATTGACGATATATGACAATGTGTCTGTTTAGTCCATACTTTCTCTACGATGAAACTTTGAGTTATGCACGACGAAACTTTATTTGTGATGTAATTAAACCGTCCTCCTCAAGTAGCGAAGATCACTCTAGTTAGGGCAGTTTGTGTACGATGAACTTTGTTATTTATGCTTATGATATGCTGCTTCTATTCTTGCCAAGTCTGTGTCTTTCTGTTGCTCAACTATATATGTTGCATATAATGAACTCATGTGACGATGTAGGTGCATAGATCATCGATGGCGAAGAAGTGCTACACCAGAAGTATACGACAAGTGTCCAGAGTGTCAGGCCCAGGTGTACCGGTTTCCGGTTTCTGAGCGATAGCCAGTCATTAGTTTAGGTTCATGCTAGTGCGAGAGAGGGATACGAACTGACGCCTCAAGAAGTACTACATTATGTATGCTTAGACATCTTATGTAACTTGTATAGCTATATCGTGATTATGATGTGACAACATGATTTGTGTTGGATGATATTATGAGACTATTATGTGTATGATATGATGAGCATATTGCATGTTTATGATATGATTAGAATATTGTATGAAACCTGTACATAAACATCGCAAATACGTAGCAAAAAAAAGTGTGGGGACCCCGACTCATAAGTCGTGATCACCGAATGCACGTGTACAGTGATCCGAGAGATCAATGCTCACTGAACACACAGAAGTTGAATAATAAGAGTCTTACATCCACATTTAGCGTCTTACACAAACAAAGACCGCAAATGTCTAGTCTTACATGGATAGGGCCACGAGGGCCAAACACTTAAATATAACAAGCAGCGGAAATCTAGATCGAAGCGTGAACCCATGCCATCATCCTTAAACCTATAGGCATTCTGACGAGGAAGCGTCCTAGTTTGCATGTTCATCCCCAACGAACTCTTCAACATACTCTTGTTCTTCCATGCATGGCCAATTAAGTAACCATTGACAAGCCAATGAGTATTTTGAATGTACTCGCAAGCAACCCAAGTTGTGGAACAAGGTAACTATGATGCATGATATAACACTAAGTAGGTAGTTTGCAGAAAGCCAATTTTGAGTGCAATGACATGATCAAATAACTAAGTTGTAAGCATGCGTCAACAGTTGGCAGATATCCATATGAACAGTTACAGATATAATCATAAACAGGGGTTGAACATCTCAAGTTCATTCATTATGCTAGGTCATCGGATTTAGTCAATCGTCAAGCTGTGTGATTGGACTTAGCCCAGGTAACCTCTTTGTCACCAACACACACACACACACTCACACCGAGTTTGTGAAAACATCCGAACATAGTTTAACAAGGACCTCCAACTTTCCATGACCGCAAACACGGTTATTCAATAGTTTTACACTCTGTAGAGGTTGCACACTATACCCACAAGACTCAGGGAACTTCCATGTCATCCATGACTCGCGGTATATAACATACCTGAGGTAAGCACCCGAACAATGCCTTTCCCATGGTGATATAAACAAGGACTCCACTCATTAGTTCCATCCCTCATGATGTACATCACACGTAACATCCATGAGGGAACGCAACGGTGTGCCCAGTGCCTGTAAGATAGCGCATGGCCTTCCACTTCCGGGATGACCCCGTCTCAAGAGTGACCACTGCACTCTCTTTCCACTAGTAATGCGACCTCCCTGCTAGCACCAACCATGGTAATAAACAAGGCCCCGTCCAACAAGGGGTATCGTGGTTGTGCATGTAAGGTTGGGACATTCGGCAAATCTTAAACCCTCCATTTTCGAAAACACCCACTCACTTGCTCCGACACACCACTTCTTTCTCAAGTGGTCACCCATCTTATCATCATCTCCCTCAGGCATTAGCAGCACCCGATGGGTTCGAAAAGCCTTTGAAATCATTTCTTCCTTCCCATCACTATGCATAAATCCCATCCCACTTGCGTAGCATCTATTAGCATCCTATCTACTCCCACCCGCATAATCCTTATATGGTGGTAGGGTCATGCACGATGCAAGTGTGAATCTTAAAAGTATCGGAGCTATTCCACCGGGGGGAACACCGCATCATGATCAATCATCAAAACAACATGTGCTATATGTCATGCATGAAAAAGTTTCTTATCATGGTCAAAGGGCTGCTTGCCTCCTTCGTTAATAGCGCAATGTATCGTCACGAATAAAAGCGATAAAATAAGCATCTCAGAAAAATAGAGCACACAAGCTACTATTAAAAATGCTATTCTACTCTGATAAATACTAAAAGCTATACTAAAAATATTTGTCTAGGGTTTTGAAGTTTAAAAGATTTCATAAATATTTAAAACAGGTGCTGATAACTCCAAATAGGGGCTTTAAATTAAAACAATACATAAAAAAAATTAAAGTTTACAAAATAGGCACTATTAAATTCTAGGGAATATTATGAGATTTTAGGTGGAATATTATTTGGAATTTGATTAATATTAAAATCTGTGGATTTTTTAGAATTTAAATAGAAAAAGAAAAAGAAAAGGGGGTCTTGTGCCCTCTCGGGCCAAAAACACCCAGCCGAGCCGTCCCAAAGAGGAAACTGGCCCAGGGCGAGGTGCCGCGCATGGCAGGTTTAAATCTTAAACCTTCCCGCGGGCCCTTCCTGACAGCGAGAGAGGAGGGGGATGAGGGGATGACAGGTGGGCCCCACCTGTGATCCCTCTCCTCATGACAATTACGAAGGGGAGCTCACCAGAGGGGGTTCTAGGCCGCGGTGGCTGAAACGTAGGGCACTAGCGCGCTCAGGGGCCTCCCGCGCGTCGGTGGGTGGCCGAGGGGAGCGCTAGGGTAGAGGCGCGGGCTTTCGAGCACGAAGGCGAGGGCTTGGGCACTGGGGAGCAGTAGAGGGGAGGAGACAGCGAGGGGAGAGGACCCGGAGCTCGGGGAGGGCTTTGTATAGCCAAGCGCTAGTCCACCGCGGGTGTGGTGCACCGGCGAGGATGGGGTGCTCGCCACAGGCCACGGGAGAGGGAGAGAACGAGTCCAGGGTGCTCGTGGGGTTGGTCTAGACTAGGGGGAAGAGAGGAAAGAGGAGGGGGAGCGTGCACGTGTGAGCTCCCCGGTTGGCCGAGTTGTGCGGCGTCGAGCACGCGTGCAGGAGGTCGGAGGAGGGAGAGAGAGGAGGGGGCCAACCGTCCGGCGTGTCCCGAACGCTGAGCCAGCCAGGTGGCGAGAGGGGGGAGCCTGAGGCTGTCGGGGGCAAGCATAGGGCAGCAGCTACAGTGCGGTGGGGCATTGTAGCGCTCTCTAGAGCACGGCCATTACATGCCATGGAATCCCTGCTAGATCATTGGGCAAGAGGTTTTGGTCAAGGAAGATGAATATGGAGAGGGATAGAATCTAGGAGCGCCACAAACCACAATCAACAAGCAAACAAGCACAAGCATTGAATTTTTTTTAATTGGTTCGAAATTTATAAATCCAAACATGACAAGGTGATACAAAACATAGGGTGTGACAGACCTACCCCCTTACGAGAATCTTATCCCCAAGATTCCTAGGCTAATTGCTAAAAAGATAAGGGAACTCTGATCTAAGATAGTCTTCATGCTCCCAGGTTGCTTTAGCTTCAATGTGGTTGCTCCATTGGAGATTAAAAATACTTGATGGTGCGGCTTCAGGTGCAACATTTAGCTTCATCCAAAATGCAAACCAGCCTCTCACGATAAGTGAGGTCGGGCTGAAGATCGATGGCTTGATGGTCGATGTCCTTGTAGAGGTTGGGGCAGTTGGGAACTTGCAGACACTTCCGAAGTTGTTGCACATGAAAGACGTTGTGCGCATCCGATAGCTTGGGAGGTAGCTCTAGCTGATAGGCAACTTCTCCGCGCGTTGCGGTGATCTTGAAGGGGCCTATGTACTTTGGCGCAAGCTTCCCTTTGACATGGAAAAGCATGGTTCCCTTGAGAGGCGTGACTCGGAGGTAAACATGGTCTCCAACATGGAAACTCATGTCCCGATGGTGAGAGTCGGCGTAGCTCTTCTGCCTTGTATTGGCGGTCTCAAGGCGCTCTCGGACGAGTTGAACTTGCTCTTCGCCTTCGCGGAGGATGTCTGGTCCAAAAACTAATCCTTCTCTGGTCTCTGACCAGTTGAAGGGAGTACGACACTTGCATCCGTACAGCACCACAAATGGTGCCATCTGAAGACCCGACTGATAGATGCTGTTGTAGGAGAACTCTGCAAACGGTAGGCAATCTTCCCACTTGGCTCCATACGCCAAAACACAAGCGCGGAACATATCCTCGAGTATCTGATTTACTCATTCCATTTGCCCACCAGTCTAGGGTTGAAAAGCAGTGCTGAAGAAGAGCTTGGTTCCCAAGGATTCTTTGAACCTATTCCAGAACCTTGAGGTGAAGTGGGTGCCTCGGTCCGATACAATCTCCTTAGGAACTCCGTGGAGGCTCACAATCCGACTGATGTAGAGGTTAGCTAATTGATTCCCATTGTAGGTTGTCTTAATGGGAATGAAGTGGGCCACTTTGGTCAGGTGATCGACGATAACCCAAATGGAATCATGTCCTTTACTCGACCTTGGTAATCCGGTGATGAAGTCCATCCCGACTTTGTCCCACTTCCTTTTAGGCACTTTGAGAGGTTGCAATAGTCCATCGGTTCTCTAATGCTCAGCTTTAACTCTCTAGCATATGTCACACTTAGCAACGAATGTGCCTATCCCTGTCTCATGCCATGCCACCAGAATCTGGACTCGAGGTCTTGATACATCTTGGTTCCTCAAGGATGGATGGAGTATGGAGTGTCATGAGCTTCTTGCAAGATTAGGTTCTTGAGCTCCTCTTTGTTGGGCACACTGATGTGACTCCCGAACCATACAACTCCTTGTTCATCCACTGAGAATCCTAGGGCCTTGCATGCCTTGATCTTCCTCTAGATGCCTTCAATGCTCTCATGTCCCTTCTGAGCTTCTTTAATATCATCCATCAAGGTAGGCTTTGCTTCGAGGTTGGCAAGGAATCCGAGTGCAACTAGTTCCAAGCCAAAGCTTTCAAGCTCTTCATACAGGGCGGGTAGCCTTTCCTTAATCATGGCATTCAAGGAACAAGCCTTTCTTCTTAAGGCGTCTGCTATCATGTTGGCCTTACGGGGTGGTCGTGAACACTGAGGTCGTAATCCTTGATTAACTCCAACCATCTTCGCTGCCTCATGTTCAATTCCTTTTGAGTGAAAATATACTTCAGACTCTTGTGGTCTGTGAATATATCACAGCGCTTCCCCAAAAGTTAGTGTCATCATGTCTTCAAGGCGTGAACCACGGCTGCCAACTCAAGATCATGAGTTGCGTAGTTCTCTTCATGAGGTCGTAGCTTTCTGGATAGATATGCTACCACCCTGCCTTCTTGCATCAGAACACCTCCAAGCCTGGTTCTCGATGCATCACAATAAATCACAAACTCCTTGTGAATATCAGGGGTGGCCGAAACTGGGGCTGTGTCAATCTCTTCATGAGCTCCTGGAAGCTTTCCTCGCACTTAGTTGTCCATTCGAACTTCTTGTCCTTCTTCAAAAGATGGGTCATGGTTCGAGTAATGCTTGAGAACCCTTCCACAAACTTGTGATAATATTCCGCGAGTCTGAGCAAGCTCCTGACTTCCTTCATGGTGGTTGGGGTTTGCCATTCAGTCACAGCTTCATTCTTGGCAGGATCCACTAATAATCCTTCTGCAGTCATTACATGACCCAAGAATCCAACTTCACATAGCCAAATTTCACACTTGCTGAACTTGGCATAAAGCTGGTGCTCTCGAAGCTTCTCTAGGACCAATCTCAAGTGCTCATCATGCTCTTCTTCAGAATTGGAGAAGACGAGTATGTCATCAATGAAGACGACAACGAACTTGTCCAAGTACTCCATGAAGACCTTATTCATGAGGTACATTAAGTAGGCAGGGGCATTGGTTAACCCGAATGACATGACCGTGTATTCATACAGGCCATACAGGGTTACAAATGCCATCTTCGGAATGTCTTGGGGTCTGATCTTCAGCTAGCAGTACCCAGACCTGAGGTCGATCTTGGAAAACACCTTGGCTCCATTCAACTGATCAAACAGGTCTTCAATATTGGGGAGTGGGTACTTGTTCTTTATTGTGACCTCACCGAGAGAAATGTAATCGACATAGAGTCTGATGGTTCCATCCCTCTTTGACACAAATAAAATAGGTGATCCCCAAGGAGCGGCACTAGGGCGAATGATCCTTTTTTGAGCTGCTCTGCTAGTTTCTTCTTCAATTTAGCGAAATCTTCGGATCACATCCTGTAGGCCTTATTATAGATGGGCCTTGATCCGGGCATAAGCTCAATGATGAACTGAATGTTGCGGTCAGGAGGCATTCCAGGAAGCTCATCAAGAAACACATCCGGGTATTCACATACAACCGACACTTGATCCAACTCAACTCCCGATAGACAGTTAGCCTGAGGGGCTTGAGTAGAGGTAGGTTTGGGAACATACATGACTTCCACTCCTTGGCTATTGGTCATGGTGACAATCCTCTTGGCACAGTGTAACATGCCTTAGTGCTTTCTTAACCAATTCATGCCAAGGATGACATCCAAGCCGGGTGAATCCAGAACTATAAGGTCTGCTAGGAAGTCTACCCCGTTGATGTCAATCTTTAATCCCTTACACCCTATCCCAGACTTCATAATTGAACCCAGGGTTTGCATCAACATACGACTACCCAGGGGTGTAAGTTTCATGCCAATTTCTAATGCAAACTTTTGGGTGACAAAAGAATGCGAAGCTCCACAATCAAACAATACTAATGCTGGTGTTGACTTGATGAGAAACGTACCCAGTATGACGTCCGGGTCTTCCTGGGCTTCCTCTGCGGTGACGTGATTCACACAACCCTTGCCATTGTTGGGCTGGTTGCGGGGAGCAGGGTTCCTTGGGGGTGATCCACGGGGTTGACCTTGAGCTGGCGCATAGGGGCATGGTGCGTCTGGCTTTTGGTTGGGGCAGAGCTTAGAGATGTGTCCAGACTGACAACATCCAAAGCAGGTGACTTGCCTAGGGTTGTTGTTGAAGTTTCTGCCATCGTTGTTGTTATTTGGGTTGTTGTAGGATGGCCTAGGATTGGCATACTGCTGAGGCTGGTAGCTCGAACGAGGCGCAGGAGGTCTAGCCTTCTCTGGCTGATAGGTTGGCTTGGCTAGGGCTAGCTGCCAGGGGCGAGCCTTCTAGTTGCTAGAGCTACCCTTACTGATCATCTTGCGCTTGCGAGTGTCGTCTATGGCATGACGCTTGTCTTCCAGCATGAGGGCCTTGTTCACTAGGTCGAAGAAGATACAACGGTTGCGGATGATGAGCTGATACTGCAGGGTTTGTTGAAGTCCTTCCATGAAGCGTTCCTTCTTGGCAGCTTCTGTGTTGACATCTTCAGGTGCATACCTTGACATCAGGTTCTACTTTTGTAGGTATTCCCTGACAAAGCCACTTCCTTGCTTCAGCGCTAAGAACTCTCTCATCTTGACAGCCATGATCCCAGAAGGAATGTGGGTGGTGTCTAATCCTTCCTTGAAGTCATTCCATGTGATCACACGCTCACCTTGCATGACCTTGAATCCATCCCACCAAGCTCGGGCGGTACCACCAAGGTAGTGAGAGGCATGAAGCACCTTCTCATGATCCTCATTGCCATTGACCAATGCAAGGAGATCCTCGATGGTGCGGATCCAATCATCAGCATCCAATGGTTCATCAGTCTCGGTGAAGGTTGGGGGCGAATTCCTCATGAACTCAGACAGAGTGGAGCGGCCATTGTCGTTCCTGCCTTCCTACTGGTTGTTCACAAGGGCCTGAGCCATCTGCTCGATAGCAGCATTGTTGGCTTGGCGTTCCTCCCGGATAACTTGGAGAAGCTGAGCTATGGTTATGTTCTCCGGTGGAGGTAGTGGGAGAGGAATGTCGCCTTGTGGCTGCTCCTGGTGCACTCCAGCGTGAACGGCCCGACCAGCTCCCTGCTGCTGGCTTGAGTTGCCGGCTTTAGGGTTGGCGAAGGAGCTATTGCGGGTAGCAGTCACCATCCTGTTTGGAGCAGCCAAGTCAAATAACTAGGGTAGACAAGAGGAAAAGCAACAATGGAAAAGTGCACCTAAGGGGGTTGGTCGAGTGGAAGTGTGATAAATCAAAGGTCGAAAGACCAACATATATATTAAGATAGACGATGTAGTCACTTACGTATTGCCTAGGGCAAAAGTACGACTTGCATCAGAACACAAACAACAAACAAACAACAAGCACACATGGTTTCATATGAACCATTACACGAACTCGACTTCACATGAGGGAGATATGACTGATCCTACCCTAGGGGTTCTCGGACTCAGGTGGTGGAGTGCTCGGTCTCGAAGTCACGCTCCTATGGGTCTTCCTCCTGTTCATCATCTGAACGGGCATCATTCCTGGTCAAAGGGGTCTGGGAACGAGGAGGTCCATCACGATAACGCTTTGCTAGCGGGTCGGTGAAGAGCTCACGGTACTCCTTCGCACTCATGCGATGACAACGTGTGGGTGCATTCCTAGTTGGGGGTACTCCTCCTCTGTAAGCGACAGCTGGCCGTCCTTCGGGGGATCCATCCTTCTTGATCTTGTCTGGCTTTGTCTTGGCTTGCCGAAGTAGCTCTCGGGTGTGGTGAATTTCCTCGCGGAGCTTCACGGACTCCTTCATTAGGTTATGAACCAGACTATCGGCAGAGAGGCTGAAGTAGGTCTGGAACCTGAGTGGCATGCCATCCTCCTTGGATGGGATCAGCGTCCAACTATCGCCAAGATCATCCTTCATGAAGGGAAGGTAACCAGTAGCAGGCTCGTCAGCCATCTCTGGAATGATGTCTCAAAGGTGTAGGAGTGCCTTGCGTGCCGTTGTCTCGACTGCAAGTATCATGGTATCCATCCGTGGTCCTTCAAAGAACCAACTAGTCGGGAAGTCGTTTGCCTTCATGACCACATCCACGTGGTACTCCTTTGTGAGGGCATTGACCCAGTGCTTGTGGTAGATGAAAATGGGTGGTTGGCCAAACTGGCACTTCTCCAGCCTATCCCCAAGGAGTAAGGGAAATCCGGATGTCAGGAAGGCTTCGGGTACGACATCCATCTACAATGGTTTGAAGGGAGGAGAGTCACCAAAGTGTTGTGTGAAGAATAGAAGAAGTAAATAGTACAGAATCCCTAAGTATAGGTGCTAGGTGTAATTTTGAAAGCGGTTTTATCCTGACTAACATCCATGCTAACTAAGGGCTTCCTACAGTCAGGATTGCTCTGATAACTGCTCTGTGAGGACCCCGACTCATAAGTCGTGATCACCGAATGCACATGTACAATGATCCCAGAGATCAATGATCACCGAACACACGAAAGCTTAATAACAAGAGTCTTACATCAACATTTAGTGTCTTACACAAATAAAGACACCAAAGGTCTAGTCTTACATGGATAGGGCCACAAGGGCTAAACACTTAAATAGAACCAGTAGTGGCAATCTGGATCGAAGCATGAACCCATGCCATCAGCCTTAAACCTACAGGTACTCTGACTAGGAAGTGTCCTAGTTCGCATGTTTGTCTCCAACGAACTCTTCAACATACTCCTATTCTTCCATGCCTGGCCAATTAAATAACTAGTGGCAAGCCAATGAGTACTTTGAATGTACTCGCAAGCAACCCAAGTTATGGAACAAGGTAAAATGATGCATGATATAACACTAAGTAGGTAGTATGCGGAAAGCCAATTTTGAGTGCAATGACTTGATCAAATAACTAAGTACGATTGTGTCAACAGTTGGCAGATATCCATATGAACAGCTACATATATCATCATAAACAGGGGTTGAACATTTCAGGTTCATTCATTATGCTAGGTCATCAGACTTTGTCAATCGTCAACCTGAGTCATCGGACTTAGCCCAGGTAACCTCTTTGTCACCAACACACACACACTCACACCGAGTTTGCAAAAACATCCGAACGTAGTTTAAGAAGGACATCCAATTGTCCATGACTACGGACGCGGCTATTCGATTAGTTTTACACTCTATAGAGGTCGCACACTTTACCCACAAGACTCGGGGAACTTCCGTGTCATCCACAACTCGCGGTATATAACATACCTGAGGTAAGCACCCAAACAATGCCTTTCCCATGGTGATATTGAACAAGGAGTCCAGTCGTTGGTGCCATCCCTCATGATGTACATCATGCGTAACATCCATGAGGGCACGCAACGGTGTGCCCAATGCCTGTAAAGACAATGCATGGCCTTCCACTTTTGGGACGACCCCGTCTCAAGAGTGACCACTTCACTCCTGCCACCAGTAATGCGAGCTCCCTGCTAGCACCAACCATAGTAATCAATAAGGTCCCGTCCCATAAGGGGTATCATGGTTGCGCATGTAAGGTTAGGACGGTCAGTAGACCTTAAAACTCTTCGTTTTTGAGAACACACACTCACTTGCTCCAGCACACCACTTATTGCTCAAGTGGTCAACCAACTTATCATCATCTCCCTCCGGCATTAATGGCTCCCTACGGGGTTTTCGAAAAGCCTTTGAAATCATTTCTTCCTTCCCATCACTATGCATAAATCCCATCCCACTTGTGTAGCCTCTATTAGCATCCTATCTACTCCCACCCGCATAACCATCATAAGGTGGTAGGGTCATGCACGATGCAAGTGTCAATGGTAAAAGTATCAGAGGTATTCCACTGGGGGAGGGGGGACACCGCATCATGATCAGTCATCGAAACAACATGTGCTATATATCATGCATGAAAAAGTTTCTTATCATGGTCAAAGGGCTGCTTGCGTGGCTCAACAAAGTCTCCAGGGTCTTTGAAGTCTTCGGGTCCAACTTCTTCATCAACAGCGCAATCTATCATCGCAAATAAAAGCGATAAAAATAAGCATCACACAAAAATAGAGCACACAAGCTACTATTAAAAATGCTACCCTACTCTGATAAATACTAAAAGCTATACTAAAAATATTTTTCTAGGGTTTTGAAGTTCAAAAGATTTCAAAAATATTTAAAACAGGTGCTGATAACTCCAAATAGGGGCTTTAAATTAAAACAATACATAAAAGATTTTTAAAAGTTTACAAAATAAGCACTATTAAATTCTAGGGAATATTCTAAGATTTTAGGTGCTAGAATATTTGGAATTTGATTAATATTCAAATTTGTGGAACTTTTGGAAATTAAATAGAAAAAGAATAAGAGAAGGGGGTCCTATGCCCTCACGACTGTTAAGCCTCATATGTTAAGTATTTTTAGTGGTGGGCCTATAAAAATCGGGTGCTGCTAATTCTTCTTAATGTGGTGTGTTTGTGTAGGACACTTACAAGCGAAGCATTGGTTAACTTTTCATGGCTATCACAATAGTTTTGGGCCTCGAGGAATATGAGTTGGCAAGGCATGAGATGTCTTCAAGAAACTAGAGTCGTATAGAGATACGATTAGCAGGTGTTGCTTATCGAGTGATCTAGCCTTCTAGCGGTCAAAAGCTCACTAGTTGACATGTGGATCTTGGATCTTGAATCGTTAAAAATCAACGGAGGGATGTTGATTTTAGTGGGAGTAATGTTCTTATTAAAATGTTTAATTTGAATCAGTCTTTAGGAATACATGTCTTAGTGTTTTGCATAGACGACCTGAAGGAGATGTTTGACAACTTACGGGTCTACAAAATGATGCTTAACCCGACTAAGTGTGTTTTCGGGGTTCCTGCAAGCAAGCTCCTGGGTTTCTTGGTTTCAGAACGGGGGATTGAGGCCAACTCAGACAAGATAAAGGCCATCACGTTACTGGCCAAATCGGCGAGCGTCAATGATGTGCAGCGCATGGCAAGTCGAATTGCCACTTTGAGACGCTTCATCGGCCGCCTGGGCGAGAAGGCTATTCCTCGATACCAGATGATGACAAAGACGCATGACTTTGTCTGGAGTAAGGCTGTGGATGAAGCCCTGGAAGCACTCAAAAAACAATTGGTTGAACCACCGATTATGGCTACTTTGGCTGAGAAAGAGCCTTTGCTCCTCTACGTGGCGGCTAACAACAGGGCCGTCAGCACTACGATTGTCACAGAGCGCAAGGAGGCAGGGAAAGAGGATCCGGTTCAGAGGCCGGTTTATTATGTTAGTGAGGTTCTCATAGAATCCAAGAAAAGGTACCCGCATTGGCAAAATCTAATATATGGGGTATTCATGGCGAACTGCAAGTTGAAGCATTACTTCCTTGGACATCCGATCAATGTGTTTAGCTCTGCCCTGTTGGGTGATATAATTCAGAACAGGGAAGCTACAGGCAGGATTGCTAACTGGGCACTGGAGCTTGGGCCACTTAATCTAAAGTATGTGCATTGCACGGCTGTTAAGTCTCAGGCGTTGGTGGACTTAATAAATGACTGGACAGAGTGTCAATCACCTGAGGAAAAGCCGGACAATACATATTGGAAAATTCACTTTGATGGGTCTAGACAGTTGGAGGGATCAAGGGCTGGAGTAGTCTTAACTTCCCCCAAAGGTGGTAAATTATGTTACGTGTTGAGGCTGATGTTTCCTTGTACTATCAATGCAGCTGAATATGAAGCCTTGCTTCATGGCCTCCGTGTGGCCAAGGAGATGAATCTCAGCCGGCTTAGATGCCTCGGCAACTCAGACCTCATAGCTCAGCATGTTTCGGGCATGTGGGACTCCAAGGATCCACAGATGGCGGCTTATCATCAGAAGGTGGATATCATTGCTGGTCATTTCAAGGGTTATCAGGTGGAGCATATTGACCGATGCAGGAACGAGGCAGCTGATGCATTATCAAGACTGGGCTCTCAACGTAAGCTGGTGCCACCTAATGTTTTCTTGGATGTGATATATCACCTGTTTGTTAAGCTACCTTCAAAGGAGGATCTGGTTATACCCGACCTGGAAGGATAGCTGGTGCCGGCTCTGCACGCTATTCCAGATTGGACGTTACCATACTTGGCATACCTAACTCCTGGCAACTTTCCTGAGGACAAGACTCTAGCACGGAAAATTGTGAGGCAATGCAAGTCCATGACCATCGTTACTGGTGAATTGCATAACTGCAGCGTCACCAGCGTTTTCCAACGTTGTGTTTCTCCTGAAGAGGGCATGGAGATCTGAAATGAAATACACGCTGGTGATTGTGGACATCACGCTGGCTCAAAATCTTTGGTGGCCAAGGCCTTCCGGCATGGTTTCTTTTGGTTGACGGCTCATAGACACGCAGAGGACCTGGTTTCCCAGTGTGACAGGCGTCAGAAGTTCAGAAGACATGCCCACGTGCTGCCTCAAGAATTGCGGATGATTCCAATCACTTGGCCATTCGCAGTCTGGGGGGCTTGACATGGTTGGACCTTTCAAGAAGTCTAAGGATAAAAAGACCCATCTCTTGGTGGCAGTGGACAAGTTTACCAAGTGGGTTGAGGCTGAGACAGTTAGTAAATGTGACGCGGCCATGGTGGTTTAGTTTGTCAAAATATTGATCTACCATTTTGGGCATTCTCATAGTATCATCACAGACAATGGAACAAATCTATCCATGGGGGCGATGAAGGCATTCTGCAAAAGTGAGCACATCCAGCTTGATGTCTCTACTGTTGCTCATCCACAATCCAATGGTCAGGCGGAGTGAGCTAACCAAGAAGTCTTGAGAGGTATCAAGCCCCGGCTTATGGTTCCTTTACAATGAACGCCGGGCTGTTGGGTTGAGGAGCTACCATCCGTCCTTTGGAGTATCAACACTACACCCAATAGATCAATAGGTTATACGCCTTTCTTCATGGTGTACAGTGCAGAGGCAGTGTTACCAAGCAACATACGTCATGATTCTCCATTAGTGGCGGATTACATGGAAGATGACAATGAGATGACGCGTCAGGACTTGTTAGATGCTCTGGATGAAGCACTTGATCTTGCAGCAACTCGGTCGGTGATTTATCAACAAGAACTGCATCGCTATCATAGACGCATGGTCAAGACCCGGACGTTCCAATAAGGCAACTTGGTGTTACGTTTGATTCAAGATCATATGGATGCACACAAGTTATCTCCTCCCTGGGAAGGACCTTTCATGGTCAGCAGAAATCTAAACAATGGGTCATATTATCTCATTGACATGCAAGACGAGTCACGTACCTCTGGACAGGAGACCCATCGGCCGTGGAATATCGCTCATCTGCGGCCTTACTATACTTGAGTCATCGACTCCCATATTTGTACATACATGCTTCACTGTATCTATATTTTTCATATAATAAAGTTGGCATCCCTGCAAGCCAGGGCCTCTGCCATTTTTCTTTTGCATTACAGAGTTGTGCAAAGATGAACACTTCCACATGGTCACATGGGGGCTTCCAACCCACCGGATTTAGATCGCTCACCCTCTTGATCGGCTCTTCAAAAGTGAAGGATATGTTGTCTTGTTTACTTTTGCGGGTTTTTATTTCTGAAAGATGAACTACTGTTAAGTATGCTGAAAGATGTTGTGCAAAGAATGCAAGGCAGATTATAAGTGCATAAGATGATTGTAACGTCATGTGTGCATGATGGCATGGCTGGGGCAATCAAGTTTCTACTACGCCTATTACAAAGCTCTCCAGGAGCTCAAAAGATGAAGGACTTGTTAACATATGAACACATCACTGTGTACCCTCGACGCCGGGGGTGATGCACCGCAGCTCACGTCGAAGGAGGTCCGTCCGGCAGCATGATACGCAAGACAGTCGACGGACGCTTTTGCAGACCCGAAACCCAACACGCCCGGGAGGGATGCTGTCAGGGATTGCGGTGGCTATAGGCTGCCCTAGGTCGATTCACTCGCCCCTAGAGCCTCGGGATTCGCAGCTCTCAAACGAAGAACAGCGAAGAACGAGAGAGAAAACGAAGAACGTAGATGAAAAAGTAGTATAGATTGATTTGTTCGATTGTGTGTTGTTCAATCGGCCCTCACCCCAAACATATATAAAAGGCAGCTGGACTTCCCGTACAAGAAAAGGATTCATCTAGGATTTCCTTACAAGAAAATTACATCAATTCACGTCCTAGAGTCCTAGCTCTAGTTTCACTTGGGTTCATCCCAAATCTGGCCCAATCTTCTGTCTTGCTTCTTGCATGGGCCGTGGAATCGGGACATGACCTCTGATGGAGATGGCCCAAACATAAATTTTGTGTGCTTAGATGAGGCCAACAATCTGTATGTTTATCACTTTCCCAAATAAAGCCATCTTCAATACTCCATGAGGTCATCTTTAACTTTGAATCGGACTCGATCACGTAGCAGACTGGACTGTCCGAGTGTTGTAACGTCTCTGCAAGCCGCATGCTATCTCAGATGATAATGGACTTAAAATCAAAGTTGACTGTTTCGACGTTACGAACAACTTTCATGTTGAACAACTTTCCATCCTAGGACATGTTGAACTCTCACTCGACCGAAACTTTCACTCGACCGTAACTGACCGGTACTTTTCACTCGGACGGTGATTTTCACTTGGACGACAATTACACTCGGCCAGTACTTTCACTCGACCGGTACTTTTCACTCAGATGGCGATTGTCAACCGGATGGTAATTTCACTCGGACAGCAATTTCACCCAGCTGGATGGAAAACTTTTCACTCGACCGGATGGCAAACGTTTCCCTCGGTCGGCAAACTTTCACTCGGAAATCCCGAGTGAAACTCGAGGCTGATTTTGTTTTGCCTCTCTAGGTCGCATACGTCCTTGGATTGAGAGGAATTATATATCAAAATCAATTGCCTCAATGACACAAAACCTTTTTATGTTGTAAGTTTTTCCATCCGAGGACGTCATGCGGGCCGAATGACTCGTGCGACCCGTCAGACATGTGTCTGATCTCCTGTGCCATATCTTGCTTTGTGGTATGGCTGCACTCTGGTTGCTCTAACTTTTGCATACGACCTCAAATTGAGATGATCTATATATCAAAATCGATCAGCTCGATGAAACGAAGACAACCCATGTATAACATTCCTTCATTAGAGGTTACCTTGGGGGTGTAATCGACGAAAAAGCAGTCAGAACATCTATATTACAATCCAAGTGTAATTTGGTCAAATCATAAAATTCTACTGCCGATAAATCATTTTGTTTGGCTATTCTCAAAGCACTCAAATTTACCTCCACTAGTAAAATAGCCTCTTGACCGTATACTAGCTCATATGGAGTTACCTTTTTGGCATCATGCCTTGAGATCCTATGTTCCCATAAAGCCACAGACAACAACTCATGTCACTTTCTTGGATTATCCTCAATATTCTTCTTGATGAGTTTAATCAATATTTTGTTGCTAGACTCAGTTTGTCCATTATCGTGGGCATAATACGGAGATGAATTGACCAACTTTATGTTGTATGATTCGGCAAACTCTCTAACATGATGTGACATGAAAGACGAACCTTGATCCGTAGTTAACGTCTGAGGAATGCCGAATCTATGAATGATGTGTTCGGTTATGAATTGAATTACCTCCGTATGTGTCATGTTCTTGAGAGGTACTGCTTCAGACCATTTAGTGACATAATCGGTTGCCACCAACACAAACCAATGCCCCATTGAAGAATATTGATGAATTTGTCCAATGAAGTCTAAACCCCATCCTCTAAAAGTCCACGGCTTGATAATACGATGTAACATAGCAGCAGGAGCCAACTGAATATCACCAAATTTTTGACAGGCTTCACACCCTTTATAATATCTGAAGCAATCATTGATCATAGTCGGCCAATAAAATCCAGCATGTTGTAAGAGCCATTTCAGTTTGGGTGCCGACTGATGAGTACCACAAATGCCTTCATGTACCTCTCCCATAGCAACTCTTGCTTGGTCTTCGTCCAAACACTTCAAAAGAACATCTTCAACTGTTCGGTGATAAAGACCATCATCTCTCATCGTATATTTGGAAGCCATATGCCAAACAACCCTGTCCACCCTTTCACTCGGATTGCACAAGTAATCAATAATGGGCTTCCTCCAGTCATGATTTTCACCTGTACTAGATTTATTGTTAGTGGCCAAATCAATGGGCACTAGCTTGGCCTCTCTCATATTAGCAAGACAAGACATCGACTTCTGAGAAATATGAAACATGCCATGATCAACATGATAGCCGGATGCTTGTTGTGCCAACTCGTTTGCTCTCCAATTATCATGTCTAGATATATGAGAAATGCAAAAATAATCCAAAGTAGAAATCACATCTAGACACTTATCAAGATAAACATTAAATGATTCGTCTAAACATTGAAGGACTTTGGACACTTATTGCACTACTAATAACGAATCACCAAAAGCCTCAACATGTGTAGCACCTATAGCGAGCAACATCTCTAAACTGAATAACAATGCTTCATATTCGGCTTGATTAGTTGTGCAAAAATATTCCAGTCGGCACGAGGCTTCAAAAATAGCACCATGGGGAGGTATTAAACAATACCAACACCTTGGCCATTGCTACAAACTGAACCAGCAAAATATAACCTCCATGGCACTAACGATACGGGATTTATACCAACATCATGCTTGTCATTAATCTGATGCTCAATAATAAAATTAGCAAAAATTTGGCCTTTCGTGGATTTCAAATATTCGTAAGCCAAATCATACTCAATTAAATCATAAGCCCACTTGCCAATTCTACCACTAAAAATTGGTCTATGCAACATGTATTTAATGACATCGGTTTGACAAGCTACTATGCAGGCACTCGGCACTAGGTAATGTCTTAGTTTTGTGCAAGCATAATATAAACAGAGGCATAACTTTTCAATAAATGTATACCTTGTCTCTACGTCCAATAAGTGTTGACTCAAATATGTAATAGTATGTTCACTTCCTTCGGTTTCTTGAGTCAATACAGCACCAATAACACCATCCTCCGCCGCAATGTAAAGCCTAAAGGGATTTTTATATTTAGGTGCTTTCATCACTTGAGGAGTGCTCAAATAAGTCTTGATCATGTCGAATGCTTCTTGCTGTTTTGCGCCCCAAGTAAAATCAACATCATTCTTTAACCGAAGGATAGGAGTGAATGCATCAACCTTCCCTGACAAATTAGCTATGAACCTTCTCAAATAACTGATCTTCCAAGGAATTTTTGCATATCTCTCTTGCATGTTGGAGCCTCCACTTTTTTATAGCTTCTATCTTTTTGGGATCAATTTCTACGCCATTTTCATGAATAATGAAACCCAAAAACTTCCCAGCTGATACGCCGAATGCACACGTCAAAGGATTCATCTTCAGTTCGTATTTTTTTCACCCTTTCAAAGGCCAAACACAAATCAGCTAGATGAGATTCAAAAGCATACAATTTGACAACAATATCATCAATATAAACCTCAAGTATTACAACGAGTAAATCATGAAAGATTAAATTCATAGCCCTTTGATATGTGGCGCCAACATTCTTTAACCCAAAGGTCATCATTGTCCTTTCAAATAAACCAAGGAATCCGGGACATCGAAAAGCTGTTTTGGACATGTCCTCCTCGGCCATGAAAATATGGTTATACCCCCACATTGCTATCAAGAAATCTAATGAACTTATGTCCAGAAGCATCATTAATAAGCATATCGGCTATGGGCATGGGATACTCATCTTTGGGCATAGCTCTATTCAAATCTCTGAAATCAATGCACATCCTTATCTGTCCAGAGCCCTTCTTCTCTACTGGCACAATGTTAGAAATGCACTCGGCATACCTACAAGGTCTAATAAAATTAGCTTTAAGTAAACGTCATATCTCTTCTTTGATCTGACCATATGTTTTTGGATTGAACTTCCTGGCCGATTGCTTATCATGTCTAAAACCAGCCTTTATAGGTAATCGATGCTCTACTAACTCTCGGCTTAAACCGGGCATCTCATGATACTCCCATACAAAGCAGCAAACATATTCTCTCAACAACTCGATCAACCTAGCTTTATGATCGGCTCTTAAGTTTTCATTTACAAAACGTCGGCCTAGGAACAGAACCATCCCCTATATTTATTTCTTTTAATGGATCTGTCGATTGAAAACCCTGTCCTAATTTATCCATGTCATCTAACTCCTCTACAGATTCATACATATTGTTCTCACTAGACCAATATATTGCAAGACCTTTCTGCAACCACTCGGAATTAGAAGCCATTTAAACATATCATACCTTGGATCCGATTGCAACTAATCGGCTTTAAAGAGACGGGATCAAAGCCATTTTCATCGCACTAAGGAAATCAAACTCTGACAAGTCGCGTCCCATCAAGAAAGTAGCATTGGGATGTTGCCAATCCACGGATTCATCGGCCAAAGCAACACAAGCTGAGTTATCCGCATGGATGACTTCCACCTCATCATCAACCCACTCGATCAAAAACTGGTGCATGGTAGATGGCATGCACTAGTTTGCATGAACCCAATCATGGCCTAGTATCACGTTATAGTTACTTTGCAGCTCGGCGACAAAGAATGTTGTAGCCAAAGTTTTGCTCCCTACTGTAAGCTCCACATAAATCACACCTTTGGCCTCAGTTTTCTCTTTTCCTTCAAACCCATTAAGCACCATATTGGTCTTGATTAATTCATCATCAGGCAAACCCAATTTCTTGAAGACCGAATAGGGCATGAGATTCACCACAGCACCACCATCAACAAGCATCTGAGTGAGTGGTGATCCATTCATATGACCTCTAAGGTACAATGGTTTCAAGTGCGTCACTAGTTCTTTTGGCTTCTCGAATATTGCATTTCTAGGGCCAAAATCCAGCTGAGCCACTTCCCCTTCTTCATCTATAGCACGGAATTCAGTGGGTAAGTAATACACCATATTGATATCCATACCTTCATGAACCGGTGTAGACTCATAGTCCAACAGATCGTCTTCCTCTTCGCATGCGTCCACTAAATCTGAATTATGTCCGAGTGAAGGAGAAGCAATAGGCAACTGAGACGATGTCCTAGCTACATCGTCCTCTTTCGGTGGTGTAATTGCTACTATGATAGATGTAGAAGCCACTATGTCTTTCATTGGTTTAGGCTTCCACACCTGCTTCACTGGTAACATGGGCCGAGTGATATTGAACAACTCGTCCCTTTGCTTCTCAGCCTCTTGTTCTGCCATCTCTTGATTCCTTGACCTCTGTACTTTCCTCTTTTGTGTCTTTGTTAATACTGGAGGACACCACCTTGGCCGAGTGTATTTAGGATCAATTGGCTTCACTTGACTGGTACTTTCTTAATGATCATTGGTCGAGTGCTTTGGTGCGATAACAAGTATCGACTCAGTTGGGTTGCTACTCACAGTCGGCTCGTGCGCGGTGAACGTTTCATTGCCCAAGACGAGTGAGTCAGCATTGATATTTTCCTTGCCTTTCCTTGATTCCACTACTGCAACACTTGGTAGCTTGACGCGCCACTCTTGTCAACTTTTCTAGACTACGAGGTTTTCACTCGGGCGCACCTTTTTACTCGGATGAAATCCATTCGGACGTTTGACTGAGTAGAATCCACTTGACCATATTCTTTCATTCAAATAACTTCCTCCCTGGTGCATTCTTACACTCGGATAGTTTTCACTCGGACGCATATTTTGACCAACCGAGTAATGGACACCCATGCTTAGTCCGTTTTCATACGAGCATCCAAGCCGATCCCAAACAGGTTGTCGTTGTTCTTGTGGAAACGACACCCTTGATCCACTCGGTTTTGCATGCTGACTGAACACATTAGCTGATGGTGACCTTGGTCTCTTCAGGTACGATGACCGATTAGAACTAGCACCGGCTGACTGATTTGCATATTTGGAGAACAACATATCAAAAGTTGGCTTGCTTCTCTTATGATGTACCTTAGCTTCATTCCTCTTCCACTTGACAACTTTTGGACTCTTGGGTTTAACAAACTTAACATGAGTGTCTTGTTGCACCTGTGATTGCCCCCCGAGTGCAGGATTCTTGATAGTGATCTTGGTTACTTCCTTGCCATTGGGTTGCTTGTCAAGCACAACCTGCCTCCCCAACACCTTGCTGTCCTCCTTGCTTTTCCTAGGCTCACCAATAACGACATTATTTTTATTAGCAGATTCGGCTACCTCTGGCCGAATGAGCAACTTTTTTCCCTCCAAATCCCGAGTGTTCATTGGGAATGGCTGCTTATCAACTTACATCTCAGAAAAGTTCAATCGTCCGTCATTAATGGACCATTGTATCTTTCATCGGAAAACATTGCAATCATTAGTAGCATGAGAAATAGAATTACGATATTTGCAATAAGCACACCGTTTCAACTCTTCAGTCGACTGTAAAGTGTGAGATATCCTAATGATCTTAGCTTGCAGCAAAGCATCAAATATTTTGTCACACATAGCAATGTTAAAAGTAAACTTCATCTCTTCATCACGATTCTTATGAATCGGTTTCAGATCGTTGCAAGTAAACGGTTTGGCTTTAGACGGCCAAACAAATTCAGCAGCATACATATCACTTTCATCGTCCGAGTGATCACTACCATACTCAACCATATTCATCTTAGGACGATCAATTTATATCTATGCACCTCCTTGAGATCTTTGCTCCAGCTCTCCTGTGCCAAAGCTTTTTGCAAGACTTGGTTGACACTTAAAAACTCATAGCCTTCTAGCTTTTCCCGAATGTGAGTTTTCAAACCACTGAGCACAAAGACAGCCAAGTCCATTTCGGTTATCACCAAATTATAGCACCAGTTCTTTGTATCTCTAAATCTCTTGACGTAATCGGAGACCGATTCATCATTTTTATGCTTAACCGATGTAAGATGTGATAATTCAAGTTTGTTGTCGCCGCTATAAAAGTGATCATGAAATTTTTGTTCCAGCTACAACCACACACGGATAGAACCATGTGGTAGAGAAGAAAACCATGAAAAAGAAGTACCAGTTAATGATAAAGGAAACAAGTGCACTTTGAATTAATTCAGCGAGCCTGCTTCACCCAGCTGTGCTAAGTATTGACTAACATGTTCCCATGTGGTTTTTGTGCCTTCTCCATTGAACTTAACAAAATCTGGAATTTTATATCCCGGAGGGCACTGGATAGCGTCAAAGTACTCGGGGTATGGTTTTCGATAAATCCAATTCTGAGGTAACTCAACTCCAAAATTCTCTCAAAGCATCTTAGCCATCTCTTCTCTAAAACTAGCTAAAGTATCGTTCACAGTAGATGATGAAGCTTGCTGTTGTGGGATGGGAGGAGTAGAATTACTAGTAGTAGGCAGGAACTGTGGCACATATGCCGAACCATAGCTCAGCTGTGGCCGAGCGCTTGCACCTATAGGTACAGCTTGGTTCGATTTAGGTACCGAACTTGGCATTCTCATGATGGAATTAGCGGGTGCAGCCACAATCTGATTGGTGTGTGCAGGATAGTAATTTGTTGGCATGGGAGGTGTCGATGAAAGAGGTAAAGACAGATTAGGGTTTTCTACACTAGCAGCCACACCAATATTACCACTAGAAGATTGAGGCATATTTTCTGCGCATTAGTATTTTCTATGAAAGTTTGATAGACCAAATTATTACCATCGGCAATACGACTCTCAATCTCAGCCGACTGCTCGGGAGAAAAGGTAGTACTTACAGGAGGTTTAACCTACTGGGCTTGAAGAGGAGGGAACTTGATTTCTCCAATCAGACTGATATTGCCTTGGCAATCTTTCTTGAAGTTTCAAAGGAACTCCTGCAACTCCTCCTCTTCACGTGCCTTCTTGTACTCCTCATAAGCTTAGCGATGATCAGCCGATAGTTCATCAAGCTTGGGCTTAATGATGTTATCGGCATCTATCTCGAATGGCTTGGGAAGATCACACATGACTATTGGTGAGGATGATTGATCTTTAGTCCCCAGCGGAGTTGCCAAAAAGTGTGTTGACAAACGAACACGTCACTGTGTACCCTCGATATCGGGGGTGATGCACTGCAGCTCACGTCGAAGGAGGTCCGTCCGGTAGCGCGATACGCAAGACAGTCGGCGGATGCTTTTGCAGACCTGAAACCCCGCACGCTTGGGAGGGACCCCGTCAGGGAGTGCGGCGGCTATGGGCTTCCCCAGGTCAATTATCTCACCCCTAGAGCCTTGGGATTCGCAGCCCTCAAACGAAGAACAGCGAAGAACGAGAGAGAAAACGAAGAACGTAGATGAAAAAGTAGTATTGGTTGATTTGTTCAATTGTGTGTTGTTCAATCGGCCGTCACCCCCAACATATATAAGAGGCGGCTGCACTTCCCGTACAAGCAAAGGATTCATCTAGGCTTTCATTACAATAAAATTACATCAATTCACGTCCTAGATTCCTAGTTTTAGTTTCACTCGGATACAGCCCAAATCTGGCCAAATCTTCTGTCTTGCTTCTTGCATGGGCCATGGAATCCGTATATGACCTTCGATGGAGATGGCCCAAACATCAATTTTTTGTGCTTCGACGTGGTTAACAATCCGAATGTTGAACACTTTCCGAAATAAAGCCATCTTGAATACTCCACGAGGTCATCTTTAACTTCGAATCGGACTCGGTCACGTAGCAGACTGGGCTGTCCGAGTCTTGTAACGTCTCTGTAGGCTGCGTACTATCTCATATGATAATGACCTTAAAAGCAAAGTTGACTGTTTCAACGTTGCGAACAACTTTCATATTGAACACTTTTCCATCTGAGGCCATCTTGAACTTTCACTTGACCGTAACTTACCGGTACTTTTCACTCGGACAATGATTTTCACTCGGATGACAATTACACTCAGCCAGTACTTTCACTCGACTGGTACTTTTCACTTGGACGGTGATTGTCACTCAGACGGCAATTTCACCCGGCCGGACGGAAAACTTTTCACTCGACCGGATAGCAAATGTTCCCCTCGGTCGGCATACTTTCACTCGGAAATCCTTGACTCAGCTGCATCTAATGCCTCTTGGGTTGTACAAGTGGCAGATTATAAAAGTTAAGTCGCCAGGATGAAGGAATAATGAAGTTATTCTGATGCAAGTCCCAAGCAGATTGCAAGCAATATGTTTGGCACTTGGGGTCTAATGTCTGTATTTTCTCTCGAAGTTTAAATGGAAGTTTCGAGTTAACATTTCCATAATGACCCGGACTGGAGGGCTACACCCGGTGAGCTTTTGAACTATGGAAGTTCTGGCTCATCAATTTCATAATGACCCGGACTTGGGGGCTACATGCTAAGTTCTTTACAATATGACATGATTTGAAAGACCCGGTTCATCATTTGCAATATTAAACCGGCTCTTGGGGGATACATAAAGGTATAAGGGAAAAAGCAAGAGAAGGAGAGTACCTCATATCTTTTCTTCATTAAACCAACAAGTTTGGATTCCATGTTGCGGCTGGCAGAAAGATGATTCAAATAACCAACATGTAGATCGTCGGTAGACATTTTCTCTAGCACGGGAAATCCGAAATCAAGTTTTTCAGGAGAGCAAGTGTCAATCTTGCTGGCGTGTTTTGTCAACACATGCGGTGTAGGAGATTGATAGCCTGTCCCAATGATGATAACATCAGGATGAGATGGGTCTTTGACGACGGTTGAAGGACTGGGCAACTTAGTGTCAGCCGTCGGACTTTCAGGAGCTGTCTTGCGGTGATCCTCCGGCTCTGAAGGTGGAGGAGTGCGCTCAGGTGCATCTTTGCTAGCTTTAGAAGGTTTAGCAGGAGTGGAAGGAGTCGTCTCAGCAGTTTACGGCTTTTGGGTAGTAGCAAGAATGGTTGACTCGCTTGTCTTCCTTCGTTTTGCTTGAGCCCTGGAAAGTAAAAATAGTTGTCATGTGGTGCAAGGAAAGATATAATACACATACTGCAAGGTAAAAGGCATACTCTGGGTTGATCTTCATAGGACTAAGCTTGGAGGCAGTTGATTCGCCGGACGAAGGGGGTGACTCCTATAAATTGAGATAATAAAGTACAAGAGTAAGGTGACAGTACAAGAGTATAAGGCGGATATTAAGACTTGGTAAAAAGAGCACCTTAGCCGGTCATTTCCATGGAGCCGGGGAGTTTGGTAAGCCGGCCATAAGATCTTCAGTGCCGGATCTCCGGGTCTGACGTCGCGAGTCGTGTTGTTGCTTTTTCAAAGGAAATTTGGGGTCTAACAATGCAAGAGGATGCAAAAAGGGAACTTTCCGGACGACCTGCCGTAGTTTCTCTCGCAATAAGGCCTCTAAGTCGGAGGAAATGTAAGTTACCCTAGGGGCATTGGCGTGACTCGTTTCCGTCTCCTCCTGTGTACAAACAACGTCAGTAAGTTGCATAAAGAGACACTTAAGGGAATAAAATTTTCTACCTCTGAGTCGTTCAGTGCAAGTAGTTCTTGAGCCAAAGTTTTCTTCTTGTGTCCATGGGCGTTAAACGCTTGGGACTTCTTCTTCATGGGGGGAGTGTATTTCTTCTTCCAAAAATTAGAGTCGGCCTGTATGAAGAGACGCCAACATACTTAGAGATGCCAGGAATAAGGTTAAGACAGGAATGAGCAGTTTTGAGAAGAAGGTCCCTTCTTACATCCGGAGCTGGGTTTGCGATGCAGAAGGGTCTTAACCCAATCGTGTTGCAAGCCTCCTGGGTTTCACGAAGAAGTTGTTTTACAACAAAGTTGACATTTTGTTCTGTCAGAGGCGTGTGGTTAAAACAAAGAGGATCATTCTCATCGCCTGTGTATTCGCACATAAGTTGGTCATGCCAGCTTAGTGGTAAGACTTTCCACGAGACCCAATAACGGGTTAACTCGACTCCAGTTAAGCCGTTCGCCAGGAGGGCCTTTATCTTAGCAAAAGTCGGAGCATACTTCGGTTGCTTTGTGGGAGACATCCGGTATGGAAGTTCAGTGGAGGTACAAAGCTGGGTAGGGCAATAACCCGACAGTGGATTTTCTCCTTCTAGAGAGGTGTCCTTTCAATAAAACCAAGCCCTCTTCCATTCTTTGAGGTGGCTTGGCAAAAGGGCAGCCAGATAAGCCAGATCTCTCCGTCTCTGGATGGAGACACCGCTGAGCTCCAAGCTTGGTCCATCCGCCACTTCTGTTTGGCGGTTGACGTAGAAGAAATCACAGAAGAGGTTGACAGACGACTCTTCTTGCAGGTAAACTTCACACACTACTTGAAGTTGCACATGTTGGTGACAGAATTTGGGGCAATGTCTTGAGGATGAAGTTTGAAAAAGTGGAGGACGTCTCAGATTTTTTTTGACCCAGGCGGGCTGATACCACGGAGGAGGTGATCAGCGAATACAACAATCTCCCCATCCTTAGGGTTGGGCTTCTTCTTTGACCTAGGAACCCACCAGTGGATGACATCTTGAGCCGGCAATGAGCCCGTTTCTATGATCTCAAGCAAGAATTGCTCGAATATTCTAGATCCGACATAGTCATAGGATGAAGGTGCTCGAGACATGGTGGCGGGTCAACTGTCAGAAAGCGAAAGGTATGGCGGGTTAAGAAGAAAAAAATTAAAACGGCTACAATTAGCATTGTAGAGGAAAGCTAAGCCGCCAGTCCATTTTGCTAGAGAGCTGGCAAGGTAACGGAGGGTTAAGTGGGAAAGGTTGTGCTACAAATATTACTAAGGGAAGACAAACATGTTTCATATGTTATTAACATGACTACAAGATCTACAGGCAAACAAAAATGAAATCTAATTAAGGCCTAGAAAAGGAGTCGTGGAAGAACTGGCAGGTTGGCATATAGAAAGGAGTAGGATGCAGATCTAGGATGAACGAGTATTGACTACATATTCACGGCGGCGACAGGTTAACAACACTCTGAGATTCAAGGGATTGCTCCTCAGTCTACATTACGAAGAACAATCCGATGAACAGCAAAGAACACTAATGGCAACCCGAAGAACTCAGGGGGATTCAAGCAAGGAGACTACAGATTTGACAGCAGTGGAGAGGAGTACCTTGCGAATGCGATCGACGCGGGCAAATTTCTGGACCGATTCAGGATGATGCAGTGGCCGACATTGAAGGTGATAGTAAGATCCTATCGAACAGTGGAGCGTTGGAAGTACAGGCGTCACGAGGAGGAAGAAAGTTAACGAAGTCAGAGTAAAACAAAACTCCCCCTCGGGGCCCTCTTTAAGAGATGGGATGGCAAACAGTACGTGCGGGAATCGAGGGGGCAAAATGATGATTGGCCGAAGCGGATGCCTCGATTTTTGGGCCGACTATTTAATGAGAGGATCTGTTTCGGATGTCACGGAATCTTTCGGGCATATCCGTAAGTGATGTCATGGCGAGTTATGAAGTTCTTATCTTGCAGGTAATAAGGACGTAAGACTCGCCGTCAAATAAAATGGAAGATTGACATGGACAGGCTCAAATCAATCTGGGTCCTAATGTTGGGGATATAAGCCCACGGTAAGACCCACCAAGGAGGTGTCGGGTCATACTTGGCGTCTCGTTATCAAGTGCCAGAAGAGGAAGACTAGGACGCATGGAGGCTTACCAGATGGGCTGAGACGGAGGCCCAGAGACAGGAGGTAGCATAAGACCCGGGCAGGTGAGCCGCCCGGAGACGGCTTGCCAAAGGAGTGAAGGCGGCTTAGAGACAGGACCAGGCACATTGTAAGAGTCGGTTTGGGACTCGTGTAACCCGGGTCCTTGGCCTCCTATATAAAGGCAAGACTTGGGGACGGAATAGACATAAACCAATCCATCGAGATCTAGGTCAAGTGAATATGCTCCCTTGTAATCGATACTACAATCAATATACACAGAGCAGGATGTAGGCTTTTACCTCTTCCCGAGGGGCCGAACCTGGGTAAACCTATGTATTTCATCCCGATCAACCCCTTTGAGTCCACCGCCTTAGCGATGGCCTCGAACCTAAGTCTTCAGACATCTATCATGACAAAACCACAATAGTATGGCTCTGATTACCAACTTGTAATGCCCAAGATGTGATCCTATCCTTGTTTTGGCTCGAGGGCCTCGACAAGGATAGAAGCGCATCTTGTTGATACGCAATAATGGAAATCATTTCAAGTACATGTATACAAGAGATGAGTATATGGAATTGGCTTACACTCGACAGAAGCTACTTCATGATCACATCAATACAACATCATATTCAATCATCATACATAAGAGCAGGGTCCTACTACGAACAAAATGAAATGATAAAATGACATCCATCCTTGCTATTCCAGGCTGCCGGCATGGAACCCATCCTAGATCGACGAAGAAGAGGAAGAAGAACTCCAACGCAAACAAGCATCACTCTCACACAAAATCATTGCATTACCTGAACCTGCGACTATTGTTGAAGTACTCTATGAGCCACATGGACTCAACAATCTTATTTCCAAGGGTATGAAGACTAGCAAAGCTTAATGGGTGAGGTAAGGATAAGTGGGGGGCTGCAACAAGCACTAAGCATTTGTTTGAGTGGATAACTTACGAGTACAGAAAATAAGACGGATGGCCTACGCACATAGGACGTGAACTAGTAATGATCACTAAGTGATCATGAACACATACTTATGGTTGAACATAACCCCGTCATGTTATATCTCGGTTCAGAACTCATGAGGAGAGACACTCACGGTTACACACATAGTTGGTGTATTTTATTTGAGTTTACTTCAAGTTTTCTATGACCGCATGTTAAACAAAATTTACAAGTTGCCACAAAACCGTGGGCACGACTTTCATCAAAGATTTCACCCTGTAGGGGTGCTCCAACTCATTCATCCCAAACTAACCACACGCTGCACTATATTAAGACCGCACGGCAAGTTTCGACCCAATACGAGAATATTTCTCGCATGCTTTTGAAAACATTTTCTAAATGATGTCGCGGGTGCTTGTGTGTGTGGTTGGTCTCAAAATGGTCTACGACAAAAAATGGGAAAACCAGCTACTACGAACGGATTCAAGTTTTAAAAAATGTCGACAACGAAGCGCCAATGCAATGCGAATGATGCGATGACGAATGCGACAAGCAAATGAATCACATGATGACAGCGGAATAAAATGGGAATTTCTGGAGCGTCGGTCTCGGGCTGTTACATATCTGCTCGATAGCTTTGATCTTGGCAGGATTGGCTTTTATTCCTCACTGAGATACAAAGAACCCAAGCAGCATGCTGGATGGTACACCTAACACACACTTCTCAGGGTTGAGTTTCATATTGATCTTGCGCAAGTTCATAAAAGTTTCTTCTAGGTCATTGCTTCATCTTTGGTTTTGACTACTATGTCATCCATGTAAGCTTCCATGTTTCTGTGCAACCGAGGTTGAAATCCAATCTGCATGGCCCTTGCAAAGCTAGAACCAGTGCTCTTTAACCCGAACGACGTAGGCACAAAGCAATACGTGCCACACGGAGTTATGAACGCGGTCTTTTCCTCATCTTCCTTGGCCATGAATATATGGTGGTATCCGGAGTATGCATCCAAGAAGGAAAGCAAGTCACACCTAGAAGTGCAATCAACAATCTCATCGATGTGCGACAAGGGAAAAGGGTCCTTTGGGCATGCATTCTTCTAGTCAGTGAAATCTATGCAAAGCCTCCATTCCCATTCACCTTGCGCACCACTACCGAGTTGGCTAACCAAGTCTGATGCAATACTCTTTTGAAAAAACTAGCTACTTTGAGCTTCTTGATTTCATCGGTGATGAACTACTGCTGCTCCAAGGCTTGCTTCCTCACTTTTTGCTTGACGAGCCTATCGTGAGGGCAGATAGCAAGGTGGTGCTCAATTACCTCCCTGGAACACCGGGGATGTCACATGGTTGTCAAGCAAACACATCGACATTCACCCACAGGAAGGCAATGAACACGCTTTCCTATTTGTCATTAAGGGTGGCACTGATGGTGAACATACCACCAATGCCATCCTGCCCTGCCGGGATCTTCTTTGTCACAGGATAGGTGACCTAGGACCTTTTGCTGGTGGAACTCTTTAGCAGGTCATCGACGGTTGCATCACACTCTAAATATGCGTGCTTCCCAAAGTCCTTGTAAGTGTCCCTGTTGGGCTTCTTCGCTTTCTTTGATTCAATGGCGGGAGCTGGGGTTTCCGCGACCTCAGCTCCTACCGCATCTCGATACATCTTGTCCACACATATAACTGCATCCTTCTTGTCAAATGGTATGGCGATGATTCCCATGGGCCCTTGCATCTTCAAAGTGTTGTAAGCATGGTGGAATGCTGCCATGAATTTTGCCAGAGCTGGGTGACCAAGAATTCCATTGTAAGGCATAGGGAGTTCGACCACATCAAACACCACCTCCTCAGTCTTGTAGTTAAACTCCCCACCAAACATCACAGGTAAAGTAATCTTTCCCTTGGGTCGGCTCCTACTGGGGTTGACGCCTTGGAACATGCCTATAGCTTTTGGCTCTTCGTCAGGGATCTGCAGCCTTTCAACCACCTTAGGGAGATCAAGTTCAACCCCGCCCCACCGTCAACTAATATATTGGTTACTTTGAGGTTGCGAATTGTTGGGGAGACCAACAATGTCAAACATCCGACTGCAGTGGTACGGTCAGGATGATCCTCTTCATTAAAGATGATAGGCGTGCGAGATCATTTGAGTGGTATTCTGGACTCTATAGCTGGCTCTATGGCATTAACCTCAGCTGCCCACTGCTTGAGCTGGCGACGAGAGGAATGTAAGGACACACATTGCTTCAGTAGCCTTCTGGAAGTCCCGATCAATGTAATCTTCCTCATCATCCTCATCATCACTCATATCGTCTCCTTTCTTCTCACAGCCTTTGGCTGGTTTTTCCTTCTCGTGCGGGGCCTTGCCATGCCGACCTCCTCTACCACCACGGCCCTTCCCAACAGCACCATCTTGGCCTCTCTCCTTGTCAAGTTCCTCGTATTCAGCCTTCTACTTCTCAGCAAGGTGGTCAACTTGACGGCATTCGTGGAGATCATGACCTTTGCTGCGATGGATTTTGCAGTATGGTCAGTCGGACTTCCCGGTTTTCTTTGTCGTAGCGGCCTCCTGGCAATCAACGCACGCGGCAGATCCCTTGCCGGGTGCCTCGTCCTCGGCCTTCTTGCCAGCATTGATATCTCCGGAGCTCTCAACAACCAACACTTCATTTCCCATAGGCTTCTTATTGCGCCTTCGGCTTCTCACGTTCGGGCTAGGGGCATCATCGTCATCATCTGAGTCGACTTCGATGCCAGCCTCTTCTACGGGTAGTCACCCGTGGGAACCCCGACTCATAAGTCGTGATCACCGAATGTACGTGTGTAGTGATCCCAGAGATCAGTGCTCACTGACCACACAGAAGCTGAATAACAAGAGTCTTACATCCGCATTTAGCGTCTTACACAAATAAAGACCATGAAGTCCAGTCTTACATAGATAGGGCCACGAGGGCCAAACACTTCAATAGAACAAGTAGTGGAAATATTGATCAAAAGCGTGAACCCATGCCATCTGCCTTAACCTAGAGGCATTCTGACTGGGAAGCATCCTAGTTCGCATGTTCGTCACCAATGAACTCTTCAACATACTCTTGTTCTTCCATGCCTGGCCAATTAAAAAACCAGTGGCAAGCCAATGAGTACTTTGAATGTACTCGCAAGCAACCCAAGTTGTGGAACAAGTAATAATGATGCATGGTATAGCATTAAGTAGGTAATTTGCGGAAAGCTAATTTTGAATGTAATGACATGATCAAATAACAAGGTAAGCATGCATTAACAGTTGGCAGATATCCATATGAACAAGTTACAGATATCATCATAAGCAAGGATTGAACATCTCGTGTTCATTCATTATGCTAAGTCATCAGACTTAGTCAATCGTCAGGCTAAGTCATCAGACTTAGCTCAAGTACCATCCTTGTCACCAACACACGCACACACATTATTTGTGAAAACATTTTGACGTAGCACAAAAGCGGTCATCCAACTGTCCTTGATGATCGTGGACACGGCTATTCAAATAGTTTTACACTCCCATAGGTTGCACACTTTACCCACAAGACTCGGGGAACTTCCATGTCATCCACGACTCTCGATATATAACATACTCGAGGTAAGCATCCGAACAATGCCTTTCCTCGGGCGATACTAAACAAAGAGTCCATTCTATTGGTACCCAGCCCAGATGATGTATATCCATCGTAGCATCCATCCAGGGACCAACGATGTGCCCAATGCCTGTGAACACGGTGCATAATCGTCCATGCCAGCACGACCCCGTATCGTGAGTGTCGATGCCACTCCCGACACTAGTAATGCGGGCTCCTTGCCAGTACCCACCAAAGTACTTAACAGAGCCCCATCCCATAAGGGGTATCGTGGTCGTACATGTAAGGTTGGAATAACGGTCGCAACTTACACCAATCCGTTTTTCGAAAACCACACACAGTCACTTGGTCCGATACACCACTTCTTTCTCAAGTGGTCACCCAACTCATCATCGTCTCCCTCGAGCATTAGTGGCACCCGACGGGGTTTTCGTAAAATCTTTGAAATCATTTCTCCCTTTCCATCACTATGCATAAATCCTATCCCACTTGCGTAGCATCTATTAGCATCCTATCTACACCCACCCGCATAACCCTCATAAGGTGGTAGGGTCATGCACGATGCAAGTGTCAATGGTAAAAGTATCAGAGGCAACCCACCGAAGGGGGAGAACCATATCATGATCAGTCATCGGAACAACAAGTGCTATATGTCATGCATGAAAAAGTTTCTTAACATGGTCAAAGGGCTGCTTGCCTGGTTCAACAAAGTCTTCAGGGCCTTCAAAGTATTTGGGTCCAACTCACTCGTCAATAGCGCAATCTATTGTTGCAATAAATAATGGTAAAAATAAGCATCACACAAAAACAGAGCACACAAGCTAATATTAAAAATGCTACACTACTCTGATAAATACTGAAAACTATAATAAAAATATTTGCCTAAGGTTTTGTAGTGTAAAAGATTTTGGATGTTATTAAACAGTGGTGAAAAGGTGCCTAAATTAGGTTTTAAAATAAAACAATACAAAAAATATTTTCAACATTATTCACGAGTGGCAATGTTAAATTCTATGGAATATTCTAGGAATTTAGGTGGAAAAAATATTGGGTTTGGAATTATTTTCAGATCTATGGGATTTATGGAAAACAGAGGGAAAAAGAAAAAG
The DNA here is from genome assembly GCA_022496015.1 of Hordeum marinum. NCBI lineage: Eukaryota > Viridiplantae > Streptophyta > Magnoliopsida > Poales > Poaceae > Hordeum > Hordeum marinum. The sequence goes on along the minus strand of CM039675.1, from coordinate 204,506,869 downwards.
GAAAAAGAAAAGGGCACTATGCCCTGGCCTAGTGGCGGCCAGCGGCTGGGCCGGCCCAACTGGCTAGCCAGCCAGCGTCATGTGGCCAGGTTCAAACCTAATGCGCGGGGCCCGGTTTTCTGCGACTGCGAGGGGGAGAGAGAGAGCATGGGAGGGAGAGAGACCAATAGGTGGGTCCCCTTGTCGGATCCTTATCCCACCTCGGGGCAGAGAGGGGAGGCGCTCACCGGCGACGTTGCAGGGAACGACGATGACAGGCGGAGGCGGGAACGGGCTCGGGAAGGAGTGCCGTTCCAGGGGAGGACGAGGGGGCACCGGAGGCGGTCGGATCGCCGACGGCGAGTACTTGCGGCGGAGGGAGCTTTGGGAGAAGGTCACCGGAACTTCGCCATGCTGCAAACAGGATGGGGAGAAGGGGGAAAGGCATCAGAGGTGCGAGGGAGGAGCAGCCGAAGAAGAGGGAGGACCGAAGGGGCTTTGTACCCAGAGATCGACGATGAGGTGGCCGCGGCGGTCCTCGGTTCTATCTCGAGCACACAGGCTTCAGGGGCTCTCCGGGGGGCACAAGAGGGCTACTGGGGGTGGAGAGAGAGACCAGAGGGGAGAGAGAGGCCTGGGAGGCTCTTATATGGGCACCCGATGGTCAACCGAGCTTGGGTGCGTCGGTGAGCTCGGAGCTGGGGCCAGAGTTGAGCAGAGAGGGCGAGGGCACGTCTGCGGTGCTCGTGGGGTTTGTCTAGGACGAGGGGGAGAGGTGAGAGAGGCGGGGGAGCGCGCGCGTGTGAGCTTCGCGGTTGGCTGGCTTGGGTGGCTGCGATGCATGCGAGGAGGGAGAGAGGAGGGAGAGAGGAGGGAGAGAGAGGAGGGGGGACAAGGGGCAGCATGTTGCGGATGCCGAGGCCGACCATCCGGCGAGAGGGGGCGCTTGAGGTGGTCGGGGCCATGTAGTGGGCAATGGCTATAGTGCCTGTCAGCACTATAGCGTGCTCCAGGGCGCGTGTTTGGCATGCCACGGCATGCCAACAACTTCTTGTGCATGTCCAACGGTGCCTAGGGGAATCTAGGGCATCTAGGATAAGAGAAAAATACCTTGGATGCCCCAGGAGAAGAATAGAGTAAGAGGGGAGGGGAGAAAGAGCTCCTGCCAGGGCTGTCCAGGGGTAAAAATGGGGTTTTAACCCCATCTTCCTATGGCCTATGGACTTGGGATTTTTACTGGAGGGGTAAGAGGTGAGGGAGCAAGGGTGGTAAAAATTTGGAGGCAAGGGGAAAGTAAAAGGTGGTCACAACATGATTCTTCCAAACCTGCAGAAGGTGTTTGATGGGGTTTAGTGCAAGCAAAGGGACTTTGCTTGCCATGATATTTAACATGATCAAATGGTAGTTGAAAATAAGCCTGATCACCAAGTTTGAGCTCACATGAGCAAAGTTGACAATGGAAGCTTTGTGAACCCTAGAAACTAATGGAAATCAGGTTTCTGTAGATCTAGTTATGCTAAGGTTTTATCCTTCATGCACTACTTAGTGTAGCATCACTATTTGGTCATCAGAGCATGTCCACAAAGTTTGGGGGCAAGGGGGAAACTTCACAATGTAAATTTTTCAAATTTGAATCTGGACTGGAAGGGTTTTGGGATGGTTTGATAAACCAAATCAACTTGGATTGAGGTGAAACTTTGCAAGATCATCACCTATGATAGTGTGGGCTTGCTGGAATTTTCCTGGAATTTATTGAGAATATTTCTTATAGAAATATTCCAAAATCTTGATTTGGACAGAAAGGGTTTTCAGGGGTTTGGCCCCTGATTTGAATATGATCATGTCTTGAAACTCATATATATGGAAAATATATGTCCACTGAGTGTCCCTAAATTTTCTCAAATATTTTGAAAGCATTTAAATAATTGTTCCCTAAGAAAAACCTTTTTTGGTATTAAGAAAAAGCCTTTAAATAAAATAGTAAAATAATCTTTGAAATTTATATTTGGTGGTTTTGGGAAGTCATAGATATAGTAGGTTTGAAATAAAGCCTTTGGGGTAGAAGGATCCACCCAATTTGAGGACTTGTAGTGCGAACCTCAACTCAGGGGTTTCTGAAAACCTAAATTGAATAAATTATTTTTGGTCAATTTTTTTTGATAAAAATTAGTTTTGGGCACTATTCACATGGCATGATCATTGGGAAGAGGTTTGGGTCAAGGAAGATGAATATGAAGAGGGATAGAATCTTAGAGTGCCATACACAACAATCAGTAAGCAAGCAAGCAAGAATTCAAGCAAGCAACAAGCATTGAAAAAGTTTTAATTGGCTCCAAATTTTATAAATCCAAGCATAGCAAGTGATACAAAACAAAGGGTGTGACATCACCTTCCTCAGCATGAGCACACTTGTCCGCCAACATGTACAACTCATTGACGGTCTTGGGGAGTCTAACATTAATCCTGGTCTGCATCCTCCTGTTGCGCACGTTCAAATGCAACAATGAAATCATGGATGCGGGGTGTATCTTTGGAATGTTGTGGTGTACTCGACTGTATCTCTGGATGTACTTTCTCAAGGTTTCTCCCTTGTTTTTTGAGAGGACTTGCAGGTCGCTGGGCTATCCTGGCTCCTAGAGGCCACTTGTGAAGACACAAACAAACTCATTGCACAAATTAACCCATAATGAAACAGAGTTCTCCAACAGGTGCATTAGCCATGATCTCAAATTTGGCTTGAGTGCCAAGGGAAATAGATGGCGAGGACCTTCTCATTTCTTCCCTTGGTGGCTTGAATGGCTATCATATAGATGCCCAAGAATTCCGCCGGGTTTAGCTTTCCATCATATTTCTTCGTCAGTTCGGGCTTGAAAGCTCGGGCCAATGGCTAGTAGACCTATTGCAGCTCGTGAGTGAAGACAGGGCACCTAACCTCATAAGGTAGGTACCCACCAGCACTGGGCGCGGGGGTGCCAGCATATGGGCCGTTCACCCTGTCAGATTAATGGTGTGCTTCCCGACGTCGCTCTATGGTGATGCGCGCGTCTTCCTTCCACCGGTCTTCCAGGACATGCCACAGGTCCTGGCGACCATGTGGGCCGGACGAGGGCCGTGGATGTCTCGTCAGCTCGTCGGCAAGAGAAGTTCGCTGTGGATGCCTATGGGACTGTTGTTGCGGTGGGGACTACACCGTTGGTATTGCCCCCTCGACACGACCGTGGACCTAGGCCACCGTCGTTGTTCATGTGCGTTGCGATGGCTCTGCACGCTATGATTTTTTGGCGTCGACAAAGGTGGTCAAACTAAGGATGGTGGCTCTCCACTCGTCCATCTTGTCAGCCACCGGCGAGAAGTTTAGCAGTAGCTTGGCGCACGCCATCGCTTCTGCCTTCTTGTTGGCATGGCTAGTTAGGCGGACCGCGGCATTGCTCGAATCCTGGTGGAACCAGGAGGGGTGTCGCCTCGTTCTTTTCATCGTGCACCACTCGCCAGGATGGTCGGATGTGCAGGAGGCCGAGCTTGTGGGTTTACGGCCCCGCTCGACGCTCCGTATTGCTCTAGGCAAGGCAGGCGCTAGTAGCCGCACCGGTGACGGGGCGCAATTGGGGGATCACCGCTTTTTCTAGATTGGGCGCCTCTGTTGTGGTCGAGGCCACCAGTGCGGCGGGGAGGTGGAGGCTGACCGTTCCCTCTGCCCGTGAAACTAGGTTCGTGCTCGCTAGGATGTTGTTGTTGTTGCTCCTCTCTGGCGCTCCCTACTTCAACTTCGGTCGCGGGGGACTTGACGGTGGCGCCGCCTGCGCCAGCCGCATCACCCACGACGCCCACCTCACCCATCACCTCTATGGTGCCATAGCTGTCCATAGGTGCGTGCGAGGGGGGCTTTCAAGTGGAGGGATGCGTGGTTGTGCCAGGCTTCTTCTTGGGAGCCATGGGTGAAGAAGACAATGATGAAGATCGACATGCCACTCACAATCTTGGGTTCGCACAAATGATGCCGCCTACAATTACATATGGGGCCAAGAGCCCCTTCGTGCTTCGGTGGGGGCGAGGTCACGTTGCACAAAGAGTAGAGGTAGTGAGGGAAGACGATGATGAGACGCTGGTGTTTCACCCAGGTTCGGGCCACTGAGAAGCGTAAAACCATACTCCTGGTTTGTGGATTTATCAGAGGAACACGAAGTATGCACAATGCTCAAAACCCGGCAAGGTTGCCTTCAGTAAAGCTGCTACACGAGTACAAGTGTCCAAAGGTCTAAATCTTTAGCTAGGTGGCCTTAGGCCTTCTTTTATAGCTCAAGGGGCGACAACAATGCAAAACTGACATTACCGAGTGATTAGATAGCCAACATTGCTATCATACCTAAATGTGGAACTTAGGACAGAATGCCATAAATCCTAGTCTAGGTGGCGTGCGGGGGTGCATTCCCAACAGGCTTCTACCATCGCTTTAGCTAACTATTGGACCACATCTTGACATCCTCTAGACGGGTGTCAAGGGGGCATAATCTGTCTTCCAGCATGTCGCCATGTGCTTAGAGAGATCCACTTATCCACCTGAGGGCTCGACATCGCATCGATAAGTGATTGGCATTGCGATGCGGTGGAGCGGTGGCCGATCGGCTCGCTCTTGCCGAGGGATGGCTTGTCGGATCTTCCTAAAGATGTGCGCGTCTTGGTCCTCGGCAGGCATCGGGGACATGACTGGCATGGTTTGGGTCCATCCTAGTCCGTTGCCTTGACCTTGCTGGTGTGGATTAGCCAGGGTAGGTTGCTTCTACTAGAGTATTGGTCTTCGATCCTAGTCCTGTCTTCCTACGTTGATGAGTTCTGCTACTACCACGTGTACATAAGTCAGGGGCACTGGGTACCCCTGTCCTAGTACACCGATAGTTAGGTTTTAATTCTTGCAAGTAGTCTATTCACCCCCCCTCTAGACGTCTCGTCTATCGATCGCTTTATTTGGTATTAGAGCTTTGGTCTCTGTAGCTTCAATCTCATCACCAAGGAGGAAGATGGATGCATCTAGTTTGGGAGGTATTAGTTGTAGAGTGCATGTTCTCGATGGGGAGTACTATAGTCAATGGAAATATGAGATTGTTGAGATATTCCATGAATTCCATTTGAGAAAGTATGTTAAGAGCCCATATGTACCTCCCATTGATCCTTTGCATCGCACACATGAAGAGGAAATTCATATGCTTTGCAATCTTAGAACTATTAATCTCATTATCAAAGGTTTGCGTAGATTTGTGTTTGATCAAATGAAGAATTTTCAATGTCCTTATGCTTTCAGGAATGACTTGGAGAAACGATATCCAAGTTATTCATTCAGTAATCTTGATGAAAATGTTCATAAATCTCTTGCCTTTCACTTAATGAACCCTAGTGATCTTAACTTTGATGAATGCTTATTCGAGCTTCTCCATCTCATGCATGCTAAAGGAGATGTCACTACCATCAATAAAATTATCTGTGAATCCATTCACATTCATAAACTTGAACATTGTCATTATCTCAATCCTAACAAATCTCTTGTCTCTTATGACGAGGATATCCCAGTTGATGATGAAGATGTGGAACATGGCTACTATGAGGAAGATGAGTTATTCGACATCGAGTGTGAGAAGACTATGAGGAGTCTAAGTCTCATGGAAACCTTCAAGGACTACATGGCCGAAGGAAAGGAATGGATTCTCGACAGTGGATAGACCGATCATATGTCTGGAGATAGAGACATGTTTCAAGAAATCACACCAAACCATGGACCGCGAAGGTATGTAACTTTTGGAGACAACTCCAACGGTAAGGTACTTGGTCTTGGTAATGTGGCCATAACTCATGATAGTTCTATTCAAAATGTCATGCTTGTTGAATCCCTTGGTTACAATCTTCTTTCAGTATCTAGACATGCCGACGTCGGTTTTAATGTGTTATTTACCAAAGTAGATTGCCGAGTGTTTCGTCAAGATAACAATAGCATGGTATTTACTAGTTTCCATAGAGGTGATCTATACATTGTTGATTTCACTAAGCAATCCAAACCTTGTACTTGTCTTATTGCAAAATCCACTAAAGGTTGGCTTTGGCATAGAAGATTATGTCATGTTTGTATGCGTAATCTAGAACAGCTCATCAAAGGTTAACTTATTCCTTGTGTTAAAGATATTATCTTTGACAAAGATAGACTTTGTAGTGCTTGTCAAGCCACAAAACAAGTAGGTGGAAGTCATCCTATAAATAATATCATGACTACTAGGAGACGAGTTGTTTCATATGTATCTGTTTTGTCCCAATGTTTATGAGAGCCTCTGTGGAATTTTCTTTGGTCTAGTTATAGTTGATGATTTTTCCAGATTTACGTGGGTATTCTTTCTTGATGATTAGTCACAGGTGCAAAATATCTTATAAAAACTTCATCACAAAGCTAAAAATTAGTTTGAAGTGAAGATAAAGAAAGTTCAAAGCGACAATGGATTGGATTTCAAGAACACAAATGTAGGCACCTTTCTTGATGAAGAAGGGATTCTACATGAGTTCTCGACTACGCACATGCCTCAACAAAATGTAGTTGTTGAGAGGAAGATCTGAACTCTTATTGGGATGGCAATTATGATGCTTGACAAATACAAGACGCCAAGAAACTTTTGGGCGGAGGCCATGGTAACAACTTGTCATGCCACGAACCGACTCTATCTTCAAAAGATTCTTAGTAGAATGGCATATGAGCTACTCATCGGCAACAAACCCCAAGTTGGATACTTTTGAGTATTCAACTTCAAGTGTTACATTCTTGATAAGTATCGTCCTTCCAAATTTGCTCCTAAATCTCATGAAGCTTTCCTACTTGGTTACGGATCAAACTCTCACACTTACCGTGTCTACAACAACTTCACTCGAAATTTTGAAGAGACAGTAGATGTGAAGTTTGATGAATCTAATGGTTCGCAAGTTGAACAACTGTCAAATGATATAGGAGACAAAGAACCTTCGGAAGCTATCCAACACTTGTCCATTGGAAATATTCGTCCCATGGAAGTGAAGGAAAGAACCTCATCAACCCAAGTGGAAGCTTCTACTTAGGGTCAAGGCGAACCTCAACGAAACATGGAAGCATCCATAAGCGGAACACGACAAGATGAAGAGGGGGAAGAAGTACATCATGATGATCCACCTCAACCTTCTTCACCAGCACCTCAAGGAAACAACATCAACAACAACAATGAACAAGAATAAGATAATGAGGAAGCTCTACTATCCAACAAGCAAAATCTACCTCGAGTTCTAGCAAGAGTGAACAAGAATCATCCCTTAGAGCAAATCTTCGGTGACATTCAAACAATGAGAATCACTTGTGGTAAAACCCGCTTAGCAAAGTTCTGTGAGCACTACTCATTCGTTTCTAGTATTGAGCCTATGAAGGTGGAGGAAGCACTCGAAGATCAATATTGGGTGAATGCTATGCATGAAGAGCTTCACAACTTCGAGAGGAACGAAGTGTGGACACTTGTGGAGAAGCCCGAGGACGAGCAGAACATCATAGGAACCAAATGGGTGTTTCAGAATAAGCAAGACGAAGATTCTCAAGTCGTTCAGAACAAGGCATGAGTTGTGGCTTAAGGATACATGCAAGTCGAAGGTATGGACTACGGTGAGACATACGCCTCTGTTCCTAGACATGAAGCATTTCATATATTGCTTGCTTATGCGAATTATCATGACATCAATCTTTACCAAACGGATATTAAAAGTGCATTTATAAATGGGGAGATTGAGGAAGAAGTCTATGTTAAGCAACCCCCTGGTTTTGTGACTCCTAGGAAACCCAACCATGTTTACAAGTTTCATAAACCTCTAGACTTAAGCAAGACCCTCGTTCTTGGTATAAGTGCATAACAAAGTTTCTTCTTGAAAAGGGTTTTGAGATTGGTAAAATTGATGCAACCTTATTCACTAAGAGAGTTAATGGTGAATTATTTCTGTGCCAAATTTATGTGGATGATATAATATTTGGATCTACTAACCCACAATTTAGTGAGAAATTTGGAAGGTTGATGTCCTAGAAGTATCAGATGTCCATGATGTGTGAGCTGAATTTTCTTGGTTTGCAAATCAAGAAAACGAGAGAAGGAACTTTCATCTCTCAAACCAAATACACCAAGGACTTGATCAAGAAGTTCAACATGCAAGACTGTAAAGGTCTGAAAACTCCTATGTGTCAGGGCTGGATGCACTTAATCACGTATGGGTCCATCGGCCCCTCTGTGGTTCGATGGGGGCGTGGACGCAAGCACGAAGAGCAGAAACAGTGAGACGACACGGTGATTTACCCAGGTTTGGGCCGCTGTGAAGCCTAAAACCCTACTCCTGCTTTGTGGGTGGATTGATCAGAGGAACACGAAGAATGCGCAACACTCCAACCCGGCAACGGTTGCCTTCGGGGGAGTTACTATGCGTGTACAAATGTTGAAAAGTCCGAAACCTGAGCTAGGTTGCCTTGGGCCTCCTTTTATAGCACAAGGGGCAATCAGAGTGGCAAAACAGACATAGTATGATGATTATATAGGTAGTAGAGCTCATCATACCTAACTCTGCCATTAGGGGACAAAATATGATCACTGCTAGTCTAGGTGGCGTGTGGGGGTGCATCCCCGGCAAGCTTATTCCATCGCTCTAGATAACTATTGCACCATAGCTTGACACATCCATGTATGGGTGTCAAGGACGCATAATTTATCTTCAAACATGTCACCACATGCTTAGTGAGAGCCACTTAGCCACCAGGGGGCTCGACACTGCATCCACAAGTGACTGGCCTTGCGATGCATTGGTGCGGTAGCCGACCAACCCGTGCCTGTCTGGGGATGGCCTGTCAGGTTTTTATGAAGGGGCGCATGTCCTGTTCCCCAGCAAGAGTAGGGGTGTGCCTGGCGCATTGTAGTCTAGGCTTGGGCTGCCGCTTCGAATGTGTTGGATTCTTGTCTTGATCGTTCCTTGGGTTTGTATTAATGTCGAAGGGTTCACCTACTACCGCCTGTGCATAAGTCAGGGGAAGTGGGTAAACCTTTCCTAGTGCATTGACAGGAGACCCCGGGCCTGGCCCACACACTCTCGCAAAGTGTCGTTTTGTCAGGCCAAATTTCATGCACATGCACGCAATGTTAGGGAGTAACTGTCAATTACTAGTCAGCACTGTCCCACTATGTCAGGCCATTTCCCCCACGCGCTTCGCATGCATAGCGGGGAGTTAGCGGTGGGGGCGCTTGACTTAAAGTCGTAGTGATGGCAGAAAACCACAGCGCCATGGATTGGAGCAACGTGGCGGTTACCTATTTGCCCGTGATCGTGGGTACATGTACTGGTGCAGACGGGCAACGACCGCCTGGAGTGGGGGAGAGCCAGCCCCCGCGCCCTCCCGTATAAATTGGGAGGACTAGAGAGGCGATGCTAATCCACCCTCTCATCCTCCTTGAGTATGAATCCTTAGAGGTCGCTCCTCTGCTTCTTTGTCTTGAGTTGCGCTCGTCGCCAGCATGCCCAGGGGACGAGGGCTTCCTATGCATTCTGCCACGATGGCGAGGGCCTCCTGTAGAGATCATGCCACCACTTCACCCATGGAGGCAGAGGGTGGTTCTAGTGCATGTGGCGGAGGAGATGGTACGGTTCGAGGTCGACGCAGGGCTCGTGGTCGGGGAAGATGGAGTGCTGCTTCTCTTCTTCCTCTGCCATAAGGCCCTCCCCCTGTGGAGGGTCACACCAAGGGAATGGCCCTGGAGTTTGTCATCAAGCTATGTGGTCCTCCCTGAAGCCGCCTACATATCCCTCGCCCTTTCGCCAGGGTAATGGAGGTCGATAAACCGCATGCGATGTGGTTGCGGGTACATGGTTGCTGTAACAGTGCCGTTCGAGCGAACATCGAGTTCCCAGGGCATCACGTCATGCTTCTCAAGTGTGGGTGGAAAACCTTCCCACGTGCCCACAACTTCACGGGTGGGCATCTCCTCCGCTTCAAGTTGGTGGAGGCCGGCCTGCTCTCCATCAAGATTTATGGGCATTCAGGCGCCCGTCTTGGCTGCTACGAGGAGAGCTCGAGTGATGTTACAAGCTCCCCCTCGAGCGATAGTGACGAGGAGGACTGTGTCAGTGAAGACGAAGAGCCCCAAGCCAACAAGTTGGAGTATGCCGACTCAAACTCAAGTCGAGCGTCGATCGCACCATCATCGTTAGCTAAACTCCTTCTCTCCCAACCGGATCAGACATGCTCGTGGATTTTGGCTTCGTCTTCCCTTCCAGTAGGCCTGTAGTTCATGCAATGCTGGTCCTGATGGGCCCCGGATGGGCTTCTGTTGGGCCCCTTCTTTTATCCCCTTTTTTTAGTGTCTCGTTTATAGGGGAGAAAGCCAAATAAAGGATTAGTAAAAAGGGGTGCCTTCTAATGTAACCTTTATCCAACTTGTATGAAAATGAATGAGAAAGTGCCATTTTTCTTTTTCACAAATAATATCCCTTTATTTACTTGTTTATACTTTCTTGGTACTTTTTATCCTTGCTACACGGAGCCACTTGATGGATTATCACTTAACCACGAGTGCCAAGAGGGAGAAACGAGCCCCTGGCAGGAGTTTGGTGTTGTTCCCCAACAGAGCTCCTTGTCGGTGTTGGCACAGCCCCCCCTTCAATGTTGTTAAACAAAAACATGGGGATGACTCATCCCGAGAAGGGTTTTCACCACATGGAGGACTCCACTACCCACAATAAGGATGATACTAAGGATTTCCTCAAGGAATCGACATGCATCGAACTTGGGATATGTGATTGTACTTATCTTTTCCAAGTAGTATCCCTCCTTGGAGTATGATGGGCCATTATCCTTGTTTCTTCGCTTCTCTTCCCTGTCTTCCCGACGGTCAAACATGCAGGGTGAGAACAGTAACAAAGATTAGAGGTTCATAAAGTACTCTAGTAAATCTTATAACTTAAAATTGATAATGCTACAATCATAAAATTTGTAATGAGCATGTAAAATGATGATATGATGCAGTCCCTAGATTTATTATTGTGGCACAGGGTCTGCGCCTGGCTTTGTACAAAGGGTTACATGCAGCATCAGCAAGGCTTGTACAAAAGGTGGCTGTCAGGGACTGAGCCCTACAGGCGAGCCTCACGGGTAGAACTTACCCAATAAGGGCCTTCCCACTTCGGCATTAACTTGTTGGTACCCTTGGCAGCCTGAACACGCCTAAGGACAAGGTCGCCTTCCTCAAGGCTCCGGGCGTGGACCCTGCGGCTATGCTAGAAGCGTAGGCTTGCTGGTAGCGTGCAGCACACACAACAGCCCCGGAGACGGTCTTCCTCGAGGAGCATGGCATCGTCATGCCTTAGCCGTTGTGGCTCTACTTCAACTTAGGCAGGCACTCGAGATGACATTTATATTAGTTCCATGGGAAGCACTGCTTCCGCCCTATACAATAGGGAGAATGGCATCTGGACGATAGTTAGATTTGGTGTCGTTCTGAGGGACCAAAGAACCACCGGCATTTCGTTTATCGAGTGCTTGCCGCTCTTCTGCAGCTTATCGAAAGTCCTTGTCTTTTTTGGGTTCTACCGTAGGTGCGACGCATGCAAATTAAAATGTCCCTACGTTCAGAACATCCAAGAACATGCTACGAAGATGGATCACACATAGTTACCACTAGATGTGCAGTGTCGTGCAACGAAACTAGAGTTGGGGCAGCACGTTCGCCTGGTCCATATCCTCCTCGTTCCATTTCCCACGAACAGTCGATCCGATCTCCCTCGAACCGCTGGTCGCCGGATCTCACGTACAGGTTCGCCGGAGTGGTGCATTTGCACCACCTCTAATAGTATCCGCGCGTGCATAAGGAACACCGTGCGGTGGACTGCTAGGTTCGATCACACATTCGGCGGCGGCGAGTGGAGGTGGCTAGTTGCAACAGATGCAAAGCCCTAATGACGGCGCCAAAGTGATAAACAGGATGGGTGTGTCGCACCTCCACTATATATAGGCATCCGGCACGGGCTCAACTCTTGATCCTAAAGCCCACGTGTTCCTTCCCTTAAGCACGCGGCCCCTTAGGTTCTCGTTCACTTGGTCGCGAGTCAGATCACATCCGGGTCGACCAGTCGGTAGTGGCCTCAAGCAAGGTGTGCCGACTCCAAGTGTCTGGTGAAGCTGGTTCGTTGAACCATTACTTCACATTTCTATTCCCTTTTCCACACGATATATGTTGTCGTGCACAAGGCGACATGGTCATCCTTGTTGCAGCACGACCTCTTTTTGTTTCGGTGAATCCGACCAACATTTTGGATTATCTCATAATCCTCTTTGCATGGCCATGCTTATCCAGGTGGGATCACTCAAGGGTGCTTAGAGTATATCTCTCTTGGTAGGAGGGGCAAATCCCATCTTGCTCGACCATGTCTCTCAGCATGGGTCTGGACAAGCCCGAAACCTACCGTTATAACTACCCTGTCATGGAGTAGCGTTTGGTCAGCCCAAAGCAAGTCTGTCACCATCCCGAGTACTTGCGCTAGCTCAGGACTTAGGACATAGAAGTATGTTGTACTAGAGACTCAAAGATGATCGATCGCTGCGTCTCATAGTTGGGGCTGTCCAACTTAGACCTTATCTCGACTCGGATCCGACTATGTCAAATCTGACCAGATCTTTCTGAGTCCATATTATCCGGCTGACATCCAATGCTACATGGTTAGTGAGACTGAACCATCCACCGTGTCATATGCTAGTCTGATTAGTTGTGCGTCCACACAACCCTTTCGACTAGGGACCATTTAGGACAGTTATCATACAATGCATAGTCTGACAAACAAGTAACATGTTAATACACATCACTGATAATGTACAAGGACTATCTTTATTCATAAACACATAGGCAATATCATCATACATGATTGCCTCTAGGGCATATCTCCAACAGTCTTGAGCCCTCGCATCACTTCAGCATTCATCCTCTCGACTTGCTCGTTTCTTCTTGGATGGCCAACATGTTAGTGCATCTAGTGCCCCTTAGTGATTTTGGTGTATGGAAGACTAACAGGTTAAGGAACTAATGTGTTCGTGAGTATACACAGGTTCTATAAGTCAATGAGAGTTTGATATATTCGGGGATTATCGACCCCTCAAAATGAATGTCTTCAGCTGAAGACTTTGGTGAAGACTTTCGTATTCCCTGAAGACTTTGAAGTTGAAGAATTCGGCGTGACCTTGAAGATATTAACGAGGACTATGAAGCGTGAAGACTTTTGTTTTCGTAGTTTCATTTCCTTTCTTTGAGTCATAGGAGACACCTTACTATTAAAGGGGGCAGAGATAATACTAAGGAAAATTCCAACTAATGCTAAAGTCAAAATCCTCAACCTACCCAATCCTTCGAGTGAAGCCTTTGAAAATCTCTTGCAGTTCAGTCAAGTTCTTCAGTGATAGAGAAGATGTTCTTCTGGTCTGTGAGGAAATAGGTCTGACTGAAGAATTAGGATTTCGCCAGTGCGAATTACCTACTGTGAGGAATATGATAAGCCCTGAGGAATTTGACAGTTCAAATTCTGACCATTGCTCTGCTTAGTGCCAGCTGTCCCCAATCATCTTATCAACATAACGGTCATATCATTGGGGGCATTTATGTCTTATCATGTTAGGTTGCACCCTGGCTATAAATAGCCACCCCCCTAGAACCACTAGTTGGTTGGATGCTCTCAGAGAGAACCGACACTTTTCATTTGAGAGCAACCCATCCCCGAGGACTTTGAGAGAAAATCATAAGTGAAACCACCAAGCCCAAAGTGATTGAGCATCACTGAAGAGATTGTTCCTGTGTGGAACCGATGCTTTTCACCTTTGAAGACTGTGCATCTTCCAGACGGTTAGCGTGTCATGGTCTAGAGGATCAGATAGTAAATTGTGAATCGCCGGGTGACCAGTTTGTGAGGGATGAAGTCTACCTTGGAGGCTTACCACGAGTGTTGGGTGAGGATTGTGTGACCTTAGATAAAGGAGAATACGGTAAGGAATCTGTGTCCTATGGTTTAAATACCAGGCTGCTCCAACTACACGCACGACTGTCATGACAGTTGTTACTAGGTCATCAAATCATTGGTTTCACCAAGCTACCTGGCTCCATTTCGTCAACCCTTTGATTTACTAGTATACCTGTTGATAAAATTGATCATTACTGTTAGAAGAATTTGACTGAAGACTTTCACAATTTCCTCACCTCAAATTCTTCAGTCACCTTATTCTTTACCTGCTTATCTTGTATCACACTACATGTAATCTGTGCATGCTTTATTTCATCACGATGACTATGCTATTGCTATATTTCTCATGCACTTGAGTACTTAATCTTCTGCTAGTAGTTCATCACATTTCAAATTCCTCAAGTTGAAATTCCTCACTGATGAATTTGTTAAAATCGCCTATTCACCCCCTTTAGTCGATATAACGCACTTTCAATTGGTATCAAAGCAAGGTATTCCCTTGTTCTGTGTGATTTTAGTTTAATCGCCTAGAGTTCTAGTTATGTCCACTGCAAGTATGATCAAGGTTTCCGTAGGTTGTCGTACCTTCGATGGGACGGACTACCCCTACTGGAAGAACAAGATGTGCATGCATCTTGAGGTACTTGATAACGATCTTTGGTACATTGTGGAAAATGGTGTTCCCTCTGTTACTTCCACGGTCAACGCTCCTGATGTGTAGAGATTCAAGAAACTTGATTCTCTAGAGAAGAATATCATCTGTGGCCATCTGAGCAAAGGTCAGTATGATAGAGTGAGCGCTTTTGAGTCAGTAAGCTTATCTGGGATAGGCAGTACAAAGTCAACGAAGGTGTTTCCACTCAACGTGACTCACGAGTTGATGTTCTTCGCAATCTCTTCAACTGCTTCAAAAGGCTCGACAATGAAAATGTTCAACAAACTTTTAATTGTCTCACTGATATCTCCAATGAGCTCTAAGCACTTGGTGCTGCTGACATCATTGACCCCGCGGTGGTGAAGAAACTGCTAAGATCTCTTGATTCCTCATTTGATACAATGGCTTCGATGATTGAAGAGCGTGGAAATTACAAGTCACTTGATCCTGCTGATATACTTTGGAGACTCAATACTCACGAACAACTGAGTCAGGAGCTGGGAATGCTTGTGAGGAAAATTTAGAAGTTCTCAAGGAGAGCCTGTTTTGGAAAGTCATCAAAAAGTGGCATAAAGAAATTAGATTCCTCAACAAGCGACTACAAGAAGATAACTTGTGACAAATGCAAGAAATCTGGTCACTTAATCTCTGACTGTCCTCTCTGGGGAAAAGAATCAAATAAGAAGAAATACAAGGATGACAGTTCTCATGACTCGAAGAAAAAGAAGAAATCTTCAAAGTCCTCGTATTCAACGTCCTCATCGCACAAGAAGAATGGTTCCAGAAAGCCTCGGGCTTTCATTGGCAAGAAAATGGATTCTAAAGAAGGATCTAAAGAATATGAAGAGGAAGAACCTGACGTGGAGTCAGAATCTGGTCTTGCTAGCCTTGCACCCGCCACTGCTTTCGTCAGCAAGTCCATCTTCAATGATGAAGAAAATGACTACTCCAACGACTCTGATGTTAGCAACGATGACTATGCTCCCACCTACTGCTTCATGGAAAAAGGCATCAAGGCATCCACAAAGTGCCCCATCCGTGATGACACGGAATAGTCAAGGCGGAAAGTCCTGATGAAGAAGCATCTCATATCAATGAATAGTGAGTTATGGACTGTTACTGAACTAGGAGTGACTGACCTCTGCAAGATGGCAAATGCTGAGGAAATTTGTATGTACACTCAACTTGATGCTCGGGCGAGGAACATCATCCGCTCACGCCTATCAAGTGTCATGTTCAAGGGCATATGTCATCTCCAAAATGCAAAGCTTATCTGGGATAGGATCTCAGACATCAATGAAGGCTATCGCAATCGTCAAGACTCCATGTTCATCAAACTCAAGTAATTCCTCAAAACCCAGGAAACTGATCCCGGTTCATCTTCTTCATCACTGTGCCTTTGCCGCAAGGGCTCCAAGGTACACAAACATCATTCCTCCTCTGAAACAAGTGAAGGTGAATCTGATGAATATGTGAAACCTAGCTATCCCAAACTTGCTAATGTTGCCACTAAGCAACAAAGTGCACTTGAAAAGCTTTAGAAACTACTAGACAAAAGCGATGATCTGTTGAATGAGGAAGTGGATCGGACTCAAACACTAAATGAGGATCTTAAATGTCTTTAGTTAAAGTATGATAACCTTCAAAGTGATCATAATGCACTCTTATCTGATCATGAGAAGCTTTCCTATGAATTTCTTCAAATAAAGAAAGATCTTGAGAAATGGAGAGTGTCTCAAGAGGATCTTCAAAGGGACAATGATTCCTTACTTGCTCAACAAATCAGTACTGCTATGGAACAATTTATTCCACCTTGTTTGAAATGCATCGAACGTGAAACTGCTAATTCTTCACCTGAATGTTCAAATGCTTCTATTGCTGCAAATTCCTCAACTATCTGCGTGGTCACAAATTCCTCATTCGAGGATACCACAAGTATTACTGATGAAAATGCAGGGTTGAAGGAATTGTATGTGACAGGTATATACAAAAGTCTCAACGGGCATCAAACCCTTTGCAATATTCTCAAAAAGCAGATTCTGAACAGGATCCCTAGGAAAGAGGGTATTGCTTTTGAGAGGAAACTCAATGTTGATGGATCCTACTTGAAACCTGAGCATTACCCCAAAACCTCATGGGCATCTTCAAATGGGCCTCTTGTAGATCCTTCCACTTTATCTGGATTTACTTGTGAAACTTCATATTCCTCTAATGAGTCATTTGACTACAATTACAAATTCTTCAAAAATCAGAATGGTGAAGTATTTTCCAGATTTATTAGAACTAACTGCAGGAACGGTTCTCCTATGAGGGAAATCTGGCTTCCCAAGAGCTTCTTAGAAAATCTTCAGGTGAATGTCCTCATGACACCACCCATGAACAAAAGGAACCCCATATCAAATACCTCATATGGACCAAAGTCTTCACTTGGACCAAATTCCTCAAATGGTCAAAAGTATCATTTCTTGTGCTAATGCATCTGTTTCGCATGGAAAATCTAAGAGTTTTAAATATGTGCATTATTCTTCAAATCATTATTTTCGTAACTCCTTGAAGAATTTCTCTGCTTATTCATATGGGTACTATAACTCCTCTCCTATGAAACGACGTGCACTAGCTTCAATGCCTCCTTTCTCAAATGGAGCTTGCAGAATGATGAACACTTTGTCAACCTTCCAGATGTGGGTGGTGAAGAAATTGAACTAATCTCCTACGCAGGGTCAGGTCTCCAAACACACTTGAACCTCTGATGAATTTGTTGAAGACCCGAGGAAATGCCTAAAAGGATGCAAGCTAATCATGTACAAATGAATTCCTCATTTCTCACGTCATCACACTAGTTTACTTAGTATGTTCTGTGATGAAATTTTGCCTGATGAATTTGATGTCATATTCTTCACACTGAAGCATATGAGTCCATAAGTTGTAGTAATTCATTTGCAAGATGAAACTCCAAAAGCTACGGAGTTGGCCCTTGACAGTGGATGCACCAACGACATGGCTGGTGACAAGACTCTACCGATGAACATGCCACTTGCCCCATCTCATCTGAAGCATATCACTTACATTGACAAAGGAAAAAAGCAAGGTATTGGGCCTAGGTAAGGTTGCAATCTCAAAGGACCGACACATGAATAACGTGATGCTTGTTGAATGCCTCGAATTCAACCTCGTGTCTATCTCAATGCTTTGTGATCTAGATATGGTTGTCATCTTTTGAAAGTATCATTGTATTGTTGTCATCGAATCTGACAAATCCAAAGTCTTCGAATTCTTTAGGAGATAAGACTTGTATATTGTTGATTTCTCAACAGGTCCTCAGCCTGCCACGTGCCTACATGCAAAATCATCAGAAGGCTGGTTGTGGCATCGACCACTTGGACATGCTGGCATGAGGAACTTGCACACATCCATGAAAAAAAGCACGTCACTGGCATTGAAGGTGTCAAATTCCTCAAGGACCATCTCTGTGGTGCTTGTGAGTCTGTAAGGATGACCAGATCAAAGCAACCCTTGATGATAATCATGACCATTACTCGACCCTTTGAGTTGCTTCACATGGATCTGTATGGCCCCACTCATTATGCCACACTAACAAATACATCATGTTTGTATGCCTTTGTTATTGTTGATGATTACTCTCGTTACACTTGGATGCATATTATTCTGTACAAGTCTGAGGTGTAGGATGTCTTCGGATGATTTTGTTCAAGGGACGCAAGTAACTTTGGCATCAAAATCAAGCACATCAGGTGTGACAATGGGACTGAGTTCAACAATGCTGGTCTTGATGAATATCTTCATGAACGTGGTATTACTCATGGGCTACCTGCCCCATATACCCGGCATAATGCAGTCGTGGAGATGGCTTGCACTATGCTTGATGAATAGAAGACTCCTCGTCGCTTCTGGCCTGAGTCAATCAACACTGCTTGCCACATCATCAACATGGCATATCTTCACAAATTCTTCAAGAAGACTTCATCTGAACTCATCACTGACAAGAAAACCCAATGTGAGTTATTTCAAGGTCTTCGGGGCTAAATGCCGGATTAGAGATTCTCATCACAGTTCTAAATTTGCACCGAAAGCACATGAAGGTTTTATGCTTGGTTACCGGAAGGAATCTCATACCTACAGAGTCTTCAACACCTACCACAACAAGGTTGTTGAAACTATAGGTGTGCGGTTCGATGAAACTAACGACTCACAAATAGAGCACATGGCTCCTCCGCTAGATGAAATGTCTCCTGAGGAATCCATTAAGTTAAAGGCAACTCAAGATATCATACCCACTGAAGAACCTCAACCTATTGAGTAAGTCATCCCAACCAATGAAGACATTCATGTCGATACACTTGAAGAAAATGGTGTTGAAGAAAATCCTCAGCCTCGTTAACCTACTCATCCAAGAGTGGAAAATGAAGTGTAGATTGACAAAATCCTCGAAGACATCAATGCACCAGGTCCCGTTACTCGCTCAAAAGCTTGACATTTGTCTAACTTTTGTGGGCATTTTTCTTTTGTCTCTATCATAGAGCCCACCAAGGTTGATGAAGCATTCATGAAGCCCTAGTGGATTGAAGCTATGCAAGAGGAATTGCATCAATTCACGCTCAACAATGTGTGGGAACTTGTCAAGCGGCCAGATCCTCGCAAGCATAACAACATAGGTACCAAGTGGATCTACCACAACAAGCAAGACGAAAATGGCCTAGTGGTCTAGAATAAGGCTCGTCTTGTAGCTCAAGGGTACACACATGTTGAAGGAATTGACTTCGATGAAACTTTTGCACCTCTTGCTAGACTTGAAGCTATTTGCATATTGCTTGCTTATGCTAACCATCATGATATCATCTTTTATCAAATGGATGTGAAAAGTGCATTCCTTAATGGTAAGCTTGAGGAAGAAGTATATGTTGCTCAACCCCTAGATTTTGAAGACCCTAAGCATCATGAGAGAGTCTTCAGACTCAATAGGGCCCTCTATGGCCTCAAGCAGGCCCCTCGGGCATGGTATGACACTCCGAAGGAAATCCTCATGAAGAAAGGCTTCAAAGCTGGTTCATTCGACCCAACTCTTTCCACAAAATCCCATGAAAATGAATTATTCATGTGCCAAATATATATAGATGATATTATCTTTGGCTATACTGAGAAACATTATAGTGATCAATTTGCTTAGATGATGAGTGAAGAATATCAAATGTCTATGATGGGGGAGTTGAAATTCTTCTTATGTCTTCAAATTCATCAACAACACAATGGCATCTTCACTTCTCAAGAGAAATATCTCAAGGATGTACTAACGAAATTCGACATGCAAGACTGCAAAGGCACCAAAACTCGAATGCCCTCAAAAGGCCACCTCTACGCTGACGAAAATGGTAAACATTTTGATCAAAATGTATATCGCTCCATGATTGGCTCTTTCTTGTATCTATGTGAATCTAGGCCAGATATTATGTTTAGTGTTTGCATGTGTGCTCGATTCCAGGCAACACTGAAGGAATCACACCATAAGGCTGTGAAACATATTCTTCAATACTTAGCTCACACACCAACGCTTGGATTATGGTATCCCAAGGGCTCAAATCTTCACCTCATCGGATACTCAGATGCTGACTATTTTGGAGATCATGTGGATCGCAAGTCTACCTCAGGCACATGTCATTTCCTTGGACGATCCTTAGTCTATTGGTACTCAAAGAAGCAGAACCACATGTCATTATCTACTGCAGAAGCTGAGTAAATTGCTGTTGGTTCCTGTTGCACACAATTGTTGTTGATGAAGCAAACCCTCAAGGACTACGACATCAAAGTGAAGAATTTGCCTCTCTATTGCGACAACGAGAGAACTATCAAGATATCTTACAACCCAGTTCAGCATTCCAAGACCAAGAACATCCAGATTTGTCATCATTTTCTTCGAGATCATGTACTCAAGGGCGATATCTTCATCGACCACGTGGACACTAAAGAACAACTAGCTGATATCTTAACTAAGCCCTTGGATGGAAATAGATTTTGCAAGTTGTGGTACAAGCAAAATATCTGAGAATCTACGAATGTTCTATGAAAAGACACACATCCTAACACTTATGCAAAATTTATGACTTAGATGTGCAACACACGAAGTAACGTCTTTCTTCAATCAATGAATAATAAGCCTCTAAGTTTGACGAAATTAATGAATAATTTGATTCTCACAACCCTACGACAATTGTACGCGGTGTCTGAATCATCATTCCTATACGGTGAGTCACACCACAAACCATAGTTGAAATTCTCCAGAGTTGAGGTTTTCATATGTTTGCAAATTCTTTAGGTTTTCAAATTCCTCAACTTTACAAATTCCTCAAAATTTCAAATTCTTCAAACTATGCGAATTTGGGTTCTTCACTAATTATATATATATATATTGATTATATACATATATATACATTTGAGTTTTCAAGTGCTCAACAACATTCACTTATAGCTAATTCTTCAAGTTGATTTCTCTTCCAAGTTAATGTGATCGGACCCGTTCCCCCTCTATGCTAAACTCAATACAGTATGTTCACAAATTCTTCATACTTGTTCTACTTTGAAACTTGTTCAAACTCTTCACTGAGTCCTCGTCTATTGAAGAATTTGCGAATGGGAAATTTGCAAATTTTCACTTTCAATTTTTTGGTGGTTCCGCTCAAACCGACTCCTATTCCCATGTCTGTATAAGCCACGATCTCCCCCAATACCTCTAGTACTCAGATCATGGGTGACACATGTTGCATAGATAGCAAGGGACAGGGGCAATCTGGTGCAAAATCTAAGGGCTAGTTATTTTTACTACTACTATAAATACCCCCCTTCCCCCTAGCTCAAATTATTCCTCACTTCCATCTCTCCCGAGCTCAAGACCTAGTGTCACCGCTAAAGTCATCATCACTGGAGAGGAAGAGCTTCACTGCCTCGACAACGCTGTCATCGTACTCACATCGGCCGCGGAAGTCTTCACCCCGACGTCGTTGTAGCTGTCTCCCTCTACCAAGCTAGGGCGTGGGAGATCTGAACTGGCGAACTCCTCCCGTTTACTTCATTTTTCGTCGTGTCCTTCATCAGGGTAAATAAAATTTAATTTTACTGCCCTACTTTGATCTTCATGACTTTCACAAAATCCTCAAATAATGTCTACTCAAACACCTCATATGTTCAATTCCATTGATGCATTTCTCTAAGTTATGATTTCTTCAAGATTCCTCAATTGTGTGGATACTCAAAATTTGCACAACTCTAGAACCTAAGTCAAGAACACTTAGTGAAATTCTTCAAGCCATCTATGGTCAAAACCCACAACTTGCTTTATTTTGTAAAATTTCCGAGAACGTGTATGACCTCTTCAAATTCTTCGCACCAATACTCTGTTGGTAGGGAACAAAATGTCTGTTGATGAATCACTAGGTTGTCATCAACTTAACTCATTTGCAACATATCTTGAAGAAAAGTTGCATACTTCCTCAAAGACTTCAAGAGTTCAAAGTCCTCAGAAGCAGAAAATGCCTGATGAAAGAAATCCTCAGAAAGGATGAAACAAGAGAGAGAGTCACACAACTTTTGAGATCCCTAATGAACTCTATGTTGGATACTACACTCCTGATGAAGCTATTCATGGGATAGAAGCAAAAGACCAGAAGAAAATCAGGATTTAGAGGATTGAGAGGAGGTGGGTACGCGAGTGGAAGGAATACCGCTATGTCATGGACAAGTACATGAGGAAATTCTCCATAAAAACACAGTGCAAGAGAGGTCATCCTATCTCGATCAAGATGTTGATCCCACCAGCATTGCACGTGGTGAGGACTTTCCTCAAGAATGGGAAAAACATCAGCGAAAGCTTCAGAGGGCTGCCAAAGAGGCAGTGAAGAAATTCAATGAGGACTATGTTGTGCTGCCGCAGCTGTGACTGCTGATGAAACAGAGGTAATGAAGTCTATGCCAAGGAAATCTGCCCACAAGTCAAAGTCCTCAAGGCCAAGTTCCTCAAGCAAACAATTTCCTCAAGGCTCTTCTTCGAAGGTCACTGTGGACGCATAGTCCTCAGCTGCGGGTGCAAAATCTTCAACCCCGGTAAATCTTGCCACTTGTAAGAGAACTGAGGGATATGCAATTGCCTCAGCAAAGTCTTCAACCTCAGCTGCTCAGCCAAGTTCCTCAACCAGCCCATCTCTGCTGAATATTAAGCGAACTGCTGGACGAGGTTAATGTCTAAGTCCTGAAGACAAGCAAGTTGTGGTCAATATCCCCTAAGGGTCTGAGGATGATGAAGCTGACCATGAAGAACTTGCTGAAATCATCAAGGACAAACATCAGAAAGCAACAATTGCCAAGGGCAGCTCCGTTCCCCTAATGTTGGATCCATTGTTGATCCTCAACTTCATCGACATCTGGCATGAGGATCCCAACACCCCACTTTCCTCACTTGACCTACCTCTTTGCGTAAGTCATGTCCTCACACACTTTATAGCTGAAGAAAAATGGAAGAGGGAACAAGCTCGGAGAGCCAAAAGGAGCAAGATCAGGAAAGAAAAGTTCCTAAAGGATAATGTGATGAATCTGATTCCCAAACAGCTTGTCATTGTCCAATCTGAAATTAGGAACCTCACTGAAAAACAAGAGCAATATGGTGTCGAATGGAAAGGCACAAAATTGAGGTTTGTCAAAGTAGCTAAAGCTGCAGTCAAGGACCATAGCAGAAGGACTGCTGCTAGTATAGCTTCTCAAATTTCACAGGCTGCATCATCTGCTCAGGCAGTTGATGAATTTGCCAGGACAAATGACTTTATTCCAGTGAATAAAGATGCTGACAGAGCAACCTCCAATGTTGCGTGACAAGGATAAGTACCTAGGGTAGGGTCCTAGGCAAGACCTACATACCCTACATAAGGACACTACATTGGAGCACTTGAAGATCAAGCATATGCTTTCGACTGGATTCCATATGACGTTCAAGTCACTCGACATTCAATCCACTCGGAGTCTTCTTCCTTCACTCGATAGTTGCCTATCACTCGGTAGACCTAATTCTCCGTCGACACCAGAAGACCAGAGGCCACCATCAGGAGGACAACGGGCAGTCATTAGTCCTTCGTCATGAGTAGCATTTATTATGTATGTTACCAGTAACGCGAGACTTTAAACCCACAATCGGACCCTTAGATGCGGGCACTTATGAGGGGCAGCGAACTCTATATAAGATGCCCCTCCCCTCTGGCACAAGGGTTCGCAACTACTATAATGTTAACATTCCACACGACATAAGCTCTCGAGCACTAAGGCGTAGGGTTGTTACCTCCACGAGAGGGGCCTGAACTAATACATTCATGTGTACACCCTCAACGTAGCCAAGACTCTGCCCTCTCCCTTCGTAACCCTACCTTCTACTGTCAGGCTCGTTCCCACGATAGTTGGCGCCCACCATGGGGCAGGCATGTAAGCGACTTCCGACGAGGTTGCTTTTTCCATCCTTCGACATGTCTTCTGGTGGTGTTTTCACTCTGGGCCACGAGATTTGTTTCGGTGCGCTCACCTTCATCGTCGATGATTCGACATGGCTTCAAGAAGCGCTTCTCGATGTCGAGGCGCTCCCAGTCCGTGAGGCCACGCACTTCCGCATGAGTTCCTGCGGCGTGTTGCTGCGTCAGCCATCGACTCCCTATACGTTGGCTCCCCTCGCTGTCCGCAGTCCCAAGCGGTCTGGCCGCTCACGACTCCAACGCTGGGTCAAGCACGTAGTGGCGCGTCAAATTTCTTCTCCGCAGATCACAGCGCTCGAGCCTGCTGAGTCTCTTCACGGCGTGTTCGATTCGGATTCCGATCCGTCCGATATCCGTTCCAAGTGCGATAGCTGCGATCCAGCAGCGGAGGTCCTTATGGTGGGCTCTCATTAAAGCTTGCCGCCGGGCTTTGGCCATGGAAAGCGTGATGCTGGTGGTGTGTCAAGTGGACAGCCACATCGCGAGGGGGAGGTTCTTCATACCCCCATCGTTGGTACGACCGCTGAGGCCCAGGCTTTGGAGGCCACGTGCATTCGGCTGGAAGAGCTCTAGCGAGAACTCGACGAGCGCGCTCGCCAGCATCCACCTGTTGTCGGTCGATAGCAGCGACAACTGTTCCTGATTAGGTCCTGCAACGATGTTGACGTATATTGAACTCCTGTGTTAAATATTGTAGCTGCTGCTAGGATAACAGATTCCAATCAGCCGTCGCGGTTAGAGGCTGGTAGAGGATTGCTACAGATTAGAGCTTTGCTGGATGCAGCGCAACGTTAGAATTCTGTTGGTCTCAGTCGTGCAACATGATACATAGCAATTCACCCCGGTCAGAGACCATTCAGTCGGCACACAGCCCTGGATCGCCCTTGCACCGTAGGGGCGGAGGTTTTCGTGAATAGCAAGTCAGAGATTAGTTTTATCGTGATGACCACCATCGAGTGCCCACTCCTTCGAGAGGTGGTCCATACATGCCCCGGCACCAGGACGAAAGGTGCTTGTTCGGTGATGAGCGGAATGCCAGTTGTGATGCCCGCGAATTACTAACTCAAAACGGGATCGACAGGGACAGAGTGCACGGGGAGGATAAGATAGAGATTTTCCGAGTGGTAGCTCGGCTATTGTTTCTAGTCCAGAATGTTTTAGCTGAGCCATTCATTCTACGGAGATTCCCCCCAACTTCAGATTCGTGGTTGGGATCGGAAAGTTTACTAGCGAATCAAATCCAGAGACTTGGTTAGATGATTACCGAGTGGCTATTCAGATTGGTGGCGACAATGACAATGTCGCAATGAAGCACCTGTCTTTGATGTTAGATGGTTCAGCTCGTGGTTGGTTGAATCACTTGGCTCCTTCTGGTATACATTGCTGGGAAGATCTTGTACGAGTGTTTATCCGAACCATTGAGGGCACGTGCAAACGTCCTGCAAGTCTGGTCGACTTACAACATTGTGTCCAGAAGCCTGATGAAACTTTGAGAGATTATATTCAGCGGTGGTCCACTTTGCATCATACAGTGGAGAACGTGTCAGAGCACCAGGCTGTGTGTGCTTTCAAGGATGGTGTGAGATACAAGGAGCTGTACCTGAAGTTCGGGTGCACGGGTGATATTTCACTCAGCAAGATGATGGAAATTGCCACTCGGTACGCCAATGAAAAGGAAGAAGACCGCCTCCATAGAGACAAAGGAAAGGCAGTCGTCAATGAGGCTGGAGGCAATAACAATCCGAAACAAAAGCGAAAAGCTGAGGGTCTAGTTCAAGCAGAAGCAGCAACACTGGCGACCCAATCAAAAAACAAGGGCAAGGCTAAAGCACGGTATGCCCCCAAGAAAGGAAAAAATCAGTCGAGGACTGATATCATGGATCAGCCGTGTGTAATTCACACGAGGAAAGATGAGGAGGGCAATTTGATTTTGCCCAAGCACACCACTCGGCAATGTCGGACACTCACTCAGCAGTTCAAAGAGGCTCTGCCGACTGACAAGACTCCTGAGAAGGGGGAAGACAAAGATAAAGAAACATTCCCAGATGTCACTGCTACACTTGTGATTTTTGCTGATGTCGATAGAAAGAGTTGTCTAAAGGTCATCAACAGAGAAGTCACCATGGCTGTACCTGTTACTCCCACCTACCTCAAATGGTCCCAGTATGCCATCACATTCGACCAAACATACCATCCTGCGCATGTGGCCACTCCTGGTCGACAGGCTCTGGTAGTTGATCCGCTGGTGGGAGGCACTCGACTCAGAAAGGTCCTCATGGACAGTGGCTCCAGCGTGAACATCCTCTATGCGGATACCCTAAAAGGGATGGGCGTTCCGATGTCCCAACTGAGTGAGAGCAACATGCAATTTCACGGAGTCATCCCAGGGAAGAAGGCCAAGTCACTCGGCCAAATAGCATTGGATATGACATTCAGGAACGATAAAAATTTCCGAAAAGAAAAATTGACGTTTGAAGTTGTGGATTTCGAGAGTGCTTACCATGCCATTCTGGGTCAACCCGCATATGCACGTTTCATGGCCCGACCATGTTACATGTATCTCAAGTTGAAGATGCTAGGCCCTAAGGGCGTGATCACGGTCACTGGCAATCGACAACGGGCCAAAGAATGCCTCCAGCAAGGCTCCAAGATCGCCGATCATCAGATGCCCATGGTCGAGCTGGAAGAAAAAAAAAGCGTTGACCCTGCTAATTTGCTCCGTGCAAAGAAGGTGCACATCCACCCGACGGATCCTACTGCTGCCCCGACGAATATATCATCAACACTCGATAGCAAATAGGAAGCCGAGCTCATCCAGTTCCTCTATGAGAACTGGGATATCTTCGCATGGAAGCCTACTGACATGCCAGGGGTTCCCAAGGAGCTGGCTGAGCACCGTCTGCGAGTCTACCCGAAAGCTAAACCGGTCAGGGAGCACTTCCGTCGTTCAGCGTCGGAGAAGCGCAAAGCAATCGATGAAGAAGTGGCCTGTCTCTTGTAAGCCAAGTTCATTTGGGAGATTTACCACTCCGAGTGGCTCTCAAATGTTGTGATGGTGCCCAAGAAAGATAAGTCGTTACGTATGTGCATTGACTTCAAACATCTCAATCAGGTATGCCCGAAAGATCATTTCCTGCTCCCCCGCATAGATCAGATTGTTGACTCAACTGTGGGGTGCAAGCTTTTATCATTTCTAGACGCTTACTCTAGGTACCATCAGATCCGTCTGTATGACCCAAATGAAATAAAGACAGCCTTCATCACCCCATTCAGGTGTTTCTATTACATCACTATGCCTTTCGGTCTCAAAAATGTCGGCGCAACTTTTATGTGCACGATTCATAAATGTGTACTCGACAAGATCCCTCGGAATGTCGAGGCGTACATGTATGATATAGTGTTCAAGTCCCGCAAAGGTTTCGACATGTTGGCCGACTTGGCCCAAACATTCGCCAATCTAAGAAGATTTGACATAAAGCTGAATCCGGCCAAGGGTACTTTCGGCGTCCATGGCAACAAGTTACTCGGTTTTCTCGTTTCCGAACGGGGGATTGATGTCAACCCTGAGAAAATCAGCACCATTACCCGAATGATGACTCCCGTGCGAGTGCATGATGTTCAGAAGCTCATAGGTTGCTTGGAAGGATTGAGTTGATTCATTTCTCGTCTTGGTGAGAAGGCTCTACGTTGTATCAATTGATGAAGAAGTCCGACACGTTCGAGTGGACTCTCGAAGCCGAAGAAGCATTTGTTGTGCTCAAAGCCCTGCTCTCCACCCAGCCAGTGCTTGCCGCTCCTTGCAGCAAAGAGCCCTTGCTCCTGTACATCGCGACCACAAATCAGGTCGTCAGTACAGTGCTAACTGTCGAGCGGGAAGAGGAGGGTAAAGCTTATAAAGTCAAGCGGCTAGTTTATTATGTCTCGGAAGTATTGTCCCCCTCAAAGCAAAGATATCCTCACTATGAGAAGCTGGTTTATGGTAATTACCTGTCAGCAAAGAAGGTGGCACATTATTTCCAAGACCACTCGATTTCAGTCATCAGTGATGCTCCTCTGTCCGAGATTTTAAATAACCGAGACGCATCAGGTCGAGTGGCTAAATGGGTTGACACTTTGACATCAGATTCGAAGCCAACAAAGCAATCCAGTCCCAAGCATTGGCAGATTTTATGGCCGAGTGGATTGAACAACACTAACCATTGGACTATGTTCTTTGATGGATCTAAAATGTTGAATGGGTCCGGTGCTGGTGTTGTCAAGATATCTCCCAAGGGCGACAAACTCATCTACGTCCTGCAAATTCATTTCGATTCCTCCAACAATGAGGCAGAGTATGAAGCACTTTTATATGGGTTGCGCATGGCTATCTCACTCAGCGTTAAGAGCCTGATGGTTTATGGCGACTCAGATTTAGTGGTGAATCAAGTAATGAAAGAGTGGGATGTTAGAAACCCCACTATGACTGGGTACTGTAATGCCGTCAGAAATTTGGAGAAGAAATTCGAAGGCCTGGAACTTCATCATGTTCCCCGATTGCAAAATCAAGTAGCCGACGAACTGGCAAAGATTGGGTCCACTTGACGGCCTGTCCCGGGTGATGTGTTCTTAGAGCACCTGCACACTCCTTCAGTACAAGAAGATCCTTTCACCGAAGAGCCTCCACAAGTTCTGAACTCCACTGATCTGACTAAAGTCGATGTCCCTGCAGTAATCGATTTGGTCATGGAAATTCTGGTGATCATTCCTGACTGGAAGGTGCCTTACATTGCTTATATCCTCCAACAAGAACTTCCTGAAGATGAAACCGAGGCTCGACAGACTGTGCACAGGTCCAAGGCATTTACTATAATGGGAGATCAGTTGTTCAGAGAGAGCGCGACAGGCGTTACGCAGCGTTGCATCTCCCCCGAGGAAGGTGGAATGATTCTGGATGAGATCCACTCGGGAACTTGCGGCCATCATGCATCCTCACGGACGATTGTCGCCAAAGCATGCTGATCTGGTTTCAATTGGCCATGGTCCAATGAGATGGCTAAGGACATCGTTGATCATTGTGATGGATGCCAATTCTATGCAAACTTGTCACACAAGCCGGCTTCTTCTTTGAAAACAATTCCTCTCGCCTAGCCATTTGCTGTTTGGGGACTCGACATGGTTGGTCCCTTTCGGGCCGGAAAAGGTGGGTTCACTCATTTGCTAGTAGCAGTCGCCAAGCCCATCACGAAGTTGAACTCCCGTATGGCGGTCACATTCATGAGAGAAATAATCTTTCGATATGGCATTCCGCATAGCATTATCACGGACAATGGCACCAATTTTGACTCAGAAGAATTCAGGAACTTCTGTAAATCCCAAGGCACCTGAGTGGATTATGCATCTGTTGCCCACCCCCAAACCAAAGGGCAAGTCGAGCGAGCTAATGGACTCATCCTACATGGTCTAAAGCCTCATCTTATGTGCGATTTGGATCATGCCGCCGAGGCCTGGGTAACCGAGTTGCTATCTGTTTGTGGGGTCTGAGAACGACACCTAAGGTCGACTGGACGGACACCTTTTTTCTTGGTCTATAGAGATGAAGTTGTCCTGCCGAGTGACTTGTTTCATAACTCCCCTCGGGTGGAACTCTATTCCGAAGCTGAAGCGGAACAGGCCAGGCAAGATGGTGTCGATCTCCTAGAAGAAGAGCGAGAAAGGGCTCTGATCCGAACTACAACCTATCAGCAAGATTTGCGGCATTTCCATGCGAAGAATGTCAAGAGTTGGGCGTTTCATGAGGGGGACTTGGTGCTCCGAGTGGATCAACAACGACCTCATAAACTTGCTCCGACATGGGAAGGTCCTTTCGTCGTCACCAAGGTGTTGAACGACGGAGCTTATCACCTGTACAACCTCAAGAAACGAATCGACGAGCCAAGGGCCTGGAATGCAGATTTACTTCGACGCTTCTATAGTTAGAGACAGAAGAGTTATGATGTAATAACAATATTTCTTATATGCAAATCAAGACTTCCACAGTTTGTTGTCAGTTCCGATCGTATAGTTTCTTACTTGGGAATTCTCTGAGTGATGAGCAATCCCCGCACTCGAGGGCTTAGGTGCGAACATGTTTTCTCCTAAGTTAAAAACCCTGTCGGGTGAATAGCAGTCCATTCACTCGACTACTTAGCTGCGAACATACATTCCCCTAAGTTAGAAACTACTCTGAGTGATGAGCAATCCTCACACTCGGGGGCTTAGCTGCGAACATGTTTTCACCTAAGTTAAAAACCCTGTCGGGTGAATTGCAGTTCATTCACTTGACTACTTAGCTGCGAATATACATTCGCCTAAGTTCGAAACTACTCCGAGGGATGAGCAATCCTCACACTCGGGGGCTTAGCTACGAATATGTTCTCGCGTAAGTTAAAAACCCTTTCAGGTGAATAGCAGTCCATTCACTCGACTACTTAGCTGCGGATACACGTTCGCCTAAGTCCCAAAATACTCCGAGTGATGAGAAATCCTCACACTCGGGGGCTTAGCTGCAAACATGTTTTTGCCTAAGTTAAAAAACCTTGTCAGGTAAATAGTAGTCTATTCACTCGACTACTTAGCTGCGAACCAACTTTCGCCTAAGTCAAAAAGCAAATATAGTCGAACAACCGATCAAAAGCCAAATACAGATAAAATCCAAAGGTTAAATCGGGGGAAAATGTTTCGTGCAGAAAGCAGACGTGATCAGACCTAAGGCCTGAGTAAAGTTTTGTGGGATACAATTCCACTTGGCATACCAAGGCGAATATAAGTTTTTTCAGAAGATCAAGTTTTTTAAGCGCCCGACGGGCTGGCTGGCTCGACGAAAGTGTCCAAGTCGATGTCGTCTGCAATCCTGGTAGCTGCGTCGATGAAGGTCTCCATGAAGCCCTCGAACTGAAGCTTCTTCGTGTTAACCACTAGGAGCTCTTTCAGCTTGTCTTCCCTGACGTCCCAACAACGGACCCTGACAAGTGAGAGCGCCATGTCAGCCCCAAAGCGAGCAGCAGACTTCTTCCAGGCTTGCACCCGTCTAGGAAGGTCGTTCAGGCGCGTCATCAGGGAGTTGAGGTCGAGCTAGAGGGTGTCCTCAGGCCATAGCTCCTTATCGATCCTCTCCATCGCGGATTTCAGTCGGATGAGATATGCCTAAACGCCCTAAAGCCTGAAGTTGAGTCTAAGCATGTTCATAGCCATTGCATCTACGACAGGTGACTTGGTGGGGTCCGGGTTGGGCTCAATTTCCTCCTTCTCCTTTTCAATGTCTTGGCAGAATTCTGTTGGAGAAAAGGAGTGGGAAGGGAATCGGTGAGTTACAATCTTCATTGATCTAACAAAGTGCATTCGACAATAAATACTCACCGTCGAGCATGATGTACATCTTCCTTGAGAACTCTCCCAAGTGCTTCTCCAAGCCGTTGCTCCTTTTTGTCAGCTCCTTAGTTCTTTTGACGAGGTCCACTCGCTCCTGCTTCAGTTTGGAGTTCTCCTCCTCCATCTTCTTGGCAGCCGCCAGCTTCCGATCTGTAGTCATAGTTTTCTCCTTGGCCACCCATTGGGCGTCAGCGAGTGCTTTGTCCTTGTCCTCCAGCGCTTTCTTCATGGAATCTAAAAAAACAACATTGTTGAGTCGCGCTTGGAGTCGACAGTTCTCATTGCGCACATCTGTTCGAGTGAGAGCACTCGGTTCAGAGCGTGAAAGGTGAAGATGGGAATGCATAGAATCGATAGGATTTACCTCCCAGAGATTTCAGCTCAGCCCGCGCTCTCTCCAAAGCATTGTTGGAGGTTTCTAGATCCACGCGTAGTCGGTTCCTTTCATCTTCGAGATGCTTGTACTGCGTCCCAAGTTCGCAAGTCCTCTGAAACCAACAAAAGAAAAAAATTCAATCGACAAGTAATATCAAGGGCGGTCCACTGAGCTACGCATACCGTCGAGTGACTATCCTTTTATCTTGGAACGACATCATATGATGCTTGATTTATGGTGTCTATGAAGCCCGTATCAAGGAAAACAAAAATTCGAACAAAAGTCCACTCGACATGTCGAGTGGCTCAGGTACTCCGCGTACCGAAAATAAACTCTAAGACCTCTGTCAGCGCAAGCACTCGACAGCGATCTTGGGGACTACACCCAGTGGGTGCACTCAGAGTGCCCCCACTGTGATGGTTAACACTCGATCTGTTGAGTGTCAACCATCAGTTCCGTTCCATGCCTTCGGTGTGAGGTGATGAAGAAAAAATGCACTCGACATGTCGAGTGACTCGAGTACTACGTGTACGATTGAAATTCTGATTTCAAGTTTTCAAGACTACTGCTTATCGTCTGCGATTAGGAGTAGCCTCGGGGACTACACATAGTGGGTGCACTTAGCGTGCCCCCACTGGTTATTAAAGTAGTCGACAAGGTTCGCCCTATCAGAACATTCATCCTTCACTCAATTTGTCGAGTGACGAGCCTCCCTACTCCATGAAGTACAGTCTATCCTTATGTAGCGTCATATCATGGTTTATCAATGACGTGCATGAAACCTACAAGGTAGCTTAGGAGTGGTGTGGTCAAAGACAAAACATATCAAGCATACGACAAACTCTAAGACCCTTGTCGATGCAAGCATTCAACAGCGATCTCAGGGACTACACCCAATGGGTGCACTTGGCGTGCCCCCACTGGACCTGCCAACTCTCGACCTGTCGAGTAGCAGAGAACATCCATTACCCGATCCGTTGAGTGACACGCCTCTCCCCACTCCGTGAAGTGCGGTCTATCCTTATGTAGCGTCATATCATGGTTTATCAATGATATCCATGGAACCACAAAGTAGCTACGGAGTGGTGCGATCAAGGACAAACGTATCGAGCATATGACAAACTCTAAGACCCCTGCCAATGCAAGCACTCGACAGCTGTCTCGGGGACTACACCCAGTGGGTGCACTCAGAGTGCCCCCACTGAGATGGTTAACAATCGATCCGTCGAGCGGCCTATCAAAAAAAATATATGCTCTCGAAATGTCGAGTGACTCTAGTACTACGTGTACTATGGATCCAAAACCTACTCGACTAAGACCTGACCTACTCGAGTGGAGAAATTTCAAACATTCTATGAGTGGAATATAAGCACCCACTTGGTGTACACTCGAGAAAACCAAGGAATTCAATCAGAAATGCACATACAATCAAACTTACTCGGACATTCGTGTGAAACGGTGAGCTGACGTCGTAAGCCAGCTTGCTGGCCTCGTAAGCCTCCTTGGTCTACAGCATCATCTACTCCACCTAGATCATGGCCTCCTATGTAGTTCCGGTTTGATCTTCCGGAGTGCGATGCAGAGGGAAAGCCGTCACTGGTAGGATCGGCGTAATAGCTGGGGTAGCGGAAGTAGTCTGAGCAGGGTCAGTTGGAGTTGATATCATGATGGTTGAGACAGCTGGAGGGGCACTCGTCATAGGCACTGTAGGGTCAGTGCTGATCTGTGCAGATTGGCTCATCCCCTGAGAGGATTCCACAGTCGACCTTTGAAGCGTCTGCGCAGATAAGGCTCTTCGAGTGCAGGCGCGTGTGATGCCTGGGAGTTCCTCGTCATCTTCCAGCTGGATAATTTCTGCAAATATCAATCGACAATGTTAACTTTTGCAAGTGAAGAATCTCGTTCGAGTGAACCAAAGATTTGTTTCCCTTCTTGGGAAGTTGCAGCGTCGGCAGTGTCAATGTCCATAGCTTCCCCTCCATCCCGAGGGGGCGATGTTACTGAAGTGGCAACTCTGATAGATCAAGCAACACTCTTTCAACAACAACATAGAGTTACAGTTGACAGCAAGAATTCGAGAATAAATACTCATGTAGAGACGACTAGCACAACCATCCTCATGCGATGCAGCACTTTGCGGGGTTTGGTCGCATTCGGCTTGGGCTGCTTTGCCGATCGCTTGCTTGACTCGACGGTCGAAGGGCGGCTCCACTTGGGGTTCTTCTCACTCAGGCTTGGAGCCTTGTCCTCGGTGGCTGCAGGGTCCTCGGTGGCTACAGGAGGAGACTCGACTTCTTCTTTGCTTTCACATGAATCTACGTACTCCCCCTTGGAGTCAAAAGAGCCGTCGCCGTCCATGCTGCCGCCTTCACTCACCACACCATCTTCAGGCTGGTTCCCATTGGGAACAGGTGAGTGCATATTTGTCTACTCCTACATGATCCAAAGAAGGAAGTTAGTCCAAAAGTTAACCTATCACTCGGTAGTATAAATACTACAGTCGACAAAGTATAGCTTACCAGATTCTTTGGCGGATTTTCGGCCGAGTAGGGTTGGATCCTCTTGGCTCCCACGGGGTTGTCACATGCCCCGGTGATGTTATGAAGCCACTGCTCGACAGCTGTTTGCGAAACCTCTTTTGGGTGCGCTCTGGTCAAGTCTTTAGGGCCCGCATAGTGCCACATGGTGTGATCCCTAGCTTGGAGCGGCTGAATCCGTTGACTGAGAAAAGTTTCCAACAGATCCAAGGCGTTCACCCCGCCCCGAACCAATTGCACCATGGCGTTCACCAAGATCTCCACTTGTTCTTGTTACTCTTCAGACACCCTCAGGGACTTGGGGACAGCCGGACGGTCAGAGGTGTAGGGAGAAAGGCCAGTCGACATGTTGGTAGAAGCTATGTATTTGCAATAGAACCAAGTCGGCTGCCAGCCTCTAACAGATTCAGGGAAAGTCATAGCAGGGAAGGAACTACGAGCTCTCTTCTGAAGCCCTAAACCCCTGCACACCTGCAACACATGGGTTTTTCCATCCGACGGGTATGCTTTCTTTACAGTTTGGGATCTAATCGTGAAGATGTGCTTAAAGAGTCCCCAGTGAGGAGGACAACCCAGAAAGCACTCGCACAAAGTTACGAAGGCAAACAAGTAGGCGATTGCATTTGGCTGAAAATGATGAAGTTGAGCACCAAAGAAATTCAGGAACCCTCTAAACAACGGATGGGGAGGCATAGAAAAAACACTTTCGACATGGGAGAGGAGGAGGACTCGCTCCCCATCGCACGACTCCGGCTTGCTCTCTCCTTCCGACAACCTCCAAGCGCCCTCCGCCACGAGCCCATCGGCAACCAGGACGTCCTTATCCGCTCGGGTGACCACCAAGGGGAGAAAATCCCCCTGCATCCATCCCGCCGGCACGGTGAACCGAGCGGTCGAGGGCTTCTTGCCCTTGAGCTTCGTTGCTCCCTTCTTGGCGCGCTCCAGCTTTTTCCGTGGTGTTCTTCGTCATCACAGCAATGGCTCTTGTTGGAGAAGAACGGAGTGTGGCACCGGAGTTAGAGGAGGTAGGGGAAGAGAGGAAGTCTGGGCAAGGATACTATGAAACTACGGCGCGTCGAGTTTTATACTCCACTGAGTGACTCACTGACTAGTGAGCCCGCGAGATCACCGCACACAACAACTGTCGACGATGCCCAGTACGTGGCAATATGACCGTCGTGATAATCGAGGCATCACACCTCCACTTTCCATGATCGTGGCGTCATCATCGCATGCGCATGCGCTTCCCAAATTTTCCTATCCTGCAAAATCCGGGTCTGACAGACCGACCCGTCACCTCCAAAGATGCTTTCAGTTCACTCGGAGCAAAATAGGCATTCAACATTCACTTAGACACTTTCAAGGCTAAATGGATCCGGGCGAATGGTGAAGAGTTCAATCGACACAAGTTTCGTTGAAGCCCCGAATATCAATCGGAAGATTTCGCGTGTTCATCTTGAATTGACATCAATACCTAGACTTCAATCGACGCAAGTTTCATTGAAGCCCCGAATATGATTCGGAAGATTTGATGCCTTAATTCAGGATTGGCGTTGATACGCCCATTTCACCAATCAAACCCCGATCCATTCGGGGGGTAATGACGAGGATATGTACTAATGGTAGGGTCCTAGGAAAGACCTACATACCCTACCTAAGGACACTACATTGGAGGACTTGAAGATCAAGCATAAGCTTCTGACTGGATTCCATGTGATGTTCAAGTCACTCGACATTCAATCCACTTGGAGTCTTCTTCCTTCACTCGACATTCGCCTATCACTCAGTAGACCTCATTCTCAATCGACACCAGAAGACCAGAAGCCACCATCAGGAGGCGAATGGGCAGTCGTTAGTCCTTCATCATTAGTAGCATTTATTATGTACATTACTAGTAACACCAGACTTTAAACCCACGATCGAACCTTGAGATGTCAGGCACTTATGAGGGGCAACGAACTCTATATAAGCCGCCCCTCCCCTCTAGCACAAGGGTTCGCAACTATAGTAATCTTAACATTCCACACGACATAAGCTCCCGAGCACTGAGACGTAGATGTTACCTCCATGAGAGGGGCCTGAACTCATATATTCATGTGTACACCCTCGCCATAGCCAAGACTCTCCCCTCTCCCTTCGTACCCCTACATTCTACTGTCAGGCTCGTTCCCACGACATTGTGCCTGAAGAAATACAAAGGTCAGCTGAAGAATCTATTGTGTGTGAAGAACCTAAAAGGGAAACTGCATCAGTTGTTCCTGAAGAAACTGCACCACCTTCCTCATCAGCCAGGACTACAAAATCCTCAAAGATGAAGACACTCACTCTTCCTTCTGCATCAGCAGTGAAGAAAACTAAGGCTGCTAAGAAGGAGCCTGCCAAGAAAAGAAAAGCATCAACTCCTCCAAAGTCTTCTGAACCCAAACGTATGAAGACTTTGAGAAACTCCTGAACTGAGCCCATTGATGTTGTTCCAATTTCATCAATGTTGTCCTTTGAAGTTGTCCCATTTGGTGTAGACTACGCCTTGCCAAATGATGAATCTAAAGATACCCACTCTACTGTTCCCATAGAGCAAGTGGACGAAGAAATTGTTGTTGAAGATATTTCTTCAACTCCTATGATAGCATCGCCCGAGCCTTAGCTCACCACTGAAGAGGCTGGAGTTGAAGAAATTGAAGAAGACATGGACATTGGCAACACAACGCTAGTAATCAATGATGAATATTGGGAAACTCAACACCCAAATTCACCATTCGCCACACCCCTCACTCATATTCGTTGGCCCAGACTGAAGAAATTGTGACCAGATCTAAAGAATAGGCTAGAAATGAAGAATCTCAAGCTGCATCTGAAAGCAGATTTGCTCCCTTGGTGGTTTTGGTAATTAATAACAACATATATGTCATTCAACTAATGTTTCCACAAAGCATATTTCAGGAAAAGTTCAATGATAGGGATGGCAAATGATTGTGGAATACCACAATATGCAAGGAAATGATTGGCAAAGCTTCAACCAAGAGGACTCTACATTTTACTTTGTGAGAAATCACATCGAGTCCATAGGAAAGCCAATACTATTAAAAGGGGGTAATGTACTGTTGGTGAACAAAATGCTCCTACGTGCACAAGTGATAATCTCCAAATACACCCACAAGCTCTTCCACCAAAGTCTGTCCAAAGCCAAATATTCAAAGTCAGTGCAACCAACAATTCCCACTCGATGCCACCGATTCCAAACTCAGACAGACCCATGCCAAACCATAGCCATTCGGTGCAACCGATTCTGCTTTGGAGCCACCGAGTTTGGGTTGCCAACTTCCTGTTGCCTCGATTCAAAAAATCGGTCCCACCGAGTTTGTTGGATGGGTGTCTCCGAGTTGCACAATCTTACCCTTGGTCACCTAATCGGTACAACCAACTTTTATGTATCGATCTCACCGGGATTCAAACGTTGTCACCTTTAGGTCACTTCGGTACCACCGAGATTCACACATCTAGTCACCAAGTTGTTCACTTAAGGTGTAATGGTTGGATTTTTGGAGATGCCTATAAATAACCCTCCACCACCACCAACTCAAGGGAAAAGTACTCAGAACAGATCCCCACTCATACCAACTAATTTTCTGAGAGAGAGCTACCTACTCATGTGTTGAGGTCATGCCATTCCATTACAACCATATGAATCGTGATCTCTAGCCTCCCCAAGTTGCTTTCCACCCAATC
Organism: Hordeum marinum; assembly: GCA_022496015.1. Classification (NCBI taxonomy): domain Eukaryota; kingdom Viridiplantae; phylum Streptophyta; class Magnoliopsida; order Poales; family Poaceae; genus Hordeum; species Hordeum marinum. Next base: position 204,468,679 of record CM039675.1, on the reverse strand, counting down.
AATATCTCCACCAAAACCAAATATGTGAGAGAGTGATTGTGTGTAGAGGAGTCTATCATCTTGAAGCACAAGAGCAAGGAGTTCATCGACATTATCGAGCATATTACCTTCTGGAGGGTGGTGCCTCCTAGATTGGTTAGGTGTTGCTTGGGAGCCTCCAACTTCCTATTGTGGAATGAACCAAGAAGTTTGTAAGGAGGAAGGAGATCGCCTACTTCGTGAAGATCTACCCCGGTTAGGCTAGTCCTCCATGGACGTAAGACATCATGGTATATTCAAGGTTGCTTCCTCATGGAACCCTTCGTGGGTAGATCCCTGCATGGACTCTCACGACTATTACCCTTCGTGGGTTGAAGACTCCATAAACGGGGACGTACGATAGCACCACCTATCGGAACCATGGGAAAAATCATCATGTCTCCAAATTGTGTTTCATCTTCCTACCCTTCCTTTACTACTCATGCTTGTCTTTACTTTTTGCTCCTATACTCGTAGACATGCATGTCTCGGGTGTGCTTGAATTTCCATGAATGCTAAAATATGCCAATACTTAAAATTGGGAAAAGGTGTCTAATCACCCCCTCTAGACCTACTTTCGATCCTACAAGTAGCATCAGAGCTTTGGTCTCCATTGCATTGGTTTCACAACCTAGGAGAGTATGGCATCTTGTGAGGCAAATTATCACTGTACATGTCCGTATTTTGATGGCAATAATTTTTATTGTTGGAAGCAAAAAATGAAAATGCATATCCTTGGTCATAACCTGCCGTTTGGGTTGTTTTTCATCTTGGAGTGCAAGGTGAATTCTTTGCTGAAGGAAGGCAACCAGATCGCGAAGTGACTACGGCTGAATTAAAGATGTTGCAATACAATGCTCAAGCATGTGACATTCTCTTCAACTGCCTATGCCCCAAAGAAATCAACAAAATCATCCATCTTGAGAATGCAAAAGAGATTTGGGATACTTTGGTTGATATGCATGAAGGTACCAAATCTGTGAGAGAACCCAAGTTGGATGTTCTTCAAAGTCAGCTTGACAAGTTTAAGATGAAGGGTGGCGAATGATTCGCTAAGATGGACTCTAGGCTAGCTCTCATCACCAATGAGATTGCTGGCTTAGGAAGCAAAGAAATGGCCGACAAATTCTTCATAAAGAAGATACTTTCAGCTTTGGATCATAGATATGACATTGTATGCACATTGATCCAAGTGATGCCCAACTACAAAGATCTCAAGCCTACGGAACTGATCGGAAGGATTGTTGCTCATGATATGACACTCAAGGACAAGGAAGAGCTTCACAACAAGTCACATGATATGACACACAAGTGAGGCTCCCGCAACTTCAAGCGACAACCTTGTCACAAATGAATAGGTAAGCCTCATGGTCAAGAAATTCAACAAGTTCTACAAGAGTAGAGGAAAATATCGAAGCTCAAACTCAAGATATGAAGAGAAGCATTCGTCAAGCCATGATTGAAACTGCTACGATTGAGGGAAGTCGGCACACTACTCCAATGAGTGCACCAAGAAGATGAAGCTCAAGTGATGAGTCACCTCGAAGAGAGATAAGGAGTAGAGATGATCGCTACGAACGAAGACCCTCAAGGAGAAGTAGGGACTCGAAGAAGAAGGAAAACTACACAAAGAGCTACTCAAGAAGAAGACATCAAGCTCATGTTGGTGAATGGGTTTTCGGCTCCGAATCTGACAACCACTCCGAGAGAAGCTGTCACTCCAACTCCGACTATAGTCAAGATGAAGGTGTTGCCAGACTTGCACCTATGAAAATGGACTCCTATGACATAGTTGATTCACAAAATGAATGGAGTGCATGTTGCTTTATGGCTAAAGGCCCCAAGGTATCAAATCCCAAGTATCTTGATTTCAATTGTGATGAGGATGACTTGTTAGTAGATGATGACTTGCTATTTGACAAATCTAGTAATGTTAGTCAAGATGAACTTGCTAGTAATCACTCTAGTCAAGATAAGTCGTGCGTTGATGATAAGATGGAAATAGAATGACCAACTCAAGAAATAAACACTGTTAAGTTAACTCATGAGTCTATTCTATAGGATCATAGAGAGATTGAAAGGACACATGAGAAGCTCCGCTCCGAGAAGCTCAATTTAGAGCAAGAACATGAGTTCCTTAAAGCTATCAATGACGAGCTTCAAAAGAAGACTTCCTCTTATCTAGCCAAACGACTTCTCTTGTCTATGTTCATTCCACAAGTTAAAGCTAAGCAAACTAGTAACAAAGGCAAGAAAGGTTCTTCAACTAGTAGCAATAAAAATGATATATGTAATGATATTGCTTCTAGTAGTTCTATTGATCCCACTAACACTTCTATTAGCCAAGTTACACTTGAGCAAGAAAATGAACTTTTGAAAGGGATAATAGAGAAAGGTATCTACAAGAGTCTTGCTCGATGTAAGCAACTTGAGGAAATTGTACGCAAGCATGGAGGATACCAGAAGAACCATGGAATTGGCTAATTCAACGCTAATGGAGTTGAAGGTCAATACCCCAAGCCCAAGAATGAAAATACTGCCCGCAAGGGAACAAAAGCTGAATATGACCTTCCACCACAAGACCCCAAGCTCAAGGGAAAGCACAAGCTTCAAGAGGACATTGACTCATATGAAGGTGAATCCCAAGCTTTGGTGAAGTGGGCCCAAGGATACTACAATCTCCAATTCTAGAAGTGCTACTTCAACACCAAGGATCCCCACTTGATGTGGGTCCCCAAGAAGAAGAACTAGAGTAGTTCTTGAGGGGTAACTCCGCTAATGAAATTCACCCGTATTCAGTATTGGCAAGAACTAGTTGGAATCAACATCAACATTATGCAATAGTTCAAGGAGTCACACGTTCCCTCAAAAGGTAAGCAAGGGACAAGGTAATCAACAAATCAATGGACATCATAATGTATGCTTTGCACTGCATGTCCATAGATATCCTTGTATTTGTCTCTTGTATGTTGGGACTAACCCATGTAGGTGAGAAGAGTAAGGAAACAACAAGGATGCTCCCAACTCATGGCGATCTTGACCAACATTGAGAATCCACCACTACCTCACCTACATCAAGTCTTCATCGACAAAACCCAAGGTTAGTTTATCCCTCTCAAGGGGGATGTCACATCAAAGGGGATCTTTACTCTAAGACTTGAGTCAAAGCATCTTATAGTATGTGACAACATTAATTGCTTTATGTAAAAGTGGTAACCCCACTTGTGCTTAAACGATGAGTATGGCCTATGATCAAGTATTCTTACTTGGCTCATAAGTCAATATACTCATATATAGATGACTCCGTCATTGCCAAAGTGCTTGATAGATGCTAGTATGTTTGTACATGTTTGCCATAATTTCATTTGACATCTTATTGTCTGAGCATGTTGGTCTGCATTTATTTTCCCATTCGAGGCATCCAATTTTTGCTATTAGGCTTTTGATTTTTTTCCTTTTTCCAATTGGATGAACAGGAATGCCTAGGACCATCATCTAGCTATCTATGCTTTCTCATCTCAAATTCTATTCATGTTGCATCACAAAATTTGAACAAGTACTTTTCGATCTCTCTGTGTGAGGAGCACTCGGAGTTCCGTATCGACAAAGGAGTGACCATTAAAACCTCCCAAGTGCATCTTGGTGGAACCAACACAAAAATCTCGGTCTCACCGAATGCCTAGGGTTGATCTGATTTTCAATCTTGGTACCACCGATTCAATCTTCTCAGTTACACCAAGTTTCCCTGTCAACTGACAGTTCAGGAACTCGGTGACACCGAAAAGTTAGAATCTGTGTCACTAACAGTCGCGGGTATATAAAGAGGCAGACCAGACCTTTGAATCAAGGCCCATGGTCGTCGCCCTTGTCTCCCCATGCGTCTTCGCCATTGGGAATTACCGCCGCCGATGGAATCTTCACCCCCTATCGCCTCTGTAGAGTATCCTTCACCAAGCTAGGGTATGGATCCGGACCTCCTTGCGCTCCCTGTCCAACTCTTGCACATTGGAGTTAATTTTATCAATAATCCACTGATTACAAACCTCCCTATCCACTAGAAAACTTATTAGATTAGCGAACAGAGGATTTTTAGGTTTAGTTATCTGCAAGACCGAATCTACGTGACACCGAGTCCGAAAAATCAGTTCTACCGATTTTGTTTTGGTGCTAGTGAGGACAGTCTCGGCAAAACCGAGTGGTAATTTTCGGTTTGATCGAAATTGCTGCCAAGTATCTGTTAAGAGCACTGTGTGTCTCAGTAGTACCGAGCCTTTTGACTCGGTGATACCGAAATCCCTTTTTGCTGAGGACTATATCTAAGGATTCCTCTATTCAAATTTTTGAAAAATCTTTGTATTTTCTGATGACTTATGCTCTTCCACTCTTCTATACTCTATTCGTAGGGTACGATATGTCAGCTTCGGAGGGCAGTCAGAATTTGCAGGAGCAGAATGTGGACATGACCTATGGCACTAGTCCAGACAATGGCTCATCCTCTTCAGATGTTGGTATTCCCAACTCACCTTATCTGCCTAGAGCTGCTACTAGGGAAAGGAGGAAACTTAATTTTGATTAGGAAGATGAGGACTTCATACCCGATGAAGTGCCTCCCAAGACCAAGCAAGAAAAGTCTGTCAAGAAGGCCCCTAAGAAGACTGTCAGAAAAGAGTATGCACCTTCAGATACTGTGAGAGCACCTGAGAGCTCTAGAGGCACTATGACTGTTGAGCCTCCCAGGAAGTCTATGCCTAAGATGGCTGGTGAGAAGAAAGCCAGGAAGAGAATTGTCTATGTTACTGGCAGGTCTACCTCCATGTATGAGGACCCATAAGAGACTACTGCTACTGCTGTTGAGGATGAGGAGGAAGAGCCATTTGCTAAGGCTCCTCCCAAGAAGAAGAAGAAGAAGCTATTGGCTGATGCTATGCCAAAGAAAGCTCCATCCAAGAGGACCAAGTTTGCACCCAAGAAGGCTGCTGCTAAGAAGTCCAAGAGGTTCTCAAGAGAGATTCCAGCTTATAAGAAGAACAAGGGATCTACCTCCAGAGATATAGATGAGGATGCCATGTCTGCATTGATGAAGCTTAGACCACACCTTCTAGGGCACAATGCCAGCCACCTGCTTGCCAAGGATATGAACAAGAAGAAGGATTCAGGTCTGAGAGAGTGAAGAGCGATTGATCCTTACTCTCACAGGAGGAAAACCACTGTGGACTATAGGTTTTATACCAAGGAGCAGGAAGATTTCTATGGGACTGTGTTGCTTGACATGAGCCTAGCTATGAGTGACATGAGATATGTTGATTGGAAGTACATCAAGGAAAATGAAGACTACATCCCAGTTTGCAAGACAACTTCCACAGCAATGTCCTATATGAGTTTGTTAGCAAAGAATTCATTGCAATTTTACTCCACTTCTCACTTGTATGGAGATGGTAGGACTGTGTGGATGACAAAAGGAGCAAGATATGAGTCCACTGATGATGGATGTGCTACCATCTTAGGATTACCAGGGGTGGAAGATGGATATGTTTGTGTGTACTCTTAGTCCAAGGCAAGCCACAATGCAATGAAGGACATGTACAATGCTATTGCTACTGCATATCTTTAGTCTCATAAGCTAGGATCCATTTATTACCTCCAGGCAGGTCTTCACACCATCAACATCATTTTGAGGCATACTTTAATGCCCAGGTTAGGAGCTGACAAGATGATCCGAGGCTACTCCATCAACTTGCTGCTTCTTATTGACCAGCATCAGAGATTCAGAGTGATGGATGTGATAGTGGAGACAGTGAAGAGGGTTGCTGCTGATCATAAGCGCTCATGCTGCTATGCACCCTACGTTTATATGCTCATCAACTCAAAGCTAGAGAAGCACATTTTTGCTCTTGACAGGCCACATTTGCCCCTACAGCCAGATTTTGAGAACAACTTTTTGGTGATGGACCCAGATCATCCCACATTAGCTGCAGCATAGGTAGAGGCAGAGGTAGCTAGAGCCACTAGTGCTCAAGTCCTTAGATCCCGGAACAAGCATATGGATCTTCGGATTACTACCATTCAGGGCATGCAGAAGGACATCGAGGACATATTGGACAATCTGAATAGTCTTGTGAGGTTCTTCGAAAGTAGGATCAAGACCCTTAATGACAAGGTGGATGGGCTGACCAATACCGTGAATGAGCTCAAGCAGGAAGTTGATGTTGTGCCTATCCCACATTCCACGGATGATGACACTTCAGATGATGAGGATGAATCTCCTCTCAGGCCAAGCACGTAGTTCACTACCCAGGACAGATCAGCCACAGTGCTAGCTACAGCCTCTTCAGCTCCATCAGCTCCTCCAATACCTCCCTGTGCTAGTCCAACTCCATCCATGACATCAGTAGAGGTCATCGCCGACGCAGTTCTCTCGACTCCATCATCGACCATCGGAGGAGATCAACCCCAGAAGAATGATTAGCTATATCACTTTGAACTTTTGTTAACTTGTTGCCACAACGGGATAAGGTGTATATAGATCTTTAGGCTTCGAGTGAGAGAGTGTTGTTTTTATTGCTTTTTCAAAAACATTTGGTCTTTTGGTTTGCTTGTGTTAAACTTTGTTGGTGTTTGATCATATGCTTAATGTGTGTTGCTACCATATACTATCCTTTTAATGCTCATGAGTTGATCATTCAGTTTGCTTGATTGTGTTGTGCTATGATATTCATTCTTATTACTCTCGCATATCACCAAGATGTATGTGACATGGAAGAAGTGCCCCATGTACCTAATCGATTGTGCATTTGCATTCAAATGCAAATTTGAAATAATGCACAAATTTAGGGGGAGCTCTTGCTTATCACATACTTCTCAAAGCGACGATTATATTCATTAATTATATCATATGTCGAAACTTTGATCTATATGTTGTCATAAATTACCAATGGTTTGGGCAATTAATAAAAACATATATGTCACTGAACTAATGTTTCCACTAAGCATATTTCAGGAAAAGTTCAATGATAGGGATGGCAAAAGGATTGCGGAATACTCCAAGATGCAAGGAACTGGATTGAAAAAGCTTCAAGTAAAAGGACTCTACATTTTACTTTGTGAGAAATCACTTTCAGTCCATAGGAAAGCCAATACTATTAAAAGGGGTAAGGTACTATTGGTGAACAAAATGCTCATACGTGCACAAGTGATAGTCACCAAAGACACCCACAAGTTCTTCCACCAAAGTCTGTCCAAAGCCAAATATGCAAAGTCGGTGCAACCAACAATACCCACTCGGTGCCACCGATTCCCAAACTCAGACAGACCCATGCCAAACCCTAGCCATTCAGTGCAACCGATTCTTCTTCGGTGCCACCAATTTTGAGTTGCCAACTTCTTGTTACCTCGGACCAATTTTGTTGGATCGGCATCACCGAGTTGCACAATCTGACCGTTGGTCACCTAATCGGTAGAATTGACTTTTATGTATCGGTCTCACATAGATTAAATAGTTGTCACCTTTTTGTCACTTCGGTACCTCCTAGATTCACACATAGGTGTCACCAAGTTGGTCACTTAAGGTGTCACAGTTGGATTTTTGGAGATGCCTATATGTACACCTCCACCACCACCTACTCGATAGAAAAGCACTTAGAACAGATCCCCACTCATACCAACTAATTTTCTAAGAGAGAGCTACCTACTCATGTGTTGAGATCATGACATTCCATTTCAACCACATGAATCTTGATACGTAGCCTCCCCAAGTTTCTATCCACCCAATCAATCTCTTGCACCAAAGCCAAATCTGTGAGGGAGTGATTGTGTGATGAGGAGTCTATCATCTTGAAGCACAAGAGCAAGGAGTTCATCTGCATTATCGAGCCTATTACCTTTTGGAGGGTGGTGCCTCCTAGATTGGTTAGGTGTCGCTTGGGAGCCTCCTACTTCATGTTGTGGAGTGAACCAAGAAGTTTGTAAGGGCAAGGAGATCGCCTACTTCGTGAAGATCTAACCCGAGTTTGGCTAGTCCTTTGTAGATGTAGTTCATCATGGTACAGTCAAGGTTCCTTCTTTGTGGAACCCTCCATGGGTTGAGCCCTCCGTGGACTCTCGTGACTATTACCCCCTGTGGGTTGAAGACTCCACAAATGTGGATGTGCGATAGCACCACCTATCGGAACCACGGGAAAAATCATCGTGTCTCCAAATTGTGTTTGATCTTCCTACACTTCCTTTACTACTCATGCTTGTCTTTGCTTTCCGCTGCTATACTCGTAGACATGGATGTGTAGGGTTTGCTTGACTTGCCATGAATGCTAAAATCTGCTAACACTTAAAACTGGGAAAAAGTAGATTTTTATTTTGTCAAGTAGCCTAATCAACCCCCCTCTAGACCTACTTTCGCTCCTACAACATCAGCTGAAGAAAGAACTATTGAGGAAGCTGTGAAGTCTTCCCATGAGATTGTAGTTCATATTCCTCAGGCTGAGGAAACTGCCGTTATGTCAGAAGAAGTCTTCAAACCTACTATTGTGCATATTCAGCCTAAGCCAAGAATGCCCTACTCGAAGAATGTCAAATTCAACTAGGACATATTCTTCACCGAACATCAGTTCTTCATTGCGGAAAATCCTTGTGACAAGCCCAGGATCAAACGTCATAGGTTTTGGACTCATGCTCAGATGAACTTTTATGCACCAGTCTTATTTAACAAGGAGAAAGTCTTCGAGCACACATGCGGACATGGAGTCCCTTCCTGTGCTGGCTATTCTTCATGATGTAGGCCTTCTTCCTCTGTGTTGTGAAATCTGTGATCGGAATGAATAGCTTATTCTTCAGTTCTATGCTACTCTGCACATCTCAGGAAATGCTGAAGATGTCAACACATGGGTTCTTGGCTAGATGACTGAAAACACTCATCTCTCTGCACCAGCCACCGAATTGCTTAGAGATCTTCGAGTTAGTCCTCATTCCCCTGATACAAGGATGATCTATGATAAATCTGAACTTCAAAATCATCTGATGCAAGTTCCCATGAAGTCTTTAAAACCTGGCCAAGCTCCACGAACAACCTTCCTTGTTAAGGATTTGCTGTATGTGCCAAGGACACTCTTTAGGATTCTAAGGAAAACAATCTGCCCCATCAAAGGCCATAATTTTGAAGAAGAAGAAGTTATGGGAATCATGAATAATGTGCTACTCAATCTCATCCATGGTATTCCTATCAACTACCATCACTTCTTCATAAGGACTTTGGGCAACATTGCAATGCCACCATTTGAACTGAAGCCTTATGCTCCTTGGATTATGAAGTTCATCAGAAGGACTTCAATTGCTAATGAGGCAGACTTCATCAATCACCCTAGCAACTTGCCCCCTCTTGAGGTCATCAAGAGGCAGATTTCCTCATCTGAGGGTAAAGCCAAAGAACCTATAATTGATGAAGGTAATCATCCATTGGGTCATCTAATTCGTCAGCTTGCTTCTTACTCAACCAATGATGACACTTGCAGCCAAAACACTCCCGAAAAGCCTTCAACTCATATTCCTCAGGCCTCCGTGCCCTCGTGTGATGACTGATCACAAATTGCTTATAAGTCTCCATGAGAAGGTTGATCCTAATCACAAGTGAGTCAAGCGTTAGTTTTGTTCACTTCTTCGAGACATGACAGTCATGCACAATTCTGTGAGGAAGAACCAATATTACCTTCATGAAGTCTTCAACCGCACTTGGGCCATTCTTTCTCATCTCAAGGCTCCTGAAGAACTCAAGGAGATGGACCTTAAGAAGAACCTTGACTAGGCTCTCCTCCTCAGAAGAAATTCAAGAAGGTTCAAGTTCCTCTGCTGGTTACAAGCTCATTTTCTTCATCATGCGAGACAAATGAAGTTGAGGACATTGACGACACTGCTGCGGGCCCTGCATTGACAAACGACCCTGACAACGCTAACGCTCCTCCACCAACTTGAAGATGAAATTCTTCAGGGGCATTAGTCCTCATTTTTTGCCCCTTTTAGTCTTTGATGACAAAGGGGGAGAAAATTTGAGTTAGTTTTCGAGCGTGTCTCTTTATATGGGCTGTTTTTGTTTCAGTTACAACTCTCGCTCTTCTGAAGCTTTTGTTCGTTGAGTTGTAAACTTAAGTCCGTTGGTGGTCTAATGCTTTTGAACTGTTTTCCGCATGCTATTTCCTCAAATTACCTTAATGCATGCATGCTGAATTTCGTCAGACACCATCTTTCATCATGCATTTCAATTCATCATGATATATTTTAAATGCACTTACAAATTACAAGATATAGGTCAAGTTCTCCGTGTTGTCAACCTGCCATGTGCATTTGCAGTCCAAAGCAAATTCCTCAAATATGCACATCTTCAGGGGGGTTCTTCCAAATCTTGCAACCAAATTCCACAAACACTGTACTTACACTTCATATGTTTATCCCCATTGAAAACTTAACCTATTTGTCATCTATCACCAAAAAGGGGGATATTGTTAGTGCATCTAGTTCCCCTTAGTGATTTTTCTGTATTGAAGACTTATAGGTTAAGGAACTACTGTGTTTGTGACTATACACATCTTCTATAAGTAAATGAGGATTTGATATATTCGGGGATTATCGACCCCTAAAAATGAATGTATTCAGCTAAAGACTTTGGTGAAGACTTCCATATTCCCTGAAGACTTTGAAGCTGAAAACATTTAGTGTGACCTTGAAGATATTAACGAGGACTATGAAGCGTGAAGATTTTTGTTTTCGTAGTTTCCTTTCCTTTCTTTGAGTCATAGGAAACATTGTACAGTTAATGGGTTGTGAGGTAATACTGAGGAAAATTTCCAACTAGTGCTCAACTCAAAAGCCTCAACCGACCCAATACTTCGAGTGAAGCCTTTGGAAATCTCTTGCAGTTCAGTCAAGTTATTCAGTGACATAGACGATGTTCTTCTTGTCTCTGAGGAAATTGGTCTGACTCAGGAGTTAGGATTTCTCCAATGGGAATTGCCTACAACGAGGAATATGATAAGCCCTAAGGAATTTGACAGTTCGAATTATGACCATTGTTGTGCTTAGCGCCATCTGCCCCAATCATCTTATCCACATAGCGGTCATTTCATTGGGGGCATTTATGTATTATCATGTCAGGTTGCACCCCGGCTATAAATAGCCATCCCCACAACCACTTGTTGGTTGGTTGCTCTGAGAGAGAACTGACACTTGTCATCTGAGAGGAACCCATCCTCCAAGGACTTTGAGAGAAAATCATTAGTGAGGGAAAACCCCAAAACCAAACCACCAAACCCGAAATGGTCTAGAGCATCTAGCACTAATTTGTGGATCGCCGTGTAACCAGTTTGTGAGGGTGTTGGAATTCTATCCTAAAGACTTACCACGAGTTTTGGGCGAGGACTGTGTGACCTTAGCTCAAGGAGAATATGGTAAGGACTGTGTGTCCCAGGACTGTGTGTCCTTTTGTTTAAATACCAGGACGCTCTAAACCAGACATACGACTGTCATAGCAGTTGGAACTAGGTCATCATATCATTGTCTTCACCAAGCTACCTAGTTCCATTTCCTCAACCCTTCTATTTCCTTGTATACCTATTGATGAAATTGGTCATTACAATTTCAAGAATTTGACTGAAGACTTTATCAATTTCCTCACCGCAAATTCTTCAGTCACCTTGTTCTTTACCTGCTTATCCTATATCACGCTACCTGTAATGTATGCATGCTTTATTTCATCATGATGACTATGTTATTGCTATGTTTCTCATGCACTTGAGTACTTAATCTGCTGCTAGTAGTCCATCACATTTCAATTTCCTCAAGTTGAAATTCCTCAGTGATGAATTTGAAAAAAATCACCTATTCACCCCCACTCTCGTCGATATAACACACTTTCACAACTGAGGTGAAGGAGACCTTGCTTCAAAGGCTTTGGATATATTGTATGAAGGTGCGACTTGTGAACTGGGTGCCATTGTCAGTGATCACCCTGTTAGGTACTCCAAAGCGGCACACCAGTCCTTCCATGAACCTGATAGCTAACTACACGGTCACCTTTATCACTGGTTCTACCTCAAGCCACTTTGTGAACTTGTCGGTTGCCAGGAACAAGAACTCAAAGCCCCCGATAGTACGTGGGAAGGGGCCCAGGATATCAAGCCCCCATACCAAGAATGGCCAGGATAGAGGAATCGTTTGTAGAGCTTGCGCTAGTTGATGGATGTTCTTGGATTGGAACTAGCAGGCTTTACACTCGGTGACCAGCTCAGTAGCGTCTTAGAGGGTAGTGAGCCAATAGAAACCCTGCTGGAAAGCTTTTCCAGCAAGGTCCCTTTATCCAATGTGAGAACCATATAATCCTCCATGAATCTCCACCAATAGCTTCAGTCCATCCTCCCGGCAGATGCACCTTAATTTCACACTGTTTGGTCATATTCTGTACATGGTGTCATCGACAAACTGGTACATACTTGAATGGCAGGCTACTTTTTCGGCTTCCTCTTGCTCTACATGGAGTTCTCCTGTTTGCAGGAAGTGGATTATATGATACGCCCAGGTCGGAGCCTTTGGCTTGGCAACAAGGACTAAAGGTGTCTCCTCGTTCGCTGGAGCACTTTCCTCAACCGCGAGAACCTAGGCCCTACGGAGGGAGCTGCTCATCAACTGGAACAAGACTTTTCCTGACAGCTTCTCTACCAGTGGATTCAGGAGCTCTATCATGAAATGCTTACCAAAGTTCAGCTTCCTTCCCTTTATGGACATCGTTGACGAGGGTACTGACGGTTGAGTGAGGCGGAGAACAAAAGTCCCTAGTGCCACAGGAAGCTTCTGCGCAGCGCACATCGATAGATTGTCAGCAATGTTGTTTTCAGCTCGTGGCACATACTCTACTTGTAGTCCATCAAAGTGTTCCTCCAATTTCCTGACCTCTTCCACACATGCTTCCATCAATGGGATCTGGTAATCTTTGTTGACTTGCTTCACCACAAGATGAGAGTCTCCTCAGACAACCAATCTCTTAATCCCCAACTCTACCACGATTCTAAGTCTGGCAAGGAGCCCCTCATACTCAGCAGTATTGTTGGGGGCTTCCTCCTGGGGAAAGTGCATCTGAACGACATACTTGAGGTGCTCTCTGGTGGGGCCAACGAGGAGCATGCTCGCACTAGTGCCCCAGAATGAGAAAGCACCATCAAAGTACATGATCCAATCTTTGGGTGCTTCTTTGCCGGGGAGGATTGTCTCTGGAACTTCTTCATCTGGCATGGGTGTCCATTTTGGGATTAACTCCACCAACGCCCTGCTTTGAATGGTGGAACTGCTTTCATACATCACTCAGAAACTTGACAACTCCGGTGGCCACTCAACTATCCTGCTAGTGGCTTCGGGGTTCCTCACTATGTGTTGCAATGGGAAACGGGTACCAATAGTGAACTCATGGGCTTGGAAGTAGTGGCGCAGCTTCCTTGAGGCCATGATAAGGACGAAGATCAGATTTTGTACTCCAGAGTACCTTGACCTAGCCCCTTGCAAGAGGGAACTAACAAAGTACATGGGTCGGTTCACCATATTATTCCATGCCACCTTTTTAGATCCATTGTCGTTGTTTTGCTAATGTCTACCTTGATCTGTATCGAGTCATGCCGCGAATGTTTCTGTCTTTCCCCCGGCAGCATTGGTTGCAGCCACTGAATCTTCATCCACTTCCCGCTACGCCACCATCTCTACACTAACCACTTGATTCTTCGCTACTAAGTACAAGAGCAACGGCTCTTGTGGTTTAGGAACCACCAAGGTGGGAGAAGAGGAAAGGTAATTTTTTAGGTCTTGCATTGCATTATCTGCCTCTGGGGTCCACTTCATCAGGCCAGCCTTCTTCAAACTCTTGAAGAACGACAAGGCACGCTCAGTGGACTTGGAGATGAATCTACTCAACGCGGCAACACATCCGGTCAAACGCCTAATATCCTTGATGGTCTTGGGTGCTTGTATTTGCCTAATTGCCTTGATCTTGTCGGGATTGGCTTCTATTCCTCTCTAGGATACAAAGAAACCAAGCAGCTTGCCGAATTGGACACCAATATGCACTTTTCAGGGTTGAGCTTTAGGTTGATCTAACACAAGTTTGCAAAAGTTTCTTCCAAATCATGTATGAGAGTTGCTTTGTCTTTGGTCTTGACGATGATGTCATCCATGTAAGCTTCCATGTTTTTGTGCAGTTGAGGTCCAAAACCAATTCGAACTGCTCTGGCGAAGTTTAAACCAACATTCTTTAACCCAAGGGGCATACATACAAAATAGTACGTGCCACATGGAGTTATTAATGCGGTCTTCTCCTCATCTTCTTTAGCCATAAATATCTGGTGGTATCCAGAGTAGGCATCCAAAAAGGAGAGCAAGTCACATCCGGAGGTGGAAACAACAATCTGATCTATGCGCGGCAAGGGAAAAGGGTCCTTTGGGAAAGCTTTGTTCAAGTCATGCAAAGCCTCCACTTCCCATTTGCCTTGCATACCACCACCGGGTTTGCTAGTGAAGTTCGATGTCATACTCCTCTTACTAGACCAGGTGCTTCAAGTTTCTTGATTTCCTCGGCAATGAATTGTTCCCGCTCCAAGTCTTGCTTCCTAACCTTTTGTTTGACGGTTCGGTCATGAGGACAAACAACAAGGAGGTGCTCAATTACCTCCGTGGTAACACAAGGGATGTCAGATGGTTGCCAGGCAAACACATCGACATTCGCCTGCAGGAAGTTAACGAGCGCAGTTTCCTATTTGTCAGTAAGGGTAGAACGGATGGTGAACATACCACCAGTGCCATCCACCCTTGCTAGGAGTTTCTTCGTATCAAGATAGGTGACCTTGGTCTTCTTGCTAGTGGAACTCCACGACAGGTCATCGTCGGTTGTTGCGCACTCTGAAGAGGCGCGCTTCCCAGAGTCCTCGCCAACTATTTTGCTAGCCTTCTTTGATTTCTTGGTGGGAGCTAGGATTTTAGTGGCCTCATCTCCTACCGCGTCGCGGTACATCTGTTCCACGTGGATAACTACATTCTTCTTGCCGGATGGGATCGAAATGATTCCAATGGGCCCTAGCATCTTCATAGTATTGTAAGCATAATGGGATGCTGCAACGAATTTTTCCATGGCTGGGAAGGATGCTACCATAGATTCCATTATAATGCACGAAGATCTCGGCTACGTCCGACACTATCCTCTCTGTCCGGAAGTTCAGTTCCTCGCCAAATGTGATCAGCAGAGTGATCTTTCCCTTGGGTCGACTCCTGCTGGGGTTGATTACTTGGAACGTACCCATAGCTTTGAGCTCCTCATCAAGGGTCTGTAGCTTCCCAGCCACTTTAGGGGAGATCAAGTCGAATCCCTCCCCACCGTCAACTAACATCTTGGACACCTTGAGGTTGTAGATTTTCGGGGAAACCAACAATGGCAAGCATCCGACCGTGGTGGTACAGTCAGGATGATCCTCTTCGTCAAATATGATAGGTGTCCAGGACCATTTGTTTGTCTTCCTAGATTCTGTAGTAGGTTCCACGACATTGACCTCGCATGCCCACTGTTAGGGCTGGCGATGAGAGGAATGCAAGGATGCACCCCCATCAACACACATGACTTTGGTCGCTTTCTGAAATTCCCTATCACTGGAATCCTCATCATCATCCTCATCCTCACTCATAACATCTGTTTCTTTCTTCTCACGGCCTCTGGTGAGTTTTGACTTTTCCTGCGGGGATTTTAGTGGCGGCCTCCTCTCCTGCCATGAACCTTCCCGATAGTACAACCTTGGCCTTTTTCTTTCTTGCGTTTTTGTATTTGGCTCTTTGCTTCTCAACAAGTTGCTCGACTTGTCGGCATTCTTGGAGATCATGACCCTTGGTGTGGTGAATTTGCAATATGGCCCGTCAGACTTCCCGGTCTTCTCAGTGGGAGCAGCCTCCCGGCAATAAGCGCTCGCGTCAGCTCCCTTGCTGGGGCTTTCGGCCTTCTCATTCTTGCCTACACTAAGGTCTCTACAGCTCTCAAAAGCCAATACTACTTTTCCCTTACGCTTTTTGTTGCCCTTCATGTTTCTACCCTTCGGGTTGGGGGCGTCATCGTTATCATCGGAGTCAACTTCCATGTTTGTCTCCTACCTGGGAAGTCACCTTCCTTCTTTAGCTCGAGAAAACTAATCCGCCAAGGTGTAAATCTCGTTGACAGTCTTGGGGATCTTGACATTCATCTTGGCTCGCATCCTCCTGTGGCACACGTTTGAATGGAACGTGACAATTACTGCCGCGGGATGTATTTCTGGGATGTTGCGGTGCACTCAGCTGAATCTTTGGATATACTTCCTCAAAGTTTCTCCCTCCTTCCGCGGGATAACTTGGATCGGCTGGCCTGGTTCTTGGTGACCACCTGTGAAGGCGCCAACAAACTTGTTGCACAGATCACCCCATGATGAAATTGAATTCTCCGGCATGTGCATCAGCCACGATCTCACATTCGGTTTATGTGCCAAAGGGAAATAGTTGGCGAGCACCTTTTCATCTCTTCCTCCTACGGCTTGGACAACTATTGTGTATATGACCAAGAACTATGCCTGGTTCATCTTTCCTTCGTATTTCTCAGGTAGCTCAGGCTTGAAAGCTCGGGTTGATGGCCAGCAGACCCGTTGTAGCTCCCTAGTGAAGGCAGGGCAGTCAATCTCATAAGGAAGGTACTAATACATCTCCAATGTATCTATAATTTTTATTGTTCCATGCTATTATATTATCTGTTTGGATGGTTTTTATGCATTAATATGCTATTTCATATTATGTTGGGGACTAACCTATTAATCTAAAGCCCAGTGCCATTTTCTATTTTTTCCTTGTTTTTGAGTATTGTAGATATGGAATATTAAGCGGAGTCCAAACGGACTAAAATCTTCGCCATGATTTTTTCTGGAACAGAAGAGATCTACCAGGCTTGGAGTGTAAGGAAAGTCACTTGCCAGGAGATCACAAGCCAGGGGGCCCGGCCACCCCCCTGGCCGCGTCTGGCAGGCCTGTGACTCCCTGGCAGGAGTCCTAGCCCTAATCTTTGTCCTATATATACTCAAATATTCCCCCAATACCAAAGGGAGACAAAAAATAATTTTCTGCTGCCTGAAGCCTCCGTTCCCGAAAGATCCAACCTTGGAGCCTTTTTTATAATCTGCCGAAGGGGGATTCGATCATGGAGGGCATCTACATCAACTTCATTGCCCCTCCGATGATGCGTCAGTAGTCCACCACAGACCTATGGGTCCATAGCTAGTAGCTAGATGGCTTCTTCTCTCTCTTTGTGCTTCAATACCATGTTCTTCATTATCTTCATGGACATCTATCCGATGTAATACTCTTCATGGTGTGTTTGTCGAGATCCGATGAATTGTGGGTTTATGTTCAGATTATCCATGAATATTATTTGAGTCTTTTCTGAATTCTTATATGCATGATTTCATATCATTGTAAGTCTCTTTGAGTTATTGGTTTCTTTTGGGAAACTAGATTGGTAATTCTTGCAATGGGAGAAGTGCTTAGTTTTGAGTTCAATCTTGCGGTGTCCTCACCCAGTGACATAGTAGGGGTAGCGAGGCACATATTGTATTGTTGCCATCAAGGATAAAAAGATGGGTTTTTCATCATAGTGCTTGAGTTTATTCCTCTACATCATGTCATCTTACCTAATCTGTTACTCTGTTCTTCATGAACTTAATACTCTAGATGCAGCCAGGAGTCAGTCGATGTGTGTAGTAATAATAGTCAATGCAGAATCGTTTCGGTCTACTTGACATGGACGTGATACCTATATGCATAATGATTGCCTTGGACATCTTCATAATTATTCCCTTTTCTATCAATTGCTCCACAGTAATTTGTTCACCCACCATGATATTTTCGTTCAAGAGAGAAGCCTCTAGTGAAACTTATGGCCCCCGGGTCTACTTTCCATATTATATTTTCAGATCTATAAACCAAAAATACCAAAAATATCTTGCTGCAATTTATTTACTTTTTACTTTCCTGCAATCTTTTACATCTATCTCTATCAGATCTAATCCTTCCAAATATCCATGAAGGGATTGACAACCCCTTTAGAGCATTGGGTGCAAGAGTTTGATTGTTTGGGTAGGTGCATCCATTGGTGACTTGCTTGTTCCTCCTATTGGTTTGATACCTTGGTTCTCATCAACTGAGAGAAATACTCATCTACTTCACTCCATCACCCATTCCTCTTCAAGGAAAAACCAACGCAAGCTCAAGAGGTAGCAGGTACCTGCGAGCACTAGGCACATGGTTGCCGACATTTGGACCGTTGCGCTTGTCGGATTGATGGTCTGCATCCCGGCGTCGCTCAATGGTGATGCATGCGTCTTCTTTCCGCTGGTCTTCAAGAACATGTCGCTGTTCCCGGCGGTCGCATAGGACTAACGAGACTATGGATACCTCGTCGTGCTCATCAGCATTTGAAGCTTGATGCATCTGCCTCTAGGCCTGTTGTAGCAGAGGGGGTTGCATCGTCGGTGCAGCCCCTTTGTCGGTGTCAAAACCGGCCAATCTTAGGTAGGGGGTCCTGAGCTGTGAGACTAGGATCGATGGTAACATGGTGAAAGCACATTTTCTCCCTTGGTCGTTTTGGCAATTAATAACAACATATAAGTCATTGAACTAATGTTTCTACCAAGTATATTTCAGGAAATGTTCAATGATAGGATTGGCAAAAGGAGATTGTGGAGACACCCCAAGATGCAAGGAAATAGGTTGGCCAAGCTTCAAGCAAGAGGAATCTACATTTTATATTTGTGAGAAATCACTTTGAGTCCATAGGAAAGCCAATACTATTAAAAGGGGGTTAGGTTTTGTCTCAAATGTGCACAATCGATAGTCGCCAAAAACATCCAAAAACCCTCAAACCAAAGTATGTTCTATACCTAACACTCAAAATCGAAGCAACCAACTTTCCCGTACCGGTGCCACCGATTCCAGAACCTAGACAGACTCAGCCAAACCCTAGCCACTTCGGTGCAACCGATTCCATACCGGTGCCACCGAGTTTAGGTTGCCAATTTTCTGTTACGCAAATTCACATTGTCGGTACCATCGATAATGTTGGATCGGCGTCACTGAGATTGGAAATCTGACCATTGGTCACCTTATCGGTGCAACGGAGTTTCCTATATCGGTCTCATCGAGATTCAAAAGTTGCCACCTTTTGGTCACTTCGGTACCACTGAGATTAACACATCGGTGTCACCGAGTTGGTCATTTTGTGTGTAACGGTTGGATTTTTGGAGATGCCTATATATACCCCTTCATCACCACCTACTCGAAAGAGAAGCACTCAGAACTATTCCACACTTGCCCCATCCACTTTTCTGAGAGAGAACCAGATACCCTTGTGTTA
Source organism: Hordeum marinum (assembly GCA_022496015.1). Lineage (NCBI taxonomy): Eukaryota > Viridiplantae > Streptophyta > Magnoliopsida > Poales > Poaceae > Hordeum > Hordeum marinum. The sequence goes on along the minus strand of CM039675.1, from coordinate 204,449,238 downwards.
AGGTCAAGATCTTCCACTCCAATCATATGGATCTTGATTTCTAGCCTACCCAAGTATATTTCCACCAATCCCATCTATTCCACCATGCCAAATCTGTGAGAGAGTGATTGGGTGCTCAGGACTATATCATCTCGAAGCACAAGAGCAAGGAGTTCATCGTCATTACCGAGCCTATTACCTTTTGGAGGGTGGTGCCTCCTAGATAGGTTAGGTGTTGCTTGGGATCCTCCTACTTCGTGTTGTGGACTGAACCAAGAAGTTTGTAAGGGCAAGGAGATCGCCTACTTCGTGAAGATCTACCCATAGTGAGGCTAGTCTTTCATGGACGGAAGCCGTTATGGAATAGTCAAGGTTGCTACTTCGTGGACCCTTTTGGGTGGAGCCCTCCGTGGACTCTCGCGACCGTTACCCTCTGTGGGTTTAAGACTCCATACATGTGGATGTACAATAGCGCCACCTATCGGAACCACGGGAAAAATCATTGTATCTATAACAGCGTTTGATCTTCCTAACCTATCCCTTCTATACATGCTTGTTGTTACTTTCCGCTGCTATATACTCTTGGACTAGCATGTGTAGGTTGTACTTGACTGGCCATGAAATGCTAAAAACTGACAACCCTAAAACTTGGTATAGGCAAAACTTTTATTTGGTCAAGTAGTCTAATCACCCCCCCCTCTAGACATACTTTTGGTCCTGCAAGTGGTATCAGGGCTTTGGTCTCCATTGCTTAGGTCTCATAACCTAGGAGAGTATGACGTATAGTGAGGGAATTGATCACTATAGAGGTCCGTACTTTGATGGCACTAATTTTTTTAGTTGGAATCACAAAATGAAAATGCATATTCTTGGTCATAACCCCGCTGTTTGGGCTATTGTTCGTGTTGGCTTGCAAGGTGAGTTCTTTGCGGATGGACGGGAACCGGATCATGAAGCGACCGTGGATGAGTTTAAGATGTTTCAACTCAATGATCAAGCATGCGACATTCTCTTCAACTCCTTATGCCTCGAAGAATTCAAAAAAATCAGTCATCTTGAGAATCCAAAAGAGATTTGGGATACTTTGGTTCATACGCACGAAGGAACCGAGTCCGTGAGAGAATCCAAGTTAGATGTTCTTCAAGGTCAGCTTGACAAGTTCAAGATGAAGGATGGTGAAGGAGTCGCAGAGATGTATTCTAGGCTAGCTCTCATCACCAATGAGATTGCCGGCCTAGGAAGCGAAGAAATGATCGAAAAATTCATCATCAAGAAGATAGTTCGAGCTTTGGATGAGAGATACGACACCGTGTGCACATTGATCAAAATGATGCCAAACTACAAAGATCTCAAGCCTACGGAATTCATTGGAAGGATTGTTTCTCATTAGATGACACTCAAAGATAAGGAAGAACTTCATCACAAGTCTAGCAGTGCTTACAAAGCCACAAGTGATGCTCCCGCAACTTCAAGCAACAAGCTTGTCACCAATAAATAGATAAGACTGATGATCAAGAAATTCAACAAGCTCTACAAGAATAGAGGCAAAGAAAGAAACTCCAACTCAAGATATGATGAGAAGTGTTCGTCAAGTCGTCACCGCAATTGCTACAATTGTGGGAAGCCCGGATACTACTCAAATGAGTGCACGACTCCCTACAAAGGAAGAGAAGAGTCACCTCGAAGACAAAGCTCAAGGAATGAATCACCACAAAGAGAGAGAAGGAGTAGAGATGAGCATTATGAACGAAGACACTCAAGGAGAAGTAGAGATTCGGAAAAGAAGGACAAGTACACCAAGAGCTACAAAATAAGAAAACATCAAGCTCATGTTGGTGAATGGGTTTCTAGCTCTGACTCCGACAACAACTTTGAGAGAAGCTATCACTCCGACTCTGACTATAGTCAAGATGATGGTGTTGCCGGAATTGCTCTAGTGACTACCAACTCCTACTATCTATCTATTTGATTCATCAAACGAAGGGAGTGGAAGTTGCTTCATGTCTAAAGGCCCCAAGGTATCACACCCCGAGTATCTTGATTTTGATAGTGATGAAGATGATTTGCTTTGTGATGATGACTTGCTTTATGATAAAACTAGTGATGTTGATCAAAATGAACTTAATAATTCTCATGCTAGTCAATATGAGTCATTTGATGATGATAAGATGAAAATAGAACAACTAACTAAAGAACTAAACACTCTTAAGTTAGCTCATGAATCTACTCTCGAAGATCATAGAGTGCTTGTGAGAACTCATGAGAAGCTACGCTTCGAGAAGCTCAACTTGGAGTAAGAGCATGAGTTTCTCAAAGCTATCAATGACGATCTCCAAAATAAGACTTCATCTTATCTGGCCAAACAACTACTCTTGTCTACTTTCATGCCTCAAGTTAAAACTATGCAATCTAGTAACAAAGGCAAGAAAGGTTCTTCATGTAGTAGCAACAATAAAAATGCTAAACCCAATGATGTTGCTTCTAGTAGTTATATTGATTCCACTAATGATGATTCTCTTAGCCAAGTTACACTTGATCAAGAAAATGCATTATTGAAAGGAATTATAGAAAAAGGTATCGACAAGAGTCTTGCCGGATGTAATCAATTTGAGGAAATTGTACGCAAGCACGGAGGATACTGGAAAAATCATGGTGTTGGCTACTTCAATGCTAATGGAGTTGAGTGGGAAGATGGTCAATATCCCAAGCCCAAGTTTTTTCCTCAAAAGGAGAAGTATGAAAATACTCTTCCCAAGGAGACAAACACTCAAGATGACCTTCCACCACAATACCACAAGCTCAAGGGCAAGACCAAGCTTCAAGAGGACATTGACTCATATGAATATGAATCCCTAACTTTTGTGGAGTGGGTTCCCAAGGCTACTTAAAGCTCAACTACTACAAAGGCTACTTCAACACCAAGGATCCCCATCAACTTGATGTGGGTCCCCAAGAAGAAGAACTAGTAAGTTCTTGACGGGTGACTCCGCCAATGTAATTCACTCACATTCATTATTGGCAAGAACGTTTTGCACTCAACATGAACTCAATGCAATAGTTAAAGGAGTCACCCATTTCCTCAAAGTAAGCAAGGGACAAGCTAATCAACAAATCAATGGACATCATAATATATGCTTTGCACTCCATGTCCATAGATATCCTTCTATTTGTCTCTTATGTGTTGGGACTAACCCATGTAGGTGAGAAGAGTAAGGAAACAACAAGGATGGTCCCAACTCTTGGTGATCTTCATGAACATTGAGCATCCACAACTACCTCACCAACATGAAGTCTTCATAGTCAAAACCCAAGGTTAGTTTATCCCTCTTATGGGGGATGTCACGTCAAGGGGGAGCTTTACTGTAAGACTTGAGTCAAAGCATCTCTTAGCATGTGACATCATTAAATGCTTTATGTAAAAGTGGTAACCCCACTTGTGCTTAACAATGAGTATGACCTATGATCAAGTACTCTTACTTCGCTCCTAAGTCAAACACTCATATATAGCTGACTTCGTCATCGCCCAAGTGCTTGTTAGATGCTAGTGTGTTTGTGCATGTTTGTCATGATTTCTTTTGACATCTTATTGTGTGAGCATGTTGGTCTGCATTTGTTTTCTCATTTGAGGACATCCAATTGTTTCTATTTGGTTATTGATTTTCTCTTTTGCCAATTAGATGGACAAGAATGCCTAGGACCACTCTTTAGATATCGATGATTTCTCACCTCATATTCCATTCATGTTGCATCAAAGAAATTGAACAAGTGCTTTTCGATCCCTCAGTGTGTGGAGCACTCGGAGTTCCGTATCGACAAGGACTGACCATTAAATCCTCCCAAGTGCATCTCGGTGGAACCAACTCCACAATCTCGGTCTCACCGAATGCCTAGGGTTGTTCTGTTTTTCAATCTCGATACTGCCGATTTCATATTCTTGGTTACACCGAGTTTCCCTGTCAGCTGATAGTTGTGGAACTCGGTGACACTGAAAACATCAAATCGGTATCACCAACACTGGAGGGTATATATATTGTGGACCCCGACATTTTGAAATTCATCCTTAGAACTGTCACACCTCAGAACCCTAAGCCACCGCTTCGAGACCCCTCGTCATCGCCCTTGTCTTCCTGCGCTCCTCCACCACTGGGAATCGCCACCATTGACAAAATCTGCTCCATCGTCGCCGTCGTAGGGGTTCCGCACCAAGTTAGGGTACAGATTCGACCTCCTTTGCGCTCCCTTCTAATTCTTGCACATTGGATCTGATTTTATTCTTATGCCACCTATTACACTACTTCCTATCCACCAGGAAATCCCAAAGGCTAGCGAACCATCGATTTTCTAGGGTTTGCCTTCCGCTCGATGCAACTCGGTAGAACTGAATCAAGAAAATCGGTACCATCAATTTTCGTTTTTATGTTGCTGAGAACTGTCTCGGTGAAACCGAGCACTCCTTTTCGGTCTCATCGAAAAGTGTGCCAAGTTTCTGTTAAAAGGGACAGTCAGTCTCGGTGTCATTAAATTTTTTGCTTTGGCCTTACCGATTTGTTTCTGATAGAATGCAAAACTTTGAAAATATTTTGTTGAAAATTTCGAAAACCAGCTGATAATTTTTTGATGACTCATCTACTTCTGCTCATCTATATTCCATTCACAGGGTTGGTATGTCAGATGCAGAGGACACTCAGAATGACCTAAGCGAGCAAAGTGTTGGGATGGATTCAGGCACTAGTCTTGAGTCTAGTTCATCTTCAGACCCAGGCACTCCCAGTTCCCATGGTTTGCCAAAGGCTGCTACCAAGGCCAGGAAGAAGCTGAATTCTGAGGAAGAAGATTCAGTCTTCGTTCCAGAAGAGATTCTTGCTAAGAAGCAAGAGAAGGCTGCCAAGAAGTCAGCAACTGAAGCTACTTCATCTCGTATAGTTGTCAGCAAGGTCTATGCTCCTGCTTCAACATTCAAAGCAGATGAGACTGCCAGAGCAACTATTTCAGTTGAGGTCCCCAAGAAAGCTATGCCTAAGAAGGCAGGGGAGAAAAAGTCCAGGAAGAGGATTATTCATGTGACTGGCAGGCCTACTTCCATGTATGAAGATCCAGAGGAAGCAACTAGTGCTGCTGCTAAGGAAGAGGAGGATGAGCCAGCTACAAAGGGTCCTCCCAAGAAGAAGGCCAAGAAGCTTATGGCTGATGCTATGCCAAAGACTAGCACATCCAAGAAGGCTAGTGCTGAGAAGCCTAAGAGGACATCCAGGCAGATTCCAGCTTCTGAGAAGAACAAAGAACTTGCTTCTAGAGTGGAAGATGATGATGACTTGACAAGTTTGATGAAGCTCAGACCACACCTTGCAGTACACAATGCTAGTTACCCACTAGCTGAGGATATGAAGAAGAGGAAGAATTCAGGATTGAGGGAATGGAGAGCTGCTGATCCATATGCCTTGAGAAAGAAGACAGCCATGGACTACAAATTTTATACCAAAGAGCAACATGATTTCTATGAGACTCTGCTTTTTGACAAGAGTCCAGCTATGAGTGATATGCGGTATGTTGACTGGAAATTCATCAAGGAAAGTGAGGACTACTTTCCAAGTGTCCAAGACAATTTCCACTGCATAGGATTGGATGAGCTTGTTGGCAGAGAATTCACTACTTGGAATGATGAGATGATCATGCAATTCTACTCCACTGCACATTTCTATGGAGATGGTAGAATTGTATGGATGACCGAAGGTGCAAGGTATGAATTGACTATTGAAGAATGGGTTGCTATCTTAGGAGTTCTAGAAGCACATGATGGTGACTTGGATGTATACTCAGAATCCAAGGAGAGCCACAATGCTATGGCAAATATGTACAAGGAGATCCATGCTGCCAATGTGAAGTCTCAAAATCTAGGATCTATCTACTTTCTTCAGGCTGGCCTCCGCACAATGAACACCATCCTGAGGCATACTTTGATGCCCAAGTCAGGAGATGACAAGATGATCCGAGGCTACTCCATCAATATGTTGATCCACCTTGACAAACACACCAGGATCAGAGTCATGGATTTGATTGTTGAGAGAATCAAGAGGGTTGCTGCTGACCAGAAGCGCTCTTGATGTTATGGACCCTACATCCAGATGCTTATCAATTCAAAGTTGGAGAAGCACATTTTTGTTCTAGATCGTCCACATTTTGTAGCGACCCGACTCAAAACGAGTCAAGCCTCTATGTTTTTTGTGCCATCCCTGGATCAGTATGCTGGCACACACAGTACATCAATGTATATATCAAAGTGCAATCACATGTAATTAACATAAAACTGATATATACCTTAAAATAGCAGCGGAAATAGTCAACGGGAGTGGAGTCCCAATAACACCAATGACAAGTTGAGTGCGGACCGTAACCCTGAATCGTACTCTTACCCGTCGTAGAAGAGTATCTGCAACATAAGACGTTGCAGCCGTGTAGGTCAGTACATGGAATGTACTAGCAAGATCACCATATTAGAACAGAAGAATAAAGGCTATTCTATATGCAAAGGCTTTGTGGCTCTGTGTCTGAGTTTTTTTGCATAAAAGCTGATTTTATTTTCCTACAACAAAGGAATATCAGGAGTTTTCACTATAGAGTTACCTATCATGACATGGTTCCGCCAACCAATGTCTCAATGCCCACAAATATCATAAGTTGCCCACAATTTGTTACCAGTCCAGTGTTGAGAGTTCAGAGATAGATCCAAGTCCAAAGGCTCAAATTGTCTGTAACCGGGGACACGGCTAATCGATTAGGTTTTAACTCTGCAGAGTGTTGTGTACTTTACCCACAGGATTCTTTCCCTCCTAGTAAGTCCTCGCACTGCCTGGTGTTTGAGAACAGGACGAAAGAAACATGGTCTTTCAGAGTGTTTCCGTGACTACTGTCAGTGCCCATCCATTCCTAACGTCGACTACATCTCGTAGCACTGCCCAGCCAAAGTCACAACAAAGATCGACCAAGCCAGAGCCCATAATGACTTGTGGCTACACAGGTAAGCTTCTAGGCATGAAGTATTCATCCTTCCCTTTGAGTCTGGGTGAGGCTTTCCGCGTGAATACTGGCCATCTCCAGCAATGCCTAGGCAAATCCACTGGCTTCTCCAGGGTGCAGTTCCAACCATCCCTCACCCAGTAGTGTGGATTGAAAAACTTGCTTCTCGAGTCTCGAAGTCTTGGGGTCTTGAAGATGCAGGACTTGAAGATGCCTTCATGAAGTTGTCGTCTTGACGCAGATTCCTTTTGTCACACCACTCACGAACACTCATATCAGACCCCGTCTACTTTAGCATAGCATTGCACTAACTAGTGTTCCCGGGGATTTAGTAACAAGTGGTGGGTTCCTACCTCATGCATTCTACTCAACTACAAGAATTTCAATAACACTACGGGAGGGTTTTGTTGAATGATGTCACTACATGCAATAAAACATAGGTATGAAAAGATGGTCAAAGTGAACTTGCATGTACTTTTGATGAAGATAAGATATCGCTCTCAGAAATAACTTGATAGAACTATTCGTCACTCTCCGATGAAAAATCTGTAATCAAACATTGCATTCATATAAGCAATCATACTATCAATCAATATTAACAATCAATAGGAAACACAAGAACCAAAAGTAACAAGGTTGATGAAGGAAATACTTAAGACAAATCTCAAAAATCAACAAAGTTTTCACGAACACAACTAAGGTAGTTTTCCCTTACAACCAAATATTTTCAAATAGTAACAAAACAAAAACAAAGTAAAATATAACAAAACTATTTTAGTAAATATTTTACTAGCAGAAAGAATCAAATGAAAACAACTAAAAACATAAAAGATATGATAAAAACAAAAACATAACTATTCTGTTTTAAAACAGAAAACAGAAAAAAGAAAATTCTAACTAACGGACAGGGGGGCTACGTGTCAGGTTCCTATTGGTCGAAAGGGGTGCGCGTTGGAGCTAAATGGACGGACGGCCGATACTTAACAGAGAAATGGGTCGGCTAAAATTTACTAAAAGAAAACCGTCCGGTTCTTTTTAAAAGAACCGAAGGGGTAAGTTGGGTCTAATCTACGCCGTTCATTCGAGATCGAAAGGAGGAGGTTGCTCACCGCGGTGGTGGTGGAGTCCGGCGATGGCTCCGGTGATGGCGGCGTCTCGGGCATTGACGGGGACGGTGCTCCGGTGGTCTTCGGCGTCGGGGAAGGGGTCCGGTCGATGCGCGCGAGCACGGTGAAGACGATGGTGGCGTCACAGGGGCTCGGGGACGACGGGGTTGACGACGGCGAGCTCGGAGGTGGAGGTGGCCTTCGGGTGGTCGATGGGGAGGTCGCTCAGGTGGGTGCGGGGCTCGGGCGAGAGCGCTGGGAGGTGCGCACGAGCGTGGGAGAATGGCTGGTGGGCTCGGGAGGTGGCGAGGTGGTCGGGGTTGTGCGATGCGATGACAATGGCGTGGCAGCGGCGCTCAGCTCCGGCGAGCGATTGCAAGGACGTGGGGCACGGGGAGTTGGGGGAAAGTGGGGGAACGGGTCCGGGAGGGGCAGGACTTTATATAGGAGGGGTCAGGGTCGTATAAATGGCCGGGGAGAGGAGGTCACGGCAGGAGGGATGTCCGGCGACGGCGACGGGCGCGAGCAGGAAGGATGTGACCGTGCTGATCTCATGAGCGGTCGGTGGGGCCATGCGGTCAGTGGGAGGGGGAGGAGTTGGCGGTGTTGGTTGGCCGGCGTGGAGAGATTTCGGGAGGCTGATAAGGTAAGTGGGCCGGCCGGCTTTAAAAGCCTTTAAAAGATTTTCCTATTTTCTATTTCCAGCGAATGAAATTTAATAAATGGCATTAAATACTTTCCAAAAAAAAGTTTTATACCAAAATGACCATGAGAATTAATGCCATTAAGTGAACATTTTTCCTCGGCCAGAATAAATACTTTAAAAAAATTATTTTCAGAAAATGCCTAAATGGCTTTATTTATTTTTGCAAATATTTTTCAAATAACCCCATGGGTTTTATGATTCAAAAAATTCACAAAAATACCCCTAGTTTGGAGTGTCATATTACTCCCCTCAAAAACTTTGTCAAGGGGTTTGAATGCTTACAAATTCAAATAGGGAATTCAAATATGAAAATGAAACTCCATATGAGAATTTCTCAAATAGTTTTCATATCCTTCTTTTAAACTTCCAACTCCTATTTCATACAATTTGAAGAAGTCCTTTTATCCTCTCTCATGAAAATCATTGAGTTGCATAAAGTTTCTGAATTGGAAATATTTTCAAATGAAATTCAAATCATATGCAAATCTCTTTTCATTTCTTTAAATGGAAGGAGTCATATCATCTTCACTCTGGGATTTTGTGATGAAATGAATTTGAATTCCTACAGAGTGAAAGTTTTGGGAAAGTCATTTTATTCCCTCTCATTCAAAAGTTTTCAAAAGTTTCAAATTTCACTCAATCTCAATCACTCAAGCAAATAAACAAATCATTCTAGTATTAATTATAACATTCCAAAATTTGGGATGTTACAAACCTGCCACACTTAAAATGAATCTCGTCCTCGAGATTCGAAGAGGCTAGAAAGAAAAGGTTAGGGTTTGGGGTCTTCTAACAAATCCACTGTCCTGCAAGGTGTGGGTGCTACCACACTTAAAATGAGAGTTACTGGTCCTTCAGAAATCATGACACATCCTGTGGGTGCCTCTGTCTGTTCCCATTCTTCCCAATAGTTCCTTGGTGAAGATCTTCCGTTATATCCAAATCATGTGTTCTCACAACAAAATGCATTTCTTCCGACACTAGGTCTTCTTAACTGACAGGTCTCGCATTCATTCTAAGTAACTTATCGATGATCTCATGGTGGTCTACCATTAGTGGTTGTCCTGTAGTGAAATGGGCCTTGGCTACATTTCTCACCGTAAAATTCCTACGTATGATAACGACTGCCATGTACAAGGGGTTTACATCATACCATTCTAAGGCTTAAACAAAAGCTTCAAAGAACGTCATCTCTTTACTATGGGTAAGTCACTCAGATTTACCAATCCGAATAGCAAGAGAATGATAAGAGTAAGTCGTCATGGTGGCCAAGCCATGTTGCACTGAAATCATTACCTTGTATAAGGTTTAGTGAATCTCGTATTGTAACACTTGGGCTTCCTCACAAGCATTGCAGAAATTTCTCTTGTCAACGAACGAAGTTCGGATAAATCCATTGATTCTGCAAGCTAAGCAAAAACATCTATCGTTTCTTCACAACTCTCAGGTTTTCGTATACTCCTAAGAAAACGTTTATTGATCTGTCGTAGCTTCTTCCAAGTTTCTTCCTTCACAAAGGTGGGGCTTGATCCTTATCAATACTGAGGTCAGCGACATTGTGGGTTCACTTGAATACTTGAATAGCTTTAACTCACTCTTGGGGTTACTATCATTCCATATACCAACATTACCTTCAGTTCACTCCATCATACCCTTCACAGACTTATTCTTGTTTAGATTCTACTCTGCGGAATTCATTTTCCTTTCCATTGGTCTGTTTAACCTTGGGTATGGTTGCATCACAATCATTCCTTTTCTCAATATTCCAACTTCAAAATCACTTTGTCACAAAGGTTATCATCCAGATAGTTTGAGGTGGTTCCACATTCTCTTCACCTGTATTTAGTTATCCAAACTCCTTAATATGAATGGTATTTTCTTCATTCTTTTGTCCCTGTGGTTTCTACCACACTTAAAATGAAATGCACGCATGCCTGCATAGACCATATTTTCTCCTATCCTTGAAAATTGGTCAGAGACCTTTGTTCTTAGAGTGGCAACTCATATAATTCAACACAGGAGAATCATAACACCATAAATTCCATTGATTCTCATGAATTTATTACAAACTCTAAGACTTCCATTACATAACTTCAAAATGGTAAGAGTGCTACCTATTACATTTATTACTTCCAAAATCCAAAACTCAAAACTACTCATGTTTAGCCTTCTTCTCTGGGCATTTATCGGCATAGTGGCCTAAATTCTTGCACCAGAAACACATGATCTGACTCAGATCCTTCTTTGCAAAAATTGGGTTGTTCTGAGAACGTCTTCGGTTTCTCTTCTTGGGTTCCTTTGTTCCGATCAAACTTTCAATTTCCTATGGATCAAACTCCACTTCTTCTGTCGGGAAGTTTCCCAGATACTCTTTTCTTTCCTTCGTACAGTCCTGTGAGAAATGTCCTTCTTCTCCACATGAATAGCAGGCATTGGAGTAAAATCTGGTTAGGCCTTCTCCATCAGGGTCTTCAACATCTTCCTTCATCACAAGTTCTCCTAAATTTTCTCTGAATGCTTCCTTCATGGCTTCCTTCTGCTACTTGATGGCTTCTTGTACCTTGGGGTACATTTGGCATTGAGCCGGGTAATGCGTAGCTCCTTCACACAAGAAACATGTCACCTGCCCAGTTGGGCATTCCTCAGCTCGGTGGTTTTCTTCACAATGAGGGCATCCTTCCTTGTGTTCTTCCTGGGTGTGTCCTATCTCTCCACATATCTTGCATGCACAAATCTTCTTCACTTCTTTGCAGGGCTTCTGGGTGTTGGTGACAACATGAGATTTTTGGAGAGTCATCTTGAATTCTTCCCAAGTGATTGTTGCTTGCGTATCATGGATATCTTCATGCATCTTCCACCAATTTGCAGCACCTTCTGCAAAGTACCGAAGAGCATATTGGACCATCTCGTTCCTTGTAACAAGGTTACTCCTTAGGTGATCCTCCTTGTTCTGAATCCATTCCTCCGTCTCTAACCGAGTCATTGATCCAGAATACAAAAGTCTAGCTTCATTCGTCATCTATTGTGTTCAAGCTTTTGGGATGAGATGCGAGAGAGAGAAAGGAGGGGATACACACAATACAAATAATGGTTTTTTTAAATAGATTTTTTTTGTGGCTGTCAAAAATTTACACACAAATGACAGCTCACAAATCATCGTATCTAACGTAAGTATACAACAGGGGTTTGGTCTTCTAGGGCATAATATCTTGGAAAATCTTCATGGTCTTCAATTTCTTCAGATCTGTATAATCTTCAATCCTTTTTGTAGCTCTTCCATAATGGAATACATCTTTGTCTGAGTTGGTCACCAGTTGTCTGATATCTTGTCCTTCTTGGAGGACTTCAGTTGATCCTTCGCGTGGTCAAAAAGGAAGGGTATATTCTAACTAATTTAGGTAAGAATGACTATTTGGAAAAAATCAGAGAAGACAATAAGTAAAGAATCTTTTTAGAAGATAAAGTTTTAAGGACTATTTGGAAAGAATCAGAGAAGACAAGAGGAGGTCACGGCGGGAGGGATCTCCGGCGACGGCGACGGGCGCGAGCAGGAAGGAGGTGACCACGCTGATCTCGTGAGCGGTCGGTGGGGCCACGCGGTCAGTAGGAGGGGGAGGAGTTAGCGGCGTCGGTTGGCCGGCGTGGAGAGATTTCGGGAGGCTGATAAGGTAAGTGGGTCGGCCAGCTTTAAAAGCCTTTAAAAGATTTTCCTATTTTCTATTTCCAGCGAATGAAATCTAATAAATGGCATTAAATACTTTCCTAAAAAAATCAAAAAAATTATACCAGAATGATGAGGAGAATTAATTCCATTAAGTGAACATTTTTCCTCGGCCATAATAAATACTTTAAAAAAATTATTTTCAAAAAATGCCTAAATGGCTTTATTTATTTTTGCAAATATTTTTCAAATAACCCCATGGGTTTTATGATTCAAAAACTTCACAAAAATACCCCTAGTTTGGAGTGTCATATTACTCCCCTCAAAAACTTTGTCAAGGGGTTTGAATGCTTACAAATTCAAATAGGGAATTCAAATATGAAAATGAAACTCCATATGAGAATTTCTCAAATAGTTTTCATATCCTTCTTTTAAACTTCCAACTCCTATTTCATACAATTTGAAGAAGTCCTTTTATCCTCTCTCATGAAAATCATTGAGTTGCATAAAGTTTCTGAATTGGAAATATTTTCAAATGAAATTTAAATCATATGCAAATCTCTTTTCATTTCTTTAAATGGAAGAAGTCATATCATCTTCACTTTGGGATTTTGTGATGAAATGAATTTGAATTCCTGCAGAGTGAAAGTTTTGGGAAAGTCATTTTATTCCCTCTCATTCAAAAGTTTTCAAAAGTTTCAAATTTTCACTCAATCACAATCACTCAATCAAATAAACAAATCATTCTAGTATTAATTATAACATTCCAAAATTTGGGATGTTACACATTTACCCCTACAACCAGATCTCGAGGACAATGTTGTGGTGATGAACCCAGATCATCCCACTTCAGCTTCAGCTCAGGCAGAAGCAGAGGTAGCTCGAGCCGCTAGTGCTCAGGTCCCTAGATCCAGGAATGAGAAAATGGTTCTTCTAATTTCATCTATCCAAAGAATGAATGACGACATTAAGGGGATTCCGAAAATTCAGAACAGCCTTGTCAGGATCTTTGAGAACAGGATCAAAACCCTTAATGATAAGGTGGATGGGCTGACTAAGACAGTCAATGAGCTCAAGAAGGAAGTTGACTTAGTGTCTCTTGCTTAGACTACTTCTTCAGATGATGATGATGATCATGATGAAGATGGATCACCTCTCAGGACAGGAACACAGTTTCATACCCAGGCCAGATCAGCCACTGTGCCAGCTCCAGACTTGAGGCTCTCTTCGTCAGCTCCTGCTGCTGTCACCTCAACTCTTGCTCCATCTGCTCCAGTTCCTCTAGCTGCCACTCCAACTCCATCCACAACATCTACAGAGATCTTCGCTGACGTTGTTCTCTCGACTCCTTCATCAAGAACCAGAGGGGATCATCCCAAGAACAATTGGATGTATGCCTTTGAACTTTTTGGTAACTTGTTGCCAAAGGGAGAGAAGTGTATATAGATCTTTAGGCTTCGAGCGAGAGAGTGTTTTGGTGTTTGTTGCTTTTCAAAAAAATTGGTCTTTTGGTTGCTTGTGTTGAGCGTATGATCTTGAGTGTTATGCTACTATTTTACGCTTTATGTGGGATGCTACTATTTCCTCTCATCTTACTGCTGAGATGATCATTCACCTTTGCTTGATTGTGTTGTGCTTTGTTATTCATTCTAATTATTCTCGCACACCACCAAGTTGTATGTGACATGGAAGAAGTGCACCATATACCTAATCGATTGTACATTTGCATTCAAACGCAAATTCAATAATAATGCACAAATTTATGGGGAGCTCTTGCTTATCACATACCTCTCAAAGCGACGATTATATTCATTGATTTTATCATATGTCGAAGCTTTGATCTATATGTTGTCATCAATTACCAAAAAGGGGGAGATTGAAAGCAAATTTGCTCCCTTGGTGGTTTTGGTAATTAATAACAACATATAAGTCATTGAACTAATGTTTCCACCAAGTATATTTTAGGAAATGTTCAATGATAGGATTGGCAAAAGAAGATTGTCGAGACACCCCAAGATGCAAGGAAATAGGTTGGCCAAGCATCAAGCAAGAGGACTCTACATTTTATATTTGTGAGAAATCACATTGAGTCCATAGGAAAGCCAATACTATTAAAAGGGGGTAAGGTTTTGTTGGTGAACAATATGCTCAAACGTGCACAAGTGATAGTCGCCAAAAACATCCACAAACTCTCCAACCAAAGTTTGTTCTATAGCTAACACTCAAAATAGGTGCAACCAACTTTCCCATACCGGTGCCACTGATTCCAGAACCTAGACAGACTCAGCCAAACCCTATCCACTTCGGTGCAACCGATTCAATACCGGTGCCACTGAGTTTAGGTTGCCAACTTTCTGTTACGCAAATTCACATTATCGGTACCACTGAGAATGTTGGATCGGCGTCACTGAGATTGGAAATCTGACTGTTGGTCACCTTATCGGTGCAACCGAGTTTCCTATATCTGTCTCACCGAGATTCAAAAGTTGCCACCTTTTGGTCCCTTCGGTACCACCGAGATTAACACATTGGTGTCATCGAGTTGGTCATTTTGTGTGTAACGGTTGGATTTTTGGGGATGCCTATATATACCCCTTCACCACCACCTACTCGAAAGAGAAGCACTCAGAACTATTCCACACTTGCGCCATCCAGTTTTCTGAGAGAGAACCACCTACCCTTGTGTTGAGGTAAAGATCTTCCACTCCAATCATATGGATCTTGATATCTAGCCTCCCCAAGTAGCTTTCCACTAATCCCATCTCTTCCACCATGCCAAATCTGTGAGAGAGTGATTGGGTGTTGAGGAGTCTATCATCTTTACGCACAAGAGCAAGGAGTTCATCGTCATTTTTGAGCCTATTACCTTCTAGAGGGTGGTGCCTCCTAGATTCGTTAGGTGTCACTTGGGAGCCTCCTACTTCGTGTTGTGGAGTGAACAAAGAAGTTTGTAAGGGTAAGGAGATCACCTACTTCATGAAGTTCTACCCATAGTGAGGCTAGTCCTTCATGGACGGAAGCCGTTATGGAATAGTCAAGGTTTCCACTTGGTGGACCCTTTTGGGTGGAGCCCTCCGTGGACTCTCGCGACCGTTACCCTTTGTGGGTTGAAGACTCCATAAACGTGGATGTACAATAGCGCCACCTATCGGAACCACGGGAAAAATCAGCGTATCTACAACTGCGTTTGATCTTCCTACCCTATCCCTTCTATACATGCTTGTTGTTACATTCCGCTGCTATATACTCTTAGATTTGCATGTGTAGGGTGTACTTGACTTGCCATGAAATGCTAAAAACTGTCAACCCTAAAACTTGGTATAGGCAAAAGTTTTATTTGGTCAAGTAGTCTAATCACCCCCCCTCTAGACATACTTTCTATCCTACACATGGGACGGAGCAGACGATGTTTACCCAGGTTTGGACCATCCTATGGAGGTAAAACCCTACGCCTACTTGATTATCATGATGGTATGAAGGTTACAGAGTTGATCTACCTCTAGATTGAATAGCTAAACCCTAGAGGACTTTCCCTACCCTACAATCCAAAACCCTTCGGCTTATATAGATGCCGAGGGTACCTAAGGTTTAAACATGGTTGGTTGCACATCAAAGGGAAAAACATGCATCTCTACTATTTCAAACTTGGAGGACACGCCACGAATCATTAAAGCTTCCACCCTGGAGACGGGGCCTTTGATCATCTAATGCTCAGCAAGTGGCCCACATAGTCCGGCCCATTAGAAATAGGTTGCCCTTCCAATATCCCCTTAAACCAAGACTCCCTCGGTATCCCCCGGACTAGCCTCAAGTGTTGACGTATAATATCCACACAATCTCGCGCGTCGAAGTTTCGGCTTGCGAGGTGAGTCCCTCTATCCCTTATTGTTCGGCAACCATCTTGTCATCGTCGAAATCCCAAGCGTCATTAACATGCAGGGTCCATTGTAATAACTGTCAGCGATTCTCAATCCTCGTCCGTCGAGGGGAGACGAGCGGTTTTGCGGCTTTTTACAAGACTGCCCCTCGCACAAAGCAGGCACCACCCATTTAAACAAGTTGAATCTTGGTCTAGGCCACATCTTCTTCTTCCTCCCCATCAGAAAAAACTTCAGCGAGAGATCACCACAATAACATGGCGAGCGCCCGCAACTCTTCCTTGCGCCCTTACGGCTCCTGTCCCAGGGATTGGACAAGCTGCTCTATATCCCTCCTTCGACTATGCAACCTCAAGCTGCTCTGTATCTTCCTCGCTTGGATCTAGCGATTACCCAGGCCGTTTGACTTCTTTCAATGGCAAAGCCTTCATGGAAAACATCCCTAATCCTCAAAAGGGAGAGCGAGTATGCTTCGTGCCCTTCCTCTTGTAGGGTCTCGGGTTCCCCATTCATCCATTCCTGAGAGGATTATTGGAGTTCTATGGGACCCAGCTCCATCGTCTCACCCATGGGTCCATTCTGCATATCTCGGGCTTCGTCGCCCTTTGCAAGATGTTTCTGGGCAATGAGGCACACTTTGAATTGTGGACGAAGTACTTCTGCCTCATCCCTTGTGCTCAGGATAAGACCATTCTAGAGGTCGGCGGATCCGAAATATGCCGCATAGCCGGGACGCGATATCCAATGGGGACACCAAAGAAGGAGTCCGAAGAATGGTCTTCGGAATGGTTCTATATTGAGGGTTTTCCACTATTCGATCCAGCTCGGAAGGGTTTGCCCTAATAATCTGACACCCCATTGAAAAAAGGTACAACTGGCGATCGAAGAGCTCATCCCAAGAGGATGGCACCAAAGTGCAACGCCTGGCTGGCCATGTAAGGCTACTAGCCCATCACATGTTAACCATGATAGACATCGTGGCCGCCGCCATCACCCGGTGCATTCAGCCTCTTTAGGAAAGAATACACCCTTTATGGTGTTACCACGGGATAAGCGACACCAGTCGCTCCCGATGGCTGGGCCGTGCCAATCAAACAACATTAGTGCAGGACCACTAAAAGTGTATGTCTAGTGGGGGGGTGAATAGACTATTTGCAGGAATTTAAAACTTCCTCAAGCATAAATCAAGTGGTGTAAGTTCTTAGCATACATAGCAATTCTAGAACAACCTACACATGCAAGTCATCAAGTATAGCAGCGGAAAGTAAAGACATTTCACATGGAAGTAAGTAGTAGAGATAGAGAGATCAAATGCATGAGAGACACAAGATTTTTCCCATGGTTTCGATTGGTAGTGCTATCGTACATCCATGTTTATGGAGTCTTCAATCCACAGAGGGTAATGGTCGCGAGAGTCCATGGAGGGCTTCACCCACGGAGGATTCCACGAAGAAGCACGCTTGACTATACCACGATGACCTGCGTCCAAGGAGGACTAGCGTAACTCGGGGTAGGTCTTCACGAAGTAGGCGATCTCCTTGCACTTACAAAATACTTGGTTCACTCCACAACAAGAAGTAGGAGGCTCCCAAGCAACAGCTAACCAATCTAGGAGGCAGCACCCTCCAAAAGGTAAAAGGCTCGATTGTGTCAATGAACTCCTTCCTCTTGTGCCTCAAGATGATAGACTCCTTAACACACAATCACTTTCTCACGGATTTGGCTTGGTAGAATAGATTGATCGGGTGGAAAGCAACTTGGGGAGGCTAGAGATCAAGATTTATATAGTAGGAATGGAATGGCATGATCTCCACACATGAGTAGGTGGCTCTCTCTTAGAAAATAAGTAGGTATGTGTGGGGAACTGTTCTGAGTGCTTCTCTTGCGAGTGACTGCTGGTGGAGGGGTATATATAGGCATCTCCAAAAATCCAACGGTTACACACAAAATAACTAACTCGGTGACACCGATGTGTTAATCTCGATGGTACCGAAGTGACCAAAAGGTGGCAACTTTTTAATCTCGGTGAGACCGATATAGGAAACTCGGTTGCACCGATAAGGTGAACAACGATCAGATTACCCAATCTCGATGACGCCGATCCAACAAACTCGGTGGGACCGATATTGTGAATTTGCATAACAGAAAGTTGGCAACCTAAACTCGGTGGCACTGAAGCAGAATCGGTTGGACCGAAGTGGCTAGGGTTTGGCTTAGTTTGTCTACGTTCTGGAATCTCTGGCACCTAGTGGAAAGTGTAGGTTGCACCAATTTTGAATACGTGGCTTTGGACAGATATTTGTGGAAGAGATTTTGGGTGTATGTGGTGACTATCACTTGTGCAAGTATGAGCATTTTGTTCACCAACAAAACCTTACCCCCTTTTAATAGTATTGGCTTTCCTATTGGCTCAAAGTGATTTCTCACAAAAGATAAAATGTAGAGTCCTTTGCTTGAGATTTTCCAATCTATTTCCTTGCATATTGGGGTATTCCACAATCCTTATGCCAACCCGCCACTCTCTATGGACTTTATCTGAAATACACTAGGTAAAAGTATTAGTCCAAGAGACAATGTATGTTGTCATGAATTATCAAAACCACCAAGGAATCAAGTTGTGCTTTAAATCTCCCCCTTTTTGGTAATTGATGACAACATACAATCAAAGCTTGAAATAAATATATGCATGGATATAATGAAGAATTTGAGAGAGTCATGACTTAGACTTACTCCCCCTAAATGCATGCAATCCATTTAAAGCATAGTTTCTTTGGAATGCATCGACACGCATATAATGAAAGGGATATAATAAGTCATGTGTATCTTGGCTATATGCATCAAGTATGTGTGAATGAGTTGCACCCTTTTTCAAGACTTCACTCTTGCAAACAACATGTACAAGAAGAAAGAGATCATCTTGATCAAGGATATGATGCATATACTTACCTTGAGTTCTTGAGCATTGTAGTAGTAGAAACATACTTGAGAAAACAATGTTAGGAAACACAAGAGTGTTCTACCAATAAAAAAGGCAATAGAACTCAAAAGTACCAAGATATGGAGAACATATATAAGGTAGTATGTCCAGAAGATTGATATGTCTCCAAGATCATTTAAAAGTCTCTCCCCTTAGATATGGAAATAGTGGATCATCCTCTCCCCCTGAATCTTAGTATGTAGATATTGGAATGGATAGGGTGAGAAAAGATCTAAAATGAAATAAGTATATTTTCCTTGAAACATATTTTCTCGCCCTTACTTGATTTTCTCACCTTGTAAATGTAAATTTGCTGTTTTCCTCTCCCCCTTAATTATATCTCCCCCTTTGCATAAGCATGTATCTCCCTTTAGCATGAAACTTTGTATATTTCTCCACCTTTGGCATTAATTTCCAGAAAGGTCATATATAGGGTAGGATACATGGATCATTGACTACGAAGGGATCCTTGAGAACAAGGGCCATAGAATGTAGGGTTCATGAAAATGAAAATTTGAGGGAATCATGGAAAATCATTTCTCTCCCTTTAGCTAAGATGATGGGTTGTAAGACTTCTCCGCCCTTGAGTTAGGGATCCTTGAATAAAGTTTCTCCCCCTAAGTTTTTTTAAATAATAAGGGATCATTGAAGAAACAAGGACATCACTAGAAAGATACCAATTGAAAAATCTCTAAAGAATCATAGACTAGGAAATAAAATAAAATCGATGACTCGGGGACAAATAAATCGGTGGAACCAAGATGAACTTTTGCAGCTCATCTACTAAATTGGTATAACCGAGATATTTGTATAGGCGGCTTCAAGACAGAAACAAAAACTTGGTAATGAGATTTTGACATGGACACTTCTCAACCTCTACCAATAACACAATGTCAAAAGAAATTTTCAACAAAATGCGAAAGGGTATCAACTAGAGAAGATTTGAGTGGTTCCAAGAAATTCTGCGAAATAGAGAATGAACCATCCAAAACTTAACTAGATGATGGGTGGTGACTAGGTCACCTATATTAGGGTATATTGACTTAGGAGCCAAGCAAGAATACTTGATCATAGGTCATACTCATCGTTAAGTTCAAATAGGGTTACCATTTTTCGATTAAGAATTTTAATGTCTTCATATCAATTGAATTGCTTTATCTAATGACTTGGAGTAAAGCTATATCAGAAGTATGAGTACATACCTTTGAGTGATGTTGTTGAGATAACTTGTAGGTGAACTTGATGAGTATCCTCGAAGTTGATGAAGATCATGTTGAGTTGGGAGCAATCCTTGTTGTTTTTGTTCACTTTTCACCTACATTGGTTAGTCACGCAAGGAAAAACATGATATATTCGAATGACATGATACCAATTTGTGAGTTTATACCAAATGAGAAATATATGTCAAGGATATGTTTTGTTGTCTTCTTCCTTTCATCATCAAAGCGAGGTTGTGGATACTTGGTCAGGACAAGATTGCTTAAGATATGAGTTGATGGAAATCTTGTGAAGTGTTGTTCTTCAAAGTACCTACAAAAGGGTTAGATGCAAGACAAAGGAGCATAGAATTCCAAGATATGATATTCAAGGTAATATCATGGAATGTACATTGAATCTCATCCCTTCGCATGCATCTGAGTGAGCTTAGCTCAAGTTTTAAGCATCAATGATGTTCAACTCACTCCTCAAATGACAAAACACTTTTTCATCAAGTGGCTTAGTAAAGATATTGACCAATTGCTTGTTAGTACGAACATGCTTAAGATTAATATCTCCTTCGGCAACATGATCACGAATGAAATGATGTCGAACTTGAATATGCTTGGCTCGAGAATATTGCACAGGATTATGACCAATCTTAATAGCACTTTCATTGTCACAAAGTATTGGCACATTTTTAACATTGATTCGATAATCTTCAAGTGGTTGTGTCATCCAAAACAATTGTGCACAACATGATCCAGCAACAATATATTCAGCTTCAGCGGTAGATAGATACCGAGTTTTGTTTCTTGGAGGACCAAGACAGAAGAGATCTACCAAGAAATTGGCATGTACCCGAGGTGGATTTTCTGTCAACCTTGTCATCGGCATATTCCGAGTCGGAGTAGCCAACAAGATTAAAAGAAGGTCCCTTATGATACCAAATGCCAAAGTTTGGTGTATGAATCAAGTATCTCACAATACGTTTCATAGCCTTAAGATGACATTCTTTAGATGCAGCTTGATATCTAGCACACATGCAAACACTAAGCATAATATCGAGACAGGAGGCACATAAATAAAGCAATGAACCGATCATTGATCGATAAACCCTTTGATCAACCAGTTAACCCTCCTTAGTGAGATCATCGTGGCCGCTAGTGGGCATGGGATTTTTCATACCTTTGCACTCCTGCATGTTGAACTTCTTGATTAAGTCCTTAGTTTACTTAGTTTGAGAGATGAAAGTTCCTTTTCTTCATTGCTTCATTTGCAAACCAAGAAAGAATTTAAGCTCACACATCATAGGCATTTCATACTTTTCTGACATCAACCTTCCAAACTTCTCGCTAAATTGTGGGTTAGTAGATCCAAAGATAATATAATCCACATAAATTTGTGATTGATCACTAGAAGAGTGTCTAAAGGGGGGTGAATAGACTTCTAGCAAAAAATTAAAACCTAACCTTTTCCCAAGTTAATTGGTTGGCAGATTTTAACAGTTTTAGCAACGCTAGCAATCCTACATACCTTACACATGCATGTCAACAAATATAGTAGCGGAAAGTAAAGTCATTGCACATGAAGTAGATAGATGAGATATGGAGATCAAGCACAATTGGAGACGCAAGGATTTTTCCCGTGGTTCCGATAGGTGGTGCTATCGTACGTCCACGTTTATGGAGTCTTCAACCCATGGAGGGTAATGGTCGTGAATGTCCACGGAGGGCTCCACCCATAAGGGTCCACAAAGTAGCAACCTTGAATATTCCATAATGGCTTTCGTCCACGAAGGACTAGCCTCACTATGGGTAGATCTTGACAAAGTAGGCGATCTCCTTGCCCGTACAAACTTCTTAGTTCGCTCCACAACACGAAGTAGGAGACTCCCAAGCGACACCTAACCAATCTAGGAGGCACCACCCTCCAAAAGGTAATAGCCTCTGTAATGTCGATGAACTCCTTGATCTCGTGCTTCAAGATGATAGAATCCTCAACACACAATCACTCTCTCACAGATATGGCTTGGTAGAAGAGATGGGATTGGTGGAAAGCAACTTGGGGAGGCTAGAAATCAAGATCCATATGGTTGGAGTGGAAGATCTTGACCTCAACACAAGTGTAGGTGGTTCTCTCTCTGAAAACTGATACGATAGGTATGGAATGGTTCTGAGTGCTTCTCTTTTGAGTAGGTGGTGGTAAACGGGTATATCTGGGCATCCCCAAAAATCCAACCGTTACACACAAAAATGACCAACTCGGTGACACCGATGTGTTAATCTTGGTGCTACCAAAGTGACCAAAAGGTAGCAACTTTTGTATCTCAGAGGGACCGATCTAAGAATCTTGGTTGCACCGATAAGGTGACCAACGGTCCGAATGCCCATTCTCGGTGACGCCAATTTAACAATCTTGGAGGGACCGACATTATGTACTTGCGTAATAGAAAGTTGGCAGCCCAACTCGGTGGCACCGAAAGCAGTATCGGCTGTACCAAAGGGTTAGGGTTTGGCTGAGTCTATCTAGGGTTTGGAATCGGTGGCACTGAATGTGGAATGTTGGTTGTACCAATTTTGAGTGTTTGGCTTAGGACATACTTTAGTGGGAGAGTTTGTGGGTATCTGTGGTGACTATCACTTGTGCATGTATGAGCATTTTGTTCACTAACAAAACCTTACCCCCTTTTAATAGTATTGGCTTTGATATGGACTCACAGTGATTTCTCGCAAATATAAAATGTAGCGTCCTCTTTCTTAAAGCTTTGCCAATCCATTTCCTTGCATCTTGGGGTATGTCCACAATCTCTTTGCGAACCCAACTGTCCATGGACTGTTATCTAAAAGACACTAGATAAAAGTATTAGTCCAAGAGACAATGTATGTTGTCATGAACTATCAAAACCACGAAGGGATCATGTTGTGCTTTCAATCTCTCCCTTTTTTTAATTGATGACAACATACAATCAAAGGTTCAAATAAAGATATGCGTGAATAAAATGAAGAGTTTTGAGAGACACATGACTTAAATTTGCTCCCTCTAAATGTGTGTAGTCCTTTAAAGGATAGTTGCTTTGGAATGCATGGACACACATATGGATTAAGTGATATAAGGAGTCATGTCTGTCTTGGCTATATGCAACAAAATATGTGAATGAGATGTATCCTCGTTCAAGACTTCATTTTTGCAAACAATATATGCAAGAAGCAAGAGATCATCTTGATCAAAGATATGATGCATATACTTACCTTGAATTCTTGAGCATTCTAGTAGTAGAAACACACTTGAGAAAATGATGTTAGGAAACACAAGAATATTCTACTAATCACAAGCAATAGAACTCAACAGGTACCAAGATGTGGAGAACATATAAAATATGATAATCCTTAAGTTTAATATGTCTCCTCCTTTAGCATAAATCTATTAGAGCTTTTCTCCCCTTAGATATGAAAGTGGTATTTCATCCTCTCCCCCTGAACCTTAGCGTGTAGATATTGGGATTGGATAGGGTGAGAAAAGTCTAAAGTAGACAAAAATATTATGAGTGCTTGGAATTTTCTCCCCCTTACTTTGGTATTCTCCCCTTGTTTAGCGTGAAGCTTTTTTCTTCTCCCCCTTGTTTAGGAATATCAAAATTTTAATATTCTCCTCTCCCCCTAAATCATATCTCTGCTTTTAGCATGAAGCTTTGTTCTTCTCCCCCTTTGGCATTAATTTCCAAAAATGTCAAAGATAGGAGTAGGTATAGGGATTATTGACAAGGAAGGGATCCTTGAGAACAAGGGTCATTGAAAGTTGGGTTCATAGAAAAGCTCGGAGGGAATCATTGAATGTAACTTCGCTCCATGTGGATAATATTAGTCTTCTTTTCCTTGGAGCTAGGGATCGTTCAATAAAGAATATCTCCCCCGAAGTGTTGTTTGTTCTTCTTCCCCTAAGTATTTTTTTGTAAGGTATCATCGAAGTAACAAAACAAAGATAACATAAGAAAAACAAATCCGTGTCTCCGAGGCAGAAATATCGGTTGTACCGAGATTTTGTAGTGCGGCTTGTCTGCAATTTCGGTAGAACCGAGAAATCTGAGTCGGCGACTCCGAGGGTAAACCAGAAAGAAAAGAATAAGGGACCAAGTTTTTACTTAAATAAAATGATCACATCTTAGAATTGAGAAATCACAAAAGAAACACAAGGATTTATAGATTAAAACATAGACTGAAAACATGATAGAAAGTCGGTGGCTTCGAGACAAATTTTTGGGTGATACTGATATGATGTTATGCAGCTTATCTGCTGAGTCGGTAGAACCGAGTCCTTTGTATCGGAGGCTCTGAGGCTTAAAATAGAAGCTTGGTAACGGTTGAGAAACTTGAAAATTTGTGAAAAAGAACAGAAAACAATTTATAAGAGATATCAACTAGAGAAGATTTGAATGGCTCCAGGAAATTGTGCAATAGAGAATGAACCAACCAAGATTCTTAACTAGATGATGGGTAGTGACTAGGTCACCTATATTAGAGTATTTTGACTTACGATCCAAGCAAGAATATTTGATCATAGGTCATACTCTACGTTGACCTCAAAATGGGGTTAGAATTTTTCGATTAAACATTTTAATGTCTTCACATCTCTTGAGTTGCTTTAGCTCGTGACTTGGAGTAAAGCCTTTTCAAGGATATGACAGCATACCTTTGAGTGATGTTGATGACGTTGCTCATAGATGAACTTGTTGAGTATGCTTGAGGTTGAAGAAGACATCTAGTGTTGGGAGCAATCCTTCTTGTTCTAGTACACTTGTTACCTACAAGGGTTAGTCATGCAAGGAACAATAATGGGTACATCCATTTGACATGATACCAATTGAGATTTTGCAATAAAGATCAAGTAAATGTCAAGGATATGTTTTTGTTGTCTTCTTCCTTCCACCATTAAGAGGGGTTGTGGATACTTGGTCATGACAAGATTGCATATAATTGGATTTGGTTGCAATCTCATGCAATGAAGTTCTTCCAAGTACCTACAAACAGTTAGATGCAATACAAGGGAGCATAGGATTCCATGGCATAAGATATCATGTTAGCAATATCATGGAAGTATCAAGAAAGCTCATGTCCTTGCAAGCATCCAAGTGAGTCTAGCTCAAGTTTGAAGCATCAATGATGTTCAACTCACTCCTCAAGTGACAAAACGTTTTCTCAACAAGTGGCTTAATAAAGATATCGGCCAATTGCCTATTAGTGCAAACATGCTGAAGATTAATATATCCTTTGGCAACATGGTCTCGAACGAAATGGTGTCGAACTTGAATGTGCTTAGTTCAAGAATGTTGCACAGGATTATGACCAATCTTAATAGCACTTTCATTGTCACAAAGTAATAGAACATTTTTAACATGAATTCCATAATCCTTAAGCGTTTGTGTCATCCATATTAACTGGGCACAACAAGGTCCAGCAGCAATATACTCAGCTTCGGCAGTAGATAGAGATACCGAGTTTTGTTTCTTGGAGGAACAGGACACAAGAGATCTACCCAAAAATTGACAAGTACACAAGGTGTATTTCCTATCAACCTTGTCACCCGCATAGTCCGAATCATAATAGCCAAAAAGGTTAAAAGAAGATCCCTTTGGATACCAAATGCCAAAGTTTGGTGTTTGTATCAAGTATCTCACAATACGTTTTACGGCCAAAATATGACACTCCTTAGGTGCAGCTTGATATCTAGCACATATGCAAACATTAAGCATAATATGGGGACAAGATACACAAACATATAGCAATGAACCAATCATGGATCGATAAACTTTTTGATCAACTCATTCATATTCCTTGGTTAGACCAACATGTCCACTAGTTGGCATGGGAGTTTTCATTCTTTTGCACTCTTGCATGTCGAATTACTTGATCAAGTCCTTGGTATACTTAGTTTGACAGATGAAAGTTCCTTCTCTTGATTGCTTGATTTGTAATCCAAGAAAGAATTTCAGCTCACACATCATAGACATCTCATATTTCTCGGACATCGACCTTCCAAATATTTCACTAAATTGAGGGTTAGTGGAACCAAAGATAATATCATCCACATAGATTTGTCACACAAATAGTTCTCCATTAACTCTCTTAGTGAACAAGGTTGCATCGAGTTTACCAATTTCTAACCCTTTTTCAATAAGAAACTTCGTTAAGCATTTGTACCAAGCATGAGGGGCTTGCTTAAGACCATAAAGAGCTTTATGAAGCTTGTAAACATGATTAGGTTTCTTATGATTCACAAAACCATGTGGTTGCTTAACATAGACCTCTTGTTCAATTTCACCATTTAAAAAGGCACTTTTAATGTCCATTTGATAAAGCGTGATATCATGGTGATTAGCATAGGAAAGAAGAATTTGATTTGCTTCTAGTCTAGCAACGGGGGCATAAGTCTCACCGTAGTCCATATCTTCGACTTGTGTATATACTTGGGCCACGACACATGCCTTGTTGCGTACGACCTGACCGTCTTCGTCTTGCCTGTTCCGAAACACCCATTTGGTTCTGATGATATTGTGATCATCTTCGGGCTTCTCCATGAGTGTCCATACTTCGTTCCTCTTGAAGTTGTGAAGCTCTTCATGCATAGCGTTCACCCAATCCGCATCTTCAATAGCTTGTTCTACCTTCAAATGATCTATGCTAGATATGAATGAATAATGCTCACAAAAGTTAGCTAGACGAGTTTTACAGCGAGTGATTCCCCGGTTTGGATATCTCCAAAGATTTGGTTTAGGGGATGGTTCTTGGTCACTTGTGCTCGAACTCGGGTCAGCTTCTGATTGTTGGATGGTGGGGCTTCTTCTTCATCATCATTTCCTTCGTCTTCATTGTTGTCAATGTGTCACTTCCTTGAGGTGGTGGTGAAGGAGGTTGTGGTGGATCTTCATGATGTACATCCTCCTCCTCTTCATCTTGTCATGTGCCGCTTGTGGATTCCTCCATGTCATGTTGTGGTTCACCTTGTCGTGAAGTAGGGGCTTCCACTTGAGTTCATGAAGTACTTTCCTTCACCTCCATGGGACGAATCTTGCCAATGGGTAAATCTAGGATAGCTTTTGAAGGGTCCTTATCACCTTCATCATTTGGCAAATGTTTGACTTGAGAACCATTAGATTCATCAAACTTCACATCTACGGTCTCTTCAACTTTTTGCGTGAAGTTGTTGTAGACACGGTAAGTGTGAGAGTTTGATCCATAACCAAGTAGGAATCCTTCATATAATTTAGGAGAAAATTTAGTACGACAATGCTTGTCAAGAATGTAGCACTTGGAGATGATTACCCGAAAGTATCCATCTTGGGGTTTGTTACCGGTGAGTAGCTCGTATGCCGTCTTACCGAAAAGCTTGTGAAAGTAAAGTTGGTTTGTGGCATGACATGCTATTTCCATGGCTTGTGCCCAAAAGTGTCTTGGCGTCTTGTGTTCATCAAGCTTCATTCTAGCCATCTCAATAAGCGTCCGGTTCTTCCTCTCAACAACTGCATTTGTTGAGGCGTGTACGTAGCCTATAACTCATGTGAGACACCTTCTTCATCGAGAAAGGTATCCACATGGGTGTTCTTGAACTCTGATCCGTTATCGCTTCAAACCTTCTTGATCTTCACTTCAAACTGGTTTTGCACTTTGCGAACGAAGTTCTTGAAGATCTTTTGAACCTGCGACTTATCATCAAGGAAAAATACCCACGTCAATCTGGAAAAATCATCAACTATAACTAGACCATAGGAATTTCCAGCGAGACTCTTGTAAGCATTGGGACCAAAAAGATCCATGTGAATTAACTCGAGCGGTCTCCTAGTAGTCATGATATTCTTCATGGGATGACTTCCACCGACTTGTTTTCCTGCTTGACAAGGACTACAAAGTCTATCTTTGTCAAAGATAACATATTTAACACCAAGCATATGATTACCTTTGATTAGCTTATCTAGATTGCGCATGCCTACATGTCCAAGTCTTCTATGCCAAAGCCATCCTTTAGAGGATTTAGAAATTTAACAAGTTCGAGGCTTGGATCTCTTAGTGAAATCAACAACGTATAGGTCACCTCTACAGAAACCGGTAAAGGCCATTTTATGATTATCATGATGAAACACTTGGCAATCTACTTTCGTGAATAACCCATTGAAATTGAAATCGGCAAGTCTGGATACGGAAATAAGATTGTAGCCAAGGGATTCAACAAGCATAACATTTTGAATAGAGCTATCATGGGATATGGCCACCTTACAAAGGCCAAGTACCTTACCCTTAGAGTTGTCTCCAAAGGTCACGTACCTTCGAGGACCTTGATTAGGTGTGATCTCTTGGAACATTTCTTTATCACCAGTCATATGATCTTTACATCCACTATCGAGAATCTACTCTTTTCCTCCGGACATATAATCCTTGAAGTTCGCCATGAGACTTAGATTCTTCATGATCTTCTCATACTCAATATCAAACAGCTCATCTTCACCAAGGTAGCCATGTTCCACATTGTCAACATCAAGTGGGAATTCCTCATCATAAAGAACAAGAGATTCATTAGAATTACGATCATAACATTGTTCAAGTTTGTGAATGTGTATGGCTTCAAGGGCAATGTTGTTGATAGTGGTGACATCTCCTTTAGCACGCATAAGATCATGGAGCTCAAATAGGCATTTATCATAGTTTGGATCACTAGGCTTCATTTTGTGGAAAGCAACAATTTTATGAAGAATTTCATCAAGATTTCGTAAAGAAAGATTTGGATATCATTTCTCCAAATCAGTCTAGACAGTTCTTAGATTACCAAGCATGTTAATTTCCTCTTCGTGTATGGGATGCAATTCATCAATGGGAGCTCGTAGGGGCGCATAACATATTTGCTCAATTGAAATTGATTAAACAGCTCAAGCATCAAAGTTTTCCATTGACTATAATATTCTCCATCAAGAATAGGCACTCTACCACTCAAACTCCCTATACTAGATGCATCCATCTTCCTCCTCTGTGATTAAACCGATGCAATGGAGACCAAGGCTCTGATACCAATTGATGGATCACTAGAAGAGTGTCTAGACGGGGGGGGGTGAATAGACTACTAGCAGAAAATTAAAACCTAACATTTCCCAAGTTAATTGGTTGGCACATTTTTAAAAGTTTTTAGCAAGGCTAGCAATCCTACATACCTTACACATGCATGTCAACAAATATAGCAGAGGAAAGTAAATACATTGCACATGAAGTAGAGAGATGAGATATGGAGATCAGACAGCATTGGAGACGCAAGGATTTTTCCCGTGGTTCCGATAGGTTGTGCTATCATACGTCCATGTTTATGGAGTCCTCAACCCACGGAAGGTAACAGTCGTGAGAGTCCACCGAGGGCTCCACCCATAAGGGTCCACGAAGTAGAAACCTTGACTATTCCACAACGGCTTCCGTCCATGAAGGACTAGCCTCACTATGGATAGATCTTCACGAAGTAGGCAATCTCCTTGCCCGTACAAACTTCTTGCACTCCACAACACGAAGTAGGAGGCTCCCAAGCGACACCTAACAAATCTAGGAGGCACCACCCTCCAAAAGGTAATAGGCTCGGTAATGTCGATGAACTCCTTGCTCTTGTGGTTCAAGATGATAGACTCCTCAGCACACAATCACTCTCTCATAGATATAGCTTGGTAGAAAAGATGGGATTGGAGGAAAGCAACTTGGGGATTCTAGAAATCAAGATCCATATGGTTGGAGTGGAAGATCTTGACCTCAACACAAGGGTAGGTGGTTCTCTCTCAGAAAACTTATAGGATAGGTATGGAATGGTTCTGTGTCCTTCTCTTTCGAGTAGGTTGTGGTGAAGGGTTATATATAGGCATCCCCAAAAATCCAACCGTTACACACAAAATGACCAACTCGGTGACACCGATGTGTTAATGTTGGTGCTACCGAAGTGAACAAAAGGTAGCAACTTTTGAAGCTCGGAGGGACCGATATACAAATCTCGGTTGTACCGATAAGGTGACCAACAATGATAATGCCCATACTCGGTAACTCCAATTCAACAACCTCGGAGGGACCAAAACTATGAACTTGCATAACAGAAGGTTGGCAGCCCAACTCAGTGGCATCAAAAGTAGTATTGGCTATACCGAAGGGTTAATGTTTGTGTGAGTTTGTCTAGGGTTTGGAATCGGTGGCACTGAATGTGGAATGTTGGTTGCACCGATTTTGAGTGTTTGGCATAGGACAAACTTTTGTGGTGCATTATTTCCCTTGTCAGTTTGATCAACAAATTCTACTTGCTAATTAATTGTTTTAAAATGTTCAAGAGGTAGCTTATAATGTTTGAAAATTATGTGTGTGGTTCTTTTGTTATTTGAGATTAATATGTATTTGAGGTTTAAATAACAAGGGGGTTGTTAATTTAAATCTATTTAAAATACTTGTTTCAAAAATCCCCTTGTCAATTTTATTAAATAGTTCCCATTTTCTTTTAGTCAAAAGTATTTTGGCCTTATCAAAAATCCTTTCTATTTTTCTCTAGGAGCATTTCTTTTCTTGCTATTTTATTTAATAGGCAACTTTGTGTTTTATTTCTCTGTAAGAGGGAGGAAGAGCTAGGCCGGCTCCTCCTTGCGTGGCCCAGCCTTGGTGACCAAGCGGACACCTGCACCGTCGTCGTCCTCCGTCAGGTTCTTTAGAGAGCAGAGAGAGTGAGCGCGTGCCCGCGCTCACGGAAGCCGAGGAACGTCGTCTGTCCCCTCCTATTTAGTCTCTTGGCGTGCGTGCCATCCCCCCTAGGGTTCCTCTTCCTTCTAGTGCCGCTGCCGCTCCCCTCTTCCCCTTCTCCCTTTGCCTCTTCCTTCCCTTCAGGTAAGGTTCTGTGAGGTTCAGAGTTTCGCCGGTCGTCATCGTCGTGTTATCGCCGCGTCTCTGGTGGCCCTCATCGCCGGTGGCCATGGCGTGGAGCTCGCGGGTGCTCGCCATGCTGCGTTCCCGGTTCTAGGTAGGTCCTAGCTCCTCCACAGCGCCGCCCCATCGTTGCTGTTGTTCGCAAGTAGAAGAGGACATCGACGGCCGTATTCTTCCTATTCTTCCCCTTCGTCTCGCTGTCATCCGTGCCCCTGCGTCTCCGACCATCCCCTCGGTGCGCAGTCGTTCCCTCGCAACCCTTATTCCCCGCGTAGGCCCGTGAATTGTTGCAGCCGTGTTCGCCTCCACCATGCCCCGAGCCGAGTAGCAGCTTGAGCTCGAGCGCCCCTTGCCGCGCATCCAGCCGTTGTTTAAGGCGGGGATGGGTTCCCGTACGTCCCCGTTCTCCCTGCAGGTGGTCTGTGTCGCCGGAGATGCCCTGTAGCCGCCGGAGTTGCTGTTGCGTTTGTTGGCGCCGTAGTGTTGCTTTTCTTCAGTTTCGTCAGATAGTGCATAGTGGTGTGTATTAGTGGGCTCGTTCCCCTCTCCTGTTAACAGACGTAGCCGTAGCATAGTGGTAACGCGCTTGGGGTAGCGACCAGAGGTCACGGGTTCGAGCCCAAACCCCCTTTTTTGGTTCTGTTTCTTTTTTTACCCCTTGCTTTAATTTCTTTTGATGTTGCCATGTATGTATGTGTATGTGCAAACCTTCATGTTGTAGGGTGTTTTGTTTTTCTTTTCTGATTGCATGTGTATGTGTGGAGTGGTGTATGTGGTGTGTAGTTCATATATGTGTGTGTGTGCACATATGCATATAGGTGTGTGTGTGTGTGTCTTATACATGCATATATGTGCATATATGCACTTGTGCATATATATGTGTATGTGTGTGTGTGATGAACACCCACCCTCATAGGTGGTGTGTTCATGGGTGTGGTTGTGCTCATATGCCCTTAGGCATATGGAGCCATGTGTGTGCATGCTTGTGTAGTGTGTGTGTGTGTGTAGAGGGTGTGTGTGTGACAAGTGAGCTCTTCCCCCCCTTGTCATACACTATGTTTTGGATTATGCCATGTTTTGTAGTGTTAAATAGATATTTCCAATTATGGCTACATTTCCAAATCTGGATAGGTCCATATATGCTTATGTGCATTTTAAGTAAGTTTTCACTTATAAGAGAAGTGGTTGGGTTGCTAGTATAGTTTGTGCCATGATGCTTCAAGTGACTATATGAGTATGACACATGATTTTGGGGTAGAAGGATCCAAGGAATCCATTGGTGCTATTGGATTTCACTTTTGAGCAAGTTTATAAAACTTTCATTTTTTGTTGTGATGCTATTTTGTCATTTATGGATGAATTAATCCATGCTTGGTTTGGGGCATGTGCCAACATGAAAGTGTTAGTGTTTCATGCCTATTATGCCATAGTATTTTTGTTTGACCTGAGAATCACCCATATAAGTCGGAAACTTGCTGCAAAGTAGCTAACTTGATGTTGCTGTTTTCACCATGCTAAATAATTCTAAGTCTGAGAATCTGCTATTATTTTTATGCCATGAAGAGTGGTTGTTTTCTTCTGATATGTTGTGAATTAGCTCAAGCTCACTGCTACTGTTTTGAATTAGATGTTGTCTTATATCATTCTGTTAATTTTCATGCCATGAAGTGGTCTCTAGCACTACTGGTTTCTGCTATCAACTTGCTATCAGATTAACTCAGATTCCAGAAAACTGTTATTTTCACTAAGCCCTAAATTTCTGTTTCATCATGACAACATGTGAGCTTCATGCTTGTTGATGTGTGCCTCCTTTCCAGATTGTGTAGTTGGATAAGTTGATAAGGATGTTATGTAGTTTCTGTCAATGCCTTATTTGTGGTTGTAGGATTCCTATAGCTCAAGTTATTGGCTGTGGAAGTTGCTATGTTGCTGTTTTGTGGCAGATTGTTTGTTTTATGGTTTTGTGACTTGTGGGAGCTATACTCCATTGAATTGCTTGATATATGGCTCTATTGTGGTTGGTTTTTCATTGCCTAACAAGTGGCTACCTTGGAATGCCAAGTAAAAGCCCAGGTCTTTCTTGTCTTGTGTTTTGCCTTCGTATCTTATCATGAGCGTATCGTGAGAACCGTAACTCCGTTTCTTACGTTCTTCATATGCATTTTTATCATTTTTGTATGATGCATCCATATTTGCCATCTTCATGCATGTCTAAATAACTTAACATAAGGTTGAGTCCAGATTCATTAATAACCAATCCTTTGCATGTGAAACATGACTAGTTAGGATTGCCATGTTAAAAACTCTTCAAATAAGCATGCATCATTCTTGCTTGTGCATTGCACCATGGTTGTTTGTTTACTCTTGCTGTTTATTTTGGGTAGACGCAAATGTTGAACCTGAGTAAGAAGAACCAGGAGAGTACAACTACGAGGATCCCGCTACTTGTTCCACTGAAGAACCAACAGGCAAGATGATCGTACCCGGATCCCGATACTATTTTCTCTTTCTAGTTGTCTCGCTCTTATCATTACAATTGCGCTACCTATCACTTGAATGTCAGCCTCCTAAATTGCCATGATAGCCTCCAACCCTCGACATCCTAGCAAACCTTTGATTGGCTAAGTTACCATTGCTCAGCCCCTCTTATAGTGTTCTTAGTTGTAGGTACAGGTTGTTCCATGTGATAACATGGATTTGGCATATCACAATATTATCTTTTATTTAATTTAATACACATATATATCTTGGTATTTTTGGAAGGCTTGGCCTTTTTCTAGGTGTTTTGTTCCATTGTTACCGCCATAGATTCTTCTTACCGGTGTTATGTTTCCATACTTTGCGCTCCTTATATGCTCGGGGTTGTTATGGGGACCCCCTTGTTTATTCGGTTAACATTAAAACTTGTCTGGCAAGACCCAACTTTGGTACTACATTTGCTTAATAACTTAATAAATTTGCATAGGGCTTTGCAACCCCGTGGATAATTAATCAACCCCCGGGCCAGTGCTCCTCATGAGTGTTGGTCCAAACTAGAGACGTGTGCGGGGCCAACTCGGGGCAACTCGGGAGATTTATATCAGGCCACTGTACGCTGTGCTTATCCGTCGTGTCCTGAGAATGAGATACGCGACTCTTATCGGGTTCGTCGACACGTCGGGCGGTCTTCCTGGATTTGTTTTACCTTTATTGAGTGTCTTGCGTGTGGGCTCTGACTTTCTTCGGGCTATCTCGAGGTGTTGTAATTCCTTTGGAGTTGTCTAGGATTATCACGAGATCTGTGGTCGAGGCTATTCCCATGGAGTGTGGTTAATTTGTGATGGACTAGTTGGATCACCCCTGCAGGGTCAAATCTTTCGGAAAGCCATGCTCGTGGTTATGTGGCAACTTGGATATTTGTTTAACACCAGGTTATAGTAAACTTGAAGTAAACTCTAATAAAATACACCAACTGTGTGAGTAACCGTGATCGTCTCTGCTCGTGAACATGATCCGAGAGAGAACACGGTGGGGTTATGATTGACGTAAGTAAGTGTTTAGGATCTCATAGAGGTCATTATAGATTATATCGTTCATCATAGGCCACTCATATTTATAATCATGTTACGTAAGTTTAGCCACCATATATGCTTAGTGCTGCTGCAAAGTAAACACATACCCCATCCCAACCTTAAGCTTGAATAGTCTCGGTACCCGGGCGCATGATTGCTGAGTCCTTGTGGCTCACAGATTACTACAACACTCCAGGTACAGGTACAGATGAGTTCGTGGAGGATGATCTGATGCAGCTCTAGTGGGAATATGACGAGGAAAGGGGCAGGATGTATGTGAGTTATCCGGATTAGTAGAGGACCATGGTCGTGATCTTTGGGATAGCGAGATGGTATCATTTGCATCTGTTTTTATCGTTTGATTTCGTCCGTAGGCAGACCTTGTCTTCATCTTGATGTTTGAACTCTGTGTGGAATTGTAATTTAGTATGTGGCGAGTGTAAGACAACTCGTATACTCATCTCTTTTGTAATGTATGATGTAATGATGCTATACTTGCGATCGACGAGATGCGCCTCTATCCCTTGCGAGGTCCCCGTGCCTTATTATGGATAGGCGCGCATATTGAGCGTGACATCGGGCTTCTCCACGAGTGTCCACACTTTGTTCCTCTCGAAGTTGTGAAGATCTTCATGCATAGCGTTCACCAAATCCACGTATTCAAGAGCTTGTTCTACCTTCAAGGGTCCAATGCTAGAGATGAAAGAATAATGCTCACAAAAGTTAGCTAGACGAGTTTTAGAGCTAGTGATTCTCCTGGTTTGTATGTCACCAAAAATTTGGTTTAGGGGATTGTTCTTGGTCACTTGTGCTCGAACTCGGGTCAGCTTCAGATTGTTGGATGGTGGAGCTTCTTCTTCATCATCATCTCATTTGTCTTCGTTGTTGCTGAAGGTGTCGTTCCCTTGAGGAGGTGGTCAAGGAGGTTGTGCTGGATGTTCATCATCCGTTTCCTCCATGTTATCATCTCATTTTTTCCGCTTGTGGAACTTCCATGTAATGTTGTGGTTCACCTTGACATGAAGTAGGGGCTTCCACTTGAGTTGATGAAGTACTTTCCTTCACCTCCATGGGTCGAATCTTGCCGATGGGCAAATCTTAGATAGCTTCCGAAGGGTCCTTATCACCTACATCATTTCACAATTATTCAAGTTGCGAACCGTTAGGATCATCAAACTTCACATCTACCATCTCTTCAACTTTTCGTGTGAAGTTGTTGTAGACATGGTAAGTGTGAGAGTTCGATCCATAACCAAGTAGGAATCCTTCATGAGATTTAGGGGCAAATTTAGCACGACAATGCTTATCAAGAATGTAGCACTCTAAGCTCAATACCCGAAAGTATCCAACTTGGGGTTTGTAACCGGTGACAAGCTCGTATGTCGTTTTACAGAGAAGCTTGTGCAAGTAGAGTCGGTTTGTGGCATGACATGTTGTTTCCACGGCTTCTGCCCAAAATAGTTTTGGCATATTATATTCGTCAAGCATCGTTCTTGCCATCTCAATGAGCGTCTGGTTCTTCCTCTCAACAACTCCATTTTGTTGAGGTGTGTACGTAGCCATGAACTCATGTGAGACACCTTGTTCATCAAGAAAGGTATCCACATGGGTGTTCCTGAACTCCGATCCGTTATCGCTCCGAACCTTCTTGATCTTCATTTCAAAATGATTTTGCACTTTGCGAGCGAAGTTCTTGAAGATCTTTTGTACCTGTAACTTATCATCAAGAAAGAATACCCACGTACATCTGGAAAAATCATCAACTATAACTAGACCATAAGAGTTTCCACCGAGACTCTTGTAGGCAATGGGACCAAAGAGATCCATATGAACTAACTCAAGTGGTCTCCTAGTAGTCATGATATTGTTGACCGGATGACTTCCACCTAGTTGCTTTCCTGCTTTACAAACGCTACAAAGTGAATCTTTGTCAAAGATAACATCCTTAACACCTAGAATGCGATCGCCCTTGATAAGGTTATCTAGATTTTGCATGCCTACATTTCCAAGCCTTTTATGCCACAACCAACCTTTAGATGCTTCTGCAATGAGAAAAGTACGAGGTTGGGCCCTTTTAGTGAAATCAACAATGTATAGATCACCTCTACGAATACCGGTAAAGACAATTTTATGATTATCAAATCAAGACAGTTGGCAATCTACTTTAGCAAATAGCACATTGAAACCAAAGTCTGCTAGTCTAGATACGGAAGGAAGATTGTAGCCAAGGGATTCAACAAGCATTACATTTTGAATTCAGCTATCATAAGATATGTCCACCTTAACAAGGCCAAGTACCTTACCCTTAGAGTTGTCTCCAAAGGTCACGTACCTCCAAGGACCTTGACTAGGCGTGATCTCTTGGAACATGTCTTTATCACCAATCATGTGATCCGTGCATCCACTGTCGAGAATCCACTCTTTTCCGCCAGACATGTAATCCTTGAAGTTTGCCATTGGACTTAGATTCCTTATGATCTTTTCATGCTCGATGTCAAACAACTCAACTTCATCATAGTAGCCATGTTCTTTATTGTCATCATTTTGTGGAATCTCCTTGTCATAAAAATCAAGAGACTCATTAGAATCGTAACCATGACAATGTTCAAGTTTATGAATGTGAATGGCTTCAATAAAAATGTTGTTGACAGTAGTGACATCTCCTTTAGCACGCATAAGATCACGAAGCTCAAATAGGCATTTATCAAAGTTTGAATCACTAGGCTTCATTTTATGAAAAGCAATAGTTTTATGAATAATTTCATCAAGATTACCTAATGAAAGATTTGGATATTGTTTCTCCAAATCAGTCCACAAAGTATAAGCACATGCAAAGTTCTTCAATGGAGAAAGCACAAATCTTGGGAAACCTCCAACAGTAAGATTGACGGTTCTTAGGTTACCAAGCATGTTAATTTCCTGTTCGTGTGTGGGATGCATTTCATAAACGGGGAGCACATAAGGGTTTTCAATATATCCTCTCAAATGGGATTTATGAAATATATCAATCATGTCATTCTTCCACCGAATATAGTACTCACCATCAAGAATGGGCACTCTACAATACATACTCTCCACACTAGACACATCCATCTTCCTCCACGGTGTTGAAACCGAAGCAATGAAGCCAATGCTCTGATACAAATTGCGGCATCGCTAGAAGTGTATGTCTAGAGGGCGGGTCAATAGACTATTTGCAGGAATTTAAAACTACCTCAAGCATAAATCAAGTGTTGGAAGTTCTTAGCATACATAGAAATTCTAGAACACCCTACACATGCAAGTCATCAAGTATAGCAGCGGAAAGTAAAGACATTCCACGTGGAAGTAGGGAGTAGAGATAGAGAGATCAAACGCATGAGGGACACAAGATTTTTTCCGTGGTTCCGATAGGTGGTGCTATCGTACATCCATGTTTATGGAGTCTTCAAGCCATGGAAGGTAATGGTCGCGAGAGTCCATGGAGGTCTCTACCCATGGAGGGTTCCACGAAGAAGCAACCTTTACTATAGCATGATGGACTACGTCCATACAGGACTAGCCAAACTCGGGGTAGATCTTCATGAAGTATGCGATCTCGTTGCCCTTAGAAACTTCTTGGTTCACTCCACAACATGAAGTAGGAGGCTCCCAAGCGAGACCTAACCAATCTAGGAGGCACCACCCTCCAAAAGGTAAAAGGCTTGATTGTGTCGATGAATCCCTTGCTCTTGTGCTTGAAGATGATAGACTCCTCAACACACAATTACTCTCTCATAGATTTGGCTTGGTAGAAGAGATTGATTGGGTGGAAAGAAACTTGGGGAGGCTAGATATCAAGATTCATATGGTAGGAATGGAATGGCATGATCTCAACACATGAGTAGGTGACTCTATCTCAGAAAATCAGTAGGTATGAGTGGGGAACTATTCTAAGTGCTTCTCTTGAGAGTGAGTGGTGGTGGAGGGGTATATATAGGCATCTCCAAATATCCAACCGTTACGCACAAAGTGACCAACTCGGTGACACCGATGTGTTAATCTCGGTGGTACCGAAGTGACCAAAATGTGGCAACTTTTGAATCTCGGTGAGACCGATATAGGAAACTCGGTTGCACCGATAATGTGACCAATGGTCAGATTGCCCAATCTCAGTGATGCTGATCCAACCATCTCGGTGGGACCGATATTGTGAATTTGCACCGAAGCATAATTGGTTGCACCGAAGTCGCTAGGGTTTGGCCAAGTCTGTCTAGGTTCTAGAATCGGTGGCACCGAGTGGAAAGTGTCGGTTGCAGCGATTTTGAATATTTGACTTTGTACAGACTTTTGTGGAAGAGCTTGTGGGTGTATGTGGTAACCATCAATTGTGCAACTGTGAGCCTTTTGTTCACCAACAAAACCTTACCGCTTTTTAATAGTATTGGCTTTCCTATGGACTCAAAGTGATTTCTCACAAAAGATAAAATGTAGAGTCCTTTGCTTGAGGCTTTGCCAATCAATTTCCTTGCATCTTGGGGTATTCCACAATCCTTATGCCAACCCATAATTCTCTATGTACTTTACACTAGGTAATAGTATTACTCCAAGAGACAATGTATGTTGTCATGAATTATCAAAACCATCAAGGGAGCACGTTGTGCGTTCAATTAGCAGCTACACTTGCCAACCTATACAAAGGGGAGAACGAAGATTTTGTTCAGATGCCGACTAACGAGGGCTACTCAAGTCAAAATCACATCGATTGGGTGAACCTTTAGACTATGTGACCTGAAATCGGGTTGTCAATTTGTCCCTTTTTGACCGAAGCCTTTAATTTCTGTGAATAGGAATGGAGGAGCTTTGTCGAGACAGTTAACTATCCGGCCCCTGACCTGAGAACTATTCTCATGATGACGTTCCAGGTTTTCATGATGACCCAGAGCTGTCAGTTGAGTTTGAAGACGGGGTCTTCTACCAAGAGAGCCTCGACCTATCCAAGCTTGCTATCATAGCCGATTACTCCAGATCATTCCCTCCCCCCACTACAGGCAAGAAGAAGAAAAATGCATCGCGCAAAAGGAAAGTATCCTCCATCAACCCAAACACGTCGGCTCCTGTTCCCAAGCGTCGTTGGTCCATGCGACAATCATCGACTACGGCGGCAATGCCCGGATCGGGTAGCATAGGGAGCCATTGAGTGACCCGATCGTGGGGACAGGCCTAACCACTCGTTCAGCTCAAAGGTACTTTGTTTGGATACTTAATTTATTATTACGATCGATAGGGCCTCACAAGAGATCTTATGTCAAAATACTCAGGCAACAAGTTCAGCCATCTCCTGCCGAGGATGTTGCCAAGGTGTCCAGCAATGCTCACAATTCCGGATCTTCTACTCATATTGTACCCTGCTACGGAGGTCCATGTGGTCAATCAGGCCCCTGAAGACTCCGGGGGCGCGATATTAGTTACTCAATCCATGACAGAGAATGCGATGAATCACAGGCAGCAACAAGAAGCCCTATGCCACCCAGTATTCTCCAAACAAGAGTTCAATGCTCTACACCCGATTGATGCACACATCAGAGCTGCCCGAGCTGGGTTCGGGGAAGCCATGAAACTCATATCGTGTAGCCTGAAGGTGAGTGATCGGCTACAGGAATCCAAACACACATGTAAACCCAGTAGCCCCGAGCCTTGAATTGGTCGGAACGAACCAATTAAGGGTCCACGTATTGTTTTACTGATGAGGTGAGCCGAACACAGGTAGAAACCATGAAGGACGAACTTGATCAAGTGAAGAATTTTACTCGGGAGCCTCATGATGAGTATATCTATTATGGTGATCTTAGTATATAATCCCATGCTTGATGTAAGGGTACTTTGTAGCAGCTAAATCAATAGGGCAGTTGCAAAAAGATTTAGATGCATCTCGAGAATCTCAGAGGTATGCCGAGTCCCAGCATGAGGCCATCTGCCTTTAGTTGCAACGAAACCTGGTAGAGAAGAAATGCCTCCAGGCAGAGAACAAGCAGCAGACCGAAGATATCAGGAGTTTAAAAGCTCAATTGGCTTGGACCCAAGAAACTAACCAGAAATTATAGAGGGGCATTTCAGTAAGTGCAATTATAACATCCTTGAATACCTCTGATACGTTAGGTGTAACGGATATGCCTTGTCTCCTGTATAGGTCTTGTAACCGGACGGACAAAAGAAGAGATCTGATCCTACCGGGGAAACCTTCTAAAGGAACTGTCTACCCTTCATGAGTGAGCTCGGAAGGCCATGAAGAGCATGATAAAAGCGAGCTCGGGAGGGGATGACCGAACTGGTTGGTCAGTTAAAGGGAGCCCAAAGTTGGTTCGAGTTATGGAAGACATCGGCCTGTCGGGAGGGAGCACGAGAGGCATGGGCGATGATCAAGACTCAGTATACTGGCCTTAACCCCGAGCATATGGCTCGAGTTTGGCCAACAGGGCCTGGTGGGCAAGAAGTGCCACTTAATTTATATGACCAAGTGATGCAAGCCGCTCGTCTCTCACATGAAGATTGCACCCTAGATGCATTAATAGACAATCTTGACCAGCAGCCAGATGAGTGTTTTTATGTAACTATGTACTTTAAATCAAATTTTTCTCCGTGTGTGCTATAAACTTTGTCTTAACCGGCCATCGGCTTCCACCTCCCATGCAAATAGCTTGGAAGTGTTCCTTATGAAATATCCCTTGCTAGGAAGGAATTCCTTCAAGGAACCAGGCAATCCGGCAAGTTGGTGCGAACAGGCAAAAAAATGCACAGGGAGATATGTTATATTACTTTTTAGTGTAAGAAACATCTTCCAAATAAAATAGTACCTCTATCGATACCTTCCTTCAGGTTGGTACGTAAATCCTAGGTAATAAGGTCGTATACTGCTAGTATGCAACTAATTGCTCTTGTTGGACAAAAGAAGCCCGAGTAATGGCGATGGTAACCATACTTTTTTATTGTTTCTGTCGTAGCCGACCAATTATTTTTGTGAAGATAGCTAGCTTTTGGCTTCACCGGTCTAAGGTACGTATCTGGATGACCCGGTCATAACAATCATAGAGGTGCTCCCTTTACTCTCTAGCCGAACAATCAGGAACGTAGAGGGAAACATAGGAGCGAGGCAACCCAGCTTGTCAAAAATCTTAGTTCAAATTGATAAATATAATGCCTTGAAAATTGACAAGGAAAACGTGCATACACGACGAATGTGAATAGATGCTCAGAATATAAAAACGTTGGCTTTGGGAAGAAGCCCCCAGGTGTTACGTTCCATTTTAACAGTTAAGGATGTATGCTGAAAATCTTAATACAAGATCGGTTTAACCGAACATAGACTTGGGAAGAAAAGAAAAATATCCAATCCTTCCAAAAATCAAGGTGGGAGAGAAAGGAAAAAAGTAAAGAAAAATAAAATAAAGGGAAGTCAAGGGGAAAGAGTATGACGACACTGTTCTATCCATAGAAGGGCCGAAGATGAGCCACGTTCCATGGGTTCGGTTCAAGGCTATTATCCGTTGAGTTTCGAAGATGGTAAGCCCCTACTAAGAGTACTTCGTGAATTATGAAGGGGCCCTCCCATTTGGGGTTGAGTTTATGCTTCTGCTTCTTCGGGAGCCGTAAGACGAGGTCACCCACATTATACGCTTTTGTACTGACCACCCTACTTTGATAACGTCAGGCCTGCTGTTGATAAAAAGTAGAACGAGCCTGAGCTATGTCATGCTCTCCTTCTAAGGCATACAGGTCGACAAGCCGATCAAACTCGGCCTCCATTTCCTCGTACATGCACACCCTTGGTGCGTCGTGAATAATATCACAAGGGAGGACTGCTTCTGCACCGTTGATCTATTGGGGGTGGTGCGCAAGCCCCACAAAATAGGGTCAAGCTCCTCTACCCAATGCGAGTCGGCCACATGCGGAGGTCATATCAGACGTGGTTTAATACCACTCATGATGAGGCCATTTTCCCGTTTGACTTGTCCATTGGTCTGCGGGTGATACACCGATGCGTAATCAAGCTTGATGTACATTTTTGCACACCAGTCTTTGACCTCTTGGTCTGTGAAGTTGGATCCATTGTTCATTATTATACTATGCATGACGCTATAACGGTTGACCACGCCGGATATAAAGTCAGTTACTGGTCCGGACTTGGCTGATTTGACAGGCTTTGCCTCTATCCATTTCTCGAATTTGTCAACCATGACCAGTAGGTATTTATTCTTCTTGGTCCCCCCTTTAAGTGGTCCGACCATGTCCAGCCCCCATACCGCAAAGGCCCAGGTAATCGGAATAGTACGAAGAGGTGTTGGGGGCGTGTGACTTTGATTTGCAAAATGTTGACACTCTACACAGGGCTTGACAAGTTACTGGGCGTCTGCTCGAGTAGTGGGCTAGAAGAAACCGGCCCAAAAGGCCTTGCTAACTAAGTCCCTTGCCGCGGTGTGATAGCCGCCCATCCTTGCATGGACTTCGGCGAACAGCTATCGTCATTCTACCTTAGATATGGACCATTGTATTACTTAGGTGGTGCTTTTCTTGTATAAGTCACCCTCGTGGACTTTATAGTCTTCGGATTGCCGAATTATACATCGTGCCTCTATCTGATTGTCGGGGAGTTCTTTGCGAGAAAGTCGCCAAGGAAGGGCTCGGTACATGGCGCAATTACTGCCATGACCTCATGAGCCGAGAGGGTTTCATCCATTACAGAGCAGCCGATGATTTGGTCGTATGGTTCGTTTATAGGGGGAACAACCTCTTTCGCGCTGGTGAGAGCGATGCACTTATTATCGTCCAGCCAAACCACTGATGGCTTAAAGAGCCGTTCCAGGAAAGTGTTTTTTCGGACAGGGTCGCGTTTGGCCCCCATGCAGGCTAGTATGTCGGCGGCTTGGTTGTTCTCTCTAGAGACATGGTGAAATTCTAGCCCCTTGAACCGTGCGGATATCTTGAGGACAACGTTTCTGTATGCCTCCATCTTTGGGTTTTGA
Organism: Hordeum marinum; assembly: GCA_022496015.1. Classification (NCBI taxonomy): domain Eukaryota; kingdom Viridiplantae; phylum Streptophyta; class Magnoliopsida; order Poales; family Poaceae; genus Hordeum; species Hordeum marinum. The sequence goes on along the minus strand of CM039675.1, from coordinate 204,405,275 downwards.
GCATCGAATTCGCCCTTGATTTGGGCGATGGTAGGCTTGGAGTCTCCCCATACCTCCAGCTGTTGTATGCCCATTGATGCTACAATCCGAAGACCGTGCAAGAGTGCTTTGTATTCGGCTACATTGTTAGAATCGGCATACATGATCTGCAACACGTATCGAACGTTGTCGCCTGTGGGGGACGTGAGAATAACTCCAGCCCCGAGCCCGCCCAAAGTTTTAGAGCCATCAATGTACATAGTTCTATGGGAGTATGTACTATATTCCCTATGGAGATCGGCCTCTCTCCATTCGGTGAGGAAATCGGCCAGCACCTAAGATTTAATAGCTTGTCGAGGCTTGTAGGCAATTTCAAAAGGAAGGAGCTCAATGGCCCATTTGGCTATGCAGCCGGTGGAGTCCCTGTTGTTGATAAGAACGTTCAGAGGTACTTTGGATGCCACCATAACCAAACACTCTTGAAAGTAGTGTCTTAGTTCCCATGATACCATAAATATTGTATAGGCTATCTTCTGGTAATGCGGGTATTTGGACTTGCACTACGTTAATACTTCTCACACATAATAGGCAGGCTTATGTATCCGGAATATGTGTCCCTCCTCCTCTCGTTCGACGACGAGTGTTGTGCTAACGACTTGGTTGGTGGCCGATATGTATAATAACATGGGTTCACCAGTGCCTGGTACTACGAGTATGGGATTACTTGCCAGCAGTCACTGCTTCATCGGTCCATTTGAAATTGTTGGTCCATTTCAGCAATCTGTAGAGCGTAAAGCCTTTTCACCAAGGCGGGAGATAAAGTGGCTTAGTGCCGCCACGCAACCATCCAACCTCTGGGCATGCTTTATCTCTGTGGGAAATGCAAGTTCTGTTAGGGCATGGATCTTAGCCGGATTCACTTATATTCTCTATGGGACACAATGAATCCGAGTTGTTTACCAATGGGAACTCCGAATACACATTTCTCCGGATTGAGTCGTATACCATACTCACGTAGGCTGGCAAAGGTTTGCCTTAGGTCATCAATCAGCGGGTTGACGTGTTTCATTTTGATTACCACATCGTCCATGTATGCCTCGACTAGTTTACCGATTGTTTTGCAAGACAATTCTAAATCATGCGTTGGTACGTAACAACAACATTTTTTAGCCTGAATGGCATTGTGTTGAAGCAGAATGGCCCATAAGGGGTGATGAATGCGGTTGTGGCTTCATCGGATTCCTACATTTTGAGCTGATGGTATCTAGAATAAGCGTCTATGAAACACAATGAGTCATGTCTGGCTATGTCATCAATAATCCGGTCTATGCATGGTAAGGGGAAAGGGTCCTTAGAGCATGCCTTGTTGTGGTCTTTAAAGTCGACGCACAGCCGCCAGGATTTGTCTTTCTTTGGTACCGTTACCAGGTTTGCTAACCCTTCGGCATGGTTGATCTCCCGTATGAATCCGGCCTCTAAACTTTGGCTAATTATTCATGCATAGCTTGTCGTTTGGGCTCGGAAAAGCGGCACAAAGTCTACTTAATGGGCTTGAAGCCTGCGATGATGTTCAGACTATGTTCTACTAGCCGCCGTGGGATTCCAGGCATATCGGAAGGATGCCACGAAAAGATGTCCCAGTTTTCTCGTAAGAATGCTTGCAGTGCTTCGTCTACCATGGTGTCTAGCTGAGCTTCGATGGACGCTGTCCTATTGGGGCCCATTGGGTGTAGCTGAAATTTAATGATTTCATCTGCAGGTTTGAAGGACGTGGGTTTGGGCCTTTTGCTAAGGATCACATCGTCCTTGTCTACTATTGAACCGTGTGCTGTCAGTTCTTCTGTAGCGAAGGTCTCAACTATTGCTTCGAGGCTGTGCACTACTGTTTTGTTTTCAGCTTGGAGGGCTATTTCTGGATCACTGGTGAATGTGATTACTCTGTTTGGGCCTGGCATGTTGAGCTTCATATACTCGTATTGTGGTATATCCCGGAATTTTGTGAAGGCGTCACGCGCCAGCAGGGCGTGGTAGCGGCTAGGGAAGGGCACGATATGGAAGAGAACTTCTTCAGATCGGTAATTTTTGGGCGTGCTGAACACTACGTCCAGGGTGATACGTCCTGAACTGTTGGGGAACATTGCATTGGAAACAAAAAAATTCCTACACTTCACCAAGACCAATCTTGGAGATGAGCGTCTATGAAAGGAGAGATTGGATCTACGTACCCTTGTAGATCCCTAAGCGGAAGCGTTAAAGAAACGCGGTTGATGTAGTCAAACGTCTTCACGATCCGACCACGATCTCATCACGTGTTGTCCCGCGATCCCATTGTGGTCCTTCCGATCTAGTGCCGAACGGACGGCACCTCCGAGTTCAGCAGCCGTACAGCTCGATGATGATCTCCACGTCCTTGATCCGAAAAGCAAGGTTGGAGAGGTAGATGAGTTCTCCGACAGTATAACATCGTCGTAGCAATGGTGGTGGAGCGATCTCAGCAGGGCTTCACCAAGCGCTGCCGCAAACGCGTTTTGGAGGAGAAACAGATCTAGGGAGAGAGGGAGGGCTGCACCTATGCCTTAGGGTTGTTCTACCCTCCCTCTCCCTCTATATTTATAGGGGGAAGGGGTAGGTAGGGTGCATCCTTGGCCCCTCTAAGCAGGGCTGACCGGCAAAGATCGGGAAGAGTTCACCTCACAAAAGGGAGGTGGGTGCCCTAGGGAGGTCTCCCTCCTCTCCAAGGCACCTTCCCACCTACCCTTGGGCACAAGGGCCCTATGTGGTCGGTTTCCTAACCCACTATGGGCTGGGGCGCAACCACTTAGGCCCATGTGCCCCCCGGGGTGGGTGGGCCCCTCCCGGTGGACCCTTGGAACACTTTTGTTAGTCTCGGTACACTATCGGTAGCACCCGAAACTTTTCCGGAACCCAAATACCACTTTCCTATATCTCCATCTTTACCTCCGAACCATTTCGGAACTCCTCGTGATGTCCGGGATCTCATCCGGGACTCTGAACAACCTTTGGTCACCAACATACATAACTCAATACTACCAAAACGTCACCGAACCTTAAGTGTGCAGACCCTGCGGGTTCGAGAACTACGTAGACATGACCGAGAAACCTCTACGGTTAAGTACCAATAGCGGGACCTAGATGCCCATATTGGCTCCTACATATTCTAAAAAGATCTTTATCAGTTAAACCTCTATGTCAAGGTTTCGGATAATCTCGTATGATGTTCCCTTTGTTCTTCGGTATGTTACTTGCCCGAGATTCGATCGTCGGTATCTCTATAACTAGTTCAATCTTGTTACCAGCAAGTCTCTTTACTCATTCCTTAATACAAGATCCTATGGCTAACACTTATTAACATTGCTTGCAAGGCTTTATGTGATGTTGTATTACCGACTGGGCCCTTATATATGTCTCCGTCACACGGAGTAACAAATCCCAGTCTTCATCCATGCCAACCCAACAAACACCCTCAGAGATACCTATAGAGCACCTTTATAGTCACCCATTTACGTTGCGACGTTTGATACACACAATGTACTCCTCCAGTGTCAGTGAGTTGCATGATCTCATGGTCATAGGAACAGATACTTGACATGCAGAAAACTGTAGCAATAAACTGACATGATCATATGCTACATTTATAGTTTGGGTCTTGTCCATCACATCATTCTCCTAATGATGTGATCCATTACCAACTGACATCTCATGTCCATGGCTAGGAAACCTAACCATCATTGATCGATGAGCTAGTCCATCAGAGGCATACTAGGGACATGGTGTTGTGTATGTATCCACACATCTATGTAAGTTTCCGATCAATATAATTCTAGCATGGATAATAAACGATTATCATGAACAAGGAAATATGATAATAAACAATTTATTATTGCCTCTAGGGCATATTTCCAATAGTCTCCCACTTGTACTAAATTTAATACTGTATTCCACATCACCATGTGATTCGTATTGTTATGAATCTAACACCCAATGAGTTCTGGCGCTCGATCATGCTTTGCATGTGAGATAGGTCTTTTAGTCAATGGGTTTGCAAAATTCAGATCCGTGTGTACTTTGCAAATCTCTATGTCTTACTGTGGACACTGGTACCATGCTCCACTTGGAGCTATTCCAAATGGCTACTCCACTATACATATCTGGATTGTTACTAAGAGTTATTCGGATTGGTGTTAAAGCTTGCATCGACGTAACTCTTTATGATGAACTCTTTATCACCTCCATAATCGAGGAACATTTCCTTAGTCCTTTAGTTACTAAGGATAATTTTGACCGCTGTCCAGTGATCCACTACTGGATCACTTTTGCACCCCTTGACAGACTCATGGCAAGGCACACCCAGGTGCGGTAAACAACATGGCATACTATATAGAGCCTGCATAGGGGACGACCTTCGTCCTTTCTCTTTCTTTTGCTGTGGTTGAGCTTTGCGTCTCACTCAACTCCACACCTTATATGTCAGGCAAGAACTCTTTCTTTGACTGATCCATTTTGAACTACATCAAAATCTTGTCAAGGTATGTACTCATTGAAAGGTCTCATCAGGCGTCTTGATCTATCTCTATAGATCTCGATGCTAAACGTTCAAGTAGCTTTATCCAAGTCTTCCTTTGAAAAACTCTTTTCAAACAACCCTTTCTGCTTTCCAGACACCTACATTATCTTCGATCAACAATATGTGATCCACATATATTTATCAGATATTCTATAGTGCTCTCACTCACTTTCTTGTAAATACAAGTTTCTCGTAAACTTTTAATAAACCCAAAAACTTTGATTACCTCATCTAAGCATATATTCCAACTCCGAGATGCTCGCTCCAGCCCATCGAAGGATCACTGGAGCTTGCACACCTTTTAGCATCCTTAGGACTGACAAAACCTTCTGGCTGTATCACATACAACCTTTCCTCAACTAAATCGTTAAGGAAACGATGTTTTGACATCCATCTGCCAACTTTTATAACTGAAAAATGCAGCAACTGTTAACATAATGCCAACAGACTTTAGCATCGCTACGGGTGACAAAGTCTCATCGCAGTCAACTCCTTGAACTTGGCCAAAACTCCTTTGCGACAAGTCGAGCTTTATAAATGATGGCTTTCACCATCAGCATCTGTCTTCATCTTAAAGGTCCATTTGTACTCAACGACCTACCATCCAACTGGCAAGTCTACCAAAGTCCATACTTGGTTTTCATACATATATCATTTCTCGGATTTCATGGCCTCTAGCCATTTGTCGGAATCCTGGACCATCGTCGCTTCTCCATAGCTATGTTCTATCTTCCTCCCACTCAATTCTTTCAAGAGAAACTCTTTCTCGACAAAGGACCCGTTTTAGCAACAACACTTTGTGCTTGGATCTAAGATAGAAGGTTTACCCAACTGTTACGTTAGGGAATTCTATGAAGATACACTTGTTTGCTTTGGGTTCGAGCTCATTAGGTGAAAACCCCTTTTTCACATAAGCGTTGTAGCCCCAAACATTAAAAAATGACAGCTTAGGTTTCTGCCAAACCACATGGTGTCATCTCAACGGATTTAGATGGTGTCGTCTTTAAAGTGAATGTGGTTGTCTCTAATGTATAACCCCAAAATGATAGTGGGAAAACGATAAGAGACATCATAATTCGCACCATATCCAATAGAGCACGACTGCGACATATGGACACACCATCACACTATGGTGTTCCAGGTGGCGTGAGTTGTCAAACAACTTTTCATATTGTATATTTTGGCATCTATGTTATGAACATGTGTACTACTACGATCAAGATTCAACAAACCATTCATTGGGTGCATGACCATTGAAGGTATTATTCATGTAAGCAGAATAACCTTTATTCTCTTACTTAAATGAATAATCTTATTACAATAAGCACGATGTAATCACGTTCATGCTCAACACAAACACCAAATAACATTTATTTAGGTTCGTCACTAATCTCGAATGTAGAGAAAGTGTGCGATGTTGATCACATCAACCTTCGAAATATTTCCAGCACACATCGTCACCTCACCCTTAGCTAGTTCTCCGTTTATTCCGTGGATTTTATTTCAAATTACTAACATTTAGCAACCGAACCGGTATCCTATACCCAGGTGCTACCAGGAGTACTAGCAAGGTACACATCAATAACACGCATATCAAAATATACTTCTGTCGATGTTGCCAGCCTTCTTATCTACCAACTATCTAGGGTTGTTTCGCTTCAGCGACCCCTCTCCTCATAAAAGAAGAACTTAGTCTCGGGTTTGGGTTCAACTTTGGGGTGCTTCACTGCAGCAGCAACTGACTTGCCATCCATGAAGTTTCTCGCCTGACCCTTTCCCTTCTCGAAACTAGTGGTTTTACTAACCATCAACACTTGATGCTCCTTCTTGATATCTACCTTCTTAGTGTCAAACATCGCGAATAGCTCAGGGATCATCATTTCCATCCCTGGCATAATTATAGTTCATCAAGAAGTTCTAGTAGCTTACTGATAGTGAGTCAGAGAACTATATCAATCACTTTCTTATCTAGAAGATCAACACCCACTTGATTCAAGTGATTGTAGCACCCAGACAATCTGTGCACATGCTCAACGATTGAGCTATTCTCTTCAATATTGCAGGCAAAAAATCTTGTTGGATATATCATATCTCACAACACGGGCACGAGCCTGAGATCCCAATTTCAGCTCTTAGAACATCTCATATGTTCCATGACGTTGTGAACGTTTTTGGAGCCTCAGTTCTAAGCCGTAAAGCATGACGCTCTAAACTATCAAGTAGTCATTGGAACGTGTCTGTCAGATGTTCACAACATTGACAGACGATGCTAGAGGGGGTGGCGCACCAAGCGGTGCATTAAGGACATAAGCCTTTTGTGCAGCAATGAGGACAATCCTCAGATCAGGACCCAGTCCGCAATATTGCCATCATCATCTTTCTACTCTATTTCTCTAGGAACATATAAAAATTCAAGGGAGCTACAACATGAGCTAGTAATCTACAACATAATTTGCAAAGACACTACTGACTATGTTCATGATAATGAGTTCAATTAATCATATTACTTAAGAACTCCCACTCAAATTGACATCCCTCCGGTCATTCGAGTGATACATGATCCAAATTCACCAACTCAAGTCCGATCATCACGTGAGTTGAGGTGGTTTCAATGGTCAACATCATGATGTTTATCATATCTGCTATATGACTCATGTTCGACCTTTAGGTCTCTTCTGTTATGATGCCATGTATGTACATGCTAGGCTCGTCAAGTTTAACCCGAATGTTCCGCATGTGCAACATTGGCTTGCACCCGTTGTATGTGAACATAGAGTCTATCTGTCAGACCTTGTGATTTGCCTCATGACTAAGATATTATGACTCAGAAATCAGGGCTAATTAAAACTTTTGTGTGCTTGTTATGCTTGACTTGATTGCTAATTCTTTGATTGCTTGCTAGTGCTCTATATTCATAAAATCCCTCCTACTATCACAACTCTTTTCCTTGACATAGAACTATTGTCCAATGATCATGCCATGTGTATAGGACTTAAAACTATTTTTTTTAAATATCATTATGACCAAAAAGCATTTATTTAAATTAGGTTTTCAAAACCCCTTGATTTGAGACTTGTAGTACAAGTCCTCAAATTGGGTGGATCCTTTTTCCCCAAATGCTTTAGTTGGAACCTACTATATATATAACTTCCCAAAATCACAAGATATTATTTTAAAAGACTATTTTCATATTTTATTAAAAGGCTTTTTCTTAAGGCCATAAATGGTATTTTGTAGGGAAAAATTATTTAAGTGGTTTAAAAATATCTAGGAAAATTTAGGGAAGCTCAGTGCACATACATTGTCCATATATAAGAGTTTCAACACATGGTCATGTTTAAAATATTGGACAAAACCCTTCAAATCCATTTCTACCTATTTTATGGTATTGAAATATTTCTATAATAAATATTATCAAATAAATCTAGGAAAATTATAGCATGTCACATATGATATATGTGTTCATCTTGCCAAGTTTCATGTCAGTCCCAATTGTTTTGGTTCACAAAAATATCTCAAAACCCTCTCTGTCCAGATCCAAATTTGAGCAACTCTACATTGCCAATTGTCCCCTATTGTTCCCAAAATTTGTGTACATGATCTAATCCTCCAATAATGCAGCCACACCAAGTGGTTCATCAAGGAGAACAGTTTAACTTGTCCAAATCCCTCAAACCTCTTTCTACTGATTTCAAGAATTGGAAATTCTTGCATTATAAAGTTTCCCTATTTGGTCCTAAACTTTTTGTGCATGTTATAGTCCCAAAATTATGCCACCACATCAAGTGGTGCATCAAGGGGAATGGATTTGCATAGCTAGATCTAAGAAAATGCATTTCTGCCCATATCTAGGGTTTACCAACTTTGCATTGGCAACCTTCTTCAAATGAGTTCAAATTTTGTGATCAACCTCACTTATACCTAATATCAAGTCCTGTTAATTTTCATAGTGATGAGAATCACTTTGCCATCTCAAACTTGCATCAAACACCTTCTGCTCATTTACCAAACTGCCACCCATCACCTGCCTCCGCCGTGGACGAGGTCTCAACTCCCTGGTGCACCTCTGCAAAGATAAGGCACCCAAGCGGATGCGGGACCTCATGCCGAGCCCTCCGGTGGCCGGGCCATCGCAGGAGGTGGCCAGAGCCGCTGGGGCTAGCGCCGGCAAGCGCTCGGTCCTACTTCCCTGCCCTGCTCTGTTCAAGCGAGAGGTGGAGGATGAACCTGACGAGCGGGCCCCCCTGTCAGTGACCAGAGGGTCGGGCCCAGCCGGTTAAGTGGACACGGCGCCTGCCGTCTCCGTTTTCCTACGATGGAAGCGCCATGTGGGAAGGCGCCCTCGACTTTGTCGGCCTCTCGCGCGGCCAGGCAAATTGGCCGGCCCATTTTCCTATCCTGCGTCGTGTACGCTAAATAAGCACACAGGTATAAGCCTTTTCCTTTTTGAATTATTTATTTCTGTAAAGCTTGTAAAATCCATAGGAAATTCATGTTACCCCCAATTTTGATGATTCGAATTTGCACATCCTCCTAAAAATTCCCCCTATTTGATAGTGTCACTTTCATTATTTTTTTCCACACCTTTATGTCATGTTCAAATTTAAATTCAAATTTGAACTATTAGGACCACCTTTTAAATCTATAGATCATCCATTATAGCTCCAAATGGAGTGATTCAAGTTCCTATGTGTGTCTAGGTTCATGCCCTAATTAGGGAACATTTTTCCTGGTGCCTCTCTGCCATCCAAATAATTGAGATATTTATTCATGTATAACCCACTTTGCAAATTCATAAGAAAATCATCCCAACTCCAAATCCAGTGAAACCAATTTCTCAAACCTTCTATAATCATGCCCTAATTGTTGGGTCCATCCACTTATTTTTATAAAAATATTTTTTGTTGACATCTTAAAGGAATATCATTTCCACCATTCCCACCATTCAAAAACTTCTCCTTGATCCACATCCAATGAAACCTTCCTGATTATTTTTCTTGTGACCCAAGGTGTCCAAGAAAAATAAAACTTCTAATATAGAGCACTTTTATTTCTCTGCTTGTTGTGTTGCTTATTGTGGTTGTTTCCGGCGATAGTTGACGAAGTAGATGAAATGCTTGGAGTGGACGAGAAGCGGGTGAAGACCTCGAAGACTTTGATAAGCCAGGCAAGCAACCCATTGACCATGACAAGAAACCATTTTATTGCATGTCATATAGCACTTTACTTTCATCATAATTGATCATGTGATGTGGTATTCCCCTTTCGATGGGATGCCTCCATACCTTTCCATTGACACTTGCATCGTGCATGACCCTACCACCTTATGAGGGTTGTGCGGGTGGGTGTAGTTAGGATGCTAGTAGACGCTACGCAAGTGGATCGGGATTTATGAATAGTAATGGGAGGAAATAAATGATTTCAAAGACTTTTCGAAAACCCCATCAGGTGCCACTAATGCCTGAGGGAGACGATGAGAAGATGGGTAACCACTTGAGAAAGAAGTGGTGTGCCGGAGCAAGTTGAGATTGTGTTTTCGAAAACGGATTAGATTTAAGATTTGTCGACCGTCCCAACCTGTCATGCGCAACCAGGATACCCCTTATGGGTCGGGGCTTTGTTGATTACTATGGTTGGTACTAGCAAGGAGCCCCCATTACTAGTGGAAAGAGTGAAGTGGTCACTCTTGAGATGGGTTCGTCCCAGAAAGGAAGGTCATGCGCTGTCTTTACAGGCACCGGGCACACCATTGCGTGCCCTCATGGATGATACAAGTGATGTATATCATGAGGAATGGCACCAACGAGTGGACTCTTTGTTTAGTATCACCATGGGAAAGGCATTGTTCGGGTGCTTACCTCGGGTATGTTACATACCGCGAGTCATCGATGACACGGAAGTTCCCCGAGTCTTGTGGGTAAAGTGTGCAACCTCTGTAGAGTGTAAAACTATTCGAATAGCCACGTCCATGGTCAAGGACAGTTGGGTGGTGCTGCTTAAACTACATACGGATGTTTTCATGAAACTTGGTGTGAGAATGGTTGTGATGGTGACAAGAGGTCACATGAGCTGAGTCCGATGACTTAGCAAGGGAATTGAACTAAGTTTGATTGCTTAGCATGATGAGTGAACATGAGATGATCTACCGCTACTTATGGTGATGTCTGTCACTTGTTCACATGGACATCTCTTAACTGTTGATGCATGCTTACTAGTTACTTGATCATGTCATTTACATAAAAAATTAGCTTTCCACAAACTTACCTACTTAGTGCTATATCATGCATCATGGTTACCTTGTACCACAACTTGGGTTGCTTGCGAGTACATTCAAAGTACTCATTGGCTTGCCACTGGTTATTTAATGGCCAGGCATGGAATAACAGGAGTAAGTTGAAGAGTTTGTTGGAGACGAACATGCGAACTAGGACACTTCCTAGTCAGAATGCCTGTAGGTTAAGGCAGATGGCATGGGTTCACGCTTTCGACCAAGATTTCCGCTGCTTGTTCTATTTTAAGTGGCTGGCCCATGTGGCCCTATCTATGTAAGACTAAGACCTTCGTGGTCTTTCTTTGTGTAATACGTTAAGTGTGGATGTAAGACTCTTGTTATTCATCTTCTGTTTGTTTAGTGAGCATTGATCTCTAGGATCACTGTACACGTGCATTCGGTGATCACGACTTATGAGCAGGGTCCCCACGAAGCTGGTATCAGAGCCATCCTGACTGTAGGAAGCCCTTAGTTATCATGGACGTTAGTTAGGACAAAACCATTTTTCCTAGGCCCTTTAAAATCATCTACAAAATCTATATATTGCTCACCTCTCCCAAACTTTCAAAGGAAGCTAAAGTTTTCGCCTTAGCATTTCCACCATATTTCTCCTAACTCTCCTCATCTACTTTTTCAAAACTCTGCAAATGGTCGCCACTACCCTTGGGCCCCTGACCACAGGATTCCTTCAAATCCTCATGGGTAACCTTGAAGGAATCCACCTTGCTAGACATTCACATAAGTTTGACGACCCCATGACAAGGAGCTACCAACAGAGGATACCTTCTTGAAGGATGAGGATGTCAAGACTTAGATGATGGTGACACCCTTGACACCTTAGCCTTTGATGCCTAAGGCACAAGACATGCAATGTCATGATATGCATCGCTAATAGAGCAATCATGTCCTTTTCGTTGTTATATCGGTAACCACCAGTGGATGAGAACCTCGCCATTTGGTCCACCTCACTATAGTGAGCAAGAAAACGGTTATCATCATCCCCAGTTTTTGGTGCCGATGATATCATCAACATGACTCATGGGATACAACTCTACGATGCCTTGTTAATGTCATTACATAAAAGATTGCCTACCTGGAATTCTTGACATCTCGGAAGACAAGAAGGCATTGTCACGAATACAAGAACACCAGAAGACCCTGTCTACCATGGCTGTGACGAATCACCTACGTCGTCAACACACCAGACCCGAAGTCGTCAAGGACTCTTCAGGAGCAACCATGATTGTTTTGACGAACAACAACCAGAGACATAGCGACACATGAAGAAGACCCAGAAGACTAAGCGGACTCCTCTCCAAGACAAGACGCAAGAACAACTACTCAGTCCGAGAACCCCTAGGGTAGGGTAAGTCGTGTGTCCCCCATGCGAAGCCAAGTTCGTATGATGGTTCGAATGGAACCAGGATGTGTGTTGCTTGTTTTTCCTGTTTGTGCTTTGGTGTGAGTCACACTTCTGCCCCTAGGCAACAAGTGCGTGACTATATCACCTACCATACCTGGATGTTTGTGTTCAACCTTTTCGACACTTGCTTGATTGCACCTGCACTATGCCACCCCCTTAGGCGCCCTCCTCTATGCTACTTTCCCTCTTCCCCCTCTCGTCAACTAAAGACCAGCAAGACAAGATGCATCACGGATCCACCTCGACAAGAAACCGACACCGAGGACTTCAACTACAACGTACTCAATGAAATGCAACCCCGTAGGGATTAGGCTCTTCCCTCAAGACTGGAAAACCTTAACTTGCCAAGCCTAGACCTCACAAGCTCCCCAGCACAAGTCTCTGAATCACGTGTTTAATACATGGATTTGCTAGAGCACTTATTGAGCTTTAATAGCCCCTGCTTTGCGTTGGGTTAATTATGGATCTAGTGATCATAGTGAACACACATCCTTCATTCTCGCTAGCACTAGAACCTTGATGCCGTAGGAAGGATCCTTCTGAGGATATACCAATCATGGACAATGATTTGATTTAGCCATAATAGATGTCTTCAGGAAATAGTTGAGACCCTTTGGTGGATTATGAGGCTTAATGTTGGAGGACGAATTTGGTGGATCAAGATTGATAGTGGCATAACTTACATGACCCTTGACCAAATTGGATTAGTAGGACAATATGATTACCTGCTGAAACTCTTGGTGGACTAATGACTCGGCCTTGTTGAGTAATGTAGATAGTGGATTGATGGTGATATGATGGTGACTGGAGTAACTAGTAGTAAGCTGTTACCAGATGTAAAACTTGGGTTTAAATAGGTGAACCTACTAGGTGCGTGGGATCAATTAAACTACATGGTTCAGAGTAATTTGGATTTAGTCCAATGATCTTGATAATGATACCATGATTCTCGGAGGATGATAGTATGAGAAATCGAATGATGTTAGGGATGATTTAGGGGTATATATAAGCTCGGCCCTAGAATTAGTTGGCAATGAGATTGGAAGTTCATGGATATATTGTGATAATAGTCCTTGTAATGATATGTGGATTATATGAACTCAAGGAGATTATGTTGGACACCATCGATGCCGGATTTGTAGCAGTAATGGATCAGGTAATAATGGTTGATATTCGAAGATCGGTTAATTGGATTCATGGAAAGGAAACAAGATCTTGGATTGGTTTATTACGTGTTCCCTTAGCATAGTAATGCAATACCTTAGACCTTGGATAGGTCAGAAGGACACTTGGACACTTGGATTAGTAAATTATCCTGAGGATTCTTATATAGGGATATACCTGAGTTAGCTATGTTATTCATATGAGTTTTTGGTTTAGTCCTTTTCTCGAACTTTGGAGATGAATAGCATGGGTAATATTGGAGTTGAATTATTTGGGATGATACCTTCGAGGATATAGTGTGATTTTATTTGGAGTAATAGGCAGTATTGTTGGCATCTAATAGTTGTGCTCTGGATAAGGTTTTAGACGTTCACTCACATCCTAAGCTCCTTGAAACCCGAAGCTTTACCAAACCATGACGCGGTCGGGCTAAGACTATAGCTTGTGGCTCTAAGTCAAAAGACCATGGTCGATACCCCATCATGACCTCCCCCCGCATTTCCATAAGGAAGTTGGCCACGAAGACCTCTATTAGGTTGGACCCCAAACCCTAGGTACCAGTGACCATCCAGGACGAATGCCCGCTCCTCTCACATATCCCATGAACAATGTGTTTATGTGATGCTTCGGGAAATAGGTTGTTGTCCTCCAGGATGACATACTTATTTACCCAATGAGAGGAGGAACACCTTAGTCCTGTCTGAACCAGCCCTAGGAAAGTTAATTGTCATGTCTCTTAAGTATAAGGTTTCACCTTGAAGGAGTTGGACTCCTCGGAGCACCCTCCCTACAAAAGAAGACTTTCTGTCCCAAGCAAGATGAGGAACCACTACGATTGCGAATCCACAACAACAAAGAAGAAGCAAAGGAAGTTAGCCACCACTCCTCTCCCGGCCACCTCAACTAGAGTATATCAAGAAGCACCAACGTCCAAGCATGATGAAGCCCTTAGAGATCTAGAGGCTTAAGGAGCCCCTCGCTTTAAATGGCCACCTATTAGTTCCTGACTAGGAAGGGATCAAGGAGCTGATAATGCCCCTCACTCCACCACTTTGATGGTGTATGGTGAGCATGACATCCCTACTCCCTTTAGATGCCTAGAACGGAGTGGAACGACTGTCATGAACTCATTGTTAGCCCCTTTTTGGTTCAATCAAGGGCGTAAATAGTGGATCGATCATGGTAAACCGCCTATCAAAGGTAGTTCACCCCACTTGCCAAGCGTCAGACCTTGGGAATTAGATAGCTGATCTACACTCTGAATAGCCAGCTTATTTAGAACCCCTCGGAACATTCCAGATGGTGGAACCCGTTCTGACATCAAGTCTCTAAGCTCAGCCTTAGGGGCGAGACCCATCATAGACTTTGCCACGGAGAGACGAGTAGACCAAACACTCAAAGACCCTCCAGAATGTGCGTCCACGACAATGAAGACAAATGACCAAAGAAGGATGAAGGATCTACCTAGGCAACTTACTCAAGCAGAAGATCTCGACGAGAAGCTACACCGAGACTCGACCGTTCTATTCTAACGCGAGGCATCTGGATGTCGCTAACCAACGTGAGCAGTCCTACGACCAGCACATAGACACACCACTTGACAAGGTATTCTGACTT
This sequence comes from Hordeum marinum, assembly GCA_022496015.1. Classification (NCBI taxonomy): domain Eukaryota; kingdom Viridiplantae; phylum Streptophyta; class Magnoliopsida; order Poales; family Poaceae; genus Hordeum; species Hordeum marinum. The sequence continues at coordinate 204,390,236 of CM039675.1, read as the reverse complement.
TCGGATGCACACGCAAGGCAGGCCTTGCCAAGACCTCATCTACCAAACCTATAACCATTAGGCAAGCCTAGTGGGTTGGTGGAACCCCATTCACCCTAAGGCGAAGTCGATGCACTCGGAGACATATCATCAAGCACTTCAAGATCCAGAAGGACAACCATACTGGAGCAGAAACAACATGGAACTTGTAGACTACCTCACCTCTCAAGTTCCGCATCCTTCCCACACCTAGCCTAGGAATCTCGGGGACGAGATTCTTGTAAGGGGTGTAGGTCTATCTCACCCTGTGATTTGCCTCATGACTAAGATATCATGACTCAAAAATCAGGGCCAATTAAAACTTTTATGTGCTTCTTATGCTTGACTTTATTGCTGATTGTCTGATTGCTTGCTAGTGCTCTATATTCATAAAATCCCTCCTACTCTAAAAACTCTTTTCCTTGACCTAGAACTATTGTCTAATGATCATGCCATGTGTATAGGACTTAAAAATATTTTTACAAAATATTATTTTGACCAAAAAGCATTTATTTAAATTAGGTTTTCAAAACCCCTTGATTTGAGACTTGTAGTACAAGTCCTCAAATTAGGTGGATCATTTTTCCCCAAATGCTTTAGTTGGAAACTACTATATATATAACTTCCCAAAACCAAAATATATTATTTTAAACGACTATTTTCATATTTTATTAAAAGGGTTTTTCTTAAGGCTAGAAATGGTCTTTTATAGGGAAAAATTATTTAAATGCTTTAAAAATATTTGGGAAAATTTAGGGAATATCAGTGGACATATATTATCCATATATAAGAGTTTCAACACATGGTCATGTTCAAAATATTGGACAAAAGCCTTCAAATCCAATTCTGCCTATTTTAAGGTTTTGAAATATTTCTATAAGAAATATTATCAAATAAATCAAGGAAAATTCTAGCATGTCACATATGATATATGTGTTCATCTTACCAAGTGTCATCTCAGTCCTAGTTGTTTTGGTTCACCAAAATATCTCAAAACCCTCTATGTCCAGATCCAAATTTGAGCAATTCTACATTGCCAATTGTCCCCTATTGTTCCCAAAATTTGTGGACATGTTATAATCCTCCAATAATGCAGTCACACCAAGTGGTGCATCAAGGAGAACAGTTTAACCTGTCCAAATCCCCTCAAACCTCTTTTTGCTGATTTCAAGAATTGGAAATTCTTGCATTATAAACTTTCCCTATTTGGTCCCAAACTTTTTGTGCATGTTATAGTCCAAAAAATATGTCACCACATCAAGTGGTGCATCAAGGGGAATGGATTTGCATAGAAAGATCTAAGCAAATGCATTTCTGCCTGTATCTAGGGTTTAGCAAGTTTTCATTGGCAACCTTCTTCAAATGAGTTCAAATTTTGTGATCAACCTCACTTATACCTATTATCAAGTCCTGTTAATTTTCATAGTGATGAGAATCACTTTGCCATCTCAAACATGCATCAGACACCTACTGGTCACTTACCAAACTTGTTGTTTGGGCCCCTTCTACCATTCTCCTTGACCTAAAATTTTTACCACACCTTGCCCTCATGCCCTTCTACCTCTACTAGCAACTTTAGGTTCATGGCTCTATTATTGGGGGCTAAAAATCCCAAGATTCCCTCCTAGACAGCTAGTTTTTCCCTTTCACTCAAGCTCTCTCCTCATCCTTTGGCTCCCCAAAGCATCCAGGGACTCCTACGCCTTGCCTGTACCCTCCTAAATGCCCTAGACATAGGTGGACACGCAGAAGCTTTCAAGAGCGATGCCATGACATGCAATGGCCACACTCCAGAGCGCGCTATAGTGTCGACCGCACTGTAGCCGCCGCCCAATGCATGGCCTGGACCGCCTCAAGCACCCCCTCTCGCCATACGGTCCGCCTCGACGTCAGGGACACGCAAGGCACCTGTCCCCTCCTCCCTAGCTCTCCTCTCTCCCCTGTCAAGCACGCCTGAGCGTCGCCCATGCACTCCGTCCATGGTGCGCCTCGGCAGGGCTACTAAAGACCGCACCTGAGCATATGCTGGCTCCCTTCGCTCTCTCCCTCCCCATGGACCGCCCGGACCTCCCTATTCTCCTCCCGAGCTCCCCTTCCCCTCCATGGCCGAAGCCCCACCGGTGGGTCCGCTCGAAATCCTGCCGCAGCGGCTCCCCCTGCTTCCTTGAGCCACTCCAGGACCCTCCTCCGCCTTTGCAATCCTCCCCGTTCCACTCTCATCTCTCTAGTTGGCCAAGGCGCTGCTGCCTCTACCGCCCATCAACGACCTCTGCCGTGGACGAGGTCTCCCCTCCCTGGTGCACCTCTACGAAAGTGAGGCACCCAGGCGGATGTGGGACCTCATGTCGAGCCCTCCGGTGGTCGGGCCATCACCGGAGTTGGCCGGAGCCGCTGGGGCCAGTGCCGGCGAGCGCTCGATCCTCCTCCCCTATCCTGCTTTGTTCGAGCGGGAGGTGGAGGATGAACCTGACGAGCAAGGCCCCCCTGTCAGTGAGTAGAGGGCCGGGCCTAGCCGATTAAGTGGACACAGCTCCCGCCGTCTCCTTTTTCTTGCGGTAGAACGCCCTGTGGGAAGGCGCCTTCGACGTTGCCGGCCTCCTGCGCGGCCAGGCAAATGGTCCGGTCCGTCTGCCTATCCTGCGCCATGTGCACTAAATAAGTGCACAGGTATAAGCCTTTTTTCCTTTTTGAGTTATTTATTTCTATAGAGCTTGTAAAATCCATAGGAAATTCATATGACCCCCAATTTTGATGATTCAAATTTCCACATCCTCGTAAAAATGCCACCTATTTAATGGTGTCACTTCCATTATTTTTTCCGCACCTTTTTGTCATGTTCAAATTCAAATTCAAATTTGAACTATTAGGACCACTTTGTAAAATCTATAGATCATCTATGATAGCTCCAAATGGAGTGATTCAAGTTCCTATGTGTGTCTAAGTTCATGCCCTAATTAGGGAACATTTTTCTTGGTGCCTCTCTACCATCAAAATAATTGAGCTATTTATTCCTGTATAACCCACTTTTCAAATTCATAAGAAAATCATCCTAATTCCAAATCTAGTGAAACCAATTTCTCAAACCTTCTAGAATCATGCCCTAATTGTTGGGTCCATCCACTCATTTTTATAAAAATATTTTATGTTGACATCTTAAAGGAATATCATTTCCACCATTCCCACCATTCAGAAACTTCTCCTTGATCCACATCCAATGAAACCTTCCTGATTATTTTGCTTGTGACCCAAGGTGTCCAGGAATAATAAAACTTCTAATTATAGATCATTTTTATTTCTTTGCTTGTTGTGTTGCTTATTGCGGTTGCTTCCGGCGATAGTTGACGAAGTAGATGAAATGCTCGGAGTGGACGAGAAGCAGGTGAAGACCTCGAAGACTTTGATAAGCCAGGCAAGAAACCCTTTGACCATGATAAGAAACCATTTTATTGCATGTCATATAGCACTTTACTTTCATCATAATTGATCATGTGATGTGGTGTTCCCCTTTCGGTGGGATGCCTCCGTACCTTTCCATTGACACTTCCATCGTGCATGACCCTACCACCTTATGAGGGTTGTGCGGGTGGGTGTCGTTAGGATGCTAGTAGATGCTACGCAAGTGGGATCAGGATTTATGCATAGTAATGGGAGGAAATAAATGATTTCAAAGACTTTTCGAAAACCCCAACAGGTGCCACTAATGCCTGAAGGAGACGATGAGAAGATGGGTGACCACTTGAGAAACAAGTGGTGTGTCGAAGCAAGTTGAGATTGTGTTTTCGACCGTCCCAACTTTACATGCACAACCATGATACCCCTTATGGGACGGGGCTTTGTTGATTACTATGGTTGGTATTAGAAAGGAGCCCACATTACTAGTGGCAAGAGTGAAGTGGTCACTCTTGAGATGGGGTTGTCCCGGAGAGGAAGGTCATGCGCTGTCTTTACAGGCATCGGGCACACCGTTGCATGCCCTCATGGATGATACGAGTGAGGTATATCATGAGGGATGGCACCAATGAGTGGACTCTTTGTTTAGTATCACCATGGGAAAGGAATTGTTCGGGTGCTTACCTCGGGTATGTTATATACCACGAGTCGTGGATGACATAGAAGTTCCCCGAGTCTTGTGGGTAAAGTGTGAAACCTCTATAGAGTGTAAAACTATTCGAATAGCCGTGTCCACGGTAAAGGATGGTTTGGTGGTGCTGCTTAAACTACGTCTGGATGTTTTCGTGAAACTTGGTGTGAGAATGGTTGTGATGGTGACAAGAGGTCACATGAGCTGAGTCCGATGACTTAGCAAGGGAATTAAACTATGTTCGATGGCTTAGCATGATGAATGAACATGAGATGTTCTACACCTACTTATGGTGATATCTTTCACTTGTTCACATGGACATCTGTTAACTATTGATGCATGCTTACCAGTTACTTGATCATGTCATTTGCATACAAAATTAGTTTTCCACAAACTTACCTACTTAGTGCTATATCATGCATCATTGTTACCTTGTTCCACAACTTGGGTTGCTTGCGAGTACATTCAAAGTACTCATTGGCTTGCCACTAGTTATTTAATTGGCCAGGCATGGAAGAATAGGAGTATGTTCAAGAGTTTGTTGGAGACGAACATGAAAACTAGGACGCTTCCCAGTCAGAATGCCTGTAGGTTAATGCAGATGCCATAGGTTCACGCTTTCAACCTAGATTTCCGCTGCTTATTCTCTTTTAAGTGTCTGGCCCGTGTGGACCTATCTATGTAATACTAAGACCTTCATGGTCTTTATTTGTGTAAGACATTAAGTGTGGATGTAAGACTCTTGTTATTCATCTTCTGTGTGTTCAGTGAGCATTGATCTCTGGGATCGCTGTACACGTGCATTCGGTGATCACAACTTATGAGTCGGGTCCCCACACTATCACACCCGATCATCACGTGGTGTCTTGACACGATTAACTTTCGCAACGGTACACACTTGGGGAGAACACAATTTATGTTGAAATTTAAGTGAGGGATCACCTTATAATGCTACCGTCATCCTAAGAAAAACAAGGTGCATAAAAGGATTAATATCATATGCAAATCATAAGTGACATGATATGGTCATGAACTTGTGCTTTTGATCTCCATCTTGAAAGCACCGACACGATCTTCATCGTTACCGGCATAACACCATGATCTCCATCATCATGATATCCATTGGTGTGTCGCCATCGCGGGTGTCGTGCCCACCATGCTCAAACTACTATAGCTACCATTTAGCGATAAATTAAAGCATTACATAGCGCTTAATGATTGACATGCAGGTCATACAATAATTAAAGACAACCGTATGGCTCCTGCTGGTTGCCGTACTCATTGACATGCAAGTCGAGATATTCTATACAACACATGATCATCTCATACATCACATATATCTCATCATGTAATTGGCCATATCACATCACAACATACCCTGCAAAAACAAGTTAGACGTCCTCCAATTTTTGTTGCATGTCTTACGTGGCTGCTATGGGTATCTAGCAAGAATGATTCTTACCTACAAAAAACCACAACGGTGATATGAAGATTGCTTTTCAACCTTTTACAAGGACCGCCCTAATCAAATTCGATCCAACATAAGTGGGAGAGACAGACACCCGCTAGCCATCTTATGCGATGAAGTCACATGTCAGTCAATGGAACACAGTCTCTCGTAAGCGTACGAGTAAAGTCAGTCCGAGCTGCTTCATCCCACAATACCATTGAACCAAGAAAAGACTAAGGAAGGAAGCAATCTGAATATCAACGCCCACAAACTCTTTGTGTTCTACTCAAGATCTCATCTACGCATAGACCTAGCTCATGATGCCATTGTTGGGGAACGTTGCATGGGAAACAAAAAAATCCTACGCTTCACCTAGATCAATCTAGGAGGTGAGCATCTATGAGAGGAGAGATTTGATCTACGTGGGAAGATCGCTAAGCGGAAGCGTTAAAGACACGCGGTTGATGTAGTTGAACGTCTTCATGACCCAATCACGATCCGTCTCGTGATCTCATCACGAGTCGTCCCGCGATCCCATTTGGTCCTTCCGATCTAGTGCCGAACGGACAGCACCTCCGCATTCAGCACACCTACAGCTCGATGAAGATCTCCCCTCCTTGATCCAGCACGCGAGGGTGGAGAGGTAGATGAGTTCTCCGGAAGCACAACGACATGGTGACTATGGTGGTGGAGCGATCTCAGCAGGGATTCGCCAAGCGCTGTCGCAGACGCATTTTGGAGGAGAAACAGATCTACCGAGAGCGGGAGGGCTGCACCTATGCCTTATGGTTGTGCTGCCCTACCTCTCCCTCCCTATTTATAGGAGGAAGGGGTATGTAGGGCTCAGCCTTGGCCCCTCCTCCAATGAGGGTTGGCCGGCCAAGATAGGGAAGAGTCCACCTCCCACAAGGGAGGTGGGCACCCTAGGGAGGTCTCCCTCCTCTCCAAGGCACCTCCCCACCTACCCTTGGGTGCAAGGGCCCTATGTGCTCGGTTGCGCAGCCCACTATGGGATTGGGCGCAACCATTTGGTAGTAGTGCCATGAGTCAGGCTTGTGTTCAGAACTATAGAATGTATAGGGCATGGTTTATCCAATAGTCCATCAAGGATAGTTCTCGCCCGTATAAGCGGTCTATTTCTCATTTCGGCGGGTTCAAATTCGGCTAGCCACTTCGGAGGTGTCCTCTTTTTCTGATCTCCTCTATGGTATTCAGTAAATATTGATTTCGAAAGTAGTCGTTCGGCTTGCCAGGTGTTCTCCATGGCACATTATATTTGTACCAAGTCTGACAACTCGTGAAGTCATGAATGTGCCAATGAGCCAGGGCATTGAGGATCCCTTCGTCATGACAAATTGTGGTTGAAGGTTTTCATTATCTCCTGGTCACTTGAACCTCGTATTTTGTTTCTAGTGAGGAGTCTAACCCAAAAATGATGAACCGACTGTCCTGGTAACTGTTTAACATCCTGTAAGTCAGAATACTTGGACTCTCCTATGATGCTTGAGTGTTCTCCTTGGGTGGTGGGTAAGAAAACCTTGATTCCGCGCCAAAATGTGAGTCCGGAATCAAGGGTTTCGAGTTGCGCACTAGATCGGGGAATGGTTCCAATCTATCTCCGGAGCGAACTCTAGGCTCCGGGTTGGAAGCGAGGTCTAGATGATTGGATATTGGGGTATAAACCATTTTTAATACCGGTCATTGGGGGGACAAGCCCCCAGTCGGACACTCGACGGTGGCGACTAAGTGAGTGACCAAGGGGGTGCGAATCTCCCTATCGTCGGGTTTAAGCCCGATTCGGTCATAGATCGGGGTCTGGTCCTCAGTCATACGCATGGTCTGAATCCGAGCAAACAACTCATTTAGGGACGAGGCATCGGTAGAATGGGTGTTGCTGAAGCACGCGGGGTCGATCTGCGGCGTCACGGTTCCGGAGTCGCTTGACAACGAATCCGGGTAATGTTTGGCCATAGCGGATTTGGGCGCAATGACTAGATTGGGCATTCTAGATAGCCCAAGGGTGAAGGCCACCTTAGAAGTGGGCCTAATGTCTTAGGCGCCGAGGCGTCGGGATCTATGGGCTCCTCCATGAGAGCTGAGGGTTCCATCAAGAGAAGGTCTCCTCATGAATCAGTGACGAACTCTAGGGTACCGAATCTGATTCCTTGATCGGGGGTGATGCTTTCGATCTGGCCAAGATGGCTGATCGGGTCGGCGTGCGACAAGACGTCGTTACCTGTGAAGATCCGACCATCCTGGCTGCAGATCTCGCTGCTTTTGAAAAGGCGAGACATCGATCCCTTTGGCGATCATGGCAGAACTCTCAATGAAAGCACCAATGTCAATGTCAAAACCGGCAGATCTCGGGTTGGGGGTCCCGAGCAGTGAGACTAGGATCAATGGTACCATGGGACGAAGGAGACGGTGTTTACCCAGGTTTGGGCCCTCCTATGGAGGTTAAACCCTATGTCCTGCTTGATTCTATTGATGGTATGAAGCTTACAGAGTTGATCTACCTCGAGATCGAATAGCTAAACCCTTGACGAGTTTCCCCGCCCTACAATCCAAAACCCTCCGGCTTATATAGACGCCGAGCGTACCAAGGATTTACACCTGGTCAGTTTCACATCAAAGGGAAAAACATGCCTATCTATTATTTCAAACTTGGAGGACATGCCACGACTCCTTGAAACTTCCACCGTGGCGATGAGTCCTTTGATCATCTGATGCTCAGCCAGTGGCCCACATAGTCCGGCCCATGAGAAACAGGTCGGCCATCCGAGGACCCCTTAAACCAGGACTTCCTCACCCTTTGACGCACCCGTTTTCCCGGGATGCCACTGTCATTCGCGTACGACGCGATGGTTTTGCATGCTGGTACTTGTTGGCTTCGACAAAGGAAATTAGACTCTGAATGGTGGCTCTCTATTCATCCATCTTATCAGCTGTTTGCATAAAGTTGAGTAGCATCTGGAATCACACAATGGCTTCCCCAGTTGTGTCCGGCATGTGGAAAGAGGATGACCACAACGTCACTCGGCTACTGGTGGGACCATGAGAAGTGTCATCACGTTCTCGACGTAATTTGTCGCTCGCTGGGGCTGTTTGTTGCGTAGGAGGCAAAACCTGCAGGTTTGCGGCCCCGCTCAGCGCTTCTTCTTGTTCTGCACGGAGCGCACGCCCAGTAGCCCCACCAGCAATGGGTGCAGCTGAAGGGTCACGGCTTGCACCAGACCGGGCGCTACCGAGGCAGCCATGACGGTCTGCATAGTGGGTAGGTGATGGATGGTCGTTTCCCTTGCCCGTGGCGCTAGTGCCAAGCTTTCCAAGTTTTTGTTGTGGTTGCTCCCCTCCGGCATCTCCTGCTCCATCTCCAACCCTGAGGGACTGGACGGGGGCATCGCCTGCACTGGCCATGTCGCCCATGATGGTCGCCTCACTTGCAACCACTGAGGTGCCGACGGTTCCCGCGGCCACGTGTGATGGACCCTTCGAAGTGGAGGGATGTGTGGTTGCACCATATTTCTTCTTGGGAGACATTGTTGGAGAAGATGATGACGAATATCAACGCGCCAATTACAATCTCAGGTTTACACCAACGCAGCGCCCCCTAACTAGCGCTCGTCAGAGATGTCGGGGATCGATGCACTCGATCACCTATGGGGCCATCGACCCCTTTGTGGTTCATCAGGGGCGTGGACGCAAGCACAAAGAGCAGAGACAATGAGACGACACGCCGATTTACCCAAGTTTGAGCCACTATGAAGTGTAAAACCCTGCGCTTGCTTTGTGGGTGGATTGATCAGTGGAAGACAAATAAAGTGCAGCACTCCAAACCGTCAAGGGTTTCCTTCGGGGGAGTTACTATGCGTGTACAAATGTTCGAAAGTACGAATCCTGAGCTAGGTTGCATTGGGTCTACTTTTATAGCACAAGGGGCAACCACAGTGGCAAAATAGACATTGTCTGATGATTAGATAGCTAGTAGAGCTTATCATACCAAACTCTGGCATTAGGGACAAAATATCATCATTGCTAGTCTAGGTGGCGTGCGGGGGTGCATCCCCGATAACCTTATTCCACCCCTCTAGGTAACTATTGCACCACAGCTTGACACATCCATGGATAGGTGTCAAGGAGGCGTAATTTTTCTTCCAGCATGTCGCCACGTGATTAGCAAGAGCCACTTAGCCACCTGGGGGATCGACACCGCATCGACAAGTGACTGGCCTTGCGATGCAGTGGAGCGATGGTCGATCAGCTTGCTCCTGTCGGGGAATGACCTACCGGGTCGTCTTTGTCCTGAAGGGGCGTGCGTCTTTGTCTGCAGCAAGCGCCAGGCGTGCGCCTAGAACATTGCAGTCTAGGCTTGGGCTGTCGTGTCGAACGTGTTGGAGTCTTGTCTTGATCGTTCCTTTGGTTTGTATAAATGTCGAAGAATTCAGCTACTACCACTTGTGCATAAGTCAGGGGCACTGGGTACCCCTTTCCTAGTGCACCGACACTATGCCTACTAGTGGAGATATTGATCTTACCAAGGAGGACAAACCTATCAATCAAAAAGTTTATCGATCAATGATTCGTTAATTGCTATATCTATGTGCCTCCTGTCTAGATATCATGCTTAGTGTTTGCATGTGTGGTAGATATCAAGCTGCTCCTAAAGAGTGTCATCTAAAGACCGTGAAAAGAATTGTGAGATACTTGATACTTACACCAAACTTTGGCATTTGGTATCCAAAGAATCTCCCTTTAATCTTGTTGGCTATCCCAACTCAGACTATGCAAGAGAGAAGGTTGATAGAAAGTCCACCTCGGGTACTTGTCAATTTCTTAGTAGATCTCTTAGGTATTGGTCCTCCAATAAACAAAACTTGGTATGTTTATCTACTACTAAAGCGGAATACATTGTTGCTGGATCATGTTGTGCTCAATTGTACGGATGACTAAAACTCTTAAAGATTATGGCATACATGTGTGACAATGAGAGTGCGATCAAAATTTCCTATAATCCCATGCAACATTCGCGAACCAAGCATATTCAAGTTTGACATCATTTCATTTGTGGTCATGTTGCCAAAGGAGATATGAATCTCAATAATGTTCGTACTAAGAAACAATTGGTTGATTTCTTTACTGAGCCACATGATGAGAAAGTGTTTTGTCACTTGAGGACTGAGTTGAACATCCTTGATGCTTGAAAATTCAGCTAGACTCACTCGGTTGCATGCATGGTCATGATGTTACATCATACTTCTATGATACACTTGATATGTCATTATCATACATCTTGAATATATATGCTCCCTTGCATTTCGACTAACCTTTCGTAGGTACTTGGAAGAACTTCACTACATGAGATTGCCAACAACTCATGTCATAAGGAATCTTTGCATGAGCAAGTACCCACAACCCTTCTTTGATGATGGAAGGAAGAAGACAACACAACCATATCCTTGACATACATTTGATATGATTACAATGGCTATCCCTAAATTAGTATTAAGTCATTTTTATATACCTTGTTATTCCTTGGTTGACTAACCCATGTAGGTGAAAAGAGAACCAAAACGATCAAGGATTGCTCACAACTCAAGATGGTCTTCATCGACATCGAGCATCCACAACAAGTTGTCCTACATGCTATGTCGTCAACATCACTCAAAGGTATGTGTTCATATTCTCAAACAAGCATTACTCCAAGTCATGAGATAAAGCAACTCAAGAGATACGGAAACATTAAAATGCTTAATCAAACAATGGTAACCCCATTTTGAGCTTAACTATGAGTATAACCTATGATCATGTATTCTTGCTTGGCTCCTAAGTCAATATCCTCTAATATAGGTGACCTAGTCGCCGACCACCATCTTGATGAAGCTTTTTGTGTGCTTCATCCAATATTTGCAAGATTTATTAGAACCACTCACATCTTCCCTAGTTGATACTTCTTTGTAAATTATATTGTACTTTATTTTGCATCTCCTTTTCATTTTATTTCATATTTTCCAAACTCATGTGCAAGTTTCTAAAATATTGCCAAGTTTCTGTTTAGGCCTTAGAGTCTCCTACTCAAACCTCTTGGTTTCACCGATTCAATAGATAAGTTGCGAGACCATAACTTGGTTCCACCATCTCATTTGTCTCGGAGCCACCGATACTGATTTTTCTATGTTCTGTGTTCATATTAGCAAGTCCTTATTTCTTCAGTGACCCCTAGTTTAAAACAAATGAAGGGGGAGATACATTTTTCAAAGAATCCCTAAGTCAAAGGAGGATAAGTATTACAAACTTTCACATAAGTGAAAGAGGGAGAAATAATTCTCCATGATCCCTAAGTCTTAAATGTTGTCCATGATTCTCACATTTCCATGAACCCTACATTCTATGATCCCTATTCTCTAGGATCTCTTTCTAACTCAATGATCCCTGTGTCTGACCTTGTGTATGTACCTTTTTGAAATTGATGCCAAATGGGAGAATACCAAATCTTCAATGTTAAAGAGGGACATATGGTTAAGGGGGAGAATATCAAAGCTTATGCTTATATAGATAAGGGGAGAATACCAAAGTAGGGGGAGAAATTTCATTGTTTCACAAAGAGGAGAGAGCATGGCTAATCTTGTCCTATCATTAGAGGATAAAGAAGCTATGTCTTGTCTGGCATTCTTAGTTTCTATTCTCATGTTATACTTGTCTCACCCTATCCACTCCCGATATCTACATGCTAAGATTCAGGTGGAGAGGATGACCTACAATTTCATATTTAGTGGAGAAAGCTCTAAATGACCTTGGAGACATATCAATCTTACGAAACACTATCTTCTATATGTTCTCCCCATCTTGTTACTATTGAGTCTTACTGCATTTTTATTGGTAGAATACTCTTGTGTTTCCTAACATTGTTTTCTCAGGTGTGCTTCTACTATTAGGATGCTCAAACACTCATGGTAAGTACATGCATCATATATTTGATCAAGATGATCTCTTGCTTCTTGCATATCTTCTTTGCAAGAGTGAAGTCTTGAACAAGGATACATCTCATTCACGTATATTTGATGCACATAGCCAAGATACACATGACTCACTATATCCCTTCTACTATATGTGTGTCCATGCATTCTAAAGCAACTATCCTTTAAAGGATTCCACACATTTAGGGGGAGAAAGTTATAGTCATGTGTGTCTCAAAGTCTTCATTATACCTATGCATAAATTTATTTGAAGATTTGATTGTATGTTGTAATAAATTACCAAAAAGGGGAAGATTGAAAGCACATATGCTACCTTGGTGGTTTTGATAATTCATGACAACATACATTGTCTCGTGGACTAATATCTCTACCTAGTTTATTTCAGGTTTAGACCATAGAGAGTGTTGGCAAAAGGGTGTGAGGAGATTCCACAAGAAGAAGAAGAATAAGGAATGAGTTGGCAAAGCTTCAAGCAGGGGAACTCTACATTTTATATTTGGGAGAAATCACTTTGAGTCCATAGGAAAGCCAATACTATTTAAAGGCGGTAAGTTATTGTTGGTGAACAAGTTGCTCGACGTGCACAAGTGCTAGCCACCAAAAATACCCACAATCTCTCCCACAAAATACCCTATCTAAACCCAACTTCACAAAATCTGTGCCACCAAGTTTCCATCCGGCTCTACCAATTTTTCAGCCAAGACTGCATCGGTGTGACCGAGATTTTGTGACCGTGATTCGGTTGACTGTTTTCATATAATTAGAAATTCGGAGTTTATGCTTTGGTCTCACCTAGTTTTGGAAAATGCCTTCGGTCTCACCTAGTTTTGGAAAATGCCTCAGCCACTGGATTGTTGGAGATGCCTATATATACCCCTCCACCACTTCCACTTGTAAGAGAAGCACTCAGAACAGTTCCCCACTTCCCATATCCAAATTTCTCAGAGAGAACCGCCTACCCTTGTGTTGAGATCAAGATCATCCACTCCAACCATATGGATGTTTATTTCTAGGCTTCCCAAGTTGCTTTCCACCTAATCAATCTCTTCTACCAAGCCAAATCTGTGAGAGAGCGATTGAGTGTTGAGGAGTCTATCATCTTCCAGCACAAGAGCAAGGAGTTCATCACCACTATCAAGCCTATTACCTTTTGTAGTGTGGTGCCTCCTAGATTGGTCAGGTGTTGTGTGGGGACCCTAACTTATAAGTCGTGATCACCGAATGTACGTGCATAGTGATCCCAGAGATCAATGCTCACTGAACACGCAGAAACTAAATAACCAGAGTGTTAAATCCATTATGTACCATTTTACTCAAATATGGTCTTTATGACCAAGTCTTCATAAACATGCAGCGGAAATCTTCAACGACAGCATGAACCGATGCCATCTGCCTTAACCCTATAGGCATTCTGACTAGGAAGCGTCCTCGCTTGCACGATTGTCACCAAGGTACATTGTATCCCGTTCTTTAATGTTGGGCCAGTAAAATAACTAGTGGCAAGCCAATGATTACTTTGAATGTACTCGCAAGCAACCCATGTTTTGGAACAAGGTATACCAATGCATGATATAACACTAGGTAGGTAAGTTTGTGGAAAGATAATTTTAAGTGCACTGACATGATCAATTACTTGTAAGAGCATGCATCATGAGGTAGCAGTTATCCATGTGAATAGGTTATATATATAAATGTAAACAGGGTTTGAACAACTCACGTGCAATCATCATGCCAAGTCATCGGACTTAGCTCAACCATCATCTTTCTTCCACACACACACACGCCAAGTTTGTGAAAACACTGGATGTAGTTTAAGAAATACCTCCAACTGTCCATTACCATGGACCCGGCTACTCGAATAGTTTTACACTCTGCAGAGGTTGTGCACTTTACCCACAAGTCTCGGGGAACTTCTGTGTCATTCATGACTCGAGGTATATTACATACCCGAGGTAAGCAGCCGAACAATGCCTTTCCCTTGGCGATACTAACAAAGAGTCCACTCGTTGGCACACAACCCGCATGGCGTACATCATCCATGAAGGGACCAACGGTGTGCCCGGTGTCTATGAAAACAACCCATGATCGTCCTTTTCGGCACAACCCTGTATCGAGAGTGACCACGTCACTCCCGCCACTAGTAATGCGCGTTGGTGCTCGACACCTATGGGACCGTGGGTATTCCTTTGTGGTTCGGCGGGGAGAAGGTATTTACAAAGATAAGATCAAACGAACGGCGCAAGGGGAGGTTTTTACCCAGGTTTGGGCCACTGTGGAGAGTAAAACCCTACTCCCGCTTCGATGTATTGTGGTGTTTTTGAGGTTCCAGCTACAGGAGCAGTATGAGCAGCTCCAACGTGCGTGAACTACAAGATGGAAGCCAAAAGTCCTCTCTTGTAACACTGTGGGCCTCCTTTTATACGACCAAGGGTATTCCAACAGTGGCATGCAGTGCGCGCACGGGGTGCATAGTGCTATAGTGTAATCATACCTAACCCTGACGCGGAGTGGGACAAATGCATTTAATGCTCCATCAGGCTTCCCTGACCTTCTACGAGACGGGACTGGAGGCTATCCCATTTGCACCGCTTATCCTCTCCATCGTCAGCGCCCCGACACGTATATTGGGGGTCGACACCTAGCCTCCGCGCTGGCAAGGTGGCGAGGTATTGCCAAGTGTCCTTCTTGCCGGGGCTCCTCAGGCCACCCCCGGCAAGATCTTGCTAGAGTTCCATCCCCTGGCCTTCGGTCTTGCATTTTTTGACTGAAACATTCCATCGACGCCTTCGAGCTTGCTTCCAGTAGTCCTCCGACAGTACTCTTCGCGGGTGTGGCTACAATTACCCATGCACAAGTAAGGTGTACTAATACACCCGATCCTTTGTACACCGACAGGAGCCCCCGGGCCTGGGCCACACACGGTGTGAGGCGTTGTTGGGCTAGGCCCAAACAGTGCATGGGCACATGTGGCAGGAGTCTACAGTTGCAACCATTCCGCTTACTGCGCCTCTCGACGACATGCGTTAAGTGCGCGATGTGGGAGGCGTGCATGGAGCGGCCATAACGGCATCATGCTCGTGAAGGTATTTACCGTTGATTCGTAAAGAAGCGACCTCGCGCCTTCCCCATAAAAAAGGAACACATAGAGACACTTGCTCATTTACTACGTGTCTTTTCCAATCTGGAAATTGTCGCCGTCTCCTTCCTCGATCCCAAAGCAGGGTTTCCCCCATCCAACCTCCACCTTTGCCTTCTCCCCATTCTTAGCCTTCGCCCCCATAGGCACCAAGCCGCCGAAGACGAGCAAGGGCAAAGGGGTGAAAGCCACCGTCTCAGAGAAAGATCTAGCCAAGATGCGGAAGGTGTGCCTAGTCTTCCCTTCGTTGCTCAACGTGAAGGCCTTGAAGGAGCGGTACCAGAGCATGTGGGCGAGGGAGACGAATGCGCACCTTGCTACCCGCTTGAGCCCAGGTTCTTCCAATGGTAGTCCTGACAAATTCCCCTTCTTCGTCGATTATTTTTACTACGGGCTCTTCCCCCCTTCTTCAATTTCTTCAATGACATCATGTACACATACGACTTCCGTTTCCTAGATTTTACGCCGAACGCCATAACATGTATGTCCGTCTTTGCCCACTTCTGCGAGAACTTTGTCGGGGTAGTTCCCAACATTGCCCTGTTTCGCCACTACTTCACCCCTCATATCCAAGGGGGAGAAGCCCTTTCCGGTTCCATCACCTGGATTCCGAGGGAATGGAACAAGGACATATACCCAACCAGGGCTCTCCAAGATAAGTGGGATGAATGGCGGGCTAGGTGGTGCTGGATCCGGGAGGACGATCCCCAATCTTTCTGCTCGCCTCGGCAGACAATATTGGCATGCAGTGATGACTGGAGTGACTTCGATCCCCTTGACAAGAAGCTCAAAGTCGCAATCACCAGGATCCACCGCCTCAAGGTTGTCGGGATCACAGTGGAGATGATCAGGGACGATTTTCTCCGCCGGTGCATAGCCCCTCTGCAGAACAAAGGGAGGCCAGCTAGGGAGTTCAAGAACACGACAGACATCATGAGGCTGCGCCCTTCCCTGAACAATAACTTGACGGTGATGCAACACGTAGCTCTCTGTTAGAGGTTGTTCAGGTCTGATGTGAGGCGCGACTTGCCGGCCGGTGTGATCCCCTTATGCAACGCTCATGACCCTAATGGGTTCTGCAAAGAGCCGTCCATGGAACGGGTACAGGAGTTCTTCGACAGCTTGTCGGTGAAGGCCATACGGGAGGAAACGAACCTCGTCTGGGACACCATCGAGGAAGAAATGCCATATATCGCTAGCAGAGTGGAGGATGGAACCCTTTCCGCGGAGGCCGGCAGCGTGGGCTTCATAGAGGAGGAATCCGGCGAACTAGAGGTGGCATCGAAGGATCAACTCACTAGGCAGGGTGAAGTTTTTGTCGGTGTACAAAGAGGCACCGCCGCCGAGGGCCCTTCTGTCGAGGGCGCAATTGAAGAGGAGTCAAACGAGGAGCCCCCAGCCCTCAAGAGGAAGAAGCACGTCGTTCCGAAAACTTTTTCTAGTTCCCCCGCTCTTCATCCTTCTTCTAGCTTGGCAGCCCTCGACAAGGGCCCGTTCGGCAAGGCTATGCTGCAGCAAGGAGCCAAACAGCACCCTCCGGCTCCAACCGCGATCAAGCAACCCTAGGGTGCCCCTTATCCACCTTCGGATAGCATGGCAGAGGTGGACTTCGACCTCTCTGCCTTCAGTTCGGGAGAAGAAGAGTAAGGGTCCCTCGACACATCTTATCTGCTGATTTTCTTCGATTTCACTTAACTTATTTTCTTTGCTTTGGCCTCTCTCCGCAGACATTTGGAAACACCGGTGCAAAGAATGGCTAAGAGAGCGAGGACTTCAACGTGCGACGCGCCACCAACCGGCACCACGACCGCGCTAGAGCTGATCGACATCACCCTAGAACCCAACCCGCTACACAACCCCCAATACAACCCTGAGTGTGAGTCCATTACCCATTTCCCACTGACGAGCGTTAGGACATGTATCTTCGTTGCTGACATCACCAGTCTTGTAGAAGAAAGGCGGCAACAGAGGGGGTCACTAGGGGCCACCCTTAACGTGCCACTTCCTTCGACTACGCCGCCTAGAGATGGCTCTCCGGTAGGGGGGTCTGTCGACGAGCCGATCCTTGCTGAGGAGAAGTCAGCAGGCGTTGGCGCCGGCAGCCCTATACTAGCAGCTGAAGTTGCCGGGGAAGAAGCAGCCACCTCCTAGCAGCCTCGTACAGGTAAGACCATGTGCCGTAGAGTGCTTGTTATTCTATTCTCAGACATCATTTTATCAAATTTCAACCTCGGCTCATCTTTGCTCTCCGTTTCTGGTTTTTAGATCCCCCCTTGGCGGAAGAAATGGACGTCGACGCCATTATTGAGGAGACCACCAGGGATGCTGTCGCTAATTTCACCAGGGTTGCCGCCGATGAGGCCGCCAGGGGCACACAGGAGAACACCACTAAGAGACCTGCCGGGGAGGCGGGCGAGGGGTCCAGCGACTACACTGACGGTGTTCCCACCGCAGGAGCGCCAGATGTTGTGTTCGCCATGGAGCCCCCGGCCGCCGGTGAGACGGCCATTGAGGATCAACCATCGACATCCGAAACCCCCTCCCTCAGTAGATATCTGAAGGCCGGCGAGGACCTGTTTATCAACATGTCGGGGACGGCAAACATTGGGGAGCCCTCTGAAAGGGGAGGCCCTTGACGGGGAAATCTCCGTTGTTGCCAGACCCGAAGCTCTTGATGAGGCGGGCATCGGCCGCCAACCCAGGGAAGAACAGCTCCTCTAGGCGATGGGTGACAACTTCCAAAAACTCCAGGTCCTCTATCGCACTCGAAAGGAGATACTCGACACCAGGGTGACAGTTATGCAGGCGGTGGAGGAGGACTTCCAGGGGCATGTCAAGGAAAAGCAGGCCTGGTTCACTGAAGCGTCCAAAGAGTTGAAGACCAGTCGGGAGCAGCTGGGCCAAGGCTAGAATGAGCTCTTTCTGTAGCTGTCCGATGTCAAAAGGGCCCGAGAGGCTGCTGCGGACAATGCTCGTCTAACGGAGTACTGCTTGGGCTTGACACCCATGAAGAGGACCTCGCTTCTCGCACGAGGGCGCTTGCCGACAAGCTTTGTCGCCAGGATAAACAAATCGGAAAGCTTGTCGCATAGCAAACCCAGGAGCTGGAGCAGAAGCACAAGGAAGCCCTTGAAGCTCTGCTCATCGACCACGCCGGCAAGCTAAAGGAAGCTGTCAATGTTGCCGAAGCTATAAAGGCTGCCAGTAATGAGCTTCCCGACAAGGTGAAGTGGCTGGAGGCGGACTTCGAGGGACGCAGCAAGGAGATCTCGGTGTTCAAGACCGATAGAGATAAAACTCTCCATAGCTTGACAGAGATGCAAATCGCCATGTCCGAGAAGACCAAGCAGCTCTCCTACACCAAAGAGTCTATTGTCGATCTGGAGCTGAAGTTGAGTACACTGAAGAAGTCCCTTGAGAGCAGCATGGCTCGTGAGAAGACCCTGGCCAAGGACCTCCTGAACAAGCAGGACTTGCTCAAGAGCGCCGCCGCCTCTCATAATAATTATATGAAAGGCATGCAGATATATACTGAGCGCCTGGTGGAAGTGGCAGAGAAGCTTGATGCACAATTTTCTGACCTGGGCCTGCAAAGCTTCCACTTCTCCTTCGATGACTGTTGTCTCCAAGCGTCAAGATAACCGTGTTCTTTCACGGCATAATCGACGCCCTGAAGCAGCACTAGTCTGATCGGGCATCCCATTTAGCCAACGAGTCCCGCAAGCTCTGCCGGGCCGTCCTCCTCAAGGTGGCGCACAGGAACCCTGACATCAACTTCACCAACGTCCTTGATCGCTTGACAAAGGACGTGGATGTCAAGGCGCTTGAGGAACTTGTTGCACCCATCATCGACAAGGTAAACTAAGTCAAGAGGGTCGAGGGCGATCGCAGGGACTAGCCGCTCCATTCTTCCTTGTCATTATAGTTTCATACCAGAGATGATTCTATCTTAAGTCAGAATTGCGGGAATTCCTTAGTGCAACATAACTATTTGTGGTTTGAATGGATGCATGTTACTCTTCTTGTTTGATTATTCTCTGTATGGTGTATTCCCTATGCTTTATTGGAAAACTTGTCGGCGCATGCAACACCGTCGAGAGCGCTTTTAGGAGCGGATCCTTAGCAGCCTGCTGGCGATGCCGCTGCTGGCAAGATGTCTTGACACTTTTAGCGCAGCCACCTAAACTGTTGAGCAGGCTCGAAATAGAGTAAGGGCGCAACCAATCGTGACAAGCCACCTTAACATTTCAGTGCAGCCTCTTAAACTGTTGAGCAGAGTCGAAACAGAATGAGGGTGCAACCGATCAAGGCAAAGTCCCTCATGTCCAGGTTTTCATACAAGAGTTTAAAATCATCCAAGGACAAAGCCAACCACATAGTAAAAGCTTACTTAGAGTTTTGAAACTTATCTTTTTTCATTGTCGTACTCTTTCCCACAAGGCACCAACTTCATATGTCACCCGTAGGTGTCCACACCACCTCTACCCCCTAGAAACCTTGTGAGCGAGGGAACCTTCTATCCTTTAAGAAAAATAAAGAAGAGAAAATAGAGATGTGGAACCTTGGCAGTTCATTAGCATTTGTCGGGAATAAGCATGATGCAACATCTCAGATAAATATGCATGTAAAGAAACATGGGAATCGACAAGGTTTGCAAGACACCTAATCTTATTCAACTATGCACAGGGTCTGCGCCTGGCTTTGTACAAATGATGACATGTCCTGCCGGCAAGGCTTGTACAAAAGGTGGTTGCCGAGGGGCAGACAACCGCACCTTATGGATAGAACTTACAAAGATGTTCGATGTTCCAGGAGTTGCTCACTGGGACACCACCTTCGGTCTCCAGGACGACTGCGCTAGGCCTAGTGACTCGTACTACCCGATAAAGGCCTTCCCACTTTAGCATCAACTTGTTTGAATTCTTGGCCCACTAAACACGCTGTAGAACAAGGTCGCCTTCCTCAAGATTGCGGGCATGAACCTTGCGGATATGGTAGCGGCACAAAGCTTGCTGGTAGCGTGCAGCTCGCATAGCAGCCCAAAGACGATCGTCCTCGAGGAGCATCACGTCATCTTGCCGCAACTGCTCTTGCTCAAGCTCATCATAAGCGAGCACTCGAGGTGACCCATATATGCGTTATGTGGGGAGAATTGCCTCTGCCCCGTACACCAGGGATAAGGGTGTCTGGCCGGTGGCTCGATTTGGCGTTGTTCTAATCGACCAAAGAACCGCTGGCAACTCATCAATCCAGCGTCTTCTGCACTTGTGCATCCTGTTTAAAATTCATGTCTTAAGCCCTCATAAGACTTCAGCATTTGCCCTTTCCACTTGGTAGTTTCTCCTTGGATGAGAAAAAGAAGCAAAGAAGATCTTGTCACCAAGGTCGTCGACATACTGCATGAAGGCGCGGCTTGTGAACTATGTTCCGTTATTGGTGATGACCCTGCTTGGTACACCAAAACGGCAGACTAGTCCTATGAAAAACCTGATGGCTGATTGTGCTGTCACCTTTGTCACTGCTTCCACTTCCGACCACTTTGTGAACTTATTGATTGCGACGTACAAGTACTCAAATCCCCTGGTGGCATGGGGAAAGGGGCCCAAGATGTCGAGCCCCCAGACCAAAAATGGCTAGGAAAGAGGGATTGTCTGAAGAGCTTGAGCTGGTTGATGTAGCTTCTTCGAATGGAACTGGCATGCTTCACACTTGGTTACTAGTGTAGTTGCATCCTGGAGAGAAGTGTGCCAAAAGAAACCTTGCCAGAAGGCCTTCCCGGCAAGAGCTCTTGATCCTATGTGTGAGTCACATATGCCTCCATGTATCTTTGCCAACAGCTCTAGTCCATCCGCCCGAGGAACGTACTTCAATTTCACATTGTTTTGTCACTTTCTATACTGTATGTCATCCACAAACTGGTATGTCCTACCAACAAGACTTGTACAAAAGGTGGTTGCCGGGGGGGCTGGCAACCATGCCTTCTGGACAAAACTTACGAAAATGTTCGATGTTCTAGGAGTTGCTCACTTGGACACCATCTTCGATCTCCAGGCGGACTACGTTGAGCCTGGTGAGTCATACTACCCGATAAGGGCCTTCCCACTTTGGCGTCAACTTGTTTGAATTCTTGGCCGACTGAATGCACCGAGGAACAAGGTATCCTTCCTCAAGACTCCAGGCATGGATCTTGCGGCTATGGTAGCGGCGCAAAGCTTGCTGGTAGCGTGCAGCTTGCACAACAGTCCGAAGATGATCTTCCTTAAGGAGTGTCATGTTGTCTTGGTTCAACTACTCTTGCTCAAGCTCATCATAAGCGAGCACTCGAGGTGCCCCGTATATGAGTTCTGTGGGGAGAACAGACTCTGCCCCGTACACCGGGGAGAAGGGTGTCTAGCTGGTGGCTTGATTTGGCGTCTTTCTGATCAACCAAAGAACCACCGACAACTCATCAATCCAACTTCTTCCGCACTTGTGTAGCCTGTCAAAAGTTCTTGTCCTAAGCACTCGCAGCACTTGAGCATTTGCCCTTTCTGCTTGGCCGTTGCTCCTTGGATAATCGACAGAAGCAAAGCAGATCTTGCCGCCAAGGTCTTGGACATACTACATGAAGGCGCGGCTTGTGAACTATGTGCCGTTATCAGTGATGACCCCGCTTGGTACACCAACACGGCAAACTAGTCCTCTCAAGAACTTGATGGCTGATTGTGCTGTCACCTTTCTCACTGCTTCCACTTCCGGCCACTTTGTGAACTTGTCGATTGTGACGTATAGGTACTCAAAGCCCCCGGTGGCACAGGGAAAGGGGCCAGGAAAGAGGGATTGTCCATAGAGGTTGAGTTGGTTGATGTAGCTTCTTCTAATGGAACTGGATCGCTTCACACTTGGTTACTTGTGCAGTTGCATCCTGGAGAGCAGTGGGCCAAAAGAAACCTTGCCAAAAGGCCTTCCCGACAAGAGCTCTTCATCCTATGTGGGAGCCACATATGCCTCCATGTATCTTTGCCAACAGATCTAGTCCATCCTCCCAAGGAACGGACTTCAATTTCACACCGTTCAGTCTCTTTCTATATAGGACATCGTCCACAAACTGGTACATACTAGACTGACGGGCTACTTTCTCTGTTTCTTCCTGTTCCTCCGGGAGTTCTCCCGTTTGAAGGAACTGGACTATGTGATGTGCCCATGCTAGAGCCTAAGGCTCGACGGCAAGGACTAAAGGCATGCCTTTTTCCACGGGGGCGCTTGTCTATACGGGAAGGGCTTGAGGCCCTCCCGGAGCCTGTTGCCCCCCAACAAGATTGGCGTCGATCCTGACAACTTCCTTGTCGGCGGCTTCTGTAAGCTCCATCGAGAAGTACTGGCCAGAATACAACTTCCTCCTCTTATTTTATTTTGCCGGCAGAGATACGTATGGCTGATTCAGTTGGAGCACGAAAGTCTCTGGTTCCACAGGTAACTTGAGGGCAGCACGGTTTGACAGCTAGTCAGCAACACTATTCTCTACACGAGGAACGTGCTTTGCTTGTAGACCGTCAAAGCACTCCTCCAACTTCCTCACTTCATCTACGTAAGCTTCCATCAATGGGTTTTGATAATCCTTATGGACTTGCTTGATGACATGCTGTGAATCTCCTCTGACAATGAGCTTCTTGATCCCAAGCTCCTCCTCGATTCTGAGGCCGGCAAGCAGCCCCTCATACTCTGTGATGTAGTTTGTCGACTTCTCCCGGGGAAAGTGCATCTGAATTACATACTTGAGGTGCTCTCCGGTGGGTGTGACAAACAGCACGCCATCACCGGCTCCTTGCAGGGAGAAAGCTCCCTCAAAGTACATAACCAATTCTTGGCTTGTTTCCTTGCTGAGGATGGTTGTTTCTTGGATCTCTTCGTCTAGCGTTGGAGTCCGTTCCACAATGAATTCTTCCAAAGCTCTTCTCTGAATGGTTGAAGTCCTTTCAAAGTTGAGGCCAAAGCTTGACAACTCCAAAGCCCACTCCACGATCCTACCGGTCACGTATGGGTTTTGCAATATCCATTGCAGCGGAAAGCAAGTGACGACGGTAATCTCATGTGCTTGAAAATAATGGCACAGCTTCCTTGAGGCCATGATGAGGCCAAAAAGTAACTTTTGCACACCAGAGTACCTTGACTTTCCCCTTGTAAAAGGGAGCTGATGAAGTAAACTGGGGGTTGCACTATTTTCTTCTTATGTGTGGCTTCATTCATATGCACACGTCCTGACTTGCCGGCACCAGACGTTGCCGGGGAAGCCCCAAGTTCATCATTTGGCCGTCTTTCTTCGGTAGATGTTACTTCGTCGGCTTCTCTCTGAGCTACCAACACAGCACTAGCCACTTGATTCGTTGCCACCAAGTACAGCAACAACGGCTCTTGTGGTCTCGGCGCAACTAGTATCACCAGAGAGGAGAGGTACTTCTTCAAATCCTGCAATGCCGCCTCCGCTTCCAGAGTCCATTTTATTGGACCTGCCTTCTTCAAGATCTTAAAAAAGGGCAGGGCGCGCTCAACAGACTTACAGATGAACCTACTCAGAGCCGCGACGCAGCCGGCAAGACGGTGTATATCCTTAAGGCGTTTTAGCGCTTCAATCTGCTCAATTGCTTTGATATTGTCGGGGTTCGCCTCGATCCCGCATTGAGATACAAAGAACCAACGAAGCTTGCCGGATGGAACACCGAACACGCATTTCTCAGATTGAGCTTCAAGTTGATCTTGCGCAGATTCGCAAACGTCTCTTCCAGGTCCTGCACAAGCATTGCTTTGTCCTTGGTTTTGACCACTGTGTCATCCATATCGGCTTCCATATTTGTGTGTAGCTGGGGCTCAAAACCAATCTGGACTGCTCTTGCAAATGTAGAACCAACACTTTTCAACTTGAAAGGTATACACACAAAGCAATACGTACCACATGTGGTGACAAACACGGTCTTCTCTTCATCTTCCTTGGACATGAAGATCTGGTGGTATCCTGAATAAGCATTGAGGAATGACAGCAAATCATAGCCTGCAGTGGAGTCCACAATCTGGTCAATGCGCGGCATGGGGAAAGGATCTTTTGGACAAGCTTTGTTAAGATCTGTATAATCAATGCATAGCCTCCATTTTCCATTCGCCTTGCGCACTACAACTAGATTGGCTAACCAAGTTGGATAAAGCACTCCCGTGACCAAGCCTATCGCTTCCAATTTCCAGATTTCCTCGGCAATGAATTCTTGCGGCTCCAAGGCTTGCTTCCCAACCTTCTTCTTAACGGGCCGCGCATGGGGACAGACAACAAGGTGGTGCTCAATTACCTCCCTGGGAACACCGGGGACGTGAGATGGTTGCCATGCAAACACATCGACATTCGCCCACAGGATGGCAACGAGCACGCTTTCCTATTTCTCATCGAGGGTGGCACTTATGGTGAAAGTCCCCCCCCCCCCCGTGTCGTGCTCCTTGATGGGCACCTTCTTGGCTTCTAGTGGAGCTGCCTTGGATTTCTTGGTCTTGTCGGTGTAGCTCTCTGGTACATCGTCGACACGAGTGCGGCACTCCGAAGAGGAGTGCTTGCCGGAATGTGCACCAGAGGCCTTGCCGGTCTTCTTCCCGCTGGGGAGCTTCAACGATAAGAGCAGGTGCCTTGGCGGCAGGTGGTGCAACTGCTTCCTGGTAAAGTTGGTTAGTATAGACAAGTGTGTCCTTCTTGTCAGAGTTGATCGTGATGACGCTGATTATCCTGGGCACCTTCAACACATTGTAAGCATCGTGTGACGCCGCCACGAACTTGGCCAGCAAAGAGCATCTAAGTATCCCATTGTACAACAAGGGCATCTTGGCAATGTGAAAAACAATATTCTCTATTCTGAAGTTCATATCACTGCCAAATGTTACTAGCAATGTGATCTTGCCCTTTGGCTCACTCCTTCCTGGATTGATCCCTTGAAAAGTGCATGTCTCCTTGAGATCCCCGTCAGGAATTTGTAACCTCTTGATCACATCAGGCGAGATCAGATTCAGACTGGCCCCACCGTCAACTAACATTTTCGTCACCTTGAGGTTGCAAATCGTTGGAGAAACCTACAATGGAAGACACCCGACCGCTGTTGTGCAATCAGGGTGATCCTGAGTGTCAAAAATGATAGGCGCATGAGACCATCTAAGGGGTTTCTGGGCTTCAACAGATTGTTCTGTCACATTAATCTTGCGCGCTCACTGTTTGAGTTGGCGGCGGGAGGAATGCAACGAGGTGCCTCTGTCGACGCACATGACATCTGTAGCTATCTGGAATTCGTGCTTGCTGGACTCATCGTCCTGTTCATTGCCATCATCATCCTCCTCTTCCTTGTCGCGACCTCGAGCGGGCCTTTCCTGCTGCTTGGTCTTGCCACGGCAACCTCCTCGGCCACCGCGCTTCTTGTCGGACCCCAGTGCACCTTTTTGGGCCTTCTCCTTGTCCCACCTTATGTACTCAGCTTTCTACCTCTCGGCAAGCTTCTCGACTTGTCGGCACTTTTGGAGATCGTGGCCCTTGGTGTGATGGATCTTGCAATATTGCTTGTCGGAGCCCTCCGGCTTGTCGGCAGCCGCCAAGGCTTGACAAGAGGCGCACCCGGCAACCTCCTTGTTGAGGTTGTCAACCTTTGTCCTCTTGGCGGCGCTAAGGTTGCCAGACTCCTCGACGGCAAGCACAACCTCTTCCTTGCGCTTCTTGTTTTGTCGTCGGCCTTTCCTTGCAGGGGCGGTAGTTTCTTCATCACAGTCGACCCCAACATCGGCATCAACGGTGGGGAGTCTCCTCCCTTCTTCAGCTCGAGCACACTTATCAGCATGGGCGTAAAGCTCGGCGACATCCTTGACCTTATTCATCATCAGCTCTTCGCGCATCCTGCGGTTACGCACGTTCTGATGAAACGCGCTGATAATAGTGGAAGGATGGATGTCTGGGATGTTGTCGTCTATGCGACTGAATCTCTAAATGTACTTGCGCAAGGTTTCGCCTTCCTTCCGAGCGATGAGATGCAAATCGCTTGCTTGACCAGGAGCTTGGGGCCTCCGGTAAAGATGGCCACAAACTCGTGGCACAGG
Organism: Hordeum marinum; assembly: GCA_022496015.1. Lineage (NCBI taxonomy): Eukaryota > Viridiplantae > Streptophyta > Magnoliopsida > Poales > Poaceae > Hordeum > Hordeum marinum. The sequence continues at coordinate 204,363,489 of CM039675.1, read as the reverse complement.
TCTCCCAAGGTTGAAATGGAATTCTCCGGTAGGTGCATCAACCACGACGCGATGTTGGGCTTGAGCACCAAGAGGAAGTATTTTGCGAGTATCTTGTCATCGTGAGCCCCAGCAGCCTGCACCGCAATGGTGTAGATGATCAAGAACTCCGACGGGTGGGTCTTGGCAACGTATTTCTTTGGGACCTCCAGATTGAACGTTTAGGAATTGGGTCACCGGACTCGTCGCAACTCACGGGTAAACACTGGACAAACCACCTCAAATGGCAGGTCGACAAGATACCCCAGCGCAGGCTTGTCTACAATGGGCCCCGCACGCTTATCGGATTGATGGAGTATTTCCCGCCGCTGCTCAGTGGTGGTCCCGCCGTCCTCCGTGGTATGCTCCCGAAGAACTTGACGTTGATCGCAGCGAATTCTCGAACCAGACGAGGCAGTGGAGTGGTCACTGCCCATGCCTACCGGCCGAGTCGGCGACCGCCACTGTCGCTGTGGGGGAGAGTGCACCGTGGTCGTGCTACCTCCGGCCTCGTCTCCATTAGCGCGGGCTGACTCGACGGACCGCTGCCTGAGTAGGTTGTCACGTATGCACCGGTGTAGGTGTCTTGGAGGGCGCCCCACCATCTCTAGCGTTCGCCGCGCAACCCGCGGGTCACATGGCTTCGTCTTGAGATCTAGTGGCGCGCGGATCGCCGCCATCACTACGGACGGCCCCGTTGGCTTGGCCTTGATCTCCAGAATGTCGTGGAGGCTCGAGGCCTCCGCCCGCATCCACACCACCGCCCGTCTGAGTGGCTATAGGCACATAGGACGTGGATGGGTCGACCCGTGTGAAACCCTTCTTCTTGGGGGTGATGGTGCTGGATGAACTAGTGCACAGATCGCTTGATCAGGTTCGCACCACCTTTGCTCCCCTACCTAGCGCGCCAAAGATGTCGGTGCTCAATACCTATGGGACCGCAGGGATCCCTTTGTGGTTCGGTGGGCAGAAGGTATGTACAAAGAGAAGATCAAACGAGCGGTGCAAGGGGAGGTTTTTACCCAGGTTTGGGTCACTATGGAGCGTAAAACCCTACTCCTGCTTTGATGTATTATGGTGTTTTTGAGGTACCAGCTAGAAGAGCGCTATGAGCAGCTGCTACGTGCATGAGCTATAAGATGGGAGCCAAAAGTCCTCTCTCATAACGTCATGGGCGTCCTTTTATATGACCAAGGGGATCCCAACAGTGGCGTACAGTGCGCTCATGGGGTGCATTGTGCTACAGTGTTATCGTACCTAACCCTAACGGGGTTGGACAAATGCATCTAATGCTCCGGCAGGTGTCCCTGACCTTCTATGGGACGGTACTGGAGCCCGTCCCATCTACACTACTTAGCCTCTCCTTCACTAGCGCCTCGACACGTATCTTGGGGATCGACACCTGGCCTCTGCGCTGGCAAGGTGGCGAGGTCTTGCCAAGTGTCCTTCTTCCGGGGCTCCGCAGGCCACCCTAGGCAAGATCTTGTCGGGGTTCCAGCCCTTGGCCTTCGATCTTGCATTTGTTAACTTCAAACTTCCTTCGACGTCTTCGAGCTTGCTTCCAGTAGGCCTCCGGCAGGCCTCGCCGTGGGCGTGGCTACAACTGCCATGCACAAGTAAGGGGTACTAATAGACCCGATCCTTAGTACATCGACAATGCGGGCTCTCCGCTAGCACCAACAAAAGTAATCAACAAATCCCCTTCCCATATAGGGGTAGAGTGGTCGCACATGTATGGTTGGGATGGTCAGCAGACCTTAAATCTAATCCTTTTTGGAAAAGATGCACAAAACTTGGTCTGGTATGCCACTTCTTTCTCAAGTGGTTACCTAGCTCAACATCATCTCCGTCGGGCATTAGGGGCACCAGATGGGGTTTTCTAAAAGTCTTTCAAATCACTTTTGTTTCCATGACCATGCATATTCCCGGCTCACTTGCATAGCATTAACGAGAAAGTATCGGAGGCATCCACCGAAGTTGTCGAGAAAGGGCTGCTTGCCTGGCTCAGCAAAGTCTTCGAGAAAGTATCGGATGCATCCACCGAAGTTGTCGCCACATCAACATGATCAATATATGGAAATAAGGTACTAAATGCCATGCAATAAAAGGGTTTCATAGTAAGGGTCAAAGGGCTGCTTGCCTGGCTCAGCAAAGTCTTCGAGGTATTCTCGCGCATCTCTTCCAACTCTGAGGACTTCGTCTATTCCATCAACTATCGTCGAAAACAACCGCAATAAGCACACAACAAGCAAAAAATAAAAGCGCTCTATAAAATAGGAGTTTTATTTTTCTTGGACACCACTTCTCATAAGAAAAATAACTAAATTGGTACTACTTGAGTTGGTTCAATAATGATTTTTAAAAGGTGGAGATGGAGGGATTAATGATTTTATAAGGAGTCTACAGAAAATATTTTTATAGAAATGAGTGGATGCACCCAAAAAATATGGCATGATTTTAGAAGTTTTCACGAAGTGGATTCACTAGGTTTGGAATTGGTATGAATATCCTGCGGATTTGCAAAGTGGATCATATATGAAGGAGTGGTCCAATATTTGACATAGCAGAATAATTGTAAGGAAAAATTGTGTATGAATTTAGGCCCACCTAGGAGTCATAATCATTGCATTTGGAGTTAAAGTGAGCTCCCTAGGAATTCCCAAATCTTAAAGAAGAAAATCAAAATAGGCTCTAATCATATAAGTGTGCGAGAAAGTTTTCAGAAAAAATGTGCAATGCACATATTTGGTTAGGACAAGATTTTAAGAACCTGTAGGAATTTGAATCTCCAAATTTGGGGTTGAATTGAAGTTATTATTAATTTATTAGTTTCTTAAGAAATAATAATAAATAATATCATACCGAATGGGCTATATTGCGCCTAGGGCGCTGGATAGGGAGTGGGTTGTCCCAGTGGCTCGGCCGGGCTGGGGATGGGTGACATCTATGGAGCATTTCTGGGAGGGCGTCTTCGCCTACGGAGATACAACATCTCTGTGCACTGTCTCCACTTAAAAGAAAGAACGAGCCCACCTGTCAGCGGCTTAGCCATGCTAGCTGGCCGACAGGCGGGGCCCGCTGGCAGGGTCCTCTCCCACCTCCCGCTCGCACACAAGAGAGGCAGGGAGGACGAGCATGTGTTGGCGCTCACTCCACCGGACACCTCCGGCGAGGCTAGACATGCCAGCGAGATTGGGAGGGCATTTCGTGCCCATTTCGGTGCTATGCACCTACTGGGAGAGCTACAGCGGCGCCACCTCAGGGAACCGAGGAGGAGGCTGCAACAACCACTAGCCTTGAGCGCACGGCGCCACGAGGAGGCAAATGGGCTATGGGAGGGTCTTGCATTTGCTAGGATGGGGCATCGGGGTGGCTAGGTGTGAGGAAGGGCCTGGTAGGATTGGAATTTTTGGCCGAGGCCGCCGGAGTTGTTCCGGCCGGGAAGGAAGATGGAGGGCAAGTGGGAGGAGTGGCTGGACCAGGGTGGTTTACGGGAGAGAGGGGGAGTGAGATAGGTCAAGAGGGCGCGTGGGGAAGCCTTTATATGGCTGATCCTATTGTAAATATGCCCTAGAGGCAATAATAAATTGGTTATTATCATATTTCCTTGTTCATGATAATCGTTTAGTATCCATGCTTTAATTGTGTTGATCGAAAACTCAGATACATGTGTGAATACATAGACAACACCATGTCCCTTGTATGCCTCTAATAGACTAGCTCATTGATCAAAGATGGCTATGGTTTCCTAGTCATGGACATGAGATGTCATTTGATAACGGGATGAGGTCATTAGGAGAATGTTGTGATGGACAAGACCCAAACTACAAACGTAGCATATGATCATGTCAGTTTATTGCTACTGTTTTCTGCATGTCAAGTATTTGTTCCTATGACCATGAGATCATGCAACTCACTAACACCGGAGGAGTACCTTGTGTGTATCAAAGGTCGCAACGTAACTGGGTGACTATAAATGTGCTCTATAGGTATCTCCGAGGGTGTCTGTTGGGTTGGCATGGATCAAGAATGGGATTTGTTACTCCATGTGACGGAGAGGTATCTCAGGGCCCACTCGGAAATACAACATCACAATAAGCCTTGCAATCAATGTGACTAAGTGTTAGTAATGGGATCTTGTATTATGGAATGAGTAAATAGACTTGCTGATAAGGAGGTTGAACAAGGTATGGAGATACAAACGATCGAATCTCGGGCAAGTAGCATACCGAAGAACAAAGGGAACATCATACGGGATTAACTGGATCCTTGACATAGAGGTTCGACCGATAAAGATATTCGTAGAATATGTAGGAACCAATATGGCCATCAGGTCCAGCTATTGGTTATTGACCATAGAGGTGTCTCGGTCATGTCTACATAGTTCTCAAACCCTCAGGGTCTGCACACTTAAGGTTCGGTGACGTTTCAGTAGTATAGAGTTATGTATGGTGGTGATCGAAGGTTGTTCGGAGTCCCGAATGAGATCCCGGACGTTACGAGGATCCCGAAAATGGTCCGGAGGTAAAGATTGATATATAGGAAGTCCTATTTTGGTCGCCAAAAAAGTTTTGGGCTCATCGGTAGTGTACCGGGAGTGCCGATAGTGTACCGGGGGACCATCGGGAGATGTATTTCGACCCAAGAGGCTACATGGGCTGTGGGACGAGGTAAAACAGCCCTTGGTGGGCTGGTCGAAACCTTCTCTAAGGGCCCATGCGGCTGGAGTGCTTTGAGAAGGAAAAAATCCAAAGGTGGAGAGGTGGAAAGAGTTTCCAAGTGGAAAGGAGGAATCCAACTCCTAATAGGATTGGAGTAGGACTCCTCCACCTCCAATTTCGACCAAACCTTGAGGATTTGAGGCTGCGTCCTCTCCTCCCTCCCTCGTATATATACTAGAGGATTTAGAGGGAAAAGCTAACCCTAATAGCCATGTGCTACCTCTCCTCTAGATCGCAGTTCACCCTCTAGATCGGTTTTCAGCGGTGCTTAGGCGAAGCCCTGCTGGAATAGCTCTACCATCATCACCGCAATGCCGTCGCGCTGCCGGAGAACTCATCTACCTCTCCACTCCCTCTTGCTGGATCAAGAAGGCGGAGATCGTCATCGAGCTATACGTGTGCTGAATGCGGAGGTGTCGTCCGTTCGGCGCTAGATCGGAAGGACCATGATCAAGATCGCGAGACGATTCATGATTGGATCGCGTGACGGATTGTGACGAGATCGCGAGACGGATCGTGATTGGATCATGAGATGGATCCTGATGGGATCACGGGATGCTCGGCGATTTGGATCGCAAAGACATTCGACTACATCAACCGCGTTTGTTAACGCTTCCCGCATAGCGATCCACAAGGGTATGTAGATCCACTCTCCCTCTCGTAGATGCTCATCACCATGGATAGATCTTGCGTGTGCGTAGGAAATTTTTTGTTTCCCATGCAACGTTCCCCAACAAATCCGAGGTCCACCATGTACTAAGCTCTCGGCCGGGGCATAGGCAAGCTCTGTCGAGGCCAGAGGAGGGAGAGGGAGGAGGGGCCCGACCTCAAGAGACACCAACGCAAGACCCGAGGCTGTCAAGAGGCTCGGATTGGGCACCTGGTGCAGTATAGCACGCTCCAGAGTGTCCAAATGGCATGCCACTCGCGTTTGAACTCGTCCACCAGTGTCTAGAGGGTCTAGGACAGAGTATACAAAGTGTAGGAAGCATCGGATGCTGGTAGCGGGTTCCTTGGTTCAGAAGAGAAGCTGATAGAGAGAGGGAAATTGCTGTCTAGAAGGAATCTTGGGGTCTTACCCCCCCCTCAAATATTGAGATATGCACATGAAAGTTTTATTGTGGGTAGAGGGGAATGAGGGCAAGATGTGGTAAAAATTATTGATCACTTCAGAATGTGTTTGATGAAGGTTTGAGATAGTTAAGATGATCGACTTGACATGAGATTTAACATGACTGAGGAATAGGACTAAATGAGCTTGATCACAAGTTTTGAGCACATTTAGAGAAAGTTTCCAATGCAAAAGTTTCAAACCCTAGAAATGGACAGAAATGGAGTTGCTTATATCTGGCTAAGCAAAACTATTCTCCTTGATGCACCACTTAGTGTGGTGGCATAATTTGGGGATTAGAGCATGCTCAAAAAGTTTGGGACCAAATGGGGAAACTTGGTAACGCAAAATTTCCCCATTCTTCAAATGAACAGAAATGGGTTTGCGGAATTTGGACAAGTGGATCTATCTTCCTTGGTGCACCACTTTGTGTGGATGAATAAATTGAGAATTAGAATGTAACACCCCGTTACTCCAGGCGGAATCTACACTAGCCCCACAAACCAATACTAGTCTTTCCTGCGCACTTTGTCCTCACTCATGCGCACCTGGGACCAACTTCCCGGTCGGTCACCCATCCTAGAATCGCTCCAAGCCAAGCACCCTTAACTTTGGAGTTCTTTTCGCATGGACACCCGAAAAAGAAGGAATTCCTTGTTGATATGTGTAGTCTATCAATCCTATTAAGCCAAGCTCTCACATACACCCCCACTTGAATGAATCGACGTCCTCGTCGGCCCATCAGGAACGTTCCCTCCTGGCTCACGTATGTGCGTCCAGTCCGGAACATGTGCCAGGCCGTGTGCCATGACGGGCCCATCAGGAACGTTCCCTCTTGGCTCACGTATGTGCGTCCAGTCCAAAACATGTGCCATGCCTTGTGCCACGACAGGCCACACGCTCCATGCGCCACATGCCCGTGCACCTGACCCGCGCATGCCCGTGTAACCGCAAGGGTCGGCTCTGATACCAATTGTAACACCCTATTACGCCTGGCGGGATCTAGACTAGCCCCACAAAGCAACACTAGTCTTTCTTGCGCACTTTGTCCTCACTCATGCGCACCCGGGACCAACTTCCTAGTCGGTCACTCGTCCTAGAATCGCTCCAAGCCAAGCACGCTTAACTTTGGAGTTCTTTTTGCATGGGCTCCCGAAAAAGAAGAAATTACTTGTTGATATGAGTAGTCTATCATTCCTATTAAGTCAGGCTCTCACATAGAACATGTCCACAAAGTTTGGGAATGATAGCGGATAGTTGGCAATGTAGAGTTGCTTAAATTTGGATCTGGGTAGAGAGGGTTTTGGGATATTTTGGTGAACTAAATCAATTGATATAGATATGAAACTTGGGAAGATGATCACATATGTCATATGGGACTTGATAGAATTTTCTTGGATTTATTTGTGAATATTTCTCATAGAAATATTTCAAATGTTTGAAATAGGCAGAAATGGTTTTGAAGGGTTTTGTCCAATATTTTAAACATTACCATGTGTCAAAACTCTTATATATGGACAATATATGTCCACTGAGTTTCCCTAAATTTTCTCTAATATTTTGAAAGCATAAAAATATTCTTTCACTATTAAAGACCATTTCTCGCCTTAAGAAAAAGCATTTCAATAAAATAGGAAAGTAATCTTTCAAATTAATATTTGGTGGTTTTGGAAAGTATTATATATAGTAGGTTACATATAAATCCTTTGGGGCAAAAAAATCCACCCAATTTGATGACTTGTAGTACAAACCTCAATTCAGGTTTTTTTGAAAAAGTTAATTTGAAGAAACACTTTTTGGCCTAAATAATATTTCATAAAAATATTTTTGTGTCCTATACACATGGCCTGATCATTGGACAAATATTTGGATCAATGAGATGAGTTTTGACAGTAGGAGGGATTTTATGAATATAGAGAACAAGTAAGCAAACAAACAACCAGCATTCAAGTCAAGCATCACAAGCACACAAAAAAGTTTTAATTGGTCCTAATTTCTGAGCTATGTTCGCTTCGTCATGAGGTAAAACACAGGGTGTGACATGTTTATTTGGAGCCTCCTACTTCTTGTTGTGGAGTTGACCCAAGAAGTTTGTACGAGCAAGGAGATCGCATACTTCGTGAAGATCTACCCATAGTGAGGCTAGTCCTTCGTGGATGAAAGTCATTATGGAATAGTCAAGGTTGCTACGTCGTGGACTCTCGCGACCGCTACACTCCGTAGCTTGAAGACTCCATAAATCTGGATGTATGATAGAGCCACCTATCGGAACCACGGGAAAAATCTTCGTGTCTACAACTGCGTTTGATCTTCCTTTCTCGACCCTCTTACATATGCTTGTCTTAATTTCCGTTGCCATATTGGTTGAATAGCGTGTTAGGGTGCATTAGACTTGTCATAATTGCTAAAATCTGCCAACCAATTAACTCAGGAAAAGGTTAGGTTGTAATTCTTGCAAGTAATCTATTCACCCCCCTCTAGACGTCTCTTCTATCGATCCCTTCATTTTTGGCTAGCAAAGATATTGAGAAAGCACCACATGTTGAAGGATCTATGACAATATACCTTCTATGTGAATATAAAAAAACATAAATCACTATGTTGTCTTCCTTGTCCAACGTCAGCAATTTTGGCATAAAATATTTAATGGGGGCTCACAATCATAAAAGAAGTACAAGGTAGTGTATTTGCATGTCAATCTTCTCTGTGCTTATTAATTCTTTCATGAATTGCATCATTGACCAATGCTATGTTTGTCAATCTCCAATAAATTTTACTACTTATACTTTTCCTTATGTGATGTCATTACTTACCATAAGATTAGCATATGATTGCAACAAGCAAGTAAAGAAGCAAAAGCTCAAACTAAACTTTATTATATAACTCTCATTCGATTACATAGATAGCTAGATCATGAAACTAGCACTCAAAAATAGATCATACTAGACTTTTTTCAACTAAATCACGGCTAAGGATCGAAATAAAAATAAGTGAAGGTAAATAAAAGTGATGGTGATATGATACCGGGGCATCTCCCCCATGCTTGGCTCGAGCCAAGGGGAGTGCCCATACCTGTGTACTCAAGTGTCCTTTGGTGGTGAAGATGATGAAGGTGGTGGTGATGAAGTGTTACACTTAAGCCTCAAAATATTTTCACGAGTGAGAAATTTATTCTGAACACGACCTGCTTAGAAACCCCTAAAAGCTTGAATTTTAGTGGGGGTGAGATGACTGTAAAAGGTTGAAGGATATCTTCTTCCTTCTCCTCTTCCGTGGGCATTGATTGCCCTCCTTCTTGAGCTTGATCCCTCATAGCTTCATTGCCCTTGTCTTCATTGTTGGCATCTTTTGGCTCCTCTCTACTCAACTCCATCTTCATCAACCAATCATATTATTCGTATTACTTACCCCCTCTTTTCAGGATTCTGGAGTGTTCTAAAAGGTTTATTTTATGTGTTCCTCTGGTTTCATGGTTTGAATATTATTGCTTTCAACATTAATAGGCATACTTGAGATATGGCATTTAATTCTTTGTCCATTGACCACCTTCTGGTTAATACCTTCGGCATTATTAATCTTGATAGCTCCAGAGCAGTAAACCTCTTCGATAACATATGGTCCTTCCCATTTGGAAAGAAGTTTTCCTGCAAAGAATCTAAAACGAGAGTTGTACAAAAGAACATATTCTCCAACTTTGAATTCCTGCTTTTGGATTCTTTTTTCATGCCATCTATTAACTTTTTCTGTGAATAGTTTGGCATTTTCATAAGCTTGGGTTCTCCATTCATCTAATGAGCTAATACCAAATAACCTCCTTTCATCGGCAAGTTTGAAGTCGTAGTTGAGTTCTTTCATTACACAAAATGCTTTGTGTTCTAACTCTAGAGGAAAATGACAAGATTTTCCATATGCCATTTTGTATGGAGACATACCCATAGGATTTTTATAGGTTGTTCCATAGGCCCAGAGTGCATCATCTTCTTTATTAGACCAATTCTTTCGAGACCTACTGACAGTCTTTTGTAATATTAATTTTATTTCTCTATTGCTAAGTTCGACTTGACCACTAGATTGAGGATGATAGGGTGAAGCAATTGTATGGTTAAAATAATATTTATCAAGCATTTTGAGGAAAGCACCATGAATAATGTGTGAACCACCACAGTCATTAAATATCTAGGGACTCCAAACCTAGGGATAATAACTTCATTAAGCATTTTAATGGAGGTGTTATGATCAATACTACTAGTTGGAATAGCTTCTACCCACTTAGTAACATAATCAATAGAAACCAAAATATGATTGTACCCATTAGAGAAAGGAAATGGTTCCATATAGTCAAAACCCAAAACATTATTTTGGTTGTACAACAAGTGAATAATTCATAGGCATTTACTCACGCTTATTGATATTACCAATTCATTGACATTCATCACAAGACAAGACAAACTTACGGGCATCCTTGAATATTTTTTTCTTTTGTTCATATGTGAAACTGGTGGTATATATTTAGCAACAATATAGTTAGCATATTCAGCATACCAAGGAGTGTTTTGACAAACATTTATTGCAGCTAATTGTTCATCAACAAAACCATCACCAATAGGTAGTGGGTCATCAAGAATATTTTCTAAGCTAGACAAGTTATTCGCTACGGGGTTCTCAGCTCCTTTCCTATTAGTAATGTGTAAATCAAATTCCTGATGCAAGAGAACTCACTTAATTAGTCTAGGTTTAGCATCTTTATTTTCCATAAGATATTTTATAGCAGCATGATCAATGTGAACAATAACTTGGTAATCAACGATGTAAGATCTAAATTTATCAAAAGCAAACACAACTGCTAAAATTTCTTTTTTAGTCATAGCATAATTTCTTTGGGTTTTGTCTAGAGTTTTGCTAGCATAATGGATAACATTTAATTTCTTATCAACTCTTTGTCCTAGAACAGCACCAACATCATAATCACTAGCATCACACATGATTTGAAAAGGCAAGTTCGAATGAGGTGGTTGAAAAAATTGGTGCAGAAGTTAAGGCTTTCTTAAGTGTTTGAAAGGCTTCTACACAATCATCATAAAAAACAAATGGAATTTCCTTTTGTAAAATATTAGTGAAAGGCCTAGAAATTTTAGGAAAGTCTTTAATAAACCTCCTATAGAAACCATCATGAACAAGGAAACTCCGAATACCTTTAATATCTTTAGGACATTGCATTTTCTAAATTGCATCAACTTTATCTTGATCCACCTCAATACCTTGTTCAGATAATTTATGCCCCAAGACAATACCTTCATTAAACATAAAGCAGCCCTTCTCCCAATTAGATGAGATTAGTTTGTTCACATCTCTGCAAAACTCGATCAAGGTTGCTTAATCAATCATCAAAAGAAGTTCCATAAAAGGAAAATCGTCCATGAAAACCTCCACAATCTTTTCACAAAAATCAGGAATGTAGTAGTCATACATGTTTGAAAGGTAGCAGGTGCATTGCAGAAACCAAAAGGCATGTGTCTATAAGAGTAGGTTCCAAAAGGACAAGTAAAGGCGGTTTTCTCTTGATCAGGTTGTGATTCAGGTATTTGAGATAAAGCAAAATATCCATCCAAAAAACAAAAGAGTGTGTTCTATGATAATATTTCTAGCATTTGATCAATGAAAGGCACAGGGTAATCATATTTTCTAGTGGCTTTATTTAATTTTCTAAATTCAATTACCATTCTATAGCTAGTGACAATTCTCTATGGGGTAAGTTCATTCTTATCATTAGGAACAACAATAATACCTCCCTTCTTAGGACACAATGAACGAGACTTACCCGTCTACTATCAGCTATCGGATTAATTATACCTGCTTCCAAAAGCCTTAATATTTTACTTCTTACCAATTCTTTCATCTTAGGATTCAAGTGTCGTTGGTGATCAACAATGGGTTTAGCATCAGGTTCCATATCAATCTTGTGCTGACATAGAGTGGGACCAATGCCCTTAAGATCATCAAGAGTATATCCAATAGAAGCCCGGTGCTTCCTCGGAAATTTTAATTATCTTTCTTCTTCATTTTCTGAAAGGTTAGCACTAAGAGTAACATGATATATCTTTTTCTCATGAAGATAAGCATACTTCAAAGTGTCAGGCAATTGTTTTAACTCGAACACAGGCTCACCTTTAGGTGGATGAGGACCACCTAGAGTTTCAATAGGAAAATTGTATTTTAGGAGAGGTTGTTGTTCAAAGAATTTTTTTATCTATTTCATTACTTTCATGCAAGTGCATATCATTTCCATGGTCTAGCAAATATTGTTCTAGTGGATCAGTTGGAGGAACAACAATAGAAGAAAGACCAATTATTTGATCCTTACTATATAATTCTTTATTACGGGGTTGTCTACTAAACTTCGAAAAGTTGAAATCATGAGACACATCACCAAAATTAACACTAATGGTTTCTCTCTTGCAATCTATCTTACCATTAACATTGTTCAATAAAGGTCTACCAAAGATAATGGGACAAAAGTCATCTTGTGGGGAACCAAGAACTAGAAAAGCCCCATAGAAGAATTCAACATCTCTAACAATCCCAAGTGGTGTGATGGTGTCTATATTAGCAATTTTAATAGTAACGTCAATGTCTTCTATTTCAGCAGGTGCTATGTCATTCATAATTTCTTCGTATGAAGTAAAAGAAATAGCACTCACACTAGCACCATATCACATAAACCATGATAGCAATGTGATCCTATTTTAACTGAGATAAGAGGCATGCCAACTACGGGTCTATGTTTATCTTTTTCATCTGGTTTGGCAATTCTAGTAGCTTAATCAAAGAAGTAAATAGCATGCCCACCAATATTTTCTACCAAGATATCTTTAATCATAGGAACACTACGTTCCAATTTAATTTGTTAAGAGGGCATTGGTGCTTTAATATTACTTTTGTGAACTACATTTGATACCTTAGCATGTTCTTTTATTGTAAGAGGGAAAGGTGGTTTTTCAATATAAGTAGTAGGCACAATTGGATCAACATTGTAAATGATAGATTCATCTTTAGCTTTTACCGGTTCTTTCATTTCTTTTTTAATAGGGGGTGATATTTAAACCACTTATCCTTAGGGAGATCAACATGAGTAGCAAATGATTCACAAAAAGAGGCTACTATCTCAGTGTCAAGGCCATAGTTAGTGCTAAACTTGTGGGAAGCATCGATATTCATAAAAGATTTAACACAAACAAACTCAAGCTAAATACCTGACTCATAAAAGAACTAGTACAAGAGTTGAGTTTAATTCTTTCTAGGAGATACCACTTTAATTCAATTGTCTCCTTCATAAAACAACCAGTACAAGAAGTATCGAGCATGGATCGATCATTATGAGAAAGCCGAGCACAAAAAGTCTGAATCATAATTTCTCTCAAGAGATCATGATTGGGGCATGAATATAACATTAAATTAATCCTCCATAAAGCTATAGCGATGCTTTATCCTTCACGAGGCCAAAAATTATATATATAATTCTAATCACGATGAACTAGATGCATAGGATAAAAATTTTGGTGGAATTCGAATTTCAATCGATTCCAATTCCATGATCCAATGTCATCACATATCCTATGCCATGTGAATGCTGTACCTTCAAAGATAAAGGGAAAAACTTATTCTAAACCTCATCTCCGGATAAACCTGCAAGCTTACATAATCCAGAAATTTCATCCACATATATTAGGTGCATATCAGGATGTTCAGTTTCGTCTCCTACATAAGGATTAGCTAGAAGTTGTTCTATCATACCCGAAGGAATTTCATAGCCAATGATGTATCAGGTAGTTTGATAGCAAGATGATTGGTAACGAACAAGTAACAGTAACTGTAATGGTAAATAAAGTGCAGCAAAGTAGACCAATCCTTTTGTGGCAAAGGACAGGCCAAATGGTCTCTTATAATAAGGAAAGCATGCTTGAGGGTACACGCGAATTTCATCTAGTCACTTCATCATGTTGGTTCGATTCACATTCGCTACTTTGATAATTTGATATGTGGGTGGACCGGCGTTTGGGTGCTTTTTTCTTACTTGAACAAACCTCCCACTTATGATTAACCCCCTCGCAAGCATCCGCAACTACAAGAAAAGTATTAAGATAAAACCTAACCATAGCGTTAAACATGTGGATCCAAATCAGCCCCTTACGAAACAACACATAAACTAGGGTTTAAGCTTCCATCACTCTAGCAGCCCATCTTCTAATAGCTACCCCACAATGCATTCCCTTAGGCCCAAAGATGGTGAAGTGTCATGTAGTCGACGTTCACATGACACCACTGGGTAATCACAACATTCATATCATCAAAATATCGAACACATGACTTCTCCCATGACCTCAAGAACAAAGGTAACTACTCACAAATGATATTCATGGTCAAGATCATAGGGGTATTAAATAGCATAATGGTTCTAAACATATAATATTCCACCAAATAAACAATATAGTAATAAACTACGTAATGTAATCAACACAACTAGTCACCCACAGGTACAATATGAGGTTCCAGAACAAAGATTGAACACAAGAGATGAACTAGGGTTTGAGAGGAGATGGTGCTCTTGAAGATGTTGATGATGATTGGCCTCCCAAAGATTAGCTACCAGTTGTTCTATCATACCCGAAGGAATTTCATAGCCAATATTTTCAGTAGGTGTAGAAGGTTTAGGTGCAACTAATTGTGATATCGGTCGAGGTGAAGATACCCAGAACAAACGCCTCAAAGTATTGTTTTCCATAGCAGCAAGAGACAATAAATTTCAGCACGTAGTATAAAATTTTACATACCTGTATCCACTTACCAAGAGCGCTTCACTCCCCGGTGATGGCGCCAAAAAAGAGTCTTGATGACCCACAAGTGTAGGGGATCAATCATAGTCCTTTCGATAAGTAAGAGTGTCAAACTCACGAGGGGCAGAAGGAAATGACAAGCGGTTTTCAGCAAGGTAATTTCTGCAAGCACTGAAATTGTAGGTAACATGTATTTTGATAGAAATATAATTGGTAACGAGAAAGTAACATTAATGGTAATGGTAACTAAAGTGCAGGAAAGTCGCCCAATCCCTTTATGGCATAGGACAGGACTAAAGGGCACGAGGGATGCAGCTCTAGCGAGAGTGACACCTGTCTGTATCCCGATGGACCACGCGGACATCTTCCTCGATAGCAGCTGACCTAGCGAGAGGCGCCACGGTCGCTCTGGCCAACGTAGCCCCTCCGGTCTCCACCGTCCAACCAATGGAGCTCATCGACTAGACGAGCTCCTCTAAATATTCGTTCTGAGCTGAGGAAGGTCATGACGATGGTGGAGGCACGGCGTTTGTTTGCATCCATGGCATAGTGAATATTCTGTGCAGTTCATCTTGATGTAAGATGAATTGTTTGTATATTACTGAGCATATGCAATAATGTCAACTAATCCGTTGCAAAATAAGGCATTTTCTAGTAGAACTTTTCCAAATGTTTGTGTCATATGTTTGTGGGATGTGGAAATTTAGAATGAATTTGACGTCTACGACTGAAATTCACTATGAACTGTGCGAGATGAACCCGCCTTGACAAATCTCAGAAAGAGCTACCCACCTTCGGCGATGAAAAAAATTCGTAGTTTTGTGACATGACATTTCGTTAGAGCATAGAGCATACACATTTTATTATTTTTGGACCGCGTGCGATCTTGGTTGCTCCTGCCCAGTTCCTTTTCCAAAATTTAATTGGAAGCGGTATTTCAACTGCATGCCTCCCTTTCTCGTCCACCGCACCGACCATATAGTAAAATATCAGCTGCCGAGACATTTGAACCGTCGCCGTCCCTCGTCCACCACATATCCACCCACACCATTAGTACTAAATTTTTCAGCAGCAACGGCACATGCACAAACAGCCCCCCCCCGTCCGCACAACATCCCCCTTCCCGCTTCCTCCCCCGCTTGAACCCTAGCTCGCCCCCGTCGCTACCTCCCACCACCAACGTTAGTCGGTCTGCCCGTGCCTCATAGCTACACAAGTTCAGGGTCCCCATTGATCCCCTGATTTTTTAGATGAGGTTGGTGGTGTCCCTTTCTCCTAGATCCCCATCCCATAATCTAGAGAGTTGCAGCCTAATAAGCCCCACCACATCTCTAGTGGAGCTCAAGCAGGTCTATCATGGACTCTCCGGCGTATGCTGGCGAGGTGGGCGCCGTTCGCACCGACCCTTCGATCCCAGACGAACATCTCGCCGCGGAATCCGGTGAGGACGATGCCTATGTTGCCATGCCAAAGGCTTCAAGTCTACGGAATAGCGTATTCCTATATCACAGGAGAGCTGGCTACGACATCAAGATCGCCAACATCACTGACTTCACTCGGGACATGTCACAAGTTAAGTGTTCCACCGGCAACACCTCTGGTTCAACCGCCATATGTCTCTTCAAAGGACCCACTACTGATCTCCTTCGCCTCGCGGTCATGCATTTGCAATCCTTCTACACTGTCGATCCCCTTTTTTCATTTCTGAAGGAAATGTTCTATGGCAGTGGCTTGTGGTCCTTAGTTACAAATCCATATCTCATCCACCAAGATAATGGCACACACTACGGCTGTTACAAGGGGAAACATCCCATCTGCGACATCAGGGAGTGCACCCTGGGCACCTCTTATCCCAAGTGGAAGGAGCCCATCCATGACAAGTGAGGCAACATCCTGTGTGCAAATCATACCTTTTATGTCTAGATGTCATGTACCCATTGTTGTACTAGATTTTGCCATGTGGTAATCATGAAGTGTTTAATTGACCACTTGTCTGGTTCTCAAGAAGAGGCCTTGCTTTTCTGTATCTGGTTGTTAGATTGGTTTCATTGAGTATTTGTCAAGTCAATGGATATAGTTGGTTATTACAGTGAGCATGAATTCCTTGTTTCTTGTAGTAATTCACAATGTGATGTTCATTAGGTGCAAGTATGAATTGTGTAGTTCAATTTCATCAATACCACCTGTTATGCCTGGTGTTGTTAACGTGTGCCCTTAACTCCCGCTTTAAACATTTATGCCTTCTTTCTCTGAATTTGGTTGCCAAGTTGGTTGCAGTGATCATTTGTCTAGTTTTCAAGCATATGCCTTTCTTCTGTGTATCTGGTTGTTAGGTTGATTGCAGTCAGCATTTGTCTAGTTTTCAAGAAGAAGCTTTGCTTTCCTTATCTCGTTGTTAGATTGGTTCCATTGAGCATTTGTCCAGTGTCAAATGGCTATATTTGGTTGTTATAGTGAGCATATATGCCTTGTTTATTTCAAGCAGATACCTCGTATACTTGGTTGTTGTTAAGCTTGTTGTACTTATCATGGCTTTACTTGTGCTTGCACAGGACAACAATGGGAGTGGCCAACATTTTCCACCGAGGTTTTTTCATCCCCCCTCTTATACTCCATCTGTTCCATCATGTAGTGCATAGAGATTTTTGTGATGTATCTACATATACCATCAAAAATATATACAATATGAAATTTTGTGATGTATTTAATGAAATGGAATTCCAATTCTAGATGTAAATGTTTTTCTCTACAAACTTGGTCAAAGTATGTAAATATTGACTTCTCAAAATGTTTATACACAACACATTGTGGAACTGATGGAGTAATATATTACACCAGCCTGTAACTGCATTTTAGCTTCTAATATCGTCTTCTTGCTTGTAGGTACGTATGTCTTAGGTAAAAGATCCATTCATGGACCCTTTTACCGTGTGGGGCAATGAAATATTCATGAACCAGCATCAAGTGAGTAAACTGAAAATGATTGTTAGGGAAAAGAGACAAACAATGCCAATTAAACTATTTGTTCACGCTTTGTCCAACACAACAGTGAGTTGTAGGATGGTAACTACGAACTCTTTAGGCTTCTATTAGTATTTCCCATAATGAGTTGTCACACAACAATGTCTAAATCTTTTTATTTTCCACTAGTTCCCAAAGCAGTTCACTCAAGATTACCTCGCAAAGTACATGATTGTTGGACATGCAATGAAGGTTAAAATATATCATCGAGACTACAATGACCATCGAGAAGTCGTAATGAAGACAGTGAAGGATGGGCGAGCGACCATCACTAGGGGTTGCCCTAGAGTCGTTCATGCATTAGGCATGGAGGAGGGCACAATATGGGCATTCTGCTTCACCTTCTCCAGCATACAAAATGTATTTTGGCTCTCTCTTTACTATATTTAGTACAACTGTCCTTCCATCATTTGTTTATTTGTCCCTTGTGTAGTTTTCCTTTTTTTAGAATTGATGATTATGTAGTTATTGAGTATGTGTACATGTGAATCGAATTATGCATTCGTTCTTAAACCTACATTTGAACATGATTCGATATGAAATACATGAATTCCTACTTTCAAATTTAAATTATGTGAATTACGAATAAAGGTATTTAATTAGGGGGAAATCATGTTCTGCATGCCATTATAGTGCACACAGTTTGAGAAAGCAAAACGTCTACGATAAACTTCAACACCACATACATTTCTCCAATCGAGGCGTGTGTGATGAATCTCGCCTTCACAAATGGTTAGACGAGAAAGAACGTGTGATATTAACAACACCAGCGTTTGTGCTAGTCTC
Organism: Hordeum marinum; assembly: GCA_022496015.1. Taxonomy (NCBI): domain Eukaryota; kingdom Viridiplantae; phylum Streptophyta; class Magnoliopsida; order Poales; family Poaceae; genus Hordeum; species Hordeum marinum. The sequence continues at coordinate 204,345,001 of CM039675.1, read as the reverse complement.
CTTATCACACATGGTTTTGTATTTTGAACTATGTATCATATTGTGCCCATCATAAATGTTGGTCAAAAAACAACGTGTGCGATAGGCCTTCATCCGACACAGTTAGTCTGAATGACACGTTTGGGAAGTATGGATCACACATTTTGGATGTTTTATAAATCACAAACGTTTATCCAAAACACCGCATGTGGGATATATTCAACCTTCGCATACCATATTATAATGATAAACATATGCACCCTTTTATCATATCACAAACGATCATAGTGGAACTAATGTGTGTGATAGCTCCCTTATCATACACGCTTTATAATCGTGAACTGTTTGTGATTCGATGCAAATTGTAAACGGCGTACCACAGAATAGCGCGTGCGATGTTAGTGTGACCTCACAAGAGTTGCAAGGATGAATCGTATGGGAAATACACCATATCTCAAATGATTGCCCGGTGACCCTAGTTTGTGATAGATGCGGACATCCAATATGCTCAGTTTTGCCATGTTTGTGTTCATTGGCCACCATCGCCCATAGGTTTGTTGTCTCGTGTGGGATGGATCCCCCCTATAGCCCACACATGCAAGGCAATAGTCTAGAACTACGTCACAAAATGGGGTTAATACCCATTTGTATAGCATGTCGTTGCACCACTTCAAGAGGAGTCTCGAGGAAATTTTTCTAGAATGAGATATTCAGACCAATGTTTTCTTTCTCAAAGTTATCTTGCTCTAGATTTCACCTAACAATTTTCCTAAGGATTGTTGCTATTATGGTGCTTGTCAATGATCCAAGTATTCTTTAATCCTATCGGTGAAAGAAGTGTTGATATCTTTGTTGATCTAAATCAAATCAATTGTTTCAGTTAATGGCCGGTTTTAAGAGGTTTTCCATAAGCCCACAACAAGGTTATTCTATTCGTTGTTGGTTTTCAAACAACTCCATTCAATCCTTCTTTGTAAGGATGCTTTTCAAATTCAGTTGTGGTAGAACTTGTCATTTTCTTCTCCATTCTTTTCTTTCAATTTATCTAGATCCTACTCTATTGTTATGAAGGCATTGTGATGTTGCTCTCTTCGAGCCATCATCTTGTTTTGGCAATACCATGTTCTTTTCTTGCCTATCCTTGTGGTTAGTGTGTTATGTCATCTTTCCAAGATCTTTCCATGTTAACAAGTTTTGGATCTCTTCCAAACCGGACTGCTGCACGAATTTGTTATTTCTCGTTCTCTGTCTATCTATTTTCAACCATAGTGGTTTCTATTGTTTCATGCCACTTCTAGTCTTTCCATCTCTTTGCAACCTCCAAGTTTTGTTCTTTTCACTCAGGTTGTCAAAGAAGCAACTAAATGTTACCTCTTCCTCTTGGTGTTTCATTTTCTCTTCGTCTTGTTATTACTAGATCTCAGGGCAAGATCTTTTTGTAGAGGGGGAGAGTTGTAGCAGACCGATACCGACGCTATAGATGCCTTCAATATATTTTGTTATCGTCATGTGATTTATTTGTTTCTTGCGTTAATAATCGAATCATCAGCACTACTACAACACTCCGTTGCCATTGTTTTTCCGAAACTTGCATCCCTTCGTAGTTGTAGGTTCTCCCTGTTCTCGTTGTTAACTGTTTCGATACCAAACATACTTGCACATGCCTATGACATCATCAAAATATCATGTTAGAAGGGGGATAAAATTTTCTCCGAATAGGTTGAAAGTTGGTGTGCGGTCTTAGTATATTGCAGGTAGACTACCTGCCAAATATTGTTGCATTTTCAGCTCGTTTGATAACCGGACTTTTAAACCTATAGCGGCACTATAGCTTGTTTTAACGTGAGACATTTTCAGAAATAAACAGTTGTGTTGGGCCGGCAAACCTCCCTCTCTTATCATCCTACCCCATCTACACAGCCCACCTGATCCACCTAGCCTAACCCCATGATCAAAACCGTCCGATCACGATCGGATGGTTTAAAAACTGTCGAAAACCCTCAACGCTTGCACCCCTGCCTATTTAAGCCCTCCTACCCTGCTAAAAATGGCAAACCCTAGCTCCATGCACCTCCCTCCACCTCCATTGCGCAGATCCACCCCGAGTCCATACGTGGCTAGCCCGGGAGCGGACCGAGTGCCGCCGTTCTATGCAACCGCAAGGAGGTCCTCTTCCTCCTAACTCTCCTGTAGTGCTCACATCCTCGGTGACCCCGCCACAGGCTACTTCACGCTATCCGGCATTGTCGGAGGACCTCACTAGCGACCCTGTGTCGCACCATCGCCTGACTCTAGCACCACGCCGTCTGAGATCTACCACGCCACTAGAGGGAACGACAAGACTTGCCACCTTACGCTCCTCTGGCCTCCTCGTTGTCACTATCGAACGTTATCACTGCCTTGCCACGACCACGCCACCGACAAGACCTACGCCGCCGCCCTACCGTGACCTCGCCCGCGACCAGTCATGGCAGCATCACCGCTCGTCCCTAATCCATATTAGTTCATGAGGATCTATCGTGATGAGGAAATCAATACCATTTTTACACCCACAACCCATGCGGCAATACATACTAGACCAATTAATAGACCTCGCGCACGCCAATTGAGTTACCAGGTACTCTGGTTTCTAGGAAATACTTCTAATGTTCATGAACATATGATGCTGCCTAAATTAGATACTTTTGTTTTACTTTTGAATGAAGGACCTTGAATAAACAAGGATGGCCATTGGAGCAGGATCAAACATGGAGGAGAAGACGTGCATGCATTCTAAGACTTTTTCAAAAAATGTTGTTGAGCAGAAAAATGAGCGCAAAACAACAGTGACAGAAAAGAGAGAGAAAATTCAGACTGTGTTTTTCCCTTGATACGTGTCGCGTCATGATTTTGTTCGTGTTTTATGCTCGCGTCTCTAGTACAATCTAGCCTACGACCAACATGGTACCGTCGTTGAGTGTTTATTCAGCTTTGCATCTCTGGACTAATTATTGTTGACATTTTTGCTACCATATTATAATCCATCCCGGCTGCACATACTGCTAATTCGTGTGTTTGACACCACCTAGCAATCGCTTTATCCAAGCTGTCGGGACCCTGATCCTAAGTCATATGAATCCAGACTGTAACATATCACATCACTTTGCAGCCTCACGCATGGTAAGCTCCACGGCTGCAGCCTTACCTTAGTCGGGACCGTTTGCGTCTTTTGGCTCACGTATGTGAACATGTCGCTGGCAATCAAACGACAGAGAACCCGGGCCAACATGACTAGTCATATAACCCAAGTGGCACATCTATATGGAAACAGGCATACATAACCCAACAATGCAGGTGTCGACCTCAAGCGCGTGTAGACGAGTCATAGAAAGCTACAAGGACTCCATTACATCGTGAGACATAAATGCCATCACCATACGTAGACGAGTCGTAGCAGGCTACAGGGACTCCATTACACTACAAGACATTTCCCCGAAGGGACAGACACAACAGCAAGGAAGGATACATGTCGGTCAATCAATGTGTCTGGAGCAGTAGCAACTACCAAGGCCCGATGGAAGCACAAAGAGGCAATTTCCCGTAAAGAGTACTACTAAAGGCACACGACTAGGTGTCGGATCCCATACATACCGTTGCACATCACACGTACACACGACATGCCCGATATGCATTGATACAACCATGTCATCACAACATAACCATACAACAACTTTTATTTAAGGGGCTCAGACGAGCCTTGCATAACATGTTCTTACAAATAGGGGTCACATGACCCGACACTCAAGTCATACAAACAAGTCATACAAACCAAGCGGAAGCATAAGATATCTAAGTACATCCAGATGAAAGGGTAAAAAGGCACATGGCCTGACTATCTAGAGCCCGCCACAGGGCATAAGGTCGTAGCTGGGACACCAGCTATTCGGCATCGTCAACATCTAGATAGAACCCACCTGATGGGTCCTGGGTCTCATCTGCAACATTTATTAAGCAAACGTGAGTACAAACGTACTCAGCAAGTCTTTAAAACAGACTTAGTCTATTCATGCTCATGTATCAACAAGGGGAGTGGTGAATTTTATGCAGCAATGCCAGCTTTGACTCATGGCTAACCTACACTACACCATTTTTAGCTCTTGTTTAGATTTTAGTTATCACACACGAGTCCACTAAGTCCATGACGATACACCACCATGGATTCACTTCCCTCTCCTGGGAGAGTGCCATCCACGGTACTCACACTTGTCTTGATATTTTTGGAGTATCCATTTGATTATCTATGAACAGCATAAGTTTTCCAAGTAGTCCATATCCTAGGACGCAGCTATTCGAATAGTTTCATACACTACAAGAGTGTGCTTCTTCACACACGCTCTCGCCACTTATCAGTGTGTGCTCTTAAAACCATGCACCTCGGCAACCTTCAAGCGGAAGCCCAGAGAGGGAGTCGGCCACGACCGTCAATCACATAAGACCTCTAGTCCAGGCTATCGCTTACCCGTATAGAAGTTCAGCCAAAGTATCCGCTACGGCCCCAAACGATGTGCGCAGGGTGCCCAAGCCCACCATTCGGGTGACCCTTGGTACACCGTGCCACTACGTACCGCGTCGTAACCCACCCCTAGGGTCAGCGCTACGCATGGCCTCCAACATGCTATAAACACCAAAAACTACTTGCAACTCCTGGACTAAGGACTAAGCGATTGAAATGTCGAGAGGGTTAATTAAGTGTCCCAACGTGTGGTAGTAATTAGTCTTGGATTACAAACACGGAACTCAGTTCCTAAGAACGGTCCCAATGAGACAACCCGCTATGTACTCCTACATAGCCTCTCCTCGCAACCTTTACCAACTCGGTTACATCTTAAGGCTATCACATCACAACATCATTATTTCACTCCAGTTCATCACCCAGATGAATCGTACCTGACACAAATCTAAGCATGGCAAGCATAGCAGGCAAAGTAAGCTAAGCACATCATGGCACAAGCATCTACCAGGTATGCTAGGTTGCAAGGTTTAGCTATTTACTGTGACAATGACAGGTCATGCAAAAGAATAAGTTCATCTACGTGTATGAAAGACAAGTGAACGTTTGTCCTAATGCAATAAACAAGAGCAGGAGCGAGAGAGTGGGATGTTATCAAAATGATCAAAGGGGGTTGCTTGCCTTGCTGGGTAGCGGAAAGGTTCTCTCCTTCGTTGGAATACTCGGGGGTATCCTTAGAAGCAGGGCCTACCGCAATGCAGATAAATAACAATCAATACACACAAGGGCTACAATATGATGCATGATCATGACATGGTAGCATATAAGGATGGTCTAGTGCAACTATTGTCCAACTTAGTTTGAAGTGAGCTTGAATATAGGTTCAAAATCAATCTCCATTTCATATTCCATATACTAACCTATTAGTAAATGTCAATGTTCATCTACATAGGTTGCTCTAACATGCATGATAATAGCACCATTAGATTCATTGGATTTTTCTAATAAATTTTCATATATAAATTATTTTCATGTGAGTTACAGATCAATTTATATGAATTTTTGAAGTTTTAAACATTTTCCGGAATTATTTTAAAACTAGAAATTCCTTTATTACATCATCCTGACGTCATCATGGTGTCAGCAGGTTAGCTGACCAGTCCAGGTCAAACCTGACGTGCGGGGCCCGCACGTCAGCGACACAGGACTAATCCCCGCACTGACCAGGGTTTGACCCGCATCTGGGGCCCACTGGTCAGTGGCTGGGGGGCTAATTAGCAGGGGGATTAGCCCATGATGGCCTTCCACATTAGCACGCCGGAGGCCAACCGGCGGCGACCAAAAACACGGTGGTGACTCGCCGGACTTGCATCCGGTGGCCATTTGGCATGCGGAGGGCACCATAAGGTAGCCCGGGCTCGCGCGCGTCTAACGAAGCCGCAAAGGGGGCTCGGGGTCGCCGGAGACGACGCCCAAGTCGAGCTTGGCGGAGACAGGGGCTCGGGCAAGACTGGCTACTGCGCTAGAGGGCACGGGGAAGAAGGGGGAGAGGGGGAGGAGCACCAGCGGCTCTCCGCGGTTCCAGCAGAGGCGATGGCAAGGTCGGGGGAGGTATGGACGAGGCAAATCGTCGAGGTGGAGCTCCGGTGGCCGGTGGGGAAGAAACGGCAGTGGCGCGTCGTGGAGGGCTCCCGACGTCGACTGGCTTCACGGGGAGGATGAGGGGGTCGCTGCGGGGCTCTTGGGGGCTCAGAAGGGCGCGGGGGTGGCTAGAACTACGGCGGCGCGGCGGCGACGAGCTCGGCCATGGCGGGCAGAGAGGGGGAGAGCAAGAGAGAGAGAGAGCTCGCGAGGGGGACAAGGAGAGGACAAAGAGGCCACGGCAGGGAGGCCTCACGCTGGCGCTCTCCGAACCCTCTAGGCCAGCAGCCAAGCAGGGAGGAGGTGGTCGGCGTGTGCCCGCATGCGGCGAGCGCACGCCCCTGTCCTCCTGGCGACAGGACAGGGATGACTAGCCATGGACCAGTGGGCCGGTTCCCCCTAGGCCTTTGCCCTTTTTCGTTTCTTTTCTTTCTGATTTTCTATTTCTGACATTTGTTTTATTTCTTTTTCAGGTACAAATGCTATGATAAAATATCCCAAATATTTTATAATATCAAGTTTGAATATTTCAAACTCCAATAAAAAGTTTCAGGATATTTTGAAATATAAAGTATTGATAATGCTTTATTTGGCATTTTCAGAGGCTTTGTTATTTATTTTTAAATTGTGATAATTGTTCAAATATTTAAAATGGTCCCTGATCTATTCATGTCAATATTTATCACACATAGGGAACATTTTGTATTGGCATATTGAGTTTGTTGAGTTTTCACAAACTTTTAATTAATTTGATTCCATTGTGAGCTTGGGGTTTCTTTTAATCCCCATTTCATGTTGATGCGAAATTGAAACATGATGCACACACATGCTATCCTATGACATATAACTAGGGATGTGACAACTCACCCCCACTCAAAAGAATCTCGTCCCAAGATTTTGAAGTCGTCGGGAAGAGCGTAGGGTACTCTAGTCGAAGATGATCTTCTCTTTCCCATGTGGCCTCCTTTTTTTAATGGTGTGACCACTGAACCCTGACAAACTTGATGTTCTAACGCCGAGTGGTATGCTCGGCTTGATCAAGAATACGAACAGGGTATTCTCGATATGTAATGTTATCTTGGAGATCAAGCGCTTCGTGGTCTACTTCACGGACAGGGTCCGAGAAGCAACACCTAAGTTGCGAGACGTGGAAGACATCATGAACCTTGGAAAGATGCGGCGGAAGTTCCAATTGGTAGGAAACCTCTCCTCGTTTAGCAAGAATGCGAAAAGGTCCAATGTAACGAGGAGCCAACTTTCCCTTGATACCGAATTAATGGGTACCCTTCAAAGGTGTAACCCAAAGGTAAGCCTTCTCGTCAACTTCATACGTCACAGCCTTATAACGGCTATTATATTGGCAATTTTGACGAGATTGGGTTGTTTTCAACTTTTCACGAATAATGCGAACTTGCTCCTCTGCATCCTGGATCATATCCGGGCCAAAGAGTTGCCTCTCTCCGGTTTCTGACCAGTTAAGAGGTGTTCGACACCTTCGTCCATAGAGAACTTCAAAAGGGGCTTTGCCCAAGCTTGATTGATGACTATTGTTATAAGAAAATTTGGCAAATGGAAGACATTTCTCCCAGTTCATACCGAAGGATATAACACAAGCTCGAAGCATGTCTTCGAGGATTTGGTTGACTCGCTCAACTTGACCACTTGATTGCGGGTGGAAAGCAGTGCTAACGGATAGATGAGTCCCCATAGCGGTTTGAAAGCTTTCCCAAAATAGGGAAGTAAAGATACTTCCACGGTCTGAGTTAATATCCAATGGAACATCATGAAGAGAGACTATTCAAGAAACATATAACTCTGCTAGCTGACTAGCAGTTATACTCTCCCGAACAGGAAGAAAATGAGCCACTTTGGAAAGGCGGTCAATGACCACAAAGATAGCATTATTGCCTCTCTTGGTCCTGGGAAATCCGGTAACGAAATCCATACCGACCTTATCCCATTTCCATTCGGGAATAGCTAAAGGCTAAAGGGTGCCAGCAGGCCTTTGATGTTCTGCTTTCACGCGATGACAAACGTCGCAATTAGCAACGAACTGGGCAATTTCTCTCTTCATCCTAGTCCACCAGAACCTCCGGCGTAGGTCCTGATACATCTTGGTACTACCCGGATGAATTGTGAGAGGAGAATCATGAGCCTCCTTAAGGATCAACTGTCTTAAGCGTGTGCTGTTGGGAACCACCAACCGATTTTGGAAGAACACAACACCCTCATCGTCCTTGGAGAAATCTTTAGCGTTTCCACTAGCAATATTCTCCTTGATCCGGGATATACCCTTATCATACTTCTGGACAGCTACTATTTGATCCTTAAGATTAGGTTTCGCCACCAAGTTGGATAGGAATCCTTGAGGAACAATGTGAAGGTTTAACTTCCGAAATTCCTCATGGAGAAGTGCTTGACCTTGTTGTAACATTGGGTTGTTACAATAAGACTTACGACTTAGTGCATCAGCCATAACATTGGCTTTCCCCGGGGTGTAAGTTATCCCTAAGTCGTAATCTGTAATCAACTCAGCCCATCGTCTTTGCCTGAGATTCAAATCCGGCTGGGTGAAAATGTATTTCAGACTTTGGTGATCAGTGTAAATTTTGAAACGATTACCCAGAAAGTAATGTCGCCAGGTTTTCAGTGCATGGACCACAACTGCAAGCTCAAGATCATGTGTTGGATAATTATCCTCATGTGGACACAACTGTCGATATGCGTATGCAATCACATGTCGATCTTGCATGAGAATGCAACCTAGTCCTTGTCATGAGGCGTCGCAATAGATAACAAAGTCCTTAGAGAAATCTGGTGGCACCAGAACAGGAGCAGAGGTCAATCGTCTTTTCAACTCCTGAAAACTGTGCTCACATTGTGGAGTCCACTTGAACTTTTTATCTTTCTTGAGGAGTTCCGTCAGAGGTTTCGCAACCTTGGAGAAATTCTCGACAAAGCGGCGATAATAGCTCGCTAAGCCAAGGAAACTCCGAACTTGCTTAACCGATTTAGGTTGAGTCTAATCAAGGATGGCCTGAACTCTCTCGAGATTGACAGCAATACCTTTACCAGAGATCACGTGGCCCAGATAGGTCACTTCTGGCAGCCAAAATTCACACTTGGAGAATTTGGCATACAGACGGTGCTCTCGAAGTTTCATCAATACCAGCCTTAGATGCTCGGCATGTTCCTGTTTGTTCTGTTTGTTCCTCAAGTAGATGAGTATGTCGTCAAGGTAAACCATGACGAATTTATCCAAATATGCCATGAAGATCGAATTCATCAAGCAAGAGAAGGTGGCTGGGGCATTCGTTACACCGAAGGACATAACGGTGTACTCGTATTGGCCATAACGAATAAAAAACCGTTTTTGGAATGTCCCCGTTTCTAATTATGATTTGATGGTATCCCAACCTCAAATCCATTTTGGAAAAGACAGAGGATCCAGCAAGTTGATCATACTAATCGTTGATCCTGGGGAGCGGATACTTGTTCTTTATGGTGACCAGATTCACTGGCCGATAATCCACAACCATCTGATCCGATACATCCTTGTTCTTGACGAAGAGGATGGGACAAGCCCAAGGAGAAGAACTAGGACGGATGAAACCTTTCCTCCAAGCTTCATAGAGTTGGATCTTAAGTTCGTCTAGTTCTAAGGGTGCCACCTTATAGGGTCTTCTGGCTATTGGGACAGTCCCTGGGATGAGCTCTATCACAAACTCAACATCTCTTACAGGTGGAATTCCTGGTAGTTCTTCTAGAAAGACATCTGGAAAATCACGGAATACCGGAATATCTTCTAATTATGGAAGAGGGCTAGCATTGAGGGAATAGAGTTGGCGCTTGGTTGTTCGAGTGGAGACATTAACTATCTCAACCGATGGATGTGTAAGTTGAACATTCCTAGTATGAGTATCAATCTTAGCATAGTGGGCTTTCATCCAGTCCATGCCTAAGATGATATTGATGTCCGAAGACTTGAGGCTTATCAAAGATGCTAGGAAGACTAACCTATCCACCAGAATCTCATTATCATGGCTCACTCTAGAAGTTTTCCACTTTGAACCAGGAGTCTGAACTACTAAAGGAGTAGGCATATCACAAAAAGACATGTTATGCAACTGTGCATAACTTTCTGAGATGAAAGAATGAGATGCCCCAGTATCAAATAGAACAGATGCTGGATGGCTATTGACAAGGAGCGTACCTAGGATAACATCAGGATCCTCAAGGGCTTCCTCAGCAGAAACATAGTTCACTCGTCCACGAGCAGGATCTGGATTCACATAGAAAGCTTTTCCCGGATTCCCACGTCCAGCCGGCTTGGCATTGTTCTAGGGACACTCACGGGAGTAGTGTCCTGGTTCCCCACATTTGTAGCAGACCACGGTGTCCCGGGGAGCAACATTGGCAGGAGGACCTCCAAATGTCTTGGCTGGAGGGTTGGGCTGAGCTGGGCGAGGCGCCTGGAAGGATGGCCTCACGGTGTACCTTGGTGGCAGAGCTGCATTGGCCACCCACACCCAGCGTTTGTTGGAGCCCGAGCAAGATGCGGGGCTGAAGTCACGGTTGTGCTTCCTCGTGGCCCCATAGTCAGTCTGTCCAAACTCGGCATTGATAGCCTTGTTGACGAGAGCCTGGAAGGTTGTGCACTCATGCCGGCGCAGATCTCAACGGAGCTGAGGATTAAGTCCCTTGCGGAACATAGATTGTTTCTTGGCATCGGTTGAAACTTCCTCCGGAGCATACCGAGCAAGATTGCCGAACTCATGGCCATAGGCATCCACTAACAGTCTGCCCTGGGTGAAAGCAGAAAATTCCTATCTCTTGCAATCCATCAGCCCTTCCGAGATGTGATGGGTACGGAATGTCGCGCTGAATTCTGCCCAAGTTGGTGCGGGGCCTGCGGGACGCATGGCTTCATAATTTTCCCACCAAAGATTGGTGGTTCCTTCCATAAAGTAGGTAGCAAAGGTCACCTCGTTGGCCTCGGATACATTGGCAGCTCAGATCTTACGGAACATGCTGGTCAGCCAATCATCCGCATCGAGTGGTTCGATCAAATGATGATACTTGTGTGGGCACAGCTTGACGAAGTCACCGAGGGATACACCATCATTGTGATCATTGTGGGGAGCACGCGCTGTGTTCTGGTCAATCCGTTCTAGCAGCCTGTTGGTCTCCCTTTTGTTCCGCTCAGCTTCAAGCATCACTTCTACCAAAGAGGGCGCATGTGGCAGGTTCTCTTGCCTTGGATGGCTTCCCTCGCCGTGCTCAGGGGCAGGCATGGGGTTATTCCTAGTTGCCACCATCCTGGGAAAACAAACCCAGAGCTTAGCCATAGAGGACATCAACTCTAAGACATGAGATAAGAAATGTACTGGACAACATGGCATGCAGGGTAACACCCAAACAACTTGATAATAACAACTGCCATATGAACACCATGATTCATACACACCATGACAAAGTTCAGTACAAGCCCAAGCTGAATACAAACTACGGAGAGATGACACAACTCATCGAAGGCATTACAAGCTTCCTATACATTATCTATCTACACCTCCGGAACTCAACTCTCAACCTCAGTCATATCCAACAAGAAACGTAGGACTGTGGCGATACGACTACTAACATACTAGTACTAACATCCACGCACTGAAGCATCACCGTAGAATGCCTCATACAGGTTACCCCCATGACCCAGGAGCTAAACCTGAGGATCCGGAAACACTCTAGCATGTGATCCCTGGAAACCGCAAGAACACGGATGTGGCCTTGGTCCCCTTGTTGGCGGCAACACTGGTCCTCGAAGAGGGGTGATGCCTCCAACATCGGGCCAGTCTACGGGTGCTGGCAGATGAGTCCGCAATGGGATCAGCATCTCCAAATCTCCATAGCCTATCTGCACGACAGGCGCCAATTGCGTCAGGGTTGTGCAAAGACGTGCACGGGTAGCATAAAGCTCCATGCAAAGGGCACGTGCATCATGATCCTTGTTCTCCAACATCTGAGCGGTCACCGACAGCCTAGGGTCCTCGTGAGAATGATCATAGTAGGATGCGCTAAGATAGCCATCCTCTCCTCCCATGGAAGCAGGAACATAACAGAACTCTGTGTTCTGAAGCAGACCATGGTGAAACCTCATGATAGTCAACATGGTGTAGGCGGACCCCTGAACTGCCATGTCTATGGTGACACCTAGTCCATAAGTCCAGTGAAGCGGCTCTGCAGCTCCAGGATATGATGGATAGATCTTAATAGTACACAGATACTGGCTCTGGTTGAAATCTCGATACTGTTCCTCCACTGTGTACTCTGGGTACCAACGGGAGCCAGCCTCCAACATAACTCTAACCAACATGGTCGTGTGACCTGGTACATCGATGCACCTAGTCAGACAGACCACCTGACGGGAAGGACGAGGGGGCATCTGAAATAGAGAATGATGCAAAGACATTAGAGACTCTAGTAGAAATTGGACAGCATAATGGCTGTAATTGCTCAAAAAGGATTTTGAGACAATTGCAAAAGAATGGAAAAACATAACCACTCGACTTTCTAGACTCAAATCTCTTCTCGGTCTGTTTGTCACACCACAATACTCAAGTACCGACATACACTTGCAAACAAGCTAGCTATTAGTCCATGGTTAGTAACTCGTCATCCTAAACAATGGATGAGAAGCCTAGTTCTTATCCCCGTAGAAAACATGAGAATGACTCATAATAGAATAACTTGGGAAGAGGAGTAAAAAGAGCCTTACGTTCCCTTCCACAATCAATTCCCCTACTTTGCTATAGTGTTTCTAGACTCAACTTCGACCGGTTTGGCTTCGTAGTCCTACAGTCAGTCAGGCTCTGATACCAACGTTGTCGGGACCCCGATCCTAAGTCATATGAATCCAGACTATAGCATATCACATCACTTTGCGGCCTCACGCACGGTAAGCTCCACGGCTGTAGCCTTACCTTAGCCGGGACCGTTTGTGTCTTTTGGCTCACGTATGTGAACATGTCGCTGGCAATCAAACGATAGAGAACCCGGGCCGACATGACTAGTCATAGAACCCAAGTGGCACATCCGTACGGAAACAGGCATACGTAACCCAACAATGCAAGTGTCAGCCTCAAGCGTGTGTAGACAAGTCATAGCAAGCTACAAGGACTCCATTATGTCGTGAGACATAAATGCCATCACCGCACATGGATGAGTCATAGCAGGCTACAGGGACTCCATTACACTGCGAGACATGTCTCCGAAGGGATAGACACAACAGCAAGGAATGATACATGCCGATCAATCAATGTGTCTGGAGCAGTAGCAAGCTACCAAGGCCCGATGGAAGCGCAAAGAGGCAGTTTCCCGTAAAGAGTGTTACTAAAGGCAAACGACTAGGTGTCGGATCCCATACATATCGTTGCACGTCACACGTATGCACGACATGCCTGATATGCATAGATACAACCATGGCATCACAACATAACCATACAACAACTTTTATTTAAGGGCCTCAGACGAGCCTTGCATAACATGTTCTTATAGATAGGGGTCACATGACCCGACACTCAAGTCATACAAACCAAGCGGAAGCATAAGCTGTCTGAGTACAGACACATGAAAGGGTAAAAAGGCACATGTCCTGACTATCTACAGCCCGCCACAAGGCATAAGGTCGTAGATGGGACACCAGCTATTCGGCATCGTCGACATCTAGATAGAACCCACCTGATGGGTCCTGGGTCTCATCTGCAACATTTATTAAGCAAACGTGAGTACAAACATACTCCGCAAGTCTTTAAAACAGACCTAGTCTATTCATGCTCATGTATCAACAAGGGGAGTGGTGGAGTTTATGCAGCAATGCCAGCTTTGACTCATGGCTAACCTACACTACACCATTTTTAGCTCTTTGTTTAGATTTTACTTATCGCACACGTGTCCACTAACTCCATGACGATACACCACCATGGATTCAATTCCCTCTCCTGGGAGAGTGCCATCCACAGTACTCACACTTGTCTTGATATTTTTGTGAGTATCCACTTGATTATCTATGAACAACATAAGGTTTCCAAGTAGTCCATATCCGAGGATGCGGCTATTCAAATAGTTTCATACCCTGTAGGGTGTACTTCTTCACACACGCTCTCGCCACTTATCGTTGTGTGCTCTTAAAACCATGCACCTCGGCAACCTTCAAGCAGAAGCCCGGCGAGGGAGTTGGCCACGACCGTCAATCACATAAGACCTCTAGTCCAGGCTATCGCCTATTTGAGACTGAACCCGCACAGAAGTCCGACCGAAGTTTCCGCTACGACCCCAAACGATGTGAACAGGGTTCCCAAGCCCACCATTCAGGTGACCCTTGGTACACCGTGCCACTACCTACCGCGTCGTAACCCACCCCCAGGGTCAGCGCTACGCACGGTCTCCAGTATGCTATAAACACCATAAACTACTTGCAACTCCTCGACTAAGGACTAAGCGATTGAAAAGTGGAGAGGGTCAATTAAGTGTCCCAACATGTGGTAGTAACTAGTCTTGGATTACAAACACGGAACTCAGTTCCTAAGAACGGTCCCAATGAGACAACCCGCTATGCACTCCTACATAGCCTCTCATCGCAACCTTTACCAACTCGGTTTCATCTTAAGACTATCACATCAGAACAGCATTATTTCACTCCAGTTCATCACCCAGATGAATCGGACCTGACACAACTCTAAGCATAGCAAGCATAGCAGGCAAAGTAAGCTAATCACATCATGGCACAAGCATCTACCAGGTATGCTAGGTTGCAAGGTTTAGCTATTTACCGTGACAATGATAGGTCATGCAAAAGAATAGCTTCATCTACCGTGTATGACAGACAAGTGAACGTTTGTCCTAATGGAATAAACAAGAGCAGGAGCGAGAGAGTGGGATGTTATCGGAATGATCACATGGGGTTGCTTGCCTTGCTGGGTAGTGGAAAGGTTCTCTCCTTCGTTAGAATACTTGGGGATATCCTCAGAAGCAGGGCCAACTGCAATGCATATAAATAACAATCAATACACGCAAGTGCAACAATATGATGCATGATCATGACATGGTATCATATAAGGATGGGCTAGTGCAACTATTGTCCAAGTTAGTTTGAAGTGTTCTTGAATATAGGTTCAAAATCAATCTCCATTCCATATTCCATATATTAAGCTATTAGTAAATGTGAATGTTCATCTACATAGGTTGCTCTAACATGCACGATAAAAGCACCATTAGATTCATTGGATTTTTCTGATGAATTTTCATATATAAATTATTTTCATCTGAGTTACAGATTAATTTATATGAATTTTTGAAGTTTTAAACATTTTTTGGAATTATTTTGAAACTAGAAATTCCTTTATTACATCATCCTGATGTCATCATGGCATCAGTAGGTCAACTGACCGGTCCAGGTCAAACCTTATGTGCGGGGCCCGCACGTTAGCAACACAGGACTAATCGTCACACTGACTAGGGTTTGACCCGCATCTGGGGCCCACTGGTCAGCACGTCAGAGGCCAGCCGGCGGCGACCAAAAACACGGTGGCGACTCGCCGGACTTGCGCATACGGTGGCCATTTGGCATGCGGAGGGCACCGGTAGGTAGCCCGCGCAACGCGCGTCTAATGAAGCAGCAGAGGGGGCTCGGGGTAGCCGGAGACGATGGCCACATCGAGCTTGGCGGCGGCGGTGGCTTGGGCAGGACCGGCTACTACGCTAGAGGGCACGGGGAAGTAGGGGGAGAGGGGGAGGAGCACCAGCGGCTCACCGCGGTTCCAGCAGAGGCGACGGCGAGGTCGGGGGAGGTCTGGACGGGGCGAATCATCGAGGTGGAGCTCCGGTGGCCGGCGGGGAAGAAACGACGGTGGCGCATCATCCAGGGCTCCCGGCGTCGACTGGCTTCACGAGGAGGACGAGGGGGTCACTGTGGGGCTATCGGGGGGCTTAGAAGGGCGCGGGGGTGGCTAGAACTATGGCGGCGCGGCAGCGATGAGCTCGGTCATGGTCAGAAGAGAGGGGGGGAGCGAGAGAGAGAGAGCTCGTGAGGGGGAGATGGAGAGGAGAAAGAGGCCACGGCAAGGAGGCCTCGCGCTGGTGCTCTCCGAACCCTCCAGACCAGTAGCCAGGCAGGAAGGAGGTGGCCGGCATGTGCCCGCGCACGGTGAATGCACGCCCCTCTCCTCCTGGCGAGAGGACAAGGATGACTTGCCATGGGGCAGAGGGCCGGTTCCCCCTGGGCCTCTGCCCTTTTATTTTCTTTTATTTCTGATTTTCTATTTCTGACATTTGTTTTATTTCTTTGTCAGGTACAAATGCTTTGATAAAATATCCCAAATATTTTATAATTTCAAGTTTGATTATTTCAAACTCCAATAAAAAGTTTCAGGATATTTTGAAATATAAAGTATTGATAATGTTGTATTTGGCATTTTCAGAGGCTTTGTTATTTATTTTTAAATTGCTATAATTGTTCAAATATTTAAAATGGCCCCTGATATATTCATGTCCATATTTATCAGACATAGGGAACATTTTGTATTGGCATATTGAGTTTGTTCAGTTTTCACAAACTTCTAATTAATTTGATTCCAATGTGAGCTTGGGGTTTCTTTTAATCCCCATTTCATGTTGATGCAAAATTGAAACATGATGCACACACATGCTGTCCTATGACATCTAGCTAGGGATGTGACAAAGCTTTGAGGGTTTTGACTACAACGGTTGTCGATGACCGCCTATTGTTGGGTAAGAACTGGTAAGAATTGAGATTCGCTTGACCGATTTATGACACACCACCACCACCACAACTTCCTAGTAGTTTGCAGGTTTATATTCTTGTGTGTTCCTATTGCTCTTAACCCTGCCCGGATCACACGCCGACGAGATCGATTGTGAGCTCCATGATAAATTTTAGCAAACGACGGGTGAATAGGTGGATGACTTGGTGACCACATTGGGAGAGGCCATTGAGAAGTTAGACCATTTAGAGAAGACGTTCAACACCAAGATGGATGCTAAGTTCAATAAGCTTCTTGCAGGTCTACCACCACGAGCTGCGCATGTCCTACCTCTACACCAACAACAACAACATCGTCCAAATTTTGTGGGACAAGCACAACGTGTGTTTATCGACCAAGGCCAACCTTATGTTGCCGTTGCTACAAATTAGCTACGGGCGCAACCACCACCACAAGCACCAGGTCATCCAAATGGATAAAATCGCAATGATAGAGCTACTACACCCGCTTAGGTACGGGATCATGACCATATGCCTAAACTTAAATTGAATATTTCGATGTTTGATTGTAGATATAGTCCTGATCTATCTCATACTTGGGAGTTAGAAAGAGAACAACATTTTACATGCTTACAATTTCCCGAGGATAGATGTGTTGTTGATGACGTTTGTGTATTCACTAGTTTTGCTTGTGTTTGGCGGTATAAACATTGTAGGACACATCATGATAATATCCCAACTACTAGGGTACCTTTGAAAACTACTATGCGTACTCGTTGGGTTCCACCATGTTATCAACGTGAATTACTTCAAAAATTGCAGCGTTTAAGACAAGGAGGAAAATGTTGTAGAGGAATACTATCAGGAATTTAAACTGGCATGATTAGATGTGGTAGTGTTGAGGAAAATGAAGCTATGCTTGGATGTTTTATGAGTGGATTAAATAGGGAGATTCAAAATATTGTAGAGTATAAGGAGTATAACACTATCACTCGTTTATTCCATCTTGCTTACAAAGCTGAAAGTGAAGTGTAGGATGGAGATAAATTGGCAAGGACTAATTTTTTCCCAGATCGAACTTCATCATGAAGCCGAGTACCTCATCTACATCCACATGGATTGTTGCAGTACTGCCTACTTTAGCTGCCAGCTCCAAATGTGATACTAGGAAACAGTCAAGATCACACCTTAGGGGCCTGCATAGAGCTTTTCGTCATCCATTGCAAAGATGATTGGCAAGTTCCGACATCTACCGTAAAGGCACGCAAGGTCAGGAAGCGAGCTCGGCTGCAGGCCAAACTCTCGGAGCCTTCCTCTCCCCTCAAATAGGGACACACTGCCCATCACACGCCCCTAGGACCAGCGAAGTACATGCCAAAAAGGCACAACTTTGCACTTAGAATTCCATGGGTAACAGTGGGGAAACTAAGGTGGGAGTCCGTTGGACCGGACTACTACCGTTCAATACGTCTTCGGACACAATGCAGGGACCATTCAAGGGCCCACCAAGGGCGTAAAGCTTATCCATAATTCGGCAACTTTTCAAGACCTTGTTTGCAAGATCCGTTCGACGAACAACCAAATATCAGGAGTAAACTAGCAACAGGGCACATCGAGGACGTAAGGCAATCAATCGAAGACCCCTGGTACAACCACTCCTGTAATCTCTTTCTTCACATACCTATAAGCAGTTGCTTCGACACTCCGAGTAATAAGAGTTATGGAGAAAAAATATAGCATCGGGGGCATCTCGTGACACAGTTCAATATGTTACGACCCAACTAGATAATACACCGGGGGCTCGAGCTTACAAACAAAATCGTCTTACATATATTTTATTCTGTGTTCGGCGTCTTGGAGTTCACTTTATATGCATCAGTTCCGAACTATGTCTTGGGTCAATAGTTGGGTTGCCCAGCTCCTGTGCTTGCCCCTTTACGTTCCGCTTGTTCCGCTAAAAGGGCAAAGGGAGAACCCATGTGATTGTGTTTCCGGATAGTCTGGTAAAGCACCTCAGGGTAGAATGCTGAAAACTGACCTTCATAGTATGCGAGAGCCGGTCTATGAATCCAAACTTGAAGTGTTATACTTACATCCTCGTCAGAGGATATTCCGCATTGTGCGACGGGTTTCCTATCCATGCGAACCATGTGATGTTGGCCATAGCCGCGGTTCATCCGAACATCACAACACTGTGGGGGCTAGTCTTTAGCCCCCCGCGGTCCTTATCGCGCCCCTACGGCTAAGTGAAAGAAATAAGGCACTATAGTCTGATTGCCTAGTCCATCGTACTCTACCGCCTTCGGGTTCCGATCACTCGGCTAAGGAATATAGTGCATTAACAGAGAAACCCCCTATAGTATCTACATGGGGGCTGAAGCCGACGACTCGCATCTTTCAATATCAAACGGCCCCATGGGATTTATAAAGGATTGCAAAAACATAAAAGCATAATAACTTATAAGATTAAAAACTTTGACACGTCTTCGGATACATTACAATTCATTCGAACACATTATCGCCCGAACACTGACAAGCTATCGCCCGAGCACCTTCCATCACTTCGGTGAAGTATAGCTCGAGGTGTCTATGCTCCTTCCTAGGAGGCGGCAGGGCAGTGTCTACCTTCATCGGATAATGCCCCGACCAGTGCACCTTCGCCTTGGTAGGGGCCATCTGGACTCCCTCGATGCAGGAGGAGTGGTTCACAGAGTGAAAGCGGTGCAAAGCGGGAACTAACTTCTCCACCAGGCCAAAGTAGCTGCCTGGCAGCCACTCGCCGGACCATAGGCGGATGCAGAGGTCCTTCATGGCCGACTCCGCCATCTTGTGCAGCTCCATCTGCTGTTGTAGCTGCTCCACGAGAAGAGGAGAGCGCTCGGGGGCTCCAAACTGTGCCCACAATAGACGAGCTTCATCTCCTTCTTCCCTCAAGGAAAATAGCTGATTGGCGTACGCCACGCTCTTCTGGAGATCGGAGGAGGCGCCTGAGGAATGCCACACCTGTGTAAGCAATTTGAATTTTCTATCCCGGAAGACACACTGTAGTAAGTATCGATTACCATTCAATATGTCCTTCCCTTGGCGGACCTGATCCTCAAAGAACCACTTGTTCACCCGCTCTTTCTGAAGATTATTCTTCAGGGTGGACAGTTCGTCCGTGCTCTCCTTGCCCTTCTGCTGAAGGGCCTCGCACTTCTAGTTGGCGTCCTTGAGCTCCTATTAGACCTGTGCCACACGAGCCTCGTGCTTGTCGCTGGTGGCTCGCAGGGTGGATAGGGCGGTCGCTGCTTCTTTGCTCTCTGACCTCTTAACGACCGCTTGGTCTTTCGCTAGTTGGAGCTCGACCTTAAGCCTCTCCACCTCTTTTGCCGAAGCTGTTTAAACTTCAAAACACTATGAGAAACTGCACGGACATTGTTCGGGCAAAGGTATTCGGATTTGTTTTGACCTACCTTGTGCCTTGTTGAATCTTCTGCTGAGGGCATCAACTTGATCCTCAGAGCGTTTAAGCTTCCGATTCAGTGCAGCTAGTTCGGAGCCATTTATGGCCGCCACCGATGACGAAGCCTTTATTACACATATAGTTTCCATGTTACATGGGTTCTATGCTCCCGAACTATAGTCAATCTGATCATATGTTCGACCTTATTCGGGGCTAATCTAATGTTCCGGACACATAATTTGTATCTAGTCTGGAATCGGATACATGATTGACCCTAGGTAAGTTCTTTTCAAACTCACCTAGGGCTCGGGGGATGCCATCTATATAATAATAAAATTAAGTAAAACCTTTGCAAATAAGAGTTTCATGTGACATACTTGAAAATGCGTCAGGAAACCCTTGAAGGCCTTCTTCAGTCTGTTGTTGACGGACTGAATGCTCTGTAATACCGCACCCATAAGGGTGCGGTGCTCCTCGAAGATGGAGGCACTCGACAAAGCCTCCCCCATGACCGGGAACCCATTGGTCGGTGGCGCCGGTGGTGATCGGATAACCCGATCACCGACCGGGGTTTGAACCAGTACATCTGGAGGCATGGTGCGCTCCAGAGATGCCCTCAGAGGGGACTAAGCGGTGGCTCGTCTGGCCTTCTCATTGTCCGGGCGGGGAAATGCCCCCGGTCTTCGGTGACAGAGGTATTAGCCTCGGCCATTACGTCGTCTCCCCCGCCGCCTGGATCCATAGGAGAATGCTGAGATGAAACCTCTGTGGTGTCCTTCGTGGCGCTTGGAGTAGAGGGATGCGAGGCATTCCGCTCTCCGCTAGTTCGACGGGCAAGGTCTACCCATCCGATATTTGATCGGTGAGAAGGACGTGCAGGGGGGATGCAAAATCGATAAGCACCTGCATGTTAATAAACTCTAAACCTGTTAAAGGATGAACAAGGGGTGTTTGTATCCTAACCTTCGGGTCGGGGGCTTGAACCTGAGGTTCCTTCGTGGAACCACCTCGAGGTCATTGGACACAGTGTGTGAGTCCGAGCTATCATCGGACAAGAACACCTATGCCCGATGCATTTTCTTCTGGGCAGGAGGAGGTACCTCCTCCGGGGCGCCCGATGACACAGCCCTCTTTCTTGCGAGGGGGTAATTGCCTTCCCCCTCGACTTTGTCCTCCTCTTCTTCCTCCTTCTCCTCCTCTTCCTCTTCTTCCTCGTGCTCCTCTTGATTTAAGGAGGCATGAGTTTCCCCGGACATAGTCTCGGACTGGTCCCAGATGCGACAACCGCTTCATCCTGGTTTCTTCTTCTACTCTTTCTTCGTGGGGGCCTCGTAAGGCTTCACCATGAGCATTTCTGCTAACATCCCGGACCTGGCGTCTTCCGGCTGAGGCACCGGACTATTGATGTTTATGGCTTTCCTTAGCCATGTCTACAAAGGGATGATTGGAAGAAAGGTTATGGATCCTCTCCGAGAAAATTAAAGCCAATAAAGCATAATTGTATTGTACCTCGGAGGCGGTCTTGGAGGCGTGCAGGCCCCTATCTTCCTCCTCGGACGGACAACTCTCATGTGACGTGAAGAGCGCCTTCCGTAGCTTCTCCCGCATAGTGCGGAAGAGGTTCCGGATTGTGGGTGCATCGTTAAGCTCATGAGCCCATAAGGGAGTATCCCGACGCTGGTAGGGGAGGATGCGTCTCTAGAGCATCACGTAGACCACATTGGTCAGCTTGATGTCCTTCTTGATCATGGAACCAATGTGCTTCTATTGGTCACTCACCTCCTTTCTCAGTCCCCAGCTAAGGCCCTTTTTGAGCCATGAAGCTAATCTAGTGGGGGGACCGGATCTGAATTCGGTAGGGGGAATCTGACCTTCTTCTCATGGTTGTGTGATGTAGAACCACTCCTTCTGCCATGCCTTGATGGTGTCGATGAAGGTGCCCGATGGCCACACGATGTGGGTAAGCTTGCCGATGACAGCTCTGTCATAGTCTGCGTGATTTCGCTGACACACTTCGGCTTGACGTTGAACGCTTTGAGCCATAGCCCAAAGTGCGGCTCGACTAGAAGGAAAGCCTCACAGAAGAGGATGAACGGCGAGATGTGCATGAAAGAGTTTTGCAGGAGGTCGTGGAGGTTGAGATCATAGAAAAACATCAGCCCCCTGATGAAGAGGTGGAGCAGGAAGCTCAACCCCCTGATGAAGTGGGGGAGTAAGATCACTCGTCCCTCCTTCGGTGCGCGGTGAGGGATGTGGGCGAAGATGTAGCCGGCCTTCTTGAGGTCAAGGATGTCCCGGTCGGTGGCTGTGGAGGCCTTCCACTGGCCGTTGGAGCCTGCCATTGGTGAGCTTGGAGGTGGGAGGCGGAATACCTAGATATGTGCTTCGCAGGCGTAGAGGAATCGAAGGCAGAGTAAGCGATTGGGGAGCATGAATAGGCTTTGGGGCTTTCGTCCCCTTTTATGAGGCTTATCGATTCGGTCTCCCCTCGCTGTGCCATGAATCCCTCTAGTTCCTGAGACATGCAAGACGTTGCACGTGCGTGATTAAACATATCCCATGTAAAACGGGCCATGATCAGCACATTGCTGATTAAAACGGCATCGAACCGCGAATTGAGCTTTTGTAAGTGGCCTCGCGGTCATGATGGGCCATGACCTTTTTTCAGAGAGGTCGTCAAGGGGACATTATTTTATCCCTTGATGTCTGGCCTTCAAGGCCGGTCTATTTATAGTGTTCGGACGCACCACTATGCGGAAAGCTACTTGTCATCGGAGGCCGAACTAAGTTCAGCGGAAAGAACTCACCTCGCAAGCCGAAGACTCTGATCATATGAAGCAATTGAAGCTGAGACCCTTGGCGTTGGACACAAGTTCGGGGGCTACCGAGGGAGTCCTTGACTAAGGGTTTCCTCGAAAGGCCGACCAATTTCTATGGGTTGTACTATATGGGTCACTTACCGAACACAGGATTCATTGAAGACCTTATCTCCAAGAGGGAAGCATTAGGAAGTATGGCTTGTGCTCCACGTTTGATGTAGCGAATAGGCATGTTTATCTCTTCGGCGTGTAACCGACCATGTGTAAACCCTAGATACCCTCAACGTTTATATAAGCCGGAGGGTTTTAGGTTATAGGGAGATAGAACAACTCATCTAGGGTTAGGTCTTGGATCTCAAGGTAGATCAACCCTGTAACTTCATATCATCAATACATCCAAGCAGGACGTAGGGTATTACCTCCATAGGAGGGCCCAAACCTGGGTAAATATGTGTCCCCTTTGTTTCCGTTTACCGTCGGTTCTAGTCTCACAGTTCGGGACCCCTTACCCGAGATCCACTGGTTTTGGCACTGACACCTATTGCTCTTAACCATGCCAGGGTCACACACCGACAAGATCGACTGAGAGGGCTTGACCAACAAGGAGCCCCATGATAAATTTCAGCAAATGATGGGTGAATAGGTGGATGACATGGTGACCATCTTGGGAGAGGCCATTGAGAAGTTAGACCATTTAGAGAAGACGTTCAAAAGCAAGATGGACGCTAAGTTCAATGAGCTGCTTGCATGTCTATCACCACAAGCTGCACATGTCATACCTCTACAACAACAACAACAAGATTTTCCGAATTTCGTGGGACGAGCACAACGTGTGTTTATCGACCAAGGCCAACATTATCGTCCATTGCAACTGTTGCTACTACCGTGGCTTCTGTGGCTGTTGTTGCTACTATGGTTGCACCGGATGAGGATTATGAGGATGATTACGATAATGAGGGAGAGGTTGCTCGAAATCAGTACCGGGGGCAACCACCACCACAAGCATCAGGTGGTCCACATGGATAAAATCACAATGGTAGAGCTACAACATCCGCTCAGGTACGGGATCATGACCATCTGCCTAAACTTAAATTTAATATTTCAATGTTTGAGGGTAGATACGTTCCTGATATATCTCTTACTTGGGAGTTAGAAACATAAAAACATTTTAGATCCATAGAATTTCCTGAGGATAGATGTGTTGTTGCGGATGTTTGTGCATTCACTAGTTTTTCTTGTGTTAATACATCATGATAATATCCCTGCTACTTGGGTTACTTTGAAAACTGCCATGTGTACTCGTTGGGTTCCACCACTTTATTAACGTGAATTACTTCAAAATTTTAAGCGTTTAAAACAAGGAAAAAACTCGGTAGAGGAATATTATCACAAATTATAAATTGGCATGATTAAATGTGGTAGTATTGAGGAAAGTGAAGCAATGTGATACGGGGCAAACGCGAGGGTGGCCCGATCTTAACGAATTGGAGGTGGATTCGGGGAAGAACACGAAGAACGCGAGGGGAAAACATGGAGAAATCAAAGGGGAAAACACTCTATTGGACAAGATCCACACCAAGTACTCCTCTAATCACAAGCAATACATGAGGTGCATCAATATGCAATAGCAACAATGGAAATAAAGAATACATAGGTAGTTCATCCCAAATCTCTAGGACAGATGGGCCTTGAATCCACTAGGCATCTTTCCTCGCAAGGGGCTTTGACATCCTCTATGGATATTCTCTGATGGAGGTCTCAATGTCCATGGGAGAGGTAGAGGAAGGAGCAAAGCTCAACTAACTATGAGCTATCACTTTGCTAACCCTAGAAAGGAGGTGGGGTGGAGTATATATAGTCTTGGCCATGAAGTGTTAAGTGCGGGGGAGATAGAAGTCCCAAGGCCCACGGCTGGGCACAGGCAGTGTCGGACGTCTAGAGGTGGTCGGAGGTCCATCGGCTCATGAGGGTTCGGACGTCTGGAGGTCATCGCACTTCCGTAGATTCGGCTCGGGTCGCTTGCGCCAGATTTCTGGAGATACTCGGTGGTCCGGATGCTGGCAGGTGTCGGACGTCCAGATGGTGTCGGCCGTCCGATCGTTCTAGATTTCGGCTCATCCTCTCGCTAGGCTGGACTCCAGGCGTCGGACGTCCGGAAGACGTCGGACGTCCGAAAGACGTCGGTCATCCAGAACATCACGGACGTCCGACCGGTGTAGACTCCGCAACTCCATCCTCTTTAGTCTCCGCTTCCAAGCTTCCCACGCGGATGGTGTTGGCATACATAGGTGCTGACACTCCTCCTCTTTGTTCGTGAAGCTCCGACCATACCAATGCATCCACATGAGAGGAGTGTCAAGTACTATACCATCCTCGAAGGGGTCAAGTGGACACGTGTAAAGGAGATGATTCACCTTTATATATGCGAAGTAGTTGTGGCACGTGTCACTTGCCAAACGAACTCTTGCCATGGTGATGTCTATAGGATGCTCCGCATCATCCCCTACCCCTTGGGAAAGATCCATCCTCGGATCAAATACCAAATCATCATGGAAAGGAGATGGCGTCATTGTGTAGAGGTGGTCGATCATCAAGCGCTCATCATGTAGAAGCTCAAAAAGGTCATTCTCCAATGTGTCACCATCTTGCAATTCCTTCAAAAGGAGCAAGGACATCAAACACTTGGAAAAACAAATGTGGTTAGCGTTAGTCTAAAACCAAGCATTCAAGTTGTGAATCACCGCGCAAGTGTTTTCATCATTCATAACATATGGTGTGACAAGGGATTGTGTCATGGCATGTAGGCATACAAATGGAGCATAAGCAATGCAATCATGGAAAAAAGTGTGCCTAGGTGAGGTAGGGATGCAAAGCATGGAAACCATGTGCGAAGCATGGCAATAGTTTTCATCAACCGCATAAAAGGAGCACATTGGTGATGCAATATAAACAAGTATAGTGATCATGTCATGCAAGCTAGTGGTGCGAAGATGCAACATAGTAGAAGAAATCATGGCAAGCATGTCATATGAGAAAATAGTGAACACCAATAATGCACATGACATATCGCGAGCAATAAGCAAGAGCAAAGTATCATCATAGACATGGGGCACAAAGAAAAATGGCAATAGCAAGTAATATCTCCACCAAGCTTGCAAGTACACATACGAGTTATATAATCAAGTGTAATGTGATATGCAAAGCATGGGTCACAATTGCATGGCAAGCGCATAGGAATGAGCATATAATGCAAAGTGAACATGTCAATATGGGCATAATAAGTGTAATGAGTAAGAAGCCATGGCGAAGTGAGAGCCATGTAGAAGAAATGCACGAAGTCCTTGCGGAAAGAGGGTGTGCGGAGGTTAAGCACTCCATGGTGATGCATATCTTCGTTGCTCTGTAGAGCTCGTTTCGTCAACTCGTGCACTTGCAAGGTTGACGATGAATCATGTGTACCTACACAACAAGGAGACACACGAAAGAAAGTGTGTGCGTGGTAAATATACACATCATCCATCATGATGCGTATGTGCACGTGAGAGTTAGCACAAGATAATCAATGCTCAAAGAAATTTGAGGCATGGTATATGAATATGCCATCCATCATCCAATGATAGTTATTATGCTCAACATGAGTGGGACGCAAATTATAGCAAGTGTGTGGAACAAGCATACCATTCATATTAATGCCAAGCATATTGTGCATGCAAGTATGGGAATCATGCAAAGTGTAAGATGGGACACAATCTCCTAATATGTACGAGGAAACATTGGTGTTTTCCTCATGTGCAATAGCAGAAGCAAAATGTGGAGAGTATGGACAACATCGAAAACAATGCATATCCAAAGCATGGAGATCATGGCCTGGAATATGAGAATTATTGTGCACATTATGCAAAGGAAGCATGTCAATATTATCACAAGAAAAGCAAATGCCAATAACCATGGGCTTGTCATATATGCCATATGTGCAAATTAGGTTTATTTTAATGGCATGTTTATAGTTACTACAATGAGATTGCAAAGATGCAATATGTGTGATCTCATGCATAGAATATGACAAGTCAAGTGGATTGTCAAACATGATGTGACCTATAGAGTGCTCACAAGAAATCCTATGCAACATGGCATCACAATTAATAGACTCCACATGAGTATCGTCAAACACATCATAATTGGGCAATTCATCATATGAGGAAGTCGCATAATCATGCAGCATGGCAATAGGTGGATCGACATCATGCAATCAATCAATGTCTACTAGTGGGACAAGAGCATCACCTTCACCTATGTTACCTTTTTCATTCCCACATTTGGTGTAGGTAGGTGACAAAGACCAACTCATGGTCATGTTCATCATGATGGAACCATTGGGGGTGCATCATATTCCACCATGGCCATCGCCATGCCCAAAGGGAGGATGAACTCGTCGAGGATCGGTGCGTCATTGTGTATGGTACCTAGCACGCAATTAGAAGACACAATAGAGGTAGAGGTTAAGTTGTTAGGAATCAAAATGGCCTCACATGTCCTATCAACTACCTGAATCTCTCTGTGTGGTGGCTCACACACTCCCTCTAAGTAGGTGGACTGAAACTCACATATGCTAGAGTCACTCGTCTCACTCAAGTGGTGGGGGTTGTGGCTCTCCTCACATGGGAATTGTGGCAACTCATCATATGTAGGGCTAGTGGTCAAGGCACTCTCACTCTCAATATAGTGGCATAAGACGCTCATCTCATCTCCAAATGTCATCGTGGTCGAAGGTAAAATCCCATGCTCAACCATTTCATCACCGTCGTCATAGATGAAGGCCTAAGATGGCACATCATCACTCCCGCCTCCAAAGATGGAAGCATCATCCTTGCTTGCCACCTTGTCGCTCGCCTCCAAAGCATGGTCCTTGAGTCGCTTCGTAGTCGTAGTCATCATCGCACCATCTTCAAAAAGATCCATGATTGACTTTCTATCGTCAATGCCAAAAAGAGGGATGGCGGTGGAGTAGAACTTGGGAGCGTTGTCTTGGAGATCGTTGGGCTTGGACACCTTGGTGGTACCATCCTCATGCTCGTCGTCTCGGAGCTTGGTCGTCGTGAAGTGTGCACCGGGTCGACTAGGCTTGGCCTTGAGTTCTTGTGCCGCCTTGAGAGAACCAATGAAGAGTTCGTTGAGAGACTCGTAGTTGTTGTTGAAGATAGTCTTGGAAATGTTGTTTGTTCAATCCCATCATGGAGTAGAACTTCATACAGATGAGGTCGGTCACGTCGGCTCGTTGCAAGACTTTCTTCATCTTCATGAAGTACTTGTCGATGGACTAGGATCCTTGTATGGTGTTCTCCAATCGGCGTTGAAGATGTTCCGTGTAGGTGTAAGGCACAAACTCTCTCCGCACCGCTTTCTTCATCTTAGACCAACTCATGTCGAAGCTCTTCGAAGACGTGTGAAGCCATCATGTTGATGCATCGCCATGGAAGTTTCGTGTCGCGCACTTCACTTGATCTTTGGAAGGGACTTGAAGTAGTTTGAGGTAGTTGTCCATCTTGTGCTCCCACTCGAGATACTCCTCAGGGTCTTGACTCCCATAGAAAGGAATTTCATGGTTTATGTCGAGGTCATAGTAGCTCATGGAAGGAGCATACTAGAGCTTGGGGAGCTTCTCTTGAAGTGCTTGTTGGCAAAGGTGCCGCATATCAAAAGGCTTAGATGCCTTGAAGTCGCTTGGCGACGATGCCAATGTAGGTGGTGAAGTGATAGAGCGGTTGTTGTTGTCGAGCTCGCAACCTTCACACTTGTTCTTTGTTGGCCGCCTTGATGTTGGCATCGTTATTTCTTCATGTTGTTGATGGTGTCGATGCCGGTGTGATCTTCCCGGAGATGGTTGCTAGGGAGCATGTGCACTTGAGCGTCTTCTCGAAGATGATGAAGATCTCTCACGGTTCTAGATGAGGACCTTGAGCTCCTCCATTTGAGCATCTATATTGGCGTTGATGAAGTTCTTCATGGAATCGAACTTGTCATCGTGGTGGTAGACTGAAGTAGATGTGTTGTCCCTATCCATGGAAGCACTCGAGAAGGTGTGAGAACGAGATGGAATGAACATAGAAAAGTTACCTCTTTCTGAAGTTGTAGATGGATCTCAAAATACCACAATGTATGCAAGGAAAGAGTGCACTCGGTGAAAAACATTGTCCAATTCTCACAACCTACACAAATGGCTTATAGTTGAGCTCGGTGGGGTTAGTGGCACAAAAATCAAGCAAAATGAAGTCCAAGATATTGTAAATGTTGAAATAAATCCAATTGACTCAAAATGAAAAGCAAGTGATCACAAATATAGGTGAGGGCAATAAAGAAACACACACGGTGGGATACTGGAACTTGTGCAACTATAGGGATGAGCAAAACTCGTGTTGCACAAACACAAGGAAAGACAGTACCTGATTGCACGTTTGAGCATGATTCACCAGTTGGCACCAATCCTATTCATGCAAGAAAAACATTTCCTATTGCAAGTATCCTCATGCACAAGTATCTCCTTTCATGCCCACTCTTTGCTTATAAGCTTATGATCTTTCTTTCTTGCTTAGGAGCTTTTTTACTACCGTCTCTTCCTTTCCACTATTCTTATTGAGACTCAACCACCTATATGAGACAAGTACCACAAGATATGCACGGGAGCAAGCAATTGTACTATATGATATTTTCAATGATGCAACAATATGATATAGTATCACTATGGTGCCCAAGTTTTTGTGAAGCCCGACAATACTCGGATAGCAAGTCTCACTGCGTATGAAGGTAATCACAAAGATGGTGGGGATACCAACACGTAATGGCAAGAAAGGAGAAGTGTATTACAGAATTGATACCTTCTTCACACTTATCCTTTCACGAAGTCCGAAGTAACCGGCCTTGCTTCCGGTTGAAGATGGTCTCAAAGGATGGATGGTCGTCGTCGATGTCGAACGTCGTTGGTCGATGTAGATGATGGACCGATACAAGTCGTCAGTGGTCGATGATGACGTAACCGTCCCTAAGTAGCTGAAACACATTAGGAGAATCAAATCACAACTCAAGCAACCACAAATCCAATGGGAACCAAAATGGGTAAAGTTGCTGAAGTCTATGGAGGTAATGCGGATGCTATGGTGGAGGGCCTAGGCAAAGTTGCCAAAATTCAAAATATTTGATGGTGTCAAATGGTTTTGGAAGTAGTTTTGTGGGATGGAGGGTTTCAATAGCTACAAAACGAGCTAAAGAACGTCAAAATCGGAGTTCGGATGAATTAGTTATGGCTAAAACAAGAATCAGCCGAAGTCAGTTTCTACAGGTGTCAGACGTCCGAGAAGTGTCGGATTTCCAGAAGTCGGACGTCCGGAAGGTAAAGAAATCCGAGATTACGGTGTTGCTTAGGTGTTTCGGACATCCGGTGCTTCGGACGGGTCCGGACGGCGGGAAAGTGTCAGACGTCCGAAGGGTCTGGGTCAACTCGAGATTTGAGATCTGGAAAGTGATTTTGGTCGGAAATTGAAGATTTTGGGCTCAAAATTGATCAGGAAAATAAAAATTGGGGCTAGGGAACACCAAGGGAGATAGATTCATTTGCCATACACGAAATCCACGGATCAAAATCAACAAAAACTCACAAGAACAACAACTCACAAGAAAGTTTTTTGGGCGCTCCTTTTGTGGGATTTTCAAAATTTGGAAGAAAGACACGAACAAAAGCAAGAAAAGTGGGGGGTCGGGCTCCAAATTCGTGGCAACCTGGCTCATGACACCAATATGATATGGGAAAAACCCGAGGGTGGCCCGATCTTTACGAATTGGAGGTGGATTCGGGGAAGAACACGAAGAACACGAAGAACATGAGGGGAAAACACTCTATTGGACAAGATCCACACCAAGTACTCCTCCAATCACAAGCAATACATGAGGTGCATCAAGATCTAAGAACAACAATGAAAATAAAGGATACATAGGTAGTTCATACAAAATCTATAGGAGAGATGGGGACTTGAATCCACTAGGGATCTTCCCTCCCAAGGGGCCTTGACATCCTCTATGGATTTTCTGCTGTGGAGGTGTCGATCTCCATAGGAGTGGTAGAGGAAGGAGCAAACCTCACCTAACTATGAGCTATCACTTTGCTATGCCTAGAAAGGAGGTGGTGGTGGAGTATATATAATATTGGCCACGAAGGGGTAAGTGAGGGGGAGATACAAGGCCCAAGGCCCGCGGCTACGCACATGCCGTGCAGGACGTCCGGCGGTGGTCGGAGGTCCAACGGATCGTGAGGGTCCGGACGTCTTGACGTCTTCGAACTTCTATAGATTCGGCTCTGTTCGCTTGTGCCAGATTTCCAGAGAGGCTCGTTCGTTCGGATGCTTGCAGGTGTCGAACGTCCAGATGGCATCGATCGTCCGGTCACTGTAGAGTTTTGCTTGTCCTCTGGCTGTGCTGGACTCCATGCGTCGGACGTCGGGAAAACATCGGACATTCAAAAGACGACGGTCATCTGAAAGCTCTTGGACGTCCGGTCGCTATAGACTGCGCAGCTCCATCCTCTTCCGTCTCCGCTTCCAAGCCTCCCTCGTGGATGGTGTAGGCATACATAGGTGTCAGCACCCCTCCTCGTCGTCCGTGAAGCTCCGACCATACCTATGCATGCACACGAGAGGAGTGTCAAGTAGTATACTATCCTCGAAGGGGTCAAGTGAACACGTGTAAAGGAGATGATTCACCTTTATGTTTGTGAAGTAGTTGTGGCGCATGTCACCTGAAAAACAGACTCTTGTCATGATGATGTCTATAGGATGCTTCGCATCACTATGCTTGCATGTTTTATGGGTGGATTAAAAAGGGAGATTCAGACTATTTTAGAGTATAAGGAGTATAACACTATCACTCATATATTTCATCTTGCTTGCAAAGCTGAATGTGAAGTGCACGATCAAGAGACATTGGCAAGGACTGATTTTTTTGCAGATCGAATTTCATCATGGACGCCGAGTACCTCATCTACATCCACATGTCCTATTGTAGCACTGCCTACTTCAGCTGCCAACTCCAACTGCGATACCAGGAAACAATCACGTCCACCACCCTCTGCCAAGATCACACATTAGGGTCCTGCCCAGAGCTTGTCGTCATCCATTGCATCAATAGGGCAAATAAATGAGGTTATGTGTCGCCGTTGCAAGGGTGGAGGTCACTATACGAGAGAATGCCCATCTAAGCGTGTGATGATTATTACTGAGGATGGAGGGTACGGCTCCGCTAGTGATTATATGGGGAGGCGTTGTCTCTTATTGCAAGTGAATAACGGGGTGTAGAGTACACTGAACATGAGACACAATACATGGCTACTGACTACGCTGACAGGTATGAAAGATTAGTTGCTCAACATGTTTTGAGTGTACAGGTTACATAGGTTGAGAAAAATCAGAGGCACAACTTGTTCCATACAAAGGGAGTTGTGAAGGAACGTTATGTTCATGTCATCATCAATGGAAAGAGTTGCAACAACTAGGCTAGCATGGACATGGTGGAGAAGTTGTCTGTCACCACCAGGCCGCATCCTCATCCATATTACATCGAATGGTTCAACAAGAGTGGCAAGGTTAAGGTAACGTGTACTGTTCATGTGAATTTTAGCTTTGCTAAATATGCTTATTATGTTGATTGTGATGAGGTCCCATGCAAGCATTCTCCATTTTACTTGTAGACCATGGCAATTCGATAAAAAATATGTACACCATGGCAGGAGAAATCAGTATACTCTTTTTCAATAGATAAAAATATAACTATGCTTCCTATGTCTCCTGAGCATATTTTGAAACATGCCATTGCTAGAACTAGTAAAGCAAAAAAAGGAGCAAAGTAAGAGTGGAAATAAGATTGTGGCAAAGGAATTTGAGCAACATAATAAGCCTAATCAACCATCATCTAGTCTTGCATACGAAATAAAAATGAAGAGTGGATGTTTACTTGTGACTAAATTTGATATTACTGATTTGGATGTTACTAAATCTGTTTGCTATGTTTTTTTGTGCAAAGAGGTATTATTTTTATTCGAGGACTTGCCTCCCTCTTTGCCTCCTACTGTCACTAGCATTATATAGGAGTTCGCTCACGTCTTTCCACAAGACGTGCTGTTGGGATTAACACCTATTAGAGGGATTGCGCATCAGATTGAGTTAATTCCCGATGCATCGCTACCCAACCGTGTGCGATACCGTATCAATATGGAGGAGACGAAGGAGATTATGCATCAAGTACATGAGCTGCTCAACAAAGGTTATATATGTGAATCCCTTATTCCTTGTGTTGTTGCTATTATTCTAGTGACAAAAAAGGATGTTACATCGCGTATGTGTGTTGATTGTAGAGGCATTAATAATATTACTATTCATTATCGTCATCCTATACCTAGGTTAGATGATATGCTTGATGAATTAAGTGGCTCTACAATTTTCTCGAAATTTGATTTGTGTAGTGGATACCATCAAATTCATATGAAATTGGGAGATGAATGGGAAACATCATTTAAAACTATGTTTGGATTATATGAGTGGTTAGTCATGCCTTTTGGGTTAACTAATACACCTAGTACGTTCATGAGATTAATGAACGACGTTTCACATGCTTTCATTGGATGATTTGTGGTAGTCTATTTTGATGAAATATTGATTAATAGTAGATCTTTGGAGGAAAACTTGGAAATTTTACGTGTTGTTTTTATTGCTGAACATGATGCAAGTTTGTTTGGTATCCTTGGGAAGTGCACCTTTTAAACCGAATGAGTATCTTTTCTTGGCGATGTTATTACTTCAGAGGGAATTTAAGTTGATAAAGCCAAGATTGAATCTATTGAGAGCTGGCCGCAGCCCAAAACGGTCACACAAGTGAGGAGTTTTCTTGGCCTCGCTGGTTTCTATAGGCGTTTTGTGACAGATTTCAGCACCACGGTTGCACCTCTCAATGAGCTTACAAAGAAGGATGTGCCTTTTGCTTAGGGTACCTCACAAGAAGAAGTATTCACAGTGTTGAAAGATAAGTTAACACATGCTCCCTTAATCCAACTTACCGATTTTAATAAGACTTCCGAGCTTGAATGTGATGCTGGTGGAATTAGATTCGGAGGTGTGTTATTACAAGATGGTAAACCTGTTGGATACTTTTCTGAAAAATTGAGTGGGCCTAGTCTGAATTATACTACTTATGATAAGGAATTATAAGCTCTTGTTCAGACTTTGGAACATGGCAACATTATTTATGGCCCACAAAATTTGTTATACATTGTGATCATGAATCTTTGAAACATATTAAAAGGCAAGCCAAATTGAACCGTAGACATGCTCAATCGGTTGAATTCATTGAAACTTTCCCTTATGTCATTGGTAATGCTATCCCATCCTCATCCCCATCCTGCACGCTCGGTACATAAGGTATTTGACCCACCAACTTCCAGATGGGCATTCAAGCTTGCACCCGAGCCCTAATAGAGTAATTACCATGGAGATGCATGTAATAGCTAACCATGCATTGCTAGCTTTCACATGTGTCAAAGCTTATCTCGAACAAGTTGTTACTTTGATCATGACATCTTGGTCCGATGTTGGGAAATCCTGCATATTTTCATATACTTCGGAGCATTTTTCAACTTTTGACTTTAAAAAGCTAGATTCCCAATGCCGTTGTTTCAAAACCGTCACTCAAGATGTTTGGAACACTCCTTCAAATTTATTGCATGTGGCATATATATAGAAGCAAGTAGTACATAAATATGATTTTCCAGCAGTGCTTTATCTTGCTTGTTAAACTGTTTCAGTTTTGAACTATGCCCATTAAATGTCTAGAAACTAACTTCAAGTATAAAAATGCCAATTGAATGCCGTAATTTTTTCATATTTTAAGATGATGGTCATATTCGTATATTGCATCGTTGATACAAAAACTAGGCCGAATGAGGCAGCGATCCGTTTCATCATCACACAACACTCCATGTCCCCTATTGGAACTATACGAGCATGCTCGTGGTGCTCCTATTTGTGAGAGGCATGTGTCAAACCTCATCTCAAACAATTCGTCACTTTTGTCAGTTTCAAAACCGGCAGATCTTGGGTAGGGGGTCCCGAACTGTGAGACTAGAATCGATGGTAACAGGAGACGAAGGGGACACATATTTACCTAGGTTCGGGCCCTCTTATGGAGGTAATACCCTACGTCCTGCTTGATTGTATTGGTGGTATGGGGGTTACAGAGTTGATCTACCTCGAGATCGAATAGCTAACCCTAGATGAGTTGTTCTGTATCTACAATGTAAAACCCTCTGGCTTATAAAGACGCTGAGGGTACCTAGGGTTTACACATGGTCGGTTACATGACAAAGAGATAAACATGCCTATATATGGTCGAGGACTTGGAGGATACGTCATGGCTCCTCGAGGCCTCCATCCTGGTAACGGTAACCCTGATCATCCAATGCTCACCTTGCAGCCCATACAGTTTGTCCCATCAGCAATAGGTCATCTATCCGAGGACCCCCTAATCCAGGACTCCCTCAGTAGCTCCCGAACTAGCCTTCAACACCGATACATATCCGGTAAATCTCCTCGTCTCATCATATTCGGCTTGCGAGGTGAGTCCCTCACTCCTCCTTGTACGGCAACCGACTAGTCTTTGACAAGATCCCAAGCGTTGGAAGCGTAGGTCCAATATAATAACAGCCCGTGTTCCTTGATTTCTGCGTGTCGTGGGGAAGCGAGCGGTCAGTGATTTTACAATCTTACCCCTCCACGACGGAAGCATCACTCATTCGATCAAACAAAATCGTCGTTTAGACCACATCCTCTTCCTCCCCATCGGAAAAAGTTCCAAGTGGAAAACCCACGAAAGACATGGCTAACGCCCCCAACTCCTCCGCGCCCCCTATGGTTCACGTTCGGGGGACTGGACTAGCTTCTCAGTAGCACTCCCGCGGGTCCGTGATCTAGAGACCCAAGGGTATATCCCTCCTTCAGATCTAGCGATGACCTGCGCAGGCTTGATTTCCTACAACAATGAAGCTTTGCTAAGCGTTTTCCCAATCCTCACAGGGGGGAACGTGTATGCTTCACCCGCTTTCTCCTACGCGGCCTCGGGTTTCCCATCCACCCGTTTCTAAGGACGCTGCTGAAATTCTATGGGATTCAACTTCACCACCTTAGCACAGGGTCCATCTTGCACATCTCAGGCTATGTTGCCCTCTATGAGCTTAGGCTGCGAGGCACATTTCAAATTGTGGAGAAAATATTTTTGTCTCGTCCCCCGAACTCGGAACAAGACAATTTTGGAGGTCGGAGGAGCCGAAGTGTGTAGTATAGCGGGGATGGGGTATCCGGTGGACACACCTAAGGAATCTGAAGAGTGTACTTTGGAATGGTTCTATATTGAAGACGTCCCCCTATTCGATCCAGGTCGGACAGGTCTACCCGAATACTCCGATGCCCCACTTAGAGAAAGGATACAATTGGCGGCCGAGGAGTCCATTCCAGGAGGGAAGCGTCGAAGTGCAACGCTTGGCGCCTCAGGTGTGGATGCTTGTCCACCATCAACTAACCATGATCGATGTCATGGCCGCTGCCATCTCCCGTTACGTGCAACCCCTCCAACAGAGGTTGCACCCCCTGTGGTGCTATAACGGGACAAGCGACACCATGCGTTCCCGAAGACTAGGGACCGCCAACCAAGTGGCGTTGGTCGCTGCCCTTGCTGACCTGTATAAAGGGGAGCAAGAGGACTTTATTCAGTGGGCGTCCAAGGAAGGATACTCAACCCACAATCCTATCGAATAGGCAAGCCATTTTCCCTCTATGAACATAGTTCTGAGTTTTCATTCCACACTTCATTTAACCGAAGTCTTGCATGAATAGGAATGGAGGATCTTCATCGAGACAGTCAACTGGCTAGCTCCTCAGCCCGAAACTTACGCACATGATGATGATCGGGGTTTCCATGAGGAACCGGATCTTCTAATTGATTTTGAAGATGAAGTCTATTATCAAGTTAGCCTCAACCAATCCTTGGTGGCTATCATAGTCGATTACCCCGGATCGTTCTCCATCCCTGTCATGGAGAAGAAGAAGAGCTTGTCCCGCAAGAGGCAAGCTACCAACAACGCCCCAAAAGCACCGGCTCTAACTCCCAAGCGCCGTCGAACTGCGCGTCATGCGCCGACAACCGAGATTGTGGCCGAATTGGAAGTCAATAGGGATCCTACCAAAGAGCCGTCCGCGAGGACGAATCAGCCTGTCCGCTCAACCCAAAGGTACATTGTTCGGTCACTTGCTGATTATCATAATCAATAGACCCTTACAGCAATTTATTCATTGAAATACTTAGGCGAAATGCCCAGTCTTCTTCCGTCGAAGAGGTCGTCAGGGTGTCCGGTGAACCCCAAAATTCCAGAGCCGCAGCCCATGCCGGTCCTGCTATAGGAGCCACCATGGCCAATCCAGTACCTGCCAATTCTAGTGATGGTGTATCCATTACAAATCGGAAGTGGGAAGTCCCATGAATCATCGGCGACGATGGGAGGCTATGCGGCACCCAATATTCTCCGAACAATAGTTCGTCGCCCTTCACTCGGCGGATGTGCACATTGGTGCTGCCTGAGCCGGGTTCAGCGAAGCTATGAAGTTAATATTGGCCAGGATGTAGGTAAGTGATTGGTTTTTATAGAGTCCGAACAGTCATGTGAACCCAGTAGCCCCGCAGCCTTAAGTTGGTTCGGAACAACCGAATTAAGGGTCTTTAATGTTGTTGTGCTGCTAATGCAGGCTTCGAAGCAACAAAATGTGCAACTGGCAAGGAGCTAAAGGAGAGCCAATCACAAGTTCAAGCTGTGAAGGCGGAGCTAGAGCAAGTAAAGATCTTCAACCGGGAGGCCCATGATGTGAGTATACCGGTGCTGTTAATTTCTAGTAAATGTCCATGCTGATGCAAGGATTCTATTTAGCAGCCGAATCCATAAGGCATATGCAAAGAGAGTTGGATGAAGCCCGAGAAGCTCGGCGATACGCCGAGTCCCAGCACGAGGCTGGGTGTGGCGTTATGAACCGTCTTCAAGTGGAGAAGAAAAAACAGGCCAAAGAAATTGAGAGCTTAAAGGCTCAATTGACCCAGGCCCAAGAACAAAATTAGAAACTTCAAAGGGGCATGTTCGGTAAGTATGATCCGAACATTAGTAAGTACTTTTTATAAAGGAAGTATGATAAGAATGTGTTTCCCTCAAGTATAGGACTTTTGTCTGGGCAACCTGAAGAAGAGTTCGGATCCTACTAGGGGAACTTGCAAAAGGAGCTATCCGCCCTCCATGAGCATTCTCGGAAAGCAATGAAAGCATGGTAAAAGCGCTATGGCCTGCCGAACAGCCGCTGGAAGGGATGTCTGAACTGACTGATGATTCAAGGGAGCTCTAAGCAGGTCCGAGCTGTGGAAGACATCGGCTTGCCGGGAGGGAGCCCGTGAGGCGTGGGCAATGATCACGACCCGCTACACCAGACATGACCCCGAGTGGATGGCTTGGGTTGGTCTCGTGGGATCGGATGGTCAAGAAGTGCCCCTCCACCTGGTGTATGACCAACTAAGGCCTGCCGCCCGCCTTTCTTAGGAAGACTGCTCCCTAGACACCATAATCGATAACTTAGATTGGCAGCTGAATGTGTAATTTTATATACTTTCGTACGAACAATCTGTGTTGTAAACTTTGTCTTAACCATCCATCGGCTTCTCCTTCCCATGCGAAGAGCGCGGGCTCGCAATTTTTTATTCCAAAAGAGTGAATTGTGTTTGGGGGATCGAGCAATCCAGCCATACCGTATGAACAGATAGAAATCATAGAGAGAGATATGTTATATTACTGCTTAGCGTAAGAAACATCTTCCGAGGAAAATACTACCTCTATCGATGCCTTTCTTGGCCCCCCTACAAAGATTGTAGGTAAAGGTCTGCATACTGCTAGGATGCGGCTAAGGGTGTTTCTAGGAAAAACGAACCCAAACAATGGCGATAACGGCCATAGTGTATTAAGTGCTTCCATCACGGCCGACCATTTGTCTACACAAGATAGCTAACTTTCGGCTTCACCCGTCTGAGGTACGTATCCGGATGACCCGGTCGTAACAATCGCAGAGGTTCTCCATTTACCCTCTAGCTGAACAATTGGGGACATAGAGGGTAAACACAGGGGCGAGGCAACCCAACTTGGCAAAGTCTTCGGTCGAATTAACGCATATGATGGCTTGAGCGTGACAAAGGAAACGTGTGTACACGATAAGTGTGAGTAAATACTTATAATATAAAAACATTGGCTTCGAGAAGAAGCCCCCGAGTGTTGTCTTCGGATTTAATACTTTATAGTGTATGCCGATAGCCTTAGTACAAGATCGGTTTGACCGAACATAGAAAAAGAAATCAATCCTATCAAACAGCAAAGTGGGAAGGGAAGAAAAAGCAAAAAAAGGAAAGACGAGACAAAGAAAAATATTGGCAAGTTGGACGACACCGGTTTATCTGTAGAAGCGCCGAAGACAAGCTATGTTCCATGGGTTAGGTTCAAGGCGATTGTACGACGGGCTCCGAAGACAATAGGCTCCTCCCGATTATGCAACAGTCTATCATCCGCAGACCAATGGACAAGTCGAACGAGCAAACGGTCTCATAATGAGAATATGAGACCGTTTGCTCGTTCGACTTGTCCATTAGTCTGTGGATGATAGACTGATGCATAATCTAGCTTAATGCCCATTTTTGTGCACCACTCCTCGACCTCT
This sequence comes from Hordeum marinum, assembly GCA_022496015.1. NCBI lineage: Eukaryota > Viridiplantae > Streptophyta > Magnoliopsida > Poales > Poaceae > Hordeum > Hordeum marinum. The sequence continues at coordinate 204,305,034 of CM039675.1, read as the reverse complement.
TGGGCCGTAAAATTGGATCCATTATCCGTTATTATACTGTGTGGGACACCGTAATGGTGTACCATGCCGGAGATAAAGTCGATCATTGGCCTGAACTTAACCGATTTTACAGGCTTTGCCTCTATCCATTTAGTGAACTTATCGACCATGACTAGTAGGTATTTGTTCTTCTTGTTGGGTTCTACCATAGGTGCATTGCATGCAAATTAAAATTTTCCTACACGTAGAACACCACAGAACATGCTACGGAGATGGATCATAGATTGTTACCACTAGACGCGCAATGCCGTGCAACAGAACTAGAGTTGGGGCAGCACGTTCGTGTGGTCCGTCTCCTCCTCGTCCAATCTCCCTCGAACAGCCGTTCTGATCTCCCTCGAACAGATGGTCGTCGGATCCCACATACAGGTTCGCCAAAGCGGCACAAGTGCACCGCCTCGAACGGTATCCACGCGTGCAGGAGGAACACCCGTGCGGCGGACTGCTAGGTCCGATCACACGGTTGGCGGTGACGAGTGAATGTGGCTAGTTGCAACTCATGCAAAGCCCTCATGACGGCGCCGAAGCGATCAACCAGATTGGTGTGCCGCATCTCCACTATATATAGGCATCCAGCACGGGCTCAACTCTTGGGACTCACACGGATCCTAAAGCCCATGTGTTCCTTCCCTTAACCACGCGAACCTTTAGGTTCTCATCCACTTGATTGTGAGTCAGATGACATCTGACTCGATTGGTCGGTAGCGGCCTCTAGCAAGACGTCCCGGCTCCCAGTGTCCGATGAAGATGGTTAGGTGAACTTGTACTTCACACTTCTGTTCCCTTTGCCACACGATATATGTTGTCGTGCACAAGGTAATATGGTCATCCTTGTTGCAGCACGACCTCTTTCTCATTCTGGTGAACCCGACCAACATTCGTATTATCTCATAATCCTCATCGCATGGTCATGCTTATCCAGGTCGGATCACCCAAGGGGCCCAGAGTATATCTCTCCTGACTGGAGGGGCAAATCCCATCTTGGTCGACCATGTCTCGCAACATGGGTCTGGACAAGCCCGAAACCTACCTTTCTAACTACCCATTCACCGAGTAGCATTTGGTCGGCCCAAAGGAAGTTTGTCACCATCCCGAGTACATGCGCTAGCTCAGGTCTTAGGACATAGAATGTATGTTGTACTAGAGACTCATAGATGACCTATCGTTGCGTCTCGTAGTTGGGTCTATCCAACTCAGACCTTACCTCGACTCGGATCCGACTACCTCAAATCCGACCAGACCATTTTGAGTCCATATTATTCGTATAGCATCTAATGCTACATGGCCAGTTGAAAGTGTGTTATATCGACTAGAGGGGGGTTAATAGGCGATTTTTACAAATTCATCACTTGAGGAATTTCAAATTGAGGAATTTGAAATGTGATGAATAACTAGCAGCGGATTAAGTACTCTAGTGCATGGGGAACATAGCAACATCATAGTTATCATGATGAAATGAAACATGCACATATTAGAAGTAGCGTGATATAGGATAAGAAGGTGAGGAACAATGTAACTTGAAGAATTTGAGGTGAGGAAATTGTGAAAGTCTTCAGTCAAATTCTTCAAACATTAACGATCAATTCCATCAACAAGTATACGAGGAATAGAGGGGTTGAGGAAATAGAACCAGGTAGCTCGATGAAGACAATGGTTGATGCCTAGTTCAAACTGCTGTGACAATCGTACATCTAGTTTGGAGCGGCCTGGTATTTGAACCAGAGGACACACAGTCCTAGGACACAGAGTCCTTACCGTATTCTCCCTAAGCTAAGGTCACACAGTCCTCGCCCAACACTCATGGTAAGTCTTCACGGTAGACTTCCAAAACCCTCACAATCTAGTCACCCGGTGATCCACAATTGACTAATGGATGCTCTAGACCAAGGTCACTCCATGATCCCCAATTGACTACATGATGCACTAGAACATGACGCCTAGCTGTCTAGAGGATACACAATCCTCAAAGGTAACAAGCATCGGTTCCACACAGGAATTTCTTCAGTGATGCTCAATCACTTTGGGTTTGGTGGTTTGGACTTGGATTTTTTCTCACTGGTGATTTTCCCTCAAATCCTCGCAGGATGGGTTTCTCTCAAATGAAAAGTGTCAGTTCTCTCTCTAAGTAGCCAACCAACTAGTGGTTGTGGGAGGTGCCTATTTATAGCCAGGGTGCAACCTGACATGATAAGACATAAATGCCCCTAATGATATGACCGTTATGTGGATGTGATGATTGGGGACAGCTAGCGTTAAGCACAACAACGGTCGGAATTTCGAACCATGAAAGTCCTCAGGCTTATCATGTTCCTCACTTGTAGGCAATTCACGCTGGCGAAATCCTAAATCCTCAGTCAGATCAATTTCATCAGAGACCAGAAGAACATCGTCTCTATCACTGAAGAACTTGACTGAACTGCAAGAGTTTTCCAAAGGCTTCACTCGAAGGATTGGATAGGTTGAGGCTTTTGTAGTTGAGCATTAGTTGGAAATTTTCCTTAGAATTACCTCGTCCCCTTTAACAGTACGGTGTTTCCTTTGACTCAAAGAAAGGAAAGGAAATTATGAAAACAAAAGTCTTCATGCTTCATAGTCCTCGTTCATATCTTCAAGGTCACACCAACTTCTTCATTTTCAAAGTCTTCAGGGAATACCAAAGTCTTCAGAAAAGTCTTCTCCAAAGTCTTCACCAAAGTCTTCAGTTGAAGACATACATTTTTAGGGGTCAGTAATCTCTGAATATATCAAAATCCTCATCGACTTGTAGAGCCTATGTACACTTACACACACATTAGTTCCTTAACCTATAAGTCTTCAATACACCAAAATCACTAAGGGGCACTAGATGCACTAACACCAGTGAGACCGGACCATCCACCGTGTCATATGCTAGTCTAATTGGTTGCGCATCCACACAATCCTTTTGACTAGGGACAATTTAGGATAGTCATCATACAATGCATAGTCTCACAAGTCACATACTTGTTAATACACATCAATGATAATATCCAAGGACTATCTTTATCATAAACACATAGCAAATGTCATCATACATCATTGCCTCTAGGGCATATCTCCAACAGTCTCTCACTTGCACTAGAATCAATCAAATAGACATCGAATGCCCATAGCTCTAACATGCCCCTCATGCTTGGGTTGTGAAGCGGCTTAGTCAATGGATCTGCAACATTTGCATCCGTGTGAATCTTGCATAAATTGGTATCACCTTTCTCTACGAGCTTTCGTATCAAGTGATATTTTCGGTCTATGTGCCTGGTCTTGTGGTGTTGTCTCGGCTCCTTGGCCTATGCGATGGCACCTGAATTATCACAATAAAGGTCCAACGATTTTGACCAGCCCGGGAACACACCAACATCTTCCAGGAACTTCCGAATCCAATCACCTTCCTTTGCGGATTCACAAGCCGCAATGTATTCGGCCTCTATTGTGGACTCGGCCACCGTATCTTGCTTGGAACTCGTCCAACTCACTGCTCCTCCATTCATGACATACACGAATCCAGTTTGCAATCGACAATCATCCCTGTCGGTTTGGAAACTAGACTCAACGTAACCCTTTATGCAGAGCTCCTCCTCACCTCCATAAACTAGGAACATCTCTTTAGTCCTTTTCAGGTACTTCAAGATAGTTTTCACCGCTGCCCAGTGACTCTCACCTGGGTCGGCCTGGTATCTGCTTGTTTAGCTTATTGCATAGGCAACATCAGGCCGTGTAGATAGCATGGCATACATGATGGATCCAATTTCCGAGGCATATAGAATCCTACTCATCCGGTTTCGCTCATCAGAACTCGTAGGACTCTGAGTCTTGATTAGCCTTATACCATGTGAGACGGGCAAGAACCCTTTCTTGCCCTCACTCATATTGAACTTCTTCAACACTTTGTCTATGTACGTGCTCTGGCTTAAGCCGAGCAGCCTCCTCGATCTATCTCTATAGATCTTGATGCCTAAAATGTACTCTGCCTCTCCAAGGTCTTTCATCGAAAACTTGCCATTCAATGATTCCTTAACCGAGTTCAGCATTGAAACATTCTTTCTGATCAGAAGTATGTCATCCACATACAAGATCAGAAATACTATCGAGCTCCCACTAGACTTCTTGTATAAACAATAGTCCTCTTCGTTCTTGATGAAACCAAGGTTAACGATGACTTCATCAAAATGAATGTTCCAACTCCGAGCTGCTTGCCTCAATCCATAAATGGATCTCTTGAGCTTGCATATATTACCAGCATTAGTTGGATCGACAAAACCTTCGGGTTGTATCATGTATACATCCTCTTTTAAATTTCCATGAAGGAAAGCCGTTCTCACATCCATCTATCATATCTCACAATCGAAATATGCAGCTATAGCTAGTATGATCCTCACCAACTTTAGCATCGCTATAGACGAGTAGATCTCGTCATAGTCAATTCCTTGAACTTGTCCATAACCTTTAGCGACAAGCTAAGATTTGTGGATCTGAACATTTCCATCCACATCGGTTTTCTTCTTAAAGACCCATTTACAACCAATGACTACTATGCCAGGTGGCAGATCAACCAAGTCCCAAACTTGATTGTCATCCATGGACTTTAACTCGGATCTCATGGCCTCGAGCCATACCTCGGAACCTGGGCTCACGATCGCTTCCGCATACGTCGCCAGCTCATTGCTTTCTAGTAACAAAACGTCGTGCACTCTGCGCAATCTTTCCGACCTCCGTGGCTCCAGTGCCGATTCCACTACAGGTTATCTGACTGACTCTGGTGCGATCTCATTACCAATCGAGTTGTCCCCGAGTGGCTCTCGAATTTCTTCGAGTCGCACCTTTCTCCCACTGGCCTCCCGACTAAGAAACTCTTTCTCAAGGAAAACCCCGTTCCGAGCAACAAACACTTTGTTTTCTTCTCGGTTGTAGAAGTTATATCCCAAGGTTTCCCTCGGATATCCCACGAATATGCATTTATCCAACTTGGGCGTAAGCTTGTCCGACATGAGTCGCTTGACAAATGCTTCACAACACCAAATCTTTAGAAAAGACAAACTAGGACTCTTCCCAGTCCACATCTCATGTGGTGTCTTGTCTACGGATTTAGATGGTACCCTATTAAGTATGAAAGCTGAAAATGTGAGAGCATATCCCCAGAATGACAAGGGTAAATTCAATTTGCTCATCATCGACCGGACCATGTCCAACAAGGTTCGATTTCTCCATTTTGACACACCATTTCTCTACGGCGTACCAGGAGGTGTGAGATGAGGTACTATACCTCAGCTTTTTAGATTATTATCAAACTCCTGGCTCATGTACTCACCTCCATGATCTGATCGTAGAGGTTTTATCGTCTTGCCGAGCTGATTTTCAACCTCATTCAGAAACTCTTTGAACTTTTCAAAAGTTTTTGTCTTGTGCCTCATCAAATAGATATATCCATATCTACTCAAGTTGTCGGTAAAAGTCACGAAGTACTAATAGCCATTTCTAGCCGTTGTGCTCATCGGACCACACACATCACTGTGTATCAGCTCCAACAGCTCGGACACCCTCTCGCAACTCTTTGCAAAAGGTGACTTAGTCATCTTGCCTAGCAAGCATAATTCGCATGTCTCGAATGACCCGAAGTCGCATGAGGTTAGGAGTCCGTCATCATGGAGATTCTTCATTCCTTTGAGACTAATGTGTCCAAGCCGGCAATGTCAGAAGTATGTCGGATTTATCTCATCAGGCTTAGGCCTCTTGACATTCACGTTATAGACTGGTTTCGTATCTAGATTTAAAATAAATAACCCATCTACTATGGGTGCATAGCCATGGAACATTCCATTCAAATAAAATGAACAACCATTATCCTTTATATTGAATTCATAACCTTGACTCATCAAACATGAGGCAGAAATAATGTTCCGACTAAGTGTGGGAATGTAATAACAATTATTCAACTCCAAAATAAATCCAGAAGGAAGCTTGAGCTGCATCATGCTGACCTCCAACTCAGCAACTCTAGCTTTGTTGCCGACCCTGATGTCAATCTCCCCTTGTGTCACACGCCTAGTTCTTACCAGCCCTTGCATCGAGTTGCAAATATGAATAACCGATCCATTATCAAATACCCAAGAGCTACTAGGTATGTCAGCAAGGTAAATGTCTATAACATATGTAACAAGTATACCTTTGCCTGAAGAAGCATCTCCGGCCTTGTTGCCGTGCTCAGCAAGCCACTTGGTACAGTTCCTCTTCCAATGACTAGCTTCCTTGAAGTGAAAGCAAATGGTCTTTGAGTTTGGTCCGGACTTTGGCTCAGCAACAGAGACAGCCTTCTCCGTGCCCTTCGCCTTACCCTTTTTCTTGGACCAACTCTTCTTGAACTTAGCCCAGTTCTGCACCATCAACACTTGATGCGTGCCTTTCTTAATATCTTGCTCTGCGATCTTGAGAATCCCATGCAATTCAGTGAGCTTCTTATCCATGTCGTGCATATGATAGTTCGAGATGAACGACCCATAGCTAGGTGGAAGAGAACCCTAAATTGCATCCGTCAATAGCTCGTCCCCAAGTGGGAAGCCTAACCAATCCAAATCTTGCACGTACCCGATCATCTTGATCACATGCGGGCTCAATGGATCACCCTACTTCAGCTTACAATCCATGAAGGACTGCCAGACGTTGAACCTTTCGGTCCTAGCCTGCACCTGAAACATGCTCTTCAAACTCTTGATCATATCGAAAGCCTGAATGTTTTCGAAATGTTGTTGCAAATCAGGCTCCATACAAGCCAGCATGAGGCAGCTGATCTCATTTGATTCATCAACGAGTTTCTGGTGGGCATTCTTGGTTGTGGCATTAGCATTCTCGGCAGGTTCCTCTGGAAGTGGATCCTCTAGAACATGTTCCTTTTTATCATGCTTGAGAACAATTCTCAGATTTCTATACCAGGTGGTAAAGTTTGTTCCATTCAGTTTATCCTTTTCCAGAATTGATTTCAATGCAAAGTTGGGTTGAGCAGGTGGTGCCGTTGATCTACAATAGAAAATATGCAATCACTAAGTAATGTGTTTATGTAGTGTAATTCAAGCCTTAAATAGAACTACTCCCACTGAAGTCGGCATCCCTTCACAAAGTCTTAATGATTCGGGACCCGTCTAGCGTGAGCGACTAGTGAGCTTTAGCATCAATGCGGGCCAACTTGCCTATTCGGTAAGCAATATCTTGCTAATCGCATCTTTATACGACTCTTGTCGATTGGGTAGGTATCTCATACCCCAGCTCCCAACCTTCTCTGCCACAAGGACCAAAACCGTTTTGATAGCCTTGTCAAGTTAACCCAATGCAGTGCATGTCCGTGTCTAACATGAACCCTCCAGTTCAAGAACACCTAATAGCACCTCAATTTTATGAGCCCACCACTAGACGTACTTGACGTGCGAAGGTGCAACATTCGGAATGGCAATATACTTGTATTAATGAGGGATCTTTCTACCATTATAACATGCATAGAAACAAGAAGCAATATCAATCACATATAAACATAAATATGTGAAATAGTATGGCTCCTCAATGGGCATCCTTCCATGGCCGGATCCTACTCTGATGACCAAGGCTGAACTCCATCTTGTCCATCCCGCCAGGACGCCAAAACCTCGAACTTGATCTCTGTTCTCCAACTACTACAACTAGTAATGAATTTACAGAGAATCACAAGTCGACACACAGGTCATTATACAATATAATGACAACACTTTGGCTCCTGCCGGCTGACAATCATGACATGCAGATCATGTTAAATTACACACATGCATCACATACATATGAGCCATACTATTCACATCAAACCTGAAAAACAAACTTATGCATAGAATCGCATTCTACCGGTTTGTTTGATCGTGTACAAAATACAAGGTGCTACGCACACGACGGTCATGCCAAATTTTTTGATCTGACCAAGCTCATTAATCATCGCTAACCCAATTCGGATTTATGTTTCATGGTTAACCCCAATGGCGGATACCGATCAGTAGGGATAGGTTGTGTCATGACCTCATCAATTCCGATTGACAGAAAACATAGCCACAATCTATCCCGATGTGCAATTGATCTCATCAACCGTGCACATAGCCGATGTCATGAACGACGATAGATCTCATCCGCCTCCTCCACATATCAAATATGCATCCGATCTGAATCCAAAACCTATAGCAGAGGCTTCGATACCACTATTGGATTCTACCGTAGGTGCATCGCATGCAAATTAAAAAAATTCTACTCACAGAACACCCAAGAAGATGCTACGGAGATGGATCACAGGTGTTACCACTACACGCGTAGTGTCGTGCAGCGGAAATATAGTTGGGGCAGTGCGTTCATGTGGTCCGTCTCCTCCTCGTCCGATCGTCCTCGAACAGCTGTTCTGAGCTCCCTCGAATAGACGGTCACCGGATCCCACGTACAAGTTTGCCGGAGCAGCACAAGTGCACCACCTCTAACGGTATCCACGCGTGCAGGAGGAACACCCATGCGACGGACTACTAGGTCCGATCACACGGTTGCGGCGGCAAGTGGAGGTGGCTAGTTGCAACTCATGCAAATCCCAAAAGACAGCACCGAAGCGATCAACCGGATTGGTGTGCCACACCTCCACTATATATAGGCATCTGGTGTGGGCTCAACTCTTGGACCTCGCACGGATCCTAAAGCCCGTGTGATCCTTCCCTTAAGCGTGAGACCCTTTAGGTTCTCGTCCAGTTGGTCGTGAGTCAGATGACATCCGACTCGACCGGTCGGTAGCAGCCTCTAGCAAGACGTGCTGACTCCAAGTGTTCGATGAAGCTGGTTAGGCGAACATGTACTTCACACTTATGTTCCCTTTGCCACACCATATATGTTGTCGTGCACAAGGCAATATGGTCATCCTTGTTGCAGCACGACCTCTTTCTCATTCTGGTGAATCCGACCAACATTCGGATTGTCTCATAATAGTCATTGCATGGCCATGCTTATCCAGATCGGATCACCCGAGCGCCCCAGAGTATATCTCTCTTGATCGGAGGGGCAAATCCCATCTTGCTTGACCATGTCTCGCAGCATGGGTCAGGACAAGCCCAAAACCTACCTTTGTAACTACCCAGTAAGGGAGTAGCATTTGTTCGGCCCAAAGCAAGTTTGTCACCATCCCGAGTACATGCACCAGCTCTGGTCTTAGCACATAGAACATATGTTGTACTAGAGACTCACAGATGACCTATCGCTGCGTCTCGTAGTTGGGTCTATCCAACTCAGACCTTATCTCAACTTGGATCCGACTACGTTGAATCCAACCAGACCTTTCCGAGTCATTATTATCCACCTAGCATCCAATGCTACATGGTTAGTGAGACCGGACCATCCGCAGTGTCATATGCTAGTTTAACTGGTCGGACGTCCACAAAGCCCTTTCGACTAGGGACCATTTAGGACAGTCATCATACAATGCATAGTCTCACAAACAAGTCATATACTTGTTAATACACATCAATGATAATATCCAAGGACTATCTTTATTCATAAACATATAGGAAATATCGTCATACATGGTTGCCTCTAGGGCATATCTCCAACACTTCTTGGTCTCCCCTTTAAGAGGTCTGACCATGTCTAGCCCCTAGACCGCAAAAGGCCAAGTGGTCGGAATAGTACGAAGTGCTATTGGGGGCATGTGAGTTTGGTTTGTGAAGAGTTGACACCCTACGCAATGTTTGACAAGTGACTCGGTGTCCGTCCGAGCTGTAGGCCTATAGAAACCGGCTCGGAAAGCCTTGCTAAATAAGGCTCTTGTCGCGGCATGGTGGCCGCCCATGCCTGCCTGAGATTCGGCTAAGAGCTCCCGTCCTTCTTCCTCGGATATGCACTACTGTAATATTCCGGTGGTGCTTTTCTTATATAACTCACCCTCATGTACTTTGTAGGCTTTGGATCACCGAACTATGTGATGTTCCTCTGTCTGGTCGTCAGGGAGTTCCTTGCGAAGAAGGTAGGCAAGGAAGGGCCCTGTCCATGGCGAAATTACCGCCATTACCTCATGAGCCGAATGCGTTTCGTCCATCACGGAGCTGCCGATGATTTGATCGCCGGGTTCGTTTATAGGGGGAACAACCGCGTCCGCCGTATTTAGACCGGTGCCCGTGTCCTCATCATGCCACACCATGGATGGCTTGAAGAGCTGCTCCAGAAAGGTGTTTCTCGGGACAGGGTTGCGTTGGGCTCCCATACGAGCCAATACGTCGGTGGCTTGGTTATTCTCGCGAGCAACATGGTGAAATTCCAACCCTTCAAACCGAGCAGATATTTGTAGGACGACATTTTTGTACGGCGCCATCTTTGGGTTTTTGGCATCGAATTCACCATTAATTTGGGAGATGGCCAAGTTGGAGTCTCCCCGTACCTCCAGCCATCATATGCCCATTGATACTGCCATCCGAAGACCATGAAGGAGAACTTCGTATTCGGCTGCATTGTTGGAGTCGGCATAAATGACTTGCAACACATATCGCACGTTGTCGCCTGTGGGGGATGTGAGGATAACTCCAGCCCCTAGTCCGGCCAAGGTTTTGGCTCCATCGAAGTACATTGTCCAATGGGAGGATGCGTTGTATTCCTTGGGGAGCTCGGCCTTTGTCTATTCAACCAGGAAATCCAGCAATACCTGAGATTTTATGGCACAGCGTGGCCTATAGGTTATTTCAAAGGGAAGGAGCTCAAAGGCCCACTTGGCTATGCGGCCCATGGTGTCCCTGTTGTCTGAGTTTCCTTGATGCCATAAATATTGTGTAGGCTATCTTTTGGTACTGAGAATATCTAGACTTGCACTACGTTAGCACTTCTGACACATAGTAGACCGGTTTCTGAGTCCGGACTTTGTGTCCTTCCTCGTCTCGTTCGACAATGAGCACCGCACTGACCACTTGATTGGTGGCCGATATGTATAACAACATGGTCTCACCAATGCCTGGTGCTCTAAGTATGGGATTGGTTGCTAGTAGTGCTTTAATTTCTTCAAGCACAGCCGCTGCTTCGTCGGTCCACCCAAAGTTGTTAGTCCGTTTCAGCAGTGTATACAGCGGCAAAGCTTTCTCTCCAAGGCCGAAGATAAAGCGGCTTAATGCCGCTACACACCCAGCTAGCCTCTGGACATGCTTCAACTCTGTAGGAATTGCAAGTTACGATAGGGCGCGAATCTTAGCTAGATTCGGTTCTATTCCTCTATGGGAGATGATAAATCCAAGCAACTTACCAGAAGGAACTCCGAACACACATTTTTCCGGATCTAGTCGTATGTCATACTCGCGTAGACTAGAAAAGGTTTGCCGTAGGTCGTCCATCAGTTGGCTGACGTGTTTGGTTTTCACTACCATGTCGTCCATGCACGCCTCGACTGTCTTACTGACCTGAGTCGTGAGACACGTATGGATCATGCGCTAGTATGTAGCCCTAGCATTTCTTAGCCCAAAAGGCATTGTATTGAAGCAGAATGGCCCGTATGGGGTGATGAATGCGGTTGCCGCTTGATCATATTCCTTCATTTTAATCTGATGGTATCCGGAGTAAGCGTCGAGGAAACACAACGAATCATGTCCGGCTGTGGCGTCGATGATCTAGTCTATGTGTGGTAAGGGGAAAGGGTCCTTAGGGCAGGGTTTGTTGAGGTCTTTGACATTGACACACAACTGCTAGGACTTGTCTTTCTTTGGTACCATCACTAGGTTTGTCAACCATTCGGGGTGCTTGATCTCCCGAATGAAACCGGCCTCTAATTGTTTTGCTAATTCTTCCCCCATATCCATCCGTATGGGTTTGGAGAAGTGACGTAGAGTCTGTTTAACGGGCTTCAAGCCTGCTATAATGTTCAGACTGTGTTTGGCAAGTCGTCATGGGATTTTTGGCATATTAGAAGGATCCCAGGAAAAACTATCCCAATTCTCTCGAAGAAAATTCCACAGTACCTCATCCACAAGGGGATCGATCTCGGCTCTGATGGATGTTTTCTTATTGGGGTCAGTCGAATGTACTTGAAACTTGACGATTTCCTCCGCGGGTTTGAAGGACGTGGACTTGGGCCTTTTTCTAAGGATCACAACATCCTTGTTAACTGTTGACCATAGTGCGGTCAGTTCTTCTGTAGCGAAAGTCTCAGCTAATACCTCGAGGGCTAGTGCTGCCGTTTTGTCTTCGTCCCGAAGGGCTATGTTCGGATAACTGGAGATCGTGATTATGCCATTTGGTCCTGGCATTTTAAGTTCCATGTACCCATAATGGGGTATAGCCTGGAACTTTGTGAAGGTGTTACGTCCCAATAGGGCGTGATAGCCTCTTGGGAAGAGTACGATGTGTAAGCGAAGTTCTTCGGATCGGTAGTTTTTGGGCGTTCTGAACACTACATCCAGGACAGAACAGCACGCCTCTTTCCCTGGAATGATTCCCCGGAAGGTTGTATTGCTATGTTCGATGCGAGATCGGTCAAATTGCATTTTTTTCCAAGGTGCCTTCATATTTAGGTTTAACCCACTGCCGACGTCTATTAGTACCTTGTTTAGCCTGTATCCATCAATAATGGGGTTCAAGACTAGTGCGGCTGGTGAGTGACTGGTAAGAAGGGCCGGCTGGTCAATATCTCCGAAGGTCATCAGTATGTTTGCCCATGCACTAGTTGCTGCCACACGATAGACCTGTTCAAGCTCTCTAAGAGCCATTTTCCTCCTGTTTCTTGAGGGGAACGTTTTATAGACTGTTAGGACTTCGACGTTGTGTTCGGGCGACGATGGGGAGTGCCCATTCGGCGGATGTGTTTCAAGGATAGCCTCGCTGCTCTTTGCCACTTGCCTCACGACCCAACAAGCTCTAAGGCTATGAGACAGTCTTGTGTTTAGCAACACCGAATGTATAGGGCAAGCTTTGTCCAATAGCCCATCAAGGATAGTGTTGATCCCTAAAGGGGGCCTGATTCTTTTTTCGGCAGGTTCGTATCTTGCTGGCCGCTTTGGAGGTATCCGCTTTTTTCCGATCTCCGCCAGGGTGCTTGGGGAAAGATGGTTCTGAAAACAACCGTTCAGATTGCCAAGCACTTTCCATGGCATAGTATTTCTGTACCAAATCGGATAACTCTGAAAGTCGCGAATGTGCCTGCGGGCCAGGGCGTTAAGAATCCCTTCATCATGCCAATTGTGAATGAAAATTGCCATTATTTCTTGGTCGCTAAGACCGTTTTCTCTGCTCCTAGAGAGTAGGAGTCTGGCCCAAAAGTGATGGACTGATTCTCCCTCTAATTTCTTGATATCCCGAAAGTCCGAGGATACAGGTTTGTGTGCGATACCGGGATGATCGTATTGGGTGGTGGGTGGAAAAAATCGATTAGACGCCACATTGAGTGTTCGGAATTACAGATTCTGAATCGTGTGGTAGGTCTCGAGCCGATGGCAATCCAGCTTGAGGGTGATTTCTGGCATTTGATTCAGCGATGAAGTCTCGGTGGTCAAAGACCGTGGTGTAGACTGTCTTTAGTTCCGGATGTTGGGATGAATCCTCGGCCGCGCACTCGATGGTAGCGACAAGGTGGGTGACCGGAGGGACATGGATCTCCCTGTCATCGGGGCTGATCCCGAGCCGGTCATAGACCGAAACCTGGTCATCCAACATACGCATGACTTTGATCCGATCGAACAACTCGTTTAAGAACAAGGCGATGGTAGGATGCGTGTCGCTGAGGTGAGTAGATTCTACGAGTGGTGTGACGGTTCTGGAGCCGCACCAAAGCGGATCCGTGTTCCGTATAGCAGTGGGACCTGATGTCTTCGGCGTCGAGGCCTCCGGACTTATAGGCTTATCCTCCAAGATCGAGAGTTCTATTAAAGAGAGTATTCCCTGTGAATCAGTGATGAACTCTAAGGTTCCGAACTTGATCCTCTGATCGGGGGGGGGGGGAACTTCCAATCTGGCCATGGTGGCTGATCGTGATGGCGTGTGATAATATGTCATCACCTACGAGATTCTGATCAGAGGTGAGGATCCCCTGGATGCACATCTCGTTGCTCGTGATGAGGCGAGCCAACGATTCCTTCGGTGTTCATAGAGGAACTCTCAATGAAAGCACCAATGTCGGTGTCAAAACTGGCATATCTCGGACAGGGTGTCCCGAACTGTGACACAAGAATCGATGGTAACAGGAGACGAAGGGGACACAGATTTACCCAGGTTCGACCCTCCTATGGAGGTAATACCCTACGTCCTTCTTGATTGTATTGATGGTATGGGGGGTTACAAAGTTGATCTACCTCGAGATCGAATAGCTACCCCTAGATGAGTTGTTCTGTATCTACAACCTAAAACCATCCGGCTTATATATATGCCGAGGATACCTACGGTTTACACATGGTCGGTTACATGCTAAAGAGATAAACCTGCCTATCTATGGTCGACGACTTGGAGGATACGTCATGGCTCCTCGAGGCCTCCATCCTGGTAACGGTGACCCTGATCATCCAATGCTCACCTTGCGGCCCATACAGTTCCGCCCATCAGCAATAGGTTGTCTATCCGAGGCCCCCTAATAAAGGACTCCCTCAACTTTGACCACGCCATCTTGGTCCCATGTTGGGAGATCATGCTGATTTTCATGTACTTCATAGCATTTTTTTATTTAAAAACATAGAATATCATCAATGCTTGTGTCCAAACCGTTACTGAAGATGTTTGGAACTCCTTCAAATTTATTGCATGTGGCATATAGGAGGAAGCACTAGTAAATATATAAAAATGATTTCTCCTGCATTTTTTGCTTCATCTTGAACATGTCCATGTGTTTTAGTTTTGAATTATGGCCACTAGATATCTAGAAACTAACTTCGTGTACAAAAAGATCATTGATCCCTAAAAATGTCCAAATTTCAGGTTTTTTTGACCGACTACTGTAGGGGAAAAACACCCCACGGCCTTTTCTTTTATTGCAGATTATAGGTTATAAGTCAGAAGCTAGTCGAAGAGGTTACAGAGTTAATGCAGTAAAACTAAACTAACCTCAAGGAGGTAAATAGGAAATCCATTTTAGGAGGTCAGCCTATAGGTAGCCTTAATTCTATGAGCTAATAGGGACATATCATTAACGAAAGCCGCCTTCCATCTCCTGAAAGTGGGTCATTCATTCCTGAAGGTCCTTGCGTTTCTAATGATCCAGATGTTCCAGCAGGCAGTGAATACAACTTTAGTGAAGAAGGGTTGATTAAAATCTCTTTTGGATGCAATTACAATTTCCCCCATGGAGTTGCCCTGTCATTGGATTTGAAGATAACTCCAAACCCTGGTGCTAAACAAACAGTTGAAGAAGAGATGGTCTCTATCCTCTTTAACCCTGACATGACAAAGAACACAGAAATTGGATTCTGATACATTCCAATGTCAGCGCTGAAGCAGATCTTGAGTATTCAGCCTATCCATAATAAGCATCCATACAAATACTTTGATTTTCATGGTGCAGCAGCTTTTCCAAATCCAATTGAGTATAGGGTTCGAAACAATGGGTTGGTGAATATGCACATAGAATTTCTTGGCTGAGTAGCCCTTACCATCAGCTGCCCACAACTAGACATCATTCATAGATCGGTCCCTTTGCAAATGCTACAGGAGGTTCTCAACCGACTGTAGTTCGTGGAAAGCTCTGTCAGAGAGCGGCAGATGGAACAACCCAGCCATTCTATTGTCATCAAACGCATTAAAAACCTCTTGAGCTGTGGAGAAGGTATCAATGGCAAAGGAAAACAATCTTTGGAACCTGTGTGCTATAGGTATAATTGAGTCACCTACCAGCCAGAAATCAGACCAAAAGAGGAAAGTGTCTCCCTTGTTTGGTTTGATGGAGGTGACAGCTCTGTAACTATCCATCCTCTTGCAAATGTCCTTCCAACAAAAGGAACCACACAAAGATGTTCCTTGTGGAACTCTGCCATGATAGTATGTGTTCCAGATCAGAGTGACCCAAGGCACATCAGCCATGTTAAAGAACTTATCAGCATGTTTAAGGAGCAAAGCATCGTTCTGGACTGACAAATTCAAAATACGAAGGCCTCCTTTCTGTTTAGATCTGCACACAAAATCCCAGGCAGCAAGTGCAGGAGCTTGGTCCTGACCATTCCTTCTCCAAATACACTGCCTTTGTATTCTCTCCAATTATTTTATTATTCTAGGGGGGATATCTAAACTGCATAGAAAAAATATGGGCACTGAAGATAGAGCAGAGTTTAGATATTGTAGTCTGCCACCCTGGGTCAAGAAGGAGGAGCTGGCAGAGAGTCTCCTTTCCATATTATCCACAAGTGGCATCAATTCTGCAATCTCTGGCCTAGTGATGCCAACAGGCAGACCTAGGTATGTGAAGGGCAAGGTGCCAACTTTGCACCCCAAAGAGTCAGCCAACCTTTGTAGGTCATCCTGAGATACATTAACTGGCAACATAGAAGATTTATGGTAGTTAATATGTAACCCAGTGGACTGAGAGAACATGAGAAGCATTCCTTTTAATTCCATCAATTGAGACTCCACATCAGGCATAATAATAAGGGTGTCATCAGCATACTGAACAATGGGAAAGTGTATATCATGACAAGGGATTGACAGCTTAATTTTTCAAGTGAGTAGCAAATCTTTAGCCAAGGTTTGAAGAAAGTATGCAGCAATAGCAAAGAGAAGGGGAGACATAGGATCTCCCTGTCTAACACCTTTTTTGCATTGGAATTTTCTGCCAGGAACTCCATTGAGCAACACTAAGGATGATCCAGATGAGAGGAACCGTTGGACCCAAAGAATCCATTTGTTATTGAAACCCTTTTGCCTCAGGACTTGAAAAATGAACTCATGTTTAATGGAGTCAAAAGCTTTTGCAAAACCAAGCTTGATGATCACAATGGGTATTTTGGATTGGTGGCACTAATGCAAGTATTCCAAAGTCCATTCTACACAGTCCTGGATTGTCCTTGATTTAATGAAACCATATTGGTTCTTATGAATGCACTTCATAATGTGCAACTGAAGCCTGTTGGAAGTCATTTTGGAGAGAAACTTCAACCCCATACTAGTCAAAGAAATGGGTCTAAAATCCCCAACCTGCTCAGGGGAGCCCTTTTTGGGTATCAGAGTGATATAGGAAGAATTCATATTTTCAAGTCTGGCCTGTCCATCATGCAAATCTTTGGCAATAGTATAGAAGTCCACACAGATAATATCCCAGCATTTTTCTAAAAACAACCAATTGAAACCATCAAGGCATGGTGCTTTGTCAATGGGCATTTCCCTGACTGTCTGGTCCATCTCCTCCTTGGTAAAAGGCAGGGTAAGATCATCCAACCCATCTACCTTGTGTAACAATGATTGAAGATCAAAAACAAGATTGATTCCATGTGACTGACCCATCCTGGCTTTAGAGGCTAACCAGAAACATCCTGCAATTTGCACATGATTAGAAGTAATGGTTCCAACATCAAGTGTCAAGGAGGAGATAGAATTTCTCCTATATCTCTCTGTGGCCATAGCGTGGAAAAACTTTGTATTCTCCTCCCCCACTTTCACAGACCGAATAGTGGCTCTCTTTTTCAAGTATAGAAACTGCATATGAAGCAGGTGTTCCAAGTGTAATTTAACAATCACTCTGAAATTAGCTTCAGGCCTAAAGAGTGGTCTGATCTCTTCTAGATTATCCAGGACAAGATCACGTGATTGCAGTTACCAATCAGTTGTTTGATTCTCGATAGGCCAATCTGCCATTGCTTAAGTGCCTCCCTCAAAGCCTTAAGTTTATCCATGATGATGGCAGTGATGTGCCCTTTCGTAGAAGGCACTTTCCAGGACTTCTCCACACACTCTAGGAAACCAGGAAGCTCAACCCAGTAATTTTCAAATCTAAAAAGATTACTCCTGGGAATGGTTGTGTTGATAGACACCACACACGGAACATGATCTGATGCAGTTTTGGCCAAGGGCAACACCTGTTTTAGAGGGTAATAAGAGATCCAATTGGCAGATGCAAAGAACCAATCCAATTGCTCAAGTAGGGGTGAGTCTTGCATGTTTGACCAAGTATATGTCCTGCCCTTAAGGGGTAACTCTAATAAACCCAGGTGACCTATGATCTCATTAAAGATGAAAATATCATTTATATCTGCACCAGGTTGGTTTCTGTTGGAGGTGGATCGGATGAAATTGAAATCCCCTAGCAACAACCAATTTTCATCAACAGGTATAAGCAAGTCATAAAGCCAGCTGACAAAGAGATCCCTGGCTTCCCCTTGGCATGGTCCATACACATTAACTAATGTCCATTTCTCAGTATTGTGTTTGGAAGTAAAGTCGATGATGAGGCCAAAACTCTTAGTGTCTAGGAGCACACCATTTAGAACTGAAGAATTCCATAGAACAATCAAACCACCCGAGGCTCCGCAGGATGGACTATACGCAAAGCGATCAAAACGCTTAGGACAGAAACTCCTAATAGTTCGGTGATCAATGTGTTGCATTTTGGTTTCCTGAAGGCAGACTATAGAGGCTAAACTTTCATCAATCTTGTTTCTAATAGCCCGTTGATGCGCGTCAGAATTCAATCCTCGAACATTCCAACAAAGAACCCTCCAGCTCCTAGTTGAACGAATATCCATAGCAACGTAAAATAGTAGCAACAAAAGCACAGTCACACAGTGACCTGCGCATACAGAGTTCAAAGTAAACTAGTACAGTAAAACCAGCATCAGTGTAAACACAACAAGTTCTGCCACAACGATATAAAGGGTGACTAAGACCCCAAAACATGGATCCAGAAGATGTATTAATCATCATTCTTGCTTGGAGACGGGTTGGATGGATCCTCCATAAGAAGATCCATAGTCAGCTTTTCTGGGGCAATGCCAAGACTTTGACCAACAGCTTGTGGCACGTTGATGGGTGTGTCCGGTGGGAGGTCTTGATGATGTTCGCCTTGTTGTTCCTCCTGGTGAAGTGGCCTAGAGCGTGGTTTCCTCTTCTTTGGGAGCGGCATCGGCAGCTCCTGGAGTATAGGCCTAAAACCATCAAGATTGGCAGACCCCCTCGTGGACCTTTGAACGGCAGAGTCAACCACCGGTGTCGGCTTCTTGCGAGTGCCCTTTTTCCTAGCACACTGAGCTGAGAAGGAAAATTGCTCATCAGAAAAGGCCGCTGAGTTGACTGAGGGAGCGTCAGTACCTGCATTATCTGAAAAAAGAGCCCTGGCCATGATGGGGCTAAATGATGGGCTGCTGGTAAGGTACAATCGCCAGGGGGTTGAACACCGGTGCTTGGTGCTGCTCATCATTAACTGCAACAGGGTTTTGCTGGTGGTTGATTGTCCGCACAACTTGGACAGATTCTGAGGATTCAGGTTGATCAATGACCATGGACTCTTGATCCTGTGCCAGAGCCTCCTGATGATCCACGGGTGCATCTTCGTTCCAGCCCCATCCATCGGCATCATGCTGATTGTGATGCTCCTGGTTTTGTTCGGGCATCGGAGGGAGCGGGACATCATTCCACCCAAGAGCTGGATATGGGGGAAGGGCAAACATCAAATTGTCCGGAACTAGGTTCCCCGACAAAGGATGTGGGTCGCCATTGAGTGGCATGGGATCTTCATCCTGCGGCAACTGCTCAGCAAAGTTGGCGCCAAGAATATATAAATGGGCTGACCAGGACACCCTCATCCCCCCCCATGCAGCATATTCAGTGAAAGTGACACTGCGGGGCACCAGAGCATCTTCAGGGAAAGATGCGAAAACCACTGATCTCACCAAGTATGGGTCATCACTAACCCAGTGGTGGAACTCTCCAAAGGTGTTGACTGCTACCCTGAGGTCTTCAGTGTTCCGCAAATCCAATGGAACTCCCAAAAACATAAGACATCCCTGACGAAAACCCGTAGCAGCACGAAAACCCTCTCCTTCATTATGCTTCACAAAACGGACAAAAGAATCATTCCCAAGGTCCTGCCACACCATCTGGACAGCAGCAAATCTCTCCCCAACATCCCTTAACTCAAAAAGGCCTACGCCTGCAATCCATGGTTGGGCCGAGCGAACATGAAAACCCTGATTGTTCAAGAGCTTCATGACTTGCTAGCGTACCTGACCAATCTGATTGACGGGCGGTGCAGGCATTACTTCCGCCACTAGGTATTGCTCATGTCGACCGGCGATTGGAGTTACCGGAGTAACATAGGTCCGGGGGAGACGATGAGGGCCGCCGTCGATGATGTGTTGCCGATGGGGAATGTAGCGCTCTGGGTCCAGCTCAAAGTTGGCCATAGGAGGAGGGGAAGCTGGAGGCGGAGGCGGCAATGGAGGCGGCTCCGATGGCGTGCTTGGAAAGATCGAATGCGATGGGACGGGAGAGGGCGGTTCTGCAACAGGCGCAGTATCCCCGAGAAAGGTAGAGGTTCCCGAGAAATCCGAAACAGGGGAGAGACTCTTCCGTTTCCAAGCGAGACCATTTTCCAGCACAAAGGAAACACAGTCCAATTTGGCGTGGCCCACGTGGCAGTAGGAGGAGCAAATCTCTCCATTTGGGCAGTTAGAGGCCATGTGGCCCTGACGGCGGCAAATAGTGCAAGACAAAATCTTAGCTACCATGTCATTAATCATTTCATCAAAATTGTCCCGGGCCTCCTGTGAAGATGGTAGCGTTAGCCCATACTCATGATTAGCGGGCCCCTCAAGGGCCAGCCCATTTGTAGAGATTTCTTTCATAACAGAATTAGCATCCATTGGCGAAAAAATTGGAAGGACAGGGTTCCCGCCCCGAAGAACTGGAGGGACATGCATAGCTAAACTGATCACGCCATCACCCGGGACCAAATTCCCTGTAATTTCGTTGGATGGAACCTGAATCCCGGAGTCTACGGTGACGGCCGGCGTGAATTGAGGGACCGTTCCAAAGGTGATGTGCGGCGAGGTGACCGTCCACCGGAGTTCTACCGGCGGCGAGGGATGAATGACCACCTTCTCATGCCGCGACATGTTGTAACCAGCAGATTGCAGAGCAGAGATCTGATCAGACGTGGCAGGGCACCAATACCCTTTGCAAACTTCATACTGTTGTATAGTTGCAAAAGAAAGTTTCTTATGGGTTGAAGATCCAGACTTCAACGCAGATTTGATCGGTCTGGAATGCATTGCCAGCAGACCAAGAGTAGAGCGTCGCTTAGATGGGCTCACCAGAATCCACTCAGCATCACAATGCATCTTCCATAATTTGAATTCACGCCACCAATTTGGCCCACCATTACCCCAAAGGTGGAAGTAACATTTGAAACTAGAGCACTTGTAAGAACGCAGAGCAAGAATGAGAAAACAACTTGCTTACATGAAACCCTAAATGAGAAACCTTTGTCCTTGATGCATTCTACCATTAAATCAATGGCCGAACCCCCAATTGCTGACTCGAGAGCGGCAGCCACAACATCAACGGATAAGCGAAAAGAATACCGGCTAAAGGAAACCACCATGATGAAAGAACGCCGATGATCCATCGGGTGCACAGAAAGGCCAGAATGCCTGAACATGTCATCCGCAAAAGCCGCACCATGGGAGAAATCCAGATTCAAAGTGGATCCACCAGAAGAACCCATCAGAAAAGGAGGTTTCGAAGGACGTGAGCAATCACCTGAGTTGATGATCGGAGGGAGAAACACACATGTCGGCTAGAAGTCCAGATCGCCGAGGAGTCGCCGGTGGGGGAGGTGGGGAGGTGGGAGCACTATCCTTGGGGTGAGGTAATGTTTCGTGATGTCCAAATTTCAGGTTGTCGAGCGTATTCGTGCATTGTAACGAATTCCTGAAAAGGTAGGCCAAATGAGACAACGACTAGCGGATCATCATCAAACAAGGCTCATGTCCCCTCTCAGAACCACGCCCCTTCTTGTGATGCTACGTTTTATGGGAGACATGTCTCAAAGCTTATCTCAGACAAGCAGTTACTTTGACCATGACATCTTGGCCCTATGTCAGGAAATCATGCAGACTACTACTTCAAAGCATTTTTTCATTTTTAGAATTTTAAAACCTAGATACCCAATGCGTGCACGTTTGTCCTACCGTTACGCAAGATGTTTGGAATTCCTTCAAATTTATTGTAAGCGGCATATATAGGGAAGCACGTAGTACATAAATATGATTTTTCTAGCAGTTGTTGCTTCATCTTGCATGTGCGTGTGTTACAAATTTGAATTATGCCCGTAAAATATGTACATAGATATGGAACTGTGTGTTAGTAATGTATAAAAATGCCAATTGTACCCCAAATATTTCCTAATTTTAGGATGCCGTTAGTGGATTTTGACGGCAAGGATCTTTTTCTTACAAATAAAACAATATATGTTACCGCTGTACCCCAAAATAGTTTTACAATTCAATACAAAAAGTGAACTACGTACATACGGTTCCATACAGAAACCGTTTGCGATGAAAATTCATGGATCTATTTATGTGTTACGAGGGAAGATTCGTTGGCTTTGTCTAGCTCATATTCTGTTCACCCTCCACCCCCATTCCCCAACAAACCCTCTCTGCAAAGAATGACATTGTGGGAACGCTTTGTAAGGGTGTGTACGACCACTTCCTCGGCCGCGAGCGCTCCCGCCTCTGACGAGAACGCGACCTCCTCGGCTGAGCATAGTCACACCCGCCTTAAGCGTGGCCACGTCCACTGAAAGGGCCTCTACGGCGGCCGACGGTGGTTCTGCAACAGCAACTACGACGGCGGCTGCAAACGCCAAGAGTGCTCGAGCAGCTTGCCGTGACGCCGAGGCCGCCCTGGCCCGAGTCGAGGTCATACAGGACTATATCATCAAGAACGCCAAGGCCAAGATACTCCAAGCTTCACCATATTCGTAGATGAATGCCCGCTATGCCGACTATGCAGCACCACATGTCCAAAGGGGCGGGTGCTACAGATGCCCAGATGAATGCCGACTATGCGGCAGCATAGGCCTTGGGGCCCCTTCCGCACGAGATCTCTGAGCGAGAGCTGAGATGTGAGAGCCATCCAAGAGCGCCGAGTGTTGGCAGGAGTTGCGCGTGGTTCCGGAGGAGGTCGATAATAGGATGTCCATCAAGGAATTGGCGGCGGAGTACCAACGCGAGCTATAGCGGCGCCACTACAATGAGTACTACGAAGATGTGAGCGACACCAATGACAAGGACAACACTGAGGATGAGCACGTCGCTACTGTCAAAGTCGGCCTAGGGGACACAGAGTCCATCACCGACGGAATGTCACCCGGACAAGTCATTGACATCTCATAGAATAGCGGCGAGACATGGGGCGCTTGCTCGTCGCCATCTTTGTTAAAATTATGCATATTACTACTAGCCTTTGTTCAGAGAGCCAGTCTTTTGTAAGAGCTATGTCTACTTCAAGCAGCTTGATTATTTAGTGAACTTGCTCGGTTTAGTAACTGTGAACTATGTGTGTCCGCTATTTTCTATACCCAAGTTAGCAGTTGATGTTACATTATGCAGTGACGTGGATGTGCACTATAACCAGGGAATATGTGGCGAGGGGCAAATTTCTATATGTTTTGTATCATCGCACATGATAATAGATGAAAGACCGTGTCTGGTGAATCTTTGCGCACGAAGATTCCCAGCAACGAGAGAAAAATTTCACCGACCGCCGAAATATCTGCCTCCCCCTCCCCCTCATCAGAAGGGCGACATTTCCCCATCAACCCCTTAACCCCCTCATGCTGCCGCTGCCCACATCTCTCCCTCTAGCATCCGACCACTCCGGACATGCCATGGTCTCCTCGAGTGACCCCTCAAGCGGTATCTCCAACAACGACGAATCTCTCACCAGCCAGTTATTCGTATCTCTTCTCTCTGGCTCAACTAGGCTTAGGGTTTTGTTTTGGAATCGGGGATTTTAAAGTGGTAGGTCCATTTGCACCATTTCTCTCTCTTGTAGCTCCCTAGGACAATCACTTCCAACGAATGGAGAGGGGTAGCTGAAGACCTGCCTGTTCATCGCCAACAACAATTTTAATTCATGAAGTTACGAGCTTTTGAATTTGGGTAGAGTGGGAGGAAGTTTTTGTGACGTGCAAAGAAGGTAAGCCTAACTCTCATTGTTAGAAATCATTTGTTATATTAGTTATGATTCAGACTTCCCGTGTGCTATTTGATTCTGGATGTGAGTGAGACACTGTCATAGTTTTAACCTGAAGGCATATTGACAGCAAGAAAACTATATCCGACATGACTTATCATTGCATGAAAAAATACTAAAAGGTAGTACAGATGAAGCACTTCATTTTATTCGGCAGGAGCAAGGTCTAATTATGCACAGAAACATGGCTAGCATCAACACAACATGGCAATCTAAAATAAACAGATTCTCAGACTTAGTGAAAAAAGTGCAAGACAACCGTTTTTAACATATTGGAATTGACAGCGGAATGTATATAGCTATCATTATTAAAAAAATCATTCAAACACTGCCGATGTGCGTCCTGTACTACAAAGAATGTTGCATTTATGTTTACCTTCCTGGTAAAACTGGCAATTTGTTATTACCCATAACAGAAACAGAGGAGGGACGAGTACCAGAGCATCCTACTACGAAGACTCTTCGAGCAGAACCATGGCATTGCCGATGAAGACCCATGTATTCCCGGTTCTGATGAAGACCCATTTGAAGCACGCAAGTACAAGCATGGCCAGCCATTTCTTGTTGGCGAATACTTTGATGACTGCAGTTCTAGTTGTTGTAAGTTACATAAATATTGCATGGACATAATTTCGAAAGGAGAAGATCATACCATTGTGGAATTGCAGTACGACTTTCATCATTTCTTTCATGTTCCAGGTGCCATAAGTGTGGAATTAGAGGACTTCTGTCTCTTCTTAATGTTCGATGAGCTTGGTGCCACTCTTGTCAAATGCTTGATGTTGTAAGTACTTCAGAAACTATGATCAACTTCTCCATACAAGGTTGTAAATCACAAAAAAGCTAATTGAACTGTATTTCTCTCAAGGGATTGATGACGCGGAGAAAACCAAGGACGCATGCATATTTCATAGATCTTGATTTAGCAAATGGTGTTTTATTAAAAAATAATTGCTCACGCACGACTTCCATTGATTGTGTCGCCAAAATCTTGTTCGACTTACATATAGGAGAATTCTTCATGTGGCCATATTATGAAGAGTAAGTTAAATATACAACCACGCATAAATTGATTTCTTTCAGTTTTAGAAATAGTTTGTACGTTCATGGTTTTCTTAAACTATAGAGGTCACTAGATCTTGGTGGTCATTCTTCCCAAACGCAATACAACTTACTGCATGGATTCTCTTAGAGAGTCAAATGCATCTCAGGATCTAAGTCATCTTCTGGATTTCATGGATAGGTATTTGAATTCTTTGATGTTAATGTGTTGTGTTCATATATGGTTCCAAAATTGAGTGTTTGAAAATTCATCTTTATTTGCAGTGTATTGTTAAGGTACTTAACTTTAGGGGGGGTAAGGTTCGACCACCAACTACCTCTGCAGCATGTGATCGTTTCTCCTATAAGACAAGCTCTTTCTATTTCTCTCCATAGAAAAAAATAACTTACACCGGTTAGGTTGTTCCTAGCAGGGCAAATACACGAGTAATATTGTACAAAAAATTTCAGTATCCTCAGCAACAGCATGGTACCATCCGATGTGGATACTATGTTTGTGCACACATGATCAACCTATGCATACATGCTGATTGTGGTGTCAATGCTGACAAGAGAAAACCAATAAGTCTGATTCTTAATTACTAACTTCCACTCCACATGTATGTCACATTCTGATCTAAAAGTTATGCAGCTGATCTTCATAACGCTGACTTCTGAACCACTCACCGCCGATGAATTGTTGTCTATTAGGAAATTTATCAGCACCTTCTTTGTGAAACACTACATGAAGCCCTCTAAAGAAAATGAAGATTTCCGGAATCAAATCTCCTATAAATAAGTACGCATTCACATAGTGTTATCAGCTAAACGTATACAGATGGATGCATTATTTTACATGTGATCATGTCTTCGTATTTTGTACACTATAATTATGTACTGGATATGTCGGTTAAACAGCCGTGGAATTTAGCTAGCATTTTCTCAATTGCATATTGTCGTAAATTATTATGAATCCTCTGTTTGTGGACACTATTTGTTCAATTGCATAATGTGACAAATTATGATGAACGATCTTCATGTGGACACTTTTTGTCGATTGCATATTGTGGCGATTTTGCTATTTGCACCGTGAATTAAATACGATATTTTACAATAACCTGGCAATTTTAGCGCACACGGTTCAAGCAGCTAAGCGTGTGTGGTCCAGAACGGAAAGCGCACGACTCTTGTAGTGCAACCGCCTGTGATACATAGGAAAAGGACACAAGATATAATTTAAAACGTTGGTGATACATAAGAAACAACGAATGGTTTGCGACACTTGTACGTGTGTGTAGGAGCTACTCAATCGTTTGCCATAGCACCGTATCTCACACGTCACCCAGCATGAAATAGTGCCCGATGCAAGGACCATCCCATGCGTACAATTTTCGGCAAATGTGTCCAATGATGTTATACATGTACATTTTTGGGGTAACATTTTACAAACGGTCAAAGGTCAAACTCCAATTGTTTTCTATCAGTAATTAGATGTGTTTCACTTGTCATGGATGTGTGTGATTGATCCCAAATCCCACATGTACGCCCAAAAGATTATGTGTGCAATCTGTTCCTGCATCGTAGACGATTATATTTGCAGTTCATTTGCATTCGTTGGCCACCATCGCTGACGGGTTCGCGATGTCATGTGGGATGGACGCCCCTTGTCATCCACATATGCAAGGCGACGGTTTGGAACTACGTCGCGAAAAGGGGTTACAAACCGTTTTATAGCACGTCGTTGCATGAGTGATTGTTATATAGTCATTCACATTTGAAAATCCATGCATTTTTGTAAATATCTAATGAGTGCATATTGTTGAAATTCATAGAGGAAAAATAAATAAATAAGTGGTCCGAATTCATGAGCGCATGTGTGACAGTGGTATAAAAATAGAGGAAAAATATGGGGGAGCTGGGATTCGATCCCAAGACCTTTTGATTGCAACCCAACGCGTTAACCAACTGGGCTACAAGGCAACTGTGATAAATAATGGATTTTGTGCTAGATGAACGATGACCTGTCACTGAATGAACGAAAATGAAAGCGAAAAAATTGAGATGGCTTGCGAAACCATAGCTTGAGCGAACCTAAACCAAGAACTAAACAAAAGGGCAAAAGAACATAGGTGCGCCTGGGATTCGAATCCCAGACCCCTTGGGTTAGTGCACACGACGATTACCAGCTCCGGTAGAACGGTATTCGTGAAAGAAAACAGTGGCATGGCTATGCAACATTTGGACCAGAACATATCTTGTAAACATATAGAAGACCTTCAAACAAGGCGTTGTGCTCCTCAGCAGGCGACGAACGGGACGATAGCGACGATGTTGTCCGGGGTGTGGCCGAGAAGCAGCAGATCCAACATATCTTGAGGCAGTGGACCTATTCCTATGGGCAGGGAGCTTTGATTTGAGTCGACGAGGAGGAGCTCTACTCGTCCATGAATACGGCCATGGCGGGGCATGGGACTTGGGGATGGAAAAGAAGGGCGACTCCATTCCTTGGCGGTTCCACGACCGAGCAAGGAATGTTCGCCGGTGTCGGGACCACTCACAAACCGGGCATAGGGAAGAGGAAGCTTTGGGCGGCCATGGCTAGAGCTCCTGTGTTCCTAATGAAGAGCAATAGAGAGCTAATAAGTAGGGAGAGAAGAGAGAAGGGAAGAAGGAAGAGAAGAAAGGAAGGAGAAGGCACGGGTCATGGCTCTAGCCTGGTCCGATGCTTGCCGACGTCACGGTCGTTGGGTGACCTCGAGGATGAGCATGATCGAGGGAGGATGCAGGGGACGACGTCTCTGCTACTACTGCTCGCAGTACCTTTCTATGGCGATGGCGGGTCTAACCCACATAAGGTCGAGGTAGGGATTCCAGTGCAAGGCACCATGGGATTTGATGACCAGTGATTGCTAGATGCGTCCGTGGCTGCCTGCCGAGTGTCTAGCGACGGCTAGTGCAACGTGGATTTGGAGGAGATGGTGGTGGCTTAATGGTTGGGGAGGATCTAGATTGGGAGGATCCAAGGAAGTGGAGACTAGGTGGGATGCGGTGCCAGCAAAGGGATGGATGGCATAGGGTAAGGGCTAGGGTTTAAACCAGTAGCTAGTCCATATATAGCAAAACCGAGTAGGTTTGGACCCTCCGAGTAGATCGGACAGCCGAGATAAAAGGTCCGGAGAGTCCAATGAATAAACCGAAGATGTTTGGGTTATTTAGGGGTTGAATCGGATCCATCGGTCATGACTAGGCGATTCAGGTTCGGGGACGTTATCGGACACTCGCGGGGGTATGTGCACTGTGCATAGGGTTAGGCATTTAGAGAGAGGGAAAATGGACAGACCGACAAAGCTTTAATTATGAAGAACTTCCGACAATTTAACTGGTTATAATGTCGCTATGTAGTACGGTTCGGGTATCAAACGACCTCTGAATGCGGCAAAATTTGGCATGCGGTCTACCTACAATATAATAAGACCGCCCGACAACTTTCACCCAATTCAGAGAAAATTTATTACCACTTGTAAAACTATATTTTGATGATGTCGCAGGCATGTGCGTGTGTGGTTGATCTCGAAACGGCCAACAATGACAACATGCAGAACCGAGAATTACGAACGAATGCAGTTTTTGGAAAATCATGAGAACGAAGTGCCAATGAAATGAGAATGATGCAATGATGATAGCAACAAACAATTTCATCACATGACAAAATTTGAAGAACATGGAAGGCATCTGGAAGTTGGTCTCAGGCTATTACAACCCTCCCCCACTACAAAGAGATCTTCTCCCGAGATCCTGGAATCAGAAGAGGAAGAGAAATAGGTATACTAAATTGCTTCTTTGACACACGAGTGAAATCAATGATTCTTGGAGGTTGCTTAGAGATGTAGGATGCGATAAGGCACAACCAAGAATTCAAAACCAGTTCGGTTGAACGAGATAGGGAAGGATTGGGAAGAAAAGAATTTGGTCAGCAATTTGGTTGAAAAGAGAGGGAAAAATTGATAACAGGAAAATTATTTGAAAAGAGAACACAACTCTTTGGATAAATGGACAAGCGAGGAAAGGAAAATGACCTTGGCAAAATGAGATTATGGGTCGAAAGGAGAACATCACAATGCCTTTGGAACAAAATAATTGAAGCTAGATCACTGGAAAGAAAAGGACAGAGAAGAAAATGACAAATTCTACCAGATTTCAATTTGAAAAGTATCGTTACAAAGAAGGATTGAACGGAGTTGTTGGAAATCAACAATTAAAAGAATAAACTTGTTTTGGCTTTATGGAAAACGTCCCAAAATTATGAGGTCAAAACCCAACACTAACGGACACAATTGATTTGCTTGAGATAAACAGAGAGATGAACATCTCTCACCAAGAGGATAAAAGAATACTTGGATCATTGTTAAGAACCCTAAATAGCAACAATCCTCAGGAAAGGACTTAGGTGAAATCTAATCCAAGATAGCTCCAAGAAAGAAATGATGGGTTTAAATATCTCATGCTTGAGAAATTCTCGTCGAGACTCTCATGGATAAAGAATGCTATAACACCATCACAAAAGACAAGGAGAATGAATTTCACTTTGAGATGCAAGACAGGAATACTTGAGATCATCCAATAAGAGTCTGGAAGTATACTTCGAGAATGAATTCAATCCTTAATGAACCACCATGAAGAACGTCTTGGAAGAACTTCGGAATAAAATGATGATAAAAAGATTTTTGGTTGAAATGAGCATGATAGATGAATTGCAAAGATGTAGATAGAGATTAAAGATGAGATAATTCACAATGCTTGGAATTCAGGAAACGAGAAAATGAACAACATAGAACCGAGAATTTGATATCATGAACAACTCCAGAAGAAGGATTGAAATCACCTTGATGAAATAAGAATAAGAATTATGTTATGCCCATCCTTCATCAATTTAAATTTACGACAAGCAACGGATTTGGTATGCTACTTATTATTCTTGGAAAATTTCAAGAGAGATAGTATGAACTTCAAGAAGTCTTTAGCAAAACACCGGTAAGAATTGAGAACGGAGGAGTAAAACCTCAAACTAATGAAGAGACATCAATTTGGAAGAGTTAGCGAATGAGAGTTGTGAACTGAGAAGGAAGACATCTTCGGAAAAATTATGGCATTCGGAGGATCAACAACAAATAACTATGAAAAGCTCCTGATAGATATGAAAGGAATTTCTGACGAACCAGAATCATTTTGAGGATAGCATTATGCTTGAATCATGAATCTTCACAATAATAGATAAAGAATTAGGGAAGCTCTCCTTCTATCTTCCAAGCTAAGAATGATGAAAACAAACAACACCCAAAATCATAGAGACACTCCGAAACAACGAATAAAGAAAAGGTTGAGCCGACAATGAAAATAATTCAGAATGATCTTCGAGAAAGCATCTGACCGGTAGGATCCATTCTCGCATCACATTTGAAAAGAACTTGAGAATAATCTCTGGGAACAAATCAAAAAGACAAGTAAGATTCTAGGAAAAGACCTGTGGGTTATGGTCCCACTCAAAGATAACGCCATCGTTGAAACTATTGCTTAGAAAGAGAGAAATTGCACACGTACAAATTTAAAACTTGATGAGGTTGAGAACCTCGAACTAATTTGAGAGGATTTTGGATGAAAACATGAATCTTCTGAGATATCTTTGCCACTCCAAATAGAATAAAGAGAGATGAATACAGAAGAGAGGCTTGACTAATAAATTCCAACATGCAAAAAATATTGGACAATTGACAAAGGATATGTTGGACACCGAAAACTTGCATTGAATTCACCGTAGATGAAAACGAGAACAAAGAATGATGAACATAGCACATGCGCATCTTCATAATCAATCAGAAGATACAATATGGACGAAAAGAAATTGGAAGCATCACATGAATAGTAAAGGGAGTTGATTGAGAATTTAATCATTGAGGAAAAGGGCGAGAGGGTGGGGAAAACAAAGCCAACTTAGAAAGGATGGAAAGAACTCTGTTGAGAAAACTGAGAATTGTTCTTGCAAATGATGAAAAGGATCACATTAACTTGAAGATAAGCACACCGGTTGAGAAAAGACATGACATGACAACTCTAATTGATTAAGAGAAATAGCACCCCCATAAAAAAATTGAGAACACTACTTAGGAAAGATATGAAATCAACACTTGACATCGAAGCGACTCGAGTTACCATACTTCCAAAACAAAGGATGAGGCTTGTGAATTAAGCCAAAAACATATACATAAAAGAGATTTCTCTCGATATTTCGTGGTAAGGCTCCATGGGTTCGATCTTACAGTACCCATCATATATAAGGTAGTGCACAAGACATATGTAGAGTGCCCAAATTGTAGCAAACTACAAGGATTCTTTAGGACACAACGAGAACCGCTGTGCGAAAGACCGTCAACAAGAGAACCACTAGATGTCGAACCCCAACCTCACATCATGCATCTGTTGGAAGATAGGCCTAGGTAACTACTAGAATTCCCACCTAAGAACTCCCCAAATCTTCTAGTTATGCAATCTGGTCCAATAGATGCATGGAGTAAAATCCATCACTAACACCTAATATGATACTACTCTCCAATGTATCAAATCCATCAACACATAACCAGAGGTCTCAGAAACTCATCTACCTCACACCCTCGTAATCACGACGATAGTAAACATGACACTACATGTGGATGATCTTTCCCAGTAGTGGGTGATGCCAAACTCCTCTCACCACAAAAAGTATTGAAGTGATTTCGGGTCGCTTTGCAAGAATGGACATCGTCACAATACATGTAAAGAAGATATGAGTATATGGAGTTGACTTACACTCACCACATGCTGCAACATAAATATCTCAATACATCAATACATAACAATCATCACACAGAAGAGGTGGATCCATCTACAGATTAAATCAAACGAATATAAGATGACATCCACCCTACTAATCCTAGGCTGTCGACCTGGAACCCATCCTATTATTGATGATGAAGATGAAGAACTCCAAATAGAACAAGCATCGCTCTCAGGTCAAATCATTGTAGTACTTGTACCTGCATCTATTCTTGTAGGAAACTATGAGCCAAGGGGACTCAGCAATCTCATTACCAAGGGTATCAAGACTAGTAAAGCTTAATGGGTGATGTATGGTTAAGTGGTGAGGCTGAAGCAAGCACTGATAATTTTTATTTCGCTAACTTACGGGTACAAAAATAGGATGATTTATCTATGGATAACGGACGTGAGCTAGTAATGATCAAGAAGTGATCTTGAACACCTACTTATGAGTCAAACATAACCCCATCGTGTTCTCTTCCTGAACTCCCTCGAAAAGAGACGATCACGGTTACATACACGGTTGGATTGTTTTAATTGCAGTTTACTTCAAGTTTTCTATAACTGGATATTATAAATTTCCAAGTTGCCACATAACCACGGGCATGACTTTTTGAAAGATTTAACCCTACAGGGGAGCTCCAACTCATCCATCACAAACTATCCACAAGCTGCAGTGGAAAACCTCAACCGCGGGATAACCCGTAGTATCCTCAGAATCCCGGTGCACAAGACATTCGCTAAAGGTAAAACAAATCCATCAAGACCGCCCGATAGGTCACATACCGATAGGAGCCGCACGTATCTCTTTCTTGGGGCACTGGCTGATGGGCAAGACGTCAGGTGGGCTGAGACCCCAACTGCCCACGGGGCACCGGGCATCGCCCAGTTTGGACCAACACTATCAGCATTGCCCCCCTGTATTTTGTTGAACTAAATCAATGGGTTCATGAAACCCTATGCATTAACAAAGGTTTCAGTATTATTATGTTGGGAAAATATTAGTACCAATGTTGATCCTTGCAGGAAGAGTTTAATCCCAAAACGAATTAACTAGGGGGGCATAACAACCCCAATCATGTTAGGAGCACTCAATATGGAACATAAAACCGGTAATCAAAAACTAAGGCAGAAAGAGTGGAAAAAACTGGCAAGCAAAAGGCCAATCCTTCCACCCTTTACCAATGATATATGCATTAATTTAATTAGCAAGAATAGTGTCATATCCCAAGATATCTATGTTATCACATGGAACCAACTGCATCTGCTACTAGCAATGCTATAAGAGGGGCTTAGCAAGCGGTAACTTAGCGAAACAACAGTTTGCTAAGATGTGGAATATTAGAGACTTCTCATTGCATTTTGGGAGGCTTGACAAATAAGTGCTAGGTAACGAGACATAGAAATAGCATCGAGACAACTAGCATAGCAATGATAGTTATGGTATCCTAGGTAATGGTCATATTGCCTGAAATCCCGCTTGGAAGAAGATCGAATTCATGACGTGGACGAACAAGCATAGTCAAATGAATCCTCACACTCCAAACGCTTTCGACAATCTAGAAAAGAGAACCAAATATGAAAACAAATAAATGACACAGTAAACACCACAACATATTCGTGGCATGATGCATAGTCAATTATGATATATGTCCGGTTTGAATAGGCATGGCATGGCATGGCATGGTAACAATCAAATACCACACATTAAGTGAAGCCGCCCGACGTGTCCACAAACAATATAGGAGCCGCGTATGTCGTTCTCAATACAAGACCGAACAGGTCTATCTACGAGTAAAACCAATACCAGAGTTTCCTCACGGTGGCCCCATAGGCCGCTCGTTTAGTACCCACACTCATGAGGAGCACTAGCCCCGGTGGTTTATTAATTATCCTCAGGTAATTACTCCCTATGAAGGTTTATTAGTTATTAGGAAAATGTAACACCAAAGTTGGGCCTTGCTTTTAGAAGAGTTTTATCCCAAAAGTAATAATCAAGGGGGTCTCCATAACAACCCCAAGCATGTTAGGAGTGCTCAAAATGGAACATAACATCGGTACACAAGTAAATAGGGTGGCAAAGGTGGAACAAAACACCGAGCGAAAAGCCAAGCCATCCCGTTTGCCAAGTATATATCTATACCTAATAATAAAAGAAATCGGTATTCTTAGTCCATCATGTTATTTTAGCAGAAACTCCCTTAATTTTTTAACAAAACACCGAGCAAAAAGCCAAGCCTTCCCCTTTACCGAGTATATATCTATACCTAATAATAAAATAAATAGGTATTTATAAGAGGGGCTTAGCAATTGGTAACTTAGCCAAACAATAGTTTGCTAAGATGTGGAATATTAGAGACTTCTCATTGCATATTGGGAGGCTTGACAAATAAGTGCTAGGTAACGAGACATAGAAATAGCATCGAGACAACTAGCATAGAAATGATAGTTATGGTATCCAAGGTAATGGTCATATTGCCTGAAATCCCACTTGGAAGAAGATCGAATCCGTGACATGGACGAACGAGCGTAGTCAAATGAATCCTCACACCCGAACGCTTTCGAAAATCTAGCAAAGAGAACCAAATCCAAAAACAAATAAATGACATAGTAAACACCACAACTTATTCGTGGCATGATGCATGTCCGGTTTGAATAGGCATGGCATGGCATGGCATGGTAACAATCAAATACTACACATTAAGTGAAGCCGCCCGACGTGTCGACAAACACGATAGGAGCCGCGTATGTCGTTCTCAATACACGACCGAACGGGTCTATCTACGAGTAAAACCAATACCAGAGTTTCCTCGCGGTGGCCCCATAGGCAACTCGTTTTGTACCCACACTCATGAGGAGCACTAGCCCCGGTTGTTTATTAATTATCCTCAGGTAATTACTCCCTATGAAGCTTTATTAGTTATTAGGCAAATGTAATACCAAAGTTGGGCCTTCTTTTTAGAAGAGTTTTATCCCAAAACTAATAATCAAGGGGGTCTCCATAACAACCCCAAGCTTGTTAGAAGTGCTAAATATGGAATATAACACCGGTACACAAGTAAATAGGGTGGCAAAGGTGGAACAAAACACCAAGCGAAAAACCAAGCCTTCCCCTTTACCAAGTATATATCTATACCTAATAATAAAAGAAATAGGTATTCTTAGTCCGTCATGTTATTTTAGCAGAAACCCCCTAAATTTTTTATCTATAAACCCGCAGCCCCGTAAATGACTGGTTGGTTTAATTGGTCCTTTTCATCTGTCAATACCTTACATTTGGGCCGGCTGGCTACACACCTTCCTAAAAAATAATAGTAAAAGGTACTAATGGATTCAAACACAAGACCTCCCCTTCCACCAAAAGGACAAAGCCAACTGAACAATGTTCTACTTGTGTTGGAAAGTAAGGTTCTATCTGCATTAATTTATTCCACCTTGCTCGTTTGTGCTAATTCTCACCGATTAGTATACATACTAGTTGTGAGAGTCAACAAGCAGTCTCATGACTTGAAAAAGAGAGATAATAACATGGAAAGAGAACTAGGAAAGCCCTATGGAGGATGAGACATCTTGTGGGATGAAAATTATTAGGAAGCCAACTAAGATATTAGCATGGAGAGCCGTGCAGAGAAATATCAAATAAGTGTGAGCCGGATGGACGTCGCGCGAGCTGGGCGGAAGACAAAGACGAATCAAGCGCCACGGTTGCATAGATGGTGGACACTAAATATGATACCGAGGGAATTGCATCAATGAAAGACAAATTTATTTTGAAGATTCAAAATAGTTCAACACACCATTCTATCAGCACATACGGTTAAATTTTTTGTTCAGACAACTCATCAACAATTTTTTAATTACAAAAGGTACAAGTTCCTAGCTGCCCTATCCGAAGCACCATTTTAATTTCCAAATTACACCTGAAATTGGGTCACATTCCAACCTTATAAACAAACAATAGATAATTAATGACAACAAAAAATTGAGGCTGAATATATGGATGGTACAACATGAATACTCACCAAGGCGGGCTTGATTAATTGCTAGCATTTTGGCAATTAGTTTGGGCTATGAATGAGTAGGTCGATGGATTTCCTACTGCTAATTTAAGATTGTTGTACAACTAAATTTCTTCATCCGTCATGAGACCCATGTTATATTTTTGCCCATTCAATTCTGACGATCATGTCACATGAATCATCCATCACCCGACTGGGCCTCAAGCACATGCTATCGTGAGGGGTCGAACTCCCATCCCGTCCTCGTGTTTGAAAGGTTGCGTCCAACTGAGATAGCTTATGATTGCGAGTTTAAACTACCAATCCTACAGAGGATCAGTTGGGAGAGGGTGAGTGTGTCCCCAATATCCCTATGGAAAACAATCGAAAGAACAATTAAAATTCAATCACTTGCTAGAATGGGATTGTGTAAGGAAACACATAATTCTGCTTGCACACAGAATTTTCGTTGAATTTAAGTATCTATTACTTTTTAGTCTCGTTGCAACGCACATGCATATGCCCTAGTGTGCATTAAATTAAATAGCAATAATATTGTGATATCTCAAGTTATCCAGGTTGTCATATGGAAACAACCTGCACCTGCAACTAGCAATGCTATAAGAAGGGCCGAGCAAGAAGTAACATAGCCAAATGATGGTTTGCTAGGATGTGGAGGGGATAAAAGGCTTTTCATGGCAATGTTGGGAGGCTTGACATACAAGTGATAGGTAACGAGAAATAACGATAGAAGCGAGACAACTAGCATAGCAATGATAGTAGTGGTATCCAAGGAAATTTTCATCTTGCCTGAGATCCCTTCTGGAAAAGGAATGAATCCATGAAGTAGACGAACGGGAGTAGTCGAACGAATCCTCACACTCTGAAATGGATCAGAACTTTAGCGAGGGGAAGCAATCTAGAAACAAACAAATGACATGGTAAACACCAAAACATATTCATGGGATGATGTGCAAACAAGTATGATGCATGTCCATTTAATTATGCATGGCATGGCAAGCACAACAATCAAGCACTAGAAATTAAGTGAAGTTCAATATGCAACGAGTTGCATATTGACGAAACTCCATGTTCAAATCATTTAGTTCGCTCTCATTTAGGTACACGACAATATTAAATGTTGTTAAACATTGAAAGAGGTGAATTATAATGAAACTACACTATCTAGGCTTCTTAAATGAGGCCAGAAACAACATATAGCATTTATGAAATGACCCCATATATTAATTTCGAAATTCGTCCAGATCTGAACTAACCATATTTTATATTTATTAAACAACAAAATAAAGTGTACCATCTAATTGTACTCGTTTTTCTAGTCAAGTTTCATATATATATATATCATTTTCAATAGAGCTACGGTTATTTAGTTATGAAATAAATCATTTTAACATGTCATTTATATAAATTAAACAAACAGAAAGTTAGAATATTTTAAACATGCATGAAAGTTGGAAATTGTGATTCTACACAAAATTCTAGTCATTTTACATATATAAATCATTCTAATCCGATGCACAGTTTTTGAGTTATTAAATGGATGAACTCTAGGGATTTTTGAAAATCTATAAAACTCTGGGTAATTTGACAAATTTGCAGATCTGAAAAAAGATGTGGGCCAAAACTAGTGAGCAACATATAATATAACCCGCATTGAGCGCTAGATAGCCAACAGAAAAGGCGGGTTGGGCAGAGGTCACCTCGCAGGCCTTTGGGCCAACACGGTGTGGAAGGCCGATGTGCCGCAAGAAGTGGCCCAGCTACAGTCAACCAGTAGTCAACGGGCATGTGACCAGATTTGGTGCAACGTCTCCTTGAGCAACTCATGTTGCTCAATGCAGAGGAAGCAGAGGGCAAGGATACAACCAAGCTCTGTCCGGCGACGGCTCTGGTGGCCGACGCGATCGAGGGAGGAGGCGGATGAGTGAGTCTCCATGGTGAGGCGGGAATGCGGAGGAGGGCCGACGAGGCAAGTGAGGTGGCTGGATGGTCGGTTGAGGGAACTCGTGTCCATGGTGTTCTGGTACCTATCGTTCTAGAGGAGGGAGACGAATCTGAGAGATTGAGAAGAGAGGGCAAGATGGCGAAGGAAGGGAGCAGGTAGCAAGGTAGCGCCTGGTCATCGGGGTCTCGTGAGAGACCGATGACTGGAGACGACAGGGACGAACAGGAGCTCCTCTCCTGATCGGATGAAGAAGAGGCGACACACGAAAGGAGTGGCAGCTAAGGTGCGCGAGGCTACTTGCTCTATGGTCGAGCATGGAGGAGTTCCTCTCCCGCTGGCTTGTTCACGTGGTACGAAGTATAGGAGGAAACAACCTCAGGCGCGGCTGACTGTGGATGATGCTGTGCAGGGCGCTGCATATCTTAGACGCATCCATGTCTCATGATGGGAGGGCTACATTTGACCGGTATCGATGGATTGAGTGGAGGCTGAAAACGAAGGGATGTGGTGGTTGGATGGAGGATCTGGTTGGATCGGGCACACACGCGGAGGAGAGACAAGTGGGTGTTACGGCTTCGGGATTGGGAAGGATGGTTGCGAATGGCTGCTCACTGAAACCGAGGTGAAGAAGTGGCGGTGGCGAAATGGATTGATAGGATACACTAGGGTCTAGGGTTTCATCTTATATTTCTAGCACATGGATCCGGTAAGGATTAGGTGTAACACTCAAGATGCGATCCTTTCCTTATTTTAGTTCGAGGGCCTCGACAGGAATAGAAGCACATCTTGTCGTTTCGTAAGAACGGATATCATTATATGGACATGTACAGTAGAGATGTGCATATGGAATTGGCTTACACTTGCCACAAGCTACATCAAGATCACATCAGTAGAAGAACATGTTCAACCATCATACATAAGAGAAGGGTCCGACTACAGACGAAAACAAACGATAAAATGACATCCATCCTTGGTATCCTAGGCTGCCGCCCGAAACCCATCCTAGATCGATGAAAAAGAAGAAGAAGAACTTCAAATCAAACAAGCATCGCGCTCACGTCAAATCATCTCATTACCTATCCCTACGACTGTTGTTGTAGTAATCTGTGATCCATGGGGACTCATCAAGCTCACTTACAAGGGTATCAAGACTAGCAAAGCCTAATGGGTGAGATATGGTTAATTGGTGAGGTTGCATCAAGCACTAAGCATTTATTTGAGTGGCTAACTTACGAGTACAAGAATAAGGGGGGATGATTGGTGCATAAACGACATGAGCTAGTAATGATCACTAAGTGATCATGAACACCTACTTACGGTCAAACATAACCCCACTATGTTCTCCTTCGTAGCAGACCTCATAAGAAGAGATGGCCATGGTTACACACACGGGTCGGGTATTTCATTGTAGTTTACTTCAAGTTTACTATGAACGGATGGTAAACAAAGTTTCCAAGTTGCCACTTAACCGTGGGCACAGCTTTCCGAAAGATTTAACCCTACAGGGGTGCTCCAACTAGTCCATCAAAAACTGCCACAAGCTGCATGGAATAAACCTCAACCATGAAAAACCCACAGTCTCCTTGGAAATTCTGATGG
Source organism: Hordeum marinum (assembly GCA_022496015.1). Taxonomy (NCBI): domain Eukaryota; kingdom Viridiplantae; phylum Streptophyta; class Magnoliopsida; order Poales; family Poaceae; genus Hordeum; species Hordeum marinum. Next base: position 204,265,356 of record CM039675.1, on the reverse strand, counting down.
AAAACCTCAACCTCGAGATAGCCCAAAATATCCTTGGAATCCCACGCACAAGACATTCAAGAAGGGTAAGACAAATCCAGCAAGGCTGCCAGACGTGCGGCAATCCCGATAGGAGCCGCGTATCTCGTTCTCAGGGCACAACCGGACGAGCACACCGTACAATGGCCTTACAGAAGTAAACCGAGTTCCCTCGGGTTGGCCCTACAAACGACTCTATTTGGGACCAGCACCACCAACACTGGCCCTCCCTGTATTATGTTGAATTAATCCACGAGGGGGTGACCCTCTATGCTTTAATAAGGTGATCAGTGTTATTATGTTGGGCAAATATAGTACCAATGTTGGGCCTTGCCAGAAAAGTCTTATCCCAAAATGAATAATCAATGGGGTCCCCATTAGAACCTCCGGCATGTTAGGAGCGCTCAATATGGAACTTAACACTGATACACAAGTAACTAGGGCGGCAAAAGTGGAACAGAACAACGAGAAAAAGGCCAAGCCTTCCACCTATTACCAAGTAGATAGGTGCATTAAATTAAATAGCAATAATATTTTGATATAAAAAATATCCACGCTGACACATGGAAGCAATTGCAGCTGCATCTAGAAATGGTATAAGAAGGCCGAGCAAGCGGTAACATAGCCAAACAAAGGTTTGCTCGGATGTGGAGGGTTTAGAGGCTTATCATGACAATGTTGGGAGGCTGGACATACAAGTGGTAGGTAGCGATACATAACAATAGAAGCAAGATAACTATCACAACAATGATAGTAGTTGTATCCAGGGAAATGTTCATCTTTCCTAAGATCCCTCTCAGAAGAAGAACGAATCCATGAAGTAGACGAACATGCGTCGAAGAACGAGACTTAATCAAATGAATCCTTAAAATCCGAATGCTTTCAGAAATCTATCAAGAAGAAGCAATCTAGAAACAACAATAAACACATGATAAACACTACAACATATGCATGACATGATGCGCAAACAAATATGATGCATATTATGCATGACATGGCAAAGCACATCAGTCAACTTCTTCACATTAAGTGAAGCTCAATATGCAACGAGTTGCATATTGACGAAACTCCATATTTGAATTACTTAGTTCACTCCCGTTTTCGTACATAACAATATTAAATGTTGTTTAACATGTGAAGAAGTGAAGTATAAATAAACTACACTATCTAGGCATCTTAAATGAGGTCGGAAACAACTTATAGTATTTCCGAAATAACCCCATATGCAAATTATGATTTTGGTCCAGATCTGTGCTAAACACATTTTATATTTATAAAACATAAAAATGAAGTGTGCCACACAATTCTACACGTCATTCTAGTTGTTTTACATACATGGATCATACAAAACGGAACTATGGTCTAAAAGATACGATATGCACAAGATGAACATGACATGAATGAAAAAAATGCATGAAAAAGGCAACCACAAGCATTTCAAATCATCAATTCCGCAAGATATTATGAAACTACATGAGATTCTAAGAAATTTTCATATATGGCATGCCCAAAACAGAGCAACAGTTCAACCTCAACAACCAACACAAGTTTTAGTTATAATCTGCCCAAAACAGCAACATAGCATATTGCAACACACAAATCATCAAGCTACAGCCATCTAAATTTCACAACAAAGATATGGTGATGTAGCCTACATGATGCTCAATAAATCATCTATTAACAACAAGTTCACTAGAAGCATGGATCATTAGGAAATGACCTCACAAGAAGACACATTGAACTAAGCAGTTTTCAGACTTGGTCAAAATACCAGTTTTTTAACATAGCAGTTTTTATCACGAAGGCATATTGGAGGCTGTTAAAATATATGATACAAGGCCTATATTGGCATGAAACTTAACGACATTCTAGAGGACGTTATACACTACAAATAACTGCATTAAACCAACCCCAAAGGGACTGTGGATCAATACCAAAACACATGGAAAGACAACAACAAAATATTACAGATTCCATACTTGAAATTATTTCAGCATCTCAAATCAGCCACATTTGTTAAGCATGTTGACATGATTCAAACTACATCTAAACATGATATTCATGGCATGCCAAACCTACATATAGCAAGTAGATATGACATACTACAACACAATCCAAAGACACCACTAAAAGGAGGCATGGATTGCTTAATACGAGCATCGCCAAATGGAACTCTTTGTTAACAGATTTCAGTTTTAACGTGATGGCTACATGAGATCAACAAATCATCATGATGATGAATTCCTACCTAGCAACTAGAGGCATGTCATCAAAGTACACATCACATAGGGAAATACTCATGAAGACACCATATGCCAAAGGCCTATGGGTTAGATGCAATCATCCACGAGACTTTGAATAAAATAACAGATTTGCACCTAACGATGAGGTTCACTTTTGCAACAGAGTTTTGGGCATGTATATGACTTCTAAAATGCATCCATGTGGCATCATCACAAAGAACACGAAGAGTATATACAAATGCATATCAAGTTCACCATAATCGTACATGTATGCACAAATTTATGGTCCTCCAAACAATCATATATGAATAAATTTGCAGGCAGGATAACTTAGTGAAAAAATGACTAAGTATGGAGAGTGGGAAGACTCGGTACCAGGGATCCGGAGGTCCTATTTGGATCGGTGGCTCGGGGAGCATGGCCTGGATCGGGACCTCCCTGTCCCAACCTAGAGGGAGAGGAACCCACGGCCATGGCATCGGTGACCGACGACGGAGAGTCCAGAGGAGGCTAGTAATGGGGATAGCATGCCAGGGGTTGCTGGATCCAGGGTCGCCGGACCGGCACGACTTGGTAGGCGGCGGAGCATGGCAGCGGGCGGAGCTATCTCGGGCTGCTGCGGCGAGGGAGCGGAGCAGAGCAGCGGCCCGGTGAAGTTCAGGGTCGCGGTGGCGGTCGGGGTTGGCGAGGCTGGGCCACTCCTGCAGCGGCGGTCGTTGGCAGACAGTGACGAGGCATGCGAAGGCAGGCGGCAGCGCGGAGTCGCCGGCGGGGCCAACGAGCGGCGGCAGATCAGGAGCTATCGCGGGAGGACTGTGGTAGGGCGCGGCCGGCAGTGCGGGACGTCTCGGGTGCATGCGGCCTGGGGCAGGCCTGCCGTTTGCTGGCGCAGGGAGCGGTGGCTGGGAGCTACTGGAGGGGAGGGTTGCGCCATGTGGTGGCCTCTCGTTGGTCCGAACGGTGGTTAGTGGTGGCGCTGGTGGCGGTAGGGCTGGTGGCTACGCGCCAAGTGGCGAGGCAGGGCTAGCTTGCACGGAAATTGAGGAGGAGGGAGGCTAGAGGTAGGTGGAGGCTAGGTTTTTGCCCAAAAATGAAAGTGGGGAGTTGCTATATATAACAGGTTGGCTTGAGGGGTTTTGCCGAAATTCAGACTGTACGATGGTGATCGGACGATCCGGAAGCGGAGGGGGGGTATTATGTGGTTGAGGGGCTGTGGAGAGGGGTTGTGGGCTAAGGGGAGAGGGAGATTGTGGACTGTGACATGCGTATTGAAACACCGAAAACGTCCGACTGATGACCGCACTTCTACGGTTGACCATTAAGGTACCAAAGAACCTCCGATCGCGATGAGATTTGATAGGTGGTCTACCTACCATATATCACGAGTGCTCGCCAAGTATCGACCCATTCCAAGAAAATTTTATACACACATTTGAAAACAATATATTATCGATGCCACGGGCACGTGCGTCTATGGTTGGTCATGAAATGGTCATGACGAGAATGAAGAGAAATGACAACTATGAATGGATGCGGGTTTCGAAAAATGATGGAAACAGAGTTGTCGATTCTATGTAGATGATGTGAATGATGTGATAATGAATGCGATAAACGAAAGAATCACACGATGACAACAGAATAAAAGGGGCATCTTTTGACGCGTCAGTCTCGGTCTGTTAGAACTCTCCTCCACTAACAAGAGATCTCGCCCAGAGATCTTAGGACAAGAAGGGGAAGAGAAAGAGCAAGAGGAAGAGGTAAAACTTAGTTTCTTCTCTGAGAAATGAGTGAAACCAATGATCATTGAAGGTTTCAAAGAGATGAAGCAAGTCATGAGGAACAAGGAAGAATTCAAAAGACATTTGGTGAGCACTTTGGTAGGAAAGAGAGGCAAACTAGATAAGAGGGATAGAACTTTACACAAGGTCACAACACTACGTTTACATGGATAAGCAAACAAAGAACATGACATTTCATAAAATGAGATGATGGCTTGAGAAGACAACATCACAATGCCTTCGGAACAAAAGAATGTGAGCTTGGTCGATGGAAGGAAAATAATAGATAATAAAATGACAACTTCTACCACCATTGAATTTGAAAAGCGTCCTTACAAGAATGATTGAATGGAGTTCTTGGAAAATCAACGATGAAGAATATCTTGTTGTGGGCTTATGGAAAACATCTCAACATTATGAGGTGACAACCGGCCACTAACGTAAGCAAAGATTTCTTGCGAACATCAAGATATGCAAAACTTCTTTCACCAAGAGGAGAAAGAGAAAATTTGAATCGTTTAACATCACCATGATACCACAATCCTTAGGAAATGCCTTAGGTGAAATCCATGCCAAGATAACTCCGAGAAAGGGATGATGGGTTTCAATATCTCATTCTTGATAAATTATCTTCAAGACTCCTCATGAATAAAGAATGCTATAACACCACCTCAAAAGATAAGGGAGAAAAGATTGCACTTGAAATGCAAGAGAAAGAATACTTGAGATACTACCGCAAGAATCTAGAAGAATACTTTAAGAATGAATTAACACCTTAACGAACCACCATGAAGAACCTCCGTATACAAAAGAATGATCAAACGAAATAAAGGTTGAAAATAATAATATTATGGCCTTAAAAATATCTAGATGGAGCTTCGCGATGAGATACTTGAGAAAATTTGGAACTCCGAAAAGGAAAAGATGGACAACTTAGACTCGACCATTTGATATCATGACCAACTCCAGAAGAATGATTGAAAACACCTTGATGAAGCAAGAATAAGAATTACGTTACACTTATCCATCATCAACTTAAATTGATGACACGCAACAGATTTGGTATATGACTTATTCTTCTTGAAAAGATTGAAGAGAGATATCACAACTTGAAGAAGTGATCAATGCAACACCGGTAAGAATTTGAAACCATTAGAGATATTACGAATGAATGGAAATACGTGAGAACGAAGAGATCATGATCTGCCTAATAGAAAATTTCAACAAGGCACCAAAATAAACAAGATATGAACGAAGAGACAACAATTGAGAAGAATTTGAGGACGAAAGATGAAACCTGATAACGAAGAAATCTTATGAAATGATGGCCTTCAAAGGATCGAGCAATGAAATTAACTCTGGAAAGCTCCGGATAGATATGGAAGGAATTACTCATGATCAAAACAATTTATGAGTATAGCATGAAGCTTGAACCATGAATCTTCAAGAGAATGAGCAAAGATTAAGAGAAACTCTTCTTCAATCTTCAAGTTGAGAATGGCAACGAGAAACACCACCAAGAATTACTAAGACACTATGGGACATTGAATAAACAAAGTTTGAGCAAACAATGAAATAAGTTGATGCTATCTTGGCGAAGGAATTACGATTGATGGAATCCATACTAATGTCAAAGTTCGAAAGAACATGAGATCTCGGGAGAGATTAGAAGAGGCAGGTAAGGTCTTGGGGCAAACATGTGGGTTATGGGACCACTCAAAGAAACCACCGTTGAAATGATTACTTAGAAAGATATTGCACTGGTACAAACTAAAACTTGATGAGTTGAGAACCTCGAAATAAATGAAAAGATTTAAAATAGAAACATCAATCTTCGGAGATATCTTCTGCACCCCAGATAGAATAGAGAGACGACAACCAAGAGATACCTAGACAAGAATTAAGAACAAAGAGAACTTTTAGTGATTGAAAAGGATATTATGAAAACTAACATGTTGACTTGAGTTCACTAGAGAAAAAAACAGGGATGAAGAAATGATGAACTAGAAGCTCCTGAGCATCTTCACATGAATCACATGATACAATCGGAAGAAAAGAAAACGGAAGTATCACACGAATAGACATGCACTTGGATTAAAATTTAATCATTGAAGAAAAGGGCGGGAGGGTGGGAAAAACAAAGAACATTGGGATAGATGAAAAGAACTCTGGAAAGAAATATCAGGAATTATCTAGCGAATATTGAAGATGATTGAATTATCTTGAAGCAAAGCACACCGGTGAAAAAAATTCATGACAACTCCAGTCAATCAAAAGAATTAGCATTCACTTAGAAATATGAGAACACTACTTAGAAAAGATATGAATCATCACTTGACATCGAACAACTCTAATTACCATACCCCAAAACAACACCCAGGATGAGGCTTATAAAATAAGCCAGACACAAATACATAACCATTATGCATTTTTTGGAAGGATAGTCCTAGGTAACTACTTGAATTCCCATCTATGAACTTCAGAAATCTTTGGTTATGCAGTCGGGTCCACGTATACATGGAGTAAAATCTATCACTGAACTCCTAGCAGTAATACTACTCTCCAATGTATCACATCCATCAACACATAACCAGAGGCCTCAGAAATTCATCTACCTCAGACCCTCGTAATCACAATGGTACCAATTATGGTAGTACATCTGGACGCTCTCCCAAGTACTGGGTGATGCCAAACTCGTCTCGCCACAAATAGTATTGAAGCAATTTAGTACATCCTCCGTCCTGAGATACTAAGGAAACCGAATTATAACGATATGGCCAGAACTCCCTAGAGCTCTACTCCTTGATAACATGAGGCACCAAGACAAAACTCCAACACATCGGCATCATATACTTTCCAAAATACCCGCATGATCCTAAAAAACATTGAGTGAGAAGAGGGTAGAATCAAAATTCCTAAGTCGTAATTCCTCACCAGAGTATAGAAGAGGAGTAAAAAGAAACCTACTCTCTGACATATACCTAGACTCGAAACATTTTCACTTGACTCAACTCGGCCAAGTTCGATCAATCAAGGGGGCTCCTAGGTCGGTACAAGCTCTGATACCAACTTGTAATGCCCAAGATGCGATCATATCCTTATTTCGGCTCAAGGGCCCTGACAGGGATAGAAGCACATATGGTCATTTCGTAAGAATGGATATCATTACAAGTACATGTATAGAAGAGATGACTATATGGAATTGGCTTACACTCACCACAAGCTACACCAAGATCACATCAATACAAAAATATGTTCAATCATCGTACATAAGAGCCAGGTCCAACTACGGACGAAAACAAATGATAAAATGACATCCATCCTTGCTATCCCAGGCTGCCTCGTGGAACCCATCCTAGATCGATGAAGAAGAATAAGAAGAACTTCAAATCAAATAAGCATTGCACTCACGTCAAATCATCGCATTACTTGTACATACAATTATTGTTGTAGTAATCTATGAGCCACTAGGACTCGGCAATCTCATTTCCAAGGGTATCAAGACTAGCAAAGTTTAATGGGTGATATATGTTTAAGTGGTGAGGCTGCAGCAAGCACTAAGCATTTATTTGAGTGGCTAACTTACGAGTACAAGAATAATGGGGATGATTGGTGCATAAAAGGACGTGATCTAGTAATGATCACTAAGTGATCCTGAACACCTACTTGCGATCAAATATAACCACATCATGTTCTCTTCCGGAGAAGACCTCACGGAGTATTTTATTTGAGTTTACTTCAACTTTACTATGATTGGATGCTAAACAAAGATTCCAAGTTGCCACATAACTGAGGGCACGAATTTCCAAAAGATTTAACCCAGCGGGGGTGCTCCAACTAGTCCATCACAAACTACCACAAGTTGCATGGAATAAATCTCAACCATGGAAAACCCATAGTATCCTCGGAAATTCCGATGGAAAACCTCAACCTCGAGATAGCCCAATGTATCCTTGGAATCCTGCACACAAGACATTCGAGACGGATAAGACAAATCCAGCAAGGTCACCTGATGTGACAACAATCCAGATAGGAGCCGCATATCTCATTCTCACTACACAACCGAATGTGCAGATCATACAGTGGCCTGCTAGAAATCACCCGAGTTGCCCCGGGTTGGCCCCGCACATGATTCTGTTTAGGAGCACCACCATCAGCACTAGCCCTCCCTGTATTATGTGGAATTAATCCACGAGGGGGCGACCCTTTGAGCTTTAATAAGGTGACCAGTGTTATTATGTGGGGCAAATATAGTACCAATGTTGGGCCTTGCGACAAAAGTCTTATCCCAAAACGAATAATCAAGGGGGTCCATATACCAACCCCGAGCATCTTAGGAGCTCTCAATATGGCACATAACACCGGTACCCAGGTAACTAGGGCGACAAAAGTTGAACACAACACCGAGCAAAAGGACAAGCTTTCCACCTTTTATCAAGTATATAGCTGCATTAAAATAAATATCAATAATATTGTGATATAAGAAAATATCCATGCAGACACATGCAAGCAATTGCACCTGCAACTAGAAATTTTATAAGAAGGTTGAGAAAGCGGTAACATAGCCAAACAAAGGTTTGCTGCGATGTTGAGGGGTGAGAGGATTATCATGGCAATGTTGGGAGGCTTGACATACAAGTGGTAGGTAGCGAGACATAACAATAGAAGTGAGTCAACTAGCATAGCAAAGATAGTAGAGGTAACCAGGTAAATTTTCATCTTTCCTGAAATCTCGCTCGGAAGAACGAATCCATGAAGTAGACGAACGGGACGTAGTCGATCGTATGCTCACACTCCAAACGCTTTTGGAACCCTATCGAGAAGAAGCAATCCAAAAACAACAATCAACACATCATAAACACCACAACATTTGGATGACATGATGCGCAAACAAATATGATGCAGGTTATGCATGACATAGCAAAGCACATCAATCAACTTCTACACATTAAGTGAAGCTCAATATGCAATGAGTTGCATATTGATGAAACTCCATATTTGAATTACTTAGTTCCCTCCCGTTTAGGTACATAACAATATTAAATGTTATTTAACATGTCAAGAACTGAAGCATAAATGTTAGGCCTGCATGATAAAGCGGTCCCAATGAGTCGAGACTTGGCGAGCGGTCGTAATATATTGTAGGTAGACCGCCTGCCAAATTTCGTTACGATAAGAGGTCATTTGATACCCGAACGGTCAACCGTAGTAGTGCGGTCATCGGTTTATTATCGAACGTTTTCGATGTTTGAAAACACGTGTCACGAGCCACAATATCCCTCTCTCGTCAGCCCACAACCCGTCTCCATAGCCCATCAACCCACATAGCACCCCCCTTTGCATCCGGACCGTCCGATCAGCATCGTACGATCCGAATTCGGGCAAAAACCCTCAAACCTAGCCAACCTGCTATATATTACAGCTCCCCACGTGAATTTTTGGGTTAAAACCTAACCTCCACCTACCTATATCCTCCCTCCTCCTCAATTTCCATGGATCATTAGGAAATGAGCTCACAAGAAGACACATTGAACTAAGGAGTTTTCAGACTTAGTGAAAATAACAGTGTTTTAACATAGCAGTTTTTATCACGAAGGCATATTCGCAGCCATAAAACTATATGCTACAAGGCATATATTGGTATGAAACTTAACACAACGCTAGAGGACATTATAAACTACAAATAACTCCATTACACCAAACCCAAAGGGTCTGTAGATCAATAGCAAAACATATGGCAAGACAACAACAAAATGTTACAGATTCCAGACTTGGAATTATTTCAGCATCTCAAAGTAGCAAAATTGGTTAAGCATGTTCACATGATGAAAAATACAACTAAACATGATATTCATGGCATGGCAAACCTACATAAAGCAAGTAGACATGCCATACTACAACACACTCCAAAGACACAACTAAAAGGAGGCATGGATTGCTTAATACGAGCATCGCCAAATGGAACTCTTCGTTAACAGATTTCAGTTTTAATATGATGGCTACTTGAGATCAACAAATGATGATGATGAAGTCCTACCTAGCAACCAGGGGCATGGCATCAAATTACACATCACATAGGACAATACTGATGAAGACACCATATGCCAAAGGCCTACGGGTTAGATGCAATCATCCACGAGACTTTGAATAAAATAACAGATTTGCACCTAACGATGAGATGCACTTTTGCAACAGAGTTTTGGGCATTTGTATGACTTCTAAAATGCATGCAAGTGGCATCATCACAAAGAACATGAAGAGTAGGTACAAATGCATATCAAGTTCATCACAATCGGACATGTATGGACAAAGTTATGGTCCTCCAAACTTGCATACATGAATAAATTCACACACTAAAAACATAGTAGAAAAAATGACTATGTATGGGAAATGGGACGGCTCAGTACTCGAGATCAGGAGATCCCGTTTGGATCGGTGGCTCGGGGAGGATGGCCTAGATTGGGACCTCCTTGTCCTGATCTGGAGGGAGAGGAGGTCACGGCCATGGCGTCGGCGGCCGACGATGGGGAGGCTGGAGGAAGCCGGGAACGGTCATGGCGGCCAAGGGTCACTGGATCTGTGGGCGGTCGGCCCGGATTTGGCCGGAGGGCCACCAGTGGCGAGGCTTGGCAGGCGGTGGAGCATGGCAGCGAGCGGAGCTCCCTCGGGCTACTAGAGCGACGGAGCAGAGCAGGGCGGTGGCGCGGTGGAGGTCCTAGTCGGCAAGGCCGGGCCGCTCCGGCCTCGGCGGTCGCCGGCAAACAGCGGTGAGGCATGCGAACGCAGGCGGCGGTGCAGTGTCAGCAGTGGGGCCGAGGAGCGGCGGCGGCTCGGGACCTACTCCGGGAGGAAAGCGTTGGGGCGCGGATGGCAGTGCGGGACGGCTCAGGACCGGGGCGGGCCTGACGCGTGCTTTCGTGAGGAGCGGTGGCTGGGAGCTGCTGGAGGGGAGGGGTGCGCCATGTGGTGGCCTCTGGTTGGTCCTAGCGGCGGCTGGTGGCGACACAGGTGGCGGCAGGGCTGGTGGCTGTGTGCCAAGTGGCGTGGCAGCCTGTGTTCCATCGAAATTGAGGAGGAGGGAGGCTATAGGTAGGTGGAGGTTAGGTTGTAACCCAAAAATTCACGTGGGGAGTTGTAATATATAGCAGGTTGGCTAGGGTTTGAGGGTTTTTGCCCGAATTTGGATTGTACGATGTTGATCGGATGGTCCGGATGCAGAGGGGGGGTGCTATGTGGGTTGACGGGCTGTGGAGAGGGGTTATGGGCTGACAAGAGAGGGAGATTGTGGCCCATGACACGTGTTTTCAAACATCGAAAACGTCTGATAATAAACCGATGACCGCACTACTACGGTTGAAAGTTCGGGTATCAAACGACCTCCTATTATGACGAAATTTGGCAAGCGGTCTACCTACAATATATTACGACCGCTCGCCAAGTCTCGACTCATTCTGAGAAAGTTTTATACACACTTTTGAAAAGAATGTATTATCGATGTCGCAGGCGTGTGCGTGTCTGGTTGGTCACGAAACGGTCACGATGAGAATGGATAGAACCGGCAACTACGAACGGATGCAGGTTTTGGAAAATGATGGGAAATGGAGTTTTCGATGCTATGCGGATGATGCGATGATAAATGCGACAAACGAAAGAAGCAGACGAAGCCAGCGGAATAAAGGGGAATCTTCTCGCGCATCGGGCACATGATGTTACATTAAGGTTTGTCTAGATTTAGACCTTCCGATTTAGAACGGACGATCGACATAAATAGGTTAGTGAGTCCAATTGGGAAACAGATGATGGTGTGGTATTTCGGGGTTGATCCGGACCCGACGGCCAAGACCGCCAGGTTCGGTTCCGGGGGAGTTTTCAGACTAGGTTGCGAGCGGACCGGTGCATTGTGCAGAGAGGCTAGGCACACATGAAAGGGATAACGGGCAACTTAGCATCAATAATGAACATCCAAAACACATCTACGATTTGACCGGCTATAGTGCCGCTATATGTTTATCCATTCGGGTATCAGACAGACTTTGAATGCAACAAAATTTGATAAACGGTCTATATACACTATGACAAGACCACATGTCAACTTTCTACTCATTCCGAGAATATTTTATACGCAGTTTTAAGAACAATATTTTAAGATGCCGCACGCGCGTGCGTGTGTGGTTGGTCACAAAATGGTCAACGACACAAACAGAGAGAATCGACAACTACGAGCGGATGCAAGTTTTGAAAAAAATGATGACAACGGAGTGTCGATGCAATGCAGATGATGTGCATAATGCCAGGATGAATGCGACAAACAATTGAAATAAACGGCGAGACTCGAAATAAATGGAAGGCTTTTGGAGTGTCGGTTCTGGGCGGTTACAGCAAGTCGTAGCAAAAGCCGACACGTGTAGTCCCCGACAGTTTCTAGCAGTGGGCACAGGCTGCAAGATTAGAATTCACCAACCCGACCAGTGTTATCGGATGCACAAGTAGTTGGTGACGCGAGTTGGGCTATGCGACCGGTAGAGGCAACAACAGAAGCAGCGGCGGGTGAAGTGCCTCCCACCACACCCCAGCCAGTTTCTTCAAGGACATGTCTTAGTAGCAGGACGATCGGGAGACCCTATCTTGCGTCGTCTCTATGAAATGAACGTATGCCAAAGGATTTCCAAGTTCCTAATTACACGACTAATCTTGAGCCGGCTACATGGATAGAAAGTTATGAGATAGCTATGGACATGCTCGATGTGAGTGATGCAGTCTGTGCTAAGTAGTTAACCATGATGTTGGAGGGTCCGGCTCACACTTGGTTGAAAAATCTACCCTAATTCCATCAATACTTGGGAAGAGTTGAAGGAATACTTCATCAAATGTTTTTAAGGAACTTGCAAGCACCCAATGACGACTGTTGATTTGCAGCATTGCATCCAACGTACGGATGAATCTGCCCATCATTGGACTCACCGGGCCGTGAAGATTATTCATTCCTCTCATAGAATCACAACTGCCTAGATCTTCTTAATATTGGAGAATAATTCACACTTCCAACCCCTTGTTCAGAAGCTGGGGCGCCTCAAGCAAAAGGTTTAAGACGTGGGACACCTCATTAATGTCCTCACTAGATATGCCGAGTCAGACAACAAAAAGGACCCCTATTCTAATGAGGACAAATCTTGCAAAAACAAGAAAAATGATGGCGGCAAGGGTCATCAACAAAGCTCCGAGCATAACGGGAATCATGTCAACCAAGGAAACGGTGGCAAGCACAAACACCCTAAGGGCAGGCCAAACTTTCTCCCCAACAGCAATACAGGCTTCAAGAATCAACGGCGTAACAACTCTGGCAGAGCTTACAATGTGAACAAACCCCGTAACTATGAGGATGCTCTTAAGGCTTCTTGTCCAAATCATAGTTTCCCTGGTAAGATGACCACCCATTCATGGGAGAACTGTTACATCACGCAAGAGTTTTGTAATCAAGCATATCAAAACCACCATGGAGGCGATAATGGTGGACACCAAGGCCATCCAGGTGGTGGAAATCTGGGTCATCCCGATGGCTCGTCCAATGGGTTCCACGGGTCAGGCGGCTTAGAGGCTGTATCCCAGAATTCTGGGCACAATGGTGGTGGAAACCAACATTCTGGGCAAGGGAACCCTTAGCAAGCCAATCAAGCCGGTTTTCAGAGCAACCCCAAGCAGTTGAACAACGGGCAGTATTTTTTTTCACAACCATTACTTGTAGGCGTGATTGCAAGCTCTAGCAGACCGCTGTCAATATGGTTGAGTCGGTCGTCACAATATACTTATATTTGTTAGAACAACCCATCACCTCGAGCAGAGATGATCATTCTTCCTGGGTTGACAACCCAAGTGGCCTCGCTTTAGTGGTGACTCCTCAAGTTGGGGGATATAAGCTCACAAAGGTACTTACGGATTGGGAATCCAGCATCAACATATTATATTACGATACATTCAAACGGATGAATCTATCGGAGCAACAATTGCATCCTTCTTCCACAATCTTTCATGGGATAGTTCCCGGAAAATCAGCATATCCAATCGATCTAATCAGGCTGGATGTTGCTTTTGGTACATAATTTAATTATAGATGTGAATCTCTATCTTTTGAGGTGGTCAAAATCAAAATCCCTTATCACACACTCTTTAGGCTCTAGCATATGCTCGCTTCATGGCACGACCTAGTTATGTTTACCTGAAGCTCAAAATGCCTGGCCCTAAAGGGACCATCACGGTGGACGGAAACTATAAAAACGTGCGAGAATGTGAAGAAGGAGACGATGTTTATGCCAAGTCGGCTTGTGCAGCAGAAGAGCTGAATTTTTACATAGCCAATGATGATCTGGCAGATATGACCCCTTGAACAAGGCAACTATTGAGTCTGACCCCCTGCTCAAATTCAAGCCGCCCGAGGATACCAAATTAGTTGATTTTATGATATGTTCGTTTTGCATCATGATTTCCTATTAATATTTGTGTCATTATTGTCCATTACTCCCTATTATCATACAATTCTTATGTCCTTTCTCTCTGAATATGCAAGGTACATCACAAAAGAGGGAAATATATGGAAACTGGAATTCTGCACCAGAAAACAAAGAAAAGGGCTGAAAAAACACCAGACTCCAAATGACCTAAAACTTCACGAATAATTTTTATGGAATATTTAAGAATTATTGGGCCAAAAATATACCAGAGGGGGGCCACCTGCTAGCCACAAGCCAACACGGCATGACCACCCCCTAGCGGTGACTTGATGGCTTGTGGGGGCCCACAGGTCTCCCAAACCCCCTAGAAAAAATCATAAGTAATCTTTCGGGATGAAGCGATGCCGTCTCAAGGCGGAAACTTGGGTAGAGGCCCTTTTGCACTCCGACAGACAGATATGCCGGGGAAATTCCTTTCCGGGACAGAGAGAATGAAGGCATCATCATCACCAAAACTTCCCGCTTCGTGGGAGGACCAATCTTCATCAAGATTTTCACCAACACCATCTCGTCTCCAACCCTAGCTCTTCTCTTGTATTCAATCTTTATCCCAAAACCTTAGATTGGTAGCTGTGGGTTACTAGTTGTGTTGATTACATCTTGTAGTTGATGATTGTTGGATTACTTGGTGCAAGACATTATGTTTAGATCCTTAATCATTACTATTATACTGCCGATCTTGAACATGTTGACGAGGTGTGAGTAGTTACTATTGTTCATGAGGACATGGGAGAAGTCTTGTTACAAGTAATCTTGTGAAGTTAGTATTCGTTCGATATTTTGATGATATGTATGTTGGTACTTCTCTTCGTGGTGTCATGTAAACATTGACTACATGAAACTTCACCATGTTATGGTCCTAAGGGAAGTCATTCCGGAGTAACAAGTAGATGATGGGTTGCTAGAGAGACAGAAGCTTAAACTCCAATTTATGCGTTGCTTCATAAGGGGTTGATTTGGATCCACACGTTTCATGCTATGGTTAGAGTTATCTTAATTCTTCTTTCGTAGTTGCGGTTGCTTGCGAGAGGGGTTAATCCTAGGTAGGTTGTCAGTTTAAGTAAGAACAACACCTTAGCACCGGTCCACCCTGATGTGGCTTGAGACTGCGTCGGTATTTCCCCAAAGAGGAAGGGATGGTGCAACAGAGCTACGGTAAGTATTTCCCTCTGTAATGAAACCAAGGTTACCGAACCGGTAGGAGAACCAAGCAACACTATGTAACTGGTACATGCACACAAAGAACAAATACTTCGACGTGTAAGAGAGGTTGTCAATCTCTCCTCTGTAAAAGATAGATCGGTTTGTATGATAATGGATAAATAGATCACCTAAGAACACAAAATAAAAGATGTAAATAAAAAGTGCAGCAAGTTATTTTGGGTTTTTTGGAATAATAGATCTGAAGGCAAATGCGGAAAAAGATAGATCGGAAAGCAATATGGTAAAAGAAAGAGAGGTTTCACTAGTGCTTTCTCTCATGAGTATAGCACAAAGTGGGTAAACAAATTACTATTGGGCAATTGATAGAAGATCAAATGATCATGACGATATCCAAGGCAATGATCATTATATAGGCATCATGTCCAATATTAGTAGACCGAAAGGATTCTGCATGTACTACTATTACTCCACACATCGACCGCTATCCAGCATGCAGCTGTGTATTAAGTTCATGGAGAAACGGAGTAATGCAATAAGAACGGTGATATCATGTACACAAGATATAATCATGTAGGAATAGACCCCATCTTGTTATCCTTAATAGCAACAATAAATGTGTGCCTCGCTGCCCGCGTGCTAAAGGAGATGTCACTACAATCAATAACATTTTTTGAAGCCATTCACATTCATAAACATGAACATTGTCATTATCATAATCCTAGAGAATAACTTTTCTCTTATGACGAGGATATCTCAGTTGATGATGACAATGTGGAACATGGCCAGTATGACAAAGATGAGTGGTTCGACATTGAGTGTGAGAAGATTATGAAGAGTGCAAGTCTCACGGCAAACTTCAAAGACTACATGTCCGGAGGAAAGGAATGGATTCTAGATAGTGGATGCACTGATCACATGAACGGAGATAGAGAGACATTTCAAGAGATCACACAAAACTATGGACCGCAAAGGTATGTAAGTTTTGGAAACAACTCCAAGGGTAAGGTACTTGGTCTTGATAAGGTGGCCATATCTCAAGATAGATCTATTCAAAAAGTCATGCTTGTTGAATCCATTGGCTACAACCTTCTTTCATATCTAGACTTGTTGTAACACCCTAGATGTGATCCTATCCTTATTTTGGATCAAGGGCCTCACAGGGATACAAGCACATCTCGTCATTTCGCAAGAATGGATGTCATTACAAGTACATGTACAAAGGACATGAGTATATGGAATTGACTTACACTATCCATAAGGTACATCAAGATCACATCAATACAACAACATATTCAAACATCATATAGAAGAGCAGGGTCAGACTACGGACAAAAAAACAAAAGATAAAATGACATCCATTCTTGCTATCCCAGGATGCCGCCAAGAACCCATCCTAGATCGATGATGAAGAAGAAGAACTCCAAATCGAAACAAGCATCGCGCTCATGTCAAAGCATTGCATTACCTGTACCTGCTATTGTTGTTGTTGTAATCTATGAGCCACAGGGACTCAGCAATCTCATTTACAAGGGTATCAAGTCTAGCAAAGCTTAATGGTTGAGGTATGGTTAAGTGGTGATGTTGTAGCAAGAAACTAAGCATTTATTTGAGTGGCTAACTTACGAATACAAAAAGTAGGGTGGATGGTCTACGCATAACGGACGTGTACTAGTATTGATCAATTACTGATCTTGAACACCTACTTACACCAAACATAACCCACCTTGTTCTCTCTAGGAAAATGACTCACGAGTAGAGACAGTCATGGTTACGCACACGGTTGGTGTATTTTATTTGAGTTTACTTCAAGCTTGCTATGATTGGGTGTTAAACCAAGTTGCCACATAACCACGGGCATGGCTTTCCAAAAGATTTAACCCTACAGGGGTGCTCCAACTAGTCCATCACAAAATACCACAAGCTGCATGGAATAAACCTCGACTACGGAGGACCCATAGTCTCCTCGGAAATTCTGATGGAAAACCTCAACCTCGAGATAGCCCAAAGTATCCATGGAATTACGCGCACAAGAAATTCGATAAGGGTAAGACAAATCCAGCAAGGTCGCCCGACCTACCGACAATTCCGATAGAAGCCGCGTATCTCGTCCTTAGGGCATAACCGGTTGAGAACAACGTACAATGGCATAGGATCGAGAGAGGGGTTTCTAGAGGGGGCAAATAGACTACTAGCAATAATTTAAAACCTAACCTTTTCCCAAGTTAATTGGTTGGCAGATTTTAACTATTTTAGCAAGTCTAGAAAGTCTAACAGCCCTACACATCCATGTCTAGACGTATGGCAGCGGAAAGTAAAGACATTACACATGTAAGTAAAGAGATGGGGTAGGAAGATCAAACGCAATATGAGATGCAAGGATTTTTCCCATGATTCCGATAGGTGGTGCTATCGTACGTCCACGTTCATGGAGTCTTCAACCCACGGAGGGTAACGGTCGCGAGAGTGCACGTAGGGCTCTACCCACAGAGGGTTCCACGAAGAAGCAACCTTGAATATTCCATGCGGCTTCCATCCATGAAGGACTAGCCTCACTATGGGTAGATATTCACGAAGTAGGCGATATCCTTCCCCTTACAAACTTCTTGGTTCACTCCACAACACGAAGAAGGAGGCTCCCAAGCGATACCTAACCAATCTAGGAGGTACCACCCTCTAAAAGGTAAAAGGCTCGGGAATGACGATGAACTCCTTGCTCTTGTGCTTCAAGAAGATAGACTCCTCAACACACAATCACTCTCTCATAGATTTGTCTTGGTAGAAGAGATGGGATTGGTGGAAAGCAACTTGGGGAGGCTAGAAATCAGGATCCATATGGTTAGAGTAGAAGAACTTGACCTCAACACAAGGGTAGGTGATTCTCTCTAAGAAAACTGAGTAGGATAGGTATGGAATAGTTCTAAGTGCTTCTGTTTCGAGTGGGTGGTGGTGAAGGGGTATCTATGGGCATCCCAAAAAATCCAACCGTTACACACAATAAGTCAGACTCGGTGACACCGATGTGTAAATCTCGGTGGTATCGAAGTGACCAAAAGTGGCAACTTTTGAATCTCGGAGGGACCGATATACAATTCTCGGTTGCACCGACAAGGTGACCAATGGTCAGATTTACCAATCTCGGTGATGCCGATTCACCATTTTCATTCGGACAAAGGTGTAACAGAATCTTGCCAACCCAACTCGGTGGCACCGAGTGCGGTGTCAGCTGCACCGAAGTGTTAGGGTTTGGGTGAGTCTGTCTAAGGTTTAGAATCGGTGGCACCGGGATAGGAATGTTGGTTGCACCAATTTTGCATATTTGGCTTAGGACAGACTTTGGTGGGAGAGTTTGTGGATGTTTTGGTTACTGTCACTTGTGCACGTTTGAGCATATTGTTCACCATAAAATTTTACCCCTTTTAATAGTATTGGCTTTCCTATGGACTCGAAGTGATTTCTCACAATTGTAAAATGTAGAGTCCTCTTTCTTGAAGCTTGGCCAACTTATTTCCTTGAATCTTGGGGTAGTTCCACAATCTCCACAATCCTTTTGCCAACTCAACTCTCCATGGACCATTATCTGAAATACACTAGATAGAGGTGTTAGTCCAAGAGACAATGTATGCTATCATGAATTATCAAAACCACCAAGGGAGCATGTTGTTCTTTCAATCTCCCCCTTTTTGGTAATTATGACAATATGCAATCAAAGCTTCAATAAATATATGCATGGTTGCAATGTAGTCTTTGAGGAACACATGACCTAGATTTGCTCCCCCTAAATGTTGGCAGTCCTTTAAAGGGTAGTTGCTTTGGAATGCATGGACACACATGCGGATGAAAGGGAATTAAGAGTCATGTGTATCTTGGCTATATGCATCAATATATGTGAATGAAATGTATATCCTTGATGAAGACTTCACTCTTGCAAACAATATGCGCAAGAAGCAAGAGATCATGTTGATCAGAGATATGATGCATATACTTATGTTGAGTTCTTGAGCATTCTAGTAGTAGAGACACACTTGAGAAAACAATGTTAGGAAACACAAGAGTATTCTACTAAACAAAAGCAATAGAACTCAACGAGTACCAAGATCTGGAGAAAGATGATAATCATTAAGATTGATATGTCTCCAACTTTAGCATAAATCTATTATATCTTTTCTCCCCTTTGATATGGAGATGGTAGTACATCCTCTCCCCCTCAATCTCAGCATGTAGATATTAGGATCGGATAGGGTGAGAAAAGTAATCCTTTGTTCTCATGAATCTATTCTCCAAAGTTGTTTTCTCCCCTACTTTGTTGTTCCTCTCCTTGATTATATAAGTGTGAACTTTTGTTATTTTCCTCTACCCCTAAATCATATCTCCCCCTTTGCATAAGCATGTAAATCTCCCTTTAGCATGAATCTTTGATATTCTCCCCCTTTGGCATAAAGCACCAAAAAGTTTAAACTTGGGAGTAGTGACAGAGATCATTGACAAGGAAGGGATCCTGGAGAGCAAGGGTCATTGAAAATAGGGTCCATTAAAAGAATAAGGGAATCATTGAATGTAACTTCTCTCCCTTTGGAAAATTTGAGTTTTCTTCTCCTTGGAGCTAGGGATCCTTGAAGAAAGAATTTCTCCCCCGAAGTGTTGTTTGTTCTTCTCCCCCTAAATTTTTTTAGGAAGGGGTCATCAAAAGAATAAGAATATCACAAGAACAGAAACAAATAAATAATATCAAAGAAACATAGATTTTGAAAGCAAACAAAATCGGTGACTCCGGGATAGCTAAATCGATGATACCGAGATTGTGTAGTGCAGCTTATCTCCGAATTCGGTAGAACCGAGTTATCTACATCGGTGACTCCAAATGATTAACCAAGTTTCTGTTTTCAGAGAGACAAACAAAACTGTTTCAACAAGAAAAATGCGAAAGATTTAGGAAGGACATCAAATAGATAAGATTTGAGTGGTTACGAGAAATCATTCAAATAGAGAGCAAACCATGCAAGATTCTTAACTAAATGATGGGCGGTGACTCGGTCACCTATATTAGAGTATATTGACTGAGGAGCCAAACAGGAATGCTTGATCATAGGTCATACTCATCGTTTAAGCTCTAAATGGGGTTACCATTTTTTGATTAAACATTTTGATGTCTTCATATCACTTGAGTTGCTTTAGCCCATGACTTGGAGTAAAGCCTTTTCAAGGATATGAGTACATACCTTTGAATGATGTTGATGACGTTGCTCATAGGTGAACTTGTTGAGGATGCTCGAGGTTTCTGAAGGTCATCTTGAATTTGGTGCAATCCTTCTCGTTCTAGTACATTCATCACCTACAAAGGTTAGTCATGCAAGGAAGAGCAATGGATATATCCAATTGACATGATACTACTTCAGATTTTGCAGCTAAGATCATGTATATGTCAAGGCTATGTTTTTTGTTGTCTTCTTCCTTCCATCACCAAGAGAGGTTGTGGATAATTGGTAATGACAAGATTGCTTATGACTGGAGTTGATGGCAATCTTGTGGAATTAAGTTCTTCCAAGTACCTAAACAAGCTTAGATGCAATACAAGGGAGCATAGATTTCCATGACATATGATAATGATTTACGGGAACATGGAGCTAATAAGAAAGCTCATGTCCATGCTTCCAACCGAGTGAGTCTAGCTCAAGTTGGAAGCATCAATGATGTTCAACTCACTCCTCAAATGACAAAATGTTTTCTCATCAAGTGGCTTTGTGAAGATATTGGCCAATTGTTTGTTAGTACGAACATGCTTAAGATTGATATCTCCTTTGGCAACATGATCCGAATGAAATGATGTCGGACTTGAATATGCTTGGTTCGAGAATGTTGCACATCATTATGTCCAATTTTAATAGCACTTTCATTGTCGCAAAGTAATGGAACATTTTTAACATTAATTCCATAATCCTTAAGCATTTGTGTCATCCACAGTAATTGCACACAACAAGATCCAGCACCAATATACTCAGCTTCGGCAATAGATAGAGATACCGAGTTTTGTTTCTTGGATGACCAACACACAAGAGATCTACCTAAAAATTGACAAGTACCAGAGGTGGATTTTCTATCAACCTTGTCACCGGCAAAGTGCGAATCGGAATAGCCAATAAGATTAAAAGAAGATCCCTTGGGATACCAAATGCCAAAGTTTGGTGTTTGTATCAAGTACCTCACAACACGTTTCATAGCCAAAAGATGACACTCTTTAGGTGCAGCTTGATATCTAGCACACATGCCAACAGTAAGCATAATATCGGGACGAGATGCACATAGATATAGCAACGAACCAATCATAGATCGATAAACCTTTTGATCAACCGGTTCATCTTCCCTGGTAAGGTCAACATGTCCACTAGTGGGCATAGGAGTTTTCATACCTTTGCAATCCTGCATGTTGAACTTCTTGATCAAGTCCTTGGTATACTTAGTTTGAGAGATGAAAGTTCCTTCTCTTGATTGCTTGATTTGCAATCGAAGAAAGACTTTTAGCTCACACATCATAGACATCTCATACTTCTCGAACATCAACCTTCCAAATCTTTCACTAAATTGAGGGTTAGTGGAACCAAAGATAATATCATCAACATAGATTTGGCACACAAATAATTCTCCGTTAACTCTCTTAGTGAACAAGGTTGCATCAATTTTACCAATTTCAAAACCCTTTTTGATGAGAAACTTCATTAAGCATTTATACCAAGCACGAGGGGCTTGCTTAAGACCATAAAGAGCTTTGTGAAGATTGTAAACATGGTTAGGTTTCTTAGAATTCACAAAAACAAGTGGTTGCTTAACATAAACTTCTTCCACAATTTCACCATTTAAAACTGCACTTTTGATGTCCATTTGATAAAGCGTGATATCATGGTGATTAGCATAGGCAAGAAGAATACGAATAGCTTCACGTCTAGCAACGGGGGAATAAGTCTCACCATAGTACATACCTTCGACTTGCGTATATCCTTGGGCTACGAGACGAGCCTTGTTGCGGACGAACTGACCATCTTCGTCTTGTTTGATCCAAAACACCCATTTGGTTCCGATGATGTTGTGCTCATCTTCGGGCTCCTCTACGAGTGTTCACACTTGTTCCTGTCGAAGTTGTGTAGCTCTTCATGCATTGCGTTCACCCAATCCGCATCTTCA
Source organism: Hordeum marinum (assembly GCA_022496015.1). Classification (NCBI taxonomy): domain Eukaryota; kingdom Viridiplantae; phylum Streptophyta; class Magnoliopsida; order Poales; family Poaceae; genus Hordeum; species Hordeum marinum. Next base: position 204,242,475 of record CM039675.1, on the reverse strand, counting down.
AGAGCTTGATCCACCTTTAAAGGTTCAATGATAGAGATGAAAGAATAATGCTCACAAAAGTTAGCTAGATGGGTTTTAGAGCGAGTGATTCTCCCTATTTGTATATCACCAAAGATTTGGTTTAGGGGATGGTTCTTGGTCACTTGAGCTCGAACTCGGGTCAGCTTCCGATTGTTGGATGGTGGAGCTTCTTCTTCATCTTCGTCATCTCGTTCATCTTTGTTGTTGTTGAAGGTGTCGTTCCCTTGAGGTGGTGGTGAAGGTGGTTGTGGTGGATCTTCATGATGCACTTCCTCTTCTTCATCATCTCGTCGTGTATCGCTTGTGGATGCCTCCATGTCGTGTTGAGGTTCACCTTGACGTGAGGTAGGGGCTTCCACTTTAGTTGATGAAGTATTATCCTTCACCTCCATGGGACGAATTTTGTTGATGGGTAGACCTAGAATTGCTTCCGAAGGATCCTTATCACCTACATCATTTGGCAGTTGTTCGACTTGCAAACCATTAGATTCATCAAACTTTACATCTACCATCTCTTCAACTTTTCGAGTAAAGTTTTTGTAGACACAGTAAGTGTGAGAGTTCAATCCGTAACCAAGTAGGAATCCTTCATGAGATTTAGGAGCAAATTTAGTACGACGATGCTTATCAAGAATGTAGCACTTTGAGCCAAATACCCGAAAGTATCCGACTTGGGGTTTGTTACCGGTGAGTAGCTCGTATGCCTTTTTACCAAGAAGCTTGTGCAAGTAAAGTCGGTTTGTGGCATGACATGCTGTTTCAACGGCTTCTGCCCAAACTTATCTTGGCGTCTTGTATTCGTCAAGCATCGTTCTTGCCATCTCAATGAGCGTCTGGTTCTTCCTCTCAACAAATCCATTTTTTGTTGAGGTGTGTATGTAGCTGAGAACTCATGTGAGACAACTTCTTCGTCAAGAAAGGTATCCACAAGGGTGTTCTTGAACTCCGATCCGTTATCGCTCCGAACCTTCTTGATCTTCACTTCAAACTGATTTGCACTTTGCGAGCGAAGTTCTTGAAGATCTTTTGAACCTGCGACTTATCATCAAGAAAGAATACCCACATAAATCTGGAAAAATCATCAACTATAACTAGACCATAGGAATTTCCACCGAGACTCTTGTAAGCATTGGGACCAAAAAGATCCATGTGAAGTAACTCGAGTGGTATCCTAGTAGTCATGATATTCTTAACTGGAGGACTTCCACCTACTTACTTTCCAGCTTGATAAGCACTGCAAATTCTATATTTGTCAAAGATAACATCTTTAACAACAAGTATATGATCACCTTTGATTAGCTAATCTAGATTTTGCATGCCTACATGTCCAAGTATTCTATGCCAAAGCCAACCTTTAGAATATTTTGCAATTAAACAAGTACGAGGCTTGGATCTTTTAGTGAAATCAACAATGTATAGATCACCTCTATGGAAACCGGTAAAGACCATTTTATGATTATCTTGACGAAACACTTGGCAATCGACTGTCGTGAATAAAACATTGAAACCGAAGTCGGCAAGTCTAGATACGGAAAGAAAATTGTAGCCAAGGGATTCAACAAGCATAACATTTTGAATAGAGCTATCATGGGATATAGCCACCTTACCAAAGCCAAGTACCTTACCCTTAGAGTTGTCTCCAAAGGTCACGTACCGTCGAGGACCTTGATTACGCGTGATCTCTTGGATCATGTCTGTATCACCAGTCATATGATCCGTACATCCGCTGTCGAGAATCCATTCTTTTCCTCCGGACACATCATCTTTAAAGTTTGCCATAAGACTCAGATTCTCCATGATCTTCTCGTGCTCGATGTCGAACAACTCATCTTCTTCATAATAGCCATGTTCCACATTGTCATCATCAAGTGGGAAATCCTCGTCGTAAAGAACAAGAGATTCATTAGAATAGTGATCACGACAATGTTCAAGTTTATGAAGGAGAATGGCTTCAAAGATAATGTTGTTGATAGTGGTGACATCTCCTTTAGCACGCATAAGATCACGAAGCTCAAATAGGCATTTATCAAAGTTTGGATCACTAGGCTTCCTTTTGTGAAAAGCAATGGTTTTATGAAGAATTTCATCAAGATTTCCTAAGGAAAGATTTGGATACGTTTCTCCAAATCAGTCCATAAGGTATAGGCACATGCAAAGTTCTTCATTTGAGAAAGCACGAATCTTGGTAAACCTCTAACAATAAGATTGACAGTTCTTAGGTTACCAAGCATGTTAATTTCCTCTTCGTGTGTGGGATGCAATTCATCAATAGGGATCACATAGGGATTTTCAATATATTTAGTCAAATGGAATCTAATAAATAGATCAATCATGGCATTCTTCCATTGACTATAGTACTCTCCATCAAGAATGAGGACTCTACAACTCAAACTCTCTACTCTAGACACATCCATCTTCCTCCACGATGAGTAAACCGAAGCAATGGAGACCAATGCTCTGATGCCACTTGTAGGATCGAGAGAGGGGTGTCTAGAGTAGGGGTGAATAGATTACTAGCAGTAATTTAAAACCTAACCTTTTCCCAGGTTAATTGGTTGGCAGATTTTAACTATTTTAGCAAGTCTAGCAAGTCTAATATCCCTACACATGCATGTCTACAAGTATGGCAGCGGAAAGTAAAGACATTGCACATGTAAGTAAAGAGATGGGGTAGGAAGATCAAACGCAATAGGAGACGCAAGGATTTTTCCTGTGGTTCCGATAGGTGGTGTTATCGTATGTCCACGTTCATGGAGTCTTCAACCCAAGGAGGGTAACGCTCGCGAGAGTCCATGGAGGGCTCTACCCACGGAGGGTTCCACGAAGAAGCAACCTTGACTATTCCATGCGGCTTCCATCCACGAAGGCTAGCCTCACTATGGGTAGATCTTCATGAAGTAGGCCATCTCCTAGCCCTTACAAACTTCTTAGTTAATGCCACAAAACGAAGTAGGAGGCTCCCAAGCGACACCTAACCAATCTAGGAGGCACCACCCTCCAAAAGGTAGGCTCGGTAATGACGATGAACTCCTTGCTCTTGTGCTACAAGACGATAGACTCCTCAACACACAATCACTCTCTCACAGATTTGGCTTGGTAGAAGAGATGGGATTGCTGGAAAGCAACTTTCGGAGGCTAGAAATCAAAATCCATATGGTTGGAGTGGAAGATCTTGACCTCAACACAAGGTTAGGTGATTCTCTCTCAGAAAACCTAGTAGGATAGGTATGGAATATTTCTAAGTGCTTCTCTTTCGAGTGGGTGGTGGTGAAGGGGTATATATAGGCATCCCAAAAAATACAACCGTTACACACAATAAGTCAGACTCGATGACACCAAAGTGTAAAACTCGGTGTTACCGAAGTGACCAAAAGTGGCAACTTTTGAATCTTGGAGGGACCGATATACAATTCTTGGTTGCACCGACAAGGTGACCAACGGTCAGATTTACCAATCTCGGTGATGCCTATTCAACATTCTCGGTCGGACCTAAAATGTGAACTTGCGTAACAGAAAGTTGGCAACCCAACTCGATGGCACCGAGTGAAGTGTCGTCTGCATCGAACTGTTAGGGTTTGGCTGAGTCTGTCTAGGGTTTAGAATCAGTGGCACCGAGATAATAATGTTAGTTGCACCGATTTTTCATATTTGGCTTAGGACAGACTTTGGTGGGAGAGTTTGTGGATGTTTTGGTGACTGTCACTTGTGCAAGTTTGAGCATATTGTTCACCATCAAAACTTTACCCCCTTTTAATAGTATTGGCTTTCCTATGGACTCAAAGTGATTTATCACACATGTAAAATGTAGAGTCCTCTTGCTTGAAGCTTGGCCAACCAAGTTCCTTGAATCTTGGGGTAATTTCACAATCTCCACAATCCTTTTGCCAACTCAACTCTCCATGGACCATTATCTGAAATACACTAGATAGAGGTGTTAGTCCAATAGACAATGTACGTTGTCATGAATTATCAAAAGCACCAAGGGATCATGTTGTGCTTTCAAGTGGCCTTATAGAAATCACCCGAGTTGCCCCGGGTTGTCCCGCACACGACTCTGTTTAGGACCAGGATCATCATCACTGGCCCTCCCTGTATTATGTTGAATTAATCCACGAGGGGGCGACCCTCTATGCTTTAATAAGGTGATCGGTGTTATTATGTTGGGCAAATATAGTACCAACGTGGGGCCTTTCCAGAAAAGTCTTATCCCAAAACGAACAATCAAGGTGGTCCCCACAAGATTCTAGAATTATTTCAGCATCAAAAATCAGTACATCGAGTAGGCATGTTCACGTGATGAAATCTATATCTATACCTGAGATTCATGTCATGGCAAACCTATCAACTATAGGTAGATATGTCGTGCTACAACACACTCCAAATACACGACTAAAAGGAGGCATGGATTACTTAATACGAGTATCGCAAAATGATCTCTATGTTAACAGATTACAGTTTTAACGTGATGGCTACTTGAGAGCAAGAAATAGACATGTTAATGAATTCCTACCTTGCAACCAAAGGCATGGCATCAAAGTAGCCATAAAATGGAACAATTATCATGCAGGAACCATGTGCAAATGCCCCACGCATTGAAAGCAATCAGCACCAGAAGTTTGAATAAAATAACTGATTTGCAACTATGACGAGATGCACATTTGCAACACTATTTACATCAAGTATATGAATACTATCATGCATGAAAATGCAACCATTATGTAAAGCACATTTAGGAGATGAACTTTCATATATAAAACATTTCCAACGGATGCACGACTTAAAAGTTATAGCCCTCACAAAATGCATATGTGTTGTTAAAAACTGCAGTTTCAGGGGCTTAGTCATTTTTAGTACTGCTCGTCGGATAGCTTAACTAGCGAATAATCACAAGGCAGCCCAAACATGCACGTTCATAGATCGGTCAAACAGACGAACAGGCGAGGCTTAGTAGATTATACCATATGGGCCTTCGGGCTGGAGGCTCTGGTGGCGCTGGGCTGGCTGCGGGCCCCACGTGAGCTGAGTCAATGGCACTGGTGGGCCGGGCCGGGAGGTGCGTTGCAGGAGGCCCACGAGGGACCTCGTCCCTATCCTCCCATATCAGCAGAGGACGGAGGCGGCTATATCCAGCGTCATAGGGACGGCGTGGCGATGCGGTCCGATGGGGACCGGCTAGATCTGGGCAGATCTAGGCATGGGGAATCCATTCCTGACAGCGGACGTCAAGGCGGCGCTAGGGAGAGGGGATCGGGCAGCGACACAAGGTCCTAGACATAGAAGTGGGAGCGAAAGGTCACGACGGGGTAGAGGGAAAAGGGGAGGAGGGAGAGAGAGAGACGGGGACCTGCGGAGCTGCTCGACGGCGGCGGACGAGGCAACAACGGGCCGACCAGCACAGGACGCAGCAAGGTCCGAGCGGGAAGCGGCACTGGCGCTGGCTCAGGAGGCTCACAGACATGCTCGGGCTCCGGATGGGCTCGGACGGGCAGCGGAGCTCACGGGCATGCTCTGGCTTCGGATGGGCTTGGGCGCACAACAGAGCTCACGGGCGTGCTCGGGCTCTGGATGGGCTCGGGGCAGGCCTCCTGTGGGCTCAACAGGGCCTGGCTCGGCTGGGGGCTCGTGGAGGATAGGTGGCGGGCGTGGGTTGGCTCAGAGCGGCTTGGGTGGCGACGTGGCAGCCCCGGGTTTGCCATAAGGGCATGGCGGCGGCGCCAAGTGGCTGGAGGTGGCTGGCCGGCATGGAAATTGAGGTGGGGGCGGTGGTTCGAGGTGGGATGAGTCTAGGCGGCATGGATTTGGATGCGGGGGCTATGGGATGTCAAAAATGGATGTGGGGGTGTCCATTTATCGCAGTTTAAGCTAGGGTTTGGGGGTTTGGGGTGTATCTCGTTCGCGCGATCGTGATTTGACAGTCAGGTCAGAGAGGTGGGTTGGCTGGGCTTAGTGGGCGGTTTAGGTGGTGTTGGCTGAGATGAGAAAGAGAATGTGCCCATCACCTAGTTTTTTTCAAAATATTGAAACCATTGGACAAATAAACCGATATGGTGCTGCTACGGCCGAAGGTTCGGGTATCAAACGACCTCTGATTGTGATGAAATTTGGCAGACGGTCTACCTACAATATAACAAGACCACACACTAACTTTCGACCCAATCCGAGAATAATTTAAACGCACTTTTAAAAACAATATTTTAATGATGTCGCAGGAGCATGTGTGTGGTTAGTCTCAAAATAGTCAAAGACAAGAACAGAGAGAACCGACAACTATGAACGGATGCAAGTTTTCAAAATGTTGGCAACAGAGTGTTGATGCAATGCAGATGATGTGAAGGATGCGATGCTGAATGCGACAAACCAAATAATTTCACAACGAAAATGGAAATAAAGGGGAATCTTCTGGAGCACCAGTCTCAGGCTGTTACAACTCTCCTCCACTAACAAGAGATCTCGCCCCGAGATTGTAGAATCAGAGGGGGGAGAGTAAGAAGAAAAGAAGAAGTAAAAGTTAGTTTCTTCTTTCACAAACGAGTGAAACCAATGAACCTTCATGGATGCAAAGATATGAAGAATGGCACGAGGAACAAACAAGAATTCAAAAGCACTCAAGTTGAAAAGAGATAGACAAGCTTGAATATGTCTTGAATGAAACACGAGTAAGAATTGAAATGAATGAGGATACTACGAATGAATGGAGATACATGACATCAGAATGAAGAGATCATGATCCACCTAAAGAAATCTTGAATGAAGCACCAGAATAATTGAGATGCGGACAAAGAGACAACAATTGAGAAGAATTTGACAACGAAAGCTAGAAGCTAAGAACGAAGAAATCTTCTGTAATGATGGCCTTCGAAGGATCGAGAAATGAAACTACTCTAAAATACTTCGAATAGGTATGGAAGGAATTACTGATGATCAGCACAATTTAAGAGGATAGCATTGAGCTTGAACCATGAATCTTCAAGAGAATGAGCAAAGATTTAACATAAATTCTTCTTCAATCTTCAAGTTGAGAATGGCAACGAGAAACACCACCAAGAATTACTAAGACACTCCGACATTGAATCAACAAAGGTTGAGCCAACGATGAAAATAATTTGATGCGATCTGGGAGAAGGAATTATGACTAATGGAATCATACTTACGTCACATTTGAAAAGAACATGAGATCTCAAGAAAGATTAGAAGAGCCAGGTAAGATCCCGGGGCAAACCTGTCGGTTATGGGCCCACTCAAAAGAAACACCATAGAAACGATTGCTTAGAAAGAGAGATTGCACCGGTATAAATGAAAACATGATGAGGTGAGAACCTCCAAATAATTCAGAATGATTGAATGAAAACAGGAATCTTCTAAGATATCTTCAGCACTTCGGATAGAATAGAGAGAGGATGAATAAACAAGAGAGACTTGAATAAGAACTTCCGACATGCAAAACATTTAACGAATGAAAAGGATATGTTGAACCCGAAAAGCTAGAATTGAATCCCCGGGGGAAGAAAACAAAATGAAAATGATGAGCTTGAATGACTTGGGGATCTTCACATGGAAAACATCGGAATGAAACATGGAAGAAGAAGGGTGGGCGGGTGGGGAAAAACAAAGATAACTTGGGACGGATGATACTGTAGGATCGAAAGTAGGTCTAGAGGGGGGGGGTAATTAGACAACTTGACCAAATAAAACTATGCTTTTTTGCAATTTTAATTCTTGGCAAGTTTTAGCATTCATAACATATCAAGTACACCCCGCACATGAAAGTCTAAGAGTATAGCAGCGGAAATTGACAACAAGCATGAGTAAAATGATAGGGTAGGAAGATCAAAAACAATTGTAGACATGATGATTTTTCCTGTGGTTCTGATAGGTGGTGCTATCGTACATCCACGTTCAAGGAGTCTTCAACCCACAGTGGGTAACAGTCACGAGAGTCCACGGAGGGCTCTACCCACGGAGGGTTCCCCGAAGAAGCAACCTTGACTATACCATGACGGCCTACATCCACAGAGGACTAGCCTTACTCGGGGTAGATCTTCACGAAGTAGGAGATCTCCTTGCCCTTACAAACTTCTTGGTACACTCCACAACACGAAGTAGTAGGCTCCCAAGCGACACCTAACCAATCTAGGAGGCACTACCCTCCAAAATGTAATAGGCTCAGTAATGACGATGAACTCCTTGCTCTTGTGCTTCAAGATGATAGACTCCTCAACACACAATCACTCTCTCATAGATTCGGCTTGGTAGAAGAGATGGGATTGGTGGAAAGCAACTTGGGGAGGCTAGAAATCAAGATCCATATGGCTAGAGTGGAAGATCTGTCCCTCGACACAATGGTAGGTGGTTCTCTCTCAGAAAACTGAGTAGGATAGGTATGGAATAGTTCTGAGTACTTATCTTTCGAGTGGGTGGTGGTGAAGGGGTATATATAGGCATCTCCAAAAATCCAACCGTTACACACAATAAGTCAGACTCGGTGACACCAAAGTGTAAAACTCGATGGTACCAAAGTGACAAAAAGTGGCAACTATTGAATCTCGAATGGACCGATATATAACTCTCGGTTGCACCGACAAGGTGACCAGCGGTCTGAATTACCATACTTGGTGACGCCGATTCAACATTCTCGGTCGGACCTAAATGTGAACTTGCGTAACAGAAAGTTGGCAACCCAACTCGGTTGCACCGAAGTGTTAGGGTTTGGCTGAGTCTGTCTAGGGTTTGGAAATCAGTGGCACCGGGATAGGAATATTGGTTGCACTGATTTTGCATGTTTGGCTTAGGACAGACTTTAGTGGGAGATCTTGTGGATGTCTTGGTGACTATCACTTGTGCACGTATGAGCATTTTGTTCACCATCAAAACCTTACCCCCTTTTAATAGTATTGGCTTTCCTATGGACTCAAAATGATTTCTCACAAATATGAAATGTAGAGTCATCTTGCTTGAAGCTTGGCCAACCTATTTTCTTGAATCTTGGGGTAATTCCACAGTCTCGTCAATCCTTTTGCCATCCCTATCATTGAACTTCTCCTAAAATATACTTGGTGGAAACATCAATTCAGTGACTTATATGTTGTTATTAAGTACCAAAACCACCAAGGGATAAAATGTGCTTTCAATCTACCCATTTTTGGTAATTGATGACAACATATAGATCAAAGCTTCGACAAAGATATAATCAATGAATATAATCGTCGCTTTGGGAAGTTTGTGATAAGCAAGAGCTCCCCTAAATTTGTGCATTATTTTAAATTTGCGTTTGAATGAAAATGCACAATCGATTATGTACATGGGTCACTTCTTACATATCACATACTACTTGGTGGTGGGTGAGAATAATTTAGAATGAACATCATAGCACATCACAATCAATCAAAGTGTGTCACAGCAACCAAAAGCAATTGTTATTGAAAAAGCAATAAACACCAAACGCTCTCTCACTCGAAGCCTAAAGATTTATATACACTTCTCCCCCTTTGGCAACAAGTTACCAAAAAGTTCAAAGGAATATATGTAAGCGTTCTTGGGATGATCTCCTTTGGTTGTTGATGAAGGAGTCGAGAGAACAGTGTCGGTGAAGATCTATACAAATGTCGTGGATGGAGCTAGAGTGGACACTAGAGGAACTGGAGCTGATGGAGCAGGAGTTGTGCTGACAGTAGCAGGTGTTGATGAAGAGGGCCTCAAGTCTGGTGCAGACTGTGACTGATCTAGCCTGATTAGTGAACTGTGTGCTTGGCCTGAGAGGTGATCCATCCTCATTATCATCATCATTAGAAGAAGAAGTAGAAGAGACCGAAGGAATGTGCACTGAATCAACTTCCTTCTGAAGCTCTATGACTGTCTTAGACACCTTGTCCACCTTATCACCAAGAACCTTGATCCTTGTCTCAAAGATCCTCACAAGAGTGTTCTGGTTGTCTAGAATCCCCTTGATATCCTTCTTCATGCCATGAACTGCTAAGATCAAAATATCCATTTGCTTGTTTCTAGATCTGGGGCCTTGAGCACTAGCGGCTCGAACTGCTTCTGCCTCTACTTGTGCTGTAGCAGATGTGGGATGATCTGGGTCTATCACCACAACATTATCCTCGAGTTCTGGCTATAGGGGCAAGTGTGAACGATCTAGAGAAAATATGTGCTTCTCCAACTGAGAGTTGATAAGCATTTGGATGTAGGGTGCATAGCAGCAAGAGCGCTTTTGATCAGCATCAACCTTTTGATTGTCTCAACAATCAAATCCATGACTCTAATCCTGGTATGTCCGTCAAGGTGGATCAATGTTGATGGAGTAGCCTCGGATCATCTTGTCATCTCCTAACTTGGGCATCAATGTATGCCTCAGAATAGTGTTCATGGTAAGGAGGCCTGCTTGCAGATAGTAGATAGATCCCAGCTTGTTAGATTGCAGTTTGTCTACGGGGATAGGAGTATACATATCCTTCATGGCATCGTGGCTCGCCTTGGATTTTGAGTATACATCGAGATCACCATCCTGAACCTTCGGAACTCCTAGAAGTGCAGCACACTCATCAACAGTAGATTCATACCTTGCTCCTTCAGTCATCCATACAATTCTACCATCTCCGTAGAAATGTGCAATGGAGTAGAATTGCATGATCATCTCATTGTTCCATGTAGTAAGCTCTCTGCCAATGAACTCATCCACACCAATGTAGTGGAAATTATCTTGGACACTTGGAAATTAGTCCTCATTCTCCTTAATGAATTTCCAATCAACATATCGCATATCGCTAATAGCTGGGCTCTTGTCTAGCAGCACTGTCTCATAAAAGTCTTGTTGCTCTCTGGTGTAGAACCTGTAGTCAATAGCAGTTTTCTCCTCTGGGCATAAGGATCTACAACTCTCGAAGCTCTCAATCCTGAGTCTTTCCTCTTCTTCATGTCTTCAGCAACTAAGTGGTTGACATCATGTACTGGAACATGTGGTCTGAGCTTCATCAATGTAGTTAAGTCATCATCATCTTCAAATCTAGAAGATGTTCCCTTGGTCTTTTCAGAAGCTGGAATATCTCTGGTAGTCCTCTTGGACTTCTGTGCAGCAGCCTTGTTGGATGTATGCTTGGTGCTCTTGGATGTGCCAGTCTTTGGCGTAGCATCAGCCATAAGCTTCTTGGCCTTCTTCTTGGGAGGAGCCTTTGCAGCTTGATCCTCCTCCACTTCCTCAGTAGCAGCACCACCAGCAGCCTCCTCTTGATCTTCATACATGGAGGTAGGCCTGCCAATCACATGGATAATCCTCTTTCTGGCTTTCTTCTCCCCTGCCTTCTTAGGCATAGACTTCCTTGGGGGGTCAACAGACATCGTGGCTCTAGCACTCTCATGTGCTTTGATAGTTTCAAAGCTGGCGTAGACCTTGCTGACAACTCTTCTAGAAGAAGTAGCTTCAGTAGAAGACTTCTTAGCAGCCTTTTCTTGCTTCTTGGCAAGAAGCTCCCCAGGAAAAACTCTGAATATTCTTCATCAAAATTTAGCTTCTTCCTAGTCCTGGTGGCAGCCTTGGGCAATTCAAGGGAGCTGGGTGTGCCTAGATGTGAGAATGAACTAGACTCTAGGCTTGTGCCTGAACTCATGTCAGCACCCTGCTCTGGCATATTCTGACTGTCCTCAGCATCTGACATACTGACCATGTGAATAGAGTATAGAAGAGTAGAAGTAGATGAGTCATCACAAAATGAGGCTTGTTTTTGAAAGTTTGAACAATAGTTTTTCAAAATATTTGCATTCTGTCAAATGAAAATCGGTACAGCCGAAGCAAGATTTTCGGTGCCACAGAGACTGACTGTCTCTCTTAACAGAACCTTGGCACTCTTTTCGGTGAGACCAAAACGAAGTACTCGGTTCCACCGAGACCATTCTTAGCAACACAAAAAGACAAATCGATGATACCGAGTTGTTCGCTTCGGTTCCACCGAGTTCCATCGGGAGGACGGCAAAACCCTAAAAAATCTAATATTCGCTAGACTATTGAATTTTGAGTGGATAGGAGTGTTTGCAAAGAGTGGCTTATAGATAAACTTGAATCCATTGCGTGAGAATCGTATGAGGAGCGCAAAGGAGATCGAATCCATACCCTAACTTGGCGCGGATCCTTTATGGCGGCGACGATGGAGAGGATTTCGTCGACGGCGGCGATTCCCAGCATCGGAGGAGCGCAGGGAGACAAGGGCGACGACCAGGGGTCTCGAAGGCGGCAACTTAGGATTTTGAGGCGCGAAGATTGAGATTGAATTTCAAATCATCGGGGTCCACAACTTATATACCCACCACTGTTGGTGTCACCAATTCTAACTTTTCAATATCACCGAGTTCCTCAACTACCAGTTGATAGGGAAACTCGGTGTAACTGAGAAGTTGGACTCGGTGGTACCGAGATTGAAAACCAGATCAACCCTAGGCATTCAATGAGACCGAGATTTTGTGGTTAGTTCCACCGAGATGCACTTGGGAGGATTTAATGGTCAGTCCTTGTCGGTACGGAACTCCGAGTGCTCCACACACAGAGGGATCGAAAAGCACTTGTTCAAATGTTGTGATGCAGCATGAATAGTATATGAGGTGATAAAGCATAGATCTCTAAAGAAGTGGTCCTAGGTATTCTTGTATATCCAATTGTCAAAAGATAAATCAAAAGCCAAATAGAAACAATTGGATATCCTTGAATGAGTAAATAAATGCAGACCAACATGCTCACACAATAATATGCCAAATGAAATCATGGAAAACATGCAAAAACACTCTAGCATCTATCAAGCATTTGGGCGATGACGAAGTCATCTATATATATGAGTATTTGACTTAGGAGCCAAGTAAGAGTACTTGATCATAGGTCATACTCATCGTTTAAGCACAAGTGGGGTTACCACTTTAACATAAAGCATTTAATGTTGTCACACATTAAGAGATGCTTTGACTTAAGTCTTAGAGTAAAGCTCCCCCTTTATGTGACATCCCCCCATAAGAGGGACAAACTAACCTTGGGTTTTGTCGATGAAGACTTCCTGTTGGTGAGGTAGTGGTGGATGCTCAAAGTTGATGAAGATCACCAAGAGTTGGGAGCATCCTTGTTGTTTCCTTACTCTTCTCACCTACATGGATTAGTCACAACACACAAGAGACAAATACAATGATATCTATTGACATGGAATGCAAAGCATATGGGATGATGTCCATTGATTAGTTGAATACCTTGTACCTTTCTTACCTTTGAGGGAATGTGTGACTCCTTGATCTATTGCATAGGGTTGATGTTGATTGCAAATAGATCTTGCCAATAATGAATGTGAGTGAATTTCATTGGCAGAGTCATCCCTCAAGAACTCTCTAGTTCTTCTTCTTGGGGACCCACATCAAGTTGTTGGGGATCCTTGGTGTTGAAGTAGCACTTGTAGAAGTTGAGCTTGTAGTATACTTGGGAACCCACTTCACCAAAGCTTGGGATTCATTTTCATAAGAGTAAAAGTCCTCTTGGAGCTTGTTCTTGCCCTTAAGCTTGGTGTCTTCTGGTGGAAGGTCATCTTGCAACTTTGTTCCCTTGGGAAGAGTATTTTCATACTTTTCCTTTTGAGGAACAAACTTGGGATTGGGGTATTGACCTTCTTCCCATTCAGCTCCATTAGCGTTAAAGTAGCCAACACCACGATTCTTCTAGTAGCATCCATGCTTGCGTACAATCTCATCAAATTGTTTGTACCCTTAAAGACTCTTGTAGATACCTTTCTCTATATTTCCTTTCAATAAAGAATTTTCTTGCTCAAGTGTAACTTGGCTAAGAGAATCATCATTAGTGGAATCAATAGAACTACTAGGAGCAACATCATTGGATTTAGCATTTTTATTGTTGCTACTAGATGAAGAACCTTTCTTGCATTTGTTACTAGTTTGCCTAGATTTGACTTGTGGCATGAATGTAGACAAGAGTAGTCGTTTGGAAAGATAAGATGAAGTCTTCTTTCGGAGATCGTCATTGATAGCTTTAAGAAATTCATGTTCTTGCTCCAAATTGAGCTTCTCGAAGTGTAGCTTCTCATGAGTTCTTACAAGCTCTCTATGATCTTCAAGAGTAGATTTATGGGCTAACTTAAGAGTGTTAAGTTCTTTAGTTAGTTCTTCTATTTTCATCTTATCATCGTCAATTAAACTATCTTGACTAGCATGAGAAATACAAGTTCATTATGATCAACATCACTAGTTTTATCACATAGCAAGTCACCATCGTAAAGCACATCATCTTCATCAGTATCGAAATCAAGATATTCGGGGTGTGACACATTGGGGCCTTTAGCCATGAAGCAACTTCCACTCCCTTTATTTGGTGATTCAAATAGGTTAGAGGAGTTGGTTGTCACTAGAGCAATTCGGGAAACACCATCATCTTGACTATAGTCGGAGTTGGAGCGATAGCTTCTCCCGGAGTGATTGTTGGAGTCGGAGCCGGAAACCCATTCAGAAACATGAGCTTGATGTTTCCTTTTTGATTAGCTCTTAGTTGTCTTGTCCTTCGTCTCCGAGTCCCTAATCCTCCTTTAGAGTCTTCATTCATAACGATCATCTCTACTCCTTCTCTCTCTTTGAGGTGATTCATCTTTTGAGCTTCATATTCTTGGTGACTCTTCTCTTCATAGGGAGCCGTGCAATCATTAGAGTACTGTCCGGGCTTCCCACAATTATAGCAGTTTCGGTCACGACTTGATGAACGCTTCTCTTCATTTCTTGAGTTGGAGCTATGATCGTTGCTTCTATTCTTGTAGAACTTGTTGAATTTCTTGACCATGAGGATTATCTCTTAATTTGTAACAAGGTTATCGCTTGAGGTAGCGGGAGCATCACTTGTGCCTTTGTAAGCACCGCTAGACTTGTGGTGAAGCTCTTCCTTTTCTTTGAGTGTCATCTCATGAGCAACAATTCTACCAATCACTTCCGTTGGTTTGAGATCTTTATAGTTGGGCATCATTTGGATCAATGTGCACATGGTGTCATATCTCTCATCCAAAGCTCAAAGTATCTTCTTGATGATGAACTTACCAGTCATTTCTTCGCTTCCTAAGCCGGCAATCTCATTGGTGATGAGAGCTAGCCTATAGTACATTTCAGCGACTCCTTCACATTCCTTCATCTTGAACTTATCAAGATGACCTTGAAGAACATCTAACTTGGATTCTCTCATGAACTCAGTTCCTTCGTGCATATCAACCAAAGTATCCCAAATCTCTTTTGCCTGTTCAAGACAACTGATTGTTTTGAATTCTTCAGGGCATAGGCAGTTGAAGATAATGCCACATGCTTGAGCATTGAGTTGCAACATCTTCAATTCTTTCGCGGTCGCTTCACGATCCAGTTCTCTTCCATCACCAAAGAGTTCACCTTGCAAGCCAACACGAACAATAACCCAAACCGCAGGATTATGACGAAGCAAATGCGTTTTCATTTTATGCTTCCAACTAGCAAAATTAGTTCCATAAAAGTACGGACCTCTACGGTGATAATTTCCCTCACTAGATGCCATACTTCTCCTAGGTTGTGAAACCAATGTAACGCAGACCAAAGCTATGATACCACTTGTAGGATCGAAAGTAGGTCTAGAGGGGGGTGATTAGACAAATTGACCAAATAGAACTAATAATTCCTGGCAAGTTTTAGCATTCATAACATATCAAGTACACCCTACACATGCAAGTCTAAGAGTATATGAGCGGAAAGTAACAACCAGCATGAGTAAAAGGATAGGGTAGGAAGATCAAACGCAATTGTAGACACGATGATTTTTCTCGTGGTTCCAATAGGTGGTGCTAGCGTAGATCCATGTTGTCGGGACCCCGATCCTAAGTCATATGATTCCATACTGTAACAAGCCACATCACTTTGCGGCCTCACGCACGGTACTCCACGGCTGCAGCCTTACCTTGGCCGGGACCATTTGCGGCTTTTGGCTCACGTATGTGAACATGTCGCTGGCAATCACACAACAAAGAACCCGGGCCGACATAACTAGTCATAGAACCCAAGTGGCACATCCGTACGGAAACAGGCATACATAACCCAGCAATGCAGGTGTCGGTCTCAAGCGTGTGTAGACGAGTCGTAGCAAGCTACAAGGACTCCATTACACTGCGAGACATTTCCCCAAAGGGACAGACACAGCAGCAAAGAAGGATACATGCCGGTCAATCAATGTGTCCGGAGCAGTAGCAAGCTACCAAGGCTCGGTGGAAGCACAAAAAGACAGTTTCCCGTAAGGAGTACTGCTAAAGGCACACAACTAGGTGTCGGATCCCATACATACCGTTGCACGCCGCACGTACGCACGACATGCCCGTTATGCATAGATACAACTATGGCATCACAACATAACCATACAACAACATGACTTTTATTTAAAAGGCTCAGAAGAGCCTTGCATAATATGTTCTTACAGATAGGGGTCACATGACCCGGCCCTCAAGTTATACAAACAAGTTCATACAAGCCAGCGGAAACTTAGAACTATCCGAGTACGGACATTGAAATGAAAAGAGGGCACATGGCCTGACAATCTACAGCACGCCACACGGCACAGGGTCGTAGCTGGGACACCAGCTATTCGGCACCGTCAATGTCTAGATAGAACCCACTTGATGGGTCCTGGTTTTCCTCTGCAACATTAATTAAGCAAGGATGAGTACAATCGTACTCAGCAAGTCTTTAAAACAGACCTAGTCTAGTTATGCTCATGTATCAACAAAGGGGTGGAGGAGTTTATGCAGAAAGCCAGCTTTGACTCATGGCTAACCTACACTACTCAGTTTTACACTCTTTGTTACAATTTTACTTATCGCACACGAGTCCACTAACTCCATCTCAATACCCCACCATGGACTCACCTTCCCTTCCCGGAAGAGTGCCATCCACGGTACTCACACTTGTCTTGAGATTTTTAGAAGTATCCATTTGATTATCTATGAACAGCATAAGTTTTCCAAGTAGTCCATATCCGCGGACGCGGCTATTCGAATAGTTTCATAACCCTGCAGGGGTGTACTTCTTCACACACGCTCTTGCCACTTATCGCTGTGTGCCATAAACCATGCACCTCGGCAACCTTCAAGCGGATGACCAGCGAGGGAGTCGGCCACGACCGTCAATCACATAAGACCTCTAGTCCAGGCTACCGCCTATTTGAGACTAACCCGCATGGAAGTCCGGCCGAAGTTTCCACTACGGTCCCAAACGATGTGCGCAGGGTTCCCAAGCCCACCATTCGGGTGACCCTTGGTACACCGTGCCACTGCCTCCAGCATGCTATAAACACCAGAAACTACTTGCAATACCTGGACCAAAGACTAAGCGACTAATAAGTCGAGCGGGGTCATATTTGAGGGCCCAGCATGTGGTAGTAACTCGTCTTGGATCTCAAACACGGAACCCACTATGTACTCCTACATAGCCTCTCATCGCCACCTTTTACCAAAACGGATTCGTTATGAGCTCAACACATCAGAACATCACAGTTTCACTCTAACTCATCACCCAGATGAATCAGACCTGACACAACTCTAAGCATAGCAGCATGGCATGAAGGTAAGCTAAGCACATCACGGCACAAGCATCTACCAGGTATGCTAGGTTGCAAGGTGTAGCTATTTACTGTGACAAGATCAGGTCATGCATAAGAATAGGATCATCTACCGGGTATGACTGACATGTGATTGTTTGTCCTAATGCAATAATGAGAGCAGGAGCGAGAGAATGGGATGTTATCGGAATGATCAATGGGGTTGCTTGCCTTGCTGAGTTGCGGAAGAGTTCTCTCCTTCGTCGGGGTACGGAGTAGTATCGTCTGGATTCGGACCTACCGCAATGCAGATAAGAACAATCAATACAAGCAAATGCGATAATATGATGCATGATCATGGCGTAGTGGTATACATGGTGAGCTAATGTGAATGGTGATCATGTCCATTTAATTCAGATTTGAATATAGGTTCCAAGTTGTCCTCATTTCAAATTCCATATAATGACCTAATGCTAAAATGTCCAAGTTCACCTATTTGGGTTGCTCTATCATGCATGAGAGCAGCACCATTGGATTCATTGGATTTTTCTGATAAATTTTCATATGTAAATTATTTTCATCTGATTTACAGATTAATTTATATGATTTTTCAAAGTTTTAAACATTTTCTGGAATTATTTTAAATAAGAAAATGAGTTATGACATAAGCATGATGTCATGATGACATCAGCTGGTCAGCTGACTCGGCCCAGAGTCAAACCTGACATGTGGGGTCCACATGTCAGTGTCTGGTTAGTTTAACTAACTAATTAAAACTAATCCTAACTAATTAGCAGACCGGGGCCCACTTGTCAGTGTCACATTAGTTTAACTAAATGATTTAAAGTAATCCGTGATTAACTTAACTAATCTGGACAGGGGCCCCACCTGTCATTGACTCAGAGAGTCAAGCCAGGGGTCCACCCGGGTCAAACCCACCGGAGTTGGCCGGCGGCTTGACGCCGGTGACCTCCAGAGACGGCGGCGACCGTCGGGTTTCTTCTACAGGGGGTTATCTAGCGAGCTAAGACCACTGGCGAGTAGCCCGCGCACAACCGCATCCATCCGGAGCCGCAGGAGGTCACGGGGTCGCCGGAGCTCGCCGGAAACGAGCTCGTGGCGGCGGCTGGAGCTCGGGTTCGGACGCAAACGCGACACAGGGCACGGAACGACCGGGCGATGGGTTCTACGAGCTCCTGGGAACTCCAGGAGTTCATTCATGCACACGCGCGTGAGCTTAGGGGTCTGCACGCACGGCGACGACCGACCACGACGGCGAGGTGGATTCGGGTCCGACGGCTAGGCTAGCTACGGCGCGAGGAAGAGAGGGGGAACACAGGGGGAAGGAGGAGGAACTCACTTCGGATCCAGGGAGCTGGTCAGTGGCCTCGGGGGCGGTCGGAATCGACGGCGAGCCTCGAATTCCCCTCCGGCGACCCGAGGAGGAAGAAGACGGCGCGACGGTGATAGAAGCCCTCCGACGATGCGTGGCTTGTCTGGGAGGTGGAGGAGGTCCGGGCGGAGCGATTGGCTAGCTCAGGAGGACTCGGGGTTGGCTAGAATGACGGCACGTCGGAGAATCGTGGGTCGGTCATGGCGGAGCCGAGAGGAGAAATGCGAGAGAGAGAGAGAGAGAGAGAGAGAGAGAGCGACCGCGAGGGAGAGAGAAGAAGACCTCGGCGACGGCGAGCTGGTGCGCCCTGGGGCCTCCAGGCGGGCGACCAGGCAGGGAGGAGGTGGAGGCCTCCCGGCGCCGCGCGGCACTTCGCCTCTGCCTACTGGCAGAGGTTGAAGATGACCGCTTGGCCCTGGTGGGCTGGGCCATCTCCTTCCTGGGCCAGGTAAGCCCCTTCTGGCTTTTCTTTTTTTTTAACTTCTGTTTTCTGTTTTCTAATATTTATTTATTTCCTTTGCAGGTCCAATGAATTTTATCAAATGACCCACATATTTTCTAAATTGTAGTTTGAATATTCCAAACTTATAATAATAGTTTCAGATTATTTTGGAAACAGTGATAATGATATTTGCTTTATTTCTCATTTTCCAGGGATGTAAACCATTAATTCAAATTATTTTAAATGTTCAAATTATTTTAAATGTTCAAATAATACAAATGTCCCCTGGTATATCCATGTCCCTATTTATCAGACATAGGGGACATTTTTGATGGGCATTTTGGATTTGTTGAAATTTCATTTATCTAGAAATCCTATAATTCATTAAGTGGGTGGGGTTTTCTTCTTCTCCCCATTTCATATTGATGCATAGATGATGATGATGATGCAAACACATTACTAGCCTATGACTCTTACTAGGGTTGTGACAACTCACCCCCACTCAAAAGAATCTCGTCCCGAGATTTGAAGTCATCGGAAGAGCGCGGGGTACTCTAGTCAGAGACGATCTTCTCTTTCCCATGTCGCCTCTTTGTCCGAATGATGTGACCACTGAACTTTAAGAAACTTGATGTTCCGGCGTCGAGTGGTACGTTCAGCTTGATCAAGAATACGAACAGGGTATTCCCGATATGAAAGGTTATCTTAGAGATCAAGCGTTTTGTGGTCCACTTCTCGGACAGGGTCCGAAAAGCAACGCCTGAGTTGAGAGACGTGGAAGACATCATGAAATTTGGAAAGATGTGGTGGAAGTTCCAATTGGTAGGCAACCTCTCCTCGTTTAGCAAGAATGCGAAAAGGTCCAATGTAACGAGGAGCCAACTTGCCTTTGATACCGAATCGATGGGTACCCTTCAGAGGTGTAACCCGAAGGTAAGCCTTCTCCTCAACTTCGTAAGTCACAGACTTATGATGACGATCATATTGACTCTTTTGACGGGATTGGGCTGTTTTCAACTTTTCACGAATAATGCGAACTTGCTCCTCTGCATCCTGGATCATATCCGGACCAAAGAGTTGCCTCTCTCCGGCTTCTGACCAGTTAAGAGGTGTTCGGCATTTTCGTCCATAGAGAACTTCAAAAGGGGCTTTGCCCAAGCTTGATTGATAACTGTTTTTATAGGCGAATTCAGCAAATGGAAGGCAGTTCTCCCAATTCATACCGAAAGATATAACACAAGCTCGAAGCATATCTTCAAGAATTTGATTGACTCGCTCAACTTGACCACTTGATTGAGGATGGAAAGCGGTACTAAAAGATAGATGAGTCCCCATGGCAGTTTGAAAACTTTCCCAAAATCGAGAAGTAAAGATACTTCCACGGTCTGAGTTAATCTCCAAGGGAACACCATGAAGAGAAACTATCCGAGAAACATATAACTCCGCTAGCTGACTAGCAGTAATGCTTTCCCGAACAGGAAGAAAATGAGCCACTTTGGAAAGGCGGTCAATGACTACGAATATAGCATTGTTCCCTCTCTTGGTCCTGGGAAAACCGGTGATGAAATCCATACCGACCTTATCCCATTTCCATTCAGGAATAGCTAAGGGTTGAAGGATGCCAGCAGGCCTTTGATGCTCTGCCTTCACACGACGACAAACGTCGCAGTTAGCAACATACTGAGCAATTTCTCTCTTCATCCTAGTCCACCAGAACCTCTGACATAGGTCCTGATACATTTTGGTACTACCCGGATGAATTGTGAGAGGAGAATCATGAGCCTCCTTAAGAATCAGCTGCCTGAGATGTTGGCTTTTAGGAACCACTAAACGGCCCCTGAAAGAGCACTACACCTTGATCATCTGTAGAGAAGTCCTTAGCGAGACCGCTAACGAGGTTCTCCTTGATCCGGGAAATTCCCTTATCACGCTTTTGGCCAGCTATGATTTGATCCTTAAGAGTAGGTTTCGCCACCAAGTTGGATAGGAATCCTTGTGGAACAATGTGAAGATTTAACTTCCGAAATTCCTCATGGAGAAGCGGTTGACCTTGTTGTAACATCAAATTGTTACAATAAGACTTACGACTTAGCGCATCAGCCATGACATTGGCTTTTCCCGGGGTGTAAGTTATCCCTAAGTCGTAGTCCGAGATCAACTCTACCCATCGTCTTTGCCTGATATTCAAATCCGGCTGGGTGAAGATATATTTTAGACTTTGGTGATCAGTGTATATCTCGCAACAATTACCCAGAAGATAATGTCGCCATGTTTTTAGTGCATGGACTACAGCTGCAAGCTCAAGATCATGTGTGGGATAATTATCCTCATGTGGACGCAACTGTCGAGATGCGTAAGCAATCACATGACGATCTTGCATGAGAATGCAACCTAATCCTTGTCGCGAGGCGTCGCAATAGATAATAAAGTCCTTAGATAAATCTGGTGGCACCAGAACGGGAGCAGAGGTCAGTCGTCTTTTCAACTCCTGAAAACTATGCTCGCATTGTGGAGTCCACTCGAACCTTTTATCTTTCTTGAGAAGTTCAGTTAGATGTTTCGCAACTTTGGAGAAATTCTCAACAAAGCGGCGACAATAGCTCGCTAAGCCAAGGAAACTCCTTACTTGCTTAACTGATTCAGGTTGAGTCCAATCAAGGACGGCCTGAACTCTCTCAGGATTGACAGCAATACCTTTGCCAGAGATTACGTGACCCAGATAAGTCACTTCCGGCAACCAGAATTCACACTTGGAGAATTTGGCATATAGACGATGCTCTCGAAGTTTCATCAATACCAACCTTAGATGCTCGGCATGTTCTTGTTCGTTCTTCGAGTAAATGAGTATGTCATCAAGATAAACCATGACGAATTTATCCAAATACTCCATGAAGACCGAATTCATCAGTCGAGAGAAGGTGGCTGGGGCATTAGTTAATCCGAAGGACATAACGGTGTACTCGTATTGGCCATAACGAGTGACAAAAGCCGTTTTAGGAATGTCCTCGTTTCTAATTCTGATTTGATGGTATCCCAACCTCAAATCCATTTTGGAAAAGACAGAGGATCCAGCGAGCTGATCATAGAAATCGTTGATCCTGGGGAGCGGATACTTGTTCTTGATAGTGACCAAGTTCACTGGTCGGTAATCCACAACCATCCATTCCGAGCCATCCTTCTTCTTAACAAAAAGGACGGGGCAAGCCCAAGGAGAAGAACTAGGACGAATGAACCCTTTCCTCAAAGCTTCATCGAGTTGGGTTTTTAGCTCGGCTAGTTCTAAGGGTGCCATCTTATAGGGTCTTCTGGCTATTGGAACTGTCCCTGGAATAAGTTCTATTACAAACTCGACATCTCTGACAGGTGGAATACCTGGCAGTTCTTCTGGAAAGACATCCGGAAAATCACGGGCTACCGGAATATCTTCTAATCAGGGAGAGGGCTAGCATTTAGAGAATAGAGTTGGCACTTGGTTGTTCGAGTAGAGACATTAACTATCTCTCCCGAGGGATGTGTAAGTTGAACATTCCTAAAATGAGTATCAATCTTGGCATAGTGGGTTTTCATCCAATCCATACCTAGAATGATATTGATGTCCGAAGACTTAAGAGCTGTCAAGGATGTTAGGAATACTAGTCTATCCACCAGAATTTCATTGTCATGGCTCACTCTAGAAGTTTGCCATTTTGATCCAGGAGTCTGAACTACTAAAGGTGTGGGCATGTCACAGAAAGACATGTTATACAACTGTGCATAACTTTCTGAGATGAATGAATGAGATGCCCCAGTATCAAATAGAACAGATGCTGGATGGCTATTAACAAGAAGAGTATCTAGAATGACATCAGGGTCTTCAAGAGCTTCTTCAGCAGACACATAATTAACTCGCCCACGGGCAGGAGTTGGCTTCACATAGAAGGCTTTCCCTGGTTTTCCGCGTCCAGCGGGCTTGGCATTGTTCTATGGACATTCACGAGAATAATGTCCCGGTTCTCCACACTTATAGCGTACCATTGTAGCACGAGGGGCAACATTTGCTTGCGGTCCTCCAAATGGTCTGGGTGGAGGGTTGGACTGAACTGGACGAGGTGCCTGGAAGGATGGTCTCGCAGTGTACCTTGCCGGCATAGCTGCATTGGGTACCCATATTCGCCGCTTGTTGGGTCCTGAACCCGATGCAGGGTTGAAGTCACGGTTATGCCTCCTTGTGGCCTCGTAGTCACTCTGTCCGGACTCAGCATTGATCGCTTTATTGATGAGAGCTTGAAAGGTGGCGCACTCATGCAGACGAAGATCTCGACGAAGCTCAGCATTTAGTCCCTTGCGGAACCTAGCCTGCTTCTTGGCATCGGTTGAGACCTCCTCTGGAGCATAGCGAGCAAGGTTTCCAAACTCGCGGCTGTATGCATCCACTGTCAATCTGCCCTGGGTGAAGGCACAGAATTCCTCTCTCTTGCGGTCCATCAGCCCTTCCGGGATGTGATGGAGACGAAATGCGGCGCTAAACTCTGCCCAGGTTGGCGCGGGTCCTTGAGGACACATAGCTTCATAGCTTTCCCACCACAGGTTGGCGGGTCCCTCCAGGAAGTATGTTGCAAAGGTCACCTTGTTGGCCTCTGAAACATTTGCAGCTCGAATCTTGCATGACATGCTGGTTAGCCAATCATCTGCATCGAGGGGATCGATCGAGTGATGGTACTTAGGCGGACACAGCTTAATGAAGTCACCAAGTGACACTCCATCATGGTGATCATTGCGGGGAGCACGAGCGGTGTTCTGTTCAATCCTCTCCAACAGCCTATTGGTCTCCCTCTTATTCCTTTCGGCTTCTAGCATCACCTCTGCTAGAGATGGTGCTCGTGGCAGCTCTTCTTGCCTTGGCTGGCTACTCTCGCCTTGCTCATGAGCATGCACAGGGTTGTTCCTGGTTGACACCATCCTGGGGAAATCAATCCATAGCTTAGACATAGCAAGCAACAACTCTAGGACAAGAATTAGGAAATGCTCTGATCAGCATGGTATGTAGAATAAACACCAATCAACATGGTAAAACAACTACCATATGAACATTAGGTTTCATACACACCATGACTTAGTTCAGTACAAACCCAAGCTGAAAACAACTACGGAGAGATGACACAACTCATGGGAGGCGTTACAAGCATCCTATACATTATCTATCTACACCTCCGGAACTCAACTCTCAACCTTGATCATACCCCACAAGACACACAGGACTATGGCGATACGTCTACTAGCTTACTAGGTCTAGCATCCTCGCACTCAAACATCACCGTAGAATGCTTTGTACAGGTTACCCCCATGACCTGGAAGCTGAACCTGCGGATCTGGAAACACTCTAGCCTGGAATCCCTGGAAACCATAAGGGCATGGGTGTGGCCTTGGTCCCCTTGTCGGTGGCAACAGCGGTCCTTGAAGAGGGGTGATGCCTCCAACATCAGGCCAGTCTACGTGTGCTGGCAAATGAGTCCGTGATGGAGTCAGCATCTCCATATCTCCATAACCTGTTTGCACAACAGGTGCCAGCTGCGTCAAAGCTGTCCAAAGACGGGCACGGGTAGCATAGAGCTCCATGCGTAGGGCACGTGCATCATGGTCCCTAGTTTCCAACATCTGCGCAGTCACCTGCAGCCTAGGGTCTTCATGGGAATGATCAGAATAGGCTGCACTGAGATATCCATCCTCTCCTCCAATGGAAGCAGGAACATAGCAGAACTCCGTGTTCTGAAGCAGACCATGGTGAAACCTCATAATAGTCAGCATAGTATAGGCGGCTTCCTGAACTGCCATAGCTGTGGTAACTCCCAATCCATGAGTCCAGTGAAGCGGCTCTACAGCTCCAGGATATGAAGGGTATATCCTAACAGTACACAGATACTGACTCTGGTTGAAATCTCGGTACTGCTCCTCCACGGTGTACTCCGGGTACCAACGATATCCCGCCTCCATCATCACTCTAACCAACATGGCCGTGTGACCCGGCACATTGATGCACCTGGTCAGACGGACCACCTGACGGAAAGGACGAGACGGCATCTGAAACAGAGAATGATACAAAGACATTAGAGATCCTAACGGAAATCGAGCAGCATAACGGCTGTAATTGCTCAACAAAATTTTTGAGATAATTTAAAGGAGATTGGAAAGGCATGACCACTCGACTATCTAGACTCAAATCTCTTCTCCATCTGTTTGTCACATCAACAACACTAAAATAACCACACTTACTCACAAACAAGCTAGTTATTGGTCCATGGCTAGTAACTCGTCATCCTAGGCAATAGATGAGAATCCTAGTACCTATCCTCGTAGATAAGATGAGAATGACCCAGCATAGAATAACTTGGGAAGAGGAGTAAAAAGAGTCTTGCGTTCCCTTCCACAATCAATTCCCCTACTTATCTATAGTGTTTCTAGACTCAACTTCGACCGGTTTGGCTTGATAGTCCTACAGTCAGTCAGGCTCTGATACCAACGCTGTCGGGACCCCGATCCTAAGTCATATGATTCCATACTGTAACAAGCCACATCAATTTTTGGCCTCACGCACGGTACTCCACGGCTACAGCCTTACCTTGGCCGGGACCGTTTGCGTCTTTTGGCTCACGTATGTGAACATGTCGCTGGCAATCACACAACAAAGAACCCGGGCCGACATAACTAGTCATAGAACCCAAGTGGCACATCCGTACGGAAACAGGCATACATAACCCAGCAATGCAGGTGTCGGTCTCAAGCGTGTGTAGACGAGTCGTAGCAAGCTACAAGGACTCCATTACACTGCGAGACATTTCCCCAAAGGGACAGACACAGCAGCAAAGAAGGATACATGCCGGTCAATCAATGTGTCCGGAGCAGTAGCAAGCTACCAAGGCTCGGTGGAAGCACAAAAAGACAGTTTCCCGTAAGGAGTACTGCTAAAGGCACACAACTAGGTGTCGGATCCCATACATACCGTTGCACGCCACACGTATGCACGACATGCCTGTTATGCATAGATACAACTATGGCATCACAACATAACCATACAACAACATGACTTTTATTTAAAAGGCTCAGAAGAGCCTTGCATAATATGTTCTTACAGATAGGGGTCACATGACCCGGCACTCAAGTTATACAAACAAGTTCATACAAGCCAGCGGAAACTTAGAACTATCGGAGTACGGACAGTGAAATGAAAAGAGGGCACATGGCCTGACTATCTACAGCATGCCACACGGCACAGGGTCGTAGCTGGGACACCAGCTATTCGGCATCGTCAACGTCTAGATAGAACCCACCTGATGGGTCCTGGTTTTCCTCTGCAACATTAATTAAGCAAGGATGAGTACAATCGTACTCAGCAAGTCTTTAAAACAGACCTAGTCTAGTTATGCTCATGTATCAACAAAGGGGTGGAGGAGTTTATGCAGAAAGCCAGCTTTGACTCATGGCTAACCTACACTACTCAGTTTTACACTCTTTGTTACAATTTTACTTATCGCACACGAGTCCACTAACTCCATCTCAATACCCCACCATGGACTCACCTTCCCCTCCCGGAAGAGTGCCATCCACGGTACTCACACTTGTCTTGAGATTTTTAGAAGTATCCATTTGATTATCTATGAACAGCATAAGTTTTCCAAGTAGTCCATATCCGCGGACGCGGCTATTCGAATAGTTTCATAACCCTGCAGGGGTGTACTTCTTCACACACGCTCTCGCCACTTATCGCTGTGTGCCATAAACCATGCACCTCGGCAACCTTCAAGCGGATGCCCAGCGAGGGAGTCGGCCACGACCGTCAATCACATAAGACCTCTAGTCCAGGCTACCGCCTATTTGAGACTGACCCGCATGGAAGTCTAGCCGAAGTTTCCACTACGGTCCCAAACGATGTGCGCAGGGTTCCCAAGCCCACCATTCGGGTGACCCTTGGTACACCGTGCCACTGCCTACCGCGTCGTAACCCACCCCGAGGGTCAGCGCTACGCACGGCCTCCAGCATGCTATAAACACCATATCCTACTTGCAATACCTAGACCAAAGACTAAGCGACTGATAAGTCGAGCGGGGTCATATTTGAGGGCCCAACATATGGTAGTATCTCGTCTTGGATCTCAAACACGGAACCCAGTTCCTAAGAACGGTCTCAATGAGACAACCCACTATGTACTCCTACATAGCCTCTCATCGCCACCTTTTACCAAAACGGATTCGTTATGAGCTCAACACATCAGAACATCACAGTTTCACTCTAACTCATCACCCAGATGAATCAGACCTGAGACAACTCTAAGCATAGCAGCATGGCATGAAGGTAAGCTAAGCACATCACGGCACAAGCATCTACCAGGTATGCTAGGTTGCAAGGTGTAGCTATTTACTGTGACAAGATCAGGTCATGCATAAGAATAGGATCATCTACCGGGTATGACTGACATGTGATTGTTTGTCCTAATGCAATAATGAGAGCAGGAGCGAGAGAATGGGATGTTATCGGAATGATCAATGGGGTTGCTTGCCTTGCTGAGTTGCGGAAGAGTTCTCTCCTTCGTCGGGGTACAGAGTAGTATCGTCTGGATTCGGACCTACCGCAATGCAGATAAGAACAATCAATACAAGCAAATGCGACAATATGATGCATGATCATGGCATAGTGGTATACATGGTGAGCTAATGTGAATGGTGATCATGTCTATTTAATTCAGATTTGAATATAGGTTCCAAGTTGTCGTCATTTCAAATTCCATATAATGATCTAATGCTAAAATGTCCAAGTTCACCTATTTGGGTTGCTCTATCATGTAGGAGAGTAGCACCATTGGATTCATTGGATTTTTCTGATAAATTTTCATATATAAATTATTTTCATCTGATTTACAGATTAATTTATATGATTTTTCAAAGTTTTAAACATTTTCTGGAATTATTTTAAATAAGAAAATGAGTTATGACATAAGCATGATGTCATGATGACATCAGCTGGTCAGCTGACTCGGCCCAGAGTCAAACCTGACATGTGGGGTCCATATGTCAGTGTCTGGTTAGTTTAACTAACTAATTAAAATTAATCTTAACTAATTAGCAGACCGGGGCCCACTTGTCAGTGTCACATTAGTTTAACTAAATGATTTAAAGTAATCCGTGATTAACTTAACTAATCTGGACAGGGGCCCCACCAGTCATTGACTCACAGAGTCAAGCCAGGGGTCCACCCGGGTCAAACCCACCGAAGTTGGCCGGTGGCTTGACGCCGGTGACCTCCAGAGACGGCGGCGACCGTCGGGTTTCTTCTACAGGGGGTTATCTAGCGAGCTAAGACCACTGGCGAGTAGCCCGCGCACAACCGCATCCATCCGGAGCTGCAGGAGGTCACGGGGTCGCCGGAGCTCGCCGGAAACGAGCTCGTGGTGGCGGCCGGAGCTCGGGTTCGGATGCAAACGCGACACAGGGCACGGAACGACCGGGCGATGGGTTCTACGAGCTCCTGGGAACTCCAGGAGTTCATTCATGCACACGCGCGTGAGCTTAGGGGTCTGCACGCACGGCGACGACCGACCACAGCGGCGAGGTGGATTCGGGTCCGACGGCTAGGCTAGCTACGGCGCGAGGAAGAGAGGGGGAACGCAGGGGGAAGGAGGAGGAGCTCACTGCGGATCCAGGGAGCTAGTCAGTGGCCTCGGGGGCGGTCGGAATCGACGGCGAGCCTCGAATTCCCCTCCGGCGACCCGAGGAGGAAGAAGACGGCGCGACGGTGATAGAAGCCCTCCGGCGATGCGTGGCTTGTCTGGGAGGTGGAGGAGGTCCGGGCGGAGCGATTGGCTGGCTCAGGAGGACTCGGTTGGCTAGAATGACGGCACGTCGGAGAATCGTGGGTCGGTCATGGTGGAGCCGAGAGGAGAAATGCGAGAGAGAGAGAGAGAGAGCGCGACCGCGAGGGAGAGAGAGAGAAGACCTCGGCGACGGCGAGCTGGCGCGCCCTGGGGCCTCCAGGCGGGCGACCAGGCAGGGAGGAGGTGGAGGCCTCCCGGCGCCGCGCGGCACTTCGCCTCTGCCTACTGGCAGAGGTTGAAGATGACCGCTTGGCCCTGGTGGGCTGGGCCATCTCCTTCCTGGGCCAGGGAAGCCCCTTCTGGCTTTTGGTTTTTTTTAACTTCTGTTTTCTGTTTTCTAAAATTTATTTATTTCCTTTGCAGGTCCAATGAATTTTATAAAATGACCCACATATTTTCTAAATTGTAGTTTGAATATTCCAAACTTATAATAATAGTTTCAGATTATTTTGGAAACAGTGATAATGATATTTGCTTTATTTCTCATTTTCCAGGGATGTAAACCATTAATTCAAATTATTTTAAATGTTCAAATAATACAAATGTCCCCTGGTATATCCATGTCCCTATTTATCAGACATAGGGGACATTTTTCATGGGCATTTTGGATTTGTTGAAATTTCATTTATCTAGAAATCCTATAATTCATTAAGTGGGTGGGGTTTTCTTCTTCTCCCCATTTCATATTGATGCATAGATGATGATGATGATGCAAACACATTACTAGCCTATGACTCTTACTAGGGTTGTGACACATGTTCATGGAGTCTTCAACCCACGGAGGGTAACGGTTGTGAGAATCCACGGAGGGCTCTACCCACAGAGGGTTCCCCGAAGAAGCAACCTTGACTATACCATGACAGCCTACGTCCACGGAGGACTAGCCTTACTCAGGGTAGATCTTAACGAATTAGGCGATCTCCATGCCCTTACAAACTTCTTGGTTCACTCCACAACATGAAGTAGGAGGCTCCGAAGCGACAACTAACCAATCTAGGAGGCACCACCCTCCAAAAGGTAATAGGCTTGGTAATGACGATGAACACCTTTCTCTTGTGCTTCAAGATGATAGACTCCCCAACACACAATCACTCTCTCACAGAATGGCTTAGTAAAAGAGATGGGATTGGTGGAAAGCAACTTGGGGAGGCTAGAAATCAAGATCCGTATGGTTGGAGGGGAAGATCTTGACCTCGGCACAAGGGTAGGTGGCTCTCTCTTAGAAAACTGAGTAGGATAGGTATGGAATAGTTTTGAGTGATTCTCTTTCGAGTAGGTGGTGGTGAAGTGGTATATATAGGCATCCCCAAAAATCCAATTGTTACACACAAAATGACCAACTCGGTGACACCTATGTGTTAATATCGGTGGTACCAAAGTGACCAAAAGGTGGCAACTTTTGAATCTCGGTGAGACCGATATAGGAATTTCGGTTGCACCGACAAGGTGACCAACGGTCAGAATTTCCAGGCTCGGTGACACCGATTCAACATTCTCGGATGGACCGAAAGTGTGAACTTGCGTAACAGAAAGTTGGCAACCCAACACGATGGCACTGAAAGTAGTGTCGGCTGCACCGAAGTGGCTAGGGTTTGGCTGAGTCTGTCTAGGGTTTGGAATCGGTGGCACCGGGATAGGAATATTGGTTGCACCGATTTTGCATGTTTGGCCAGAGAGAGACTTTGATGGGAGAGCTTGTGGATGTTTTTGGTGTCTATCACTTGTGCACATATGAGCATTTTGTTGACCATCAAAACACTACCTCCTTTTAATAGTATTGGCTTTCCTATGGATTCAAAGTGATTTCTCACAAATGTAAAATGTAGATTCCTCTTGCTTGAAGCCTGGCCAACCTATTTCCTTGAATCTTGGGGTAATTCCACAATCTCCTCAATCCCTTTTGCCATCCCTATCATTAAACTTTTCCAGAAATATACTTGGTGGAAACATCAGTTCAATTACTTATATGTTGTTTTTAGTTACAAAAACCACCAAGGGAGCAAATGCGCTTTCAGATATGAATTCCAGAAGAAATATGAAGATATGTCTTGCATATATTGGAAATGATCGACTATGTTAAAGAGGAGCCCACTGGTTGGAAAGAATTGATATGACAACTTGATTGAGCAAAATAGTTAGCATTCCCATAGAAATATGCGAACACTTCTTAGGGAAGATATGAAATCACACTTGACATCGAAGCACCACGAATTACCATATTTAAAAATAGAACAAAGGATGAGGCTTGCAAATTATCCGGAAACAAATACATAACAATTATGCATTTGTTGGAAGGATAGTCCTAGGTAACAACTTGAATTCCCGCATGTGAACTTCTGAAATCTTTGGTTATTCAATCTCAACGAATACAAGGAGTAAAATCCATCACTCAACTCCTAACAGTAATACTACTCTCCAATGTATCACATCCGTCAACACATAACTAGAGGCCTCGGATATTCATCTGCCTCAGACCCTCGTAATCACAACGATACCAATTATGGCAGTACATCTGGACGCTTTCCCCAGTATTGGGTGACGCCAAACTCCTCTCGCCAAAAATAGTATTGAAGCAATTTGGAACATCCTCCATCCTGAGATACTAAGGAAACTGAATGATAATGATAAGTTAAGAATCCCCTGGAGCTCTACTCCTCGGTAACAGGAGGCACCAAGTATAGAACTCCATCACATCGGCATCATAGAGATTCCAAAATACCCACGCGATCCCAAAAAATTTGCGTGAGAAGAGGCGTGTTGGTGTCAAAACCAGTGGATCTCGGGTACGAGGTCCTAAACTGTGAGACTAGAATCGATGGTAACAGGAGACGAAGGGGACAAGGATTTACCCAGGTAGGGCCTCCGATGGAGGTAATACTGTGGGGACCCCGACTCATAAGTCATGATCACCGAATGTACGTGCACAGTGATCCCAGAGATCAATGCTCACTGAACACACAGAAACTGAATAACATGAGTCTTACATCCATTACATGCCGGTTTACTCAAATATGGCCTTCATGACCAAGCCTTGATATGATTGCAGCGGAAACCTTCAACGATAGTGTGAACCCATGCCATCCGCCTTCACCCTACAGGCATTCCGACAGGGAAGCGTCCTAGCTCGCATGCCCGTCACCAAAGTAATCCTCATTATAACCTGATCTTTCATGCCTAGCCAATAAAATAACGAGTGGCAACCCAATGAGTACTTTGAATGTACTCGCAAGCAACCCATGTTTGGAACAAGGCAATAACAATGCATGATATAGCACTAATAGGTAAGTTTTGCAGAAAGCTAGTTCTGAGTGCAATGACATGGTCAAGTAACTTAAGTAAGCATGCATCAACCATAGATAGGTGTTCATAATAACACGTCATAGTCATCATCATAAGTAGGGGGTTGGACGTCTCATGTTCAACCATCACACCAAGTCCTCAGACTCGTCTCATGCACCGTCTGAACATCTCATGTTCGGTCATCATGCCAAGTGAACCGACTCGACTCAAGTATCATCCTTGTCACCACACACACACCAAGTTTGTGAGAACATCTGGACGTAGCACAAGAGCGGTCATCCAACTTTCCTTGACCATGGACACGGCTATTCGAATAGTTTTACACTCTGCAGAGGTTGCACACTTTACCCACAAGACTCGGGGAACTTCCGTGTCATCCATGACTCGCGGTATATAACATACCCGAGGTAAGCACCTGAACAATGCCTTTCCCGTAGCGATACTAGACAAAGAGTCCACTCGATTGGTACCCAGCCCTCACGATGTACATCACACGAGCCTTGCTCTAATCGTACCATCCATGAGGGGACCAACGGTGTGCCCGGTGCATGTGAAGACAGCGCATGATCGTACATACCAGTATGACCCCGTATCGAGAGTGACAATGCCACTCCCACCACTAGTAATGCGGGCTCCTTGCCAGTACCCACCAAGGTAATCAACAAAGCCCCGTCTCATAAGGGGTATCGTGGTTGCGCATGTAAGGTTGGAGTAATGGTCGCAACTTACACCAATCCATTTCTGAAAACACATTCTCATCTCGTTTCGGCACACCACTTCTTTGTCTAGTGGTCACCCATCTCATCATCATCTCCCTCGGGCATTAGTGGCACCCGACGAGGTTTTCCAAAAGTCTTTGAAAGAATCACTTCCTTTCCATCACTATGCATAAATCCCATCCCATTGTGTAGCATCTACTAGCATCCTATCTACAACCACCCGCATCACCCTCATAAGGTGGTAGGGTCGTGCACGATGCAAGTGTCAACGGTAAAAGCACCAGCACATGATCAATCATCAAAACAACAAGTGTTATATGACATGCCTGGCTTAGCAACGTCTTCGAGGTCAAAGGGTTGTTTCTTAACATGGTCAAAGGTTTGTTTTCCTGGGTTAGCAACATCATCGAGGTCTTCACACGCTTCTTGTCCACACCGAGCATTTCATCTACTTTGTCAACTATCGCCGGAAACAATCGCAATAAGCAACACAACAAGCAGAAAATAAAAGTGCTATATAAATAGGAAATATATTTTTCTTAGATCTCTCTGGTCATGAGAAAAATATATAAAATGGCTGAACTAGGGTTGGATCAACGATGATTTTGGAATGGAGGAATGGAGGAATTGATGTCCCGATAAGATGTCTACAGTAAAGATGTTTACAAATATGGGTGAAGGCACCCATTTAATAGGGCATGATTTTGGAAACATTTAGGAAGTGGTTTTTTTCTGGTTTTCTATTTGGTAAGAATATCCTAGGGATTTTGAAAGTGGGTTATACCTGAATAAATAGCTCAATTATTTGGCTGGCAGAGAGGCACCAGGAAAAATGTTCCCTAATTAGGGCATGAATTTAGACACACCTAGGAACTTGAATCACTCCATTTGGAGCAATAATGGATGATCTATAGATTTTACAAAGTGGTCCTAATAGTTCAAGTTTGAATTTAAATAATAATAGGGCAGAGATTTGTGGTGGAAAATTATGGGAGTTGCATAATTGGATAGGTGGTATTTCTAGGAGTATGTAGAAATTTGAATCATCAAATTTGGAGCTTCCTAAAATAAAATATGGATTTAACAAATTCTGGAAAAAACAGAAATTGGGAAGAAGGGGTTTTACCCAATGGACCATTTACGCACAGGGCGCCGGATAGCCACCGGGCGCACTAGGCCGCCCAGACGCACACGCCAGGTGCCACGTCGATGGCGCATTCCGTAGTATGCGCCTTCAGTCGAAGAAGGCGCCACACCCTGGGGGCGTCTCCACTTACCCCGTGCGGGCCCGGCCTCTGTGCCGCTTATAGGTGGCCCCCGACCATCAGATCTTCCTCCCTCCTCCCGCCAGAGTAGGGGAGAGGTAGGGGAGCCTGGCCGAGCGCGCGCCAGTGCCCGTCCCGGCGGCTCCGGCCACCTCCAGCGGCGCTCCAGCCAACGGGGTGCACGGGACGCCCCACTGCACCCGCCTAGGTGGTCATACAACCCCGAGGAGGCCGTTCCTGGGCACAGTTTCGGCCATGGTGGAGGGGCACCATCGGTGACGATGGGCAGGTGCGGCAGCGGCGGAAGGTGAAGAAATGGCTAGCGGTGGGGAGGGGGGTTGTGACCACGCTGGGAGTTCTCGGAGGCCGTCCGGACAGCTCGAACTCGCCGAAGGCCGAGGCGGCGCCATGGCGTTCGTGGGCGATGGAGGAGGGCATGGGGGGCAGGTGGCTTGGTCTGGGGAAGTACAAGGGAGAGGGGGAGATCCAAGGGTGCGAGAGGGAGCTCGGGGAGGGGTCTTAAAGGTGGGGGCGACCAAGGGGGAGCTCAGGTGCCCTAGGACGCACCTAGGGCATGATGAGCATGCACGCCAAAGGTGCCTAGGAGGTTTGTGAGTATCGAGGAGGGGCGTGGGAGGTTGAGGGGAGGCCATTGGCGAGAGAAGGTGTCCTGCCGAAGCTTGCTGTGAGCTACAGGACGAGGACAAGCGGCAGAGCGCCGATTTTGCATGTTGGTTGCATGGTCACCATGCCAACCCTTGTCCATGGCATCTTTTTGGTTGGCCAAGTTGTCTGGGTTGTGAGGCATGCATGTAGTAGAGTACTGGTAAATCTCATTGTAAATGGAGCTGGTTAGATGGGTTTTTCACAGCTGGGAAGTTTGCAGCAGCAAACTTGGGGCCCACCCAAAGTGTTGTTGTTGTTGTATTCTTGTGGTAAAACCTTGTCTACTGGTCAAAGGAAAGGAAGGACTATGCACCCACCAATTTGCAAATCAGGAAGATAATTCTACAGAGTACTTGCATTACAAAGGCACTATTGCTGCCATAATGAAGGTTTAGATGAACTGCCCATATTTTCCACATGAGCTTGCCATATTTGGGTATGGTTTGATGAATAGGAATCCAAGTGAGGTTGTGGAAAAGTGTTGGGTCTTTAGCATGATCAGAAGGGTGGGAAAGGTGCTGTTATGGTAAAAAGAAAGGGAATAAGAGAGAGTTACCCCCAAATAATTGACCAGAGGCCAAGGCAAAGTTACTGGAGGTAAAATGAGATTAGAATATGTTGTGGTAAAAAGTTGGAGGCAAGAGGAATCTTTTTGGGCCCACTTAACTTGTCCACAAGTTTATGGCTGAAGGTGCTTGTGCTGTGATTGGGCTAGGCAGGGGAATCCAATGACCTTGAGATTTACCAGGGGTAAATGGTAAGTCCATTTGGTCCTGATCGCAAGTTTTTAGCTCAACTGAAGAAAGTTGATAATGCAAACTTGGTAAACCCTAGAAATGGACATAAATGGATTTCTATAGATCTGATCATGCAATCCTATTCCCCTTGATGCACCACTTGTTGTAGCATCATCATTTGGTTAATAGAGAATTCTCACAAAGTTTGGGATCAAGAAGAGAAACTTCACAATGCAAAGTTGATCAAATTTGGCTCTGGACAGGAATGTTTTTAGGATATTTTGGTGAATCAAAATAATTGGGATTGAGATGAAACTTGGCAATATGACCACATATATCATATGTGACATGCTATAATTTTCCTGGATTTATTTGAGAATATTTCTTACAGAAATATTTCAAATGCTTGGAGTATCTAGAAATGGTTTTCAAGGGTTTTGTCCAATACTTTGAACATGACCATGCCTTTAAACTCTTATATATGGACAATATATGTCCAATGAGCTTTCCTCAATTTTCCCAAATATTTTTAAAGCATTTAAGTATTTTTTTCCCTATAAAAGACCATTCTTGGCATTAAGAAAATGCCTTTAAATAAAATATGAAAACAGTCTTTTGAAATAAGTGTTTGTGGTTCTGGGAAGTTATATAGATAGTAGGTTCCAAATAAAGCATTTGGGGAAAAAGGATCCACCCAATATGGGGACTTGAAGTGCAAATCTCAAATCAGGGGGTTTTGAAAAACCTAATTTGAATAAAACCTTTTTGGCCAAAATAAAATTTTGTAAAAATATAATTAAGTCATATTCACATGGAATGATTATTCGGCAAGAGTGGGGATCAAGGAAAAGAGTTTTGAGAGTAGGAGGGATTTAATGAATATAGAGCACTAGCAAGCAATCAGACAATCAGCAATGAAGTCAAGCATAACAAGCACACAAAAGTTTTAATTGGCCCTGATTTTTGAGTCATGATATCTTAGTCAGGAGGCAAATCACAGGGTGTGACAAATACCCTACGTTCTGCTTGGTTGTTTTGATGATATGGGGGTTATAGAGTTGATCTACCTCAAGATCGAATAGCTAACCCTAGATGAGTTGTTCTGTCTCTATACCCCTAAACCCTGCGGCTTATATAGATGCCGAGGGTGCCTTGGGTTTACACGTGGTCGGTTACATGTCAAATAGATAAACATGCCTAACTAGAGCTAATAACTTGGAGAATACGTCATGGCTCCTTGAAGCTTCCCTTTGGGATAGGTGGTCTTCGATCATATGATGCATGCCTTGCGGCCCATACAGTTCGTCCCACAAACAATAGGACGACCATCCGAGGACCCCCTAATCGAGGACTCCCTCAGTAGCCCACAGACTAGCCTTCAATGCCGATATATATCCATTCGATCTCCTCATGTCGTCGTCTTCGGCTTGCGAGGCGAGTCCCTCATCCTTCTTTATTCAGCAACCGACCAGCCTTAGGTAAGATCCCAAGCGTCGTGGGCGCAGGTTCATTATAATAACTGCGAGTGTTCCTCGATTTTCGCGTGTCGTGAGGAGGCGAGTGGTCAGTGACTTTTAAAATCTTACCCCTCCATAACAGAGGCACCAGCCCATTTAATCAAACAAAACCGTGGCTCAAACCACATACTCTTCCTCCTCACTGAAAGAAACTCCTAGCGAGAGCTCCACGCAAAACATGCCTAACATCCCTAGCTCCTTCGCACGTCCCTACGGCTCACGCACAGGGGACTGGATCAGCTGTTCCATTACACTCCTCCGGCTCCATAACCTAGAGACCCATGGGTACCTCCCATCATCACATCTGGCGGCAACCCGCGCAGGTCCGCTCTCTTAGGGCGATGAGGTTTTCGATGAGTGTTTCCCCAATCCTAACAAGGGGCAGCGCATATGCTTCGTCCCCTTCCTCCTTCGGGGCCTTGGTTTCCAATCCATCCATTCCTGAGGGGGTTGCTGGAGTTCTACGAGATCCAACTCCACCATCTCACTCCAGGGTTAATTTTACACATCTCGTGCTTCGTTGCTCTCTCCGAGATGTTCTTTGGGTGCGAAGCACATTATTATTTGTGGAGGAAATACTTCTGTCTCGTCCATGAACTCGGGACAAGACAATTTTGGAGGTTGGTGGAGCCAAAGTGTGCCGCATAGTGGGGACGGGGTATCCGGCATGCACACCGAAGAAGTCTGAAGAATGGACCTCGGAGTTTTTTTATATCGAAGATGTACGCCTAATCAAGCCAACTTGGATAGGCCTTCCCGAATACTCAGACATCCTCTCAAAGAAGTGGTACAACTGGCGGCAAAAGAGCTCATCCTAGGAGGAAAGCGTCGAATTGCGGCGCCTAGTTGCACAGGTGCGGATGCTCGTCCACCACCGACTGACCATGATCGACGTCATGGCCGCCGCCATCTCCCGGTGTGTGCAGCCCCTGCAACAGAGGGTTCAGCCCTGATGGCAATACAACAGGACAAGAGACACCATTAACTCCCGAAAGCAAGTTCCCGCTAATCTGACGGTGTTGGCCACCGCACTTGCCGACCTGTACAAAGGAGAGCAAGAAGACTTTGTTCGGCGGTCAACCAAGGAAGGATATTTGGACCACAATCCCATTGAATGGGTAAGCCTTTCTCTTTTAAATATGAAAATAGTTTGGGGTTTCCGTTCCGCACTCTATTTGACTGAGGCCTACCATGAACATGAATGGAGGAGTTTCATCAAGACACTCAACTGTCCGGCTCCTCAGCCCGAGAACCGTTCACGCAACAACGATCCAGGCTTCAACGAGGACCCGGGTCTTCTTCTTGACTCCGAAAATGGAATATACTTCCTGGGCAACATCGTCCAAACCCCGGTGCCTATCATAGTTGATTACCCCGGGTCATTCTCCATCCCTGCTGCGGGCAAGAAGAAAAGCTCCTCCCGCAAGAGGCCAGCTACCAAGAGCACCCCGGAGGTGCCGGTCCCGACTCCCAAACTCCGTCGATCCGCACGCCATACACTAGCAGCCAAAGCTGCGCCGAGTCGGAGGCCAACATGGATCCAGTTACGGAGCCGGTTACAGGGACGAATCCACCTGCCCACTCATCTCAAAGGTACATTGTTCGGTTATCCGCTTATTGTTTTAATCAATAGAGTCTTATAGAAGTTTGTTTTATTGAAATACTTAAGGGAAACGCCCAATCCTCTCCTACTAAAGGGGTTACCCGGGTGTCCTAAGACGCCTGAAGTTCCCGAGCCACGGTCCATGTAGCTTTTGCTACAGAAGCCCCCATGTCCAATCCGGCGCCCACCGATTCTGGTGATGGTGTATCCGTCACCAAATCAGAGGTGGGGAGTGCCATGCATCATCGGCAATGATGGGAAGCCATGCGGCACCCAATTTTCTTCGATCATGAGTTCGGCGCCCTACGCTCGGCGGATGAGCACCTTGGTGTTGCCCGAGCTAGGTTTGACAAATCTATGAAGTTGATAACAGCCAGCATACAGGTAAGTGATCGGGTTTTATAGAATCCAAATATTTGTGTAAGCCTAGTACCCCCCCGAGCCTTATCTTGTTTGAATCAAAAAAATTAAGGATCTCCGTACCGTTTGACTGCTGACGTAGGCCTCAAAGCAACAGTTTGAACAATTGGTCAAGGAGATCAAGGAGAGCTGTACAGAAGTACAATCCATGATGACCGAACTAGCACAAGTAAGGAGCCTCACGCGAGAGGCCGATGGTGAGTATGCATTTACTGCTAATCTTTATATATCATCGTGCTTGACACACGGATACCGTGTAGCAGGCGAATCAATAGGGCACATGGAAACACAGGTGGAAGAAGCCCGGGACTCTTAGAGGTATGCGGAGTCCCAACACCAGGATGGCTACCTTGTTGTTCAAAAGCAGACCGAAGAAATTAAGAGTTAGAAGATTCAATTGGCCCAAGCACAAGAAGAATACAGAAAGCTTTAGAGGGGCGTGTTCGGTAAGTACAATTCCATTATCAGCAAATATTTTTGATGTAGGGAATAATGGTAAGCGCGTTGTTGTCTTATGTACAGGTCTCGTGTCTGGGCATCCTGAAGAGGAGATCGAATACCAGGAGGACCTGCTAAAGGAGCTGACCTCTCTCCATAAGCACGTGCAGAAAGCAATGAAATGAATGGGTGAAGGCACTATGGCCTGCCAAATAGCCACCTGAAGGGCTAGACGCACTCGTGGATCGATTCAAGGGGGCTCGAAATAGGTTTGAGCTATGGAAGACTTTGTCTTGCCGGGAGGGAGCATGGGAAGCATGGGAAATGATCAAGACCCATTTCACCAGACTTAACCCTGAGCATATGGCGCAGGTTGGTCCCATGGGATCGAATGGAAAAGAAGTGCCACTCCACGTGGTGTATGACCAGGTGATGCCTGCCGCCCGTCTTTTGCAAGCGGACTGCCTCCTGAACACAATAATTGATAATCTCGACCAGCAGCCGCACATGTAATTTATATGTATGTGTTGTAAAATAGTCTGTGTTGTAAACTTTGTCTTAACCGACCATCGGCTTCTCCCCCCGTGCGAAGAGCCCGGGAGTGTTCCTCCTTACTTGTCCCTCCAAAAGAGCGAACTATATTTGGGGAAGCAGGCAATCCGGCCATGTGGTGCGAACCGACAGAAAGCACACACAAATATATTTTATATTACTAGTTAGCATAAGAAACATCTTCCGAGGAAAATAGTACCTCTATCGATACCTTTCATCAGGGCTCTACGAAGATCGTAGATAGACGGCCACATACTTGTAGTATGCGGCTAATTGTTCTTTGTGAAGAAAAGACCCAAACAACGGTGATAATGACCGGAGCCGTATAAGATGTTTCCATCAGAGCCGACCAATTGTGTACATAAGATAGCTAGCTTTCGGCTTCTCCCATCTGAGGTACGTGTCCGGATTACCCAGTCGTAACTATCGCAGAGGTGCTCCCTTTACTCTTTAGCGAACAATCTGGAATGTAGAGAGTAATCACAGGAGCGAGGCAACCCAGCTTGGCAAAGTCTCAATTCGAATTGATGCATATGATGGATAGAACATGACAAAAGAAACATGTAGGCCCGGTAAGTATGAGCAAATACTTGTAATAAAAATTTGGCTACTAGAAGAAGCCCCACGTGCTATGTTCGGATTTAACACTTTACGGTGTATGCCGATAATCTTTAGTACAAGATTGGTTTAGCCGAACATAGGGTGAGAAAGGAAATTGGCCCAGTCAAACAACAAAATGGAAAGAGAAGAAGAACAAAGGAAAAAATAACAAGAGGAGAAATAAAAAAAATGTAGGGGAGTTTAGACAACACCGGTTTATCCGTAGAAGCGCCGAAGATGAGCGGCGTTCGATGTGTTCGGTTCAACGTGATTATCGGATGGACTCCGCAGACGGTAGGCACCTCCCGCGAGTACTTCGTCGATGATGAAAGGGCCCTCCCATTTGGGGTTGAGTTTATGCTTCTGTTTCTCTGGGAGCCGTAGGACGAGTTCGCCTACATTGTAAGCTTTTGCCCTGACCTCCCTACTTTGGTAACGTCAAGCTTGCTATTGGTAAAGAGTGGAACAAGCCAGAGCTATGTCATGCTCCCCCTCCAAGGCGTCTAAGTCATCCTGCCGATCCAACTCGGCCTCCTTTTCCTCGTACATGCGCACTCTTGGTGCGTCGTGGATAATATCACAAGGGAGAACTGCCTCTGCCCCATAGACCATAAAGAACAGTGTATAACCCGTTGATCTGTTTGGGGTGGTACGCAGACCCCATAGAACGGAATCGAGTTCCTCTACCCAATGACAGTCGGATTCGTGAAGATAGCTAACCAAACGTGGCTTGATGTCGCTCATAATTTGACCGTTTGCTTGCTCGACCTGTCCATTGGTCTGTGGATGATAGACCGACGCATAATCAAGCTTTATGCCCATTTTTGCGCACTAGTCCTTGACCTCTTGGGCCGTGAAGTTGGATCCATTATCCAATATTATACTATGAGGAACACTGTAATGGTGTAGTATGCTAGATATAAAGTCGATCACTACTCCAGATTTAGCCGACTTAACGGGCTTTGCTTCTATCCATTTGGTGAACTTGTCCACCATGACTAGTAGATATTTGTTTTTATTGGTTCCCCCTTTAAGGGGTCCGACCATGTCCAGCCCCCAGACCACGAAAGGCCAAGTGATCGGAATAGTTCGAAGAGCTGTCGGGGGCATGTGACTTTGATTTGCGAAGAGTTGACACCCTACGCAGTGTTGAACAAGTGACTGGGTGTCCATCCAAGTTGTAGGCGAAAAGAAACAAGCTCGGAAGGCCTTGTTGACAAGGGATCTTGCCACGGCATGTCACACCCTGTATTTTGGCACATTGTTGTGTTTGGTTTTATAAAAATTTGGAGCCAACTAAAACTTTTTGAGTGCATGCT
Source organism: Hordeum marinum (assembly GCA_022496015.1). Classification (NCBI taxonomy): domain Eukaryota; kingdom Viridiplantae; phylum Streptophyta; class Magnoliopsida; order Poales; family Poaceae; genus Hordeum; species Hordeum marinum. Next base: position 204,200,081 of record CM039675.1, on the reverse strand, counting down.
TGTTTGATGTGATGCTTGTTTAAATTGCTCGAGTGTTCAAGTTTGGCACTATTAGGTTCTACTCCACTCCACCTTCATCTTCCTTGATCCAAATTCCTTGCCCTATGATCATGCCATGTGAATATAGCTCAAAATATTTTTATCAAAATTTATTTTCACCAAAAAGGATTTATTCAATTTAAGTTCACTAAAACCCCTGAATTGAGGTTTGAACTACAAGTCCTCAATTTAGGTGGACTTTTCTTCCCAAATGCTTTATTTGAAACCTACTATATATATGACTTCTCAAAACCACCAAATATTATTTTTAAAGATTATTTTCATATTTTATTTAAAGGCTTTTTCTTAAGAACAGAAATGGCTTTTCCTAAAGGGAAATTATTTAAATGCTTTGAAAATATTTGAGAAAATTTAGAGAGACTTGGTGGACATATATTTTCCATATATATGAGTTTCAACACAAGGGCTTGATCATAACATGGGAAAAACCCAACCCTTCCTGATCAGATCAAAGTTTTGGAATGTTTCTGCAAGAAATATTCTCAATAAATTCCAAGAAAATTCTAGCAAGTCAACACTATCATAGGTGATGATCTTGCAAAGTTTCATCTCAATCCAAGTTGGTTTGCTTCATCAAACCAACCCAAATCCATTTGTGTCCAGATTCAAATTTTGACAACTTTATATTGTGAAGTGTCTTCCCTTGGCCTCAAACTTTGTGAGCATGCTCTAATGACCAATTAGTGATGATACACTAAGTGGTGCAAAAAGGGTTAAGGCCTAACCCCTTTGAATCTATAGAAAACAGATTATGTCTATTTCTAGGTTTTCGCTAAGTCCCATTATGAACTTTCTTGAAACCCTCTCAAACTTGGTGATCTCACTTGCCTTTCATCACCTCTTGACTCTATCAAATCTCGAGCTAATACAGGTTCATTTGATCACCCAAATCAACATCAAACACCTTCTGCCAGAAATGTAAAAATGGCATTTCCACCCTTTAACTTTTTACCCTTGGCCTCCCCTTTTTACCACAGCCTCTGGTAGGTGCCTTGCACCTCCAGTAAAAATCCTGAGCCCTTTGGCAATGGTGAGATGGGGTAAAACCCCCTATTTTCTACCTGACAACATCCTTTCTGACCTCTCCTCTCCATTTCTTCTACCCCAGGGCTACCCCATAGACCCCCCCTAGCCTCTCCTAGCCGTTGGGGCATCTCCTAATGCCTCATGACACAAGAAGACACGTAGGGGGGCTTAAAGAATACCCCTGCATGCCATAACGGCGCTCTGGAGCGCGCTACAGTGCGCTCCCTGACTGTAGCAGCCCCTGCCCGGCGCCGCCAGGCGGCATTGGGCCGCCCCTGCCAGTCCGTGTGGTCGGCCTCGACATCTACAACCCTGCAGGCGGTCGGCCCCCTCCTCCCTCTCTCTCCTTCTCCCTCCTCCGCGCGTGCCCGCCACCGCCCGGCTCGGCCAATCCTCGAGCCTGAGCCCGCGACCTCCCCTGCCTCCCTCCTCTCTTCCCCCTGGCCTGGACTAACCCTAGGAATGCCCCGGGCTCCCTCTCTCCCTCTCTCGTGGCCCCTGGCGATGGCCACGTCCCCGCCGGCGCACCCGGATCCGGTGGACTCGCCCCCGCCTATATAAAGGGCCACCGAGCCCCTCTCTCCCCTCTGGTCTCTCTTTCCTACCCAGAAACCTCCCCGAACCCCCCATTTGAGCCTCCCAAGCACCAGTGCTCGAGATCGACCAAGGCCCCACCGCGGCGGAGCTCCGTCGCTCTCGGGACACAGGCCCGCTCAGGCTCTCCCCTCGCCTCCTTTGGGCATGTAGCCGTCCCCAGGTCATTTCCCCTCTCTCCCCCACTCGTTTCAAGGCCTGAAACCCCTCCGTCGACCGCCTCCCAAACCTCCCTCCGCTGCGGGTTCTCGCCGCCGGCGACTCCGTCCACCTCCGGCCCTCCTTCCACATCCAGAGGACCGGCGGGTCAACCCTGAGCCCGTTCCTGCCTCCAGACCTCCTCGCCCTGCTCCCCTCCGCCGCCGGTGAGCTTCCCCTCCTCCCTGTCGCGAGGAGGAAGAAGGACCCGACAGGTGGGGCCCACCTGTCGGCCTCTCTTTCCCCTCTCGTCTAAGCCCTGGCAGCTGGGCCCCGCGCGTCAGATTTGAATCTGACCGCACGCGCGGCTGGCTGGCTGGCTAGATGGGCCGGCCCAGCTCCTAGCCACCCCTGGCATAGGATCTGGAGCCCTTTTCTTTTTCTAAATTTTGTGGGATTTGTAAAAATTCCACATGGCTGAATATTTGCCCCATGCAAATATTTTCTCCACCATAAATCTTAGAATAATCTTTAGGATTTAATACTATCATTTATAAAAATGTTTGCAACGGTTTTTATCACTTTTTTATTTTAAAACCTATTAAACGCACCTTTTTAGCCTATGTTATTTTGTTTCTAAAATGGTTTTCACAGAGAAATTTATTGTAGATATTTTTAATATGACTTTAGGTATTTAACACAGTAGGTGAACATTTTAGTAGAGGCTTTTGTGCTCTGTTTTCATTGTGTTGCTTATTATTATCGTTTATTCCGTGATTATAGATTGCGCTGTAGACGAAGAAGTTGGACTCGAAGACCTCGAAGACCCCGGAGACATTGTTGAGCCAGGCAAGCAGCCCTTTCACCACATCAAGAAACTATTTTAACTTGCATGTCATATAGCACTTTAATTCCAGCATTATCGATCAATGATGTGGTGGTTTCCCCTTCGGTGGGATGCCTCCGGTGCTTTCCGTTGATACTTGCATCGATCATGACCCTACCACCTTATGAGGGCTGTGCGGGTGGGAGTAGATAGGTTGCTAGTAGATGCTACGCAAGTAGGATGGGACTTATGCATGGTGATACCGAAAGGTGTGTGTTTTCAATACTCTTTTGAAACCCCATCGGATGTCACTAATGCCCGAGGGAGATGATGATGAGTTGGGTGACCACTTGATAAAGAAGTGGTGTACCGGAACAAATGGGTGTGTGTTTTCGAAAACGGATTAGATTTAAGGTCTGTTGACCGTCCCAACATTACATGCGCAACCACGATAACCCTTATGGGACGGGGCTTTGTTGATTACCTTGGTGGGTACTGGCAAGGAGCCCGCATTACTAGTGGCGGGAGTGGTGTGGTCACTCTCGATATGGGGTCATACCGGATGTACGATCATGCGTTGTCTTTACAGGCATCGGGCACATCGTTGGTCCCCTCATGGATGGTACAGTTTGAGCAAGGCTCGTGTGATGTACGTCATGAGGGCTGGGTACCAATCGAGTGGACTCTTTGTTTAGTATCGCCAGGGGAAAGGCATTGGTCGGGTGCTTACCTGGGGTATGTATATACCGCGAGTCGTGGATGACACGGAAGTTCCCCGAATCTCGTGGGTAAAGTGTGCAAACTCTGTAGAGTGTAAAACTATTCGAATAGTCACGTCCGCGGTCATGGACAGTTGGAGGTCCTTCTTAGACTATGTCTGAATGTTTTCGTGAAATATTGGAGTGAATATGGGTGTGTTAGTGACAAGAGGTCACCTGAGTCAAGTCCGATGACTTGGCATGAGAAATGAACTAAGTCCGATGACTTAGCGTGAACATGATGTGTTCAAGTGATACCGTGATGGTATCGATAATGTGTTATCATGAATATTTGGTTAGTTGTTGATGCATACTTACTATTACTTGATCATGTCGCTTGCATACAAAATCAGCTTTCCGCAAATTACCTATAGTGCCATATCATGCACCATTATTGCCTCGTTCCACTCTTGGGTTGCTTGCGAGTACATTCAAAGTCCTCATTTGCTTGCCACTGGTTATTTAATTGGCCAGGCATGGAAGAACAGTAATATGTCGAAGATTTCATTGGAGACGAACATGCGAACTAGGACGCTTCCCAGTCAGAGTGCCTGTAGGTTAAGGCAGATGCCATGGGTTCACGCTTTCGATGAAGATTTCCGCTGCTTGTTCTAGACTTAGTGTTTGGCCCGAGTGGCCCTATCCTTGTAAGACTGAGACCTTCGTGGTCATCATTGTGTAAGACGTTAAGTGTGGATGTAAGACTCTTTTATTCAGCTTCTGTGTGTTCAGTGAGCATTGATATCTGGGATCACTGTACACGTGCATTCGGTGATCTCGACTTATGAGTCGGGGTCCCCACAGAGCTAGCATCAGAGCCATCCTGACTGTAGGAAGCCCTTAGCTAGCATGGACGTTAGTAGCATTAAAGCCGTTTTCAAAACTACACCTAGCTTTGGAACTTAGGAATTCTGCACTATTTATCTATCCTATGCTTCACACAACACTTTGCTGACTCTCCTGTTTTCAAACCTTTGTAGATGGCCGTCGTACCCAAAGCCTTGCTGACATCCGGCTTTCCCTTACTCCTTGGGGATAACCTAGAGAAGTGCCAGTTTTGCCAACCACCCATTTTCCTGTACCACGAGCACTGGGTCGATGCCGTCACGAAGGAGTACCACGTGGATGTGGTCGTGAAGGCAAACGACTCCCCGACCAGTTGGTTCTTTGAAGGACCACGGATGGAGACTATGATACTTGCCGTCGAGATAGCTGCACGCAAGGCACTCCTACACCTTCGAGACATCATTCCAAAGATGGCTGATGAACCAGCTACTCGCTACCTTCCCTTCAGGGAGGATGACTTTGGCGAGAGTTGGACGCTAATTCCGGCCAAGGAGGATGGCGCTGGTTCCAGACCTACTTCAGCCTCTCCGCCGATAGTCTGGTTCACAACTTGGTGAAGGGATCCGTGAAGCTCCGCGAGGAACTTCACCACACCCGAGGGCTAATTCGACAAGCCAAGACCAAGACAGACAAGATCAAGAAGGATGGAGCCCCCGAAGGACGACCAGCTGTCGCTTATCGAGGAGGGGTACCCCCAGCCAGTGATGCACCTGCATGTAGTTGTCGCATGAGTGCGAAGGAGTACTGTAAGCTCTTCACCGACCCGCGTGTAAGGCATCGTCGGGATGGGCCTCCTTGTTCCCCGACCCCGTCGACCGGGAACGATGCTCGTTCTGAGGATGAGCCAGAGGAAGACCCAGAGGAGCGTGACTACGAGACCGAGCACTCCACCACCTGAATCCGAGAACCCCTAGGGTAGGATCAGACATGTATCCCTCATGCGTACTTGAGTCCGTGTAATGGTTCATATGAAACCATGTGTGCTTGTTGTTTGTTTCATTGTTTGTGTGTTCCGATGTAAGTCGCACTTTTGCCTTAGGCAACATGTAAGCTACTACATCGTCTATCTTAATATATGTTGTGGGTCTTTTGACCTTCGTTTCTCCACACTTGCACTTGACCGACCCCCTTAAGCGCGCTTTGTCGATTTACTTATCCTCTTGTCGACCCGAGTTGTTTGACTTGGCTGCTCCAAACAGGATGGTGACTGCTACCCGCAATAGCTCCTTCACCAACCCCGCGGCCGGCAGCTCGAGCTAGCAACAGGGAGCTGGTTGGGCTGCTCACGCTGGAGGATACCAGGAGCAGCCACAAGGCGACATTCCCCTGCCACCACCTCTGCCGGAGAACATGACCATAGCTCAGTTTCTCCAAGTTCTCCGGGAGGAGTGCCAGGACAACAATGCTGCTCTCCAGCAGATGGCCCAGGCTCTCGTGAACAACCAGCAGCAGGGTAGGAACAGTAATGACTGCTCCATGCTGTCTGAGTTCATGAGAAACTCGCCCCCAACCTTCACCGAGACTGCTGAGCCATTGGATGCTGATGACTGTATCCGCACCATCGAGGACCTCCTTGCCCTGGTCAACTGCAAGAGGATCATGAGAAGGTGCTTTATGCCTCTCACTGCCTCGGAGGTACCGCCCGAGCATGGTGGGATGGATTCAAGGTCATGCAGGGAGAGCGTGTGATCACGTGGAATGACTTCAAGGAAGGATTTCGCACTGCCCATATTCCATCTGGGATCATGGCTATCAAGAAGAGAGAGTTCCGAGCGCTGAAGCAAGGAAGTGGCTCTGTCAAGGAGTACCTGCAGAACTTCAACCTGCTATCAAGGTATGCACCTGAAGACGTCAGCACGGAGGCTGCCAAGAAGGAACGCTTCATGGAAGGACTTCAGCGAATTCTACAGTATCATTTCATCATCTACGACTGTTACACCTTCTTTGATCTGGTAAACAAAGCCCTCATGCTGGAAGACAAGCGTCGTGCCATCAACGACACTCACAAGCGCAAGATGATCAGCAAAGGAAGCTCAAGCAACCAGAAGCCTCGCCCATGGCAGCCAGCTCCAGCCAAGCCAACCTATCAGCCACAGTAGGCTAGACCTCCTGCGCCTCGTCCGAGCTACCAGCCTCAGCAGTATGCCAATCCCAGGCCAACCTACAACTACAACCCCAATAACAACAATGGTGGCAGGAACCTCAAAAACAACCCTGGGCAAGTCACCTGCTTTGGATGTGGTCAGTCTGGACACATCTCTAGGCTTTGTCCCAATAGGAAGCCTGATGCATCGCGCCCCAATGCGCCAGCTCAAGGACAAGCCCGAGGAGCACCACCAAGGAACCCAGCTCCCCGCAACCAGCCTAATAATGGCAAGGGTCATGTGAATGACGTCACCACAGAGGAAGCCCAGGAAGACCCAGACGTCATACTGGGTACGTTCCTCGTCAACTCAACCCCAGCAACAATATTGTTTGATTGTGCAGCTTCACATTCTTTTGTCACCCAAAAGTTTGCACTAGAGAGTGGCATGGAACCTACACCCTTGGGTAGTCGTATGCTGATACAAACCCCCGGTTCAGTTATGAAGTCTGGGTTAGGGTGTAAGGGGGTGAAGATTGATATCAATGGGGTAGACTTCCTAGCAGACCTTATAGTTGTAGATTCACCCAGCTTGGATGTTATCCTTGGAATGAACTGGTTGACTAAGCACCAAGGCTTACTAGACTATGCCAAGAGGATTGTTACCATGACCAACAGCCAAGGAGTGGAAGTCAAGTATGTCCCCAACCCTGTCTTCATGCAAGCCCCTCAGGTTAACTGCCTGTCGGGAGTTGAGTTGGATCAAGTGCCAGTAGTATGTGAATACCCGGATGTGTTTCCTGATGAGCTGCCCGGGATGCCTCCTGACCGCGACATTGAGCTCATCATTGAGCTTATGCCCGGATCAAGGCCCATCTATAAGAAGGCCTATAGGATGGGATCCGAAGAGTCGGCAGAATTGAAGAAGCAACTGGCAGAGCAGCTCAGGAAAGGATTTATTCGCCCTAGTGCCTCTCCTTGGGGATCGCCTGTTCTATTTGTGTCAAAGAGAGATGGCACCATCAAACTTTGTGTCGATTACCGTTCTCTCAATGAGGTCACAATAAAGAACAAGTATCCACTCCCCAAGATCGAAGACCTGTTTGATCAGTTGAACGGAGCCAAGGTGTTCTCCAAGATCGATCTCAGGTCTAGGTACTATCAGCTGAAGATCAGACCCCAAGACATCCCAAAGACGCCATTTGTAACCCGATATGGCCTGTATGAGTACACGGTCATGTCGTTCGGATTGACGAATGCCCCGGCCTACTTCATGTACCTCATGACTAAAGTCTTCATGGAATACTTGGACAAGTTCGTTGTTGTCTTCATTGATGACATCCTTGTCTTCTCCAAGTCTCAAGAGGAGCACGAAGAGCACTTGAGGTTGGTCCTAGAGAAGTTTCGAGAGCACCAGCTTTATGCCAAGTTCAGCAAGTGTGAATTCTGGCTGTATGAAGTTGGATTCTTGGGTCATATGTTGACTGCGGAGGGATTATCAGTAGACCCTGCCAAGATTGAAGCCGTGACTGAATGGCAGACCCCAACCATAGTGAAGGAAGTCAGGAGCTTTCTCGGACTCGCAGGATATTACCACAAGTTCGTAGAAGGATTCTCAAGCATCGCCCGACCAATGACCCAGCTCCTGAAGAAGGACAAGAAGTTCGAGTGGACTGCTAAGTGCGAAGAAAGCTTCCAGGAGCTCAAGAAGAGATTGACCACAACCCATGTTTTGGCCACCCCTGATATTCACAAGGAATTTGTGATTTATTGTGATGCATCAAGAACCGGACTTGGAGATGTTCTGATGCAAGAAGGCTGAGTCGTAGCATATCTGTCCCGACAACTACATCCTCATGAAGAGAACTATGCAACTCACGATCTCGAGTTGGCAGCCATGGTTCATGCCCTGAAGACATGGCGACATTACATTTTGGGGAAGCAATGTGAGATATTCACTGACCACAAGAGTTTGAAGTATATCTTCACTCAAAGGGAATTTAACATGAGACAGCGAACATGGTTGGAGTTGATCAAGGACTACGGCCTCAGTGTTCAATACCACCCCAGAAAGGCCAATGTGGTAGCTGACGCCTTAAGCAGAAAGGCTTGCTCCTTGAATGTTATGATTAAGGAAAGGCTACCCACTTTGTATGATGAGCTTGAGAGCTTCGGCTTGGAACTGGTCGCACCAGGATTTTTTGCCAACCTCGAAGCGAAGCCTACCTTGATGGACGATATAAAAGAAGCCTAGAAGGGACACGAGAGTATTGAAGGCATTAAGAGGAAGATCAAGGCAGGCAAGGCCCCAGGATTCTCAGAGGGTGAACAAGGAGTCATGTGGTTTGGGAACCGCATTTGCGTACCCAACAAAGAGGAGCTCAAGAACTTGATCTTACAAGAAGCTCATAGAACTCCCTACTCCGCCATCCTGGAGGAACCAAGATATATCAAGACCTCAAGGCAAGATTCTGGTGGCAGGGCATGAAGCGGGAAATAGGCACGTTCGTGCCTAAGTGTGACGTATGCCAGAGGGTCAAGGCTAAGCATCAGCGACCCGTTGGACTACTGCAGCCCCTTAAAGTGCCTGAATGGAAGTGGGATAAAATCGGGATGGACTTCATCACCGGTTTACCAAGGTCAAGCAAGGGACGTGATTCCATTTGGGTCATTGTCGACCACCTGACCAAGGTCGCCCATTTTGTTCCCGTCAAGACCACCTATGATGGCAACAAGTTAGCCAACCTCTACATAGAGCGGATCGTGAGTCTTCATGGAGTACCAAAGGAGATTGTGTCAGACCGAGGGACCCAGTTCACCTCAAGGTTCTGGAAGAAGTTTCCAGAAGCTATGGGAACCAAGCTCTCCTTCAGCACTGCTTTTCACCCCCAGACCAGTGGGCAAACGGAACGAGTAAACCAGATACTCGAAGACATGCTCCGCACTTGTGTTCTGGCATATGGAGCCAAGTGCGAAGATTGCTTACCGTTCGCCGAGTTCTCCTACAACAACAGCTATCAGTCAAGCCTTCAGATGGCACCATTTGAGGTGTTGTATGGATGCAAGTGTCGTATTCCCCTCAACTAGTCGGAGACCGGAGAAGGATTAATATTTGGACCAGATATCTTTTGCAAAGCCGAAGAGCAAGTTCAACTCATTCGTGAGCACCTCAAGACCACTAAGTCAAGACAGAAGAGCCACGCCGACTCTCACCGCCGAGAACTGAACCTCGACGTTGGAGATTATGTCTACCTCCACGTCACGCCTCAAGGGAACCAAGCGTTTTCACATCAAAGGGCCAAGCGTTTTCACGTCAAAGGAAAGCTCGCGCGAAGGTATATCAGACCCTTCAGGATCACTACAAGACAAGGAGAAGTTGCTTATCAGCTAGAGCTACCTTCTGAGCTGTCGGATGTGCACAACGTCTTCCACGTGTCACAGCTCCGGAAGTGTCTGCACGTTCCCGACCGCCCCGACCTCTACAAAGACATGGACCATCAGGCCATCGACCTTCAGCCAGATCTCACTTATCGTGAGAGGCCTGTCCGCATTTTGGATGAAGCTAAGCGCTGCACCCGAAGCCACACCATCAAGTACTTCAAGGTCAAGTGGAGCAACCACACGGAAGCACAAGCAACATGGGAGTGTGAAGATTATCTCAGATCAGAGTTTCCATATCTTTTTAGCGCTTGGCCTAGGAATCTCGGGGTCGGGATTCTTGTAAGGGGGGAAGGTCTGTCACGCCCTGTATTTTGGCACATTGTTGTGTTTGGTTTTATAAAAATTTGGAGCCAACTAACACTTTTTGAGTGCATGCTTGTTTGATGTGATGCTTGTTTGAATTGCTTGAGTGTTCAAGTTTGGCACTATTAGGTTCTACTCCACTCCACCTTCATCTTCCTTGATCCAAATTCCTTGCCCTATGACCATGCCATGTGAATATAGCTCAAAAATATTTTTATCAAAATTTATTTTCGCCAAAAAAGATTTATTCAATTTAAGTTCACTAAAACCCCTGAATTGAGGTTTGAACTACAAGTCCTCAATTTAGGTGGATCTTTTCTTCCCAAATGCTTTATTTGAAACCTACTATATATATGACTTCTCAAAACCACCAAATATTATTTTTAAAGAATATTTTCATATTTTATTTAAAGGCTTTTTCCTAAGAACAGAAATGGCTTTTCCTAAGGGAAAATTATTTAAATGCTTTGAAAATATTTGAGAAAATTTAGAGAGACTCAGTGGACATATATTTTCCATATATATGAGTTTCAACATAAGGGCTTGATCATAACATGGGAAAAACCCCTAAAAACCCTTCCTGATCAGATCAAACTTTTGGAATGTTTCTGCAAGAAATATCTCAATAAATTCCAAGAAAATTCTAGCAAGTCAACACTATCAAACCAACCCAAATCCATTTCTGTCCAGATTCAAATTTTGGCAACTTTACATTGTGAAGTGTGTTCCCTTGGCCTCAAACATTGTGAGCATGCTCTAATGACCAATTAGTGATGATACACTAAGTGGTGCATCAAGGGTTAAAGCCTAACCCCTTTGAATCTATAGAAAACAGATTCTGACTATTTCTAGGTTTTCCCTAAGTCCCATTATGAACTTTCTTCAAACCCTGTCAAACTTGGTGATCTCACTTGCCTTTCATCACCTCTTGACTCTGTCAAATCTCGAGCTAATCCAGGTTCATTTGATCACCCAAATCAACATCAAACACCTTCTGCCAGAAATGTAAAAATGGCATTTCCACCCTTTCACTTTTTACCCTTGGCCTCCCCTTTTTACCACAGCCTCTGGTAGGTGCCTTGCACCTCCAGTAAAAATCCTGAGCCCTCTGGCCATGGTGAGATGGGGTAAACCCCCCTATTTTCTACCTGACAGCATCCTTTCTAACCTCTCCTCTCCATTTCTTCTACCCCAGGGCTACCCCATAGACCCCCTAGCCTCTCCTAGCCGTTGGGGCATCTCCTAATGCCTCTGGACATAAGAAGACATGCAGGGGGGCTTAAAGAATGACCCTGCATGCCATAAGGGCGCTTTGGAGCGCGCTACAGTGCGCTCCCGCACTGTAGCCGCCCCTGCCTGTCCATGTGGTCAGCCTCGACGTCTGCAGCCTTGCAGGTGGTCGGCCCCCTCCTCCCTCTCTCTCCTTCTCCCTCCTCCGCACGTGCCCGCCACCGCCCGGCTCGGCCAATCCTCGAGCCTGAGCACGCGACCTCCCCTGCCTCCCTCCTCTCTTCCCCCTGGCCTGGACTAACCCCAGGAACGCCCCCGGCTCCCTCTCTCCCTCTCTCGTGGCCCCTGGCGATGGCCACGTCCCCGCCGGTGCTCCCGGATCCGGTGGACTCGCTCCCGCCTATATAAAGGGCCCCCGAGCCCCTCTCTCACCTCTGGTCTCTCTCTCCTCCCCAGAAACCTCTCCAAACCCCCCATTTGAGCCTCCCGAGCACCAGTGCTCGAGATCAACCGAGGCCCCGTCGCGGCGGAGCTCCGTCGATCTCGGGACACATGCCCGCTCAGGCGCTCCCCTCGCCTCCTTTGGGCCTGTAGCCGTCCCAAGGTCATTTCCCTTCTCTCCCCCGTTCGTTTCAAGGCCTGAAACCCCTCCGTCGACCACCTCCCGAACCTCCCTCTGCCGCGGGTTCTTGTTGCCGGCAACTCTGTCCACCTCCGGCCCTCCTACCACCTCTAGAAGACCGGCGGGTCGACCCTGAGCCCTTTCCTACCTCCAGACCTCCTCGCCGTGCTCCCCTCCGCTGCCGGTGAGCTTCCCCTCCTCCCTGTCCCGAGGAGGAAGAAGGACCCGACAGGTGGGGCCCACCTGTCGGCCTCTCTTTCCCCTCCCGTGCTCTCTCCCCTCTCGTCTGAGGCGTTGGCAGCCGGGCCCCGCGCGTCAGATTTGAATCTGACCGCGGGCGGGGCTGGCTGGCTGGCCAGATGGGCCGGCCCAGCTTCTGGCCACCCCTGGCATAGGATCTGGAGCCATTTTGTTTTTCTAAATTTTGTGGGATTTGTAAAAATTCCACAAGGCTGAATAGTTGCCCCATGCAAATATTTTCTCCACCATAAATCTTAGAATAATGTTTAGGATTTAATAGTATCATTTATAAAAATGTGTGCAAAGGTTTTTATCACTGTTTTATTTTAAAACCTATTAAACGCACCTTTTTAGCCTCTGTTATTTTGTTTCTAAAATGGCTTTCACAGAGAAATTTATTGTAGATATTTTTAATATGACCTTTAGGTATTTAACAGAGTAGGTGAACATTTTAGTAGAGGCTTTTGTGCTCTGTTTTCATTGTGTTGCTTATTATTCTAGATTGCGCCGTAGACGAAGAAGTTGGACTCGAAGACCTCGAAGACCCCGGAGACTTTGTTGAGCCACGCAAGCAGCCCTTTGACCATATCAAGAAACTATTTTAACTTGCATGTCATATAGCACTTTACTTCCGGCATTATCGATCATATGATGTGGTGGTTTCCCCTTCGGTGGGATGCCTCCGATGCTTTCCGCTGATACTTGCATCGAGCACGACTCTACCACCTTATGAGGGTTGTGCGGGTGGGAGTAGATAGGTTGCTAGTAGATGCTACGCAAGTAGGATGGGACTTATGCATGGTGATACCGAAAGGTGTGTGTTTTCAGTACTCTTTCGAAAACCCCGTCGGGTGTCACTAATGCCTGAGGGAGATGATGATGAGTTGGGTGACCACTTGAGAAAGGAGTGGTGTACCAGAACAAATGGGTGTGTGTTTTCAAAAACGGATTAGATTTAAGATCTGCTGACCGTCCCAACATTACATGCGCAACCACGATGCCCCTTATTGGACGGGGCTTTGTTGATTACGTTGATGGGTACTGGCAAGGAGCCCGAATTACTAGTGGCGGGAGTGGTGTGGTCACTCTCGATACGGGGTCATATCGGATGTACGATCATCCGTTGTCTTTACAGGCACCGGGCACACCGTTGGTCCCCTCATGGATGGTACGGTTTGAGCAAGGCTCGTGTCATGTATGTCATGAGGGCTGGGTACCAATCGAGTGGACTCTTTGTTTAGTATCGCCGGGGGACAGGCATTGTTTGGGTGCTTACCTCGGGTATGTATATACCGCGAGTCGTGGATGACACGGAAGTTCCCCGAGTCTTGTGGGTAAAGTGTGCAACCTCTGTAGAGTGTAAAACTATTGGAATAGCCGCGTCCACGGTCATGGACAGTTGGAGGTCCTTCTTAGACAACGTCCGAATGTTTTCGTGAAATATTGGTGTGATTATGGGTGTGTTAGTGACAAGAGGTCACCTGAGTCAAGTCTGATGACTTGGCATGAGAAATGAACTAAGTCCGATGACCTAGCGTGAACATGATGTGTTCAACTGATACCGTGATGGTATCAACAATGTGTTATCATGAATACTTGGTTAGTTGTTGATGCATACTTACTATTACTTGATCATGTCGCTTGCATACAAAATCAGCTTTCCACAAATTACCTATAGTGCCATATCATGCACCATTATTGCCTCGTTCCACTCTTGGGTTGCTTGCGAGTACATTCAAAGTACTCATTTGCTTGCCACTGGTTATTTAATTGGCCAGTCATGGAAGAACAGGAATATGTCGAAGATTTCATTGGAGACGAACATGCGAACTAGGACGCTTCCCAGTCAGAGTGCCTGTAGGTTAAGGCAGATGCCATGGGTTCACGCTTTCGACGAAGATTTCCACTACTTGTTCTAGACTTAGTGTTTGGCCCGAGTGGCCCTATCCTTGTAAGACCGAGACCTTCGCGGTCATCATTGTGTAAGACATTAAGTGTGGATGTAAGACTCTTTTATTCAGCTTCTGTGTGTTCAGTGAGCATTGATCTCTGGGATCACTGTACACGTGCATTCGGTGATCTTGACTTATGAGTCAGGGTCCCCACACGGCGTGATGCCCGCCCATGGTTGCGTGGATTTTAGCAAGGAGCTCCCATCCTTCTTCCTCGGGTATACACATCTATAATATTCCGGTTGTACTTTTCTTGTATAACTTACTCTCGTGTACTTTGTAGGGCTTGGATTGCCGAACTATGTGTCGTGCCTCAGTTTGATCATCGGGGAGTTCCTTATGAAGAAGGTAAGCAAGGAAGGATCTGTCCATGGCGCTATTACTGCCATTACCTTGTGAGCACAGGGCATTTCATTCATTGTGGAGACACAGATAATGCCATTGTCTGGCTCGTTTATGGAGCAAACAACTTTGTCCGCCGTATTCGGACCAGCGCCATTGTCGTCCTCTTGCCACACTATGGAGGGCTTTAAGAGCTGCTCTAGGAAGGTGTTTCTCAGGACAAGATCGCACTTGGCTCCCATACGGGCCAGTATGTCGGTGGATTGGTTGTTGTCGTGAGCGATGTGGTGGAATTCCAACCCCACGAACCGAGTAGATATCTTGAGGATGACATTTCAATATGGCGCCATCATTGAGTTTTTGGCATAGAACTCGCCGTTAATTTGGGATATGTCCAAGTTTGAGTCTCCCCGTACCTCTACCCGTTGTATGCACATTGATACCGCCATCCGAGGACCATGAAGGAGAGCTTCATATTCAGATGCATTGTTGGAGTTAGCATACATGATTTGCAACACGTACCGCATGTTGTCGCCTGTGGGGGATGTGAGGATAACTCCAGCCCCAGGACCGGCCAAGGTCTTGGATCCATCAAAGTACATTGTCCAATGGGAGTATGCATTGTATTCCTTGGGGGGCTCGGCCTCTGTCCATTCAACCAGGAATTCCGCCAGTACCTGAGATTTAATGGTGCGGCATCGCTTGTAGGTTATTTCAAAGGGAAGGAGCTCAATGACCCATTTGGCTATGCGGCTCGTGGCATCCCTATTGTTGATTATATCATTCCGGGGGACATCCGATGCCACTGTTACCACACACTCCTAGAAGTAGTGTCTGAGTTTCCTCCACGCCATGAATACTGTATAGAATATTTGTTGGCAATGTGGGTATCTGGACTTGCACTGTGTTAGCACTTGTGTCACATAATATACCAATTTCTGAGTCCAAAATTTATGTCCCTCCTCATCTCGTTCAACGACGAGCACCACACTAACGACTTTGTTGATGGCCGGTATGTATAACAACATCGGCTCACCGGTGCCCGGTGCCATGAGTTTGGGGTTGGTTGCCAGTAGTGTTTTGATTTGCTCTAACGAAGCCGCTGCGTCATCGGTCCATTTGAAATTGTTGGTCCATTTCAGTACCTTATAGAGCGGCAAAGCCTTTTCTCCGAGGCAGGAGATAAATCGGCTTAACACCGTATGGACCCGGCTAGCCTCTGGACATGCTTCATCTCTTTGGGGATTGCAAGTTCTGATAGAGCACGGATCTTAGCTGGATTTGTGTGTATTCATCTATGGGAGACGATGAATCCAAGCAGCTTACCGGAGGGAACTCCGAATACGCATTTTTCCGGATTGAGCTGTATATCATATTCGCGTAGGCTAGCAAAGGTTTGCCGTAAGTCATCGATCAACCGGTCGACGTGTTTGGTTTTGATTACCACATCATCCACATATGCCTCGATAGTCTTACCGACCAGTGTCACATGATAGGTTTGGATCATGCGCTGTTATGTGGCCCTAGCGTTTTTATCCCGAAAGGCATCGTGTTGAAGGAGAATGGTCCGTAGGGGCTGATCAATGCAGTAGCTGCTTGGTCCGATTCCTTCATTTTCATTTCATGGTACCTGGAGTAAGCATCGAGAAAACACAACAAAACGTGTCTGGCTGTGATGTCAATGATCTGGTCTATGCGTGGTAAGGGGAAAGGGTCCTTGGGACAAGCTTTGTTGAGGTCCTTGAAGTCAACACACAGCCGCCAGGACTTGTCTTTCTTAGGTACCATCACCAGGTTTGCTATCCACTCAGGGTGTTTAATATCCCAATTAAATCTGGCCTCGAGCATTTTAGCCAATTCTTCACCCATGGCTTGCCGTTTGGGCTCGGAGAAGCGGCGCAGAGTCTGTTTTACGGGCTTAAAGCCTGAGATAATGTTTAAGCTATGTTCGGTGAGCTGTGTGGGATTCCAGGCATATCGAATGGATGCCAAGAAAAAATGTCCCAATTCTCACGGAGGAAATTACGCAATGCTTCATCCACAAGTGGATCGAGCCGGGCTCTGATCGATGCTGTCTTATTGGGGTCCGTTTGATGCACCTGAAATTTTACGATTTCCTCTGCGGGTTTAAAGGACGTGGCTGGGGCCTTTTGTTTGGGATCACATCGTCCTTATTAACCGTCGACCGTAAGGCGGTCAACTTTTAGCGGCGAAAGTTTCTGCTAATGCCTCGAGGGCGAGTGCTACCATTTTGTTTTTGGCCCGAAGGGCTATGTTCGGATCACTGGCGATCGTAATCACTCCATTTGGTCCTCGCATTTTGAGTTTCATTTACCCGTAATAGGGTATAGCATGGAACTTTGTAAAGGCGTCACGTCCCAATAGGGCGTGATAGCCAATTGGGAAGGGGACGATGTGGAAGATAAGTTCTTCGGATCGGTAATATTCAGGTGTGCCGAACAAAACGTCTAGGATGATACATCCGGAACAACGTGCCTCTTTCCCTGGGATAATTCCCCGGAAGGGTTGTGTTGCTACGTTTGATGCGGGATCGTTCAAACTGTATTTTTTCTAGACTGGCCTCGTATATGAGGTTAAGACCACCTCCGCCATCCATTAGCACTTTATGTAGCATGTATCCATCAATGATGGGATTCAAGACTAGAGCGGCCGGTGAGTGACCGGGAAGAATGGGCGGCTAGTCAGTGTCCCCAAAAGTAGTCGGTATGTCTGTGCATGGGCTAGTGGCTGCCACGTGGTAGACTTGCTCATGCTCCCTAAGAGCTCTTTTATGCCTGTTCCTCGAGGGGAAGGTCTCATAGACCATCAGGACTTCGTCATTGAATCTGGGCGGCCAAGGAGAGCGCCTACTCGATGGAGGTGTTTCGAGGATGGTGTCGCCTCTTTTTTCTACTTGCCTGATGACCCAGCAAGCTCGAAGGCTATGAGTTGGGTTTGTGTTTAACAATACAGAGTGTATGGGCCAAGGTTTATCCAAAAGTCCGCCGAGGATAGTGCCGGTCCTTGAAAAGGCCTTGTTTCTTTTATTGATGGGTTCGTACCTGGCTGGCCAATTTGGAGGTATCCTATTTTTCCGAGCTCCTCTAGGGTGTTCGTAGAAAATTGGTTGTGAGAACAACTGTTCAGATTGCCAGACTCTCCATGGCACAGTACTTTTGTACCAATTCGGATAACTCCAAAAAGTCACTTATGCGTCAGCGGGCCACAGCATTAAGAATCCCTTCATCATGGCAATTGCGAATGAAAATTGCTGTTCTATCTTGGTCACTAAGAACCTTTACTCTGCTCCTAGCGAGTAGGAGTCTGACCCAAAAGTGGTGGACTGATTCTCCTTGTATTTGCTTGATATCTCGAAAGTCCGAAGACACGGGCTTTGGTGCGATACTTGGATGGTCGTCTTGGGCGGTGGGTGGGAAAAGATTCTATGCCATGCCGCAACGAGTGTTCGGAACAACAATTTCCAAATCGTGCGAAGGATTCCGGACCAGTGAAGATCCGGCTTTAGAATGATTCCCCGCCTCTGGTTCATCGTTAGAGTCTTGGTGATCGAGGACTTAAGTATAGACGGTTTTTAATTCTGGCTATCGGGCAGAATCCGTAGTCGGACACTCGATGGTGGCGACAAGGTGGGTGACCGAAGGGACTTAAATCTCCCTGTCATCAGGTCTGATCCCAAGCCGATCATAGATCGGAACGTGGTCATCCGATATACGCATAGCTTCGATCCGATCTAACAACTCGTTTAAAAACGAGGCGATGGCAGGGTGTGTGACGCTTCGATCCAATCCGATCCCAAGGCACCCTCGGCATCTATATAAGCAGGGTGCGCGCCATCGACTCCATTGGCACTCATAGAGGAGCTCTCAATGAAAGCACCAATGTCGGTGTCAAAACCGGTTGATCTCGGGTAGGGGGTCCCGAACTGTGAGACTAGAATCGATGGTAACAAGAGAGAAGGGGACAAGGATTTACCCAGGTCCGGGCCCTCCGATCGAGGTAATACCCTACGTCCTGCTTGGTTGTATTGGTGACATGGGGGTTATAGAGTTGATCTACCTCAAGATCGAATAGCTAACGCTAGATGAGTTGTTCTATCTCTATACCCCTAAACCCTCTGGCTTATATAGACGCCGAGGGTGCCTTGGGTTTACACATGGTCGGTTACATGCTGAAGAGATAAACATGCCTAACTAGAGCTAATAACTTAGAGAATACGCCATGGCTCCTCGAAGCTTCCCTCTAGCATAGGTGGTCTTCGATCATCCGGTGCACGACTTTCGGCCCATACAGTCCGACCCATAAACAATAGGTTGGCCATCCGAGGACCCCCTAATCAAGGACTCCCTCAAGGGGTAGAATTAAATTTCCAACATCAAGATTCCTCACCATAGCATACAAGAGGAGTAAAAAGAATCCCACTCTCTAATATATAACTAGACACAAAATAGTTTTTCACTAGACTCGACTCGACCAAGTTCGATCAATCAAGAGGGCTCCTAGGTCGATACAGGCTCTGATACCAACTTGTAACGCCCAAGATGCGATCCTATCCTTATTTCGGCTCGAGGGCCTTGACAGGGATAGAAGTGCATCTCATCGTTTCGCAAGAATGGATATCATTACAAGTACATGTACAGAAGAGGTGAGTATATGGAATATCGTTACACTCGACACAAGTTACATCAAGATCACATCAATACAACAACATATTCAAACATCATCCAGAAGAGTAGGATCCGACTACAGAGGAAAAAACAAACGATAAAATGACATCCATCCTTGCTATCCCAAGCTACCGCCTGGAACCCATCCTAGATCGAAGAAGAAGAAGAACTACAAATCAAAACAAGCATCACGCCCACGTCGAAGCGTCGCGTTACCTATACCTCCAAATATTGTTGTAGTAATCTGTGAGCCACAGGGACTCAACAATCTCATTTCCAAGGGTATGAACAATAGCAAAGCCTAATGGGTGAGGTATGGCTAAGTGGTGAGGCTGCAGCAAGCAACTATGCATTTATTTGAGTGGCTATCTCATGAATACAGAAAGTAAGGTGGGTGCTCTATGCATAACGAACATGTACTAGTAGTGATCACTAAGTGATCATGAACATCTACTTGCATCAAACATAACCCCACTGTGTTCTCTCTTCAAAAACGACTCACGAGTAGAGACAGTCACGGTTACGCACACGGTTGGTGTATTTTTTTAAGTTTACTTCAAGTTTGCTATGACCGGGTGTTAAACAAAGTTTCCAAGTTGCCACGTAACCGCGAGCATGGCTTTCCGAAAGATTTAACCCTCTATGGGTGCTCCAACTAGTCCATCACAAACTACCGCAAGATGCATGGAATAAACCTCATCTATGGAAGACCCGTAGTCTCCTAGGAAATTCCAATGGAAAACCACAACCTCAAGATAGCCCAAACTGTCCTTGGAATCCTGCGCACAAGAAATTCGAGAAGGGTAAAACAAATCCAGCAAGGTCGTCTGACGTGCGGACAATCCCGATAGGATCTGTGTATCTCGTTCTCAGGGCACAACCCGATGAGCACAACGTATAGTGGCCGGATAGAAATAACACGAGTTGCCCGGGTTGGCCCCGCACATGACCCTGTTTAGGACCAGCACCATCACTGGCCCTCCCTGTATTATGTTGAATTAATCCACAAGGGGCGACCCTCTATCCTTTAATAAGGTTATCAATGTTATTATGTTGGGCAAATATAGTAGCAATGTTGGGCCTTGCCAGAAAAGTCTTATCCCAAAATTAATAATAATGACGGTCCCCATAACAACCCCAAGCTTGTTAGGATCACTCAATTATGGAACATAACACCGGTACACAAGTAAGTAGGGCGGCAAAGGTGGAACAAAACACCGAGCAAAAGGCTAAGCCTTCCACCTTTTACCAAGTATATATGTGCATTATATTAAATAGCAATAATATTGTGATATAACAAAAATATCCTTGTTGCACATTGAAGCGTTGCACCTACAGCTAGAAATGCTATAATAAGGGTTGTGCAAGAGGTAACATAGCCAAACAAAGGTTTTCTAGGATGTGGAGGGGTTAGAGGCAATTCATGGCAATGTTAGGAGGCTTGACATACAAGTGGTAGGTAGCGAGAGATAACGATAGAAGCGAGACAATTAGCATATCAATGATAGGGAAATGTTCATCTTGCCTGAAATCCTGCTTGGAAGAAGAACAAGTTCGTGAAGAAGACGATCCGTCAAGTAGACGAACGAATCCTCACACTCCGAACGCTTCCGGAACTCTATTGAGAAGAAGCAATCCAGAAAAAACAATCAACACGTGATATGCCACAACATATGCATGACATGATGTGCAAACAAATATGATGGATGGCATGGTTGATTATGCAATGCATGGCAATCACAACAATCCAACACTACACATTCTGTGAATCTCAATATGCAACGAGTTGCATATTGACGAAATTCCACATTTGAATTACTTACTTCTCTCCAGTTTAGGTACACGACAATATTGAATGTTTTTAAACATGGCAAGAGGTGAAGCATAAATAAACTATCAATCTAGGCATTTTAAATGAGGCCGGAAACAACTTATAGTATTTCCCAAACGACCCATATGTTAATTTCGATATTGGTCCACATATGAACTAACCATGCTTTATACTTATTAAACAGGAGAATAAAGTGTACCATGTGATTCTGCTCGTCATTCTAGTCATTTTACATATATAGAACGTTTAAAACGGATCTATGTTTCAAAAGTTATGAGACACACAAGATGAACATGACATGAATGCAAAATGCATGAAAATGACAGCCACAATCACTTCAAAACATGGATCCAACTTGATAATATGAGACTACATGAAATTCTAAGCAAGTTTCATATATGGCATGTTCAAAACGGAGCAACAGTTCAACCACAACAACCAACACAAGTTTTAGCTATAATCTGCCCAAAACAGCAACATGGCATTTTGCAACCCACAAATCAACAAGCTACAGAAATCGAAATATGCACGACAAGACATGTGTCTGTAGCTTACATGATGCTCAACAATTCATCTCATAGCAAATTGATTAGATGCATGGATCAATAGGAAATGCGGTCACAAGATGGCATATTGAAACATCATTTTAGGGAATTAGTGAAAATACCAGTTTTTGACTGAGCAATTTTATCATGAAGGCATATTGGCAGTAGTAAAACTATATGCTATAGGGCATATATTGGCATTAAACTTAACATCATGCTAGCGGACATTGTAAACTACAAATAAGTCCATTACACCAACCCCATAAGGGATGTAGATCATTAGCAAAACACATGGCAAGACAACAACAAAATATTACAGATTCCAGGCTTAGAATTATTTCAGCATCTCAAATTAGCACATCGAGTAGGCATGTTCACATTATGAAATCTACAACAAAACCTGAGATCCATGGCATGGCAAATCTATTAACTACAAGTATACATGGCATGCTACAACGCACTCCAAAGATACGACAAAACGAGGCATGGATTGCTTAATATGAGCATCGGAAAATGAACTCTACGTTAACCGATTACAGTTTTAACGCAATGACTACTTGAGAGAAATAAATAGACATGTTAATGAATTCCTACCTAGCAACCAGAGGCATGGCATCAAACACGCATAAAATTGAACAATTTTCATGAAGGAACCATGTGCAAAAGCCCTACGGATTCGAAGTAATCAACACCACAAGTTTGCATAAAATAACCGATTTGCAGCTACGATGGGATGCACATTTGCAACCTATTTCCAGGAAGTAGATGAATCCTATCATGCCTGAAAATTCAATCATGATGTAGAACATATTGTGCAGATGAACTTTCATATATAAAACATTGACAACTGATGCACGACTTAAAAGTTATAGCCCTCACAAAATGCATATGTGCTGTTAAAAACTGCAGTTTCAGGGACTTAGTCATTTTTAGTACTGCTCGTCAGATAGCTTAACTAGCAAACATTCACAGGGCAGCCCAAACATGCATGTTCACAGATCGGTCCAACAAACAAACAGGAGAGGCTCAGTAGATTATACCATATGGGCCTTCGGGCCAGAGGCTCTCGTAGCGTTGGGTTGGCCATGGGCCCCACGCGAGCTGAGTCAACGGCGCTAATGGGCCGGGCCGGGAGGCGCGTTATAGGAGGCCCACGAGGGACCATGTGACTATCATCCCATACGAGCAGAGGATGGAGGCGGCTGTCTCCGGCGCCATGGGGACGGTGCGGCGGCACGGTCAAACGGGGCCCGTCCAGATCTTGGCAACTTCGGGCATGAGGAATCCATTCCCGACGGCGGCTGGTCAAAGCGGCACTGGGAGAGGAGATCGCATGGAGACGTGAGGTCCTGGCCATGGTAGAGGGAGAGAGAAAGGTCGGGACATGGGAGAGGGGAAACGGGAGGAGGGGGAGGAGGGGAAACGGGAAACGGGAGAGGGGAAACGACCTGCGGAGCTGCTCGCCGGCGGCAAACGAGGCAACAACGGGCCGGCCAGCATGGGGTGCGGCTAGCTCCGGCGAGCAGCAGGGCTGGCGCTGGCTCAGGAGGCGCGTGAGCTCACTGGCATTCTCGAGCTCCGGTTGAGCTCGGGCGGGCTCAGCAGGGCTCGGGAGGGCGTGGCATGGCTGGGGGCTCGTGGAGAACAGGTGGCGGGCATGGGTTGGCTTGGAGCGGCTCGGGTGGCAGCCCCGGGTTGGCCACAGGGCCATGGTGGCAGAGCCAAGTTGCTGGAGGTAGCTGGCCAGCACAAAAATTGAGGTGGGGGCGGTGGATCGAGGTTGGAGAATGTTAGGCGACGCAGATGTGGATGCAGGGGCTAGGGGAGGCCAAAAATGGACGTGGGGGTGTCCATTTATAGCAGTTCTAGCTATGGTTTGGGGGTTTGAGGGCCTATCTCGTCCACGCGATCTCGATCCGATGGTCTGGTTGGAGAGGTGGTTGGCTGGGCTTAGTGGGCGGTGTAGGTGGTCTTGGTTGAGATGAGAGAAAGAATGTGGCCCGCCACTGGGTTGTTTCTTGAAATATTGAAACCATTCGACAAATAAACCGATACGGTGCCACTACGATCGACCGTTTGGGTATCAAACGACCTTCGATTGTGACGTAATTTGGCAAGCGATCTACCTACAATATAACAAGACCGCACGCCAACTTTCGACTGAATCCGTAAATATTTTAAGCGCACTTTTAAAAACAATTTTTTAATGATGTCGCAGGCACGCGTGTGTGTGGTTGGTCTCAGAACGGTCAACGAAAAGAACCGAGAGAACCGACGACTACGAACAAATGCAAGTTTTCAAAATGACAGCAATGGAGTGTCAATGCAATGCGGATGATGCGAATGATGCAATGATGAATGTGACAAACCAAAGAATTGCACGACAAGAATGGAAATTAAGGGGAATCTTCTGGAGCGTCGGTCTCGGGTTGTTACACTTGCCGACTTCGGTTTTAATGTGTTATTTACCAAAGTAGATTGCCTAGTGTTTCGTGAAGATAATCGTAGCATGGTATTTACCGGTTTTCGTAGAGGTGACTTATACATTGTTGATTTCACTAAGAGATCCAAACCCTGTACTTGTCTTATTGCAAAATCTTCTATAGGTTAGCTTTGGCATAGAAGGCTAGCACATGCTTGTATGCGTAATCTAGAAAGCTCATCAAAGGTGATCATATACTTGGTGTTAAAGATGTTATCTTTGACAAAGATAGACTTTGTAGTTCTTTTCAAGACGGAAAGCAAGTAGGTGGAAGTCATCCTGTCATGAATATTATGACTACTAGGAGACCTCTCGAGTTGCTTCATATGGATATTTTTCGTCCCAATGCTTACAAGAAACTCGGTGGAATTTCCTTTGTTTTATTTATAGTTGATGATTTTTCCATATTTACGAGGGTATTCTTTCTTGATGATAAGTCGCATGTGCACAAGACCTTCAAGAACTTCGCTCGCAAAGCTCAAAATCAGTTTGAGATGAAGATCAAGAAAGTTCGGAGCGACAACAGATCGGAGTTCAAGATCAGCAATGTCGATACCTTTCTTGATTAAGAAGGGATCTTACATGAGTTCTCAGCTACGTACACGCCTCGACAAAATGGATTTGTTGAGAGGAAGAATCGAACTCTTATAGAGATGGCAAGAACGATGCACGACGAATACAAGACGCCAAGACACTTTTGGGTGGAAGCCGTGGAAACTGCTTGTTGAGGGAATAAGCCTGAGAATACTACCAGGGGTACAAATGGAGGGTTGAAGCCTAGCTATGGCTCAGGTGTTTCACTCGGATGTGTACGAGTTCAGGTCCCACTAGGAAGTGGTAAATACCCTACGTCTCGAGCCTAGAGGCTGGTTTGCTTTCCTTATGGCGGAATAGGGGATTATGGGAGTCCGAACCTGGTTACCATGCTAGGAGGTGGCTTATATAGAGTTCTTATGGAGACTTGTCTGAGTGCTTATGGAGACTTTTGCGAGTGTGATTTTACTTCTTAAGCTTTCGTGCCAATGAGGGTCTATAGGTGGGCCCAGAAGTCAGTCTTGTGACCCGAGAAGGTCACGAAGCAGGCCAAGGTTGTTGCAGCCAAACCCCGGAAGGAGGCTCCTATCCCGAAGATCAAGATGACCATCCCAGTTGCTTCACCGTAGGAGTTTCCACCCTTGTTTGAGCTTATCCGAGTGTGTTTGCAGAACCCGAATGTTTCCTTTACAGTGCTGATACTTCAACTACTTCACCTGAACCTCAAGCTCTAGAGAAGGAACGAGCCGAAGTAGATGTCGCGTCTTTGAAGGGTAAATTTCGAGACTTTCCTTGCTAAGGCTTTGATTTTGCTGATTGCTTATTTCTGAAAGACTTTTGAACGCTTGAACCTCCGACTAACGTGATCGAGGTTGATGTGATTGACAAAGTTGATCCACCAAATCCTTCTGCAAACATGGATGGTGTCATTCCGGAGCAGTCTCTTGTCGGTGCCTTCGCGACATCATAGGGGACCAGCTCGGGCATTGGAGTCGCACTCTGAACACGCACGTCATTGCTACTTCTTAAGGTTGCGTTGGTTTTCCCTTGAAGAGGAAAGGGTAATGAAACAAAGTATATAAGTATTTCCCTAATTTTTTGAGAACCAAGGTATCAATGCAGTAGGAGGAACAAGCAAGGCCCCAATTTATGCACCAACACAAACAATCAAACACTTGCACCCAACGCTATAAAGGGGTTGTCAGTCCCTTCACGGTTACTTGCAAGGATTAGATCTGAGAGAGATAGATATAAAAGATTGCTAGAAGTAAAAGTAAAAAAAATTGTAGCAAGGTATTTTTGGTACTTTTGGTTTATAGATCTGAAAATATAATATGGAAAATACACCCGAGGGCCATAGGTTTCACTAGAGGATTCTCTCTCGAAGGAAATTAATAGGGTGGGTGAACAAATTATTGTTGAGCAATTGATAGAAAAGCGCTTAGTTATGACAATATCCAAGGCAATGATCATGCATATAGGCTTCGCGTCCGTGTCAAGTAGACCAAAACGATTCTGCATCTACTACTATTACTCCACACATCGACCGACTCTTGCCTGCATCTAGAGTATTAAGTGGATGAAGAATAGAGTAACGCATTAAGTAAGATGACATGATGTAGAGGGACAAACTCAAGAAATATGATGAAAACCCCATCTTTTTATCCTTGATGGCAACAATATAAATACGTGCCTCGCTACCCCTACTATGTCACTGGGTGAGGACACCACAAGATTGAAACCAAAACTAAGCACTTCTCCCATTCCAACAATTACCAATCTAGTTGGCCAAACCAAACAAATAACTCAAAGAGACTTGCAAAGATATGAAATAATGCATATAAGAATTCAGAGAAGATTCAAATAATATTCATAGATAATCTGATCATAAACCCACAATTCATCGGATCTCGACAAACACACCGGAAAAGAGTATTATATCGGATAGATCCCCACGAAGATCATGGAGAACATGGTATTGAACAACGAAGAGGGAGAATAAGCCATCTAGCTACTATCTATGGACCCGTAGGTTTGAGTTGAACTACTCATGCATCAACGGAACGACAATGGAGTTGATGTAGAGGCCCTCCTTGATCGAATCCCTCTCCGGTAGATTACCGGAAAAGGCTCCAAGATTGGATCTCTCGAGAACGGAGGCTTCCGACGATGGAAAAGTATTATCGTGGCTCTTTTTGGTATTGGGTGAGTATTTCTGAATTTATAGGCCGAAGATTAGGGATGGAGGAGCTACGGGGGGCCCACAAGCCAAGGCCACCCCCTGGCAGCGCCAGGGTGGCTTGTGGCCAACCCGTGGCTCTTCTGGCCTCTTCTCCAAGTCTCCTTGGTTTCTTATGGTCCAAGAAAAATCATCATAGAATTTTATTCCGTTTGGACTCCGTTTGATATTCCTTTTCTACAATACGCAAAAACAAAGAAAAAACAGAAACTGGCACTTGGCACTAGGTTAATAGGTTAGTCCCAAAAATAATATAAATAGCATAATAATGCATATAAAACATTCAAAACAGATAATATAATATCGTGGAACAATCAGAAAGTATACATACGTTGGAGACATACTAGCATCCCCAAGCTTAATTACTGCTTGTCCTCGAGTAGGTAAATGATAAAAACAGATTTTTTGATGTGGAATGCTACCTTACATATTCATCCGTGTAGTCTACTCAAACAGGATATAGCACTATAGGTTGAATAGAATATGGTGGAAGTTGTGAGGAAAAGGAGAAGATAGTCTCACATCAACTAGGCATATCAACGGGCTATGTAAATGCCCATTAATAGATATCACTGTGAGTGATTAGGGATTGCCATGCAACGGATGCACTAGATCTATAAGTGTATGAAAGGCCAAAAATAAACTAAGTGGGTGTGCATCCAACCTGCTTGCTCATGAAGACCTAGGGCAATTTGAGGAAGCCCACCATTGGAATATACAAGCCAACTTATATAATGAAAGATACCCACTAGTATATGAAAGTGACAAAATAGGAGACTCTCTATCATGAATATCATGGTGCTACTTTGAAGCACAAGTGTGGAAAAAAGATAGTAGCATTGTCCCTTCTCTCTTTTCTCTCATTTTTTATTTTGGTGGGAATCTTTGGCCTCTTTTTTATTTGGGATTCATTGACCACCTTTATTTTTCATAAAGTACGAACTCTCATCCCATCTTGTGAGAGAATCATAGCTTCCATCATCCTTTGCTCACATGGAACAATTCTCTAATAATGATGATCATCACACTTTATTTACTTACAACTCAAGAATTACAACTCGATACCTAGAACAAAATATGACTCTATATGAATGCCTCTAGAGGTGTACCAGGATGTGCAATGCTCTAGTATATCAAATGACATAAAAAAATGGACAAGCCATGTAAACATCATGCTAGCTATCTTACGATCATGCAAAGCAATATGAAAATGATGCTGCGTGTCATAATAAATAGAACAGTGGAAGTCGCATGGAAATATATCTTGGAATGGCTATGGAAGTTTCATAATAGGTAGGTATGGTGGCTGTTTTGAGGAAGGGTATATGGTGGGTTTAATGCACCAGCGATAGTTGCGCAGTACTAGAGAGGCTAGCAAGGGTGGAAGGGTGAGAATGCGTATAATCGATGGACTCACATTAGTAATAAAGAACTCACATAAATGTTGCAAAAGTCTATTAGTTGTTGAAAAAGTTTATTAGTTATTGAAGCAAAGTATTATACGCATGCTCCTAGGGGAGAGGTTGGTAGGAGTTAACCATCGTGCGCTCCCGACCCTCACACAAAGAATGACAATCAATAAACAAATCATGCTCCGACTTCGTTACATAATGGTTCATCATACGTGCATGCTATGGGAATCACAAACCTTTACACAACTATTTTTAGAAATTCACAATTACTCACTAGCATGACTCTAATATCACCATCTTTATATCTCAAAACTTAATGCAGGGAATCAAACTTCTCATAGTATTCAATGCACTTTATATGAAAGTTTTTATTATATCCCACTTGGTTGACCATTATATTAGGACTAAATTCATAACCTAAACCAATTACCATGATGTTTAAAGACACTCAAAATAATATAAGTGAGGTACGAGAGTTCAATTATTTCTATAAAATAAATCACCACCGTGCTCTAAAAAGATATAAGTGAAGCACTAGAGAAAAATTGCCTATCTCAAAAGATATAAGTGAAGCACATAGAGTATTCTAATAAATTCACGACTCATGCATGTCTCTCTCAAAAGATGTGTGCATCAAGGATGATTGTGGAAAACTAAAAATCAAAGACTCATATCATACAAGACGCTCCAAGCAAAACACATATCATGTGGTGAATTAAAATATAGCCTCAAATAAATTTACCGATGGATTGAAGACGAAACAGGGGATACCTTCCGGAGCATCCCCAAGATTACGCTATTTGTCATCTTTGATTCCTTGGGGTACCTTAGTAATCCCCAAGCTTAGGATCTTGCCACTCCTTATTCCATAGTCCATCAAATCTTTACCCAAAACTTGAAAACTTCACAACACAAAACTCAACAAAAAAATCGTGAGATCTATTAGTATAAGAAAAATAAATCACCACTTTAGGTAATGTTGTGAATTCATTATTTATTTATATTGGTGTAATATCTACTGTACTCCAACTTCCCCATGTTTCATAACCCTCGATACAACCCATAGATACATCAAAATAGGTAAACAACACAAAGAAAACAGAATCTCTCAAAAACAGAACAGTCTATAGCAATCTGTAAACTCCAAATATTTCTGTAACTCCAAAAATTCTGAAACATTAGGAAATCCTGGGAAATTTGTATATCAAACTTGTGTAAAACTTTTAGACTCAGTCTTCGTTCTGGTAAATTTATAAAATTCCTTGACTCAGCGCAAAATCTATTTTTCACCAAGATCAAATCAACAATCAACATAGAACATCCCAAATATCTTACTTGGCTCAAACACTAATTGAAACATCAAAAACAATTTACTACAGAGGTAATAATGTGTGTAACACTGAAAACAGAAGCAAAAATAAAACAAAATAAATAAATTGGGTTGCCTCCCAACAAGCGCTATTGTTTAACGCCCCTAGCTAGGCATAACACAATAGACCTAGGTATTGTCATCTTTTGTATACAATCCATAAGTAGCTCTCATAATATATTCATAAGGTAATATTATTTTATTTTTAGGAAATTATTCCATGCCTTTCCTTAATGGAAATTGGAATCTAATGTTTCCTTCTTTCATATCAGTAATGGAACCAATCGTTCTATGGAAAGGTCTACCAAGAATAATACGTCATGTAGGATTGCAATCTATATCAAGAACAATGAAATCTACGAGCACATAATTCCTATTTTCAACAATAATAACATCATTATTCCTCCCCATAGGTTTCTTAATAGTGTAATCCGCTAGATTCAAACTCAAAGAGCAATCATCAAGTTCATGAAAACCTAGCACGTCACATAAAGTTTTTGGAATCATGGAAACACTAGCACCCAAATCAAACAAACCGTGGCACTCATAATATTTAATTTTAATCTTAATAGTAGGTTCCCACTCATCATAAAGCTTTCTAGGTATAGAAACTTCCAACTCAAGTTTTGCTTCAAAAGATTTCATCATACCATCAACGATATGTTTAGTAAAAGCCTTATTTTGATTATAAGCATTCAGAGAAAATAGCATGGATTGGAACAAGGAAATACAATAAATCAAATAACAGCTATCATAATTTCACCCCTTGAAATCCAAAAGAGTGGTTTAATTTCTATTTAAAGTTTTGACCTCTTCAATCCCACTTTTATGAATTTTAGCATTAAGATCTATAAACTCCGAATAATTGGAATGGATTTTAACTAAAGTTGACTTATATCCAGTCCCATATTTATAAATATTTATATTGTAAAACAAATATTCAATAGGAGTTACATCAATCACTTTAAGATCTGCATCATTATTATCACGAGAACACACTTTTTCAAGCAATTCACACTTAGCACGCATTCTAGTGGTTCTTTCCTTACACTCATAAATAGAAGTTCTCATAGATTCTAAAGACTCATTAATATAAATATTGGGTTGAGTAGATGTAATTTTCAAAGAATCAATCCCAAGCGAAATTCTATCAATGATCCTAGACAAATCATCAATCTTGAGCAATTTTTCTTCAATCGAAACATTGAAAACCTTTTAAGAACTAATAAATTCTTTAATATTATTCTCAAGATCAGAGGTCATATTATTATAATTTCCATAAGTATTGTTGTAGTAATTACCATAATTATTAGAGGAATTACTAGAAAACGGCCTAGGGTTGAAATTGCCTCTATACGCGTTATTACCAAATTGTTCCTACCAACAAAATTCACATCTATAGATTCATTATTACTCGCAATCAAAGAAGACAAAGGCATATCATTAGGATCAATAGGAGCACTGTTACTAGCAAACAATTTCATTAATTCATCCATCTTTTCACACAAAGTATTTATTTCTTCAATAGCATGCACTTTTTTACTAGTAGGAGATCTTTCGGTATGCCATTGAGAGTAATTTGCCATAATATCATCTAGGATTTTAGTAGCTTCTACTAATGTTATTTCCATAAAAGTACCACCCGCGGCTGAAACTAAAAGATTCCTAGATGCAAAATTCAATCCCGCATAAAAAATTGTATAATCATCAATTAACTCAAACCATGCGCGGGGAAATTTCTAATCATTAATTTCATCCTCTCCCAAGATTGTGCAACATGCTCATGGTCAAGTTGCTTAAAATTCATTATATCGTCCCTAAGGGAGATGATTTTAGCAGGCAAAAAGTACTTGGAAATAAAATCATCTTTACACTTATTCCATGAATCAATACTATTTTAGGCAAAGACGAAAACCAAGTTTTAGCACGATCTCGTAGTGAGAACAGAAATAGCTTCAATTTTAAAATATTGTTATCCACATGTTTCTTCTTTTGCATGTAACACAACTCAATGAAAGTATTCAGATGGGATGCGACATCTTCACTAGGAAGGCCGAAAAATTGTTCTTTCATAACAAGATTAAGCAAAGAGGCATTAATTTCATAAGATTCCGCATTAGTGGTGGGAGCAATTGGAGTACTAATAAAATCATTATTATTAGTATTGGACAATTCAAACAATTTGGTATTCTCATACATTATGACAAAGCAAGCAATCTAGCACACAAGCAAACAAAACGGCAAACAAAAAGACGAATGGAAGACGGGCGAATAAATAAGCGAATATGTTTGGTTTCTTCTGAAAATCGTTTTAGAAGTGGGGGAGAGGAAAACGAGAGGCAAATGGCAAATAATGTAAATGTAAGGGATTAGTTTGTGATGGCTACTTGGTAGTCTTGATGTGTATCCTCCCCAGCAAACAACGTCAGAAATCCTTCCTGCTACTTCTTGAGCTTGCGTTGGTTTTCCCTTCAAGAGGAAAGAGTGATGCGGCAAAGTAGATAAGTATTTCCCTGAGTTGTTGAGAACCAAGGTATAAATCCAGTAGGAGGAACAAGAAAGGCCCCAATTTATGCACCTGCACAAACAATCAAACACTTACACCCAACACTATAAAGGGGTTGTCAATCCCTTCACGGATACTTGCAAGGATTAGATCTAATAGAGATAGATATAAAATATTGCTAGAAGTAAAAGTAAATGAAATTGCAGCAAGGTATTTTTGGTATTTTAGGTTTATATATCTGAAAATGTAATTTGGAAAATAGGCCTGGGGGTCATAGGTTTCACTAGAGAATCCTATCTCGAAGAAAAATAATATGGTGGGTGAACAAATTACTATCGAGCAATTCATAGAAAGTCGCATAGTTATGACGATATCCAAGGCAATGATTATGCACATAGGCATCACATCCGGGTCAAGTAGGCCGAAATGATTCTGCATCTACTACTATTACTCCACACATCGACTGACTCATGCCTGCATCTAGAGTATTAAGTTCATGATGAACAGACTAACGCATTAAGTAAGATGACATGATGTAGAGGGATAAACTCAAGCAATATGATGAAAAACCCATATTGTTATCCTTGATGGCAACAATACAAATACATGCCTCGCTACCCCTACTATGTCACTGGGTGAGGACACCGCAAGATTGAAACCAAAACTAAGCACTTCTACCATTGCAAGATTTACCAATCTAATTGGCCAAACCAAACCAATAACTTGAAGAGACTTGCAAAGATATGAAATCATGAATATAAGAATTTATTGGAGATTCAAATAATATTCATAGATAATCTGATCATATACCCACAATTCAGTGGATCTCGACAAGCACACCGCAAAAGAGTATTACATCGGATAGATCCCCATGAAAATCATGGAGAACATGGTATTGAAGAACAAACAGAGAGAAGAAGCCCTCTAGCTACTAGCTATGGACCCGTAGGTCTGAGCCGAACTACTCACGCATCATTAGAAGGGAAATGGAGTTGATGTAGAGGCCCTCCATGATCGAATCCCCCTGTGGCAGATTACCGAAAAAGGCTCCAAGATTGGATCTCTCGGGAATGGAGGCTTCCGGTGGCGGAAAAGTATTATCGTGGCTCTTTTTGGTATTGGGAGAATATTTATGAATTTGTAGGCCGAAGATTATGGTTGGAGGAGCTATGGGGGGGGCACAAGCTAGCCCCCCTGGCCATGCCAGGGTGGCTTGTGTCCCACCCGTGGCTGTTGTGGCCTCTTATCCAAGTCTCCTGGGTTTCTTCTGGTCCAAGAAAAATCATCGTAGAATTTTATTATGTTTGGACTCCGTTTGATATTCCTTTTCTACAATACTCGAAAACAAGGAAAAAACAGAAACTGGCACTGGGCACTAGGTTAATAGGTTAGTCCCAAAAATAAAATAAAATAGCATAATAATGCATATTAAACAACCAAAACAGATAATATAATAGCATGGAACAATAAAAATGTATAGATACGCTGGAGACGTATCACTTGTCTCTTGTGCTGATTCCCTGTGAGACCAGCATCTTCTTGATACATCATGTCCCAGAGGACGAGACGGGAGCGAGCCAGGAAGCAGTGATCTAGCTGGAGCTAATGTGCGATAAGCTGAAGACGATGTATGATGCTAGCGAAGTGCTGCATAAGAACGTCTAAGTAAGTACTCCCGTAAGTACCTTCCTCATTCGGTGTCTTGGTTGGTCTGTCAGTAGTTTTAATCCCGAGTGGGTTTGCATCTCAGCACACCCACTGGGTGTTGACTTTCTATTGGGGCGCACTGAGTGCACCCGCTGGGTGTAGTCCCCGAGACAGCCGTCGACTGAAGTAGTCGGCGGTAGTCTAATAGCGTAGAAATATTTTGAACTTAAATTTTCCAGTGGGGGCGCGCTGAGCGCACCCACTGGGTGTAGTCCCCGATGCCACCGTCGACTAAAGCAGTCGGCGGGAGTCTTAGAGTTTTGAATTTCGACCAAATGATCTGAATATCATATCCGACTAATGAATCATATGCCTTGTGTGACTGAAATTTTTCTCTCCATTTATTGCTTGTAGTCTGTTTGCGAGGTC
Source organism: Hordeum marinum (assembly GCA_022496015.1). Taxonomy (NCBI): domain Eukaryota; kingdom Viridiplantae; phylum Streptophyta; class Magnoliopsida; order Poales; family Poaceae; genus Hordeum; species Hordeum marinum. The sequence goes on along the minus strand of CM039675.1, from coordinate 204,165,941 downwards.
GAAAGACACTACAACGCCCTAAAGGAGGAAGTGTTGACCTTCCGACTTGACTTAGATGCTGAGAAAGCCAAGAACGCCCGACTGGAGCAAGAGAAGAATGCACTGGAAGGTATAGTTCTTCTTGCCCGACTATCGTTTTCACCGTTCTTTCTCCCTGTTTGACTGAATCCACTTCATCAGATCTTCGTGGAGAAAATTGTAACCTTGTCGAGACATTGAAGAATTATGTTTCTTTAGTAATGTTGAATATGGGCCTCGAGAAGGACACAGAGTTGGCAGCGGCTCAGAAGGAGGCCACTCGGAAGGCCAAGGATGCTGAGGGTAGCTGACGATAGTCGGGATGTTGGAAGAAGAGAAGAAGACCCTTCAAGCCATTGTGAAGAAGACAAAGGAGGAGCTCGTCGAGTGGAAGAGCAAATTCGAACATATTACTACCAAGAAGGCTAAACTGGAGCAGTTCGTGGACGAGTTCGGTGACACCGGGAGCAAAAAACTCAAAGGTAGGCTTCCCCTAATGATCCATGTGTATTTTTGGATGACTGAATGAATTTTCTTGACTTTGATTCCTCTTTCCATTCGGCTGAACTCAAAATTCTGCTTTGACATTACCGAGGAGATTAAGAAGATCGAGAAGGAGTTGGATCCGTCCCGAGAAGTGTTGAAGGATGTGCGGCCATGGCCTTTCTCAGATTGGAAGAACGCGTCGATGAAGAAGTTTCATCTGTTAGGAGGCTCCGCCTTGGGATTGTGGACATCAAAAAGGAGCTCTTCCCCGACGAAGAACCCGCCAAGGACATGGAGTCTACACTGACCCGGGTGAGAGGCGTCCCACACCGAGTGAAAATGTGGAAGAAATCAGCAACCCGAGTCGGAGCTAACATTGCTCTCTCACTGGTACGGGTCCACTACAAGGGAGTGGACGAGATGAAACTGAAGTACTTGGACATCACCAATCGGAAGCACGCCAGGATTGAATACTACATGGAGATGTTCATGGAGGCCGCCACCTGAAACGCAGAAAGCCTTGACCTGGACACACTCCTTGAAGCAGTGCCTAGCCCCGAGTGATTGCCGGGCTAAAAACCTTCTTTAAATATTTTCCTCAGAATGCCGAGTAGTATCTGTAAGAATTTTAAATGAGCCCGAGGCTCCTATTGTCCATAATTTCTCTTCGGGCGATGCAGTTCTTGTTTGCTTTATCTTAACTTGATATTTTGAGTGCATCGTACTTGAATGTCTATGGTTCGTGCACTTGGAGTGAATTTTAACTTAGGTGATGTGGTGTGATGGCTAAGTCTCCGAGTGTAGGCAAGACCTTCACTCGGAGAAATTTGTCCATAGATGAACAATTATGGTCCTATTCATCTTGACAATTGAGTGCTGAGAATATCCCACTTGAGAAGTTTTCTAACATAGGCCATGCGGAGTCGCGGCTAAGGCCCCTGAGTGCTGGTAAGACCTACACTCGGAGTAGTTTGTTAACTTAGGCGACGCGGAGTCGCATCAAAGCCCTCGAGTGCGGGCGAGGCCCACACTGGAAGTAGTTTGTCATCTAGATGAACAATGATGGTCCTATTCATCTTGACAATCGAGCTTGGAGAATGTCCCACTCGAGGAGTTTTCTAACTTAGGCAATGCAGAGTCGCGGCTAAGCCCCTGAGTCTTGGTAAGACCTACACTCGGACTAGTTTTTTAACTTAGGCAACGCAGAGTCGCAACTAAGTCCCCGAGCGCGGGCGAGGCCCTCACTCATAGTAGTTTTCCATCTAGGTGAACAATGATGGTCTTGTTCATCTTGGCAATCGAGTGTGGAGAATGTCCCACTCGAGAATTTTTCTAACTTAGGCGATGCGGAATCACGGCTAAACTCCCAGTGTTGGTAAGACCTACACTTGGAGTAGTTTGTTAACTTAGGCAACGTGGAGTTACAGCTAAGCCCCCGAGTGCGGCGAGGCCCTCACTCGAAGTAGTTTGTCATCTAGATGAACAATGCTGGTCATGTTCATGTTGACAATCGAGCGTGAACAATGTCCCACTCAAGGAGTTTTCTAACTTAGGTGATGCGGAGTCGCGGCTAAGCCCCCGAGTGTTGGTAAGACATACACTCCAAGTAGTTTGTTAACTTACGTGACGCGGAGTTGCAGCTAGGCCCCCGAGTGCGGGCGAGGCCCTCTCTCGGATTAGTTTGTACTTAGGAAAAATCAAGTTTACAGCTAAGTGATTTGCATTTTACACCCACTTGGGGTGGTAGCCAAATTTCAACAAGGTACAATGAAATAAAGCTTTATTCATTGAGATCACTTGGATTTATTAAGAAAATCTCAATTTACATTCGTCGCGTTCTACGTGTAGAACTTGCGGAGTAGATCCGCGTTCGAAGCTGTGGTTCCTCTACATCATTCTTGATGTTGTACAATTGGTACGCTCCATCGTGCAGGACTTTGGAGAAGACATACGGTCCTTGCCACGGAGGCGCCAACTTGTGGGGTCTCTGCTAATCTAGTTGAAGAACCAGATCATCTTCCTGAAAGGCTCGACCTCTGACCTGTCTGTCGTGGTAACGCCTCAAATTTTGTTGATAAACTGTAGATCCAATGAGGGATAGCTCTCTTTCTTCCTCCGGGAGGTCGACGGCATCTTGACGTGCTGCTTTAGCTTCAACTTCGTCGTATTGTTCCACTCGAGGGGAGTTATACTGGAGATCACACAGGAGCACAGCTTCCGACCCATAGACCATGAAGAAAGGAGTGCGCTGCATACGGTTGGTGGTCATCTGAATGCCCCAAAAGACTGAAGGCAGTTCTTTGACACAGGCTCCAGCAGCATTCTTTAGATCTCTCATCAATCGGGTTTTAATCCTTGGAGGATCATCCTGTTTGCTCGTTCTGCTTGTCTGTTCGACTACGGGTGAGCCACAATGGCATAATGGACCCGAGTGCCCTGAGAGAAGCAAAACTCATGGAACTCGTCCGAGTCGAAGTTCTTCCCATGATTTGTATGATGTCGTGTGGCACATTGAACCTGTAGATAATCGCCTAATGAAGATGACGGCAGTGCCTACATCAAGACTCTTGATAGGTTTAGCCTCGACCCACTTAGTGAATTTATACGTAACCACGAGCTGGTGGGTGAATCCACTCGATCACGTCCGCAAGGGTCCAACCATGTCAAGGCCCCACACGGTGAATGATCCAGTGAGTGGAATCGTCTTCAACACAGAGGCGGGTTTGTGAGACTTGTTCTTATAGAACTGACATCCAACACACTTATCAACCAACTCTTTGGTAGCTTCATTGGCTCGGGGCTAGTAAAAACTCGCTCGGAAATCTATAGCAACAAGAGTCCGAGGGGACGCGTGGTGGCCACAAGTTCCTGAGTGAATATCATGCAAGATCTGAAGTCCCTCTGTGGGGACCCCGACTCATAAGTCGTGATCACTGATTGCACGTGTACAGTGATCCCAAAGATCAATGCTCACTGAACACATAGAAGCTGAATAACAAGACTCTTACATCCACATTTAGCGACTTACACAAATAAAGACCATGAAGGTCTTGTCTTACATAGATAGGGCCACGAGGGCCAAACACTTAAATAGAACAAGCAATGGAAATCTTGATCGAAAGTGTGAACCCATGCCATCTGCCTTAAACCTACAGGCATTCGGACTGGGAAGCGTCCTAGTTCGCCTGTTCGTCACCACTGAACTCTTTAACATACTCCTATTCTTCCATGCCTGGCCAATTACATAACCAGTAGCAAGCCAATTAGTACTTTGAATGTACTCACAAGCAACCCAAATTGTGGAACTAGTAATAATGATGCATGGTATAGCACTAAGCAGGTAATTTGCGGAAAGCTAATTTTGAATGTAATGACATGATCAAATAACTAGGTAAGCATGCATCAACAGTTGACAGATATCCATATGAACAAGTTACAGATATCATCATAATCAGGGGATGAACATATCATGTCCCATCATTATGCTAAGACATCGGACTTAGTCAATCGTCAAGCTAAGCCATCAGACTTAGCTCAGGTAACCTCTTTGTCACCCACACACAAACTCACACCAAGTTTGCGAAAACATCCGGACATGGCATAAGCAGCACCACCCAACTGTCCTTGACCGTGGACATGGCTATTCGAATAGTTTTACGCTCTACAGAGGTTGCACACTTTACGCACAAGACTCGGGGAACTTCCGTGTGATCCACGACTCGCGGTATATAACATACCCGAGGTAAGCACCCGAACAATGCCTTTCCCATGGTGATACTAGACAAAGAGTCCACTCGTTGGTGCCATCCCTCATGATGTACATCACACGTAACATCCATGAGGGAACGCAACGGTGTGCCCAGTGCCTGTAAAGACAGCGCATAGCCTTCCACTTCCGGGATGACCCCATCTCAAGAGTGACCACTTCACTCTTTCCACTAGTAATGCGAGCTCCCTTCTAGCACCAACCATAGTAATTAGCAAGGCCCTGTCCCACAAGAGGTATCGTGGTTGCGCATGTAAGGTTGGGACATTCAAAAAATCTTAAACCCTCCGTTTTTGAAAACAGACCCCCATCCTGTTCCGGCACACCACTTCTTCCTCTAGTGGTCTCCCAACTCATCATTATCTCCCTCGAGCATTAGTGGCACCCGATGGGGTTTTCAAAAAGTCTTTGAAATCATTCTTCCTTTCCATCACTATGCATAAACCTGAACCCACTTGTGTAGCATCTACTAGCATCCTATCTACACCCACCCGCATAACCCTCATAAGGTGGTAGGGTCATGCACGATGCAAGTGTCACTGGTAAAAGTGTCGGAAGCAACCCACCGAAGTGGTCACTTCCACATGATCAAATATGACGAAAGTAAAGTGCTATATGACATGCAATGAAAATGGTTTCTTAACATCATCAAAGGGCTGCTTGCCTGGCTCAATAAAGTTTTCAGGGTCTTCGAAGTCTTCGGGTCCAACTCCTTCGTCAATAGTGCAATCTATCGTCACAGATAAAAGTGATAAAAATAAGCATCACACAAAAACAGAGCACACAAAGCTAGATTTAAAATGCTACCCTACTCTGATAAATACTAAAAGCTATACTAAAAATATTTTCCTAGGGTTTTGTTGTGAAAAATAGTTTTGAAATTATTAAACAGAGACAAAAAGATGCCTAAATATAGCTTTTAAAATAAGACAATGCATGAAATATTTTCAAAATTTTTCACAAAAGGTACTATTAAATCCTAGTGAATATTCTAAGATTTTAGGTGGAAGAATATTTGGAATTAGATTAATATTCAATTCTATGGAATTTTTGGAAAGTTGTAGAAAAAGAAAAAAGAGAAGCCACACTGTTAAGCTGGGCCGAATCCAACCGTAGCTGAGCCGGCCTAGGGAAGAACTAGCCGAGGCGAAGCGGTGCGCGCGGCAGGTTTATTTTAAACTTGCCTGCGGGCCCTACTTGACAGCAAGAGAGGGGGAGGGTGAGGGTATGACAGGTGGGGCCCACCTGTCATCCCTCACCTCGCGACAGGGAGTAGGTGAGGCTCACCGACGGGGTTCCAGGCCGTGGCGGCCCAAGCGGAGGGCACCGGCGTGCTCAGGGGATTCCCGCGCGTCGGTGGGTGGCCGAGGGGGTTGCGAGCGGGGAGGGAATCGCCGGCGGGGAGAAAACCCGCATGGTGGCGAGGGTTTGCTTCGGGCTTGACCTCCCGAGCACGGGGATGAGGGGGCTAGTCATGAGGGAGTGGCTGAGGGGAGGAGAGAGCGAGGGGAGAGCAGCGGGAGCTCGGGGAGCGCTCTATATAGGGGGGCACCGGTGCACCGAGGGCATGGTGCACCGGTGAGAACGGGGCCGTCACCACAGGCCATGGGGGGCTTTGGGTCGTTTCCTGGGAGTTCCTGGGCGCGGTCCAGGTCCAGGGAAAGGGAGAAAGAGAGCGGGGTAGGGCTCTAGCACTCGCGCGTGCGAGCTCCTCCGTTAGCTGGCTCAGGCGGCGCCTTGTGCAAGCATAGGGGGCCAGCACAGGAGGAGGGAGGAGGGGCCCGACCACCTGGCGCCTTGCAGACGTCGAGGGGCGGCCAGGGGACATTCTCCTGCATCCCCAGGCGGTCGAGGGGCCTCGGGATGCCCCTGCTAAAATGCAGTGGCACATTGTAGCGCGCTCTAGAGCGCCAAAAGGGCCGGCATAGCCATTGGTCGCGCGCTCTAGGGTGCCCCCATTTCTCTAGTAGCTCCTAGGGGTTTCTGGGATGCTGTAGGAGCTAGGGGAAGCTTGGGGGGATAGGAAAGAAAAGAAATGGGGGAAAGAAGCTCCTGATATGGTAAAACAAAGGGTGAAATGGGTGTTTTACCCCACCCACTCTTGAGCTGAGGCCACACAAGATTTACTGGGGATAGTTCGTAACCCTGAGAGGTTGTGGTAAAAAAATTATGACAAGGGGAATAGTGAAAGGGGTTAAAATAGTGACTTTACTATTTCACCAGAAGGTGTTTGATGGGTGTTTGGGCAAGAAAAATTTACCCACTTACTGTGGTATTGAACAGGGCCAATTGTTAGGTAAAAATAGGCCTGATCACCAAGTTTGAGCTCAAATGGGCAAAGTTGACAATGTAACTTTGTGGAACCCTAGAAACTAATAGAATTAGGTTTCTGTAGCTCTAGTTATGCTAGGCTATTACCCTTGATGCACCACTTAGTGTAGCATCATTATTTGGTGATTATAACATGTCCACAAAGTTTCGGGTCATGGGGGAAAACTTCACAATGTAAAGTTGTTCAAATTTGAATCTAGACAGGAAGGGGTTTGGAATAGTTTGATGAATCAAGTCAACTTGGATTGAGATGAAACTTTGAAAGATTATCACCTATCATAGTGTTGACTTGCTGGAATTTCCCTGGAATTTATTGAGAATATTTCTTATAGAAATTCAAAAGTTGGATTTGGCCAGAAAGGGTTTAGAGGGGTTTTGCCCATGATTTGAACATGCCCACTCATATATATGGAAAATATATGTCCACTTAGTCTCCCTAAATTTTCTCAAATATTTTGAAACCATTTAAATAATTTTTCCCTATGAAAACCCATTTCTGGTCTTAAGAAATAGCCTTTAGATTAAATATAAAAATAATCTTTAAAAATAATATTTGGTGGTTTTGGGAAGTCATATATATAGTAGGTCTGAAGTAAAGCCTTTGGGGAGAAAGAGTCCACCCAATTTGACAACTTGCAGTTCAACCCTCAGTTCAGTGTATTTTGAAGACCTAATTTGGATAAATGCTTTTTGGTCAAAATAAAATTGGATGAAAATAGTTTTGTGTACTATTCACATGGCATGATCATTGGGCAAGAAGTTTGGGTCAAGGAAGATGAGTATAAAGAGGGATAGAATCTAAGAGTGCCTTACCACAATCAACAAGCAAACAAGCAACAATTCAAACAAGCACATGCAGTGAAAAAGTTTTAATTGGCTCCAAATTTTATACATCCAAACATGACAAGATGATACAAACACAGGGTGTGACACCATCTTCTGGAGAGATGCATTTCTGAGTGTCCCTTGTGGTGCCTTTTCTTATACAACTGGTCTCCCAAGACTTCAAATGATTTAGATCACCTGACAATCTGGCCAGCTTCTTCTTGATCTTCATGGAGTTCTTGCCAGAGAAACTATTCTAAATATGGCTGATTCCACTTGGGAGCAATTACCAGTATTTCGTGAACTAGATCGACCACTGCTGGAACGTCAACCTCAGTTGGATCCAAAGGACAGACTGCTTGCGGGGGCTCCTCTGTGAAAGGATCTTCTACAATTGTAGGGGCATGCAGATGTTCGAGGAATATATCCTTGGGAACTGCCCACCGAGTGGATCCAATCTTCGCCAAGTCATTAGGTGCTTGATTCTTTGCATGAGCGATGCGATGTAGTTCCAAACCTTCAAAATTCTTCTCCTGCTTTCTGACTGCGTTGTAGTAGCCAGTCATGTCTAGACTCCGAATGTCCCATTCCTTCATCACTTGATTGACAATGAGGTCCGAATCTCCGTAGACCATTAAAAGATGAACGCTGAGTTAAATGGCCATTTGGAGTCCATATAGGAGTGCTTCGTACTCAGCCTCATTGTTTTATGAGTCGAAATGTATTTGGAGGATGTAGTTCAGCCGATCTCCTTTGGGGGAGACTAGGACTACGCCAGCCCTAGAACCATTGAGCATCTTGGAACCATCAAAGAACATGGTCCATTGTTCGGAAACACTCGGGGTCGGCTGCTCTTGCTCAATCCACTCGGCCACAAAGTAGACCAATGCCTGGGACTTCATTGCCTTCTTGGCTTCAAACTTGATCTCCAATGGGAGGAGCTCAATTTCCCATTTCGCCACCCGGCCAGCCGCATCTCGATTGTGTAAGATCTTCGACAGGGGGAGCATTGCCGACAACTTTAACCAAGTGATCTTGGAATAATGAACCACCATCTCCGCAGTCAAGTAAATACTATAGACCAACCTGGTAATGTGGGTATCTCTGCTTAGAAGGAGTCAAAACTTCTGAGATGTAATAGATGGGTCGTTGGACTTTGAATGTTTTTCTTGGCTCCTCGTGCTCGACTGCCAGGACAGTGCTCACCACTTGATTAGTACCTGCAATATACATGAGTAGTGGTTCCCTACTGCCTAGAGCAGTTAACACCGGTTGGGTGGAGACCAATGCCTTGAGTTCTTCAAACACGGCTTGTGCTTCTGGAGTCCATTTGAAACTATCAGGTTTCTTCATCAATCGTTAAAGCGGGATAGATTTTTCACCGAGATTTCAAATGAATCGACTCAGGGCCGCAAGACAACCTGTCAACCTCTGCACATCATGTAGGTGCTCTAGCTGCTTCAATCGGATGATAGCTTCGATCTTGTCCTGGATAGCATCGATCCCTCATTCGGAAACGAGAGAACCGAGTAGCTTTTGATCTCTACTATGCATCTTGTTCATGTAGACTGGTGGTGGGCCTCCAAGCGCAGAGTTTTGTAGGACAGTAGCAGTTTCCCCTCAAGTGGATGACCTAAGGTTTATCAATCCATGGGAGTTGTAGGATGAAGATGGTCTCTGTCAAACAACCCTACAATCAAATTCAATAAATCTCATGTGTCCCTAACACACCCAATATAATGGCAAATTGTATAGGTGCACTAGTTCGACGAAGAGATGGTGATACAAGTGTAATATGGATGGTAGATATAGGTTTTTGTAATCTGACAATATAAAAATAGCAAGGTAAATAATGATAAAACTGAGCACAAATGGTATTGCAATGATTAGAAACAAGTCCTAAGGTTCATACTTTCAGTAGTGCAAGTTCTCTCAACAGTATTGACATAGTTGAACCATATGTAAACCCCTCACGTGCGACAAAGAGTTCACTCCAAAGTCGCAAATAGCGGAGAACAAATGAAGAAATTGTTGTAGGGTACGAAACCACCTCAAAGTTATCTTTTCTAATCAATCTTATGAGCTATGACAATAAGTGTCATGAACAGTCCTAGAGTTCGTACTAAAATAACACCTTAAGACACACATCAACCAAAATCCTAATATTACCTAGATACTCCAACGTTACCACGAGTACCCATGGGCTTGATTATACGATATGCATCACACAATTTCATATTCATCTTGTTCAATCCAACACAAAGAACTTCAAAGAGTGCCCCAGAGTTTCTATCAGAGAATCAAGACAAAAACATGTGCCAATGCCTATGCATAGATTCCCAAGGTCACGAAACCCGCAAGTTGATCACCAAAACATACATCAAGTGGATCAATGGAACATCCCATTGTCACCACGAATATCCCATCGCAAGACATACGTCAAGTGTTCTCAAATACTTTAAGACGCAATCCAATAAGTAGACTTCAAAGGGAGAACTCAATTCATCACAAGAAGATAGAGAGGGGAAAACTCCATATGATTCATCTATATAAAAAAAGCTCATGGTACATCAAGATCATGCAATCTAAAGAACATGAGAGAGAGAAAGATCCAACACATAACTAATGGTACATACCCTCAGCCCTAAGAGTGAACTACTTCCTCCACATCATGGACACCGCCGGGATGATGAACATGGCCTCCAGTGATGGTTCCCCCTCCGACAGGGTGCAGGAACGGGCTCCCGATTGTTTTTTCATGGCTATAGAGGGTTGCGGCGGCGGAACTCCCGATCTAGGTTTCTTTCTAGGGGTTTTGGTATTCTAGGATTTTTTTACGTCGGTCTCAAGTCTAGGGGTGCTCAGCAGGCTTGTGGCCTCCTTGTCCACTTCCTGGCAGAGCTCTTGTGCTTCGAGGTCTCTTTTGGTCCATAAAAAATCGCCATAAATTCTCAGCCCATTCCCAGAACTTTTATTTCTGCACAAAAAATGACACCATAGTAGTTCTGCTGGAAATACCGTCACTCCGAGTTAGTTCTAATAAAATCATACCAAAGTCATATAGAATTATTGTAAACATGGCATGAATACTTCATAAATTATAGATACATTGGAGACATATCAGCATCCCCAATCTCAATTCCAACTCGTCCTCGTGTAGGTAAATGATAAAAGAAATAATTTATGGAGTGTGAATGCAAGCATAGTGCATAAATTTGATCAATGATAGTTCCAAACACTTTTTCTAGCATCATTATATATCATAAACAATAGTTCGTCTCATAAAACTTCTCATGATGAAGTAACAAGCTATTCACATGTTAAACTATAGACCATAAAGTTTCTTGAAAACTAACAAACTATGCTTTCAATCACCAAACAGTTGCAATTCATCTTATTTTCGGGAAGGGTCTATGTAAGAGCTTTGATTTATCAAATCCCACATACTCAACTATCATATATTGTTCCATGATTTCTAACTCCCAAAGCATATTTTTAGACCAAATGGCATCCATCGAACACAGAGAAAGATACATGCTTAAAGCTTAGCCTCCCAACTTATTTATCATATAGATAATTGTCAACACTAATAATTCATAATCAAATATATTTGAATGGCCATATATGCTTGGATCTTTCCCCACCACATGATGCTTGCCAAGAAAAAAATGTGAAATATATGAAGTGGTTAAGATCACCATGACTATTGTATAATGGTAAGTACTAGAAAGTAAAAGATAGCCCCTTCACAGAGGGAAGCATTCATTTGCATAGGTTCCAAAGCTCGAGCTTTTAAAACAGAGATGAATAATAATTTTGAGTGGTATGCTTTCATTGTCAACATAACAACCGAGAGATCTTGGTATCTTCCATGCTAGATACATTATAGGTGGTTCCCCAACAGAATGGTAAAGTTTTTACTCCCCCTCCACCAATCAATCACACTCTACGACGAGCCGAATCCACGAGTACTGTCCATACAAACAACAATCCTGGGGGAGTTTTGTTTCATTATATTTTGAGTTGATTTTTGAGCATGAAACTGGGCATCCCGAATACCAACCACTTTCTCGTGAATGATTGTGTATCAAGACATATCGTGAGAATAACCCACCTACCATGGAAGATACTGATATCCCCTAGTCACTATATGAGCGATTCGGGCATACAAAATAGAATATTATTTCAAGGTTTAGAGTTTGGCACATGCAAATTTACTTGGAACGGCAAGTAAATACCGCATATAGGTAGGTATGGTGGACTCATATGGAACAACTTTGGGTTTAAGGGTGTTTGGATGCTCAAGTAGTATTTCTACTTGGTGTGCATGTTTTCGCTAGTATGAGGTGGAAGCAAGCACCACATGTTGGAGGATCCATAACAATATAACTTCTATACAAATATACACAAGCATAACTCCTTACGTTGTCTTCCTTGTCCAACTTCAACTAATTTGCTCAAGTTTGAAAATAATTAATGGGTATTCACAATCATAGAAGATGTCCAAGATAGTATATTTATATGTGAAATCTCTCTTCCTTCAATATTCTTTCATGAATTGTTCAAGTGACCAATGCGGTGTTTGCTAACTTTCAATTAATTTTACCACCTATACTTCTTATATATTAAGTCCTTACTCCCCATGGGATAAGCATATAAAACATATATAATTTCAGATTTATGATATTCCATTCATTCAACCATTTACTCATAGGATATAAGTGAAGCACGAGAGTAAATGACAAAACTACTCCAAAACATATAAGTGAAGATCAATGAGTAGTCAAACAATTAAGTAGCTATGTAAGGACTTTCTGTCTCTCTCTCAATAAAGATTTTCAGATCTGAGTATTTTATTTACACAGCAATCAAAAGAAAAATAGCACTCCAAGAATAGGACGCATCATGGGAACGAATAATAATTTAGGCTCAACATAGGCTAACGATAGTTGGCGAAGAGAGGTGGGATGCGTAGCATCCCCAAGCTTAGATGCTTGAGTGTTAGTGAAATATTTACTTGTGGTACCTTGGGCATCCCCAAGCTTGAGCTTTTGTATCTTTTTCAATCCTCTCATATCCCGATTTCACCTATTCTCAAAAACTTCATCCACACAAAACTCAAAAAGAACTCGTGAGATAGGTTAGTACAGATAAGAACATATCAACACTTCATGTACTGCTAGGACAACTTTCACAATACTTTTCAAACATTAGGTACTGTATACTATCTTTTCCACAATTTATATCTACCAATATAGACTATGGAAACTATAGAATAAGTAGATAAAAAAACTATGACAGCAATCTGTCCAAACAGAACAGTCCATAGCAATTTACTAAACCGGTGTATTTATGTAACTCAAACAATTATGAGCATTTAGGATTGCTAAATATTGTGTAAAAATTTCAGAAACTTTCCTCATTCCAGTAAAATATGAAAATTCAAATGCTACATCAGAAGTTTCCGTTTTTACCCAGCACATATCAAACATGCAAAGCAAGCATCCCAAGGCAATTCTTCGAAATTTTTATTGAAAAAAAGATTATAAATAACATCTAACAGATAAAAAAATTATTCTTCAAGAAAAACTCATATTATATGACAAATAAAAATATAGCTCCAAGTGAGATATACCGATAGTGTTGAAGACAAAAGAGGGGATACCTGGCATCCCGGGGCATCCCCAAGCTTTGACGGTTGAATATTCCTTGGATATGACCTTGGGGGTGACTTGGACATCCCCAAGATTAGGTTATTCTCACTCCTTATTCTCCTCATATTGGTGTCTCACCCAAAACTTGAAAACTTCAATCACACAAAACTTAACGGAACTTTGTGAGAAGGGTTAGTGTAATAAAGATAGATCATTCAGTTAGGTACTATCAAGACAAGATTCATAATAATTTCCACATGATACCTACTATATTACATCATTCCCACAATTTACATTACTCAATATAAGATATAGGAACACTTGAAACAAGCAAACTATGCATGCAAAACAGAATCTGTGAAAAACAGAACAGTCTGTAAAGATATGAATGATCACCAAACTTCCCCGACTCTAACAATTCTGAAAAATTATGAAATATTATAGAATCTGCATATAATTTTTTTAAATTAAGAATTTTTTGAAACCCTAATAAAATCATATAATTCATATACTGGACGCAAAACTTTCTGTTTTTGCATAGAATCAAACAAGCAAGTATCCACACTATCCCAAAGGCTTTACTTGGCACTTTATTGAAATAAAAGACACAAGACATGATTACTACAGTAGATTAATCATTTGTACACATAAAAACATAAAGTAAAAGTTTTGGGTTGTCTCCCAACAAGCGCTTTTCTTTAATGCATTTTAGCTAGGCATGATGATTTCAATGATGCTCGTATAGGAATAATAATTTAAACATGCAAGAGCATCATGAATCTCATGACAAACACATTTAAGTCTAACCCACTTCCTGTGTATAGGGATTTTGTGAGCAAACAATTTATGGGAACAATAATCATCTAGCATAGGAACGAAAAACAATCATAACTTCAAAACTTTCAACACATAGAGAGGAAACTTGATATTATTGCGATTCTTACAAGCATAAGTTTCTCCCTCATAATAATTTTCAAGAGAATCATGAAGGCATTCAACAACATAACTATTAGATACAACACTCTTTTCATGATGCACAAGCATATATTTTTATCACTCTTCACATAAGCAAATTTCTTCTCATTCATAATAGTGGGAGCAAACTAAACAAAATAATTATCATGAGGTACTTCATAGACATAACCACTTTGAATATTAAAATCATGATGACAAGTTTCATGGTTACTATCACACTTTATATCGTACATTTCATCATCATAATCATTATAGATAGGAGGCATTTCATCATCATAATGAATTTTCTCATCAAAACTTGGGGGACTGAAAATATCTTCTTCATCAACCTTAGCATCCTGAAGCTTGTGGCTTTGCATATCATTAGCATCATGAATATTCAGAGAATTCATACTAGCAACATTGCAATCATTCTCATCATTGAATGAATTCTCATTAAGTATTTTCATAGTTTGTTCCTCTACCAATTGAGCACAATTTTCTGAATCCTTATTTCCATGAAAGACATTTTTATAAAGACGAAACAAATGATGCAACCTAAACTCATTTTTTGTAGTTTTCTTTTATAAAACCAAACTAGTGAAAAACAAGAAACTAAAAGATTAAAATTGCAATATCGAAAGATATACCTTCAAGCACTCACCTCCATGGCAATGGCGCAAGAAAAAAGCTTGATGTCTACTACACAACTTGTTCTTGTAGACTCGTGTTGGGCCTCCAAACGCAGAGTTTTGTAGGATAGTAGCAGTTTTCCCTCAAGTGGATCACCCAAGGTTTATTAATCCGTCGGAGGTGTAGGATGAATATGGTCTTTCTCAAACAACCCCGCAATCAAATACAAGAAATCTCTTGTGTACCCAACACACCCAATACAATGGCAAATTGTATAGGTGCACTAGTTCGGCGAAGAGATGGTGATACAAGTGTAATCTGGATGGTAGATATAGGTTTTTGTAATCTGAAAATATAAAAACATCAAGGTAACTAATGAGATTGAAATGCTTAGAAACAAGGTCTCGGGTTCATCCTTTCACTAGTGCAAGTTCTCTCAACAATACTGACATTGTTGAACCATATGTAAATCCCTCACGTGCGACAAAGAGTTCACTTCAAAGTCACAAAATAGCAGAGAAAAAATTAATAAATTGTTGTAGGGAACGAAACCACCTCAAAGTTATCTTTTCTGATCAATCTTATCCCTATAAGTGTCACGAACAGCCCAAGAGTTTGTACTAAAATAACACCTGAAAACACATATCAACCAAAACCCTAATGTCACCTAGATACTCCAATGTCACCAAGAGTACACATGGGCTTGATTGTATGATATGCATCACACAATTTTAGATTCTTCATGTTCAATCCAACATAATGAGCTTCAAAGAGTGCTCCAAAGTTTCTACCGGAGATTCAAGACGAAAACATGTCCAAACCCCTGTGCATAGATTCCCAAGGTCACGGAACCCGCAAGTTGATCACCAAAATATACATCAAGTGGATCACTAGAACATCCCATTGTGTCACCACGGATATCCCATCACAATACATACATCAAGTGTTCTCAAATACTTAAAGACTCAATCCGATAAGAAGACTTCAAAGGGAAAACTCAATTCATCACAAGAAGATAGAGTGGGGAAAACTTCATATGATTCATCTATATCAATAAATCTCGTGGTACATCAAGATCGTGCCATCTCAAGAAAACTAGAGAGAGAGATCCAACACATAGCTACTGGTACATACCCTCAGCCCCGTGGGTGAACTACTCCCTCCACATGGAGACCGCCTGGATGATGAAGATGGCCTCCAGTGATGGTTTCCCCCTCCGGTAGGGTGTCGGAACGGGCTCCCGATTGGTTTTTCATGGCTACAGAGGCTTGCGGCAGCAGAACTCCCGATCTAAGTTTCTTCTTGGTTTTTTTTGGTATTTATAGGATTTTTTGGCGTCGGTCTCACATCAAGGGGGTGCTCGAGGAGTCCACAAGCCATAGGGGCACGGCCTAGGGGGCGCCCAGTAGGCTTGTGGCCTCCTCGTACACTTCCTGACCCAGCTCTTGTGCTTCAAGGGTCTCTTTTTGTCCATAAAAAAGCACCTTAAATTTTCAGCCCATTCCGAGAACTTTTATTTCTGCACAAAAAATGACACCATAGTAGTTGTGCTGAAAACAGCGTCAGTCTGGGTTAGTTCTAATAAAATCCTACCAAAATCAGATAGAATTATTGTACACATGGCATGAATACTTCACAAATTATAGATACATTGGAGACATATCAGCTTTCCTGCAGGAACCGAATGTGCACTTGGCTGGATTCAAGTTTATTCCAAAGCACCTTAAATTGGTGAAGGTTTTAG
This sequence comes from Hordeum marinum, assembly GCA_022496015.1. Lineage (NCBI taxonomy): Eukaryota > Viridiplantae > Streptophyta > Magnoliopsida > Poales > Poaceae > Hordeum > Hordeum marinum. The sequence continues at coordinate 204,149,530 of CM039675.1, read as the reverse complement.
CCAGGTCGGCCAGGAGGTCAGAACCTTTCCTGGATTTGACCACAATATTGTCCATGTAGGCCTCACATTCCGACTGATCTGTTTCTGCAGGCACTGTTGAATCATTCGCTAGAAAGTTTTACCAGCATTCTTCAGACAGTATTGTGACGTAGCCAAAACACCCGAATGGGGTGATGAAGGCCGTTTTTATTTCATCAGGACCCTACATACAGATCTGGTGGTACCCTGAGGACGCATCCAGGAACGACATGTGTTCACGTCCGGCAATAGAGTCCACTATCTGGTCTATGCGAGGTAAAGGGAAATGATCCTTCGGACACACACGATTGAGGTGCTTGAAGTCTATACACATTCGGAGTGATTTATCCTTCTGGGGCGCCAAGACAACATTCGCAAGCCTCTCGGAGTGGTATATGTCGTGAATGAACTCGGCGTCTAGGAGCTGAGCTATTTCTTTGCCAATCGCCTTGCGCTTCTCTATGGAGGATTGACACAAGTACTCTTTGACTGGTTTAACTTTGGTGTCAGTTCGCAGTCGGTGCTCAGCCAACTCCCCAGGAACACCGGGGATGTCAAACGGCTTCCATGCGAAGATGTCCTAGTTGTTACGGAGGAATTAGTTGAGCTTAGCTTCCTATTTATCACTGAGTGAGGTGGGAATGTTTGTAGGTGCAGCATTGGGATCAGTCGGATGAACATGGACTTGCTTGGTCTCACCAACCGATTGAAAAGCCTACTCGGAAGCAGGCCGTTTCGACCTAAGCAAATCAACCATATCCACCTCCTTCTTGTATCCTTCGAGTTCTACCGCCAGCACTTGTTCGTTGGTAATCTTGTAACTCTGCTGGAGGCATTCCTCTGCCACTACTCGGTCGCCAGTCACAGTGATCACGCAATTCGGCCCTGGCATCTTTAGCTTAAGGTAAACGTAACACATCCTGGCCATGAAACGCGCATAAGAAGGTCTGCCCAAAATCGCATGATAAGCACTACAAAAATCCAGAACGTCAAAGGTCAACCGCTCCTTCCGGTTGTTTTTCTCGTTTTTTCTAAATACCATGTCCAGAGAGATCTGGCCGAGTGATTCCGCCTTCTTCCTAGGGACTATGCCATGGAAATGCATGTTGCTCTTCCTCAGTCAGGACATCGGGATGCTCATGGCCTTGAGCATGTCGGCATAAATGATGTTGAGTCCACTGCCTCCATCCATAAGGACCTTGGACAGTCAGACACCATTCAAGACTGGATGGACGACCAATGCCTGCCTCCTAGAGGTGGCTATGTGGGGCGGATGATCGGATTGGTCAAACGTGATCGGAGTCTTCGTCCAGTTGAGGTGCTTTGAGGCAGTCTGAACCGCCACGTTAACTTCCTGATTGACTACCTTCAACCGTCTTTTTCTCTCGACGTCTGCCAAAATCATGTTCATGACTTTCTCGACTGGTGGGAAACCTGGGGTTTGTTCCTCCTCATTGTCGGCATTGTCCTTGTATTCTACAGACTCCTTGCCCATGGCCTTATTGAGCAGGCGACATTCTCGATTGGTGTGCTTTGGGAACACAATGTTGCCATCTTCATCTGTCTTGGTGTGAACTTGGCAAGGCTGATCGAGAATGTCGGGCTTGGACTCGGAACCCTTCCTAGTGATCCACTCTTTATTATTTTTCGCCTTCGGTTTGCCTTGGCCCTGTAAGGAGACGTCTGCAACCTCTGCCTTCGTAGGAGCATCGGCCTTTTGCTTCTGCTGCTGCTGCTTTTTTCTCGCATTTCCTCCCGACTGAGGGGCATCACCGGTACGTCCTTTGCCACTATGTAGGCAATCTTCTTCCTCGCCATTGGCATTCTTGTTCGCTATCTCTATAGCCCGATTGAGTGATAGATTTCCAGCTCGGCTAAACTTGAGGATCGGCTCTCTATACAAGGTGTTGGCCTTAAAGTCGCACATGACTTGATGCTCAGTTACATTTCCACTATGTTGTGCAACGTGGTCCAGCCTAAATGTACTCTCGGAGAGATTCATTGCTATTTTGGACACAATGCTGCAGCTTTGTCAAGCCACCCGGGCGCTTGTAAGTACACTCGAAGTTCTTGATGAACACTCGGGCCAAGTCTTCCCAGCAGTAGATGCAACTCGGTGGCAATTGGTTCAGCCGTGCACGTGCGGACCCTTCCAGCATGAGCAGAAGGTGTTGCATAGCAAAAAGTCGTCGCCTCTACCGACCTGAACGGCCACCCGGTAGTCCTCGAGTCAAGTTTCTGGCTTAGACTCACCATTGAACTTGCCGATTCCCATCGCTAGACGTTAGTTGGGTGGGATCTCAGCCTCCCAAAAGTACCTATTAATGCAGCCGAGTCCGGAGGCCCCCCAACCACTCGCTTGGTCTCGCTGGTCTCTGTTGCGGTCCACCACGTGTTGGGTGATGATGTATCTGGCTTGAACTGAGGAGGTTTGTGGCCGTTGTCTCCATAACCTCTCTGGCGGATGGGCTCCGCTCATGATCTCTGGCATGAGGGCAACCGCAATCGTAATGATGAACATCATACGATTCGTCCCTCGGAGGGGGCGTCCAACTAGCATCACAGTCATCATGCCAACGTCCTCTGTACGGACCTCTTAGATGAGGAGGAGTATGTCGGTCTTTCCTTGGTTCTAGTGGGCTATAAGCCGACTGGACCATTTCTGCCCGAGCAGACTTGCTATGAATATGCTGATGAGACTGTGAAACTTCAGAGTTTTGCTCCAAAGCTGTCTTCGGAAGGGCATGGATCTGCCGAATGCCCACACCCGCTACCGAATCGGATGGCTGGAGCGAGTCGGTAATCCGAGTGGACGCAACCAAGTTCAACAAAGGTGTGCGGATCAATGGATGGTGTACGGCCTCTCCTTGGCGAACAGCTGACGTTGGCTTCGACTAGAGCCAGGAATCTCCCTTGCAGTGCGCTTGTCGAGTGATTTTTGAAGTCGCTCCAATTGCTCGCACTCCACCAGAGTGGCCTGGCGTGTGGCCTCTAGAGCCATCTCCTCTGGAGAAGTCGTCGATGGGCGTGAGGAGAACTTCATTGTTCCTGCACCAAATCTCCTCCCTCTAATCCCGAGTGAGAGGTCGGGGAACATAACCATCACAGGTAGCCTTGCTGAAGTCGCCATCTCATCCGCGAGTGTTTCCCGAGGAATACCCGGGTGGAGGATCGTCCCGAGATGGGTCGTCCATTAGGACTTCGGCAACCCGTTTCCCTCATAGTCGGTTGCGTATGAGGAATCATCGTCTCGCGACGGGAAAAGACAATGCACGGACTCGTCATAGCTACACATCGGAATCTTCTCAGCTGTGATCTGAGCCTCCAAAGCGAGTTTGATCCAACGTTGCAGCCGCGAGTCTCTAGAGCGCCAACGATAGGTCGCAATGCGAGTCGGTGAAGTAGGTCGGTATGGAGTCGACGGCTGTCGGAGTAGGACTCCGTACGATGTCGCAGTGAAATGCGTTGTGCCCCGAGCGGGTAGTGCATTGATATCCAACAGAGCTTCCTTCAGCCATGCCGAATAGTCGATGATGAAGCCAAGGGATCCGAAGAAGATCTGATCGCCGGGAGTCATCATGATGATCAAAGAAATGGAAGTTCCACCTGCGCTGAATTTCGCTAGAAGCGCAGCCCCACGGTGGGCGCCAACCGTCGAGGGAATAAGCGTGACAATGCTACCAAGGGTAAGAATGGAGGGTCAAAGTCTAGCTACGGCTCATGTGTTTCACTCGGATGTATACGAGTTGAGGCCCCACTCAGAAGTGGTAATGACCATATGTCTCGAGCTCGGAGGCTGGTGTAACAACACGAGACCGACGCTCTAGAAGATTCCCCTTTTATTCCATTGTCATCGTGCGATTCATTTGGTTGTCGCATTCGTCATCGCATCATTCACATCGTCTTCATAGCATCATCACTCATTTTTTTTAAACTTGCATCCTTTCGACTTGCCGGTTCTCCCCATTGAGCGTTTCGAGTCCAACCACACATGCACGTGCCCGTGGCATCTATAAAATATTGTTTTCAAAGTGCGTAAAAAATATTCTCGGATTGGGTCGGAACTTGGTGTGTGGTCTTGTTATATTGTAGGTGGACGGGCTGCCAAATTTCGTCGCAATCAGAGTCCATTTGATACCCAAGCGGTTGACCATAGTGTCACCGTCATCGGTTTATTTGTGGGACATTTGGGTTTATTAAACTCGTGTCACGAGCCACCATTCTCCCTCTCATCTCAGCCCACCCGACCTACACAGCCCAACCTAGCCCACCTAACCTATCCCCACGACTGGAGTCATCCGGTCGCAATCGGAGGGTCGAGAAACTACCCCTAGACCCAAACCCTAGCCAAAACTGCTATATATGGACACCCCCACCTCCAAATATGGCCTTCTCCCTCCTCCTCCCTCGAAATCCATGCCACCCCAAACCCTAGCCACCACTCCATAGTGCCTCCAGGGCACAAGGCCCGAACAGGCCCGAATCAGCACCGCCGCCAGGGAGCTCCTGCTCCCCTGAGCTCCCCGCGCCTCCAGCCTCCCCCGTTGCGAGCCAGGGCCTCGCCTCACCCTCGCCTCTTGTGGCCAGGGAGCCAGCCCCATTGCCGTGCAGTCACTGTCCCCGTAGATCCCGTCGCCATGGCAATCCCCGGCCCGAGCTCCCCGCCGCCTTGCCAAGTCATCGCCGTCGTCATCGGGAATGGTGTCACTGCCCCCGGATCCGCCCCGTGCCGCCCCTTTCTAGCCCCCTCACCTTGGACCTCGCGCCCCCTCGACGGTGAGCGTCGCTGCAGCCGCCGTTGACCTCCAGCCTCTGCCTCTGCCTCGATCCCGATCGGATCGGGAGAGAGCAGGGCGGTTGGGCTGTCTCTAGCCTGCCGCTGCCTCGCCTAGGCCTCGCCTCCCCATCGACCTGGGCCGAGCCCAAGGGTGAGCTGCCCCTATTGTTTGCCTGTGCGTAGCAGTTTCGGCCCGTGTAGTTTTTGAATTTCTGATAAATGTCATTTCTTGCATTACCCGTAATGGTTAACTTGCATCGGGATTGAACATGTCCTATATGGAAAATGTGTGGTTTAGGTGCAGGTTAATTATATTGCGTTTCCATGCATGAGAAAAATGTTTGATGTGATGTTTGCATTTAATTTGCACAAATAACTTGCTAATAGGTTTATATCACAACTTGCATAATTAATTGTGAAATTTTTTCCTACATGAACCTATCATATTATATATGTTTAAGGGGTAGAAAAATCCACATAATTTATCTGTGCATTTAGTTTTTTCATTTGAGTAAGTTTGTGTGCATGTTATTTTTGTTGTGATGCCCATTTGTCATTTTCATGTGATTAAATCCATGTGTGATATGAAATAATTTTGAACATGAGATATGCCTGACATGAGCACTAGCCCCTGGTCATTTTATTTGACATGATAATGCATATTTAGGTGTTAATTTCTTGTTTCCAACATGATATATAATACCTCTGTTTTGAGGGGTCCAAATATTTCTACGTCTGGAATCTGCAATATTTTGCAGCTTCCTTGCCATGTGTTTTGCTAGTGATCTAGAACCCTTTTGTGGATGGTGTAATGGAGTTATTTGTAGCTCATATTGTCCTCTAGCATGCCGTTAAATTTCATGCCATAATATTCCCTATAGAATATAGTTTTACTGCTGTCAATATGCCTTCGTGATAAAAACTGCAATGTCAAAAACTGCTAATTTCACTAAGTCTGAAATTGTTTTCAATTAGCCATGTTGTGAGCTTCCTACCATGTGATCCATTCCCTTTTTGAGTATGATATGTGAAGATGAAATGAAGTGTGTGTTATATCCTGCTGCCCCATGCTTAGTTTTTGCACTGTAGCATCTTGTAGCTTGTTGTTTCCATGCGTGCAAAATGCTATGTTGCTATTTTGGGCAGATTTCATTAAAACTTGTGTTGGTTGTTGTGGTTGAACCGTCGCTCCGTTTTGGGCATGCCATATATGAAACTTGCTTAGAATTTCATGTAGTATCAAAATATTTTTCTGCATTCATGATTTGAAATGTTTTTGTTTGTCAATTTTATGCATTTTGCATTCATGGCATACAATCTTTTGATGGTCATATCTTTCAGACCGTAGCTCCATTGGAGATGTTCCATATATGTAAAACGACTAGAATGACGAGTAGAATCTCTTTGTGCATCTTATTTCTCTGTTTAATAAATATAAAACATGATTAGTTCAGATCTGGACCAATTTCCAAATTAACATATGGGGTCATTTCGGAAATACTATATGTTGTTTCCGGCCTCATTTAAACTTGCCTAGATATGTAGTTTACTTATGTTTCACCTCTTGCCTTGTTTAACAACATTTAATATTGTTGTGTACCTAAACGAGAGTGAACTAAATCATCGATCGTGGAGTTTCGTGAATATCCAACTTGTTGCATATTGAGCTTCACATTAATGTGTAGTAGTTGTTTGATGTGATTGCCATGCCTTGCATATTTAAACCGGACATGCTTCATATTTGATTGCGCATCAAGTCATGCATATGTTGTGGTGTACCATGTGTTGATTGCTGTTTTCGGATTGTTCCTTCTCGATAGATTTCTGAAAGCGTTCGAAGTGTGAGGATTCGTTCGACTACGTTGGCCCGTCTTCTTCATCGACTCGTTCTTCTTCCAAGCAGGATCTCAGGCAAGATGACACATTTCCCTGGATACCACTACTATCATTGCTATGCTAGTTGTCCTGCTTTCTATCGTTATGTCTCGCTACCTACCACTTGTTTGTCAAGCCTCCCAACATTTCCATAATAAGCCTCTAACCCTCCACCTTCCAGCAAACCATTGTTTTGGCTATGTTATCGCTTGCTTAGCCCTTCTTATAGCGTTTCTAGTTGCAGGTGCAATTGCGTCCATGTGACAACATGGACGTTCTTTTGTTATATCACAATATTATTGCTATTTAATTTAATGCACATATATACTTGGTAAAAGGTGGAAGGCTTGGCCTTTTGCTCGGTGTTTTGTTCCACTTTTGCCGCACCTAGTTACTTGTGTACCGGTGTTATGTTCCATACTGAGCGCTCCTAAGATGCTCGGGTTTGTTATGGAGACCCCCTTGATTTTCGTTTTAGGATAAAACTTGTCTGGCAAGGGTCAACATTGGTACTACATTTGCCTAATAACTAATAAACCTGCATAGGGATTAATTAACATGAGGATCTTAATCAACAACCCAGGCCAGTGCTCCTCATGTGTGTTGGTCCAAACTAGAGCATTGTGTGAGGCCACCCCAGGGCAACTTGGGGGATTTCTATCAGACCACTATACGCGTCGCTTATCCGCCGTGTCCTGAGAATGAGATACGTGGCTCCTATCGGGATCGTCGACACGTCGGGAGGCCTTGCTGGACTTGTTTTTACCTTTCTCGAACGTCTTGCGTGTGGGACTTCGACGACACTTCAGGCTATCTCAAATTTGATATTTTCCATCAGGATTCCGCAAATACTATGGGTTATTCAGCGGTTGAGGAATTCCAATCCGGCGTGTGGTTAATTTGTGATGGATGAGTTGGGGCAACCCTACAGGGTTAAATCTTTCGGAAAGCCGTGCCCGCGATTATGTGGCAACTTGGAAAACTTGTTTAACACCCAGTCATAGCAAACTTGAAGTAAACTCTAATAAAATACACCAACTGTGTGCGTAACCGTGACTGTCTCTTCTCATGACTCCTTTATATGAAAGAGAACATGGTGGGGTTATGTTTGATGTAAGTAGGTGTTCAGGATCATTTAGTGATCATTGCTAGTTCACGTCTGCTATGCGTAGACCACCCACTTTACTTTCTGTACTGATAAGTTAGCCAGTCAAATATATGTCTAGTCGCTTGCTGCAGCCTCACCACTTAACCATACCTCACGCATTAAGCTTTAGTAGTCTTGATACCCTTGGAAATGAGATTGATGAGTCCATGTGGCTCACAGATTACTACAACAATAGTTGCAGGTACAGGTAATGCGATGCTTTGACGTGAGAGCGATGCTTGTTTGATTTGTAGTTCTTCTCCTTCATCATCTATCTAGGATGGGTTCCAGGCGGCAGCATGGGATAGCAAGGATGGGTGTCATTTTATCGTTGGATTTCGTCTGTAGTCGGACCCTACTCTTGTGTATGATGTTTGAATATGTTGTTGTACTGATGTGATCTTCATGTAGCTTATGGTGAGTGTAAGACAATTCCATATACTCATCTCTTTTGTACATGTTCTTGTAATGATATCCATTCTTGTGAAACGACGAGATGTGCTTCTACCCCTATCGAGGGCCTCGTGCGAAAATAAGGATAGGATCGCATCTTGGGCGTAACAGCTGGTCTGCTTTCCTTATGGTGGAATAGGGGATTACGGGGGTCCAAACCTGGTTACGGCGCCAGGGTGGCTTATATAAGTGCGCCACAACTGGCCGAGCGCCGTAATAAGTGACAATTAAGGAGACGTTACAGAAACTTCCGCTTTAACTAGAGCATTAATAATAATGCATGATTACTATAGAAACAAACATCTCTTTAGGTTCCTTCAACACTATGCCTCCAAGGCTGTTGAGCTTCTACTGCCGACTGTACGACATAGCCATCCGAGTGACTATGAGGGAACATCCGAGTGCTTATGGACACATGTCCGATTGCTTATGAAGATTTGTCTGAGTGTGCTTTTACTTCTTAAGATTCAATGCCAATGAGGGTCTATAGGTGGGTCCAGAAGTCAGTATTGTGACCCTACCCATAGTAGACGACCTCATCACCGCTTGTCATGCCACGAAGATAATTTATCTTCACAAGCTTCTTGGCAAAATGCCATATGAGCTACTCACCGAAAACAAGCCCCAAGTTGGTTACGTTCGGGTATTCAGCTCCAAGTGTTACATTCTTGATAAGCATCCTTGTTCTATACTTGCTCCTAAATCTCATGAAGGTTTCCTACTTGGTTATGGATCAAACTCTCATACTTACCATGTCTACAAAAAATTCACTCGAAAAGTTGAAGAGACGATAGATGTGAAGTTTGATGAATCTAAGGTTCGCATGTCGAACAATTGCCAAATGATGTAGGAGATAAGGAACCTTCGGAAGCTATCCAATACTTGTCCATCGGCAAGATTCTTCCCATGGAGGTGAAGGAATGTACTTCATCAACCCAAGTGTAAGATCCTACTTCGCATCAAGGTGAAGCTCAACACGACATGGAAGCATCCACAAGCGGTACATGACAAGATGAAGAGGACAAAGAAGTACATCATGATGATCCACCACAACCTCCTTCACCACCACAACAAGGAGATGACACCTTCAACAACTACAATGAAGAAGAAGATGATGATGAAGAAGCTCCACCATCCAACAAGGAAAAGGTAGCTCGAGTTCGAGGAAGAGTGAACACCAATCATCCCTTAGAGCAAATATTTGGTGACAATCAAACTAGGAGAATCACTCGCTCTAAAACCCTCTTAGCTAATTTCTGTGAGCACTACTCATTCATATCTACTATTGTGCCTATGAAGGTGGAAGAACCTCTTCAAGACCCGAATTGGGTGAATGCTATGCATGAAGAGCAACACAACTTTGAGAGGAAAGGAGTGTGCACACTTGTGGAGAAGTCCAAGGATGTGCAAAACATCATCGGAACCAAATGGGTGTTTTGGAACAAGCACGACGGAGACAGTCAAGTCGTTCGGAACAAGGCACGTCTCATGGCGCAATGCTACACACAAGTCGAAGGTATGGACTATGGTGAGACCTATGCCGCTGTTTTTATACTTGAAGCTATTCATATATTACTTGCTTATGCCAATCACCAGGACATCCCACTTTACCAAATGGACATTAAAAGTCTCAAGGGAAACAAAACTTTTCCAACGAACACCCAAGATCTATCTATGGAGATCAATAGCTACAAGAGGGAGAGTGGATATACATATCCTTGTATATCACTAAGAGGTAAGTGTCAAGAAATGTGGTTGATGTAGTAGAATGTCTTCGCAATCTGTCCCGCGATCCAATCACGATCCGTCTCGATCTAGCGCCGAACGGACGACACCTACGCGTTCAACACACGTACAAATCGATGACGTATACGACTACTCGATCCAGCCAGAGAGGTTGGAGTAGAATATGAGTTCTCCAGTAGCATGATGGTGTGGTGGCGGTGGTGGTGGTGCTATCCCAACAGGGCTACGCCTAGCACTATCGGAACCGTGAACGAAGGAGAAAACGATCTAGGGAAAGAGAGGGGAGCCATGGGCTTCGGGTGTGCTATTCGGGCGCCCCCTCCCCTCTATATAAAGGTGGAGGGGCGTGGCTATTAGCCCCTCCAGGCCCTAGGGCCCAGCCAAGGGGGAGCAGTTGGACTCCTACTCGAGTTCCCTCCCATTCCATAAACAGGTGGACTTTCCACCTCTCCCAAGCCACATGGGCATTGTGGGACTTGTGCACCTGGCCCAATAAGAACATGGCGCCTTCCCTCAGCCCATGCAAAGCCTTGGGACGTGGTGGAACCCTTCTTGGACTTCCGGACTCCTCCGGAAGTTTCTGGAACCTTCTAGAAGCTTCTCTGTACAATACGGGGAAAACATGAAACTTTTCCGGTAGCCAAAATATGACTTTCCATATATAAATCTTTACCTCCAGAGCATTCCGGAACTCCTCGTGACATCCGGGATCTCATATGAGAGTCCTAACAACCTTCCGTCACCAACATACATAACTCAACGATACCAAATAATCACTGAACGTTAAGTGTGCAGACCTTGCGGGTTCGAGAACTATGTAGACATGATTGAGACAACTCTACGGTCAATAACCAATAGAGGAACTTGGATGCCCATATTTGTTCCTACATATTTTATGAAGATCTTTATTGATCAAACCATGATGTGAAGGATTCAGACAATCCCCTATGTAGTTCCCTTACAAGCTTCTTGTGATGATGTGTTATCGAATGGGCCTAGAGATACGTATGTGTCATACGAGTGACAAATCCCAGTCTCGATCCACACCAACGCAACACACACCCTCGAAGAAACCTATAGAGCACCCTTATAGTCACCCAGTTACGTTGTAACGTTTGATACACAGAAGACATTCCTGCGGTGTCATGGAGTTGCATGATCTCATGCTCATAGGAACAAATACTTGACATGGATAAAGTAGTAGCAATAAACTGACATGATCAACTTCTATGCTTATGGTTGGGTCTTGTATATCACATCATTCTACGAATTATGTGACCCCGTTATCAGATGACAACTCATGTCTATAGTCGGGAAACCTTGAGCATCTTTGATCAATGAGCTAGTCTAGTAGAGGCTCACTAGGGACATGGTGTTGTCTATGTATCCACACATGTATTTTAGTTTCCAATAAATACAATTCTAGCATGGATCATAAACGATTATCATGAACAAGGAAATATTATAATAACCAATTTATTATTGCCTCTAGGGCATATGTCCAACGGGCTACACATAAGTCAAAGGATGGACTATGGTGAGACCTGTGCCCCCGTTGCTAGACTTGAAGCTATTACTATATTAATTGCTTATGCCAATCACCATGACATCTCACTTTACCAAATGGACATTTAAAGTGCATTTCTAACAGGGAGATTGAGGAAGAAGTCCATGTTAAGCACCCCCCCCTTTTGTGAATCCTAAGAAACTCAACCATGTTTACAAGCTTCGTAAAGCACTTTATGGACTTAAGAAAGCCCCCGTGCTTGGTACAAATGTCTAACGAAGTTTCTTCTTCAAAAGTGTTTAGAAATTGGGAAAATTATCGCAACCCTATTCACTATGAGTTCCAAATTTATGTGGATGATATTATCTTTGGATCTTACTTACATGACAAACCCATGTTGGTGAAAAGAGAACCCAAACGATCGTGGATAGCTCCCAACTCAAGATGATCTTCACTAACATCGAGCATATGCAACAAGTTCTCCTACATGTTACATCATCAACATCACTCAAAGGTATGTAATCATGTCCTTGACAAAGCTTTACTCCAAGTCAAGAGATAAAGAAACTCAAGTGATATGAAAACATTAAAATTCTTAATTGAAAAATGGTAACCCCATTTTGAGCTTAACGATGAGTATGTCCTATGATCAAGTATTCTTGCTTGTCTCCTATGTCAATATACTCTAATATATGTGACCTAGTCACGGACCATCATCTAGATGAAGTTTCTTGTTTGGTTCATCTTATATCTGCATGATTTCTTAGAACCACTCAATCCTTGTCTCGTTGAAAATTCCTTGCAAATATTTTTGAAAAATTCATTGCAATTTTTCCCAAATTGATTGAGATTTTCTGAAGGTTTCTTTTGGCAACCGTTACCAAGTTTTTGTTTGGCCCTCGGAGCCTCCGACTCAGGATTCTCGGTGTCACCGATATTGCAGATAAGTTGCAGGATGACACTTCGGTATCACCGACCCATCTCACCTCGGAGCCACGGATTTTGCTATTCTCGGTGAACTGTGTCAAAATTCAGAAATTCCAATTTTCTTCAAGGATCCCTATGATAAAGGGGGGGAAATCATAAATGCTTTCATAAAAGTGAAAGGGGGAGAAATTATACTCAATGATCCCTTAGTCTCAAATGATCTTTATGTTCCCCACTTTTAATGACCCTTGATCTTTATGATCCCTTCTGATTCAATGATCTCTTTATCTCACCCTGTGTATGAACATTTTTGGTAATTAATGCCAAAGGGGGAGAAATGCCAAAGCTTCAATACACAGGGGATACACCAAAGGGGGAGATATAAAACTAAGGGGAAGAATATCAAAGCTTATTCTCGTATACAAGGGGAGCATACCAAAGTCTGTGCCTATCCATAGGGGGAGAAATATCATGATTACCCAAAGTGGAGAAACACTACTTAAGGGTGAGAGAGTTAATCAAATATTATTCTATAATTTAAGGAAAGAAAATATGCTTCAACTCTATTTGCCTACTTATGTTAGACTTGTCTCACCCTACCTGCTCCCAATATCTACATGCTAAGATTTAGGGGGACAGGAAGATTTACAATTTCATATTTAGGGGAGAAAGTTCTAAATGTCTTTGGAAACATATCAATCTTAATAACACCATTATCTTTTATGTGTTTTCCGCATATTGGTATTTTTGAGTTCTATTGCATTGGGTTTGTAGAATACTCTTGTGTTTTCTAACATTTTTTTCTCAAGTGTGTCTCTACTATTAGAATGGTCAAGAACTCAAGGTAAGTATATGCATCATATCCTTGGTCAAGATGATCTCTTGCTTCTTGAACATATTGTTTGCAAGAGTGTATTATTGAACATGGAGATACTTCATTCATATATATTCGATGCATATATCCAAGATACACATGACTTATCGTATCCCTTCTACTATGTGTGTGTCCATGCATTCCAAAGCAAGTATCCTCTAAAAGGATTGCACACATTTAGGGGGGGCATATCTTAGTCATGTGTCTCTGAAAGTCTTCATTATATCTTTGCATATATTAATTTGAAGCTTTGATTGTATGTTGTAATCAATTACCAAAAAGGACGAGATTGAAAGCACATATGCTTCCTTGCTGGTTTATATAATTCATGAAAAAATGCATTGTCTCTTGGACTAATAGTTTTACCTAGTTTGCTTCAGGTTTTAGTCCACAGAGAGTGTTGGCCAAGGATTGTGAGGATATTACCCAAGAAGAAGAAGAAGAATAAGAAAAGGAAAGAAGAGGATTGGCCAAGCTACTAGCATGAAGAATCCAAATTTCACTTTGTGAGGAAATCACTTTGAGTTCATAGGAAAGCTAATACTATTAAAAGGGGGTGAGGTAATGATGGTGAATGACATGCTCAAAATGCTCAAGTGCTAGCCACCAAAATCATTAACAAACTCTCCCACAAAGATTTTGCCTTAGACCAACCGCTTAAAATCGGAAGACCAACCTTTCCCATTCGGCCCTATTTAGCCAAAACCCTAGACACAGCATATGCCAAACCCATATCTCGCTACTACCAAGTTCTTCATATAGGTGCAACTGAGTTCAATGACCAACTCCATGTTGCCCCATTACAAGAATCAGAATTTTCGAGAATTGTACATCGGTCACAACGAGTGTAACTGCCCTTGGCAACTAATATCGGTACCACCGAGATTCCTATAACGGTCTCACCGAAAATGCTAAAGTGACCACATTTTGCACTAGTTGGTGCAACCGAGTTTGCACTTCGGTTTCATTGAGTTGGTCAATGATGTTGTAACGGTTGGATTCTTGGAGATGCCTATATATACTGATCCACCACAAGCCACTCGCAAGAGAAGCACTCAGAACAGACCCACACTTCCCTTATCAAATTTTCAAAGAGAGAACCACCTACCCTTGTGTTGAGGTCAAGATCATCCACTCCAACCAAATGGATCTTGATTTCTAGCCTCCCCAAGCTTCTTTCCACCCAATCAATCTCTTCAACCCAAATCTATGAGAAAGTGATTGAGTGTTGAGGAGACTATCATTTGAAGCACAAGAAAAAGGAGTTCATCATACTAACGCATCTATTACCTTTTAGAACGTGGTGCCTCCTAGATTGGTTAGGTATTTCTTGGGATCCTCCTTCTTCGTCATTGTGGACTTGAACTAAGAAGTTTGTAGGGGCAAGGAGGTTGCCTACTTCATGAATATCTACCCCGAGTAAGGCTAGTCCTCTATGGATGTAGGCCATTATGTTATAGATGAAGTTGCTACTTTCTAGACCCCTTGTGGGTGGATCCCTCCGTGGACTCTCGCGACCGTTACCCTCCGTGGGTTGAAGTCTGCATAAACATGGATGTACGATAGTGCCACCTACCGGAACCATGGGAAAATTCTTCGTGTATCCAATTGCGCTTGATCTTCCTTTCTCTACTCGTTAGTTTAACATGCATGTCTTTACTTTTCACTGCCATACTTGTTGATATGATTGTGAAGGGTGTGCTATACTTGCTAATCATGCTAAAATATGCCAACCAATTAACTTGTGAAAAGGTTAGGTTTTAATTTTGTTAAGTATTTTATTCACCCCCCCCGCTCTAGACGTCCCTTCTATCGATCCCACAATATCCTATGTGGCCATGTGAGCAAAGGTCAGTATGGCAGAGTGAGTGCTTTGTAATCTGCTAAGGTTATCAGGGATAGGTTGTCCAACGTCAACGAACGTATTTCAACTCAATGTGACTCTGGAGTTTATGTTCTTCGCAATCTCTTCAACCGCTTAAAAAGACTCGACAATGAAAATGTTGAACAAACTTTTGATCGTATCATTGATGTCTCCAACAAGCTTCAAGCACTTGTTGCCACTGACATCACCGACCATGAGGTGGTGAAGAAACTGTTGAGATGTAACACCTGAGACCGACGCTCCAAAAGTTTCCCATTTAAATCCGCTATCCCCGTGTGTTTTGTTTGGTTGTCGCATTCATCATCACATCATTGCATCATCAACATAGAATCGACACTCATTTTTGAAAACATGCATCTATCATCGTTGTTGGTTCTCTCTGTTTGTGTCATCGACCGTTTCGAGTCTGACCACACTCGCATGCGCCCGCAGCATCGATAAAATATTGTTTTCAAAAGTGCGTATAAAAATATTCTCAGAATGGGTCGGAAGTTGGTGAGCGGTCTCATTTTATTGTAGGTAGACCGCTTGCCAAATTTCATCGCATTCAGAGGTCGTTTGATACCCGAACCTTTAAAACCTATAGCGACATTATAGCCGGTCAAATCGCAGACGTGTTTCAATTTTCAAAAATGATACCAGGCTGCCCTTTTTTTCCTCTCTACTATGCCTAGCCCCTCTACATAGTGCACAGACCCGTTGCGTGCATCCGATAACTTCTCCAAGCCCGAACCGCTGAGTCATGACCGTTGGATCCGAATCAACCCTGTAATACCACAAACTATCATCCATTTTTGAATTGGACTCCCTAGCCTATAATTCTCGGTCGTACGATTGTGATCGGAAGGTCTAGATAGCCCCTACTTGTCACATCCTTATCTAGGAGTCATAGGAACAACATGTGTTTGCATCATGTTTCAATTTGGCATCAACTTGAAATGGGGAGCTAAAGAAACCCCAAGCTCACTTCGAATCAAAACAATTCAAATTTGGTGAAAATTCGACAAATCCAAAATGCCCACTAAAAATGTTCCCTATGTCTGGTAAATTTGGACATGATTATAACAGGGATCATTTCAATTATTTGAAGAATTATAGATATTTAAAATAAATGATAAAGCCTCTGAAAATACCAAATACAGCATTTGTCATTATTTTAGTTTTCAAATATCCTGAAACTTTTTGGATAAGTTTGAAATATTCAAACTTGATTATAGAAAATATTGGGATAATTTTGAGTTAACTTTTGTACCTGAAAATAAAATAATACAAATAACAGAAAGTAGAAAATAGAGAATAAAAAGAAATAGAAAGAGGAAAGGCTTACCTGGCCGCAGCCCACCAGGGGCAGCCCCGTCTTCTACCTCTTGCCACAAGGCAGAGGAGAAGCAGGGGACGGCGCCCGCGGCGGTGGCGCCACGCCACCTGCCTGCTTGGCCGCCCCCTCGTCGCACTAGCGAGCTAGAATACCTTGCTAGGGACATGCTGGCCCCATCTCCTCTCCATTTCCCCCTGGTTCCCCCTTTCCCCTCCTCTGCCAAGCGTCGCTGTAGCCGCCGCTCGCCGCTGCCGTAGCCTCCAGCTTCCCCTCGCCCCTCTGTCATGCCCCTGAGCATTGCCGCGACCCCCTGGTCCTCCTCGTGGTGCCAGAAGATCCCGAGAGCCCCTCGAAGCCGCCGTCGTGGTCATCTTCAGCCTCGGGACCCGCCGGAGCTCCATCGTCGATTTCGCCGTACTCGGGTCGTCCCCGAGCCCGCTAAGCCCCCTGCAGCTCTCCCAGTGAGCACCCCGTCCTCCTTCGTTTCTCCCCTAGTCTCTTCGTGCTCCCTAGCGTCCTCCCCGTCGTTGCCGTATGGGCGCCGCCGCGGAAACTGCTTTCCGGCAAGCCTCCGCAGACCCAAGCCCCCCCGGGCCAGCCCGCTCGATGTGGTCGAGCACGGGCTTTCTCCCAGTGCTCTCTGCGTGCTGATTTGAGCCCCCTAGCGGCTTCCGGCAAGCCTCCGCTGTGTTGGATGGTCGCCGGCGACCACCCTCCGGCCGGTGCCGACATGGCCGACCGGTTAGCCTCTAATCCCCCCTGTTTAATTAGCCAATGACGCTGACAGTGGGCCCCAGGGTGGGTCAAACCCCCTGGTCAGCGTGGAGGTTAAGCCTGAGACACTGACGTACGGGCCTCGCACGTCAGGTTTGACTCTGGCCCGGTCAGCTGACCAGCTGACGTCACAGTGACGTCAGGCTGATGTCATTTTCCCCTTTTCTAGTTTAAAAATAATTCCAAAAATTATTCAAAAGTTTCAAAATTCATATAAATTATTCTGTAAATCAGATGAAAATAATTTATATATGAAAATTTATCAGAAAAATCCAATGAATTCAATGGTGCTATTGTCATGCATGTTAGAGCAATCTAAATAGGTGAATAGTGACATTTACTAAGAGGTTAGTATATGGAATTGAAATAAAGAATGATTTTGAATCTATATTCAACTTCATTTCAAATCAACATGAACACTAGTTGCATTAGCTCATCCATACATACTATCATGCCATGATCATGCATCATATTGTTGCACTTGCGTGTGTTGATTGTTTTCTTATCTGCATTGCGGTAGGCCCTGCTTCTGAGGATACCCCTAAGTATCCCAACGAAGGAGAGAACCTTTCCACTACCCAGCAAGGCAAGCACCCCCTTTGATCATCCCGATAACATCCTACTCTCTCGCTCCTACTCTTGTTTATTGCATTAGGACAGTCGATCACATGTCAGTCATACACGATAGATGATCCTATTCTGCTGCATAACCTGACATTGTCATAGTAAATAGCTAAACCTTGCAACCTAGCATACCTAGCAGATGCTTGTGCCATGATGTGCTTAGCTTACGTTGCCTGCTATGCTTGCTATGCTTAGAGTTGTGTCAGGTCTGATTCATCTGGGTGATGAACTAAGTGAAACGATGTTGTTCTGATGTGGTGATATAATGATGAACTCAATTTGGTAAAGGTAGCGATGAGAGGCTATGTAGGAGTACATAGCGGGCTGTCTGATTGGGACCGTTCTTAGGAACTGAGTTCCGTGTGTGTGATCCAACACTAGTTACGACCACATGCTGGGCCCTGAAATATGACCCCGCTCGACTTATCATTCGATTAGTCCTTGGTCCAGGAGTTGCAAGTAGTTTCTGGTGTTTATAGGATGTTGGAGGCCGTGCGTAGCGCTGACCCTAGGGGTGGGTTACGACGCGGTAGGAAGTGGCACGGTGTACCAAGGGTCACCCGAATGGTGGGCTTGGTAACCCTGCGAACAACGTTTGGGGCCGTAGCGGAAACTTCGGGCGGACTTCCGTGCGGGTTCAATCTCAAGTAGGCGATAGCCTGGACTAGAGGTCTTATGTGATTGACGGTCGTGGCCGACTCCCTCGCTGGTCATCCGCTTGAAGGTTGCCGAGGTGCATGGTTTTATGAGCACACAGCGATAAGTGGCGAGAGCGTGTGTGAAGAAGTACTCCCCTGTAGGGTATGAAACTATTCGAATAGCCGCGTCCTCGGATATGGACTACTTGGAGAACTTATGCTGTTCATAGATAATCAAATGGATACTCATAAACATATCAAGACAAGTGTGACTACCGTGGATGGCACTCTCCCAGGAGAGGGAAGTGAATCCATGGTGATGTTTTGATGTGGAGTTAGTGGACTCATGTGCGATATCTAAACTTGTAACAAAGAGTTAAAATTTGAGTAGTGTAGGTTAGCCATGAGTCAAAGCTGGCATTGCTGCATAAACTCCACCACTTCCTTGATGATACATGAGCATGATTAGACTAGGTATGTTTTAAAGACTTGCTGAGTACGTTTGTACTCACGTTTGCTTAATAAATGTTGCAGATGAGACCTAGGACCCATTAGGTGGGTTCTATCTAGATGTCGACGATGCCGAATAGCTGGTGTCCCAGCTACGACCTTTTCCCTGTGGCGGGCTATAGATAGTCATGCCATGTGCCTTTTTACCCCTTTCATCTATCTGTACTCAGACAGCTTATGCTTCCGCTTGGTTTGTATGACTTGAGTGTCAGGTCATGTGACCCCTATCTGTAAGAAATATTATGCAAGACTCACCTGAGCCTCTTAAATAAAAGTCGTGTTGTTGTATGGTTATGTTGTGATGCCATGGTTGTATCTATGAATATCAGGCATGTCGTGCGTACGTGTGACGTGCAACGGTATGTATGGGATCTGACACCTAGTTGTCTGCCTTTAGTAGTACTCTTTACGGGAAACTGCCTCTTTGTGCTTCCATCGAGCCATGGTAGCTTGCTACTGCTCCGGACATATTGATTGACCGACATGTATCCTTCTTTGTTGTTGTGTCTGTCCTTTCGGGGAAATGTCTCGCAGTCTAATGGAGTCCTTGTAGCTTGCTACGACTCGTCTACACACCCTGAGGCCGACACCTGCATTGCTGGGTTACGTATGCCTGTTTCCGTACGGATGTGCCGCTTGGGTTCTATGACTAGATATGTCGGCCCGGGTTCTCTGTCGTTTGATTGCGAGCGACATGTTCACATTCGTGAGCCAAAAGGGGCAAACGGTCCCGGCTAAGGTAAGGCTGCAGCCGTGGAACTTATCGTGCGTGAGGCCGCAAAGTGATGTGATATGTTATAGTCTGGATTCATATGACTTAGGATCGGGGTCCCGACACTACTAACAAATCCCTACTATATATAAGTCCATTTCTAGCCTAGCCAAGACGCTTGTCCCATCCTCCGTCGCCGCCTCTTTCTTCCCCCACCTCGGGATCAGCTCCAGATCCATCCAACCAACCACAGCCGCTCCATTCCTCCCTCTGTTCCGTGGACGTGTCTACTACCCATAACCAAACCAAACCAGCGCCCACAGAGGCAGCCACCCGAGCTGTTTCTTCTCCTCGTCTATGACGCTCCGAGGAGATGAGCTCCCATGCACCTCCGCATCATCTTGCTGCCAAGGCCAAGCCATGGACACCACCAGGAGCTCCTCCATGCGCCTCCTACATACCTCGCTCTAGGTCGAGGGGAACACCCAAGCCATGCCCAAGGACCCCATCCAGCTTGCCGGAGCAACCAGCGCCGGCCAGCAGGTCTCCTTTTGCTCTGCCCTCTCTCTCTCTCTCTATTTCTTCTTCCTTCCCCAATCTTTTCCTCACAAAAGTCTCTGTTCATATTGCTTTCTTCGGCAACAGCAGAGTCGATGACACCAAGGACTGCAGCCTTCTATCAGCGTCGTCTCGTGCCGACCTCGCCGGTGAGATCCCGCTCCCGCGCATCCCCATTTCTCCCTTTCTTCCCTCTCTAACATTCCCTGCTCTCCCTCTCTTTTTGCTGCAGCAGGAACCATCGGAGCCCGCATGACTTGCTCCCCGGATCCACCACCTCACTCGCGGACCCGACGGCGCCATGTCCATGTCGGCCCTCGACCCCCTCCACCCAGCGCGCCCCCATGCCTGTGGACAAGCTCGCCCATGAGCACCACGCTAGTGACTTCGTCCGCCGGAGCCGCAGGTCCAGTGTCACCCTTCTCCTGGCCATCTCCTTCTCCTCCTCCCGTTTCTCCTCCCTAAGCTCTCTCATCTCTACTCTCCTTCTCTCTCTTCCCCCCCTCTCTCTCTTTCTCTTTCTCTATCAGGTACTGGTAGCCGCCGCGAAGCTCACATCACCGCTCGGAGCTCCAACCCAGCCACCCCTTGCCTGCATCTCGCCGCCTCGGACAAGTTCCTGGCCTCCCCCACTCGCAATGTCGCCATTCCTTGCACAGACCGGCGCCGCCACTACCTCAAGGGGCAACAAGTAACTAGGCGGCAAAAGTGGAACAAAGCATTAGTCACGAGGAGGGGAGGCCGGGAATGGGTCCACTTTTGCCGCCCAATTTACTTGGGGTATAGTCAGCCCCTTGTGTTGCAACATGGATATTTTTTTATATTGCAATATCATTGCTATTTAATTTAATGCACATATATACTTGGTAAAAGGTGGAAGGTTGGGCCTTTTTGTTGGTGTTCTGTTCCACTTTTGCCGCCCTAGTTACTTGTGTAATGTTGTTATGTTACATATTGTGTGCTCCTAACATGCTCGGGGTTGTTATGGGGACCCCCTTGATTTTCGTTTTGGGATAAAACTCTTCTGCAAGGCCCAACATTGGTTTTACCATTTTCCTATAACTAATAAAATTGCATAGAGACCCGCCGGCACCCGCGGATAATTAATCAACAATCATGGGCCAGCACTCGGCATGAGTGTTGGCCCAAAGTAGAGTCGTCTGCAGGGCCAACGCATGGCAAATTGGGAGATGTCTATCAAGCCACTTATGCTATGCTCATCTAGTCCTGTCCTGAGAACGAAATACGCAGCTCCTATCAGGTTCGTCGACATGCCGGGCGGCCTTGCTGGATTAGTTTTACCTTTCTCGAACGCCTTGTGCGAGGGATTCCGAGGATACTTTGGGCTATCCCAAGGTTGAGGTTTTCCAACAGAATTCCTAGGAGATCACGGGTTTTTCTACGGTCGAGGTTATTCGACGCAGCGTGTGGTTAGTTAGCGATGGATGAGTTGGAGCACCCCTGCAGGGTTAAATCTTTTCGAGAAGACATGCTCGAGGTTACGTGGCAACTTGGAAACTTTGTTTAAGACCCGGTCATAGAAAACTTGAAGTAAACTCAAATAAAATACACGAACTGTGTGTCTAACCTTGACTGTCTCTTCTTGTGAGTTTTGTATCCAAGAGAGAGCACAGTGTGGTAATTTTTGACGTAAGTAGGTGTTCAGGATCACTTAGTGATCATTACTAGTTCATGTCTATTATGCATAGACCACCCACCTTACTTTTTGTACTCATAAGTTATCCACTCAAATATATGCTTAGTTGCTTGCTACAACCTCACCACTTATCCATACCTCACCCATTAAGCTTTGCTAGTCTTGTTACCCTTGGAAATAAGATTGGTGAGTCCTTGTGGCTCACAGATTACTACAACACCAGTTGTAGGTACACGTAATTTGATGCTTGTTTGATTTGGAGTTCTTCTTCTTCTTCATTGATCTAGGAAGGGTTCCAGGCGGCACCCTGGGATAACTAGGATGGATGTCATTTTATCATTTGTTTTCGTCAGTAGTCGGACCCTTTTCTTGTGTATGGTTATTAAATATGTTGTTGTATTGATGTGATCTTGATGTAGCTTATGGGTGGCATAAGCCAATTCCATATACTCATCTCTTCTATACATGTACTTGTAATGATATCCATTCTTACGAAATGACGAGATGCACTTCTATCCCTGTTGAGGCCCTCGAGCCAAAATAAGGATAGGATCGCATCTTGGGTGTTATATGAGATCTCTTGATTCCTCATTCTATACACTAGCTTTGATGGTTCAAGAGCATGGAGACTACAAGTCACTTGATCCTACTGATATTCTTGAGAGACTCAAAACTCATGAATTCCAACAAGCCCAGAAAAGAGACCTCTACGGGCCAAGCTAGGGAAGATCTCGTGCACTGAAGGCCAAGGCAAATTCCTCATCTGAAGAAGAATCTGATAGTAGTCTTGGTGACCCTGAAGTACTGAGTCCGAAGCTGGCAATGCTTGTGAGGAAATTCCAGAAGTTCTGAAGGAGAGGCCGGTTTGGAAAATCATTAAGAAGTGGCATGCAGAAATTAGAATCTTCATCAAGAGACTACAAGAAGAGAACTTGCCACAAATGCAAGAAGTCAGACCACTACATCGCTGATTGTCCTCTCTGGGAAAAAGAAGAAGAAATACAAGGATGACAATTCTAATGACTCGAAGAAGAAGAAGACGTTCGCAAAGTCATCATCTTCAAAGTCATCATCGCACAATAAGTAAAGTTGCAAAAAGGCTCGATCTTTCATTGGCAAGAAAATGGATTCTCAAGAAGAATCTGAAGAATATGAAGAATATGAGGAATCTGAGGAGGATTCAGACTCTATTGTGGCGAGCCTTGCTCTTGCCACTGCTTTTGTCAACAAGTTCATTTTCAACAAATAGGAAAATCATGACATCAACGAATCTGGCGTCAAGGACGATGACTATTGTAACAACCCAAGATCAAGATCTACAATAGTTTATGTTCTGTTCATCCTTGCATGATATATGGGGTGTTTTTTCGCGTCATGCATCATATTCATTAGCTTGTGCTTGTGTCTTTTATTTCCTTCTGTTATTACCAACTTTGTGCCCCATTTCAAGTTCATCTCTTGTTCAACTTTGACCTAGAGCATGCTCACACCCTAGTTCCAAACCCCTAGTGTAACTTCCTTCTTCTCACTGTTCTTTATTCATTTTGAGGTACACTTTTACTTCTTCCATCCATGCTAAATCATTTCCCATAAACCCTTCATATTGTATTCAACCACCCTCTTAGTTTCAACCCATTTAGGCTTCATTTAAATGAGTTTCCAAATTCAAGAATATTGAATTAATTCGACATGTTTGATTTTTTAACTCTTTTAAATATTCTCCTAAATGTTCATATTTAACTTTGCATGTGTTAAACCATCTCCTGATGATTTCATCCCTTTTATGTTTTTTTGGTTTGACTTTTGGATTTAAACAACTGGAATTCAATTCAAACTTGTTTAAATTTATAGTCTGTAAAATTCCCAAACTATTTTTATAAAATCAAGCATCAAGTTTCATTCCCAAAAATATATTTTTCTCTACCTACCTCCACTTAAGTCCCTTTGTGCTTTTCTCTTTATATTTTGTCTTATCTAAGAAATAGAGAAGGGGAAAGATAAATCAGACAAGAAAGGGCAGAAAGCCCACCTGCACTTACCTGTTTGATCTCAGCCCATAGCCCACATGGACACCTCTTCTTCCTTGCTTTCGTCATCCTGTACAAACCAGCAGGGCATTTTCCTCCATCACCTGCGGCTTCAATCAGACGGCTCCGCAGTGTTCCCTGGGCTCCATATAAAGGCCCGTGCCCTAGCCCTAGCTCTCCTCGTTCCGTTTTCCACTTCTCCCCCCTTTCCCGTCGCCGAGGTAAGCCTCCCCCGCCATAGCCGTCGCCATGAACAGGGAGAGCTCGTCCTCGAGCTCCACCTGATCCACTCAACTTCGAGCCCCTCTAGCGCCGCCTACAACATCGTCTCGACGTCCGTTGTCCTCCTACTGCGCGCGCGCTTCCTCAAGGACCCCGAAGGCTCCTTCGTCGATGTCCTCTTCTCTGCTTCCCCTGCTTCGTCTTTGTCACGCTCCTGAACCACCTCCATCGATGGCTAACGCGTCTTGTTGCCGTCTCTGGTCGCCGACAAGCTCGTTCAACTCCAGCAACACCCCTTGGTGAGCGGTCAACCCTTCCAGCCCCTCTCTGGTATAGCTCCATCGCAGTAGACGCCGAACCCGTAGCGCCCGAGGCCACGTCCGCCATGGATGACCATGGCAGTGAGCTCAAGCTCGTGACTTGCCCCTTGCTGGGCTTCTGTCATACCCCTTTTCCCCTCATGCACTCCTACACGTTCGCCTCAACACCCGTAGCTCACGCCCCAGGGCATCGCCAAGCCCCGCACCGTAGCCTCCGAGACAAAAACAAGCTCATCCTCGAGCTCCGGCTCCCGCAGATTTGCACGCGCATGCCCACAACAACAGCCGCTCGCTTCATGTGCATGCACACCGTTTTCCACGCGCCTGCCGACGACTAACAACAGCGATCTCCGCTGCGTTTGCTCGCCATGGCCGTGAGCTTGTCTGGCGCATCCATGGCTGAAGCTCGCCATTTGTTTCGTTTGGTTTTTAAGAATGGGAGCTCTCTCTTCTGATGACAACATTGCCAGTCGAGCTGGCTATCCTAGGGCACACTAATCCCAGGGGTCTGGGTTTCGAATCCCACGCGTCCCTATTTTTTATTTTTCGCGAACATCAGGTTCGTTGAAGTTTTCAGCTACGTTAGCTATGTCCGTTTGACAAGAACGCCCGGCTTTTGTAGTGGTTGGCAGTCGACGCACACATCCTGGATGTTTGGGGTTCTAATCCCAGAGTCCCCCTCTTGTTCTTATGTTTAATTTATTTCCTGCACACACACACACACTTCGGCCAAATCCTCCCTGGCCACTTCAGGGTACTGCAATCTGGCCCAATCATTTTTTTGTCTCTGTGAATTTATAATTATCCGGGCATTTCAGAATTTCAGAAAAATGCCTTTATTTTCAATTGCTTGTAACTAACCGTACATCGTATTAAAAAAATTCATACATGTAAAATGCTTACAATTTCATGTAGTTTCACAATTTTCAACTTTCATGCATGTTAAAAATATGTCATCTTGTTATTTGTTTAATACGTAAATACTATGTGAAAATGATTTATTTCATAACTAATTAACCGTAACTCCAATCAAATATTTTATATCTGTAACATGGCTAGAAAAACGTATAGAATCACATGGTCCACTTTATTTTCATGTTTAATCAATATAAATTTGTGTTAGGACAGATCTGGACCAAATTCATAATTTGCATATGAGGTCATCTCGGAAGTGCTATATGTTGCTTTCGGCCTCATTTAAAATGCCTAGATGATGTAGTTGTGTATGCTTCACCTCTTTCCATGGTGAACAATATTTAAGATGATTGTTTAGTTAAACAACATTAAATAGGTTTCTCTTAATATGGAGAGTTATGAATTTGTTATGTGTATGTTCCCCTTCTCCATTAAAATTGTTTAATTCCATCTTCTCCTTATGCCATGACCACTGATGTTCAACAACATTTATTCTTGACGAGTAAATAAACAAGAGTGAACTAAATGATTTCAACGTGGAGTTTCATCAATATGCAATTCATTGAATATTGAACTTCACTTAATGTGTAGTACTTGAGTGTTGTGCTTTGCCATGCCTTGTATAATTAAACTGGACATGTATCATATTAGTTTGTGCATCATGTCATGCATATGTTGTGGTGTTTATCATGTGTCGATTATTGTTTCTGGATTACTTCTTCTCGATAGAGTTTTGAAAGCGTTCGGAGTGTGAGGATTCGTTCTTCTTCCAAGTGGGATCTCAGGCAAAATGACCATTTCCCCGAATACCACTATTATCATTTTTATGCTAGTTGCCTCCCAACATTGCCATGAAAAGCCTCTATCTTTCCGCCTGCTCAGCCCTTCTTATAGCATTGTTAGTTGTAGGTGCAGGTTGTTTCCATGTGACAACATGGATTTATTGAGATGTCACCATATTATTGCTATTTAATTTAATGCACATATATACTCAATAAAAGGTGGATGGCTTGGCCTTTTGCTCGGTGTTTTATTCCATCGTTGCTGCCCTAGTCACTTGTGTACTGGTGTTATGTTCCATATTGAGCGCTCCTAACATGCTTGGGGTTGTTATGGGGACCCCCTTGATTTTATTTTTTAGGATAAAACTCTTCTAGCATGGCCCAACTTTGGTTTTACCCTTCTCCAACCTAATAAAACTTGCATAGGGACTTTCTGGACCCCGTGGATAATTAATCAACAACCCGGGCTAGTGCTCCTCCTGAGTGTGGGTCCAAAATGGCAGTAGCTGGGGCCACCAACGAATGTTCCAACAATAAACTTAGCCAATCTGGTTGTGTCCTGAGAATGAGATACACGGCTCCTATCGGGTTTGTCGACACATTGGGCGGCCATGCTGGATTTGTTTTAACTTGCTCAAACGTCTTGTGCACGGGATTTAGAGGACACTTTGGGCTATCTCAAGGTTGATATTTCCATTGGGATTCCACGAATACTATAGGTTATCCCACGGTTGAGGAATTCCAATCCAACTGGTGGTTAGTTTGTGATGGATGAGTTGGAGCACCCCTGCAGGGTTAAATCTTTTTGAGAAGCCATGCCCACGGTTATGTGGAAACTTGGAAATTTTGTTTAACACCCGGTCATAGCTAACTTGAAGTAAAATCAAAAAAAATTCACCAACCGTGTGCGTAACTGTGACTGTGTCGACTCGTGAGTTCTGAACCGAACGAGAACATGGTGGGGTTATGTTTGACGTAAGTAGGTGCTTAGGATCACTTAGTGATCGTTCTAGTTCACGTATGTTATGCATAGTCCATCATATTTATTCTTTCTCTCGTAATTTAGCCACGGAAATAAATGCTGAAGCTTGCTGCAACCTCACTGCATAACCATAATTCACCCATCAAGCTTTGGTAGTCTTGTTACCCTTGGAAATGAGATTGCTGAGTCCCTGTGCCTCACAGATTACTACAACAACTGTTGCAGGAGCATGTAATGTCATGCTTTGACGTGAGTGTGATACTTGTTTGATTTGGAGTTATTTTTCTTTGTCGATCATAGGATGGGTTCCAGGCCGGCAGCCTGGGATAGCAAGGATGGATGTCATTTTATCGTTTGGTTTCATCTGTACTCGGACCCTGCTCTTATGTATGATGTTTGAATATGTTGTATTGATGTGATCTTGATGTAGCTTGTGGCGAGTGTAAGCCAATTCCATGTACTCATCTCTTTGTTACATGTACTTGTAACGATATTCATTCTTGTGAAATGACGAGATGAGCTTCTATCCATGTCGAGGCCCTCTGGCCAAAATAAAGATAGGATCATTTCTTGGGCACTACAACAATACTCCCACCTATTGCTTCATGGCAAAAGGTGCCAATGCATGCATAGAATGCCCCATCGTTGATGACACAAATTATTCTAAGTGGAAAGTCCTTATGAAGAAGCACCTCCTATCGATGAACAGCGAGTTATGGGCTATTACAGAATTAGGACTGACGGATCTCTACAAGATGGCCAATGCTGAGGACATTCGTAAGTACACTCAACAGGATGGTCACGGAAGTAATATCATATGGTCTAGCTTATCAAAGGTCATGTTCGAAACCATCTGTCATCTCCAAAATGCGAAGCTCATCTGGGATAGGATCTCGGACAACAATGGATGCTATCGAACTCGTCAGAATTCATGTTCATGGAATACAAGAATTTCCTCAAATCCAAGAAAACAGATTCGGTTTAATCTTCTTCATCTATATGCCTCATGGCAAAAGGCTCCAAGGTACTCAATAACCATTCCTCATCTGAATCTAGTGAATATGAATCTGATGAAAACCTCAAACCTAGCTATTCCAAACTTGCTAATATTGCCGCTAAACAACAAACTACTTTGGAAAGGGTTCGGAAATTGCCAGAAAAAAGCAAGGACATGTTGAATGAGGTCATACTCAAACTCTGACTAAGGACCTTGAAAATCTTTAGTCTAAATATGATAACCTTCAAAGTCGTCATGATGCTCTCTTAGTAGATCATGAAAAGCTTTCTTATGAATTTATTCAAAGAAAGCAGGATCTCGAGAAACTAAGAGTGACTTGTGAGGATCTTTGAAGGGAAAATGATTCCACACTTGCTCAATAGATCAGTAACACTGAGGAAGATTTCGTTCCACCTTGTTTGAAATGCATCGAACGTGAAACTGCTAATTCTTCACCTGAAAGTTCAAATGCTTCTATTGCTGCAAATTCTTCAACCATTTATGTGGTCATAAATTCCTCATCTGAGGGTACCACAAGTGTCATTAATGAAAATGCAGGGTTGAAGGAATTGTATGTGACAGGAACATACAAAAGTCTCAAAGGGCATCAAACCCTTTGTGATGTGCTCAAAAAGCAGATTGACCAAGAACCCTAGGAAAGAGGGTATTGCATTTGATAGGAAACTCATTACTGATGGATCCTATTGGAAACCTTAGAAGTATCCCAAAACCACATGGGTTGCTGCAAAAGGGCCTCATGTAGATCCATCTACTTTATCTGGTTTTACTTGTGAGACTTCATATTCCTTTGATGAGTCATTTGACTACAACTATAAACTGTTCAAAAATCAGAATGGTGAAGTATTTGCGAGGTATGTTAGAACTAACTATAGGAACGGTTCCCCTATAAGGAAAATTTGGATTCCCATGAGATGCTTCGAAAGTCTTCAGGTGAATGTCCTCATGACACGACCCATGAAGAAAAGGAACCCCAGATCAATTTCCCCATAAGGACCAAAGTATTCACTTGGACCAAATTCCTCAAATGGTCAAACGTCATATCATTCTCATGCTAACGCATCTGTTTCATGGGGAAAATCTAAGAGTTATGAATATGTGCATTATTATTCAAATCGTTATGTTCATAAGTCCTCGAGGAATTTATCTACTTATTCATATGAGTACTCTACCCCCTCTCCTGTGAAACGAAGTGCACTAGCTTCACTGCCTCCCATATCATATGGAGCTCGTAGAATGATGAAATCTTTGCCACCCCTTCAGATGTGAGTGGTGAAGAAATTGAACTAATATCTTATGTAGGGTCAGGTCTCCACACGAACTTGAATGCCAGATGATTTTGCTGGAGACCTGAGGAAATATTTGAAAGGACGCAAGCTAATCATACAAAATTGAATTCCTCATTTCTCATGTCCTCACACTACTTTGCATACTCTGTTGTGTGATGAAATTCTACCTAACAAATTTGATGTCATATTCTTCACTCCGGGGCATATGCGTTCATGTGGAGATCCCGACTCATAAGTCGTGATCACCGAATGCACGTGCATAGTGATCCCCGGGATCAATGCTCACTGAGCACACAAAAACTGGAATACAAGAGTCTTACATCCTTACATACCGTCTTAGACAAATAAAGACCATGAAGGTCAAGTCTTACATAGATAGGACCACAAGGGCCAAACACTTAAATAAAACAAGCAGCGGAAATCTTGGTCCAAAGCGTGAACCCATGCCATCTGACTTAAACCTACAGTCATTCTGACTGGGAAGCGTCCTACTTCGCATTTTCGTCACCAACGTACTCTTCCCCATAATCCTGCTCTTCCATGCCTGGCCAATTAAATAACCAGTGGCAAGCCAATGAGTACTTTGAATGTCCTCATAAGGAACCCATGTTAGAACAAGGCAATAAGCTAATTTTTAATGCAATGACATGATCAAGTAACTATGTAACCATGCCTCAATAGTTGGCCGATATCCATATGAACAAGTCATAGATATCATCATAAATAGGGGGTTGAACATCTCATGTTCAGTCATCATGTTAAGTCATCTGACTTATCTCAAGTATCATCTCTATGTCGTCCACACACGCACACCGAGTTTGTGAAAACATCGGACGAAGTTTTGCTAGGACCTCTAACTGTCCCTGACCATGGACACGAATATTCGAATAATTTTACACTCTGCAAAGGTTGCACACTTTACCCACAAGACTCGAGGAACTTCCGTGTCATCCACGACTCGTGGTATATATCATACCCAAGGTAAGCACCCTAACAATGTCTTTCCCCTAACGATACAAAACAAAGAGTCCACTTGATTGGTACCCAGCCCTCATGATGTACATCATACGAGCCTCGCTCCAGATCGTACCATCCATGAAGGGACCAACGACGTGCCCGGTGCATGTGAAGATAGAGCATGATCGTCCATACCGACACAACCTTGTATCAAGAGTGACCACTTCACTCCCGCCACTAGTAATGCGGACTCTATGCTAGTACCCATGAAGGTAATCAACAAGGCCCCGTCCCATAAGGTGTATGGTGGTTGTGCATGTACGGTTGGGACGCTCGGCAAATACTAAAACTCTTCGTTTTTGAAAACGCACCCTCAACTTATTCCGGTACACCACTACTTTCTCAAGTGGTTACCCCAAATCATCATCATCTCCCTCGGGCATTAGTGGCACCCGACGGGGTTGTCGAAAAGTGTTTGAAATCACTTGTTTGTTTCCATCACCATGCATAATCTCGATCCCACTTGCGTAGCATCTACTAGCAACCTAACTACTCCCACCCGCACAACCCTCATAAGGAGGTAGGGTCATGCATTATGCAAGTATCAATCGTAAAAGTAACAGAGGCATCCCACCGAAGTGGTCACCACATCACCATGATCAACATGATAAAAATAAGTGCTATATCCCATGCAAATAAAAGGGTTCATAGTGATGGTCAAAGGGTTGCTTGCCTGACTCAACAATGTCTTCAGGGTATTCAAAGTCTTTGGGTCCAACTCCGTCGTCAACAACGCAATCTATCGTCCCGATAAATAATGATAATAATAAGCATCACACAAAAACATAGCACAATAATCTACTACTAAAATGCTACCCTACTCTGATAAATACTGAAAACTATTCTAAGAATATTTGTCTAAGGTTTTGGGATGAAAAAGGTTTTCAAAATTATTTTTAACAATGGATAAAAATGCCCAAAAGAGGTTTTAAAATAAAATAGTACATAAAAGGTTTCCACGAATTTACACAAATGGCACTATTAATTGCTACACATTATTTAAACATTTTGGGTGGAAAAATTATTGACATTGGAATTTCATCTGTAGGTGTGGGATTTTTGGAAAATCCCACAAAGAAGGAAAAGGAAAAGGGGCACTATGCCCTGGGCCAGATCTGGCCGCAATTGGGCCGGCCCAGAGCAATCCAACCCCAGGCGAACCGAGTGTTCGCGCCACGCCAGGTTTGAACCTGACAGGCGGGCCCCATGGGATAGAGAGAGGGAGAGAGAGGTGGGAGAGACAGAGGCTGATAGGTGGGGCCTCCCAGTCGGGTCTGTCTCCCACCTAGGAACCGAGGGGAGGGAGGCTCACCAGCGGCGAAGCACGACACTGCAAGGGGAGCAGGGAGCGGAAATGGGCCCAGTGTCGAGCCATCAATCTCCTGGAGGTGGAAGGGTGGCCGGAGGTGGTCTGGGTCGCCGGCGGCAAGGAGGCCTTGGTGGATCGGGTTCAACCTTGAACGCCCGTCTTGGCCTACAAATCGAACGGGAAAGATGGGGAAACGAATCAAGGCACCTAGGGGAGACCAAAGGGACGGAAATGAGGGCCGGGGAGGCTCTATACCCGGAGATCGGCGGCGGCGTTGCCACGGTGAGGTTCGGCTCGATCCCGAGCGCAAGGGCTTTGGGCGTGCGATTGGGAGTGGGGGAGGAGGAGAAAAGGGAGAAAGGGGCCCCGGGGTGCCTTTTTATTAGCGAGGGCACGGTGCAGCATGGACCGTGCGCCGGCGAGCTTAGGGCTGAGGACAGAGGCCACGGGCGGAGGAGCGGGTGTGCATGCGGTCCTTCTCGGACCCGTCCATGACTAGGGGAGACAGAGAAGAGAGGAGAGAGCGCGTGCATGTCAAGCTCGGGTTGGCCGAGACAGTGGCGCTCGGCACGCGCGAGAGGAGGGAGAAGATGGAGGAGAGAGGAGGGGGCCGACATGGCTAGCGTGTCCCGGACATCGAGGGGGCCAAGTGGCGAGAGGGGGAGGCCCTAGGCAACCGGGGCCATGCAATAGACGGCGGCTACAGTGTGGTCGGGCAGGGTAGCACGCTCTGTAGCACGCGTTTGGCATGCCATGGCATGCCAACGGTGTCCTGGGTGCAGGCATAGGTGTCTAGGTGGTCTAGGGGGAAATAAGAAAGTTGGGAATTGCCTTAGTTGCTCTGGTGGGTAGCTTATAATATAAAGGGAAGGGGGGAGAGAGATTCTTGCTGTCGAGAGAGGTAAATGTGGGTTTTAGCCCACTTATCCATTGAGTCTTGGCTAGAGAAAGTTACTCAAGGTGCAATGCAACACTACAAGGTTGTGGTAAAAAATAAGTAAAGGAGAATAGCAGAAGGGGGTCAAACATGGTTTTTACCACCTAGGAAAAAAGTGTTTGATGATGGTTTGGCTAAGCAAGTGGAGTTTGCTTGTATCCATGAGTTTTAACAGGGTCAAATGGTGGTTGGAAATAGGGCTAACCACCTAGTTTGATCTTGATTGAAGAAAGTTCACAAAGTAACTTTGTGAAGCCTAGAAATCAATAGAATCATATTCCTGTAGATCTAGGTATGCCTTTCCATTCTCCTTTATGCACCACTTGGTGTGGCATCCTTAATTGGGTAATGCAACGTGCCCACAAAGTTTGGGGTCAAGAGAAGAAACTTCATAATGTAAAGTTGTTCAAATTTGAATCCGGACAGGAATGGTTTTGGAAAATTTTGATGAAGCAAATCAATTGGGATTGAGACGAAACTTTGCAAGATAATCTCATATGACAATTGTGACTTGCTGGAATCTTTTTGGAATTTATTGAGAATATTTCTAATAGAAATATTTCAAAAGCTTGAATTGGACGGAAAGGGGATTGAAGGGTTTTGCCCATGGTTTTGAACATGACCATGTGTTGAAACTCATATATATGGAAAATATATGTCCACTGAGTTTCCCTAAATTTTCTCAAATATTTTTAAAGCATTAAAATAATTTTTCCCTATGAAAAACCATTTCTAGCCTTAAGGAAAAGATTTAAATAAAATAGTAAAATAATCTTTAAAATTAATATTTGGTGGTTTTGGGGAGTCATATATATAGCATGTTTCAAATAAGCTTTGGGGGGAAAAGGATCCACCCAATCTAAGGACTTGCGGTGCAAACATCAACTCAGGGGGTGAAAACCTTATTTGAATAAATCCTTTTTGGTCAAAATAATATTTGATAAAAATAGTTTTGGGTACTATTCACATGGCATGATCATTGGGAAAGAAGTTTGGATCAAGGAAGATGAATACGGAGAGGAGTAGAACCTAAGAGTGCCAAACATAATAAACCAAAGAATCAATCAAACAATAATACAAACAAGCATGCACTCAAAAAGTTTAATTGGCTCCAAATTTTGTACATCCAAGCATAGCAAAGTGATACAAACACAGGGTGTGACAGACCTACCCCCCTTACAAGAATCTCGTCCCCAAGATTCCTAGGGTAAGCGCTAAAGAGATAAGGGAACTCGGATCTGAGATAGTATTCACGCTCCCAGGTTGCTTCTGCTTCAGTGTGGTTGCTCCATTGGACCTTGAGGTACTTGATGGTGCGGCTTCGGGTGCAACGCTCCGCTTCATCCAGAATACGGACTCGCCTCTGATGATAAGTGAGGTCTGGCTAAAGGTCGATGGCTTGATGGTCGATGTCCTTGTAGAGGTCAGGCCGGTTGGGAACTTGAAGACACTTTCGAAGTTGTGACACGTGAATGACGTTGTGCACATCTGACAACTCAGAAGGTAGCTCTAGCTGGTAGGCAACTTCTCCTCGCGTTGCGGTGATCTTGAAGGTGCCGATGTACCTTGGTGCTAGCTTTCCCTTGACTTGTAAATGCTTGGTTCCCTTGAGGGGCGTGACTCGGACGTAGACATGGTCACCGACATAGAAGTTCACTTCTCGGTTGTGAGAGTCAGCGCAACTCTTCTGTCTTGACTTGGCGGTCTCCAGACGTTCTCGGACGAGTTGAACTTGCTCCTCTACTTCACCGAGGATATCTGGTCCAAAGACCAATCCTTCTCCGGTTTCTGACCAGTTGAGGGGAGTACGACACTTCCATACAATGCCACAAATGGCGCCATCTGAAGAGTTGACTGATAGCTGTTGTTGTAGGAGGACTCGACAAATGGTAGGCAATCTTATCACTGGGCCCCATATGCCAAAACACAAGCGCGGAGCATATCTTCGAGTACCTGATTTACTCGTTCTGTCTTCCTAGCGATCTGGGGGTGAAAAGCGGTGATGAAGGAGAGCTTGGTTCCCATTGCTTCTTGAAACTTGTTCCAGAACCTTGAGGTGAATTGGGTGCCTCGATATGACTATATCTCCGTAGGAACTCCATGAAGACTCATGATACGCTCGATGTAAAGGCTGGCTAGCTTGTTACCATCATAGGTGGTCTTGACGGGAATGAAATGGGCCACCTTGGTCAGGTGATCGACAATGACCCAAATGGAGTCATGTCCTTTGCTTGACCTTGGTAATCTTGTGATGAAGTCCATCCTGATTTTGTCCCACTTCCATTCAGGCACTTTGAGAGGTTGCAATAGCCTAGTGGGTCGCTGATGCTCAGCTTTGACTCTCTAGCATATGTCACACTTGGCAACAAAGGTGCCTATCTCCCGTTTCATGCCCTGCCACCAGAATCTTGTCTTGAGGTCTTGATACATCTTGGTTCCTCTAGGATGGATGGAATACAGAGTGTCATGAGCTTCTTGCAAGATCAAATTCTTGTTCTCTTCTTTGTTGGGTACACATATGCGATTCCCGAACCATACGTCTCCTTGCTCATCCACTAAGAATCCTAGGGCCTTGCCTGCCTTGATCTTCCTCTTGATGCCTTCAATGCTCTCGTGTCCCTTCTGAGCTTCCTTAATATCATCCACCAAGGTAGGATTCACTTCGAGGTTGGCGAGGAATCCAGGTGCATCTAGTTCCAAGCCAAAGCTTTCAAGCTTTTCATACAATGCAGGCAGCCTTTCCTTGATCATAGCATTCAAGGAACAAGCCTTTCTGCTTAAGGCGTCTGCTACTACGTTAGCCTTTTCGGGGTGGTATTGGACACTAAGGTCATAGTCCTTGATAAACTCTAACCACCTCCACTGCCTCATGTTCAATTCCCTTTGAGTAAAAGTATACTTCAGACTCTTGTGGTCTGCGTACATCTCACATCACTTCCCCAGAAGGTAATGTCGCCATATTTTCAAGGCGTGAACTACGGCTGCCAACTCAAGATCATGAGTAGCACAGTTCTCTTCATGAGGACATAGCTGTTTGGATGATATGCTATGACTCTGCCTTCTTGCATCAGAACACCTCCAAGCCCGGTTCTCGATGCATCACAATATATCACAAACTCCTTGTGAATATCGGGGGTGACCAAAACTGGGGATGTGGTTAATCTCTTCTTGAGCTCGTGGAAGCTTTCTTCACAATTTGGCGTCCATTCCAACTTCTTGTCCTTCTTCAAAAGCTGGGTCATGAGTCGGGCAATGATCGGAAATCCTTCGAAAAACATGTGGTAATATCTCGTGAGTCTGAGGAAGCTTCTCACTTCCTTCACGTTGGTCGGGGTTGCCATTCAGTTATGGCTTCAATCTTGGCAGGATCCACTGACAATCCTTCTGCAGTCAACACATGACCTAAGAATCCAACTTCATGCAGCCAGAATTCACACTTGCTAAATTTGGCATAAAGCTGGTGCTCTTGAAGCTTGTCTAGTACCAATCTCAAGTGTTTTTCATGCTCTTCTTCAGACTTGGAGAACATGAGTATGTCATCAACGAAGACGACAACAAACTTGTCCAAGTACTGCATGAAAACCTTGTTCATGAAGTACATGAAGTAGGCAGGGGCATTGGTCAACCCAAATGACATGACCGTGTACTCATACAGGCCATACTGCATTACAAACGTCGTCTTCGGAATGTCTTGGGGTCTAATCTTCAACTGGTAGTACCCAAACCCAAGGTCGATCTTGGAAAACACCTTGGCTCTGCTTAGTTGATCGAACAGGTCTTCTATCTTGGAGAGTGGGTACTTGTTCTTTATCGTGACTTCATTGAGAGAATGATAATCGACACATAGTTGGATAGTTCCATCCCTCTTTGACACAAATAGAATAGGTGATCCCCAAGGATAGGCACTAGGGTGAATGAATCCTTTTCTGAGCTGCTCTGCCATTTGCTTCTTCAATTCAGCCAACTCTTCGGATCCCATTCTATAGGGCTTCTTGCAGATGGGCCCTGACCCGGGCATTAGCTCAATGATGAACTCAATGTCGCGGTCAGGAAGAATTCCAGGAAGCTCATCAGGGAATACATCCGGGTATTCACATACCACTGGCACTTGATCCAACTCAATTCCCGACAGACAGTTAGCCTAGGGGGCTTGAGTGGAGGCGGGGTTGGGAACATACTTGACTTCAACTCCTTGACTATTGGTCATGGTAACAATATTCTTGGCACAGTCTAACAAGCCTTGGTGCTTGGTTAACCATTCCATGCCGAGGATCACATCCAAGCCTTCTAACTTCAGGATGATAAGGTCTGCTAGGAAGTCTACCCCGTTGATGTTAATCTTAACTCCTTTACAACCTATCCCAGACTTCATAACTAATCCCAGGGTTTGAATCAACATACGACTACCCAGGGGTGTAGGCTCCATGCCACTCATTAGTGAAAACTTTTGCATGACAAAATAATGTGAAGCTCCACAATCAAACAATACTGTTGGTGGGGTTGAGTTGATGAGGAACATACCCAGTATGACGTTAGGGTCTTCCTAGGCTTCCTCAGCGGTGACGTGATTCACATGACCTTTTCCATTGTTGGGATGGTTGCGAGGAGTTGGGTTCCTTGGTGGCGCTCCATGGCCTTGACCTTGGTTTGGTGCATTGGGCATGGTGCATCTGGCTTCTTGTTGGGGCACAACCTAGAGATGTGTCCTGGCTGACCACATCCAAAGCAAGTGACTTGTCCAGGGTTGTTGTTGTAGTTCCCGCCGCCATTGTTGGTATTGGAGTTGTTGTAAGCTGGCCTAGGATTGACATACTACTGAGGCTGGTAGCTCGGACGAGGTGCTGGAGGTCTAGCCTGCTATGGCTGATAGGTTGGCTTGGCTGGGGCTGGCTGCAAGCAGCAAGGATTCTGGTTGCTGGAACTATCCTTGCTAATCATCTTGTGCTTGCGAGTGTCGTCTATGGCACGACACTTATCTTCCAGCATGAGGGCCTTGTTCACCAGTTTGAAGAAGGTCCGATAGTCGTAGACAATGAGCTGATACTACAAGGTCTGCTGAAGTCCTTCCATGAAACGTTCCACCTTGGCAGCCTCTGTGTTGACATCTTTAGGTACATACATTGACAGCAGGTTGAACTTCTGCAGGTACTCCTTGACAGAGCCACTTCCTTGCTTTAGCTCTCAGAATTCTCTCTTCTTGATAGCCATGATCCCAGAAGGAATGTGGGCGGTGCGGAATCCTTCCTTGAAGTTATCCCAAGCGATCACACGATCGCCTTGCATGACCTTGAATCCATCCCACCAGTTGTGGCGGTTCCTCCGACGTAGTGAGAGGCACACAACACCTTCTCACGATCCTCATTGCAGTTGACCAATGCAAGGAGGTCCTCAATGGTACGGATCCAGTCGTCAACATCCAAAGGTTCAACAATCTCACTGAAGGTTGGGGCCGAATTCCTCATGAACTCAGACAGAGTGGAGTGGCCATTGCCATTCCTGCCTTGCTGCTAGTTGTTCACAAGGACTTGGGCCATTTGCTGGATAGCAGTGGTGTTGGCTTGGCATTCTGCCCAGAGAACTTGGAGAAACTGAGCTATGGTCATGTTCTCCGGTAGAGGTGGTGGTGGGGGGGGGAATGTTGCCTTGTGGCTGCTCCCGATATCCTCCAGCCTGAGCAGACCCACCAGCTCCTTGTTGCTGATGGAGCTGTTGCGGGTTGGTGTTGTGCGCTTCAGGGTTGGTGATGGAGCTGTTGCGGGTTGCAGTCACCATCCTACTTGGAGCAGCTAAGTCAATCAACTGGAATAGACGATAGGAAAAAGCAATAACGGAGGAAGCGCACCTAAGGGGGTTGGTCGAGTGCAAGTGTGGTAGAACAAAGGTCGAAAGACCAACACATATATTAAGATAACATAGACGATGGAGTCACTTACATGTTGCCTAAGGCAAAAGCACAACTTGCATTGGAACACAAAAAGCAAAAACAAGCAACAAGCACACATGGTTTCATATGAACCATTACACGGACTCGACTTCACATGAGGGGTACATGACTGATCCTACCCTAGGGGTTCTCGGACTCAGGTGGACGAGTGCTTGGTCCCATAATCACGCTCCTCTGGGTATTCCTCCTGCTCATCATCCGAACAGGCATCGTTTCCAGTCGAAGGGGTTAAAGAACGAGGAGTTCCATCCCGACAACATTTCATCGGTGGGTCAGTGAAGAGCTCACGGTATGTCGCGCCCAAGATAGGATCATATCCTTATTTTGGCACTAGGGCCTCGACAGGGATAGAAGTGCATCTCGCCGTGTTGCAAGAATGGATATCATTACATGTACATGTACAGAAGAGATAAGTATATGGAATTGTCTTACACTCGCCACAAGCTACATCAACACCACATCAATACATCAACATATTCAAACATCATACAGAAGAGCAGGGTCCGACTACGGATGAAATCAAATGATAAAATGACATCCATCCTTGCTGTCCCAGGCTGCTGCCTGGAATCCATCCTAGATTGATGAGGAAGAAGAAGAAGAACTCCAACTCAAACAAGCATCCCACTCACGCCAAAGTATCACATTACCTGTTCCTACAACTGTTGTTGTAGTAATCTGTGAGCCACAGGGACTCAGCAATCTCATTTCCAAGGGTATCAAGACTATTAAAGCTTAATGGCTGAGGTATGGTTAAGTGGTGAGGCTGTCGCAAGCGACTAAGCATTTATTTGAGTGGCTAAATTATGAATATAGAAAGTAAAGTATGATGGTCTACGCATAACGGACGTGAACTAGTAATGATCACTAACTGATCCTGAACACCTACTTACATCAAACATAATTCCATCGTGTTCCCCCTCTGATAAGGACTCACGAGAAGAGACAGTCACGGTTATGCACACAATTGATGTATCTTATTTGAGTTTACTTCAAGTTTGCTATGACCGGGTGTTAAACAAAGTTTCCAAGTATGCCACATAACCGCAGGCATGGCTTTCCGAATGATTTAACCCTGCGGGGGTGCTCCAACTCATCCATCACAAATTAACCACACGTC
The DNA here is from genome assembly GCA_022496015.1 of Hordeum marinum. Classification (NCBI taxonomy): domain Eukaryota; kingdom Viridiplantae; phylum Streptophyta; class Magnoliopsida; order Poales; family Poaceae; genus Hordeum; species Hordeum marinum. The sequence continues at coordinate 204,109,651 of CM039675.1, read as the reverse complement.
ATGGGAATGACCTCGACCAAGGATCTCGTGATCATCCTACTCAATTCCAAAGAAAATCCGACACCTCAAGGTAGCCCAAAGAAGATCACACTTCCTCACGCAAGACATTCGAGAAAGCTAAAACAAATCCAGCAAGGCCGCCCGACATGCCGGCAATCTCGATAGGAGTCGCATATCTCGTTCTCAGGGTACGACAAATAAGCGATGCGTATAGTGGCCTGATAGAAATCTCCTGAGTTGCCCCGGGTTAGCCCCGTAGAGTGCTCTACTTTGCACCAACTTTCATGACGAGCACTAGCCTAAAGGTTGACTAAGGATCCACGGGTGTCGGCAGGTCCCTATGCAATTTTATAAGTTATTAGGCAAATGTAGTACAAATGTTGGGCCTTGCCAGACAAGCTTTATCCTAAAACAAAAATCAAGGGGGTCACCATAACAACCCCAAGCATGTTAGGAGCGCTCAATTATAGAACATAACACCGGTTCACAAGTAACTAGAGGCGGCAAGAGTGGAACAAAACACCAAGCAAAAGGCCAAGCCTTCCACCCTTTACCAAGTGTATAAGTGCATTAAATTAAATCGCAATAATATTGTGATAACAAAAGAATGTCCATGTTTTCACATGGAAGCAATTGCACCTGTAGCTAGTAACGCTATAAGAAGGGCTGAGCAAGCGATAACATAGCCAAACAAAGGTTTGCTAGGATGTGGAGGGGTTAGAGGCTTTCATGGCAATGTTGGGAGGCTTGTCAAACAAGTGGTAGGTAGCATGATATAACGATAAAAGAAAGACAACTAGCATAGCAATGATAGTAGTGGTATCTAGGGAAATGTGTCATCTTGCCTGAGATCTCGCTTGGAAGAAGAACGATTCCATGAAGAAGATGTGCCAACATAGTCGAACGAATCCTCACACTACGAACACTTTTGGAAATATATCGAGAAGGAACAATCCGAAAACAACAATCAACACATGAAAACACCACAACATATGCATGGCATGATGCTCAATCAAATATGATGCATGTCCATTCAAATATGCAAGGCATGGCAAGCACAACAAGCAAATACTACACATTACGTGAAGCTCAATATGCAACGAGTTGCATATTGTCGAAACTCCACATTTGAATTACCTAGATCATTTCCCAAATGACACCATATGTAAATTATGAATTTGGTCCAGGTCTGTCTTAACACAATTTTAGAGTTGTTAAACAGCAAAATAAATTCCACCATGAGATTCTACACATTTTTCTGGTCAAGTTACATATGTAAAACATTTGCATCGAAGTCACGGATCAAAAGTTATTAAATAAATCATTTTGGGCATGGCATTTATGTAGAATACATCAAAACAACAACTTAAACATTTTAAACACATGTGAGAGTTGGGAATTTTGAATCTACACGAAATTCTAGTCACTTTTCATATATAAAGTTTTTACATATGATGCACAGTTAATTATTTATGAGCAGTGCAAAAATATGGTTTTTTCTGAAATTATGCAATGTCCTGGTTTATTTAACAAATTCGTCCAGAGGGAAAAAACGCATCGGCCCAAATCTGGGCAACTGGGCCAAAACAGTCATGGGCTCTAGATGACTAAAAGGTGCTCGGGGCAGGGGTTAGGCGGTGCTCACCATGCGGGCTGAGGCCCAACTAGTGGCTAGAGGAGACTGGGGCTGGAGAGGCCCATGCGGGCGGACTGGGCCGAGGCGGGGCTGGCGAAGCCCACACGGAGCCATGTGCAGTCAATGCCCGAGTGCTGGCGCGTCGTTCTCCTCGACCAGGAGGCCATGGTGGCGGGCAGGAGGGCGGCGGCAACTGGCAGGAGGCTTCGAGGAGGCACGGATAAGGCGGGAACGACGCGGATCCGGCCAGATCTGTGCAGGGGGAGGCCAGATCTGACCGACGGCGAGGTGGCAAGTCTTCGGTGACCTCCATGGCTACAGCTCCTGTGGGTTATGAGAGAGTGGGCAAGGTGAGAGAGAGAGAGATGCCACCGATAGGGAGATGGAGGCGGAGCAGCAGTGCTTGCCGACAGCTGTGGAGCAGATCGGCCGGCGGAGAGGTCCGATGGGGCAGTGACCGGCTCCGGGAGGGGGCAACGTGAGGGGCTGCGGGAGGTGCTGCTTCCCTGGATCGGGAGCTCCTCTCCCGATCTGGGGGCTCGAGGGCGGCTGCTATGGTTCGGGCCGCGGCTAGGCTCGACTCGGGCCTAGCGGGCCATGGCGGCGGGTGACTGCAGAGGGGCAACGTGGCATGCCCCCAATGGCATCGGTTGTCGGATGTGGCAGCGCTGAGTGGTGCTGGCAGCAACAAGTCGCGACGGCGGGCTAGAGGGGCGTGGATTTCGATGCTGGAGGAGGAGAAGGTCAAAATAGGCAGGGGAGGTCGTCTATTTCTAGTAAGGGGAGCTAGGGTTAGCAGGTTTTGTTTGTTTTCGGACCGTTCGATCTCGATCGTACGGCCCGGTAGTAGAGGAGGGCTAGCTAGGTGGTAGTGGGCCGTGTAGAGGGGGTGTGGGCTGAGGAGAGAGGGAGATTTGCAGCCCCTGGCAACGGTTTTAAACACTAAAAAACTTGTGATAATAAACCGATGATGGGATCGCTAAAGTCATCCTCTCGGGTATCAAATGACCTCTGATTGCAACGAAATTTGGCAGGCGGCCTACCTACAATATAACAAGACCGCACGCCAACTTTCGGCCCAATCCGAGAATATTTTTTGCGCACTTTAAAAACGGTTTTTTAACGATGCCGCGGGCGCGTGCGTTTGTGGTTGGTCTCGAAAGGTTGAGGACACGAACGGAGAGAACCGGCGACTACGAACGGATCCAAGTGTTTTAAAAATGAGCATCGTTGCAGATGATGCCAATGATGCAATGATGAATGCGACAACCAAACGAATCTCATGAGGAGAATGGAAATAAAAGGGAAATCTTTTGGAGCGTCGGTCCCGGGCTATTACAACTCTCCTCCACTACACGAGGATCTCATCCCGAGATCTAACAATTAGAAGGGGAAGAGAAAGAGCAAGAGGTGAACTTATTTGCTTCTCTGACAAACGAGTGAAATCAACAAACCTTGAAGGTTTCAAAGAGATGAAGAATGATATGAGGAACAAGCAAGAATTCACAAGAAATTTCGGCAGCACTTCGGTAGGAAAGAGAAGTAAAACTTGATAAGAAGGAAAAACTTTAACATAGAACACAATACTCTGGTAAAATGAATAAGCAAAGAAAGAACATGATCTTAATCAAACTAGATGTGAGTTGAAAAGAGCAGCACCACAAAGGCTCCGGAACAAAAGCATAGAAGCTAGATCTTTGGAGAGAAGAGAACGGAGAAGAAAATGACAACTCCTACTACAAATGAATTGAAAAGCATCTTACAAAAGAGATTGAACGGAGTTGATGCAGAATCAACAAAGAAAAGAATAGCTTGTTATGGGCTTATGGAAAACGTCTCAAAATTATGAGGTGGCAACCTGCCACAACAGAAACAATTGATTGCTTGAGAGCAACCAGATATGCAAAACATCTTTCACCAAGAGGTGGGGGAGAAACTTGAATCATTTATAACACCATGATAGCAAAAATCCTTAGGAATTGCTTTAGGTGAAATCCAACCCAAGATAACTCCAAGAAGACATGATGGGTTTACTTATCTCATTCTTGAAATTTTTCCTTCGGGACTCCTCATAATCAAGAATTTAATAATACCATCTCAAAAGACAATGGAGAAGGAATTGAACATAGAAATCCAAGATAAAGAACACTTGAGAATGTCCAACAAGAATCTTGAAGAATAATTCGAGACGAAATACATCCTTAACAAACCACCATGAAGAAGCATCTTGAAGAACTCTGAAAACAAATGATGATCAAAGAATGAAGGTTGGAAAGAATAAGATGGAAGGCTTGTCATGATTTATAAAAAGCTTCACGAAGAGATACTAGAGAAAGCTTGGAACTCCGGAAAAGAAAAGTTGAACAACATAGAATCAAGAATTTTATATGATGAAAAACACTAAAAAAGGATTGAAATCACCTTGATGAAATAATAATAATTATGTTATGCTTATCCTTCATCAAGTTAAATTGATGACAAGGAACGGATTTCACACACCACTTATTCTTTTGAAAAATGAATTGAGAAAGATTGGGCACAAACTTGAAGAAGTCTTAAACAAACCACCGGTAAAAATGACAAATGAATGAGGATACCATGAATTATCAGAGATACATGATAATGAAGAGATCATTATCCACCTAATGGAAAACTTCACATGGCACCAGAGTAATTGGATATGAATGAACGAACAACAATTAAGAAGAATTTTAGAATGAAAGCTAAGAACAAAGAAATCTTCATAAATGATGGCCTTCGGAGGATCGAGAAATGAATACCACTTTGAAATGCTTCTGATAGATATGGGAGGAATTTCTCATGATCGGAAACAATTTAAGAGGAAAGCATCAAGATGAGATGACAAATCTTCAAGAGAATGGACTAAGATGAAGAGAAACTCTCCTTCGGTCTTCAACACTAAGAATAATGATGAGAAGCAACACCATGAATTATTGAGACACTCCGGAGCAATGAATAAAGAAGGTTGAGCCAATGATGAAAATGATTCCAAGCGATGTTTGAGAAGGCATATGACTGATGAAATTCATTCTTATGTCATATTAGAAGAGAACTTGAGAACATCTCCGGAAATATTAGAAGAGCTAGGTAAGATCCGGGGGGGAAACCTGTGGGTTATGGGCCCACTCAAAAGAAACCACAATTGAGACAATTGCTTCGAAGTGATATTGCACCGGTAAAAATTAAGAACTTGATGAGGTGAGAACCTTGAAATAATTTGGGAGGATTGAATGAAAACATGAATCTTCTGAGATATCTTCGGCAGTCCAGATAGAACAGATACAGTTGGGTAAAAAAGAGGCTTGTAAAAGAATTTCCAACATGGGCAATCCTTGAATGAATGAGAAAGGATATGAAGAACACCAAGAGGTTGAATGGAATCCACCGGAGAAGAAGAATAACAAGAACGAAGAATATGAGGACGGATCTTGAAACTGAAACTCCTGAGAATCTCAACAAGAAATCACTAGATACAATATGGAAGAAATGATAGCGGAAGAATTGATGAAGAGAAAGGCACATGGACGAGAATTTAATCATTGAAGAAAAAGGGCGAGAGGGTGGGGAAAACAAAGACAACTTGGGACAGATGAGAGAAACTCCAGAGAAGAATATGAGGATAGATCTTGCAAAAATTGAAGAGGATAGAATTGCATTGAAGAGAAGCACACACATAAAAAAAGCATTGATATGATAACTTGATTGAGCAAAAGAATTAACAATCCCACAGAAATATGAGAACACTTGATAGGAAAGATACGAGATCACCAGTTGACATCGAAGCACCACAAATTACCATATTTCAACAAAACAAAGGATGAGGCTTATAAAACAAGCCAGAACAAATTCATGAAAGAGATTTCGCTCGATATTTTTGTGGTAAGGTTCACACGGGCTCGATCTTATAGTAGCCATCATGTACAAGTTAGTGCACACGCCATATGAAGCGTCCTCGAGTCATAGCGAACTACAAGGACTCTTTAAGACACAACAAGAACTGTGGTAAGAAAGACCATGATCAAACGAATCCACTAGTTGTCGAACCCCAACCTCACATCACACATTTGTTAAAAGAGAGCCTAGGTAACTACTTGAATTCCCACCTAAGAACTCCCGAAACTTTCTTGGTTATGCAATCGGGTGTTGGGGATACAAGGAGGAAAATATCTCACACAACTAAGAAGCCCTACACCCCAACTGTATCTATCCTTCAACACATAACCAGAGGCTTCGGAACTCCATCTATCTCGGACACTCAAAAAACACAACGATACCAAACATGGCAGTACACGGGACGCCTCCCTAGTACTGGGTGACTCCGACCTTATCTCGCCATGAAAAGTATTGAAGTAATTTCAAACATCCTCCATCCTGAGATACTAAGGAAACTGAACAATAACAATGTGCCAAGAATTCCCTGGAGCTCAACTCCTCGGAAGCAATCAAGTCAGAAAGGAGGCACCAAGACAGAACTCCATCACATCGGCATCATACAGATTCTAAAATATCCGCGTGATCCTAAAAAATTGAATGAGAAGAGGGTATAATAAAAATTCCTAAGTCGTAATTCCTCACCAGAGTATAGAAGAGAAGTAAGAAGAATCCTACTCTACGATATAACTAGACTCAAAATAGTTTTTTTACTAGACTCGACTCAACAAAGTTTGATCAATCAAGGGGGCTCCTAGGTCGCTACAGGCTCTGATACCAACTTGTCACGCCCAAGATGCGATCCAATCCTTATTTTGGCACAAGGGACTCAACTGGGATAGAAGCGCATCTCGATGTGTTGCAAGGATGGATATCATTACAAGTACATGTACAGAAGACATGAGTATATGGAATTGGCTTAGACTTGCCACAAGCTACATCGACATCACATCAATACATCAACATATTCAAACATCATACAGAAGAGAAGGGTCCGGCTATGGACAAAATCAAACGATAAATTGACATCCATCCTTGCTATCCCAGGCTGCCGCCTGGAACCCATCCTAGATTGATGATGAAGAAGAAGAACTCCAACTCAAACAAGCATCGCGCTCACGTCAAAGTATTGCATTACCTGTACATGGAACTGTTGTTGTAGTAATCTATGAGCCACACGGACTCATCAATCTCATTTCCAAGGGTATCAAGACTATTAAAGCTTAATGGGTGAGGTATGGTTAAGTGGTGAGGATGCAGCAAGCGACTAAGAATTTATTTCAGTGGCTAACTTACGAATACAGAAAGTAAAGTATGGTGGTCTACGCATAACGGAAGTAAACTAGTAATGATCACTAACTGATCCTCAACACCTACTTATGTCAAACATAACTCCATCGTGTTCCCTCTCTAATAAGGACTCACAAGAAGAGACAGTCACGGTTACGCACACAGTTGATGTATTTTATTTGAGTTTACTTCATGTTTGCTATGAGCCGGTGTTAAAAAAAGTTTCCAAGTTTTCCACATAACCGCGGGCATGGCTTTCCGAAAGATTTAACCCTGCAGGGGTGCTCCAACTCATCCATCACAAATTAACCACACGCCACGGAAATGACATCGACCACGGATCTCGTGATCATCCTAGGCAATTCCAAAGAAAATCCTACACCTCAAGATAGCCCGAAGAAGATCAAAGTTCCTCACGCAAGACATTCGAGAAAGGTAAAACAAATCCATCAAGGTCGCCCGACGTGCTGACAATCCCGATAGGAGCCGCGTATCTCGTTCTGATAGAAATCTCCCGAGTTGCCACGGCTCGGCCCCACACAGTACTCTAGTTTGGACCAACACTCATGAGGAGCACTGGCCTGGGGGTTGATTAATTATCCGCGGGTGTCGGCGGGTCCCTATGCAATTTTATTAGTTATTAGGCAAATGTAGTACCAATGTTGGGCCTTACCAGACAAGCTTTATCCGAAAACAAAAATCAAGGGGGTCCCCATAACAACCCCGAGCATGTTAGGAGCGCTCAATTATGGAACATAACACCGGTTCACAAGTAACTAGAGGCGGCAAGAGTGGAACAAAACACCAAGAAAAAGGACAAGCATTCCACCCTTTACCAAGTGTATAAGTGCATTTAATTAAATAGCAATAATATTGTGATAACAAAAGAATGTCCATCTTGTTACATGGAAGCTATTGCACCTGCAGCTAGAAACGCTATAAGAAGTGCTAAGCAAGCGGTAACATAACCAAACAAAGGTTTGCTAGGATGTGGAGGGGTTAGAGGCTTTCATGGCAATGTTGGGAGGCTTTGTCAAACAAGTGGTAGGTAGTGTGGCATAACGATAAAAGCGAAACAACTAGCATATCAATGATAGTAGTGGTATCTAGGGAAATGTGTCATCTTGTCTGAGATCCCGCTTGGAAGAAGAACGATTCCATGAAGAAGACATGCCAACGTAGTCGAACGAATCGTCACACTCTGAACGCTTTCGGAACTATGTCGAGAAGGAACAATCCAAAAACAACAATCAACACATGAAAACACAACAACCTATACATGGCATGATGCTTAATCAAATATGATGCTTGTCCATTTAAATATGCAAGGCATGGCAAGCACAACAAGCAAATAGTACACATTAAGTGAAGCTCAATATGCAAACTCCACATTTGAATTACATAGTTCATTCCCGTTAGGTACACGACAATATTAAATGTTGTTAACATGGCAATAGGTGAAGCATACATAAACTATCTACTTAGGCATCTTAAAGGAGGACGGAAGCAACATATAGCATTTCCGAACTTACCCCATATGTAAATTAAGAATTTGGTCTAGATCTGTCCTATCACAATTTTAGAGTTGTTAAACATCAAAATAAATTCCACCATGAGATTCTACACATTTTTCTGGTCAAGTCACATAAGTAAAACATTTGCATTAGAGTCACGATCAAAAGTAATTAAATAAATCATTTTGGGCATGGCATTTATGTAGAATACATGAAATCAACAACTTAAACATTTTTAAACACATGTGATAGATGGAAATTGTGAATCTACACGAAATTCTAGTCACTTTTCATATATAAAGTTTTTACATAGGATGCACGGTTAATTATTTATGAGCAGTGCAAAAATATGTTTTTTTCTGAAATTATGCAATGTCCTAGTTTATTTAACAAATTCGTCCAGAGGGAAAACAACGCATTGGGCCAAACCTGGGAAACTCGTCCACAACAGTGATGGGTTCTAGATGACTAAAAGGTGCTTAGGGCGGGGGTTAGGCGATGCTCACCATGCGGGCTGAGGCCCAATTAGCGGCTGGAGGAGGCTGGGGCTGGAGAGGCCCATGTGGGAGGACTAGGCCTAGGCGGGGCTGGCGAGGCCCACGCGGAGCCATGCACGGTCAACAGCCGAGCGCTGGCGCATCATTCTCCTCGAGCAGGGGGCCATGGCGGTGGGCAGGAGGGTAGCGGCGGCCGACAGGAGGCTTCGAGGAGGCACGGATCAGGCGGGAAGGGGGTGGATCCGGCCGGATCTGTGCAGGGGGAGGCCGGATCTGACCGGCGGCGAGGTGGCAAGGCTCCGGCGACCTCCATGGCTGCAGCTCCTACGGGTTAAGAGAGAGCGGGTAAGGTGAGAGAGAGAGATGCCACCGATAGGGAGATGGGGGCGGATCAGCGGTGCTTGCCAGCGGCGGTGGAGCAGATCGGCCGGCGGAGAGGTCCGACGAGGCGGCGACTGGCTCCGGCGAGGATGATCCGGGAGGGGGCGGCGCGACGGGCTGTGGGACCTGCTGCTTCCATGGATCGGGAGCTCGTCTCCCGGTCTGGGGGCTCGGGGGCGGCTTCTGCGATTCGGGCCGCGACTGGTTTCAACTCGGGCCTAGCGGGCCGCGGCGGCGGGTGACTGCAGAGGAGCGACATGGCGTGCCCCCAATGGCTGCCGTTGGTGCCTGCGGCAGCGTTGGGTGGTGCTAGCAGCGACAAGTGGCGGCGGCAGGCTGGAGGGGCACGGATTTAGATGCTGGAGGGGAGAAGGCCAAAATAGGGAGGGGATGTCGTCTATTTATAGTAAGGGGAGCTAGGGTTACCAGGTTTTGTCTGTTTTCAGACCGTTCGATCTCGATCGGATGGCCCGGAAGCTAAGGGGGGCTTGCTAGGTGGTAGTGAGCCATGTAGAGGGGGTGTGGGCTCAGGATAGAGGGAGATTTGTGGCCCGTGACAATGGTTTTAAACACCGAAAAATATGCGATAATAAACCGATGACGGGATCGCTAAAGTCATCCGTTCGGGTATCAAACAACCTCTGATTGCGATGAAATTTGGCAGGCGGTCTACCTACAATATAAAAAGACCGCATGCCAACTTTCGACCCAATCCAACAATATTTTTCGTGCGCTTTAAAAACTGTTTTTTAACGATGTCGCGGGCGCGTGCGTGTGTGGTTGGTCTTGAAAGGTTGACGGCACGAATGGAGAGAACCGGCGACTATGAACGGATGCAAGTTTTCAAAAACGAGTGACGATGCTATGCAGATGATGCCAATGATGAAATGATGAATGCGACAACCAAAAAAATCTCATGAAGAGAATGGAAATAAAAGGGGAATCTTCTGGAGCATCGGTCCCGGGCTGTTACACGGTACTCCTTCGCACTCATGTGACGATGACGTGTGGGTGCATCTCTAGCTGGGGGTACTCCTCCTCGGTAAGCGGCAACTTCTCGTCCCTCGAGGGCTCCATCCTTCTTGATCCTGTCTGGCTTTGTCTTGGCCTGACGGAATAGCTCTTGGGTGTGGTGAAGTTCCTCGTGGAACTTCATGGACTCCTTAATCAGGTTGTGAACCAGACTATCAGCAGAGGGGCTGAAGTAGGTCTGGAACCTGAGTGGTGTGACATCCTCCTTGGATGGAATCAACTTCCAATTCTCGCCAAGATCATCCTTCTGCAAGGTAGGTAGTGAGTAGCTGGCTCGTCAGCCATTTCTGGAATGATATTCGAAGGTGTGGGAGTGCTTTGCATGCAGCTGTCTCGACTGCGAGTGCCATGGCCTCCATCTATGGTCCCTCAAAGAACTAACTAGTCGGGGTGTCATTTTCCTTCACGACCACATCCACTTGGTACTTCTTCGTGATGGCATCGACCCAGTGCTCGTGCTAGAGGTAAACGGGCGATTGGCTCAACTGGCACCTCTCCAAGATATCCTCAAGGAGTAGGGGAAAGCCGGATGTCAGGAAGGCTTCGGGTACGATGGCCATCTACAAAGGTTCGAAGAGAGGAGAGTCAGTAGAGTGATGTGTGAAGATTAGAAGAGGTCATAAGTGCAGAACTCCTAAGTATAGGTTCTAGGTGTGGTTTTGAAAAATGGTTTTATCCTAACTGATGTCCATGCTAACTAAGGGCTTCATATAGTCAGGATACCTCTGATACCAGCTTTGTCGGGACCCCAACTCATAAGTCGTGATCACCGAATGCACATGCACAGTGATCCCAAAGAGCAATCCTCACTGAGCACACAGAAACTGGAATACAAGAGTCTTACATCCTTACATGCCGTCTTACACAAATAAAGACCATGAAGGTCAAGTCTTACATAGATAGGACCGCAAGGGCCAAACACATAAATCAAACAAGCAGTGGAAATCTTGGTCAAAAGCGTGAACTCATGCCATCTGCCTTAAACCTACAAGCATTTTGACTGGGAAGCGTCCTAGTTCGCATGTTCGTCACCAATAAACTCTTCACCATAATCCTGCTCTTCCATGCCTAGCCAATTAAATAACAAGTGGCAAGCCAAGGAGTACTTTGAATGTACTCGCAAGCAACCCATGTTGGAACAAGGCAATAACAATGCATGATATAACACTAAGTAGGTATTTTGCAGAAAGCTAATTTTTAATGCAATGACATGATCAAGTAACTATGCAAGCATGCCTTAACATTTGGCTGATATCCATATGAACAAGTCATATATATCATGATAAATAGGGGGTTGAACATCTCATGTTCAGTCATCATGTCAAGTCATCTGACTTATCTCAAGTATCATCTCTGTGTCATCCACACACGCACACCAAGTTTGTGGAAACATAGGACGGAGTTTAAGTAGGACCTCCAACTGTCCATGACCGTGGACACGGCTATTCGAATAGATTTACGCTCTGCTCAGGTTGCACACTTTACCCACAAGACTCGGGGAACTTACGTGTCATCCACAACTCGCGGTATATATCATACCCGATGTAAGCACCCGAATAATGCCTTTCCCTTGGCAATACTAAACAAAGAGTCCACTCGATTAGTACCCAGCCATCATGATGTACATCATATGAGCCTTGCTCCAGATCAAAGCATCCATGAAGGGACCAACGGTGTGCCCGGTGCCTGTGAAGACAGCGCATGATCGTCCATACCGGCACGACCCCGTATCAAGAGTGACCACGTCACTCCCGCCACAAGTAATGTGGATTCTATGCTAGTACTCATAAAGGTAATCAACAAGGCCCCGTCCCATAAGGGGTATTGTGGTTGTGCATGTAAGGTTGGGACGGTCAGTAAATCTTAAAACTCTCCGTTTTTTAAAACACAACCTCAACTTGTTCCGGTACACCACTTCTTTCTCAAGTTGTTACCCCAACTAATTATCATCTCCCTCGGGCATTAGTGGCACCCGACGGGGTTTTCAAAAAAAATTGAAATCACTTCTTTGTTTCCATCACCATGCATAATCCCGGTCCCACTTGTGTAGGATCTACTAGCAACCTAACTACTCCCACCCGCACAACCCTCATAAGGAGGTAGAGTCATTCATGATGCAAGGATGATCAACATCACGGAAATAAGTGCTATATGCCATGCAAATAAAAAAGTTCATAGTCATGGTCAAAGGGCTGCTTGCCTTGCTCAACAAAGTCTTCGGGGTCTTCAAAATCTTCGGGTCCAACAACCTCGTCAACAACGCAATCTATTGTCGCGATAAATAATGATAATAATAAGCATCACACAAAAATAGAGCACAAGAATCTACTACTAAAATGCTACCCTACTGTGATAAATGTTGAGAACTATTCTAAGAATATTTCTCTAAGGTTTTGGGGTGAAAAAGGTTTTCAAAATTATTTTAACAGTGGCTAAAAATGCCCAAAAGAGTTTTTAAAATAAAACAGTACATAAAAGGTTTTCACAAATTTACACAAATGGCACTATTCAATGCTACACATTATTTAAAGATTTTGGGTGGAAAAATTATTGGCATTGGAATTTCGTCTGGAGCTGTGGGATTTTTGGAAAACCCCACAGAAAAGGAAAATGAAAAGGGTCCCTGTGCCCTGGGCCAGATTTTGCCGCAACTGGGCTGGCCCAAAGCAATCTAGCCCCACGAGAACCGGGCGTCCGCTCCGCACTAGGTTTGAACCTGATGGGCGGGCCCCACGGACCAGAGGGAGGGAGAGAGAGGCGGGCGAGACAGAGGCTGATAGGTGGGGCCTACATGTCGTGTCCATCTCCCACCTCAGAACAGAGAGGAGGGAGGCTCACCTACGGCGAAGCACGACACGACGAGGGGACCAGGGAGCAGAAATGGGCCTAGCGTCGAGCCGCCTTTCTCCTGGAGGTGGAAGGGTGGCCGGAGGTGGTCAGGGTCGCTGGCGGCGAGTAGGCACGGTGGAGGAGCTTCAGGTTCTACCTCAAACTCCCGTCCTGGCCTACCAATCGAATGGGGAAGATGGGGAAATGAATCAGGGCACCGAGGGGATACCAAAGGGTGGAAATGTGGGTCAGGGAGGCTCTGTACCTTGAGATCGACTGCGGCGTTGTCACATCGATGTTCGGCTCGATCCCGAGCACAGGGGCTTTAGGAGCTCGTTGGGGTGGTTTGGGCATGCGATTGGGAGTGGGAGCGGAGCAGTAGAGGGAGAGAGGGGCCTCGGTTTGCCTTTTTATATGTCATGGCGTGGTGCACCATGGACCGTCCGTCGGCGAGCTTCGAGCCGAGGCCAGAGGCCACGGGGGGAGGAGCTGGTATGCCTGCGGTCCTTCTGGGGCTCGTCCACAACTAGGGGGGAGAGAGAAGAGAGGAGAGAGCTCGCATGATTGAGGCTCGGGGTTGGCCAAGCCGAGCGGCGCTCGGCACACGCAAGAAGGAGGGAGAAGGAGGAGTAGAGAGGAGGGGGCCGACAGGGCTAGCGTGTCCCGGACGTTGAGGGGGCCAAGTGGCAAGAGGAGGAGGCCCGAGGCCACTGGTGCCATGCAGTGGGTGGCGGCTACAATGCGGTCGGGCATTGTAGCACACTCTAGAGCATGCGTTTGGCATGCCATGGCATGCCAATGGTGTCATGGGTGCGGCCAGAGGTGTCTAGGGGGTCTAGGGGAATAAGAAAGTTGGGAATGGCCTTGGATGCTCTAGTGGGTAGCTTAGAATGAGAGCGAAGGGGAGAGAGAGAGATTCTTGGTGTCCCTAGAGGTAAATGTCGGTTTTACGCCACTTATCCATTGAGTCTTGGCCAGAGAAAGCTATTGGAGGTTCAAAACTATACTACAAGGTTGTGGTAAGAAATCAAGTAAAGGAGAATAGCAGAAGGGGGTCAAACAGGGTTTTTACTACCTGGGCAAAAAGTGTTTGATGATGGTTTGACTAAACAAATAGAGTTTGCTTGCCATGAGTTTTAATAGGGTCAAATGGTGGTTGGAAATAGGGATGACCACCAAGTTTGAGCTTGATTGAAGAAAGTTCACAAAGTAACTTCGTGAAACCCTAGAAATCAACAGAATCGGATTCCTGTACATGTAGGTATGCAATTCCATTCTCCTTGATGCACCAATTGGTGTGGCACCTTATTTGGGTAATGCAACATTCCCACAAATTTTGGGGTCGAGAGAAGAAACATCACAATGTAAAGTTATTCAAATTTGAATCTGGACAGGAATGGTTTTGGAATATTTTGATGAAGCAAATCAATTGGGATTGAGTTGAAACTTTGCAAGATCATCCCATATGATAATTGTGACTTGTTGGAATTTTCTTGGAATTTATTGAGAATATTTCTTATACAAATATTTCAAAAGCTTGATTTGGACAGAAGGGTTTTCAGGGGTTTTACCCATGATTTTGAACATGACCAAGTGTTGAAACTCATATATATGGAAAATATATGTCCACTGAGTTTCCTAAAATTTTCTCAAATATTTTTAAAGTATTAAAATAATTTTCCCTATGAAAAACCATTTCTGGACTTAAGAAAAAGACATTAAATAAAATAGTAAAATAATCTTTAAATTTAATATTTGGTGGTTTTGGGGAGTCATATATATAGTGGGTTTCAAATAAATCTTTTGGCGAAAAGGTTCCACCCAATCTGAGGACTTGTAGTGCAAACATCAACTCAGGGGTTTTTGAAAACCTTATTTGAATAAATCCTTTTTGGTCAAAATAATATTTGATAAAAATATTTTAGGTACTATTCACATGGCATGATCATTAGGCAAGAAGTTTGGATCAAGGAAGATGAATATGGAGAGGAGTAGAACCTAAGTGTGCCAAACATAATCAACCAAACAATCAATCAAACAACAATTCAAACAAACATGCACTCAAAAAAATTTAATTGGCTCCAAATTTTGTAAATCCAAGCATAGCAAAGTGATACAAACATAGGGTGTGACAGTTTGTAAGTTATACTAATTCATCTAGATGATGAAACGCCTAAAGCTACTAAGTGGGTCCTCGATGGCGGATGCACTAACCACATAACTAGTGACAAGATTCTATTGATGAACATACCACTAGCTCCATCTTAGCTAAAGCATATCACCTTCGCTGACAAAGGAAAAAAGCAAGGTGTTTGGTCTAGGTAAGATTGCTATCTCGAAGGACCAACACATGGATAAGGTGATGCTTGTCGAATCCCTCGGATTCAACCTCATGTCTGTCTCAATGCTTTTGTGATCTTGATATGGTTGTCATCTTTGGAAAATATCATTGTGTTGTTAGCATGGAATCTGACAAATACAAAGTCTTCGAAGGCTTTAGGAGAGGAGAGTTGTACATTGTCGATTTCGATACAGGTCCTCATCCTGCCATGCGCCTACTTGCAAAAGCTTCAAAAGGCTAATTGTGGTATCGACGACTTGGACATGCTGGCATGAGGAACTTGCACATGCTTGTGAAGAAAAAGCACATCATAGGCATTGAAGGTTTCAAATTCCTCAAGGACCATCTCTGTGGTGCTTGTGAGTTTGGAAAGATGACCAGATCTAAGCATCCCTCAAAGACTATCATGACCACCACTCGACCCTTCGAATTTCTTCACATGGACCTCTTTGGCCCCACTTATTATGCCATTCTAAACAATATTGCATTCTTGTATGGCTTTGTCATCCCAATCAATGAAAAAATTCATGTTGATACACCTGAGGAAAATGGTGCTGAAGAAAAACCACAGCCTCGTCAATCTACTCATCAAATAGTGGCGATTGAAGTGTAGATTGACAAAATCTTCGACGACAACAATGCACCAGGTCCCCTCACTCGCTCAAAAGCATAACATTTGTCTAACTTTTGTGGGCACTTTCCTTTTGTCTCTATCATAGAGCCCTCCAAAGTTGATGAAGCATTTATGGAGCCGTAGTGGATTCAAGCTACGCAAGAGGAATTGTATCAAGTGGCCAAGTGGTGAGTAATAAGGCTTGTCCTGTAGCTCAGGGCTACACACAGGTTGAGGGAATTGGCTTTGATGAAACTTTTGCACCTGTTGCTAGACTTGAAGCTATTTGCATACTGCTTTCTTATGCTAACCATCACAATATCATCTTATATCAAATGGATGTGAAAAGTGCATTCCTCAATGGTAATCTTGAGGAAGAAGTATATGTTGCTCAACCCCGAGGTTTTGAAGACCGTAAGTATCCTGACAAAGTCTTCAGATTCAACAAGGCCCTATATGGCCTCAAGCAGGCCCCTCGGGCATGGTATGACACTCTCAAGGAATTCCTCCTGAAGAAAGGCTTCAAATCCGGTTCACTCAACCCAACTCTTTTCACAAAATCCTATGACAATGAGTTATTTGTTGCCAAATATATGTAGACGATATTATCTTTGGATCTACCGACAAATGCTATAGTGACAAATTTGCCTATATGACGAGTGAAGAATAAAAGATGTCCATGATGGGGGAGTTGAAATTCTTCTTAGGTCTTCAAATTTGTCAACAACACAATGGCATCTTCATCTCTCAAGATAAATACCTCAAGCATGTACTGAAGAAATTCGGCATGCAAGACTGCAAAGGCGTCAAAATACCTATGCCTACCAAGGGCCACCTCTGCACTGACGAAAATGGCAAAGATTTCGATCAGAAGTTATATCGCTCCATTATTGGCTCTTTATTGTACCTATGTGCATCTAGGCCAAGCATTATGCTTAGTGTTTGCATGTGTGCCAGATTCCAAGCTACACCGAAGGAACCACACCATAAGGCTGTGAAACATATTCTTCGATATTTAGCTAACACACCAACGCTTGGGCTATGGTATCCTAAGGGCTCAAATCTTCACCTCATTGGATAATATGACTCTAACTATGCTGGTGATCGAGTGAATCGCAAGTCAACCTCAGGCACATGTCATTTCCTCGGACGATCCTTAGTTTGTTGGTCCTCGAAGAAGCAGAATTGCGTGTCATTGCCTTCTACTAAAGCTGAGTACATTGTTGCTGGATCCTGTTGTGCTCAGTTGCTGTGGATGAAGCAAACCCTTAAGGACTATGGAATCAAAGTGAAGAATGTGACTCTCTACAACGACAAAGAGAGCGCTATCAAGATTGCTCACAAGCCCGTGTAGCATTTCGTCATCATTTCTTCGAGATCATGTGTGGAAGGGTGACATTTCCATCGACCACGTGAACACTGAAGAACAACTGGTTGATATCTTCACTAAGCCCCTGGATGAGCTAAATATCTTAGAATCTTCGAATGTTCTTTGAAAGGACACACATCCTAAGCCATATGCAAAATTGATGACTTAGATGTGCAACACACGAAATAACGTTTTTCTTCAATCGATGAATAATAACTCTCAAAGTGTGAAGAAATTAATGAAAAATTTGATTCTCAGAACCATACGACAATTGTACGCGGTTAAAATCATCATTCTTATATGGTGGGTCACGGCACCAACCATAGTTGAAATTCTTCGAAGTTGATTTTTTTGTCGTTTTGCAAATTCCTCAAGTTTGCAAATTCCACAAAAATTCTTCAAACTTTGCAAATAGTGTTCTTCATTGACTACATATATATAATTCAGCTTTCATTGTCCTCAACAACATTCACTTATTGCTAATTCTTCAAGTTGATTTTCTTCTAAGTGAATGTGATCTGACATGTTCCCCTCTATGCTAAACTCAACCCAGTCTATTCACAAATTCTTCACAAGCGTTCTATTTGGAACCCGTTCAAAGTCTTCACTGTGTCCTTGTCAGCTAAAGAATTTGCGAACAAAGCATAAAAAATTCGTCTTCAATTTTTGACCGTTGCTGCTCAAACCAATTTTGATTCTTGAGACTAGATAACCACGATCCCCCACTATCTCCACTACTTAGTACATGTGTGCCACACATCGATAAGATAGCAAGGGCCAGGGGCATGGATGTCCAAAATTTTCGGGCATTTAGTTTTCACCATCGCTATAAATACCCCCTCATCCCTTTCACTGTCTCCTTTAATCCACTCGGCCCACTTCCTTGCTCAACCTTAGACCTTGCACCACCGCTAACCTTGTTGTAGCCGGAAAGGAAGATCTTCACTGCCTTGACCTCCTCGCCATCGTACTTGCATCGGCCGCAGAAATCTTCACTCTGACATCGCTATAGCTAACTCCCTCGGCCAAGCTAGGGTGTGGGAGATCTGAACTAG
The DNA here is from genome assembly GCA_022496015.1 of Hordeum marinum. NCBI lineage: Eukaryota > Viridiplantae > Streptophyta > Magnoliopsida > Poales > Poaceae > Hordeum > Hordeum marinum. The sequence goes on along the minus strand of CM039675.1, from coordinate 204,091,143 downwards.
CAAACTTCACTCCTCTTACTCGCTATTCGTCATGTTCTTCATTAGTGGTAAATAAAATCTAATTATATTACCATGTTTGATTCATATAATTTCCTCAAAGTCGTCAAAAGGTGTTCTTTATTCAATAGTACATCCAAAGGAACACCTAAAACTTCTTTCCCTTGATTTGTTTCTCTACGTCATGATTTTCTTCAAAAGATTCCTCAATTGTGCGAATTTTTGAATATGCACAACTCTGGAACCTAAGTCAAGAACACTTAGTGAAATTCTTCAAGAAATCTATGGTCAAATTCCTCAAACTTGTTAATCTTTGCAAACTTTATGAGAACACGTATGACCTCTTCAAATTCTTCACACCCATACTCTGTTCATGGGTACAAAATGTCTGCTATTGAATCAATAGATTCTCATCAACTTAAGTCATTTGCAACATTCCTCGAAGAAAATTTACATACATCTTCAGAGTCTTCGAAACTTCATATTCGTCAAGTGAAGAAAATGGACGACGGCAAAAGACCTCGGAAAGGAGGGAAGAATGTTGAAAGGAAAAATGCTTTTGAAATCCCTGAGGAAATCTATGTTGATTATTGCACGACTGATGAAGAAAATATGGCAAGGAAACCAAGGAGAAGCGGAAAATCCGTATTCACACAATTGAGAGGAGATGGACAGGGGAATGGAAGGAATAGTGCTATGTTACACCAAAGTACATGAAGAAATTCATAGTTAAGCCTCCTTGCCCAAGATCTCCACTAGCTTAAGGACAAGAAGCTTATCCCTCAAGCATCCGGAGAGGTGAGGACTTTCCTAAAGAATGGGCAAAACGTCAAGCCAAGTTGGTTAAGACTGCTAAAGAAGCAGTGACAAAATTCAATGAACACTCTGCTGCAGCCCCAGCTGGTGCTACCACTGAGGCCTCTCCCTCTAGAATTGTTCCAAAGAAGGTCATGAAGAAGAAAATGGCTAACAGGCCAAAGTCTTGAAGTGCAAAGTCCTCAGAGCAACCCCCTAAGGCACTTGTTTAATGGCACCTAGTGCAATGCCCTCAATGGTTGCACAATCTTCAGCTGCCGCGGCAAAGTCATCAACACCATTTCATATTGCAGCTGGTTAGCAAATTGTTGGAATGTCAACTGCTTCAGGGGCTTCTGCAACTTCCTCATCCCAAGCATATTCCTCAAGGAGTCCCACACTGCTAAAGATCAAGTCCACTTCAGGATGAGGAAAGAGGCCAAATCCTCACCAAAAGCAAGTTGTCTTTCATATTCCCTTAGGATCGGAGGATGATGAAGCTAATGAAGCTGACGAAGAAGAACTAGTCTCTCATCAAGGATAGGCAAATGAAGGCTACCAGAGCTAAAGGAAGTGCCATTCCCCTCATCCTAGACCCAAAAACACTGCTGGCCTTCATTGACATATGGCACCAGGATCCAAAAACTCCACTTTCGTAACGGAATATGCCTATTGGAGTGAGTCATGTCCTCACCCATTTCATTGCTGAAGAGAAATGGAAACGTGAAAAGGCTTAGAAAGCCAAAAAGGACAAGCACTAAAATGGGAAGTTCCTCAAGAACAATGTGATGAATTTGACTCCTGAACAACTCGTCAGAGTTCAATATTAGATCAGATGCATCAGTGAAGAGGAGAACCACTATGACGCTGGCTGGAAAGTCTCAAAAGTTAGATTTTTTAAGGTAGGCAATGCTGCTAAAAGATCACAATACAAGGGTTGTTGCTCAAAATTCTTAGGCTGGATCATCTACTCAGCCTGCTGAAGAAACTATCGGGGCAACTCCTAAAGTTGCGCCTGAAGAAACTACCAGGGAAACTCGACATGTTGCACCTAGAGAACAATCACGGCCAGCTGAAGATTGTGTTGTGCCTAAGGAACCTGAAAGGACGACTACATGAGTTGTGCCTGAAGAAATTGCTCCACCTTCACCTTATGCTCCTCTTGCAAAAACATCAAAGGTGACGCACATCACTCTTCCTTCTGCATCATAAGTGAAGAAAACTGCGGTTGCGAAGGAGGAAGCCACGAAGAAGAGGAAGGCATCAACTTCCATAGAATCCTCAGCTCCCAAGAACTTGAGGACTGAAACTAGTTCCTCAACAGCTCCAATTGATGCAAGTCCCATCTCCTCAGCTCCATCTTATGAGATTGTACCTTTTGGAGAGAAGTATGTTATTTCTTAGGAAGATGAAGATGAGACACTCATTCTGCTGCTTCCACATAGCAAATTGATAATTGTGGTTGAAGACATTGATTCAACCCCACAGGTATCATCACCCTTGCCTTAGTTTACTGCTGAAGAAGCTGGTGTTGAAGAAATTGATGAGGAAGTGGACATTGGCAACACAACGCCCCTTGTTAGTGATGGATATTGGGAATATACTCAACCCAATACACCAATGACCCCTCCTCTTGCACAAAATCCCCAGTCGCCTGCCCAGACTAAAGATGTATTGACAGAAGCGGAAAGTCACACTACTCAATTAGTGTCAATTCCTCAAGAGAGTCAAGTTGAAGAAATTCCAGCTGAAGGAATTTAAACCGAGTCATTTGTTCAAAATTCTCAGTCTCTGTCATTGTGGCACAAGTTCCTCTGGCTGAAGCAATCACTATGCACAGAGGCAATTCAAGCCAAATCTTTAGCCCAAATCTATTCTGCCATACAAATGCACAAAAAATCCCAAATTCCTCGAGGAGAACTTATATGATGAGCATTATTTCTTCACGGGTACAAATCCATATGAGTCTCAAAGGATTCGTCGCAAGAGGTTCTGGGCTTCAACCCACGCTAACTTCTATGGCACTGTGTCATTTGATAAAGACAAAGTCTCCGAGCACCATCAAATTCCTCATGCAGACATGAAGACTATCCCATGCTTCACCCCATTACTAAATGTTCTTCATGAAGTTGGTCTGCTGCCTTTATGTGTTGATGTCTACGACTGTAACGAAGAGTTCATTCTTCAGTTCTATGCCAAGCTGCACATCTCAGGTTATGACTAAGATGTCAATACATGGATACTTGTCCGAATGACTGAAGATACACACTACACTGCTCCAGCAACTGAATTGCTTCGTGTGGTCCCAGTGAGTATTCCTTCAGAGGGTCCAAGATGCATCTATGAAAAACCTGAGCTGCCCAATCATCTTATGCAAGTACTGATGAAGCCTTTGACACCAGGACAAGCACCCAGAACAACTTTTCTGGTGAAGGATTTACTCTATGTGTCGAGGACAGTTTATAGAATATTGACCAAAACCCTCGGACCCATCAAAGGTCACAATTCTAAAGAAGAAGATGTGGTTCGAATCATGAAGAATTTTCCATCCAATATTATTCATGGTATTCCCATAAATCTTCGTGATGTCTTCATGAGGATTTTGGACAGCATTGATTTGTCTCTGTTTGAACTGAAGCCATATGCTCCTAGGATCATGAAATTCATAAGGGCAAGATCTTTAATTCCTTAGCAAGATGACTTTCAGAATCACTTTAGTTTTTTGCCCCTGATTGAAGTCCTCAAGAACACATTTTCCTCAATGGTAGGAAATGGAAAAACTAACATTGATGAAGATCTTGTCCCCTTGATGGCCAGTTTCGTCAAGGTGGTTCATATTCAACAAATGATGACACTACATCCCAAGACTCTGCAGCAAAAGCTTCAGCAGAAAAAACCCTCGAGAAATTGCCCTAAGAGTGATGATTGATCATGAACTTCTTCTCAGTCTTCATCAGAAGGTTAATCGCAACCAAATATGGGTCAAGTGCGACTCTGCTTCAATTTTTCGTGACATGACTGTGACGCATAACTCTATGAGGAAGAATCACTACTATCTACATGAAGTCTTGAATTTCTCATGGGCCATTCTATCTCATCTCAAGACTCTCGAAGAACTTCTTGTGATGGACCTTCAGCAAGACTTTGACTGGGCATATCAACCCAAGAAGAAATTCAAGAAAGTTTAACTTCCTCAGCTTGTTACAAGCTCATTTTCTTCATCATGCTCAAGGAATGAAGGTGAGGTCCTTGATGACACTGCTGAAGGCCTTGACTCAACCAACAACCCCGACAACACTGGCATCCTCCACCTTCAAGATGAATTTCTTTAGGGGCGTTAGTCCTCAATTTTCGTCCCTTTTGGTCACTAGATGACAAAGGTTGAAAATTTTGAGTTAGTCTTCGAGTGGGTCTATCTATATGGTTTCTTTGCTTAATTTACAACTCTCGCTCTTCTGAAGTGTTTGTTGATCGAGTTGTAAACTTAAGTCTGATGGTGGACTGATACTCTTAAACTGCTTTCTACATGCATGTTTCCTCTTATTCTTCAATGCGTGCATGCTGAATTTCGTCAGACACCATTTTCCATCATGTATTTCAGTTTCCTCATGTTATATATTAGATGTGCGTAGGGATTACAAGATATAGGTGGAGATCTCCATGAGTTTATCCTACCATGTGCATTGGCATTCCAAAGAAAATTCCTCAAATATGCACATCATCAGGGGGACTCTTTCTATATCTTGCAATCAAATTCCTCAAAATCTGTACTTACACTCCATATGTCTATCCCCGTTGAAAACTTAACCTATTTGTCGACAATCACCAAAAAGGGGAATATTGTTAGTGCATCTAGCGCCCCTTAGTGATTTTGGTATATTGAAGACTTATAGGTCAAGAGACTAATGTGTTTGTGAGTATACACATGTTCTATAAATCAATGAGGAGTTTGATATATTTGAAGAATGTCAACCCCTAAATATGTATATCTTCATTTGAAGTCTTTGAAGTTGTCTTGAAGACTTTTATAATGGATAAAATGGTGTGTGCATGAGATAATTGATGTGAGGACTTTGAAGCACAAATACTTTAGCTTTTATTGTTTCATTTCCTTTCATTTGAGTCATAGGAACATCGTACTGTTAAAGGGGGTCGAGGGAAAGCTATGAAATAATTTCCAAGTGATGCTCAACTCAAAAGCCTCAACATACCCAATCCTTCGAGTGAAGCCTTTGGAAATCTCTTGCAGTTTAGTCAAGTTCTTCACTGACAGAGGTGATGTTCTTCTGGTCTTTGAGAAAATTGGTCTGGCTGAGGAGTGAGGAGTTCGCCGGTGCGAACTACCTACCATGAGGAATATGATAAGCCCTGAGGAATTTGATAGCTCAAATTCCGACCGTGGTTGTGCTTTGTGCCAGCTGTCCAGATATTTTATCCACATAACGGTCATATCATTGGGGGGCTTTTATGTCTTATCATGTCAGGTTGCACCCTGGCTATAAATAGTCGCCCCCTAAACCACTAGCTTGTTGGCTGCTCCAAGAGAGAACTTGACAACTGTTATTTGAGAGCAACCCATCCTCGAAGACTTTTAGAGAAAATCATTAGTGAGCAAAAAAACAAAACCCAAAGTTATTGAGCATCACTAAAGAGATTGTTCATGTGTGGAACCAATGCTTGTTGCCTTTGAAGACTGTGTATCTTCCAGACAGTTAGGCGTCATGGTCTAGAGCATCCAAGAGGAAACTGTGGATCGCAAGGTCACCGAGTTTCTGAGGGTTTGGAAGTCTGCCCTGAAGAATTACCACGTGTGTTGTCCGAGGTCTATGTGACCTTATCTCAAGGAGTACACGGTAAGGACTATGTGTCTTGGGACTATGTGTCCTTTGGTTAAAATACCAAGCTGCTCTGAACAACATGTATGACTGTCACAACAATTGGATCTGGGTCATCAACACACTGGATTCACCGAGCTCCTGGTGCTATTTCCTCAACTCCCTGATTTACTTGAATACTTGTTGATGAAATTGAGCGTTACTGTTTGAAGATTTTGACTGAAGACTTCCTTAATTTCCTCATCTCAAATTCTTCAGTCACCTAGTTCTTCACCTTCTTATCCTGTTTCACGCTACCTGTAATTTGTGCATGTTTATTTCTTACTAATGACTATGCTATTGCTCTATTTTGCCTGCACTTGAGTACTTATTCCGCTGCAAGTAGTTCGTCACTTAGAAAGTTCATCAAAGAGTAATTCCTTAGAGAAGAATTTGTAAAAATCGCCTATTCACCCCCCCCTAGTCAATATAACGCACTTTCAATATTGAACATCACTTAATGTGTAGTATTTTATTGTTATGTTTTTTCATGCCTTGCATACTCGTATGGACATGCATCATATTTGTTTGCGCATCATGTCATGCATATGTTGTTGTGTTTATTGTGTGTTGATTGTTGTTTCCGGATTGTTTGTTCTCATAGAGTTCTGAAACCGTTCAGAGTGTGAGGATTCGTTCGACTACGTCCGCTCGTCTACTTCAGGATTCGTTCTTCTTCCAAGCGGGATTTCAGGCAAGATGGCATTTTCCATGGATATCACTACTATCATTGCTATGCTAGTTCTCTCGCTTCTATCATGTTGTGTCGTTAAATACCACTCATATGTCAAGCCTCCCATCATTGCCAGGACAAGTCTCTAATCCCTCCACATCCAAGCAAACCATTGTTTGCCTATGTTACCGCTTGCTCAGCCCTTCTTATAACGTTGCTAATTGCAGGTGCAGGTTGTTTCCATGTGACAACATTGATATCTTGACATATCACAATATTATTGCTATTTAATTTAATGCACATATATACTTGGTAAAAGGTGGAAGGCTTGGCCTTTTTCTCGGTGTTTTATTCCACCTTTTCCACCCTAGTTACTTGTGTACGGGTGTTATGTTCCATATTGAGAGCTTCTAACATGCTTGGGGTTGTTATGGAGACCCCCTTATTATTCGTTTTGGGATAAAACTCTTCTCGCAAGGCCCAACTTTGGTATTACATTTGCCTAATAACTAATAAACCTGCATAGGGAGTAATTAACCTAGGGATAATTAATCAACAACCTGGGCCAGTGCTCCTCATGAGTGTTGGTCCAAAACAGGTTTCCTGCGAGGCCACCGAGAGGGAACTTGGGGATTGGTTTTACTCGTAGCTAGTACCATCCGGTCGTGTCTTGAGAACAAGATACGTGGCTCCTATCAGGTTTGTTGACTCGTCGGGAGGCCTTGCTGGATTTGTTTTTCCTGTCTCGAATAACTTCTGCACGGGATTCCGAGTATACTTTGTGCTATCTCGAGGTTGAGGTTTTCCACCGGAATTCTAAGGATACTGTGGGCTATCTCATGGTTGAGTTTTTTCATGCATCTTGTGCCTAGTTAGTGATGGTTGAGTTGGAGCACACCTCCTTGGTTAAATCTTTTCGAGAAGTCGTGCCCGCAGTTATGTGGCAACTTGGAAAAAAATTTAACATCCGGTCATAGAAAACTTGAACATACATAAAATACACCAACCGTGTGTGTAACCGTCACTGTCTCTACTCGTGAGTTCTGAGTTGAGCGAGAACATGGTGGGGTTATGTTTGACTTGTAAGTAGGTGTCCAGGATCACTTAGATATCATCACTAGTTCATGTCCAGTTATGTGTAGATCACCCTTCTTATTCTTGTAGTGGTAAGTCAGCAACTCAAATAAATGCTTAGTGCTTGCCGCAGCTTCACCACTTAAACATGCCTCACCCATTAAGCTTTGCTAGTCTTGACACACTTGGAAATGAGATTGCTGAGTCCCCGTGGCTCACAAATTACTACAAAAATAGATGTAGATATAGGTAATGTGGTGCTTTTATGTGAGCGCAATGCTTGTTTGATTCGGAGTTCTTCTTCTTCTTCTTCATCGATCATAGGGTGGGTTCCAAGTCGGCAGCCTTGGATGGCAAGGATGCATGTTGCTTTTATTGTTTGATTTCGTCCATAGTAAGACCCTGATTTTATGTATGATGGTTGAAATGAATGTTTGTATTTGAGATGATCATGATTTAGCTTGTGGCGAGTGTAAGCCAATTCCATATACTCATTTCTTCTTTACATGTACTTGTAATGATATCAATTTTTGCGAAATGATGAGATGTGCTTCTATGCCTACCAAGGCGCTCGAGCCAAAATAAGGATTGGATTGCATCTTTGGCATTACACAACTATAGCATGTAATCGAGATTTTAATGCCCTGAATGGGTTGTCCTTAACATCCTCTAAAATTTCCATGTAGACACTAGAGTGAATCTATCAAAGATTCGAATGGGGGAAGTGGAGAAGAGGTGGGGCATCCATTTTTGTTTCCTCTTTTTCGTAGGAACGCACAAAGGAGACGATGTGGGGAGTTGGGATGTTCATGTGAGAGAGATGATGGGCCTATACAATTAGGTTAGGTTAGTGTTTTTGTTTCCTCTAAATCTAAATCACAAAAAGTGGTTGGAAACCATATCAAATGAAATCAGAAAAAAATTGAAATTATGCACAAAAATACTAGCGGATATGTCGGTCCGTGTGAACTATTTATTTTTAAAATGAAATATCTAAATAGTGTTTAAAAATCACAGCAGCAATATGATGCTCAAAATCAATTAAAATGACTTTCCAAAAATACCAAATGACTTCAACTAATTTTCCCACTCCTTTTCCTTTAGAGAGAGTCATTTTACCCTCACTCATAAGTAATGTTTTTCAGAAGAAAAATATTTTGAATAAAACACAATAATAGCAATCTTTTCTTTAATTTTAAGAAATAGCTATGCAAATTATTTAAATAATTTTTCAGATATATCTCTATTTGTTTCATAATTCATTTTCCATTTTTTCTCATATTTGAAGAAGACATAGTTTCCTTCTCTATTTATTTTATTGAGTAAATGGAAATTAATTAGGAACCCAAAATGGAAAATTCTCCAAAAGCTTCTTCTTTGAATGTGGTCTTCATTTTGAGAGTGGTCTTCATCACTTCCCACTCTATTTCATATACTTTGAAGAAGTCATGTTATCTTCCCTCGTGAAAATCCTTGAGTGAGGTAATGTTTCTGGTTTGAATGTTTTCAAATGAAATTTCAAATCTTCTCAAACCCCTTTTCATATCTTTGATGTAAGAAGTCGCGTCATCTTCGATGTAGGGTTTTGTATGCTTTGAATTCATGAAAATCATATGTTTGAGTGAAAGTTTTGGGAAAGTCCTTTTATTCCCTTTCATTAAACTTTCAAAAAGTTTCAAATTCCACTCAACTTTACACAATAATCACACAAACAATCACAATCACTTATTCAATATAACATTTCAAAATTTATAATTTTGGGATGTTACAGTGGTAGCAGCATCGACTTGTGAAGCATAATACATAGTTGCTTCCGAAGCAGCACAAGGAGTCTAGATGAAGCAGTTCATGAAGGATCTAGGAGTTGTGCCTAGCACACTGGATCCGATGACTCTCTTTTGTGACAACACTGCCATTGACATTACCAAGGAGCCTAGATTTCACAAGAATACCAAGCATATAAAGCATCATTTCAACTCCATCTGCGATTACATCAAGGAAGAAGACATGGACATTTGCAAAGTACATACGGATCTAAATGTTGCATACCCATTGACTAAACCTCTCTCACGAGAAAAACATGATCATCACTAGAACTGTATTGGTGTTAGATACATTACAATGTAAGCTAGATTATTGACTCTAGTGCAAGTGGGAGACTGTTGGAAATATGCCCTAGAGGCAATAATAAATTGGTTATTACTGTATTTCCTTGTTACTGATAATCTTCTATTATCCATGCTACAACTGTCTTGATCGGAAACTATGTACATGTGTGGATACATAGACAACACCGTGTCTCTAGTAAGTCTCTACTAGACTAACTCGTTGATCAAGCATGGTTATGGTTTCCTAACCATAGACATGAGTTGTCATTTGATAACGTGATCACATCATTAGGAGAATGATGTGATAGACAAGACCCAATTGTAAGCTTAGCATTTGATCATGTCACTTATGTTCCTTGCTACAACTTTCTTCATGACAAGTATCTGTTCCGAAGACCATGATATAATCCAACTCCCGGATACTAGAGGCATAGCTTGTGTACTATCAAACATCACTTCGTAACTGGGTGATCATAAAGGTGCTCTATAGGTATGTCTGAAGATGTTTGTTGGGTTGGCATGAATCGAGACTGGAATTTGTCACTTCGTATGACGAAGAGGTATCTCTAGGACCTCTCGGTAATACAACATCACAAGAACCTCACAAGTGATGTGACTGATGAGTTAGTCATGGGAACTTGTATTATCGGATGAGTAAAGAGTTGTGTCAATAACGAGATTGAAATAGGTATGGAGATACCGACGATCGAATATCAGCCAAGTGACATACCGATGGACAAAGGGAATTTCATATGGGATTAACTGAATCCTCGACGGCATGGTTCAACCGATAAAGATCTTCGTGGAATATGTAGGAACCAATATGGGCATCCAGGCCCTGCCATTGGTTATTGATCAAAGAGGTGTCTTGTTCATGTCTACATGATTCTCATACTCGTAGGGTCACACGATTAATGTTTGGTAGCGCTAGGGTAATGTTGAGATATTAATAGTGGAAAGTCCAAAAGTAGTATGAAGTCCCGGATGGGATCCGGGACATCATCAGGAGCTCCATAATGGTCCTAAGGAAAATATTTCTATATGGGAAGTCATATTCAGGGTTCCATAAAAAGTTCGAGAATTTTTCTGTAGAGTACCGAGAAGGTTATACAAGGTTCTAGGGGTTTTATCGTGGGGCCCAATGACCCTGGAAGGTCCCACATAGATCGAGCGGTGGGTTTACAACCCGCATGGACTGGCTGCACCATTCCTCAAGGCACATGTTGTTTAAATCTAGATATAATATCTTATCTGTAAATTTAAAGGGTTGAATCTGGAGATAAGTTGATCTCTTCATGTCTAAAAGGATTTCTCCCTTATGATAGGCCCTATGAGGGTTTTGGACGCCCTCCCCTTCCCCCTAGATATATATAGAAGGGGGGTTCATGGGGCAGCCACCACTTCACCCTTACCCATTGGCTCTCCCAACTCTTGCCACATTTCTCCAGTGCGCGCTTGGTGAAGCCCTACCCAAATTGCACTGCCACCACCACCACACCATCGTGTTGGATCATATATCATCTACCTCTTCTCCCTCTCTTGTTGGATCAAGGAGGAGGATAAGACGCCAAGCCGGACGTGCGCTAAACTCGAAGGTGTCGCACATGCAGTGCTTCGATAGGATTGGATCGTGACGTGGGTACGACTGTGCTAAGCATGATATCTAGATTGTTAACGCTTTTGGTATACAAGGGTGTGTAGATACCTCTACCTCTTGTTGCTAGCATCTCCATAGAATAGATCCTGGGTGTTTCGTGGGAAAACTTTTGTTTCCCATGCAACGTTCCCCAACAACTTCCACAACACAAATTAATATCCTCTTTGATCTCAATGCAAATACATGGTTTTAAGCATTAAGACCTCATACCCATACCTCTTTTATAATAAATGTTTGAATCACTATTTTATTGTTGATACGGTCAAAAGATGAATTTGACACTTTGGCAAAAGCTTGCTAGAGACCACTGCTTCAAGGGAATCTTCCTCCCATGGGTTTGATAACAGGGTCACCTCTAGGGAAATAGGTGCGGGATACTTGTTCCAACACCGAATTAATAAAAAGGAGATATCAGTCGTAGGAAGCACTAAGGAAAGCCTTGCCCTTAGTTTCTCCATCCCGTGAGGCAGGTCGCTGGGATGATGGACACTGACTGTATGATCCCTCTACTGGAGTCTGACTCTGTGCTGGAGGATAGCGGGTCCTAGGGATTAGTAGCAGAAGTTTTCATGCTTGGCACACCGCCCCTCGATCTAGTCGTCATGGGCCTCCACCAGTTGACCCATCTATCATAGTCGGCAATGTTGCCGCGAGTAATGGGCAATGTGGCGGTCCAAAACTCACTTGGGAGGAGTGGGAGGCTACTAAGTCGCTATTCAACACCCCAATTTCCTAGGATTCGCCGGCTGCGAAAGCCCTGGTGTCGGTGTCAAAACCGGCGGATCTCAGGCAGGGGGTCCAAAATGTGAGACTAGAACCGATGGTAATAGGAGACGAAGGAGACGATGTTTACCTAGGTTCGAGCCCTCCTATGGAGGTAATACCCTATGTCCTGCTTGATTGTATTGATGATATGCGGGTTACAGAGTTGATCTACCCCGAGATCGAATAGCTAAACCCTAGATGAGTTGTCCTTAGTCTACAACCTAAAACCCTCCGGCTTATATAGAAGCGGATGGTACCTAGGGTTAACACATGGTTGGTTACACGTCGAAGGAAAAAACATGTCTATCTAGTATCGACAACTTGGAGGACACGCCACGTGGCTCCTTGAAGCTTCCACCCTGGTGACGGGCCTTTGCTCATCCAACAGCCCACACAGTCCAGCCTGTGAGAAATAGGTCGGCTATCCGAGGACCCCTTAAACCAGAACTCCCTCAGTAGCCCCCGACTGGCATCTAATGCTGAGGTATATCTGGACAATCTTTATGCATCGAGGTATTCGGCTTGCAAGGCGAGTCCCTCCACTCCTTCTTGTTCGGAAACTGACCAGTCATCGATGAAATCACAAGCATCACGAGCTCGTCGGGTCCATTATAATACCCGCCCGCGTTTCTCAATTTTCACGCATCGTGGGGACACGAGAATGTTAGTGATTTTTTACAATATTGCCCCACCGTAAAGGAGGCACAACCCATTTAAACAAATAGAATCATGGTTTAGACCACATCCTCCTCCTCCCTATCGGAAAAATTCCTAGCGAAAGATCACGGTGAAAAACATGGCGGGTGCCCCCACCTCTTCCTCGTGCCCATATGGCTCCCGTCCAGGGGACTGGACCAGCTGCTCCGTGTCGCTCCTGCGACTGCGCAATTTGGAGACCCAGGGGTACCTCCCTTCTTCGGATCTGGCGGTGACCCGTGCAGGTTTATCCTCTTTCAACAATGAAGTTTTCACGGAAATTTCCCCAATCCACAAAGGGGGAATGTGTATGCTTCGTGCCCTTTCTTCTGCGGGGTCTCAGGTTTCCCATTCACCCATTCTTCAGAGGGTTGCTAGAATTACATGGGATCTAGCTCCACCACCTCTAGGGACGGAGCCAGGATGAATGCATGGAGGGGACGAGCTTGCTCATGGAGGGGGCAAAGCTTTCATGTTTAGGAAATTTTGGCTTAAGCAACTACTAAAATTGAAGAATAATCAATTCATTGAGGGGGGTCTAGCCCCCCCTCGTCCCCCCATAGATCCGTCCCTGACCACCTCACCCCAGGGTCTATCCTGCATATCTCGGGCTTCTTTGCCCTTTGCGAGATGTTCCTGGGGTGCGAGGCATATTTTGAACTGTGGAGGAAGTATTTCTACCTTGTCCCTCGAACTCGGGACAAGACAATCTTTTAGGTCTGTGGAGCCGAATTATGCCGCATAGCGGGGACAGGGTATCCGGTGGGAACACCAAAGGATTCTGGAGAATGGTCTTCAGAATGGTTTTATATCGAAGACGTCCCTCTGTTCGATCCAGCTTGGAGTGGTTTGCCCAAGTACTCTGACGCCCCCTTGAAGAGAATGTACAACTAGGGGCCGAAGAGTTCGTCCCAAGAGGACAATGTTGAAGTGCAACGCTTGGCAGCCCAGGTAGGATACTTTCCCACCACAATCTGACCATGATCAATGTCATGGTCGCCGCCATCACCTGGTGCATGCAGCCTCTTCAATAGAGGATACATCCCTTGTGGCATTACAACAGGACAAGCGACACCACACGCTCCCAAAGACTAGGTCCTGCTGATCAGATGGCTTTGGCCGCCTCACTTACCGACCTATACAAAGGGGAGCAAGAAGATTTTTTTTTGGTGGTTGACAAAGGAGGGATATTCAAGACACAACCCCATTGAATGGGTAAGCCTTTTGAAAGTGCGTTATATCGACTAGAGGGGGGTGAATAGATGATTTTTACAAATTCATCACATGAGGAATTTTAACTTGAGGAACTTGAAATGTGATGAATAACTAGTAGCAGAATAAGTACTCAAGTGCATGAGAAACATAGAAATAGCATGGTCATCATGATGAAATAAAACATGCAAAGATTACAGGTAGCGTGATACAAGATAAGCAGGTGAGGAACAAGGTGACTTGAAGAATTTGAGGTGAGGGAATTGAGAAAGTCTTCAGTCAAATTCTTCAAACAGTAACGATCAATTTCATCAACAAGTATATGAGGAAATGAAAGGGTTGAGGAAATAGGACCAGATAGCTCGATGAATACAATGGTCTGATGACCTAGTTCCAACTGTTGTGACAGTCGCACATCTGGTTTGGAGCGGCATGGTATTTAAACCAGAGGACACATGGTCCTTATGGTATTCTCCTTGAGCTAAGGTCACAAAGTCCTCGCCCAACACTTGTGGTAAGTCTTCAGGGTAGACTTACAAAACCCTCACAAACTGGTCACCCGGCGATCCACAATTGACTACTGGATGCTCTAGACCAATGTCACTCTGTGATCCCCAATTGACTACGGGATGCACTAGACCATGACGCCTAACCATGACGCCTAACCATCTGCGGGATCCCCAATTGACGGTCTTGAAAGGTAACAAGCATAGGTTCCACACAGGAACAATCTCTTCAGTGATGCTCAATCACTTTGGGTTTGGTGGTTTGGATTTGGCTTTTTCCTAACTGATAATTTTCTCTCAAAGTCCTCGGAGGATGGGTTGCTCTCAAATGACAAGTTTCAGTTCTCTCTCGGAGAAGCCAACCCACTAATGGTTGTGGGGGTGGCTATTTATAACCAGGTTGCAACCTGACAGGATAAGATATAAGTGCCCCCAATGATATGACCATTATCTGAATAAGATGATTGGGGACAGTTGGCGCTAAGCACAACAACGGTCAGAATTTCGACCTATGGAAGTCCTCAGGCTTATCATATTCCTCACTTGTAGGCAATTCATACTGGTGAAAAAGATCCTCTCTATCACTAAAGAACTTGACTAAACTGCAAGAGATTTCCAAAGGCTTCACTCGAAGAATTGGATAAGTTCAGGCTTTTGAGTTGAGCATCAATTGGAAATTTTCCTTAGTATTACCTCGGCCCCCTTTAACAGTACAGTGTTTCCTATGACTCAAAGAAAGGAAATGAAACTATGAAAACAAAAGTCTTCACGCTTCTTAGTCCTCGTTCATAACTTCAAGGTCACACCAACTTCTTCATTTTCAAAGTCTTCAGGGAATACCAAAATCTTCACCAAAGTCTTCAGTTGAAGATATACATTTTTAGGGGTTGATAATCTCTGAATATGTCAAACTCCTCAGCGACTTATAGAGCCCGTGTACTCTTACAAACGCATCAGTCTCTTAGCCTATAAGTCTTCAATACACCAAAATCACTAAGGGGCACTAGATGCACTTACAATCTCCCCCTTTTGGTGATTGATGAAAATAGGTTAAGTTTTCAACGGGGATAAACATATGAAGTGTAAGTACTGAGTTTGAGGAATTTGATTTCAAGATATAGAAGAACTCCCCCTGAAGATGTGCATATTTAAGGAATTTGCTTTGGACTGCAAATGCAAATGGCAGGTTAAAAACATGGAGAACACCCCCTATATCTTGTAATTCATACACGCATTTAACATATGATATGAAGAATTTGAAATGCATGATGAAAATGGTGTCTAACGAAATTCAGCATGCATGCATTAAGGTACTTGAGGAAATAAGCGTGCGGAAATAAGTTCAAAAGAGTCAGACCACCATCGGACTTAAGTTTACAACTCAACCAACAATAGCTTCAGAAAAGCAAGAGTTGTTACTTGAAAAAACAGACCATATATAGATACCCGCTTGAAGACTAACTCAATTTTTCTCCCCCTTTGTCGTCAAAGACCAAAAGGGACAAAAATGAGGAAAAACGCCCCTTGAAAAATTTCGTCTTGAAGGTGATGGAAGAGCACCACCGTTGTCGGGGTCGTTTGTCGATGCAGGGCCCATAGTAGTGTCGTCAATATCCTCAGCTTCATCCGCCTCGCGGCAATGAAGAATATGAACTTGTAACTAGCTGAGGAACTTGAACTTTCTTGAATTTCTTCTAAGGAGGATGAGACCAGTCAAAGTTCTGCAGAAAGTCCATGTCCTTGAGTTCCTCGGGAGTCTAGCGATGTGCGAGACTGGCCCACGCACGATCAAAGATTTCATGCACATAGTAGTGAGTTTTCCTCATAGAGTTCTGTCACAGTCATGTTCTGAAGAATTGAAGCAAACTGACGCTTGACCCACTTGTGATTGCGATCAACCTTCTGATGAATACTTATAAGGAGCTCACGATCAGTCATCAGACAAGGGGCGGACTCTTGAGGCTTTTGCATTAAGGCTTTTGTAGCAGAGTCTTGGGTAGCAGTGTCATCATTGGTCGAGTAAGATGCAGCTTTGCAAAACTATCCATCCAATGGACGAGTACCTTCATCAATGACAACTTTGCCTTTTCCTTCAATTGAAGCAAATGTGTGCTTGAGGACTTCAATAGGAGCTAGAAAGCCGAAGTGATTCTAAAAGTCATCCTTGAAGGGAATTGAAGACCTTGATCTAATGAATTTCATGATCCAGGGAGCATAAGGCTTCAATTCAAATGGGGCTAATGCTACATTAGCCAAAGTCCTCATGAAGAAATCATGGTAGCTGATGGGAATCCAATGAATGATGTTGAATAGCATGTACTTCATGATTCCCTCCACTTCTTCGTCTTTAGAGTTGTGGCCCTTCTAAGGACTGAGGGTGTTGGTTAGAATGCGATAGACTGTCTTGGTCACACAGAGCAAATCCTTTACAAGGAACGTGATCCTTTGAGGTTTTCTAGAAGCCAATGGCTTCATCAACACTTGTGTCATGTGGTTGGGCAGAGCAGGTTCATCAAATAGGCATCTTGCTCATTCTAACGGAATTGGAATTGGGACTGATTGAAGCAATTCAGAGGCTGAAGCAGTGTAGTGAGTAGATCCAGTTATCTAGTCCAAGACCCAAGAGTTGATATCAGAAGCATCACCTGTGATGTGCAAGGTGGCATAAAATTGAAGAATCAGTTCTTCATTCCAATCACAGATGTCCGCACAGAATGGAAGAATTCCAGCATCATGAAGGACTATGAGCACCGGTGTGAAGGACGCGATAGTTTCCATATCTTCATGAGGAATTTGATGATGATCGAAGACTTTCTTCTTATCAAACATCACAGATGCATAGTAGTTCACCTACGTGGTTGTCCAGAATGTGGTGCGACCGACTCTTGCAGAGTCAGACGGATTTGGTCTAGTGAAGAAGATGTGCTTGTTGAACCAATTGGTCTTGATGAATTTGGCGCACTTTGAGCATTTGAATGGCATCTTAGGCTTCGGGTGAAGGTTTGGCTTGAAGCAGCCCACGATTTCCTTAGGCATTGGAGGAATTTCATCCGATTGAGGAATTTGAACATCAGTTTCCTTAGTGGAAGTTGGAGCAACAACTTCCTCAGCTGATGCAGTAGGAATATCTTCAGTGATAGTTGCAGCCAAGTCATCAAACCCTGCATGAATTTCTTCAGTCTAGGCTGGAGACTAAGGAATTTGTGACAGAGGTGTGGTCATTGGTGAATTTGGGTGTGTGGCTTCCCAATATTCATCATTGATCAGAGACGTTGTGTTTCCAATGTCCACATCCTCTTCCATTTCTTCAACGCCAGCCTCTTCAGCTGTCAACTGAGGCTCGGGCGATGATACCAGTGGAGTTGAAGCATTTGCTTCCACTTCAATTTCTTCATCAATCTGCTCCGAGGTAGCAGCAGACTGATCCTTTTCTTCTTGATCATCATTTGGGATGACATAGTCAACACCAAATGGTACTACTTCATAGGTTGGCATCGAGGTTATGGGAGTTGCATCAATTGGCTCAGTTGAAGCACTTGGCAGTATCTTCATTTTCTTCACTGCTGAGGAATCTGAAGTTGATGCTTTTCTCTTCTGTGCCTTTTTCTCCACACCCTTGGTTGTCACACCCAAAATGCGATCCTATCCTTATTTTGGCATGAGGTCCTCGACAGGGATAGAAGCACATCTCGTCGTGTTGCAACAATGGATATCATTACGAGTACATGTACAGAAGAGATGGGTATATGAAATTAGCTTACACTCTCCACAAGCTACATCAAGAACACACCAATACAACAACATATTCAAACATCATACGGAAGTGCAGGGTTCAACTACGGATGAAATCAAATGATAAAATGCATCCATCCTTGCTATCCCAGGCTGCTGCCTGGAACATCTATATTAGCTATAGCCCTTTTCCTAGTACTGAACCCATCCTAGATTGATGAAGAACAAGAATAAGAACTCCAAATCAATCAAGCATCGCGCTCACATCAAATCATTGCATTACTTGTACATGCAACTGTTGTTGTAGTAATCTGTGAGCCACAGGGACTCAGCAATCTCATTTGCAAGGGTATCAAGACTATTAAAGCTTAATGGGTGAGGTATGGTTAAGTGGTGAGGCTGCAGCAAGCGACTAAGCATTTATTTGAGTGGCTAACTTACGAATACAAAAAGTAAAGTATGGTGGTCTACGAATAAAAGACGTGAACTAGTAATGATCACAAAATGATCCTGAACACCTACTTACATCAAACATAACCCCACCATGTTCTCTCTCGGATAAGGACTCACGAGAAGAGACAGTCATGGTTACGCACATACTTGGTGTATTTTATTTAGAGTTTACTTCAAGTTTACTATGACCGGGTGTTAAACAAAATATCCAAGTTTGACACATAACCGCGAGCACGACTTTCCGAAAGATTTAACCCTGTAGGGGGTGCTCCAACTCATCCATCACAAATTAACCACACGCCACGGGAATAACCTCGACCATGGATCTCGTGATCATCCTAGGCAATTCCAAAGGAAATCCGACACCTCGAGATAGTCCAAAGAAGATCAGAGTTCCTCGCCAAGACGTTCAAGAAAGGTAAAACAAATACAGCAAGGCCGCCCGATGTGTCGACGAACCCAATAAGAGTCGCGTATCTCGTTCTCAGGACACAACCGGATGGGACTAGCTACAGGGAAAACCAATCCCTGAGTTTCCTCTAGGTGGCCCCGCATGCACCCCGTTTTGGACCAACAGCCATGAGGAGCACTGGCCCGGGTTGTTAATTAAAGATCCTCGGGGTCCGGAAAGTCCCTATGTAATTTCATTAGTTATGAGGCAAATGTAGAACCAATGTTGGGCCTTGCCAAACAAGCTTTATCCCAAAACGAAAATCAAGGGGGTCCCCATAACAAACCCGAGCATGTTAGGAGTGCTCAGTTATGGAACATAACACTGGTTCACAAGTAACTAGGGGCAGCAAGAGTGCAACAATGCACCGAGAAAAAGGCCAAGCTTTCCACCCTTTACCAAGTGTATAAGTGCATTAAATTAAATAACAGTAATATTGTGATAACAAAAGAATTTCCATGTTGTCACATGGAAGCAATTGCACCTGCAGCTAGAAACGCTATAAGAAGGGCTGAGCAAGCGGTCACATAGCCAAACAATAGTTTGCTGGCATGTGGAGGGGGTTAGAGGCTTTTCATGGCAATGTTGTGAGGCTTGTCAAACAATTAGTAGGTAGCGTGACATAGCGATAGAAAACGAGACATCTAGCATGGCAATGATAGTAGTGGTATCCAGGGAAATGTGTCATCTTGCCTGAGATCCCGCTTGGAAGAAGAACGAGTCCATGAAGTAGATGGTACGTGAAGTAGACGAATGAATCCTCACACTCCGAATGCTTTCAGAACTCTATCGAGAAGGAACAAACCGAAACAGCAATCAACACACGAGAAACACCACAACATATTCATGGCATGATGCGCAACCAAATATGATGCATGTCCGGTTTAATATGCAAGGCATGGCAAAGCACATCAAACAACTCCTACACATTAAGTGAAGTTCAATATGCAACGAGTTGCATATTGACGAAACTCCACGCTTGAATTATTTAGTTCATTTCCGTTTAGGTACTCATCAATATTAAATGTTGTTAGACATGGCGAGAGGTGAAGCATAAGTAAACTACAACATCTAGGCATCTTAAATGAGGCCGGCATTAACAGATCGCATTTCCGAATCGTCCCCATAAGTATAATAAGAATTTGGTATAGATCTTTCCTAACAACATTTTATATTTATTAAACATGGAACTAAATTGTGGCATGATATTATACACGCTTTTCTAGCCAAGTTACATATATAAAACATTTGCATCGGAGCTACGATTTAAAAGTTATTAAACAATTCATTTCACATGGTATTTACACAAATTACCTGAAAACAGCAAGTTAAACATTGTAAACATGTCTGAAAGTTGTATATTTTGAATCTACATAAAATTCCAGTCATATTTCATGCATAAAGTTTTTACATATGATCCACGGTTAATTAGATATTAGCATTTTAAAAATGCGGGGTTTTCTGTAAATCTGAAATTCACAGGTTAATTGTTAAATTCGTTAACAGGAAAAAAAAGGTAACGTGCCGAATCTAATAGGAAGTAGGCCAACAGGGCAGGCGCAACATAGCTAGAAAGTGCAGGGGCACTAGATTGGTGGGGCGTGCTCACCTGCGTAGCCACGGGCCGACGAGCGGGCTGGCTGGGCCTTGACGGTGGGAGGTTGGCCCACGAGCGGATCAACGGGGCTCGAGCGGAAGGCGAGGCGCATCGCTCTCGCATGATGGGGACGAGCGGCGGCGGCTCTATGGGCTCCTACGAGGGGGCTTGGGCCGAAGAGGCCAGAGATGAGGAGGACTTGAACGAGCCGCTCAGATCCAGCCGGCTACCGACGACGGGGTTGCTCCGGCCACCGGAGGCGGAGCCGAGGGGTGCACGCAGTGGGGCCGGCCTCATAGCGCGGGGGCGAGCAAGAGGCTGGCGGCGGGTCCGACGGCTGGGGCGGCGACGCTCCACTGGCGGGCGGCGACGCACGGCTCGGTGAGGGGTCGGTCGGTGGCGGAGCACGGTATCTCGAGGGAGCGGCGGTTGCGGCCAGAGGGGGTTCGGGGATCCTTGGGCACAATAGGAGGAGTTGCGACGGCTAGAGGTTTCGGGCCCGAGCGGGCCTCCAGATGGGCTTGATGGGCCCACGCGGCTGAGGAGAGAGGAGGTGGGAGAAGGTGGCGACTGAGGAGTGGCTGCGTGCGGAATTCGAGGGAGGCTAGGGTTGGCTGAATTAGGAAGGGCTAGCCTTCCTTTTATAGCATGGTATTAGTTTAGGGATGGGGGTTTGCACCATTTCGCGACCTTCGATCGAGATCGGACGGCTCCGGGCGTGGGGATAGGTTGGGTGGTCTGTGTAGAGGGGCTTGGTGGGGATGAGAGGGAATGGATGGTGGCCCGGCAACGGACTTTTGCAAAACCGAAAATGCCCGATAATTGACCGGCTAGTGCCGCTATATATTTAATAGTTGGGGTACCAAACAACCTCTGATTGCGATGAAACTTGGTAGGTGGCCTACCTACGCTATAACAAGACTACACGCCAAGTTCTGACCCAATCCGAGATTATTTTATGTGCGATTTAAAACTATATTTTTATCGATGCCATGAGCACGTGCATGTGTGATTGGTCTCGAAACGGGCCACAGAAAGAACGGAGAGAACCGGCGACTATGAACGGATGCAAGTTTTCAAAAATGAATGACAATGCTATGCAGATGATGCGAATGATGCGATGATGAATGCAACAACCAAATGAATCGCACGACGACAATGGAATAAAAGGGGAATCTTCTGGAGCGTTGGTCCCGTGCTGTTACAACTCTCCTCCAGCACATGAGGATCTTGTCCCGAGATCTAAGAATGAGAAGGGGAAGAGAAAGAGCAAGAGGTAAGCTTAGTTGCTTCTTGGACAAACAAGTGAAACTCATGAAACATGAAGGTTGGCAAGAGATGAAGAACGACAAGAGGAACAAGCAAGAATTCAAAAGAAATTTCAGCAGCACTTCGGTAGGATAGAGGGGCAAAATTGAGAATATGGAAGAACTTGAACATAGAACACAACACTCCAGTAAAATGAATAAGCAAAGAAAGAACATGATCTTCACAAGGCAAGATGATAGATTGAAGAGAGCAACATCACAAGGCCTCCGTAACAAGAGAATAGAAACTGGATTGATGGAAGGAAAAGAATAGATAAGAAAATAACAACTTCTAGCACAAATGAATTTGAAAAGGATAGGTTGAATAGAGTTGATAACGAATCAACAATGAAAAGAATGGCTTGTTATGGGCTTATGGAAAAACAACTCAAAATTATGAGGTGACAACCTACCACAATAGAAACAATTGATTGATTGAGAGCGAGAAGATATGCAAAGCTTCTATCACCAAGAGGTGGAGGGGACACTTGAATCATTTATAACACCATGATAGCAACAATCCTTCGGAAATGCTTTAAGTGAAATCCAACCCAAGATAACTCCGACAAGACAAGATGGGTTTACTTATCTTCATTCTAGATAATTTTTCCTTCGAGACTCCTCATAATCAAGAATTAATAACACCATCTCAAAAGATGATGGAGAAGGAACTGAACTTAGAATTCAAGATGAAGAATACTTGAGCACCTCCAACAAGAATCTTGAAGATCAATTCGAGGAGAATTACATCCTTAAGAAACCACCATGAAGGACCTCTTGACGAACACCGGAATGAAAGGACAATCAAAAGAATGCGGTTGAAAAGAATAGATTATGATGTTTGCAAGGATTTAGATGAAGCTTTGCAAAGAGATGCTTGAGAAAAAACATGGAACTCTGGAAAGAAAAGATGAACAACTATAACCAAGAATTTGATGCCAAGAGCACTCTGAAAGAAGGATTGAAATCACATTGATGAAACTAGAATAAGAATTATGTTATGCTTATCCTTCATCAAGTTAAATTGATGACAAGAAATGGATTTAGCAAACCACTTATTCTTCTTGAAAAGTTTGGCGAGAAAGATATGGCACAAACTTGAAGAGGTCTTGCCCGAAACACCGATATGAATTGGAATGAAAGGGGATATTAGGAATGAATGGCATACATGAGATGAAGAGACAATGATCCGCCTAACAGAACTATAATGAGCCACCAGAATAATTGAGATACGAACGAAGGAACAACAATTGGGAAGAATTTGAGAATGAAAGCTGAAAGCTGAGAACGAAGAAATCTTCTAAAATGATGGCCTTCGGAGAATTGAGAATGAAAATAACACTGAAATACACCGGGTAGATATGGGAGGAATTACTCATGATCAAAACAATTTGAGATGATAGCAACAACCTGAAACCATGAATATTTGGAAGATTGAACAACGATTTAACAGAAACTCTCCTTCAGTTTTCAATGTTGAGAATGATGACGAGAAACAACACCATGAATTACTGAGATACACTCCGAAATAATGAAGAAAGAAAGGTTGAGCCAATGATCAAAATGATTCGAAGCGATCTAGAAGAGGAATATGACTAAGGAATTCATTCTTACATCATATTGAGAGGAACTTGGGAACATCTCCAGAATGATTAGAAGAGCCAAGTAAGATCCTGGGGAAACCCTGTGGGTTATGGGCCCATTGACAGAAAACCATCGTTGAGACAATTTCTTAGAAAGAGATATTGCACCTGAAAAATTAAGAACTTGATGAGGTAAGAACCTCGAAATAATTTAAGAGGATATGAATGGAAATTAAATTCTTCTGAGATATGTTCAGCACTCCGGATAGAATAGAGAGAGATGAAAAACAAGAGATACTTGGACAGAATTTCCGACATGGGGAAGCATTTAGCGATTGAAAAGGATATGAAGAACACTGAGATCTTGAATTGAATGCGGGAAGGAAAAGAAGAATAAAGAAATGATGTATTCGAATCACTTGAGGATCTTCACGATGAACCACTTGATACAATACAAAAGAAAAGATAGCGGAAGCATCGATGAAAAGAAAGATATTTTGATGATAATTTAATCATTGAAAAAAGGGCAGGAGGGTGGGGAAAACAAGAAAACTTAGGATGGATGAAATGAACTCCAAGAAAGAATAAGAGGATTGATCTTGCAAATATTGAAAGGATTGAGTTCACTTGAAGAGGGCACACCATATGAAAAGAATTGATGTGACAACTTGATTAAGCAAAATAATTAGAATTCCCACAGAAATATGAGAACGCTACTTAGAAACGATATGAGATCACCAGTTGACATCGAAGCACCACGAATTACCATATTCAAACCAAAAAAGGATGGGGCTTAGGAAACAAGCCAGAACAAATACATGACAGAGATTCCGCTCGATATTTTCGTGGTAAGGTTCTCACGGGCTAGATCGTACATTGGATTGCCATATTGAAATGACGCTCGAATATGCTCCCTAGGCATAGCGAACTACCAGGCTTGACGAATTATAAATCGAGGCTGTCCTCTGCAAGAAAGACCGTGAACAAATGAATCCACTAGATGTCGAACCCCAACCTCACATCATGATCTATTGGAAGATAGCCCAGGTAACTACTTGAATTCCCACCTTATGACTCTCGATACTTTGTTGGTTATGCAATCGGGTGTTGGGGATACAAGGAGGAGAATATCTTACACAACTAACAAGCCCTACACCCCAACTGTATCCATCCTTCAACACATAACCAGAGGCTTCGGAACTCCATCTATATCGGACACTCGAAAACACAATGATACCAAACATGGAAGTACCCCGGACGTCTCCCCAGTACTGGGTGACTCCAACCTTATCTTGCCACAAGAAGTATTTAAGCAATTTCGAACACCCTCTGTCCTAAGATACTAAGGAAACTGAATGATAATGATGTGTCAAGAATCCCCTGGAGCTCAACTCCTCGGAAGAAATCAAGTCAGACAGAAGGCACCAATATAGAACTCCGTCACATCGGCATCATATAGATTCCAAAATATCCGCATGATCCTAAAAAAATTGAGCAAGAAGAGGGTAGAATCAAAATTCCTAAGTCGTAATGCCTCACCAGATCAAAGAAGAGGAGTAAAAACAATCCTACTCTCCGATATAACTAGACTCAAAATAGTTTTTCTCCAGAATCGACTCGGCCAAGTTCGATCAATCAAGGCGGCTCCTAGGTCGATACAGGCTCTGATACTAACTTGTCACACCCAAGATGCGATCCTATCCTTATTTTGGCACGAGGGCCTCGATAGGGATAGAAGCGCATCTCGTCGTGTTGCAAGAATGGATATAATTACAAATACATGTACATAAGAGATAGGTATATGGAATTGGCTTACACTCGCGAGAAGCTACATCAAGAACACACCAACACAACAACATATTGAAACATCATATAGAAGAGCAGGATCCGACTACGGATGAAATCAAATGGTAAAATGGCATCCATCCTTGCTACCCAGGCTGCCACCTGGAACCCATCCTAGATTGATGATGATGAAGAAGAACTCCAATTCAATCAAGCATCACGCTCACGTGAAATCATTGCACTACTTGTACGTGCAACTGTTGTTGTAGTAATCTATGAGCCACAGGGACTCGGAAATCTCATTTCCAAGGGTATCAAGACTATTAGAGCTTAATGGGTGAGGTATGGGTAAGTGGTGAGGCTGCAGCAAGCGACTAAGCATTTATTTGAGTGGCTAACTTACGAATACAGAAAGTAAAGTATGGTGGTCTACAAATAATGGACGTGAACTAGTAATGATCACTAAATGATCCTGAACACCTACTTACGTCAAACATAACCCCACCATGTTCTCTCTCGGATAAGGACTCACGAGAAGAGACAGTCACGGTTATGCACACAATTGGTGTATTTTATTAGAGTTTACATCAAGTTTACTATGACTGGGTGTTAAACAAAATATCCAAGTTTTTCACATAACCGCAGGCATGGCTTTCCGAAAGATTTAACCCTACAGGGGCCCTCCAACTCATCCATCACAAAATAACCACACGCTGCGAGAATAACCTCGACCACAAATCTCGTGATCATCCTAGGCAATTCCAAAGGAAATCCGACACCTCGAGATAGCCCGAAGAAGATCAGAGTTCCTCACTCAAGACGTTCGAGAAAGGTAAAATAAATCCAGCAAGGCTGCCCAACATGTCGACGAACCCGATAAGAGCTGCGTATCTCGTTCTGAGGACACGACCAGGTGGGACTAGCTACAGGGAAAACCAATCCCCGAGTTTCCTCGAGGCGGCCCCGCAGGCAGCCCATTTTGGACCAACACTCATGAGGAGCACTAGCCTGGGTTGTTAATTAAAGATCCTCGGGGTCCGTAAAGTCCATATACAATTTTATTAGTTACTAGGGAAATGTAATACCAATGTTGGGCCTTGTCAGACAAGCTTTATCCCAAAACGAAAATCAAGGGGGTCCCCATAACAACCCCAAGCATGTTAGGATCGCTCAATTATGGAACATAACACCGGTTCACATGTAACTAGGGGCGGCAGGAGTGCAACAAAACACCAAGAAAAATGCCAAGCCTTCCACCCTTTACCAATTGTATAAGTGCATTAAATTAAATAGGAATAATGTTGTGATAACAAAAGAATGTCCATGTTGTCATATGGAAGCAATTGCACATGCAGCTAGAAACGCTATAAGAAGGGCTCAGGAAGCGGTCACATAGCGAAACAATGGTTTGCTGGGATGTGGAGAGGTTAGAGGCTTTTCATGGCAATGTTGGGAGGATTGTCAAACATGTGGTAGGTAACGTGACATAGCGATAGAAAATGAGACATCTAGCATGGAAATGATAGTAGTGCTATCCTGGGAAATGTGTCATCTTGCCTGAGATCCCACTTGGAAGAAGAACAAGTCCATGAAGAAGACGGTCCGCGAAGTAGACGAACAAATCCTCACACTTCGAACGCTTTCTGAACTCTATCGAAAAGGAACAAACAGAAACAGCAATCAACACACGAGAAACACCACAACATATTCATGGCATGATGCGCAACCAAATGTGATGCATGTCGGTTTAATATGCAAGGCATGGCAAAGCACATCAAACAACTCGTACACATTAAGTGAAGCTCAATATACAACGAGTTGCATATTGACGAAACTCCACGCTTGAATTATTTAGTTCATTCCCGTTTAGGTACTCATCAATATTAAATGTTGTTAGACATAGCAAGAGGTGAAGCATAAGTAAACTACAACATCTAGGCATCTTAAATGAGGCCGGAAGTAACACATCGCATTTCCATATCGTCCCCATAAGTATAATATGAATTTGGTACAGACCTTTCCTAGCACAATTTTATATTTATTAAAAATGGAACTCAAGTGTGGCATGAGATTCTACACGTTTTTCTAGTCAAGTTACATATATAAAACATTTGCGTCGGAGCTATGGTTTAAAAGTTATTAAACAATTCATTTAACATGGCATTTACACAAATTACATCAAGACAACAAGTTAAACATTTTAAACATGTGTGAAAGTTGGTATTGTGAATCTACATAAAATTCCAGTCATATTTCACATATAAAGTTTTTACATATGATGCATGGTTAATTAGATATTAGCAATTTAAAAATGGTGGTTTTTTATAAATCTGAAATTCACGGGTTAATTGTTAAATTCGTTAACAAGAAAAAAAAGGTAACAGGCCAAATCTAATAGGAACTGGGCCAACAGGGTGGGCGCAACATAGCCACAAAGCGCATGGGCACTGGCTAGGTGGGCACGCTCACCTCCGTGGCCACGGGTCGACGAGCGGGCTGGCTGGGCCTTGACGGTGGGAGGTCGGCCCACGAGTGGGTCAACGGGACTCAGCGGAAGGTGAGGTGCATCGGCCTTGCACGATAGGGACGAGCGGCGGCGGTTCTCGTGGCTCCGACAAGGGGCTTGGGACGAAGAGGCCGGAGATGAGGAGGACTCGAGCTAGCCGCTCGGATCCGGCCGGCTACTCACAGCGGGGTTGCTCCGGCCACCGGAGGTGAAGCCCAGGGGTGTAGGCAACGGGGCCGGCCTCACAGCACGGGGGCGAGCAGGAGGCTGGCAGTGGGTCCGACTGCTGGGGGTGGCAAGGCTCCACCAGCGGCCGGCGGCGCGCGGCTCGGTCAGGGGTCGGTCGGTGGCGGAGCACGGAAGCTCGACGGACCGGCGGTTGCGGCCACAGGGGGTTCAGGACTCCTTGGGCGCCATGAGAGGAGTTGCGGCGGTTAGAGGTTTCGGGCCCGGGTGAGGCTCCAGATGGGCTCGGCGGGCCCATGCGACTGAGGAGAGAGGAGGTGGGAGAAGGTGGTGGCTGAGGAGTGGCTGCGCGCGGAATTCAAGGGAGGCTAGGGTTGGCTGAATTAGTAAGTGTTAGTCTTCCTTTTATAGCAAGGGATTAGGTTAGGGGGTTTGCACCCTTTCGAGCCCTCCGATCGAGATCGGATGGCTCCGGGCATGGGGACAGGTTGGGTGGGCTAGTGGGCTGTGTAGAGGGGCTTGGTGGGGATGAGAGGGAATGGATGGTGGCCCGGCAAAAGAGTTTTGCAAAACCGAAAACGTCCAATAATTGACCGGCTAGTGCCGCTATATATGTAACTGTTGGGGTACCAAAGGACCTTTGATTGCAACGAAACTTGGCAGGCGGCCTACCTACGCTATAACAAGACCACACGCCAAGGTCCGACCGAATCCGAGAATATTTTATGCGCTATTTAAAAACAATATTTTTGTCGATGCCGTGGGCACGTGCATGTGTGGTTGGTCTCGAAACGGGTAACGGCACGAACAGAGAGAACCGGCAACTACGAACGGATGCAAGTTTTGAAAAATGAATGACAATGTTATGTAGATGATGCGGATGATGCGATGATGAATGCAACAACCAAATGAATTGCACGACGACAATGGAATAAAAGGGGAATCTTCTGGAACTTCGGTCCTGGGCTATTACATTGGTTTTCTTCACTTCTGATGCAGAAGGAAGGTTGATGTTTTTCACCCTTGAGGATTTTGCAGTTTCTGCCGAGGGTGAAGGAGGAGGATTTTCTTTAGGCACGACTAATGCAGTGGCCCTTGTGGTTTAAATTTCATCAGGCGCGACAAAAGCTTCAGCTGGCCTGGCGATTTCTTCACGCGCAACAGTGGAGGTTGCCCTGACAGGTTCTTCGGCAGCAAGAGTTTCTTCAGTTGCGGGAGCAGTTTCTTTAGCAGGCTAAGAAGATTCTTCAGCCTGGGGAATTTGAGGTTGCGATTGAGGTGCAACCCTTGTGTTATGGTCCTTGATGGTTTTATTAGCCACTTTGACGGAACGAACTTTGATGCCTTGCCAATCAGCGTAGTATCTGTTGAAGTTATCATTGAGGTCTTTGATTTCAGATTGCATCTTCACAAGTTGTTCTGAAGAAACCTTCAGAACATTGTTTTCAAGAAGTGCTCCTTCTTGTAATGAGCTTTCTTGGTTTGTCTAGCCTTCCCATACTTCCACTTTTCTTCTGCTATGAAGGCAGTGAGGATATGATCTGGACCAAGAGGCAGCTTCAAATCATCAATTGGAGACTTGGGATCCTTGTGCCAGATATCAATGAAGTTCAGCAACATTTTTGGATCCAGCCATAGAGGAATCTGAGTGCCCTTTGCTTGAGCCACTGGTTCCTGCTTGTTTTTGATGATTGTCTCCAGTTCCTCATCATCTGCTTCATCATCTGAAGAATCTGATGGTATTTTGAACACCACCTTCTTTGGTTGAGGACTTGGTCAAGTTCCTCGTCGAGCAGTAGCTTTCATTTTCATCGGAGAAGGACAGGTTGAGGACTGTGCTTGGGCGGAGGAACTTGTAGAAACCCCTGAAGCAATTGAAAAGCATGTAGTCCTCTGACATGTTGCAAGATGTACAGGTGTTGAGGACTTTGCGGCAGCAGCAGAGGATTGTATAGATACTGAAGGCATTGCAGAGGACTTTGAAGAAATTGCTTGGGGATTCTATAGTGAGGATTTTGAAGTTGAGGACTTTGACTTCACCACAGACTTCTTCACAATAGATTTCTTTGGAGCACTAACAGAGGCTCCGGCAGAGGCAGCAGTAGCAGAGTGTCTTTGTTGAATTTCCTGACAGCCTCTTTTGCCTTCTTTGCCAGCTTGGCTTGTTGTCTTCCCCATTCTTGAGGAAAGTCATCACCGGTTTTGAGACTAGTGGGATCAGCAGTTTGGTTTGGAGCCAAGGGTGGCCTATTGCAAGGGCGTTCAACAGCGAATTTCTTCATGTATTTTGGAGTGACATAACAATATTCTTTCCACTCTCGTGCCCATTTCCTCTCAATTTTCTGAATGCGAATCTTTTGCTGCTTTTTAGTTTCCTTGTCATGAGTTTCTTCATCAGGAGTGCAATATTCCTCATACCGTTCATCGGGTATCTCAAATGCAGTTTGTACTTCAGGTTTCTTTCCACCCTTTTGCGGTTTTTTCCCATCAGTCATTTTCTTCGGTTGAGTATTCTGAAATTTTGAGGATTCTGAGGAAGTGTGCAAATTATCTTCAAGGAATGCTGCCAATGAGTTAAGTTGATGATAACCTAGTAATTCATGAGCAGACATTTTGTACCTGTGAACAGAGTATAGGTGTGAGGAATTTGAAGAGGTCAAATGCGTTCTCAAAAAATTTCAAAATACATAAAGTTGAGGAATTTTGACCATAGATGTCTTGAGGAATTTCACCTAGTGGTCCTGTCTAAGGTTCCAGAGTTGTGCAAATTTTGAGGATCCACACAATTGAGAAATCTCGAAGAAAATCATAACTTCGGAAAAAACATCAAGGGAATGAACATGTAAGGTGCTTTGGAATATGATTCTTGAAGAATAAACACCTTTGAGGATTTTTTGGAATACCTGAAGATCAAACAAGGGCAGTAAAATTAGATTTTGTTTACCCTGATGAAGAAAACGACGAATAGTGAGATGAAATTGGGGAAGTTCGTCCGTCTAGACCTCCCACGCCCTAGCTTGGCAGAGGGAGACAATTACAACGGCGGCAGGGTGAAGACTTCCGCGGCCGATGCGAGTACGGCGACGGCAACATTCAGGCAGTGAAGCTCTTCCACATCGGCGGCAAAGAGTTTAGCGGTGGTGTAGCGACCCGACCTGAAAGGCCGAATCTCCGGTGTTTCCGTACCATCCCAAGATCATGCTGGTACACACACGGTACATCAATGTATATATCAAAGGGAAATCACACAGCATTATATTAATCAAAATCTCATATCGAGTCCTTTATTACAATAAAAAAAATACAATAAAGTGGCTGAAGGCCAACTCATGAGAATGTCTAAATCTTGCGGAAGCGTCGAAGGTAGATGAGTCCATCTGACTCCAAGGGCATCTCGCCGAGCGTAGAACGTGTCCTCACTCCTGGTCGGAAAAGTACTCTGCAACATGATACGTTGCAGCCGTGTAGGTCAGCATATGGAATATGTCGGCAAAGTCACAAAAGAGGGGTGAAAAGATAATCATCTAGTCTACATGCTTATATGGCAGGTGGGGTGGTAAGTTTTTGCGTAAAGCCAATTTTTCCTACATCAAGAGAGGGCTAAGCAAAAATATTACTAAGTTGGTTGATTAATGAGATGGTTCCACCAACCAATTCTCATACCCAAATTGTTAATACCGACATCATCATATTACTTGTGTTGAGAATTCCGAATGTTTCAGTTCCTTTGGCTCAAGTCGTCCATGACCGTGGACACGGCTAATCGATTAGGTTTGAGTACTCTGCAGAGCTTTGCACATGTTCCCCACAAGATTTGGTCGCCTCTGTTTGATTTCTCGCACTTCAGGGTGTTTGAGAAACGGATGACCAAAACATGGTCTTCCAAAGGGTTTCCCTGCGACTCTGTCGGTGCCCATCCTTTCCTACCGTTCTTCTACCTCCCATAGCACCGCCTGTCCAGGGTCACCACGATATCCAACCAAGCCAAAGCCCATAATGACTTGTGGCTGTGCAGGTAAGCCTTGGGTCTTAAAGCATCCATCCATCTCTTTGTGCCTGGGTGGACCTTTCCGCGTGAATACTGGCCATCTCCAGCATCACCTAGGCAAGTCCACTGGTTTCTCCGGGGTGTCGTTCAACCATCATCCACCCAGAGGTATGTTGAAAACTCGGAGTCTTGAAATCTTGATCATTATGTAGGTCTTGAAATTATTCTCACAACTCTCATGGATCACACAACCAACCCCGTCTACTAGTGGCATAGCAAAATGTAAAACAACGTTTCCCGGGGCCAATGTGTCAAAGAGTTTGAGGGGGTACCTACCACATGATACTACTACGATGTAACCAAGTTTCCAACTAACCTATCTTGCATGCAATTGGGGAAGATGGTAGAACTAATGCATATAAAACATGGGTAAACATGATCAAAGTGACTTGCCTGATTGACGATCTTCGTACGTGAGTGACTCTAAGTAACAAGCTTCGCACTCCGGATAATCTAACGAAGCAAACAAGAGCACTCAATAAGCATACAACAAAATATTGTAACTCACAACCATCAACCAAGAACTAGTAAACAATCAAGACAAAACAATGCACAAATCACAAGTAAGAAAAAAAACACACCAAGTTTTGTTTACTAAGAGATGATTGATAAAACACTACTAACAATAATAAAACTATTTTGTAATAACAGAACAATTGTTGACAGCAGGGAAACAATAAAAATATTTTTATTAATAAACAGAAGAAAATCAATTTAAGTTTGTTGGGAAAACTTTAGTAAAATTTATAAATTTTTTGATAAACACTATATGAATCAACTATAGTTTTACTAACAAAAGAGCAAAACAAAACTTATTACTTATTAGCAAAACATGTTCTTAACAGAAAAGAATTTTACAAATAAACTTGCCTTGGAAAACAAAATCAAATTATATAAAACTTTGTTGAAAGAAAACTATTACTAACTAGTTGTTTTAGTTCAAATTAAACCTATTTGAAAATGTGTTGAGATTCCTATGTTAATAAATAAACAAACTAAGCATGAAGGTAGTCATAACTAATACCAAACAGTAGCAAAAAGATTCATATCAAAATCTATTTTCAAACTCTAGTTATTCAGATTTGAGTGATTTGAGAAAATTTGATTCAATTCAAATTCTATAGTTCAAATTTAAAATCTAAAGCTACAGGGTGAAACTAGATGGAATATGTGAGCTAATGCAAAAAGAATCAACTCTAAACACTAAACATATTAAAAGTTATTCACAAAACAAAATCAGAACAGGTTCTGTTTTCTAAACAAAATCAGAAAAGGGTGAAATATCTACCGGACGGCCAGTGGTGACATGGCACTATCCTATTGGCTGGCTAGCGCGTGTGTTGGATGGTTGCGGGCGGTCGACCGGACCAAAGAGGAAAACGATTCGGGGATTAAGGGTTCTAATCCTAGCCGTGGATTTTAGATCCGAGGGGTGCAAATGGATCCGATGACTTATCGAAGAGAGAGGGGATCTCCGGCGAGTGGTGACGGCGGCCGGTTGTAGGAGATGTTAGGGGAGGCTCTCCGGTGGTCGAAACGGTGCGCGAACGAGCCCAGACGGCGGAGGAGGTCCTCCGGTGCCGATTGGTGGTGTCGGAGAGGGGCGAGGATGACCGAGGCGATGGCTACGGGCGATGGGAGCTCCGGTGGTGGAAGCAACTCCGGCGAGGAATTTGGTAGCACCTCGGCGAGGAAGAGAGGGGGCTCGGGGGGGAATGGAGAAAGGAGGGGCAACGTTACTTATAGGATGCTCGGGGGGTGCGGGGGAGGAGAGAGGAGAGAGATCCGGGGGGAAGAAACTGCCGGCGGCGACGCGCGCGGGAGGAAGAAGGCGACCGCGCGGGGCGAACGGTCGGTCGGGGTGGGACCCAGTGTCAGAGAGAGAGGGAGCGAGGACTGCGCGTCGGTCGGCCGGCTCGTATTAATTTCGCGAGTAACTGCTGTGGGCCGGCCCATTTAATACTAAAACCGTTACTCTTTTTATTAACCAGAGTAGTAAAACGTCTTTAAAAGCATTCATACCATTTTTAACAATAGGAGTATTATATATCAAAATTAACAGAATAATAAATTCCATTTATTGAACATTTTTATTCTGTCATTTCAACATTTTGAAAAAAATAATATTTTGAGAAATTGCCTAATTGTTTTTAAATCATTTTTGCAAATATTTTCAAAATAACTCCTGGTTATTTTTGTTCAAATAGATCACCAAATGGGTCTTGGTGTGGAGTGTCATGTTCCTCCTCTCTTATTTGAACTTTTTACCAAGATTTTCAAATAGGTGAAAGCAACATATTGAAAATAGAAAGGGCTTTCAGAAATTTAGAAAGGGCATTTCAACAATACATGCATTCAAACAATGATGATGATGGATGCATAGCTATATTTCATAACATTCCAAAATGGAATTTTGGGATGTTACAAACCTACCCACCTGAAGATAAATCTCGCCCTCGAGATTCGGGTTGGCTAGAAAATAGGTGCGGGTGGTCTCTACGAAGATCTTCTTCGCGTTCCCAGGTGGCTTCTTCCTCGGTGTGGTGACTCCACAAAACCTTACAGAACTTGATGATCCTGCTGCGGGTAACTCTGTTGGCAGTCTCGAGGATTCTGACAGGCTTCTCCTCATAGGTCAGATCATTGTCAAGTTGTATGGCCTCTAGGGGCACTGTGTCTCTCAAAGGAATATCAGCCATCTCAGCATGACATTTCTTCAGCTGGGAAACATGGAAAACATCATGAACTCCGGATAATCCTTCCAGCAATTCCAGCTTATATGCAACTTCGCCTCTACGTTCAAGAATTTTGTAGGGGCCTATGAATCTGGGTGCTAATTTTCCTTTAACACCAAATCTCTTGATTCCTCGAAGCGGGGACACATGAAGATATGCTCGGTCTCCCACTTCATACGTCACTCCTTTACGTTTGTTGTCAGCATAACTCTTCTGTCGAGATTGAGCTATCTTGAGTCTGTCGCGAGTCAACTTGACTTTATCTTCTGAATCTCGAATAAGGTCGGGACCAAAAAGTTGTCGGTCTCCAACACCATCCCACGTCAGTGGCGTTCTGCACCTCCTTCCATATAAAGCTTCGAAAGGGGCCATCTTCAGACTGGTCTGATAACTGTTATTGTATGAAAATTCTGCGTAAGGTAAGTTGTCATCCCATCTAGATCCATGATCTAGCGCACAAGCTCTCAACATGTCTTCCAGAATCTGGTTGACTCTCTCAGTCTGTCCATCGATCTGCGGATGAAAAGTTGTACTGAACTCCAGCCTTGTACCCAAAGTTTCATGTAATTGATGCCAAAACTTTGAGGTAAATTGTGTTCCTCTATCTGACACGATACTCCTCGGAACTCCATGCAGACATACGATCCTAGTCATATATATCTTGGCTAGCTTAGCGCTGGTATAGGTGGTTTTCACTGGAATGAAATGAGCCACCTTGGTCAAGCGATCAACCACTACCCAGATGGAATCATAACCTGAACGGGTCCTAGGTAGTCCTGTGATGAAGTCCATACCAAGCTTTTCCCATTTCCACTCGAGTATAGACAAAGGTTGGAGTAACCCTGCTGGTTTCTGATGTTCTGCCTTTACTCGCTGACAAACATCACATATTGCAACATGTTCCGCAATATCCTTCTTCATACCTATCCACCAGTAACTTTCTTTTAAATCCAGATACATCTTGGTATTGCCTGGGTGTATCGAGTAAGGTGAATCGTGGGCTTCCTGAAGTATCAACTTCCTGAGCTCTGGGTCATTGGGCACATAGATTCGGTTCTCAAACCACAAAGTTCCGTGTTCATCCTCACGAAAACCTTTGGCTTTACCATCTTTCATTCTTTGCTTTATCTCAGCTATCTCATTGTCCGATTTCTGGGCTTCTCGAATTCTTTCAGTCAAGGTGGACTGAATCTCCAGTGTGGCAACATATCCTCTTGGGACTATCTCTAGCTTGAGCTCTCTGAGATCATCGGCTAACTCTTGGGGTAATCCTCCCGCTGTGAGTGTGTTTACATAAGTTTTCTGACTCAAGGCATCGGCTACAACATTAGCTTTACCTGGATGGTAGTGTAATCTCATGTCATAGTCCTTGATTAACTCTAACCATCTCCTCTGTCTGAGGTTCAACTCTTTCTACGTGAAAATATATTTCAGGCTCTTATGGTCGGTGTATACATCACAACTATTTCCGATAAGAAAATGTCTCCAGGTCTTGAGTGCGTGCACTACGGCTGCTAGTTCCAAATCATGGGTGGCATAATTCAACTCATGAGGTCGTAGTTGTCTAGATGCATAGGCTACAACCTTTCCATCTTGCATGAGTACTCCTCCAAGTCCTTGACGTGAAGCATCACAATAAACCTGGAAGTCCTTCCGAATATTAGGGAAAATCAACACTGGGGCTGTGACCAAACGTTTCTTCAACTCCTGGAAACCAACTCATGAGGTCGTAGTTGTCTAGATGCATAGGCTACAACCTTTCTATCTTGCATGAGTACTCCTCCAAGTCCTTGACGTGAAGCATCACAATAAACCTGGAAGTCCTTCCGAATATTGGGGAAAATCAACACTGGGGCTGTGACCAAACGTTTCTTCAACACCTGGAAACTGGCTTCACATTCCTCAGTCCAATTATACTTAGACTCTTTCTTCAACAACTCTGTCATAGGCTTGGCTATCTTTGAGAAATTCTCAATGAACCTCCGGTAATATCCGGCAAGTCCGAGAAAACTGCGGATCTCCTTAACTGAGGTGGGTGACTTCCACTCGGTGACGGCTTCAACCTTAGTGGGGTCTACGGCTATTCCTTCTCTGGAAATAACATGTCCAAGGAATCCGACTTCCGTCAGCCAAAATTCACATTTGCTGAACTTGGCATATAATTGATGCTCTCTCAGCTTCTCCAGAACTAAACGCAAATGTTCCTTGTGTTCTTCCTCGTTCTTGGAGAATATCAAAATGTCATCGATGAACACCACGACAAACTTGTCCAAATATTCCATAAACACCTTGTTCATCATATTCATGAAGTAGGCAGGAGCATTAGTCAAACCAAAGGACATGACAGTATACTCATACAAGCCATACCTTGTGGTGAAAGCTGTTTTGGGTATATCATGTTCACGAATCTTTAGTTGGTGATACCCTGATCGAAGATCGATCTTAGAGAATACTTTGGCGCCTACTAGCTGATCAAACAAGTCATTAATCATCGGCAGAGGGTACTTGTTCTTGATAGTCACCTCGTTCAAGGCACGATAATCGACTACCATTCTCAAGGTTTTATCCTTCTTCTCCACCAAAAGAACTGGGGCTCCCCAAGGTGAATAACTTGGTCGAATATACCCTTTGTCCAATAGCTCCTTAATCTGCTTCTTGATTTCCACTAAATCATTTGCGGGCATCCGATAGGGTCTCTTGGAAATTGGGGTTGTCCCTGGTTGTAGCTCTATTAGGAACTCAATCTCCCTATGTGGTGGCTTGCCTGGTAATTCTTCCGAGAATACATACGGAAAGTCTTTTACCACAGGTACTTCCTCCTGAACAACTCCTGTGAGGGAATTTAATCGAGCACTCATCTGGGTGCGTCGGGATACAAACTTAATCCTCTTGTTCTCCGGGGTGGTGAGTGAAACAGACTTGCTGGAACAATCAAGATTTCCTTCATACTTGGTCATCCAATCCATGCCTAGGATTACATCCAATCCCTGGGATTCTAAGACGATGAGGTCGGTGGGAAAAACATGGTTTCCTATATTGAGTTTCAGGGCATGGCATCCTATTCCTACCATCATCATACCTCCTGGGGATCTGACCTTAATGGGCTGTCTAAGGGTTTTGGTGGGCAAACCATATTTATCCACAACTACCCTTGATATGAATGAATGAGTTGCACCAGAATCAAAAAGTACTGTAACTGGACATGAATGCAATAAAAACTTACCAACCACAGTCTCGGGTTGATCATAGACTTCTTCCACGTCGAGGTGGTTCACCTGGGCACGAGGAAACGGATTTGGCTTCTTGGCTGTGGAGTTGCCGTTTCCATTTCCCTGCTTGCTCTAGGGACACTCAGTAGCATAGTGCCCTGTCTTCTGGCACTTGAAACAGGTGATGTGGCTTAGATCCTTCTGAGTAGGAGCGTGACGGTGCTGGTTGTTCTTCCCATTCCCATTCCCATTGTCAGTCTTGAAATTGCCATGGTTGGGACGGGTATTCCCATTTCCTCCCTGGTTGTGACCTCCATGGTTGTGCACGGCATGAGTGTGCCTTCCAAACTTACCGGTCCCTGATCCGGTATTCCCTGGGTACGGGGAGTAGCGGGGCTTCTGATGAGCTCCAGAGTTAAACTTCCCCTGAGTGTACTTCCGCTTGCGATTCTCAATTTGCTGTTGTTTACCCTCCAAGATGAGGGCCTTGTCCACCAGCTCTTGGTAGTTGTTGAAAGTAGCCACTACCAGCTGCATGCTCAACTCATCGTTGAGTACTTCCAGAAACTTCTCTTGCTTGGCCGCATCATCGGCCACGTCTCCTGGTGCATAACGTGCCAATGTGCTGAAATCATCCACGTATTGGGCCACAGAGCGATTTCCCTGGCGCAAGTTGCGAAACTCGCGCTTCTTCAGACTCATAGCTCCAGCTGAAACATGTGCAGTGCGGAAAGCTTGCTTGAACTGCTCCGAAGTTACATCAGCAATAGGATATGTGGTGCTGTAGTTCTCCCACCATGAAGCTGCTGGTCCATCCAGTTGATGTGCGGCAAAGCGCACCTTCTCAACGTCACTACATCCAACGGTGACGAGTTCTCTCTCCATCTTACAGAGCCAGTCATCTTCTACAATGGGCTCAGTGCTGCTAGAGAAAGTTGGAGGATTCAACCTCAGAAAACGGGTGAGATTGTCAGCCTGGGGTGGATGGTGGTGGTTGTTGTTCTGGTTGTTGGTCTGATTCTGGATCAATAGCTGCATCAGTGCATTCTGCTTCTGAAGGAGTTGCGTGAGTTCCGGCGGGAAGGTGAAGTCGGACTCATGTCGTGGAGGCATCTTGCTGTTTCCAGAGGGGTGAGAATTAGAATAGAACAAGGGCCTAAAAGGAGAAATTCACTACCCATATGCAATGCAACAAACATATCACACCAAACACTCATTCATTTATTCAATCAATGTCAAACATCGGGAATACAAATCTCAATCAAACTACGCATCGACCTACGCTTTAACGACGAAAATAAAAGATACATGGAGGGCATGACTATAGTTTTCCTCAGAAGTACATGGTGACTGAGTCTCCTCCAGTGGTGCTCTCCTCATAGTCATCATCGTCGCTGATGAAAGGAGCCAAGTCTCCCTCAGGATGAAGATTTTCCCCCATGTCCATCTGTTCCTCCAGAGTGGCGATGCGAGTATTCAGCTTGTCGATCCTCTCTAAGAAATCCTTCACTTCATACTCATGTTCACAGTTGGCTTCCCGCAAGTCAGCTTCGAGGTCAATCTCACGGTTCATCAGATTCTTGATTGTCTTCGTATCAGCACGAACTCGAAGCTCCAGAGTCCTGATGTGAGTCTCTAGGGTCTGGATATAGGAAATAGTGGTGTCTGAAGTGGGAGGAGTTACGATGTTTCCATTGACATCTCTGCGACAAACCACGCTGAGTCCAGGTGAAATGGTTCCACCTCTGTATTCCTCCTGAATACGTCCAAGAGCACGATGAATGTCCATGTCTCTCCCAAGTATCCAACTGGGTGCCACGAACTTGAAGTCGATGGGTTCCTTCCGATTCCCAAAGGTCTTCCCTGGGATATGCACCTCGATCCTGTAGCGTCCATCTTGTGGAAATGACATGATAGGAGTCCCGGTGATGCTCGGCAAAGCAATCCTCACGTCCTTGACGATCCTCATCAGCTCCTTACCAAAAGGCATCGTTGCGTCAGGCTGGCAAAACTCCGTGATCAACACTAGGATGAAGATGGCCATCTATAAATTTTGAAATAACCGGAGAGAAATCAGAAATGAGTAGATGAGAGTATAAGAATTTTAAAGACAAAGAGATACAATCCTAAGGCTTTCCAATCCAAGAGGTTACGTCCTACGGTCAGCATGTGCTCTGATACCATTTCTGTAGCGACCCGACCTGAAAGGCCGAATCTCCGGTGTTTCCGTACCATCCCAAGATCATGCTGGTACACACACGGTACATCAATGTATATATCAAAGCGAAATCACACAACATTATATTAATCGAAATCTCATATCGAGTCCTTTATTACAATAAAAAAATTACAATAAAGTGGCTGAAGGCCAACTCATGAGAATGTCTAAATCTTGCGGAAGCGTCGAAGGTAGATGAGTCCATCTGACTCCAAGGGCATCTCGCCGAGCGTAGAACGTGTCCTCACTCCTGGTCAGAAAAGTACTCTGCAACATGATACGTTGCAGCCGTGTAGGTCAGCATATGGAATATGCCGGCGAAGTCACAAAAGAGGGGTGAAAAGATAATCATCTAGTCTACATGCTTATATGGCAGGTGGGGTGGTAAGTTTTTGCGTAAAGCCAATTTTTCCTACATCAAGAGAGGGCTAAGCAAAAATATTACTAAGTTGGTTGATTAATGAGATGGTTCCACCAACCAATTCTCATACCCAAATTGTTAATACCCACATCATCATATTACTTGTGTTGAGAATTCCGAATGTTTCAGTTCCTTTGGCTCAAGTCGTCCATGACCGTGGACACGGCTAATCGATTAGGTTTGAGTACTCTGCAGAGCTTTGCACACGTTCCCCACAAGATTTGGTCGCCTCCGTTTGATTTCAGGCACTTCAGGGTGTTTGACAAACGGATGACCAAAACATGGTCTTCCAAAGGGTTTCCCTGCGACTCTGTCGGTGCCCATCCTTTCCTACCGTTCTTCTACCTCCCGTAGCACCGCCTGTCCAGGGTCACCACGATATCCAACCAAGCCAGAGCCCATAATGACTTGTGGCTGTGCAGGTAAGCCTTGGGTCTTAAAGCATCCATCCATCTCTTTGTGCCTGGGTGGACCTTTCCGCGTGAATACTGGCCATCTCTAGCATCGCCTAGGCAAGTCCACTGGTTTCTCCGGGGTGCCGTTCAACCATCATCCACCCAGAGGTATGTTGAAAACTCGGAGTCTTGAAATCTTTATCATTATGTAGGTCTTGAAATTATTCTCACAACTCTCATGGATCACACAACCAACCCCGTCTACTAGTGGCATAGCAAAATGTAAAACAACGTTTCCCGGGGCCAATGTGTCAAAGAGTTTGAGGGGGTACCTACCACATGATACTACTACGATGTAACCAAGTTTCCAACTAACCTATCTTGCATGCAATTGGGGAAGATGGTAGAACTAATGCATATAAAACATGGGTAAACATGATCAAAGTGACTTGCCTGATTGACGATCTTCGTACGTGAGTGACTCTAAGTAACAAGCTTCGCACTCCGGATAATCTAATGAAGCAAACAAGAGCACTCAATAAGCATACAACAAAATATTGTAACTCACAACCATCAACCAAGAACTAGTAAACAATCAATACAAAACAATGCACAAA
The DNA here is from genome assembly GCA_022496015.1 of Hordeum marinum. NCBI lineage: Eukaryota > Viridiplantae > Streptophyta > Magnoliopsida > Poales > Poaceae > Hordeum > Hordeum marinum. Next base: position 204,049,543 of record CM039675.1, on the reverse strand, counting down.
TCACAAGTAAGAAAAAAAAACACCAAGTTTCGTTTACTAAGAGATGATTGATAAAACACTACTAACAATAATAAAACTATTTTGTAATAACAAAACAATTGTTGACAGGAGGGAAACAATAAAAATATTTTTATTAATAAACAGAAGAAAATCAATTTAAGTTTGTTGGGAAAACTTTAGTAAAATTTATAAAAGTTTTAATAAACACTATACGAATCAACTATAGTTTTACTAACAAAAGAGCAAAACAAAACTTATTACTTATTAGCAAAACATGTTCTTAACAGAAAAGAATTTTACAAATAAACTTGCCTTAGAAAACAAAACTAAATTATATAAAACTTTGTTGAAAGAAAACTATTACTAACTAGTTGTTTTAGTTCAAATTAAACCTATTTGAAAATGTGTTGATATTCCTATGTTAATAAATAAACAAACTAAGCATGAAGGTAGTCCTAACTAATACCAAACAGTAGCAAAAAGATTCATATCAAAATCTATTTTCAAACTCTAGTTATTCAGATTTGAGTGATTTGAGAAAATTTGATTCAATTCAAATTTTATAGTTCAAATTTAAAATCTAAAGCTACAGGGTGAAACTAGATGGAATATTTGAGCTAATGCAAATAGAATCAACTCTAAACACTAAATAGATTAAAAGTTATTCACAAAACAAAATCAGAACAGGTTCTGTTTTCTAAACAAAATCAGAAAAGGGTGAAATATCTACCGGACGGCCAGTGGTGACGTGGCACTATCCTATTGGCTGGCTAGCGCGTGTGTTGGATGGTTGCGGGCGGTCGACCGGACTGAAGAGGAAAACGATTCGGGGATTAAGGGTTCTAATCCTAGCCGTGGATTTTAGATCCGAGGGGTGCAGATGGATCCGATGACTTACCGAAAATAGAGGGGATCTCCGGCGAGTGGTGACGGCGGCCGGTGGTAGGAGATGTTAGGGGAGGCATCTTCGGTGGTCGAAACGGGGCGCGAACGAGCCCAGACGGCGGAGGAGGTCCTCCGGTGCCGATTGGTGGTGTCGGAGAGGGGCGAGGATGACCGAGGCGATGGCTACGGGCGATGGGAGCTCCGGTGGTGGAAGCAACTCCGGCAAGGAATTTGGCAGCGCCTCGGCGAGGGAGAGAGGGGGCTCGGGGGGAATGGATAAAGGAGGGGCAACGCTACTTATAGGATGCTTGGGGTGCGGGGGAGGAGAGAGGAGAGAGATCCGGGGGGAAGAAACTGCCGGCGGCGGCGCGCGCGGGAGGAAGAAGGCGACCGCGCGGGGCGAACGGTCGGTCGGGGTGGGACCCAGTGTCAGAGAGAGAGGGAGCGAGGACTGCGCGTCGGTCGGCCGGCTCGTATTAATTTCGCGAGTAACTGCTCTGGGCCGGCCCGTTTAATACTAAGACCGTTACTCTTTTTATTAACCAGAGTAGTAAAACGTCTTCAAAAGCATTCATACCATTTTTAACAATAGGAGTATTATATATCAAAATTAACAGAATAATAAATTCCATTTATTGAACATTTTTATTCTGTCAGTTGAACACTTTGAAAAAAATAATATTTTCAGAAATTGCCTAATTGTTTTTAAATCATTTTTGCAAATATTTTTCAAAATAACTCCTGGTTATTTTTGTTCAAATAGATCACCAAATGGGTCTTGGTGTGGAGTGTCATGTTCCTCCTCTCTTATTTGAACTTTTTACCAAGATTTTCAAATAGGTGAAAGCAACATATTGAAAATAGAAAGGGCTTTCAGAAATTTAGAAAGGGCATTTCAACAATACATGCATTCAAACAATGATGATTATGGATGCATAGCTATATTTCGTAACATTCCAAAATGGAATTTTGGGATGTTACAGGTGGCGCTAGGTTTGAGCTCGGGAGAGTGAGGGAGTGAGGAGTAACTCGAGCATAGTGAAAGGGAAAGGTTATTTATAGTGGAGATGAAAACCAATCTGCCCGAATATTTTGGACCAAATTGCCCCTGACCCTTGCTCTCCACGTGACATGTGTCACCCACGTTCTGAGTAGTGGAGATAGTGGGGGATTGTAGGCTATCTAGTCGTGGGAATCGGAACGGCTTGAGCGGGAAGCGCCGAAAATTTTGATAGTGAAAATGTTAAAGTTTCCATTCGCAAATTCTTCAGCTATCAAGGACACAGTGATGACATTGAATGAGTTTCAAAGTAGAACGCATATGAATAATTTGTGAACAAACTAGGTTGAGTTTATCATAGAGGGGAACGGGTCCGATCACATTCACTTAGATGAAAATCAACTTGAAGAATTAGCAATAAGTGAATGTTGTTGAGGACCTTGAAAAACTCAAATATATATATATAGTCAATGAAGAATCATTTCCATAGTTTGACGAATTTGAAAAGTTGAGGAATTTGCAAGCTTGAGGAATTTGAAAATTTGAAGAATTTGCAAAAAGATGAAAAACTCAACTTTGAAGAATTTCAACTATTGTTGGTGGCGTGACCCACCGTATAAGAATGATGATTTCAGACACCGCGTACAATTGTTGTAGGGTTCTAAGAATCAAATTCTTCATTAATTTCTTCACACTTAGAGTATTATTCTTCATTGATTGAGGGAAAACGTTACTTCATGTGTTGCAAATCTAAGTCATCAATTTTGCATAAGTGTTGGAATGTGTGTCTTTTTTAGAGAACATTCAAAGATTCTAAGATATTTAGCTCACACCGCAACTTGAAAAATCTCTTTTCATCCAAGGGCTTTGTGAAGATATCAACCAGTTGTTCTTAAGTGGGGATGTGGTCGATGGAGATGTTGCCCTTGAGTACATGATCTCGAACAAAATGATGACAAATCTGGATGTGCTTGGTCTTGGAATGCTGAACTGGGTTGTAAGCAATCTTGATTGCACTCTCGTTATCATAGTAGAGAGGAACATTCTTCACCTTGATCCCATAGTCATTGAGGGTTTGCTTCAACCATAGCAACTGAGCACAACATGAACCAGCAGCAATGTACTTAGGTTCAGCAATAGATAGTGACATGCAGTTCAGCTTCTATGAGGGCCAACAGACTAAGGATCGTCCGAGGAAATGACATGTGCCTGAGGATGACTTGCGATCCACACAACCTCCAACATAGTCAGCATCTGAGTATCCCATGAGGTGAAGATTTGAGCCCTTGGGATACCATAATCCAAGCGTTGGTTTGTAAGCTATGTATTGAAGAATATGTTTCACAGCCTTATGTTGTGATTCCTTCGGTGTTGCTTGGAATCGGGCACACATGCAAACACTTAGCATAATATCAGGCCTAGATGCACATAGATACAATAAAGAGCCAATCATGAAGCGATATACCTTCTAATCGAAATATTTACCATTTTCGTCAGTGCAGAGGTGGCCTTTTGAAGGCATTGGAGTTTTGACGCCTTTGCAATCTTGCATGTAGAATTTCCTCAGTACATCCTTGAGGTATTTCCCTTGAGAGATGAAGATCCCATTGTCTTGATGGCGAATTTGAAGACCTAAGAAGAATTACAACTCTCCCATCATAGACATTTGATATTCTTCACTCATCATATTGGCAAATTCATCAATATAATGTTTGTCAGTACAGCCAAAGATAATATCGTCTAGGTATATTTGGCATATGAATAGTTCATTGGCATAGGATTTAGTGAAAAGAGTTGGGTCGAGTGAATCAGGTTTGAAGCCTTTATTCATGAGGAATTCCTTCAGAGTGTCGTACCACGCCCGAGGGGCCTGCCTGAGGCCATAGAGGGCCGTGTTGAGTCTGAAGACTTTGTCAGGATGCTTAGGGTCTTCAAAACCTGGGGGTTGAGAAACATATACTTCTTCCTCAAGCCTACCATTGAGAAATGCACTTTTCACATCCATTTGATATAAGATGATATCATGATGGTTAGCATAAGCAAGCAATATGCGAATAGCTTCAAGTCTAGAAACAGGTGCAAAAGTTTCATCGAAGTCAATTCCTTCAACCTGTGTGTAGCCTTGAGCTACAAGACGATCCTTGTTCCTTACCACACGGCCATTTTCATCTTGCTCGTTGTGGTAGATCCACTTGGTACCTATAATGCTGTGCTTGCAAGGATCTGGCCGCTTGGCAAGTTCCCACATGTTGTGTAGCTTGAATGATGTAATTCCTCTTGCATAGCTTTAATCCACTTAGGCTCCTTGAATGCTTCCTCAACTTTGGTGGGCTCTATGATAGAGAAAAAATAAAAGTGCCCACAAAAGTTAGTCAAATGTGAAGCTCTTGAGAGAGTGAGAAGACCTGGTGCATTGATGCCGTCGATGATTTTGTCAATCTGCACTTCATTTGCAACTCTTGGATGAGCAGGTTGACGTGGCTGAAGATTTTCTTCAGCACCATTTTCTTCAGGTGTATTAGCATGAATGTCTTCATTTGTTGGAATGACTTCATTAGTAGATTGAGGTTCTTCAGTGGGTACGACATCTTCAGTAGCCTTTAGCTTAATGGATTCCCGAGGAGACTTTTCATCTAGAAAAGAAGGCAGGTGCTCTATTTGCGAGCTGTCGGTTTCATCGAACAACACATCTACAGTTTCAACAACTTTTTTGTGGTAGGTGTTGAAGACTCTATAGGTGTGTGAGTCCTTTCCGTAACCAAGCATAAAACCTTCATGTGCTTTCGGTGCAAATTTAGAACTATGGTGAGGATCTCTAATCCAATATTTTGCACCGAAGACTTTGAGATAACTTACATTGGGTTTCTTGCTAGTCATGAGTTCATATGAAGTCTTCTTGAAGAATTTGTGAAGATATACCCTGTTGATGATGTGGCAAGCTGTATCAATTGCCTCAGGCCACAAGCGACGACGAGTTTTGTATTCATCAAGCATGGTGCAAGCCATCTCAACAAGAGTCACGTTCTTGTGCTCCACAACGCCGTTCTGCTGAGGAGTATTTGGGCAGATAGGTCATGAGTAATACCAAGTTCATCAAGATATTCATCAAGATTGGTTTACTTGAACTGAGTCCCATTATCACTCCTGATATGCTTGATCTTGACGCCGAAGTTAGTTGAGGCCTGAAGCAAATCATCTGAAGACATCCCACACTTCAAACTTGTACAGAATAATATGCACCCAATGTAACGAGAGTAATCATCAACAATCGCAAAGCCATACAAACTTGAAGAATTTGTTAGTGTGGAATAATGAGTGGGGCCAAAGAGGTCCATATGAAGCAATTCAAAAGGTCGAGTCATGGTCATGATTGTCTTCGAGGGATGCTTGGATCTGGTCATCGTCCTAGACTCACATGCACCACAGGCGCAGTCCTTGAGGAATTTGACACCTTCAATGCCAATTACATGCTTTTTCTTCATGAGAGTCTACAAGTTCCTCATACCAGCATGTCCAAGTCGTCGATGCCACAGCCAGCCTTCTAAGGACTTTGCAAGTAGGCACGTGGCAAGTTGAGGACCCGTAGAGAAATCAACAATATACAAGTCTCCTCTCCAAAAGCCTTCGAATACTTTGGAATGGTAAGATTCCATGATGACAACACAACGATATTTTCCAAAGATGATAACCATATCAAGATCACAAAGCATTGAGAGAGACATGGGGTTGAACCCGAGGGTCGACAAGCATCACCTTATCCATGTGTCGGTCCTTTGAGATTGCAACCTTACCTAGACCCAATACCTTGATTTTTCCTTTGTTAGCATAGGTGATATGCTTCAGATGAGATGGAGCAATTGGCAAATTCATCAGTAGATTCTTGTCACCAGTCATGTGGTTTGTGCATCCACTATCGAGGACCCACTCAGTAGCTTTTGGAGGTTCATCCTTGGAACCTTTAGCCATAAGCAATAGGTGGGAGCATAATCATCATTTCTAGCATCAGAGTTGTTGGAGTAGTCATTTTCTTCATCGTTGAAGATGGACTTGCTGACGAAAGTAGTTGCAAGAGCAAGGCTAGCGACACTAGATTCAGACTCCACCTCAGATTCTTCCTCTTCTTCATATTCTTCAGATTCTTCTTCCGAGTCCATTTCCTTGACAATGAAAGCCTGAGCCTTTCTGGAACCTTTCTTCTTGTGTGTTGAGGACTTTGACGATGAGGACTTTGAAGATTTCTTCTTTTTCTTTGAGTCATCAGAACTGTAGTCCTTGTACTTCTTCTTCTTTGATTGTTTTTCCCAGAGAGGACAGTCAGAGGTAAAGTGACCAGATTTCTTGCATTTGTGACAAGTTCTCTTCTTGTAGTCACTTGAGGAATCTTATTTCCTCAAACCACTTTTTCATGACTTTCCAAATTGGCCTCTCCTTGAGAACTTCTAGAATTTCGTCACGAGCATTGCCAGCTCCTGACTCAGTTCTTCAGGATCACCAAGGCTACTATCAGAATCTTCGCCTTTGGATGAGGAAATTTCTTTTGCCTTCAAAGCACGAGATCTTCCATAGCTTGGCACGTAGAGGTCTCTCTTCTCATCTTGTTGGAATTCATGAGTATTGAGTCTCTCAAGAATATCAGCAGTATCAAGTGACTTGTAGTCTCCACGCTCTTGAATCATCAAAGCCAGTGTATCGAATGAGGAAACAAGAGATCTCAGGAGTTTCTTCACAACTTCATGATCGGTGATGTCAGTGGAACACAGTGCTTGAAGCTCATTGGAGATATCAGTGAGACGATCAAAAGTTTTCTGAACATTTTCATTGTCGAGTCTTTTGAAGAGGTTGAAGAGATTGCGAAGAACATCAACACAAGAGTCACGTTGAGTGGAAACACCTTCGTTGACTTTGGACAGCCTATCCCAGATAAGCTTAGCAGACTCCAAAGCACTCACTCTGCCATAATGACCTTTGCTTAGAAGGCCATAGATGATATTCTTTGCTTGAGAATCGTGTTGCTTGAATTTCTTCGTATCAGCAGCAGTGACAGTTGGAGAAGTGCAGGGAATACCATTTTCCACAACATACCAGAGATCGTTGTCAATAGCTTCAAGATGCATGCACATCTTATTCTTGCAGTAGGGGTAATCCGTCCCATCGAAGGTAGGACAACCTGCAGAAACCTTGATCATACCTACAGTCGACATAACTAGAACTCCAGGCGGTTAAACCAAAATCACATAGAACAAGGGAGTACCTTGCTTTGATACCAATTGAAAGTGCGTTATATTGACTAGAGGGGGTGTGAATAGGCGATTTTTACAAATTCATCACATGAGGAATTTCAAATTGACGAATTTAAAATGTGATGAATAACTAGCGGCAGGATAAGTACTCAAGTGCATTAGAAACATAGCAATAGCATAGTCATCATGATGAAATGAAACATGCACAGAGTACAGGTAGCGTGATACAGGATAAGCAGGTGAGGAACAAGGTGACTTGAAGAATTTGAGGTGAGGAAATTGAGAAAGTCTTCTGTCAAATTCTTCGAATAGTAACGATCAATTTCATCAACAAGTATATGAGAAAATGAAAGGGTTGAGGAAATAGAACTAGATAGCTCGATGAAGAGAATGGTTTGATGACCCAGTTCCAACTGCTATGATAGTCGTACATCTGGTTTGGAGCGGCTTGGTATTTAAACCACAGGACACACAGTCCCAGGACACACAGTCCTTACCGTATTCTCCTTGAGCTAAGGTCACAAAGTCCTCGACCAACACTCATGGTAAGTCTTCAATGTAGACTTCCAAAACCCTCACAAACTGGTCACCCGGTGATGTCTACTACACAACCTTCTTCTTGTAGACTCGTGTTGGGCCTCCAAGTGTAGAGTTTTGTAGAATAGCGGAAACTTTCCCTCAAGTGGATGACCTAAGGTTTATCGATCCGTGGGAGGTGTAGGATGAATGTGGTCTCTCTCAAACAACCCTGGAACCAAATAACAAAGAGTCTCTTGTGTCCCTAACACACCCAATACAATGGTAAATTGTATAGGTGCACTAGTTCGGCGAAGAGATGGTGATACAAGTGCAATATGGAAGGTAGATATAGGTTTTTGTAATCTGAAAATATAAAAACAGCAAGGTAAGAAATAGTAAACAGTGAGCAAACAGTTGTATAAATGCTTCGAAACAAGGCCTAGGGTCCATACTTTCACTAGTGCAGTTTCTCTCAACAATATTGGCATAGTTGAATCATATGTAAATATCTCTCATGCGACAAAGAGTTCACTCCAAAGTCACAAATAGTGGAGAACTAACGAAGAAATTATTGTAGGGTACGGAACCACCTCAAAGTTATGTTTTCCGGTCAATCTTATGAGCTATTCCTATAAGTTTCACAAACAGCCCTAGAGTTCGTACTAAAATAACACCTTAAGATACACATCAACCAAAACCCTAATGTCACCTAGATACTCCAATGTCACCACAAGTACCCATGGGCTTGATTATATGATATGCATCACATAATTTCAGATTCATCATGTTCAATTCAACACAAAGAACTTCAAAGAGTGCCCGAAAGTTTCTACCGAAAAGTCAAGACAAAAAAGTGTGCCAACCCCTATGCATAGATTCCCATGGTCACGGAACCCGCAAGTTGATCACCAAAACATACATCAAGTAGATGAAGAGAACATCCCATTATCACCACGGATATCCCATCGCAAGACATACATCAAGTGTTCTCAAATCCTTAAAGACTCAATCCGATAAGAGAACTTTAAAGGGAAAACTCAATTCCTCACAACAAGATAGAGAGGGGGAAACTCCATATGATTCATCTATATCAATAAAGCTCACTTTACATCAAGATCATGCATCTCAAGAACACGAGAGAGAAAGAGATCAAACACATAGCTACTGGTACATACCCTCAGCCTTGAGGGTGAACTACTCCCTTCATGTCATGGAGAGCGCCGGGATGATGGAGATGGCCTCCGGTGATGGTTTCCCCCTCCGGCAGGGTGCCGGAACAGGATCCCGACTGGTTTTTCATGGCTCTGGAGGCTTGCGGCGGCGGAACTCCTGATCTAGGTTTCTTTTCGGGAGTTTCTGTATTTATAAGAGTTTGTGGCGGCAGAAACAAGTCTAGGGGGTCCACAAGGAAGTCACAATCTAGGGGGCACACCCTATGGGGGTGGGTGTGCCCCTATGGCTTGTGGATTCCTCGGTCTTCCTCTCTGATGACTCATCGCTCCAATATTTTTTACATTTTCCAAAAATATTCTCCGTAAATTTTCAGCTCATTCCGAGAATTTCTGCACAAAAACAACACCACGGTAGTTTTGCTGAAAACAGCATCAGTCCGGGTTAGTTCTAATAAAATCATACCAAAATCATATAGAATTATTGTAAACATGGCATGAATACTTCATAAATTATAGATACGTTGGAGACGTATCAGCATCCCCAAGCTTAATTCATGCTCGTCCTTGAGTAGGCAAATGATAAAAGAAATAATTTATGAAGTGTGAATGCTAGCAAGTGCACAAGTTTGATCAATGATAATTCCAAACACTTTTTCTAGCATCATTATATATCATAAACAGTAGCTCATCTCATAAACCTTCTCATGATGAAATAACAAGCTATCCACATGTTAAAGTATAGATTAACAAACTATGCCTTCAGTCACCACACAATTGCAATTCATATTATTTTCGGGAAGGGTCAATATAAGAGCTTTCATTTAGCAAATTCCACATACTCAACTATCATATAGTCTTCCATGATTGCTAACACTCAAAGCATATTTTTAGAACAAATAGCATTCATCGAACACAGAGAAATATAGGGGCTTAATGTTTCGCCTCCCAACTTATTTATCATATAGATAATTGTCAACAATAATAATTCATGATCAAATATATTTGAATGGACATATATGCTTGGATCTTTCCCCAACACACGACGCTTGCCAAGAGAAAATGGCAAAATATAGGAATTGGTGAAGACCACCATGACTCTTGCATAAAGGTAAGTACTAGAAAGTAAAAGATAGGCCCTTCGCAGAGGGAAGCATTGATTTCAAGAGGTGCCAGACCTCGAGATTTTAAAACAGAGATGAATAATAATTTTGAGCGGTATGCTTTAATTGTCACCATAACAACCGAGAGATCTCGGTATCTTCCATGCTAGATACATTATAGGCGGTTCCCAAACAGAATGGTAAAGTTTTTACTCCCGCTCCACCAATCAATCACACTCCATGGCGAGCCGAATCCACGGGTACCGTCCATACCAACAACATTCTTGGGGGAGTTTTGTTTAATTATTTGCATCTTTTTCTTTGATTTCGGGACTAGGAATCCCTATTACCAGCCACTTTCTCGTGAATGATAGTGAATCAACACATATCGTGAGAATAACCCACCTAGCATGGAAGATACTGACGGCCCCTAGTTACTATATGAGCGATTAGGGCATACAAAACATAATATTATTTGAAGGTTTAGAGTTTGGCACATGCAAATTTACTTGGAACGATAGGTAAATACCGCACATAGGTAGGTATGGTGGACTCATATGGAACAACTTTGGGTTTAAGGGTGTTTGGATGCACAAGTAGTATTTCTATTTGGTGCGCAAGTTTTGGCTAGTATGAGGTGGAATCAAGCACCGCATGTTGGAGGATCCATAACAATATAACTTATATACAAATATACCCAAGCATTACTCATTATGTTGTATTCCTTGTCCAACTTCAACTATTTTTCTCAAGTTTGAAAATAATTAATGGGTATTCACAATCATAGAATATGTCTAATATAGTATATTTATATGTGAAATCTCTCTTTCTACAATATTCTTTCATGAATTGTTCAAGTGATCAATGCGGTGTTTGCTAACTTTCAATAAATTTTACTACATATACTTCTTATATGTGAAGTCACTAATCCCCATGGGATAAGCATATAAAACATATATAATTTCATATTTATGATATTAAATTCATTCAACCATTTACTCATAGGATATAAGTGAAGCATGAGAGTAAATGACAAAACTACTCCAAAACATATAAGTGAAGATCAATGAGTAGTCAAACAATTAAGTAGCTATGTGAGGACTTTCTCTATCTCTCTCAATAAAGATTTTCAGATCTGAGTATTTTATTTAAATAGCAAGCAAAACAAAAATAGCACTCCAAGAATAGCACACGTCATGTGAATGAATAAAAATTTAGGCTCAGCATAGGCTAACCGATAGTTGACGAAGAGAGGTGGGATGCGTAGCATCCACAAGATTAGGGTCTTGAGAGTTCTTGAGATATTTACTTGGGGTGCCTTGGGCATACCCAAGATTGAGATTTTTTATCTTGTTCAATCCTCTCATATCTTGGTTTCACCTATTCTCAGAAACTTCATCCACACAAAACTTAAAAAGAACTCGTGAGATAGGTTAGTACACATAATAATAAATCAGCTCTCTTTGTACTGCCAAGACAAGTTGCATAATAATTTTCAAACATTACGTACTGTATACTATCATTTCCACAATTTATATCTACCAATATAGGCTATGGAAATTATAGGATAAGTAGATAACAAAACTATGGCAGCAATCTATCTAAACAGAACGGTCTATAGCAATTTATGAAAACAGTGTACTTCTGTAATTCAAAAAATTATGAAATTTTATGAAATTCTATAAAATATATATGAACTCACTGTGTAAACATTTCAGAAACTTTCTAGTAAAATATGGAAATTCAAACAGTACAGAGAAAGTTTCTATTTTTTACACGACACACATCAAAACATGCAATGCAAGCATCCTAAGGCAATTCTTGGAACTTTTATTGAAAACAAGATTATAAATAAAAACTAATAGAGAAAAAAATGACTCTCCAAGCAAAACTCATGTTATGTGACGAATAAAAATATAGCTCCAAGTAAGATATACCGATAGTATTGAAGACGAAAGAGGGGATGCCTTCTGGGGCATCCCCAAGCTTAGACGCTTGACTAGTCCTTGAATATTTACTTTGGGGTGCCTTGGGCATCTCCAAGCTTAGGTTCTTGACACTCCTTATTCTCCTCATATCGATGTCTCACCCAAAACATGAAAACATCAATCACAAAAAACTTAACGGAACTTCGTGAGAAGGGTTAGTGTAGTAAAGATAAATCATTCACTTAGGTACTATCAAGACAAGATTAATAATTGTTCCAACATGATAACTAATTTATTAAATCATTCCCACAATTTATATTACTCAATATAAGCTATAGGAACACTTGAAACAAGCAAACTATGCATGCAAAATAGAATCTGTCAAAAACAGAACAGTCTGTAAAGATCTGAATGATCGCCATACTTCCCTGACTCTAACAATTCTAAAATATTAGGACCACTCAAGTAATTTGCATATAAATGTTGTGTAAAAAAATTAAGAATTTTTTGACACTCCAGTAAAATCATATAATTCATATACTGGACGCAAAACTTTCTGTTTTTGCACAAAATCAAATAAGCAAGTGTCCACACTATCCCAAAGGCTTTACTTGGCACTTTACTGGAATAAAAGACACAAAACATGATTACTACAGTATCTTAATCATGTGAACACATCAAAACAGAGATTAAAAGTGTTGGTTTGTCTCCCAACAAGCTTTTTTCTTTAATGCCTTTTAGCTAGGCATGATGATTTCAATGATTCTCACATAGGAATGATAATTGAAACATGCAAAAGAGCATCATGAATCTCATCACAAGCACATTTAAGTCTAACCAACTTATTATGCATAGGGATTTTGTGATCAAACAATTTATGGTAGCAAGAATCATCTAGCATAGGAATGGAAAACTAGCTTATCTTCAAGAATTTGAACACATAGAGAGGAAACTTGATATTATTGCAATTCCTATAAACATATACTCCTCCCTCATCATAATTTTCAGTAGCATCATGAAGGAATTCCACAATATAACCAGCACATAAAGCATCCTTATCATGATCTACAAGCATAGAAATTTTACTACTCCCCACATAAGCAAATTTCTTCTCATGACTAATAGTGGGAGTATCATAAAAGACTTGAATACTAAAAATTGGTTCCACACTAAAAGGCCAATATTTAGTAAAAGTAAATTCATAATTATGACAAGTATCATAATACTAATCATCATTCTTTTTCATTGCATAAGTATCATCACAATAATCATCATAAGTAGGAGGCATGCAATCATTATAACATATTTGATCATTCAAAGTAGGGGGAATAAAAAGACCATCTTCGTTAAGCATAGCATCCCCAAGCTTGGCACAAACATTAATTGCAGCAAATGAATTCTCAAACATGTCACTTTCATCACACATAGCATCCCCAAGCTTGTGGCTTTGTATATCATAAACATAACCACTCTCATCATTAATGGTATGAATAGAACCAATAGTATAGCAATTATTATCATCATCCTCCAAGTTGGTGCCATAACTATTTTCAAGATTATAAGAAGTACCATTATCTTCCCAATCATAATTATCACAACAAGCAATAGGCATAAAAAAATCATCCTCAAGTGTATCATCTTCCACAACTATTTTTGATTCATTCTCATGAGGCCTGCCAATAATGGGAGCAACATTATTTGGGAGAGATACCTCTTTACCTTTACTTTTCCTTCTTTTCTTCTTCTTCACCAAATTATGTGTGGCTTTATTTAATTCCTCCAAACTTCTTTTTGAAGAGGTTGGTTGAATAAAAAGCTTCTCCTCGTTCCTGATTTATCATAAGAAAAAAATAGGAGGATATTGGGAAACCTCTTCCACTTCATTAGTATTTTCTTACTCTTCTATTTGTTTTCTTGTCTTTAAATAATTGGCAATATAAGGATTCTCAATGCAATTTACCACGCAATACATATAGATTTCATTTAGATTAAAATCAGTCATTTTCATGAGAACCCAAGCTGGAACATCCTTAGTTTCATGTTTCATGTCATCATACACGAGAGAGAGAGAGAGATATCAAACACATAGCTACTGGTACATACCCTCAGCCCCGAGGGTGAACTACTCCCTCCTCGTCATGGAGAGCATCGGGATGATAGAGATGGCCTCCGATGATGGTTTCCCCCTCTGATGGGGTGCTGAAACGCGCTCCTGATTGGTTTTTCGTGGCTCTGGAGGCTTGCGGCAGCCAACTCCCGATCTAGGTTTCTTTTCGGGGGTTTCTATATTTATAAGAGTTTGTGACGGCGGAAACGAGTCCAAGGGGTCCACGAGGAAGTCACAAGCCAGGGGGCGCGCCCTAGGGGGGTGTGTGCCCCTGTGGCTTGTGGCTTCCTCAGCCTTCCTCTCTGATGACTCTTCACTCAAGTATTTTTTATATTTTCGAAAAATACTCTCCGTAAATTTTCAGCTCATTCCGAGAACTTTTATTTCTGCACAAAAACAACACCACGTTAGTTCTGCTCAAAACAGCATCAGTCTGGGTTAGTTATAATAAAATGATACCAAAATCATATAGAATTGTTGTAAACATGGCATGAATACTTCATAAATTATAGATATGTTGGAGACGTACCACCCAGCGATCCACAATTGACTGTTGGATGCTCTAGACCCAGGTCACTCCATGATCCCCAATTGATTGCAGGATGCACTAGACCATGACGCCTAACCGTCTGGAAGATACACAGTCTTCAAAGGTAACAAGCATCGGTTTCACACAGGAACAATCTCTTCAGTGATACTCAATCACTTTGGGTTTGGTGGTTTGGATTTTGGTTTTTCCTCAGTGATGATTTTCTTTCAAAGTCCTCGGAGGATGGGTTGCTCTCAAATGACAAGTGTCGGTTCTCTCTCGGAGAAGCCAACCCACTAGTGGTTGTGAGGGTGGCTATTTATAACCAGGGTGCAACCTGACATGATAAGACATAAATGCCCCAAATGATATGACCATTATGTGAATAAGATGATTGGGGACAACTAGCGCTAAGCATAGCAACGATCGGAATTTCGAGCTATGAAAGTCCTCAGGCTTATCATATTCGTCACTTGTAGGTAATTCGCACTAGCGAAATCCTAACTCCTCAACGCGACCAATTTCCTCAGAGACCAGAAGAACATCATCTCTGTCACCGAAGAACTTGGCTCAACTACAAGAGATTTCCAACGGCTTCACTCGAAAGATTGGATAGGTTGAGGCTTTTGAGTTGAGCATCAGTTGGAAATTGTCCTTAGTATTACCTCACCCCCCTTTAATAGTACGCTATTTCCTATGACTCAAAGAAAGGAAATGAAACTACAAAAACAAAAGTCTTCATGCTTCATAGTACTCGTTCATATCTTCAAGGTCACACCAACTTCTTCATTTTCAAAGTCTTCAGGGCATAGCAAAGTCTTCACCAAAGTCTTCAGTTGAAGACATACATTTTTCGGGATCGATAATCTCCGAATATATCAAACTCCTCAAAGACTTATAGAGCCTGTGTACACTTACAAACACATCAGTCTCTTAACCTATCAGTCTTCAATACACCAAAATCACTAAGGGTCACTCAATGAACTTACACCTTTCACCTCTGTGAACACAGTTCGGGGCTTCCATTTTGTCCCTTCTTTGACCGAAGTCTTTAACTTCATGTGAATAGGACTGGAGAAGCTACGTCGACACAGTTAACTGTCCAGCTCCTCAGCGCGAAGACTATTCCCATGATGATGATCCGAGATTTCATGAGGACCCGGATCTTTCAATTGAATTTGAAGACGGGGTCTTCTACCAAGACATTCTCGACCGCTCCAAGGTGGCCATCATAGCCGATTACCCTGGATCGTTCCTTTCTCCTACAACAAACAAGAAGAAGAAAATCTTGTCCCGCAAAAGGCAAGCATCCTCCAATGCCCAGGACGCACCGGCTCCTACTCCCAAGCGTCATCGATCCGCACGTCATACGTCGGCAATGGAAGCAGAGCCCGGATCGGAAAGCAACAGGGATCCGACGAATGAGCCAGCTGCGAGGACGAGTCCGTCTACTCACTGAACCCAAAAGTATTTTGTTCGGTTGTTTGCTTACTATCACAACTGATAGAGCCTTACAGTAGTTTTTACATCAAAATACTCAGGCGAAAAGCCCAGACTTCTCCTATAGAAGAGGTTGCCAAGGTGTCCGACTGTGCTCAAAATTCTAGAGCTATGGCTCATGCCGAACCTACTACAGAATTCCCATTGGCCAATCCGGCTCCTGTCGATTCTGGTGATGTTGTGTGTGTTACCAAATCAGAAGTAGGAAGTGCCATGAATCATCAGCGACGACGAGAGGCCCTGCATCACCCAGTATTCTCCGAACAAGAGTTCGGTGCTCTACGCATAGTGTACGCACACATCGGTGTTGCCCGAGCTGGGTTCGAAGAAGCCATGAAATTAATATCATCCATCCTGCATGTAAATAATCGGCTTTGTAGACTCCGAACACTCATGTAAACCCAGTAGCCCCCCGAGCCTTAAATTGGTTGGAACGACCAAATTAAGAGTCCTTGTGTTGTTTTATTGCTAATGCAGGCTTCGAAGCAGCAAAGCAAGCAACTGGCCAAGGAGCTAGAAGACAGCCGAACACAGGTGGAATCTGTGAAGGCCGAACGGGAGAAAGTAAAGAGCTTTACTCGGGAGGCACATGGTGAGTATGTCTGTGCTGCTAAACTTAGTATATTCCCATGCTGACGCAAGGATACTCTTTAGCAGCTGAATCAATAGGGCAAATGCAAAAATATGTGGATGTAGCCCGAGAATCGCAGCGATATGCCAAGTCCCAGCACGAGGCTGGCTGTCGTTTTTTGAACCGTCTCCAGGTGGAGAATAAACAACAGGCCGAAGAAATTGAGAGTTTAAGAACTCAATTGGCCCAAGACCAAGAAGAGAACCTCGCCCAAGACCAAGAAGAGAACCAGAAACTATAGAGGGGCATGTTCGGTAAGTGAGATTCTACCATCGAGAGGTACTTCTTATAAATGAAGCATAATGGGCATGTCTTCGACTCATGTGTAGGTCTTCTGAGTGGGCGACCCGAAGATGATATCGGATCCTACCGGGGGAGCCTTCTAAAGGAGCTTTCTGCCTTGCATGAGCGGGATCGCAAGGCCATGAAAGGCATGGTAAAGGCGCTATGGCCCGCCGAGCAACCTCTGGAGGGGATGGCCAAACTAGTCGATCGATTCAAGGGGGCCCATAATATGTTTGAGCTGTGGAAGACATCGTCTTGTCGGGAGGGAGCACGAGAGGCGTGGGCGATGATCAAGGCCCGCTATACTGGACTTAACCCCGAGCGTATGGCTCGGGTTGGGCCAGTGGGGCCAGATGGACAAGAAGTGCCGCTCCACCTGGTGTACGACAAGGTGATGCATGTTGCTCGTCTCTTACAAGAAGACTGCTCCCTAGACACTATAATCGACAATCTCGATCAGCAGCCGAATGTATAATTACGTATAACTATGCATGAACAATCGAGTAGTTGCTCCACCATGTTGTAAACTTTGTCTTAACCGGCCATCGACTTGTACCTCCCGTGCAAAGAGCTCAGGAGTGTTCCTCGTAATTTATCACCCTAGAAGAGCGAATTATGTTCGGGGAACCAGGCAATCCAGCCATTTGGTGCGAACAGACAGAAAGTACACATGGAGATATGTTATATTACTGCTTAGCATAAGAAACATGTTTCGAGGAAAATAGTACCTCGATCGATACCTTTCTTCAGGGTTCTACAAAGATCGTAGGTAGAAGACCGTATAATGCTAGTATGCGGTCGAGAGAAGAGAAGCCCAAGCCATGGTGATAACAACCATAGTCTTATTAATTGCTTTCGTCACGGCTGACAAATTGTCTACGTTAGATAGCTAGCTTTTGGCTTCACCCATCTGAGGTACGTATACGGATGACCTGGTCGTAACAATCGCAGAGGTGCTCCCTTTACCCTCCAGCCGAACATCTGGGAATGTAGAGGGTAAGCACAGGAGCAAGGCAACCCAGCTTGGCAAAGTCTTAGTTCGACTTGATGCATATGATGGCTTAAAACGCGACAAAGGAAACGTGAGTACACAATAAGTGTGGGTAAATGCTTATGATAAAAGTGTCGGCTTCAGAAAGAAGCCCCTAGTTGCTGTGTTCGGATTTAACACTTAAGGGTGTAAGCCGAGAGTCTTAGTACAAGATTGGATTAACCGAACATAGGAAGAAAAGGGGAAAATTCAATCCTACCAAACAATAGAGTGGGAGGGGAAGGAAAAAAGAGAAAGAAGAGAAAAAACAAAAGGGCTAAAGAGTTGTGACGACATCGGTTTATCCATAGAGGCGCCGAACACGAGCTGCATTCCATGGGTTTGGTTCAAGGCGGTTGTCCGACGGGTTACGAAGAAGGTAAGCTCCTCTCGCGAGTACTTCGTCGAATATGAAGCAGCCCTCCCATTTGGGGTTGAGTTTATGCTTTTGCTTCTCCGGGAGCCGCAAGACGAGTTCGCCCACATTGTACGCTTTTGTCTTGACCTCCCTACTCTGGTAACGTTGGGCCTGCTGTTCGTAAAAAGTAGAGCGAGCCCGAGCTATGTCGCGCTCTCCTTCTAAGGCATCCAGGTCGTCCTGTCGATCTAACTCGGCCTCCTTTTCCTCGTACATGCGCACCCTTGGCGCATCGTGAATAATGTCGCAGGGGAGGACTGCTTCTGCCCCATAGACCAAGAAGACCGGCGTGTATCTCGTTGATCTGTTCGGGGTGGTGCGCAAGCCCCATAGAACGGAGTCGAGCTCCTCCACCGAATGATAGTTGGACTCATTAAGATATCGGGCCAAACGTGGCTTAATGTCGCTCATGATGAGGTAGTTTGCTCGTTCAACTTGTCCGTTGTTCTGCGGATGCTACACTGATGCGTAATTGTGCTTTATGCCCATTTTTGCGCACTAGTCTTTGACCTCTTGGGACGTGAAGTTGGATCCATTGTCCATTATTATACTGTGCGGGACACCGTAACGGTGTACTACGCCGGAGATAAAGTCGATCACTAGTCCGGACTTGGCCAATTTGACAGGTTTTGCCTCTATCCATTTGGTGAACTTGACAACCATGACCAGTAGGTATTTATTATTCTTGGTCCCCCCTTTGAGGGGTTCGACCATGTCCAGCCCCCAGGATGCAAAAGTCCAGGTAATCGGGATAGTCCAAAGAGCTGTTGGGGGCATGTGACTTTGATTTGCAAAAATTTGGCACTCCACGCAGTATTTGACAAGTGTTTGGGCGTCCGCCCAAGCGGTGGGCCAAAAGAAACCAGCTCGGAAGGCCTTTATAACTAAGGCTCTTGTCGTGGCGTGGTGGCCGCCCATGCCTTTGTGGACCTCTGCTAGGAGCTCCCGTCTTCTTCCTCAGATATGCACCGCCATAATATTCCAGTGGTGCTTTTCTTGTATAACTCCCCCTTGTGCACTTTGTAGGCTTTGGATCGCCGAACTATGCGTCACGCCTCTGTCTGATCGTCGGGGAGTTCCTTGTGAAGAAGTTAGGCAAGGAAGGGCTCGGTCCATGGCGCGATTACTGCTACAACCTCATCAGCTGAAGGTGTTTCATCCATTAAGGAGCCGCCGATGATTTGATTGTCTGGTTTGTTTATAGGGGGGAACAACCTCTTCCGCATTGCTTAGACCAGTGCCCTTACGATCGTCCTGCCAAACCATGGATGTCTTAAAGAGCCGCTCCAGGAAGGTGTTTTTTGGGATAGGGTCGCGTTTGTAAAAACACATTTGCTCCCTTGGTGGGTTTGGTAATTAATAACAACATATATGTCATTGAACTAATGTTTGCACTAAGCATGTTTCAGGAAAAGTTCAATGATGGGTTGACAAAAGGATTGTGCAATACCCCAAGATGCAAGGAATAGCATTGTCCAAGCTTCAAGTAAAAGGACTCTACATTTTATCCTTTGTGAGAAATCACTTTGAGTCCATAGGAAAGCCAATACTATTAAAAGGGGGTAACGTTTTGTTTGTGAAAAAAATGCTCATACGTGCACAAGTGAGAGTCACCACATACACCCACAAGATCTTCCACCAAAGTCTGTCCAAAGCCAAATATTCAAAATCGCCTACTTCATGAACGAAGAAGTTCATAAGGGCAAGGAGATCGCCTACTTTGTGAAGATATACCCCAAGTTAGGCTATTCCTCCGTGGACGTAGGCCGTCATGGTATAGTCAAGGTTGCTTCTACGTGGAACCCTCCGTGGACACTCGCAACGGTTACCCTCCATGGGTTGAAGACTCCATGAACATGGACGTACGATAGCACCACCTATCAAAACCACGGGAAAAATCATCGTGTCACCAATTGTGTTTGATCTTCCTACCCTCTCTTTACTTACATGCTTGTCTTTACTTTCCGCTGCAATACTCATAGACATGCATGTGTAGGGTGTACTTGACATACTATGAATGCTAAAATCTGCCAAGACTTAAAATTGGGAAAAGGTAGATTCTTAATTAGTCAAGTAGTCCAATTACCCCCCCCCCCTCTAGACCTACTTTCGATCCTACAAGTGGTATCTGAGCATTGGTCTCCATTGCATTGCTTTCACAACCTAGGAGAGTATGGCGTCTAGTGAGGGAAATTATCACCATAGAGGTCCTTACTTTGATGGCGCTAATTTTGCTAGTTGGAAGCACAAAATGAAAATGCATTTGCTTGGTCATAACCCCGCCATTTGGGTTGTTGTTTGTGTTGGAATTCAAGGTGAATTCTATGCGGAAGGTAGGGAACCGAATCGCGAAGCGATTGTGGATGAATTGAAGATGTTGCAACTGAATGCTCAAGCATGTGACATTCTCTTCAACTACCTATGCCCAGAAGAATTCACCAAAATCAGCCGTCTTGAAATGCAAAAGAGATTTGGGATATTTGATTGATATGCATGAAGATACCGAATCCATGAGAGAATCCAAGTTGGATGTTCTTCAAAGTCAACTTGACAAGTTCAAGATGAAGGATGGTGAAGGAGTCACTGAGATGTACTCTAGGCTAGCTCTCATCACCAATGAGATTGATGGCTTAGGAAGCGAAGAAATGATGGACAAATTCATCATCAAGAAGATACTTCGAGCTTTGGATGATCGATATGACATCATATGCACATTGATCTGGATGATGCCCAACTACAAAGATCTCAAGCCAACGGAAGTGATTGGAAGGATTGTTGCTCATGAGATGACACTCAAAGACAAGGAAGAGCTTCACCACAAGTCTAGCGGTGCTTACAAAGACACAAGTGATGCTCTCGCTACCTCAAGTGACAACCTTTTCACAAATAAAGATACAAGCCTCATGGTGAAGAAATTCAACAAGTTCTACAAGAATAGAAGCAAAGATCGAAGCTCCAACTCAAGATATGAAGAGAAGCATTCATCAAGTCATGGCCGAAACTTCTACAATTGTGGGCCCCGGACACTACTCCAATGAGTGCATGGCTCCTTACAAGAGGAAATAAGAGTCACCAAGAAGACAAAGCTCAAGAGACTAGTCACCACAAAGAGAGAGAAGGAGTAGAGATGATCGTTATGAATGAAGACCCTCAAGGAGAAGTAGGGACTCGAAGAAGAAGGACAAGTACACCAAGACCTACTCAAGAAGAAAACATCAAGCTCATGTTGGTGAATGGGTTTCCGGCTCCGAATCCAACAACCACTCCGAGAGAAGCTATCACTCCAACTCCGACTATAGTCAACATGAAGGTGTTGCCGGACTTGCACTTGTGACAACCGACTCCTACGACATATTTGATTCAGCAAATGAAAGGAGTGGACATTGCTTCATGGCTAAAGGCCCCAAGGTATCACACCCTAAGTATTTTGATTTCAGTAGTGATGAAGATGACTTGTTAATTGAAGATGACTTGATATTTGACAAATCTAGTAATGTTAGTTAAAATGAACTTGTTAGTACTCACTCTAGTCTAGATAAGTCGTGCGATGATGACAAGTTCAAAATAGAATGACTAACTCACGAACTAAACACTCTTAAGTTAGCTCACGAGTCTACTATATGAGATCATAGATAGCTTGACAGGACACATCATAAGCTCCGCTTCGAGAAGCTCAATTTAGAGCAAGAGCATGAGTTCCTTAAAGCTATCAATGATGATCTTCGAAAGAAGAGTTCCTCTTATCTAGCCAAGCGACTTCTCTTGTCTACATTCATGCCACAAGTTAAGTCTAATCAAGCTAGTAACAAAAGAAAAGAAAGGTTCTTCAACTAGTAGCAATAAAAATGATAAATCCAATGATATTGCTTCTAGTAGTTCTCTTGATCCCACTAACTCTTCTCTTAGCCAAGTTACACTTGAGCAAGAAAATGAACTTCTGAAAGGGATTATAGAGAAAGGTATCTACAAGAGTCCTGAAGGGTGCAAACAATTTGAGGAGATTGTATGCAAGCACGGAGGATAACGGAAGAATTGTGGTGTTGGCTACTTCAACGCTAATGGGGTTGAATGGGAAGAAGGTCAATACCCCAATCCCAAGTTTGTTCCTCAAAAGGAGAAGTACGAAAATACTCTCCCCATGGGAACAAAAGCTCAAGATGACCTTCTACCACAAGACGCCAAGCTCAAGGACAGTAACAAGCTTCAAGAGTACATTGACTCATATGAAGATGAATCCCGAGCTTTGGTGTCATGCCCAAGATGCGTGCCTATCCATTTAAGGCACGAGGGCCTCGCAAGGGATGGATGCGCATCTTGCCGTTAGCAAGAATAGTATCATCACAACATACAATACTGAATGAGAAGAGTATACAAGTTGGCTTACACTCGCCACATGCTAACTTACAATGTCACTCAAATCATAGCCTCAAGTTGAACACAGGGTCTGACTACAGACGAAATCAAACGATAAAAGAAGTTGCAAATGATACTATCAAGCTATCCCAAAGATCACGACCAGGTCCTCTACTCATCCGGATACGTCACGTACATCCTGCCTCTCTCCTCATCATACTCCCACTGGAGCTGAGTAAGATCATCCTGCACGAACTCATCTGAACCTGTACCTGGATTATTGTAGTAAACTGTGAGCCACAGAGGACTCAGCTATCATGTGCCCGGGTACCAAGACTATTTAAGCTTTAGGAAGGAAGGAGGTGATGTTTAGTTTGCAGCAGCACTAAGCATTATATGGTGGCTAACTTACGCAATAGGAATATAATGTGAGTGGCCTACGAAGAACGATCGACTCTAGTATAACCTCTATGAGATTCTGAACACTTACTTACGTCAATCATAACCCAGCTGTGTTCTCTCTCGGATCATGTTCACGAGCAGAGACGATCACGGTTACTCACACAGTTGGTGTATTTTAATTAGAGTTTACTTCAAGTTTTCTATAACCGGGTGTTAAACAAATATCCAAGTTGCCACATAACCGCGGGCACGACTTTCCGAAAGATTTAACCCTGCAGGGGTGCTCCAACTAGTCCATCACAAATAACCACACTCTGCGGAAATTCCTCGACCACGGATCTCGTGGTCTTCATCGGTGATTCCAAAGGAATTCCAACACCTCGAGAAAACCCGAAGAAAGTCAGAGTCCACATGCAAGACATTCGATAAAGGTAAAACAACTCCAGCAAGACCACCCGACGTGTCGACGAACCCGATAAGAGCCGCGTATCTCAGTCTCAAGACATGACGGATAAGCTAGTGTACGGAGGCCTGATAGAAATCTCCCAAGTTGCCCTGGGTTGGCCCCGCATAGTGCTCTAGTTTGGACCAACACTCATGAGGAGCACTGGCCCGGGGGTTGATTAAATTATCCACGGGGTTGCAAAGCCCTATGCAAGTTTATTAAGTTATTAGCAAATGTAGTAACAATGTTGGGTCTTTCTAGACAAGTTTTAATCTCAACCGAATAAACAAGGGGGTCCCCATAACAACCCCAAGCGTGTTAGGAGCGACAAATATGGAAACATAACACCGGTAACAAGGAACTAATGGCGGTAACAGCAGAACAAATCACTTAGCAAAAGGCCAAGCCTTCCACCAATACCAGATATATATGTGCATTAAATTAAATAATAGAATTTATTATGATATCTAATCCATGTTATCACATGGAAAACAACCTGCACCTACAACTAAGAACGCTATAAGAGGGGCTGAGCAGCGGTAACTTAGCCAATCAAAGGTTTGCTGGGATGTGGAGGTTAGAGGCTGTCATGGCAATATGGGGGCTAATAACATGTGGTAGGTAGCGCAACTGTAACGATAAGAACGAGAACTAGCAAGCAAAGATATTATTGGGATCCGGGTACGATCATCTTGCCTGTTGGTTCTTCAGCGGAACAAGTAGCGGGATCCTCATAGTGGTACTCTCCAGGGTCCTCGAACTCAGTTTCGACACTCGCGTCTACCCAAGAGAAACAGCAAATAAATAACCAACCAAGGTGCAATGCACAACCAAGATGATGCATGATCCATTTAATGAAGGTTTTAACATGGCAATCCAATTCTAGTCAAGTTTTGCATGCAAAGTTTGTATATTAGTGAACCTGGACAGAACCTCATGTTAAGTTACTTAAACATGCATTAACATGGCAAATATTAATTCATCATGCAAAATCGATGGAAATTCATATAAGGATCGCAAGAAACGGAGCTACGGTTCTCGAGATACGCTCACGACAAGGTACGGAGGCAAAACACAAGATCACCAAATACCTGGGCTAATTCTTGGCATTCCAAGGTAGCCACTGGACAGGTCATGAAAAACCAATCACAATAGACTCAAGAATCACTCAATTCCATGGAGTATAGCTCCCACAACTCACAAAACAAGATAGCAACCCAATCTGCCACAAAACAACAACTCAGCAATTTGAAAAGCTCACAACTAGAGCTACAGGAATCCTACAGCCACAAACAAGATATGGACAGGATCTACTCAACACCCACATCATTTTATTCAAATATTGAATCAGCAAAAGGGGCACACATCAATATGCATGGAGCAATCAAGTAGGCATGATGAATCAGGTTTTTCAGGGACTTAGTGAAAATTCCAGTTTTCTGGAATCTGGGTTAATAAAGTAGCAAGTTGACAGCACTGGTTAGATATGCTAGAGAGATCCAAATGGCATTAAAATTAACAAGATGGTAGATGGCAACATACACTGCATTTAACTAACACTGATCATGATCAAATTCACAACACATCAATAGCTACAACCCACTCTACCTGGCACAACAATAACAGCAGAATCCCCAGACTTGGCCATTTCTAAGCAGGATGAACAGTAACATAAAGTAGCCAACTAAACAGCATGGTTTCCACTGATCTAGGGACTTATCATAAATAATAAAAATACTGGGACATTGCCAGGAACTTTGACTAACAAACTCATGTTGTCAAGAACTTAAAATCATGCATGGATTAATTCATAATAAAAAGACAAAAGGGCATCACAGCATAAAATGCAGTTTTGTCAAGTTGCCCGAAAGTCAAATCTGACTTCACAAGTGCATACATGGGTTGATTCTACCCCAAAAGCATTACTCATACCCCTATACTTGTGTGGAGCAAGGGGAAGGAAAGCTAGGTCGAAAATTTGACCCTATCTCCCATGGATGACTTGTGGCACTTAAGTGACATGATGAAAATGCACAAAATGACATGCGCTCTATTCTTACAAGTTGGAAATGAATAAATAGCACCCTAGGGACATGTTAACATGTCATAGCATCACTAGCAAGGATGAAACCATCTAGAAGAGGAGATATGCTAAAACGCTCATAAGAGAGAACCTACACATGGAGCTAAGCATGCACTCACATCCACACTTGCATATATATACCAAGCAACTACACACTCATATGCAAACCATGCTCATGCATATATGCACTTGGTCAAGTGTATGTGCAAAAGCACACACACACACTATACCCACACTATCAACCACAAACCCATCCACATGTGTAGCATACATACACAAGTATACACATACAAGATGTGTATAAGTGTATGCAAAACATACGGACACACTCCCTAGGACCACATACATACATACACTAAGTGCACACACACAAAACACTACACATACACATCTAACAGAAATAATAAGGGATCCCAGGTCCCACACATACATACACACACACACACAACAATTAAAAGAAAATAAAAGAAGGCAAAAATAAAAGAACACAAAAAGGGGGGAGAAGGGGGATTCGAACCCCAGACCCCCTGAACTGAACACACACACACTCTACCACTGCGCTGCGCTGCAGTTGCTTAACAGAAGGGGAACTGCTGCCCTCTCATACACATGCGCTTGCCTCTCTGACGAAACTGACGGACCCTACAGCGCCTGCACGACGGCGGCAAGATTTCGGCGACCCACGCTCTCCAGCGTTGCTAGCGCTCACTCCATAGCAGGGGGAAACGGGGACCCAGGGGAACCCATTCCCGCACCTAAGCACGAAGGAGACTCCGACAGGAGAGCTCCTCGAGCTCGAGCAGAGCTCTCTGCAGACTCATGGCGATGGCGCGACGACGACAGACGACGGCTCTCAGGCGAGGAAGAGACACGGCGAGGACGATGGGAAGCTCACCTAGGGGGAAAGACGACGGATCGGCCCGTGGAGGTGAGGAGGAAGGCAATGGCGACGCGAAGCCGAAGCAGAGGAAGAAGAGGCCCGGGAACGCCTCGCCCGACGCCTCGACGAGGACCTGGCCGTCGACAAGGGGACGCCCGGCCCTCCCTAGCAATGGGAACCAGTTGCGGGAACGTTCCTCGACCCCCACGACATCCTTGGAGCGGAGGGGAACAACGGAGACGACATGCGACGGCGAGGAAGACTGACGGAGCTTCTCTGAACCTCTGAAGCGACTTACCTAACAGAGGAAGGAAGGAGAAGGGGAAGGAGAAGGAGGAGGAGGAAGAAGCAGCGGCGGCGAGGAGGGAAAGGGGGAACCCAAGGGATCCGCTCCCTTATAAAGGGGCGGCCTCGACGTCCGTGATCCACTCACGGCGTCGGCGTCGAGCTCTCTCTCTGGCGCTTGCTCCCTGAGCCTGACGGAGGAGAACGAAGGAGCAGGTAGCCGTCACTACTCCTGTTGGGCCTCCTGGGCCGCAAGCCCACACTCACTCACACACAAACAGAGCAAGCCTTCTCCTTTAAAATAAAGACAAACACACTATTTAAATCCCCATGGCATTTTATAAAAGGTTTTAGCCAACACAAAATACTTTTGAGAAGAAGATAATATGCTCATATTAAATAAAATATTAGGTTGGTTTTATGAACAAGTTGTTTTATTAATATATTAATAAAACAGCCCCTGTTTTAAATAGTTTTCAAAACCAAACACATCCAAATATCAAAAGCATCACTTGCAACATACATAAGACATATTGGGCTAACTCATGAACATTTTTAAATCATTTTTAATAACAACTTAAATCTGGACATATATTTCAAAAGAAGAGAGGGGAAGATGGGAGGTGATGTTGAAAGATGGAAGAGAGGGGGGAGGAAGAGGGTTTGCACACATGGCCTCACCCACACACAAACCACCTCACACACAAGCCAAAACACAACACAAGTCACAACACAATCACCCAAGGGCACATGAACCCAACATGGCAAATATGACTGAAGGCATGATGATGAAATGATGGATGCCATGATGCATGAATGCAATTCAATCACATGGGACAAGGTGCAAATCATCACATAGCTCATTACACAAGGTTCATACATATGGTTACATGCCAAATAGGGTAGGGACATCACTTGGGATGTCACATTTGGTGAAGTGGGCTCCCAAGGCAACTACAAGCTCAACTTCTACAAGTGCTACTTCAACACCAAGCATCCCCATCAACTTGATGTGGGTCCCCAAGAAGAAGAAGTAGAGAAGTTCTTGAGGGGTGACTCCGCCAATGAAATCCACTCATATTCATTATTTCCAAGAACTAGTTGCTATCAATATCAAAATCATGCAATAGTTCAAGAGTCACACATTCCCTCAAAGGTAAGCAATGGACAAGGTATTCAACAAATCAATGGACCTCATCATATATGCTTTGCACTCCATGTCCATAGATATCCTTGTATTTGTCTCCTATGTTTTGGGACTAACCCATGTAGGTGAGAAGAGTAATGAAACAACAAGGATGCTCCCAACTCTTGGTGATCTCCATCAACTTTGAGCATCCACCACTACTTCACCTACATGAAGTCTTCATCGACAAAACCCAAGGTTAGTTTATCCCTCCTATGGGGGATGTCAAATCAAGGGGGCTTTACTCTAAGACTTGAGTCAAAGCATCTCATATTATGTGACAACATTACATGCTTTATGCAAAAATGGTAACCCCACTTGTTCTTAAACGATGAATGTGGCCTCTCATCAAGTATTCTGACTTGGCTCCTAAGTCAATATACTCATATATAGATGAATCTATCATCGCCAAAGGGCTTGCTAGATGCTAGTGTGTTTGTGCATGATTGCCATGTTTTGATTTGACATATTATTGTGTGAGCATGTTGGTTTGCATTTATTTACTCTTTCGAGGATATCCAATTGTTGATACTTGGCTTTTGATTTTTCATTTGCTAATTGGATATACAAGAATGCCTAGGAACACTCTTTTAGCTATCTATGCTTTCTCACCTCATGTTCTATTCATGTTGCATCACAAGATTTGAACAAGTACTTTTCGATCTCTCTGTGTGAGGAGCACTTGGAGTTTCGTACCGACAAAGGACTGACCATTAAAACCTCTCAAGTGCATCTCGACGAACCAACTCAAAATTCTCGGTCTCACCGAATGCCTTGGGTTGATATGATTTTCCAATCTTGGTACTGCCGATTTCATATTCTCGGTTAAATTGACTTTCCCTATAAGCTGACACTTGTGAAACTCGGTGACACCAAAAATATCAAATCGGTATCACCGATAATGATGGGTATATATGTTGTGGACCCTTGCGTTTTGAAATTCACTCTTCAAATGTCGCGCATCAGAAACCCTAACTACCTAATAAGGACCCCCTGGTCGTCGCCCTTGCCTCCCGGCGCTCCTCCACCGTTGGGATCCTCGCCATCGATGGGTATCATCACCGCTGTCCACGTCCTAGCGGAACCGTCACCAAGCTAGGGTACGGATTCAATTCTTCTTGCGCTCCCCGTACAATTCTTGCCCAATGTAGATTTACTTATATCTAAGACACTATTTGCACATCATCCTATCCACATAAAAATTCCATTGAGTAGTGAACGTCGGATTTCTAGAGTTTTACCTTCCGCGTGATGAAACTCGGTGGAACCGAAGTGAACAAATCGGTGTCACCGGTTTGTTATCTGTGCTGCTGAGAACTTTCTCAATGAAACCGAGTACTTATTTTCAGTCTCACCGAAAGGAGTGCCAAGTTTCGGCTAATGAGAGAGTCAGTCTCGATAGTACCGATATTTTTGCTTTGGCTATACCGATTTTCATGTGATAGAATGTAAACTTTGGAAATTCTTCGTTCAAACTTTCAAAAACCAGCTGCACTTTGTTATGACTTATCCTATTCCACTCTTCTCAACTTTATTCACAAGGTCACACATGTCAGATACTGAAGATAGCCAAAATCTGTAGGAGCAGAATGTTGATATGAGTTCAGGCACTAGTCCTGAGTCTAGTTCTTCCTTAGATCCAGGCACTCCCAGTTCTCATGGGTTTCCCAAAGCTGCAACAAGGACCAAGAAGAGACTCAATTCATATGAAGAAGATTCTGATTTTGTGCCAGAGGAGGTTCTTGCTAAAAAGCAAGAGATGGCAGCAAAGAAGTCTACAAATGAGGCTACCTCATCTAGGAGGGCAGTCAGCAAGGTTTATGCACCTCCAGAGACTTTCAGAGCACATGAGAGTGATAGAGCCACTATGTCCATTGAGATCCCTAGGAAATCTTTGCTAAAGAAGGTAGGAGATAAGAAGACGGCCAGGAAGAGGATCATCCATGTTATTGGCAGGCCTACTTCTATGTTTGAGGATCCAGAGGAGGCTGCTGGTGCTGCTGTTAAGGAGGAGGAAGAGGAGGAACCTGTTGTCAAGGCCTGTCCCAGGAAGAAGCAAAAGAAGCTTATGGAAGATGCTATGCCTAAGTCTGGTCCCTCCAAGAGCACCAAGGCTGCATCCAAGAAGGTTGTTGCAGGGAAGTCCAAGAGGAAGGATTCAGGTTTGAGGGAATGGAGAGCTATTGATCTATATGCTCAGAGGAGAAAAACTTCTGTGGAATACAGGTTCTACACCAAGGAGCAGCAAGACTTCTATGAGACTATCTTACATGACAAGAGTCGTGCAGTCAGTGACATGAGATATGTTGACTGGAAGTATATCAAGGAAAATGAGGACTATTTCCCATGTGTTCAAGACAACTTCCAATGCATTGACCTAGACAAGTTTGTTGGCAGAGAGTTTACTCCTTGGAATGATGAGATGATCATGCAGTTCTACTCCACTTCTCACTTGTATGGAGATGGAAGGATAGTTTGGCTGATTGAAGGAGCAAGATATGAATCTATAGTTGATGAGTGGGCTACCATCTTGGGAGTCCCTGAGGTACAGGATGGTGACTTGGATGTCTACTCTGAATCCAAGGAGATCCACAATGCTATGAAGGATATGTACACTGCTATCCCAGCTGCTAACTTGCAATCTCGCAAGTTAGGATCCATTTACTTCCTCTAGGCAGGCCTCTGTACCATGAACACCATCTTGAGGCATACCCTCATGCCTAAGTCTGGAGATTAGAAGATGATTCGTGGCTACTCCATCAACATGATTATCCATCTAGACAGTCACACCAGGATTCGAGTGATGGATTTGATAGTTGAGACTGTGAAGAGGGTTGCTGCTGACCAGAAGTGCTCATGCTGCTATGCACCCTATATTCAGATGCTTAGCAACTCCAAACTTGAGAAGCACATCTTTGCTTTGGATAGACCCCACTTGCCACTTCAGCCAGATTTTGAGGACAACATTGTGGTGATGGACCCAGACCATCCCACATCGGCTACAGCTCAGGCACAGGTAGAGGAAGAGGCAGCTCGACCCACTAGTGCTTGGGTCCCTAGATCCAGGAACGAGCATATGGATCTCTTGATTTGCACCATCATGGACATGAAGAAGGACATCAATACCATTATGCATAGCCAGGAGAGCCTTGTCAACATTTTCGAAGTTATAGTGAAAACTCTTAATGACAAGGTAGATGGGCTGACTAAGACAGTCAACGAGCTTAAGAAGGAGGTTGATGAAGCTCCTATCCATTGCACCTCTTCAGAGTCTGAGTCTACTCATGATGATGAGGACAGTGCACCTGTCAGGACGACTGCCCAGTTCACGACTAAGGCCAAGACACCTATAGTGCCAGCTTCGGAGATGAGACCTTCATCTTCTGCTCCAGCCACAGAGACATCAGCTCCATCAACACCTTCAATGCCTCCAGTGTCTACACCAACTCTGTCCAGGACATCAGCAAAAGTCTTCGCCGACGCGGTTCTCTCGACTCTGACATCGACTACCAGAGGAGATCAGCCGCGGAAGAACAATTAGCTCTATCTCTTCCAACTTTTTGATAACTTTTTGCCAAAGGGGGAGAAGTTTTATATAGATCTAGTCTTCGAGTGAGAGAGCGTCTTTATTGTTGTTTACAAAACAATTGGTCTTTTGGTTTGGGTGTGAGATACTTTTGTTCGTGTTTGATCGTACACTTTAATGTGTGTTGCTACTATTTCCTATCTTTTGATGGTTATGTGATGATCATTCACTTTGCTTGATGTGGTGTGCTTTGTTGTTAACTCTTATTTCTCTTGCACACCACCGAGATGTATGTGACATGGAAGAAGTGCCCCATGTACCTAATAGATTGTGCATTTGCATTCAAACGCAAATTTAAAAATAATGCACAAATTTAGGGGGAGATCTTACTTATCACATACTTCTCAAAGTGACGATTATATTCATTGATTATATCATATGTCGAAGCTTTGATCTATATGTTGTCATCAATTACCAAAAAGGGGGAGTTTGACAGCACATTTGCTCCCTTGGTGGTTTTGGTAATTAATAACAACATATATGTCATTGAACTAATGTTTCCACTAAGCATGTTTCAGGAAAAGTTCAATGATGGTTTTGGTAATTAATAACAACATATATGTCATTGAAATAATGTTTCCACTCGCCCGCATCCATTTGGGCCATCGGGAGCGGTTACAGTGGCTTGCAAAGACGACAGCGAGCATCCGAGCGGCGGCCGGAGCTCGGACTTGCTCGGGCGCGGGGTTACCGCACGCTAGCGGGCTAGGAGAGCAGCTAGGAGGATTCTAAGGAGCACGAGGGACACGTATGGGGTAGCAGTTGCTCCACAGGGGCACGGATTCCTTGGCCCCATCGGTCATAGCGGACGGCGGCTCTGGGTGCTCGGGGCATCGACTACAGCATGAAAACGGAGGGGGGAGAAGCATAGGGGGAGGAGCAGGAGCTCACTGTGGATTTCCGGTGGTCTCAGTGGGCTCGGGGATGACCGGTAGGCGACGGATCGAGCGACGGTGACCGACAGAGCTGGAGGTTGAAGACGACCAAATTGTGGCGATGCAGGGCTCCTGAGCTTGCGTGCATCTACGAGGGGATTCAAGGCGATGGGGTGGAGCGGCTGGACTCACTAGGGGGCTAGAGGTGGCCGGTGGTTACGAGCGGCGGCAGCCATGGCGTCTCGGGTCCGTAGGGAGAAGAAAGAGCAGAGAGGGGAGAGATTAGCAGAAGGGGATGGATTGAGCTCAGGGGATAGAGAGAGATCCACAGCGTCTCCGTGGCACTGGAGAAGGGAGGGGAGGCGGGTACATAGGGTAGAGCTGGCTGAGCGCGTGGCGCCGCGCGACGAACGCGTGCCCCTGTCCTCCTGGCGAGAGGACAGGGATGACTGGCGTGGGCTAGTTGGGCCGGCTTCCCTCTAGGCCAGGTGACTCCTTTTCTTATATTCATTTTCGTTTTCTATTTCTGACATTTGTTCTGGTTTGCGAAAATATGACAAACCATTTAAATAAATCCTGGAAATTTGCATGTGAACTAGGTATAAATAACTAATGCCACATAACAAGTTTCAGAATTGTTGGATCAATATTTCTATAATTAGTAAATATAATCCAATGCAAATAATTGTTTGATTGTTTAATAAGCCCAATATAAAATGTTTCTATGATTCTAAAAATATTGGTTTAGGTTTCCCCTCTTGCCAATATTTTCACAAAAGAACAGGAACATTTTCTTGGAGTTATTTGAGGCAATTTTATGTTGGTCATTTTGTGAAAAATGTTTTGTGAGGCTTGACAATTCCCCAATTCTAATTCATTTGAATTTTAAAATGCATGCATGAATATGCAATGACAAGCAAAGCTAAAACTAGGGATGTGACACTGTCATCGCCTCGTTCTTAAACGAGTTGTTCGAACGGATCGAAGCTATGCGTATATCGGATGACCAGGTTCCGATCTATGATCAGCTCAGGATCAGACCCAATGACAGGGAGATTCATGTCCCTCTGGTCACCCACCTTGTCGCTACCAGTGACTGTCTGGCTGCGGATTTTGCCCGACAACCAGAATTGAAAATTGTCTATACCCCAGTCCTCGATCAGCGAGACTGTTAGTGAGCCAGAGGCAGGGAATCATTCTAAAGCCGGACCATCACTGGTCCGGGATCATTCGCACGATTCGAAAACTATAGTTCCGAACACTCAATGCAGCATGGAATCGAATTTTTCCCACCCATCGCCGAAGACGACCAACCAAGTATCGCACCAAAGCCCATGTCTTCGGACTTTTTGGATATCAAGCAACTACAAGGAGAATCAATCCATCACTTTTGGGCCAGACTCCTACTCGCTAGGAGTAGAGTAAAAGATCTTAGTGACCAAGATATGACAACAATTTTCATTCGCAATAGCCATGATGAAGGGATTCTTAGTGCCCTGGCCCGCCGGCACATAAGTGACTTATTAGAGTTATCCAATTTGGTACAAAAGTACTGTGCCATGGAGAGCGTCTGGCAATCCGAATAGTTGTTCTCGAAACCAATTTTCCCCGAACACCCTAGATTAACTTGGAAAAATAGGATACCTCCAAAGCGGCCAGCCAGGTACGAACCCATCGAAAAAAGAAACAAGCCCTTTTCAAAGACCGGCACTGTCCTCGGCGTACTATTGGATAAACCTTGCCCTATACATTCCATGTTGTTAAACACGAACCCAAATCATAGCCTTAGAGCTTGCTGGGTCATTAGGC
Source organism: Hordeum marinum (assembly GCA_022496015.1). Classification (NCBI taxonomy): domain Eukaryota; kingdom Viridiplantae; phylum Streptophyta; class Magnoliopsida; order Poales; family Poaceae; genus Hordeum; species Hordeum marinum. Next base: position 204,015,295 of record CM039675.1, on the reverse strand, counting down.
AAGTCGCAAAAAGCGGCCAGGCCATCCCTAAAACACCTCTGTCGAGTAGGCGCTTTCCTTCGCCGCCCGGATTCTATGTCGAAGTCCTGACGGTCTATGAGACCTTCTCCTCAACGAACAGGCGTAAAAGAGATCTTAGGGAGCTTGAGCAAGTCTACCATGTGGCAGCCACTAGCCTATGGGCAAACATACCAGTTACTTTCGGGGACACTGACCAGCCCGCCGTTCTTCCCGGTCACTCACCGGCCATACTAGTCTTGAACCCCATCATTGATGGATACATGCTACATAAAGTGCTAATGGATGGCGGCGGTGGTCTTAACCTTATATACGAAGCCACCCTGGAAAAAATGCAGTTCGACCGATCCACCATCAAACATAGCAACACAACCTTTCGGGGAATTATCCCAGGGAAAGAGGCACGTTGTTCCAGATGTATCATCCTGGACATGGTGTTCGGCACGACCGAAAACTACCGATCCGACGAACTTATCTTCCACATCGTCCACTTCCCAAGTGGCTATCACACCCTATTGGGATGTGATGCCTTTACAAAGTTCCAGGCTATACCCCATTATGGGTACATGAAACTTAAAATACCAGGACCAAACGGAGTGATCACAATAGCCAGTGATCCAAAGATAGCCCTTCGGGCCAAAAACAAAATGGCAGCTCTCGCGCTCGAGGCATTAGCGGAGACTTTTGCTGCCGAAGAGTTGACCACATTATGGTCGACAGTTAATAAGGATGACGTGATCCTTAGCAAAAGGCCCAAGTCCAAGTCCTTCAAACCCGCAGAGGAAATCGTTAAATTTTAGGTGCATCCGACGGACCCCATTAAGACAGCATCCATCGGAGCGCAGATTGATCCCCTCGTGGATGAAGCACTGTAGAATTTCCTCCGCGAAAATTGGGACACTTTTGCCTGGCATGCTTCCGATATCCCGGAATCCCACGACAGCTCACCGAACATAGCCTAAACATTATCCTAGGCTTTAAGCCCGTGAAACAGACTCTGCGCCGCTTCTCCGAGCCCAAACGGCAAGCCATGGGTGAAGAATTAGCTAAACTACTCAAGGCCGGATTTATTCGGGATATTAAACACCCTGAGTGGTTGGCAAACCTGGTGATGGTACCTAAGAAAGACAAGTCCTGATGGTTGTGTGTCGACTTCAAAGACCTTAACAAAGCCTGCCCCAAGGACCCTTTCCCTTACCATGCATAGACCAGATCATTGATGCCATAGCCGAACACAATTCATTGGGCTTCCTCGATGCTTACTCCGGATACCATCAAATTAAAATGAAAGAATCCGATCAAGCGGCTACTGCATTCAAAACCCCCTACGGGTCATTCTACTTCAACACGATGCCTTTCGGGCCAAAAAAACGCTGGGGCAACATACCAACGCATGATCCAAACCTGTCTATCGACACGGGCCGAAGGCTGTCGAGGCATACGTGGACATTGTGGTAATCAAAACAAAACACGTCGGCCAGTTGATCGACGACCTATGGCAAACCTTTGGTAGTCTACGTGAATATGATATACGACTCAATCCGAAAAAATGTGTATTCGGAGTTCCCTCTGGTAAGGTGCTTGGATTCATTGTCTCCCATAGAGTAATAGAGGCAAATCCACCTAAAATATGTCCTCTATCAAAACTTGCAATTCCCACAGAGCTAAAGCATATCCATAGGCTAGCTGGGTGCGTCGGTGTTAAGCTGCTTTATCTCCCACCTCGGAGAAAAGGCGTTGCTGCTCTATAAGTTGTTGAAGCGGACCAACAAGTTCGAATGGACCGATGAGGCAGCGGCTGCGTTAGAAGAAATCAAAAGACTACTGGCAACCAATCCCATACTCACGACACCAGGCGCCGGAAAGCCCATGTTATTATACATATTGGCCACCAACAAATTTTTCAGCGCGGTGCTCCTGTTGAACGAGATAAGGACGGATATAAATTCCGGACTCAGAAACCGGTAATTACGTGTCATACATGCTAACCTAGTGCAAGTCCAGATACCCACATTACCAAAAATAGCCTATATAGTATTTATGGCGTCAAGGAAACTCAGACACTACTTCCAGGAGTTTGCGGTAACATTGGCATCTAAGGTCCCCCTGAATGATATAATCAACAACAGGGAAGCCACCGGCCGCATAGCCAAATGGGCATTGAGCTCCTTCCCTTTGAAATAACCTACAAGCCATGCCGTGCCATTAAATCTCAGGTACTAGCAGACTTCCTGGCTGAATGGACAGAGGCCGAGCTCCTCAAGGAATACAATGCATAGTCCCATTGGACAATGTACTTTGATGGATCCAAGACCTTGGTCGGACTGGGGCTGGAGTTATCCTCACATCCCCCATAGGCAACAACGTGTGATACATGTTGCAAATGTTGTATGCCGACTCCAACAATGCAGCCGAATACGAAGCTCTCCTTCATGGTCTTCGGATGGCGGTATCAATGGGCATACGACGGATAGAGTTAAGGGGAGACTCAAACTTGGCCATATCCCAAATTAACAGCGAGTTCAACGCCAAAAATCCGAAGATGGCGGCATATAGAAATGTCGTCCTCAAGATATGTTCTCGGTTCGAGGGGTTGGAATTCCACCATGTCGCTCGCGACAACAACCAAGCCGCCGACATACTAGCACATATGGGAGCCAAGTGTGATCCCGTCTCGAGAAACACCTTCCTGGAGCAGCTCTTTAATCCCTTCATAGTGTGGCAGGATGACAACAATGGCGCCAGTCCGAATAAGGTGGACAAAGTTGTTCCCCCATAAACAAACCAGACGATGGCATTATCGGTGACTCCGCGATGAATGAAACACCCTCGGATCATGAGGTAATGGCAGTAATAGCGCCATGGACAGAGCCCTTCCTCGCTTACCTTCTTCACAAGGAACTCCTTGACGATCAAACCGAGGCACGGTGCATAGTTCGGCGATCCAAGGCCTACAAAGTACACGAGGGTGAGTTATACAAGAAAAGCACAACCGAAATATTATAGTGGTGTATATCCAAGGAAGAAGGACGGGAGCTCCTCGCCGAAATCCACGTAGGCATGGGCGGTCATCATGCCGCGGCAAGATCCCTTATCAGCAAGGCCTTCCGAGCTAGTTCCTTTTGGCCTACAGCTCGGACGGATGCCCAGTCACTTATCCAACATTGCGTAGGGTGTCAACTCTTCGCAAATCAAAGTCACATGCCCCTAACAGCTCTTCGGACTATTCCGATCACCCGACCTTTCGCGGTCTGGGGGCTGGACATAGTCAGACCCCTTAAAGGGGGACCAAGAAAAATAAATACCTATTGGTCATGGTTGACAAGTTCACCAAATGGATAGAAGCAAATCCCGTCAAGTCGGCAAAATCCGTACCAGTGTTCGACTTTATATCCAGCGTAGTACACCGTTACGGTGTCCCGCATAGTATAATAATAGATAATGGATCCAACTTCACGGCCTCAGAGGTTAAGGACTAGTGCGCAAAAATGGGCATAAAGCTCGATTATGTGTCGTTCTATCATCCACAGACCAATGGATAGGTCAAGCAAGCAAACAGTCTCATTATGAGCAGCATTAAGCAATGTTTGGTCTGGTCGCTTCACGAGTCCAACTGTCATTCGGTGGAGGAACTCGACTCCATTCTGTGGGGCATGCACACCACCCCGAACAGATCAACGGGTTACACATCGTTCTTTAGGGTCTATGGGGCAGAGGCAGTCCTCCCTTGCGACATTATCCACGACGCACCAAGAGTGCGCATGTACGAGGAGAAGGAGGCCGAGTTGGATCGGCAGGACGACTTAGACGCCTTGGAGGGAGAGCGCGACATAGCTCTGGCTCGCTCCACTTTTTACCAACAGCAAGCTTGACGTTACCAAAGTAGGGAGGTCAGGGCAAAAGCATACAACATAGGCGAACTCGTCCGACGACTCCCGAAGAAACAGAAGCATAAACTGAACCCCAAATGGGAGGGTCCTTTCATCATCGGCGAAGTACTCGCGGGAGGTGCCTATCGTCTTCGGAGTCCATCCGATAACCACCATGAACCAAACCCATGGAACGCAGCTCGTCTTTGGCGCTTCTACGGATAAACTGGTGTCGTCTAACTCCCCTACATTTTTTTCCTTTTTCCCCTTGTTATTTTTTCCTTTTTTCTTCTTCCCTTCCCATTTTGCTGTCTGACAGGGCCAATTTCTTTTCTTTCCCTATGTTCAGTTGAACCAATCTTGTACTAAAGATTATCGGCATACACCATAAAGTGTTAACTCTAAACACAGCATGTGGGGGCTTCTTCTAGTAGCCAGCCTTTTTATTACAAGTATTTGCTCACACTTATCATGCGCACATGTTTCTTTTGTCATGTTCTAGCCATCATATGCATCAATTCGAACTAAGACTTTGCCAAGTGGGCTGCCTCGCTCCTGTGATTACCCTCTATGTTCCCGATTGTTCGGCTAGAGAATAAATGGAGCACCTCTGCGATTGTTACGACCGGGTCATCCGGACACGTACCTTAGACGGGTGAAGCCAAAAGCTAGCTATCTTACATAGATAATTGGCGGCTGTGACGGAAACACCTTATACAGCTCCGGTTGTTATCATCGTTGTTTGAGTCTTTTCTTCCCAAAGAACAATTAGCCACATACTAAAAGTATGTGGACTTCTATCTACGATCTTCGTAGAGCACCAACGAAAGGTATCGATAGAGGTACTATTTTCCTCGGAAGATGTTTCTTAGGCTAAGCAGTAATTTAACATATCTTTCTGTGTGCTTTCTGTGTACTATTTTCCTCGCACCGCATGGCTGGATTGCTTGGTTCCCCGAATACAGTTCGCTCTTTTGGACAGACAAATAAGTAGGAACACTCCCGAGCTCTTCCCACGGGGGGGAAGCCGATGTCCGGTTAAGACAAAGTTTACAACACAGATTGTTTATACACAAGTACATATAAATTACATGTGCGGCTGCTGATCAAGATTATCAATTATGGTGTCAAGGGAGCAGTCCTCTTGCGAAAGACGGGCGGCAAGCATCACCTGGTCACACCAGGTGGAGTGGCACTTCTTTTCCATCCGATCCCAAGGGACCAACCCGAGCCATATGCTCGCAGTTAAGTCTGGTGAAATGGCTCTTGATCATTGCCCATGCTTCCCATGCTCCCTCGCAGCAAGTCGAAGTCTTCCACAACTCAAACATATTTCGAGCCCCCTTGAATCGATCCATGAGTGCGGCTAGCCCTTCAGGCGGCTGTTCGGTAGGCCATAGTGCCTTCACCATTCCTTTCATTGCTTTCCGCACGCGCCCGAGAAGAGAGGTCAGCTCCTTCAACGGGTCCCCATGGTATGATCTGATCTCCTCTTCAGGATGCCCGGATAGGAGGCTTGTAGATAAGGCAACAGCGTGCTTACTATTATTCCCTACATCAGAAATATTGGCTGATAATAGAATCGCACTTACCGAACAGGCCCCTCTGAAGCTTTCGGTTTTCCTCTTGAGCTTGGGCCAATTCAATCTTCAAATTTTTAATTTCTTCGACATGCTTTTGCACAACAAGGCAGCCAGCCTGGTACTAGGACTCGGCGTACCGCTAATAGTCTCGGGCTTCCTCCAACTGCCTTTCCATGTGCCCTATTGATTCGGCTGCTACACGGAATCCACGCGTCAGGTATGATAATACATTAAGATTAGCAGTAAAGGTACACTCACCATGGGCCTCCCGGGTGAAGCTCTTCACTTGCGCCAGTTCGGCCTTCACAGATTGCACCTCTATGTGGTTGTCCTCCAACTCCTTGGCCAATTGTCCGGCATGTTGCTATGAAGCCTGCGTCAGCAGTCAAACATTGCAGAGATCCTTAAGTCCTTTGTTCCAAATCAAATTACGACTCGGAGGCTATCGGGTTTACATGAGTATTTGGTCTCCGTAAAAGCCAGTCACTTACCAGCATCCTAGCTGATATCAACTTCATAGCCTCGCTGAACCCGGCTCGGGCAGCTCCAATGTGCGCATCCGTTGAGTGCAGGGCACCGAACTCTTGTTTGGCGAATATTTGATATCTCATGGCCTCCCACCGTTGCCAGTGATTCATTCCGCTCCCCACCTCCGCTTTGGTAATGGATACACCATCACCAGAATCGGCAGGTGTTGGATTGGCCATGGGGGCTTCTACAGCAGGAGTTGCAGGAGCTGTAGCTCGGGAGTTTTGGGTATCTTCGGACACCCTGGTAACCTCTTCGACATGAGAGGGCTGGGCATTTTGCCTAAATATTTCAATTAAACAAAACTGTCGTAAGACTCTATTTACTGACAATAAGTGACGAGTCGAGCGATGTACCTCCGGGATGAGTGGGTAGGTGGATTCGTCCCCATGGCCGGCTCTTTCGCGGGATCCTTGGTGGCCTCTAACTCGGCCACGGCTTCGGCTACCGGTGTATGGAGCGCGGATGAATGGTGTTTGGGAGTCGGAGTCGGCGCGTCCGGGGCGCTGTTGGTAGCTGACCTCTTGCGGGAAGAGCTTTTCTTCTTGCTCGTTGCAGGGATGAAGAATGACCCGAGGTAATCAACTATGATAGCCACCGGGAATTGGACGATGCTATCTTGGAGATAGACTCTGTCTTCGAAGTCAAGTAGAAGATCTGGGTCCTCGTTGAAACCAGGATTGTTGTCGCGTGAATGGTTCTCGGGCTAAGGAGCCAGACAGTTGACAACTCCTCCATTCCTGTACATGCAAGGCTTCGGCTAAGTAAAGTGCGTAACGGAAACCTTGAATTATTTTCATGTTTGAGAGAGAAAGGCTTACCTATTCGATAGGATTGTGGGTCAAATATCCTTCCTTGGATGCTCGCCGAACAAAGTCTTCTTTCTCTCCTTTCTACAGGTTGGCAAGTGCGGCGTCCAACGCCGTTGGATTGGCGGGCCCTTGTTTTCAGGAGCGCGTGTTGTCACTTGTTCCGTTGTATTGCCACAAGGGGTGTACCCTTTGTTGGAGGGGCTACACACACCGGGAGATGGCGGCGGCCATGACGTCGATCATGGTCAGTTGGTGGTGGACGAGCATCCGCACCTGCGTGGCTAGGCGCTACACTTCAACGCTTTCCTCCTGGGACAAGCTCCTCGGCCGCCAGTTGTATCTCTTCTTCGGGAGGACGTCGGAGTATTCAGGAAGACCTGTACGAGTTGGCTCGAACAGGGGGACATCTTCAATATAAAACCATTCCGAAGTCAATTCTTCGGATTTCTTCGGTGTGCCTGCCGGATACCCCGTCCCCGCTATTCGGCACACTTCGGCTCCACCGACCTCCAAAATTGTCTTGTCCCGAGTTCGAGGGACGATATAGAAGTATTTTCTCCACAAATCAAAATGTGCTTCGCACCCCAAGAACATCGCGCAGAGAGCGACGAAGCCCGAGATGTGTAAAATGGACCTTGGAGTAAGGTGGTGGAGTTGGATCCCGTAGAACTCCAGCAACCCCCTCAGGAATGGGTGGATTGGAAACCCAAGACCCCGGAGGAGAAAGGGGACGAAGCATACGCGCTCCCCCTTGTTAGGATTATGTAATCCCTCGTCGAAAACTTCGTCGTCGTAAGAAAGCAGACCTGTGCGGGTCGCCGTCATATCTGAAGAAGAGAGATACCCCTGGGTCTCCAGATTGCGAAGCCACAGGAGTGTAACGGAACAGCTGGTCCGGTCCCCTGGACACGAGCCATAGGGACGTGCAGAGGAGCTGGGGGCGTTAGCCATGTTCTACGTGGAGCTTCCGCTAGGAGTTTCTTTCGATGGGGAAGAAGAGGATTTGGTATGAGCCACGGTTTTGTTTGATTAAATGAGTGGTGCCTCCGTTATGGAGGGGTAAGATTGTAAAAATCATTGACAACTCGCCTCCCCACGACGCGCAAAAATCGAGGAACACGCGCAGTCAATTATAATGAACCTATGCCCGCAACGCTTGGGATCTTACCGAAAACTGGTCGGTTGCCAAACAAAGAGGGATGAGGGACTCGCCTTGCAAGCCGAAGATGACGACATGAGGAGATCGATCGGATATATATCGGCGTTGAAGGCTAGTCCGGGGCCTACTGAGGGAGTCCTGGATAAGGGGGTCCCTGGATAGACGACCTATTATTTATGGGCCGGACTGTATGGTTCGCAAAGCGAGCATCAGACGATCAAATACCACCTACGCCAGATGGAAGCTTCGAGGAGCCATGACGTACTCTCCAAGTCATTAGCTGTAGTTAGGCATGTTTATCTCTTTGGCATGTAACCGACCATGTGTTAATCCAGGTCACCCTCGACATCTATATAAGCCGAAGGGTTTAGGGGTATAAGGAGGACAACTCATCTAGGGTTAACTTTTCGATCTCGAGGTAGATCAACTCTGTAACCCCCCATATCATCAATACAACCAAGCAGGACGTAGGGTATTACCTCCATAGGAGGGCCCAAACCTGGGTAAATCTATGCCATCTTTGTCTCCTGTTACCGTTGACTCCAGTCTCACAGTTTGGGACCCCCTACCCGAGATCTGCCGGTTTTGACACCGACACCCCTCCCGATGGTCCCCTGGTACCCTCCCAGCACTCCTGGTACACTACCGATGAGCCTGAAACTTTTCCGATCACCAAAACAGGACTTCCTATATATCAATCTTTACCACCGGACCATTCCGGAGTTCCTTGTGATGTCCAAGATCTCATCCGGGACTCTGAACAACCTTCGGTCACCACCATACATACCTCTATACTACCGAAACGTTACCGAACCTTAAGTGCGCAGACCCTATGGGTTCGAGAACTATGTAGACATGATCGAGACACCTCCATGGTCAATAACCAATTGCGGGACCTAGATGCCCATATTGGTTCCTACATATTCTATGAAGATCTTTATCGGTTGAACCTCTATGTCAAGGATTCAGTTAATCTCATATGTTGTTCCCTTTGTTCATCGATATGTTACTTTCCCGAGATTCGATCGTCGGTAATACAAGATCCCGTTACCGGCAAGTCTCTTTACTCATTCTGCAATACAAGATCTTGTGGCTAACACTTTGGTCACATTGCTTGCAAGGCTTGTTGTGACGTTGTATTACTGAGTGGGCCCTAAGATACCTCTCCATCACACGGAGTAACAAATCCCAGTCTCGATCCATACCCACTCAACAGACATCCTCGGAGATACCTATAGAGCACCTTTATTGTCACCCTGTTACATTGCAACATTTCATACACACAAGGCATTCCTCCAGTATCAGTGAGTTGCATAATCTCGTGGTGTGGGGACCCCGACTCATAAGTCGTGATCACCGAATGCATGTGTAAAGTGATCCTAGAGATCAATGCTCACTGAACACAGAGAAGTTGAATAACAAGAGTCTTACATCCACATTTAGCGTCTTACACAAATAAAGACCATGAAGGTCTAGTCTTACATAGATAGGGCCACATTGGCCAAACACTTAAACAAAACAAACAGCGGAAATCTTGATCGAATGCGTGAACCCATTGCCATATGCCTTAACCTACATGCATTCTGACTGGGAAGCATCCTAGTTCGCATGTTCGTCACCAACAAACTCTTCGCCATACTCCTGTTCTTCCATGCTTGGCTAATTAAATAACCAGTGGCAAGCCAAAGATTACTTTGAATGTACTCGCAAGCAACCCATGTTTGGATCAAGGTAATAACAATTCCTGACATAACACTAATAGGCATTTTGCGGAAAGCTAATTTTGAATGCAATGACGTGATCAAGTAGCTAGGTAAGCATGCATCACCAGTTGGAAGATATCCATATGAACAAGTTACAGTTATCACCATAAGTAGGGGTTGAACATCTCATGTTCATCCATCACATCGAGTCTTTAGACTTGACTCAAGTATCATTCCTCTGTCATCCGCACACACCCACACCAAGGTTTGTGAAAACACCTGGATGTGGCTTAAGCAGCACCACCCAACTGTCCTTGACCGTGGACACGGATATTCGAATAGTTTTGCACACTGCAGAGGTTGCACACTTTACCCACAAGACTCGAGGAACTTCCGTGTCATCCACGACTCGTAGTATATAACATACCCGAGGTAAGCACCCGAACAATGCCTTTCCCCTGGCGATACTAAACAAAGACTCCGCTCGATTGGTACCCAACACACATGATGTACATCAGTCGTAGCATCCATTAGGGGACCAACGATATGCCCGGTGCCTGTGAAGACAGCGCATGATCGTCCATACCGGCACGACCCCGTATCGAGAGTGACCACGCCACTCCCGCCACTAGTAATGCGGACTCCTTGCCAGTACCCACCAAAGTAATCAACAGAGCCCCATCCCATAAGGGGTATCGTGGTTGCGCATGTAAGGTTGAGACGGTCGACAAATCTTAAACCCTCCGTTTTCGAAAACACATCCCCAACTTGTTTCGGCGCACCACTTCTTTCACAAGTGGTCATCCAACTCCTCATCATCTCCCTCGGGCATTAGTGGCACACGACGGGGGTTTTGGAAAGTCTTTGACATCAACTCTTCCTTTCCATCACTATGCATAAATCCCAACCCACTTGTGTACCATATATAAGCATCCTATCTACACCCACCCGCATAACCCTTATAAGGTGATAGGGTCATCCATGATGCAAGTGTCAACAGTAAAAGTGTCGGAAGCAACCCACTGGAGTGGTCACTACTCCACATGATCAATTATAACGACAGTAAAGCGCTATATGACATGCAATAAAAATGGTTTGTTAACATGGTTAAAGGGCTACTTGCCTGGCTCAACAAAGTCTTCAAGGTCTTCAAAGTCTTCGGGTCCAACTCCCTCGTCAATAGCGCAATCTATCGTCACGAATAAAAGTGATAAAAATAAGCATCACACAAAACAGAGCACACAAGCTAATATTAAAAATGCTACCCTATTCTGATAAATACTAAAATCTATACTAAAAATAGTTGTCTAGGGTTTTGAAGTTAAAAAGGTTTTCAAAACTATTTAAAACAGGGGCTAATAATTCCAAATATGGGTTTTAAATTGAAATAGTACACAAAAGTTTTCCAAATATTTTTACAAGTGGCACTAATAAATTCTATGGAATATTTCAAGATTTTAGGTGGAAAAATTATTGGATTGGGTTTGTTTTCTGGCCTATGGAAATTTTTGGCAGTAGGGGGAAAAAGAAAAAGGGAAATGGCACTATGCCCTCTCGGGCCAAAAGCACGCAGTCGAGCCGACCCAAAGGGGAGCCGGCCCAGGGTGAGATGCCGTGTGCGGCAGGTTTATTTTTAAACCTGCCTGTGGGCCCATCCTGGCAGGGAGAGGGGGAAAGGTGAGGGCATGACAGGTGGGCCCCACCTATCATCCCTCACCTCGCGACAGGGAGTAGAGGGGGCTCACTGGCGGGGGCTCAGGCCACGACGGCTCAAGCGGGGGGCACTGGCGTGCTCAGGGGATTCCCACACATCGGCGGGTGGTCGAGGCGGTCGCCGGGGCTGAGGGAATTGCCGGCGAGGGGGAAACATGTACGGTGGCGAGGGTTTGGCTCGGGCTCGAGCTCCCGACCACGGGGACAAAGGGCCTGGGCACGGGAGAGCGGCTGAGGGGAGGAGGGTGCGAGAGGAGAGCAGCGGGTACTCGGGCGAGGGCTTTTAAAGTCGAGCGTTGGTGCACCGTGGGCGTGGTGTGCCGGTGAGGATGGGGCCGTCGCCACGGGCCACAAGGGTGCTCCGGGTCGTGTCTTGGGTGTTCCTGGGCGCGGTCTTGGTACACAGAAGGGGAGAGAAGGGGCGGTTGTTGCCCGGGGCGTCGTGCGTGTGAGGTCGTCCATTGGAAATTTCAGGCGGCCGACGCTCGTGTGAGAGAGGGGCCAGAGGGGGAAGAGAGAGAGAAGGGGGACAAGGGCGGCGTGTTGCGGACACTGAGGCCCCCCGGCAGGTGTGCTGGGGAGGCGCGAGGTGGTCGGGGGGCGCTGGGCAGGGGCGGCTACAGTGCGGCAGTGCACCATAGCGCTCTCCAGAGCACCCATATGGCGTGCCATGGCATAAAATATGCCCACCAGCGTGTCCTCTAGTGTCTTGGGGTTTCTGGAGAGGCCCATGGGCTAGGATGAGCTAGGGAATAGGCAGGGAAGAAGAAATGGAGTACGGGAGAGGTAGAAAAGTAGCTGCCAATGCTGCCCAGGGGTGAAAATGAGGGTTTTACCCCACCTTTCAATGGCTTAAGGACCTACAATTTTTACTAGAGGTAGCTGGCAACCGTGAGGGGTTGTGGTAAAAGCTTGAGAGCAAGGGGGAGAGTGAAAGTGGTGAAAACAAATACTTTGCCATTTCACCAGAAGGTGTTTGATGGGTGCTTGTGCAAGATAAGTTCACCCACTTACTGAGATATTCAACAGGGTCAAATGTTAGGTAAAAATGAGACGGATCACCAGGTTTGAGCTCAAATGAGCAAAGTTGACAATAGAAACTTTGTGAACCCTAGAAACTAACAAAATCAGGTTTCTGTAGATCTAGTTATGCTCAGCTATTACCCTCGATGCACCACTTAGTGTAGCATCATTATTTGGTGATTAGAGCATGTCCGCAAAGTTTGGAGTCAAGAGGAGAAACTTCACTATGTAAATTTGTTCAAATTTGAATCTGGACAGGAAGGGCTTTGGGATGGTTTGATGAACCAGAACAACTTGGATTGAGATGAAACTTTGCAAGATCATCACCTACGATAGTGTTGACTTGTTGGAACTTTCCTAGAATTTATTGACAATATTTCTTATAGAAATATTCAAAAGCTTGATTTGGACAGAAAGGGTTTTGAGGGGTTTTGCCCATGATTTGAACATGACCATGTGTTGAAACTCATATATATGGAAAATATATGTTGACTGAGTCTCCCTAAATTTTCTCAAATATTTTGAAAGCATTTAAATAATTTTTCCCTATGAAAAACCATTTCTGGTCCTAAGAAAAAGCCTTTGAATAAAATATTAAAATAATCATTTAAAAATAATATTTTGTGGTTTTGGGAAGTCAGATATATAGTTGGTTTGAAGTAATGCCTTTCGGAAAGAAGGATCCACCAAATTTGAGGACTTGCAGTGCAAACCTCATTTCATGGGTTTTTGAAAACCTAATTTGGATAAATCCTTTTTGGTCAAAATAAAATTTGATAAAAATAATTTTGGACACTATTCAAATGGCATGATCATTGGGCAAGAATTTTGGGTCAAGGAAGATGAATATGAAGAGGGGTAGAATCTAAGAGTGTCATATACCACAATCAACAAGCAAACAAGCAACAATTCAATCAAGCACAAGCATTGAAAAAGCTTTAATTAGCTCCAAATTTCATAAATCCAAGCATAACAAGGTGATACAAACACAGGGTCTGACAGACCTACCCCCCTTACAAGAATCTCGTCCCCGAGATTCCTAGGGTAAGCGCTAAAGAGATAAGGGAACTCGGATCTAAGATAGTCTTCATGCTCCCATGTTGCTTTAGCTTCAGTGTGGTTGCTCCACTGGACCTTGAAGTACTTGATGGTGTGGCTTCGGGTGTAGCGTTCGGCTTCATCCAAAATGCGAACTGGCCTCTCACGATAAGTGAGGTCTGGCTGAAGATCGATGGCTTGATGGTCAATGTCCTTGTAGAGGTCGGGGTGGTTGGGAACTTGGAGGCACTTCCGGAGTTGTGACACATGAAAGACGTTGTGCAATTCCGATAACTCGGGAGGTAGCTCTAGCTAATAGGCAACTTCCCCTCGCATTGTGGTGATCTTGAAGGCGCCGATGTACCTTGGTGCCAGCTTTCCTTTGACGTGGAAACGCTTGGTTCCTTTAAGAGGCGTGACCCGAAGGTAGACATGGTCACCGACACAGAAGCTCACTTCTCGGGGGTGGGAGTCAGCGTACCTTTTCTGTCTTGACTTGGCGGTCTTGAGGCGCTCTCAAATGAATTGATCTTGCTCTTCTGCCTCGCAGAGGATATCTAGTCCAAAAACTAATCCTTCTTCGGTCTCTGACCAGTTGAGGGGAGTAGGGCACTTGCGTCCATACAACACCTCAAATGGTGCCATCTGAAGACTCGACTGATAATTTTTCTTGTAGGAGAACTCGGCAAACGGTAGGCAATCTTCCCACTTGGCTCCATACGCCAAAACACAAGCGCGGAGCTATCCTCGAGTATCTGATTTACTCGTTCTGTTTGCCCACCGGTCTGGGGGTGGAAAGTAGTGCTGAAGGAGAGCTTAGTTCCCATAGCTTCTTGAAACTTCTTCCAGAATCTTGAGGTGAACTGGGTTCCTCGGTCCAACACAATTTCCTTTGGAACTTCGTGAAGACTTATGATGCGGTTGATGTAGGGGTTTGCGAGCTGGCTTCCATCATAGGTGGTCTTGGCAGGGATGAAGTGGGCTACCTTGGTCAGGTGGTCGACAATGACCCAAATTGAATCATGTCCTTTGCTTGACCTTGGTAATCCAATGATGAAATCCATCTCGGCTTTGTCCCACTTCCATTTAGGCACTTTGAGAGGTTGCAATAGCCCAGCGGGTCGCTGGTGCTCAGCTTTGACTCTCTGGCATATATCACATTTAGCGACAAATGTGCCTATTTCCCGTTTCATGCCATGCCACCAGAATCTTGCCTTGAGTTCTTGATACATCTTGGTTCATCCAGGATGGATGGAGTACGGAGTGTCATGAGCTTCTTGCAAGATCAAGTTCTTGAGCTCTTCTTTGTTGGGTACGCAGATGTGATCCCTGAACCATACAACTCCCTGTTCATCCACTTAGAATCATGGGGCCTTGCCTGCCTTGATCTTCCTCTTGATGACTTCAATGCTCTCATGTCCCTTCTGAGCTTCCTTAATATCATCCATCAAGGTAGGCTTTGCTCCAGGTTGGTGAGGAATCCAGGTGCAACTAGTTCCGAGCCAAAGCTTTCAAGTTCTTCATATAGGGCGGGTAGCCTTTCCTTAATCATGGCATTCAAGGAACAAGCCTTTCTGCTTAAGGCGTCTGCTACCACGTTAGCCTTTCTGGGGTGGTATTAGACACTAAGGTCATAATCCTTGATCAACTCCAACCATCTTTGTTGCCTCATGTTCAATTCCCTTTGGGTGAAAATATACTTCAAACTCTTGTGGTCTGTGTATATCTCACATCGCTTCCCCAGAAGGTAGTGTCGCCATGTTTTCAAGGCATGAACCACGGCTGCTAACTCAAGATCATGAGTAGCATAGTTCTCTTCATGAGGACGTAGTTGTCTGGATAGATATGCTACAACTCTGCCTTCTTGCATCAGAACACCTCCAAGCCCGGTTCTTGATGCATCACAATATATCACAAACTCCTTGTGAATATCGGGGGTGGCCAAAATTGGGGTTGTGGTCAATCTCTTCTTGAGCTCCTGGAAGCTTTCCTTGCATTTAGCTGTCCATTCAAACTTCTTGTCCTTCTTCAAGAGTTGGGTCATCGGTCGGGCAATACTCGAGAACCCTTCCACAAACTTGCGGTAATATCCCACGAGTCCGAGGAAGCTCCTGACTTCCTTCACGGTGGTTGGGGTTTGCCATTCAGTCACAGCTTCAATCTTGGCAGGATCCATTGATAACCCTTCTGCAGTCAACACATGACCCAGGAATCCAACTTCATGCAGCCAGAATTCACACTTGCTGAACTTGGCATAAAGCTAGTACTCTCGAAGCTTCTCTAGGACCAATCTCAAGTGTTCCTCATGCTCCTCTTCAGACTTGGAGAAGACGAGTATGTCATCAATAAAGACGACAACGAACTTGTCCAAGTATTCCATGAAGACCTTATTCATGAGATACATGAAGTAGGCAGGGGCATTGGTTAACCCAAATGACATGACCGCGTATTCGTACAGGTCATACCAGGTTGCAAATGTTGTCTTTGTAATGTCTTGGGGTCTGATCTTCAGCTGATAGTACCCAGACCTAAGGTCGATCTTGCAAAACACCTTGGCTCCATTCAAGTGATCAAACAGGTCTTCAATCTTGGGGAGTGGGTACTTGTTCTTTATTATCACTTCATTGAGATAACGGTAATCGACACAGAGTCTGATAGTTCCGTCCCTCTTTGATACAAATAGAACAGGCGATCCCCAAGGAGAGGCACTAGGGAGAATGAATCCTTTTTTGAGCTGCTCTACCAGTTGCTTCTTCAATTCATCCAACTCTTCGGATCCCATCCTATAGGCCTTCTTATAGATGGGCCTCGATCCGGGCATAAGCTCAATGATGAACTCAATGCCGCAGTCAGGTGGCATTTCAAGCAGCTCATCAGGAAACACATCCGGGTATTCACGTACCACTGGCACTTGATCCAACTCAATTCCCGATAGATAGTTAGCCTGAGGGGCTTGAGTGGAGCTAGGGTTGGGAACATACTTGACTTCCACTCCTTGGCTATTGGTCATGGTGACAATCCTCTTGGCACAGTCTAACAAGCCTTCGTGCTTGGTTAACCAGTCCATGCCTAAGATCACATCCAAACCTTCTGACTTTAGGATGATGAGGTCTGCTAGAAAATCTACCCCGTTGATGTTAATCTCAACTCCCTTACAACCTATCCCGGACTTCATCACTGATCCCGGGGTTTGTATCAACATACGACTACCCAGGGGTGTAGGCTTCATGCCACTCTCTAGTGCAAACTTTTGGGTGACAAAAGAATGCGAAGCTACACAATCAAACAATATTGTTGCTGGGGTTGAGTTGACGAGGAAGGTATCCAGTATGACGTCCGGGTCTTCCTGGGCTTCCTCTGCAGTGACGTGATTCACACGACTCTTTCCATTGTTGGGCTGGTTGCAGGGAGCGGGGTTCCTTGGGGGTGCTCCACGGCCTTGACCTTGGCTCGGCGCATTGGGGCGCGGTGCATCTAGCTTCTTGTTGGGGCACAACCTAGAGATGTGTCCTGGCTGACCACATCCAAAACAAGCGACTTGCCCAGGGTTGTTGTTGTAGTTTCTGCCACTGTTGTTGTTATTGGGGTTGTTGTAAGCTGGCCTGGGGTTGGCATACTGCTGAGGCTGGTAGCTCAGACGAGGCGCAAGAGGTCTAGCCTGTTGTGGCTAATAGGTTGGCTTGACTAGGGCTGGCTGCCAGGGGCGAGGCTTCTAGTTGTTGGAGCTTCCCTTGCTGATCATTTTGCGCTTGCGACTGTCTTCTATGGCACGATGCTTGTCTTCCAGCATGAGGGCCTTGTTCACCAGGTCGAAGAAGGTACGACAGTCGCAGACGATGAGCTGATGCTGTAGGGCCTGTTGAAGTCCTTCCATGAAGCATACCTTCTTGGCAGCCTCCATGTTGACATCTTCAGGTGCATACCTTCACAGTTGGTTGAACCTCTGCAGGTACTCCTTGACAGAGCCACTTCCTTGCTTCAGCGCTCGGAATTCTCTCTTGTTGATAGCCATGATCCCAGAAGGAATGTGGGCAGAGCGAAATCCTTCCTTGAAGTCATTCCAAGTGATCACACACTCACCTTGCATGACCTTGAATCCATCCCACCAAGCTCGGGAGGTACCCCCGAGGCAGTGAGAGGCATAAAGCACCTTCTCATGGTCCTCATTGCAATTGACCAGTGCAAGGAGGTCATCGATGGTGCGGATCCAGTCATCAGCATCCAATGGCTTAGCAGTCTCGGTGAAGGTTGGGGGTGAATTCCTCATGAACTCAGACAGAGTGGTGCGGCCATTGCCGTTCCTGCCTTGTTGCTGGTTGTTCACAAGGTCCTGGGCCATCTGTTGAATAGTAGCATTGTTGGCTTGGTGTTCCTCCTGGAGAACTTAGAGGAACTGATCTATGGTCATGTTCTTCGGTGGAGGTGGTGGCGGGGGAATGTCGCCTTGTGGCTGCTCCTAGTGTCCTGTAGCATGAACAGACCCACCAGTTCCTTGTTGCTGGCTTGAGTTGCCGGCTTCAGGGTTGGTGAAGGAGCTGTTGTGGGTAGCAGTCACCATCCTGTTTGGAGCAGCCAAGTCAAACAACTAGGATAATCGAGATGAAAAGCAACAATGAAAAAGCGCGCCTAAGGGGGTTGGTCGAGTGCAAATCTGGTGAAACAAAGGACGAAAGACCAACATATATTGAGATAAGATAGATGATGGAGTCGCTTATATGTTGCCTAAGGCAAAAGTGTGACTTGCATCGGAACACAAACAACAAGACAATCAACAAGCACACATGGTTTCATATGAACCATTACACGGACTCGACTTCGCATGAGGTGTACATGACTGATCCTACCGTAGGGGTTCTCGGACTCAGGTGGTGGAGTGCTCGGTCTCGTAGTCACGCTCCTCTAGGTCTTCCTCCTGCTCATCATCTGAACAGGCATCATTCCCGGTCGAAGGGGTCGGGGAACGAGGAGGTCCATCCCGGCGATGCTTTGCTGGCGGGTCGGTGAAGAGCTCACGGTACTCCTTTGCACTCATGCGATGATGACGTGGGGGTGCATCTCTAGTTGGGGGTACTCCTCCTTGATAAGCGACAGCTAGTCGTCCCTCGGGGGCTCCATCCTTCTTGATCTTGTCTGGCTTCGTCTTGGCTTGCTGAAGTAGCTCTCAGGTGCGGTGAAGTTCCTCGCGGAGCTTCATGGACTCCTTAATCAAGTGGTGAACCAGACTATCGGCAGAGAGGCTAAAGTAGGTCTAGAATCTAAGTGGTGTGCCATCCTCCTTGGATGGAATCAGCGTCCAACTCTCACCAAGATCATCCTTTCTGAAGGGAAGGTAGAGAGTAGCCAGCTCATCAGCCATCTCTGAATGATGTCTCGAAGGTGCAGAAGTGCCTTGCGTGCAGCTGACTCGACTGCAAGTATCATGGTCTCCATCTGTGGTCCTTTGAAGAACTAACTGGTCGGGGAGTCGTTTGCCTTCACGACCACATCCACATGGTACTCCCTCATGACAGCATCGACCCACTGCTCGTGGTAGAGGAAAACAGGTGGTCGGCAGAACTGGCACTTCTCCAGGCTATCCCCAAGGAGTAAGGGAAATCCGGATATCAGGAAGACTTAGGGTACGACGGCCATCTACAAAGGTTTGAAGGGAGGGGAGTCAGCAAAGTGTTGTGTGAAGAATAGAAGAGGTAAATAGTACAGAATCCCTAAGTATAGGTGCTAGTGTAGTTTTGAAAAACGGTTTTATCCTAACTAACGTCCATACTAACTAAGGGCTTCCTACAATCAAGATGGCTCTGATACCAGCTCTGTGAGGACCCCGACTCATAAGTCGTGATCACCGAATGCACGTGTATAGTGATCCCAGAGATCAATGCTCACTAACCACACAGAAGCTGAATAACAAGAGTCTTACATCCACATTTAGCGTCTTACACAAATAAAGACCAGGAAGGTCTAGTCTTACATAGATAGGGCCACATTGGCCAAACACTTAAACAGAACGAATAGCGGAAATCTTGATCGAATGCGTGAACCCATTGCCATCTGCCTTAACCTACAGGCTTTCTGACTAGGAAGCGTCCTAGTTCGCATGTTTGTCACCAACGAACTCTTTGCCATACTCCTGTTCTTCCATGCCTGGCCAATTAAATAACCACTGGCAAGCCAATGAGTACTTTGAATGTACTCACAAGCAACCCATGTTTGGATCAAGGTAATAACAATGCATGACATAGCACTAATAGGTATTTTGCGGAAAGCTAATTTTGAATGCAATGACAGGATCAAGTAGCTACGTAAGCATGCATCATCAGTTGGCAGATATCCATATGAACAAATTACAGTTATCACCATAAGCAGGGGTTGAACATCTCATGTTCATCCATCACATCGAGTCTTCAGACTTGACTCAAGTGTCATTCCTCTGTCATCCACACACACTCACACTAAGTTCTGCGAAAACACCTGGACGTGGCTTAAGCAGCACCACCCAACTGTCCTTGACCATGGACACGGCTATTCGACTAGTTTTACACTCTGTAGACGTTGCACACTCTACCCACAAGACTCGGGGAACTTCCATGTCATCCACGACTCGTGGTATATAACATAGCCGAGGTAAGCACCCGAACAATGCCTTTCCCCTGGCGATACTAAACAAGGAGTCCGCTCGATTGGTACCCAGCCCACATGATGTACATCACTAATAGCATCCATGCAGGGACCAACGGTGTGCCCGGTGCCTATGAAGACAGCGCACGATCGTCCATACCGGCACGACCTCGTATCGATAGTGACCACGCCACTCTCGCCAAATCTTAAACCCTCCGTTTTTGAAAACACATCCCCAACTTGTTTCGGCACACCACTTCTTTCACAAGTGGTCATCCAACTCATCATCATCTCCCTCGGGCATTAGTGGCACCCGACGGGGTTTTTGAAAAGTCTTTGACATCAACTCTTCCTTTCCATCACTATGCATAAATCCCAACCAACTTGCGCAGCGTCTATAAGCATCCTATCTACACCCACCCGCATAACACTCATAATGTGGTAGGGTCATGCACGATGCAAGTGTGAACAGTAAAAGTGTCGAAAGCAACCCACCGGAGTGGTCACTACTCTGCATGATCAAGTATAACGAAAGTAAAGTGCTATATGGCATGCAATAAAAATTGTTGCTTAACATGGTCAAAGGGTTGCTTACCTGGCTCAACAAAGTCTTCGGGGTCTTCAAAGTCTTCGGGTCTAACTCCCTCGTCAATAGCGCAATCTATTGTCGCGAATAAAAGCGATAAAAATAAGCATCACACAAAAACAGAGCACACAAGCTAATATTAAAAATGCTACCATATTTTGATAAATACTAAAATCTATACTAAAAATAGTTGTCTAGGGTTTTGAAGTTAAAAAGGTTTTCAAAACTATTTAAAACAGGGGCTAATAATACCAAATAGGGGTTTTTAATTGAAACAGTACACAAAAGTTTTTCAAATTTTTTTACAAGTGGCAATAATAAATTCTATGGAATATTTCAAGATTTTAGGTGGAAACTTTATTGGATTTGGAGTTATTTTCTGGCGTGTGGAAATTTTTGGAAGCACGGGGGAAAAGAAAAAGGGAAATGGCACTGCCCTCTCGGGCTAAAAGCACCGCAGTCGAGCCGGCTTAAAGGGGAGCCGGCCCAGGATGGGACACCGCGTGCGGCGGGTTTATTTTTAAACCTGCCCGCGGGCCCATCCTGGCAGCGAGAGGGGGAAGGGTGAGGGCATGATAGGTGGGCCCCACCTATCATCCCTCACCTCGCAACAGGGAGCAAAGGGGGCTCACCGGTGGGGGCTATGGCCACGGCGGCTCAAGCAGAGGGCACTGGCGTGCTCAAGGGCTTCCCGCGCGTCGGTGGGTGGTCGAGGCGGTCGTCGGGGCTGAGGGAATTGCCGGTGAGGGGGGAAACCTGTACAGCGGCGAGGGTTTGGCTCGGGCTCGAGCTCCCGACCACGGGGACGACGGGGCTGGGCACGAGAGAGCGGCTGAGGGGACGAGGGAGCGAGAGGAGAGCAGTGGGTGCTCGGGGGAGGGCTTTTAAAGGCGGGTGTCGGTGCACCGTGGGCGTGGTGCGCCGATGAGGACGGGGCCGTCGCCACGGGACACAGGGACGCTCCGGACCGTGTCCTGGGTGTTCCTAGGCGCGGTCTTGGTACGTAGGAGGGGAAAGAAGGAGCGATCGTTGCCCGAGGCGTCGCGCGTGTGAGGTCGTCCATTGGGGATCTCGGGCGGTTGGCACGCATGCGAGAGAGGGGCCAGAGGGAGAAGAGATATAAGGGGGGACAAGGGCGGCGTGTTGCGGACGCCGAGGCCCCCCGGCAGGCGTGCTGGGGAGGCCCGAGGTGGTTGGGGGGCGCCGGTGTCACGCCCAAGATGCGCGCCTATCCGTTTTGAGGCACGAGGTCCTCGCAAAGGATAGAAGCGCATCTTGCCATTAGCAAGATAAGCATCATCACATCATACATGTACTGAAGGGAAGAGTATATAAAGTTGGCTTACACTCGCCACATGCTAAGTTACAATATCACTTAGTTCATACATCAAGAAGAACACAGGGTCCGGCTACGGACGAAAACAAACGATAAAAGCCAATGCGATGATACTATCAAGCTGTCCCAAAGATCACGACCAGGCCCTCTACTCATCCGGATACGTCACGTACATCCTGCCTCTCTCCTAATCATACTTCCACTGGAGCTGAGTAAGATCATCCTACACGAACTCATCTGAACCTGCACCTGAATTGTTGTAGTAAACTGTGAGCCACAGCGGACTCAGCAATCAAGTAACCCGGGTGCCAACACTATATAAGCTTTAGGATGGAATGGTGATGTTTAAGTCTGCAGCAGCTCTAAGCATTTATGGTGGCTAACTTATGTAGCTAGAATGTAAAGTGAGTGGTCTAAGACAATCAGTCGATTTCTACATGATCTCTAAGAGACCCTGAACACATGCTTATGTCAGTCATAACCCCATCGTGTTCTCTCTCAGATCATGTTCATGAGCAGAGACAGCCACGGTTACTCACACAGTTGGTGTATTTTAGTTTGAGTTTACTTCAAGTTTTCTATAACCGGGTGTTAAACAAATATCCAAGTTGCCACATAACCGCGGGCACGGCTTCCCGAAAGATTTAACCCTGCAGGGGTGCTTCAACTGGTCCATCACAAATAACCACACTCCGTGGGAATAGCCTCGAACGCGGATCTCGCGATCATCATAGGCAACTCCAACTGAATTCCCACACCTCGAGAAAACCCGAAGAAAGTCAGAATCCACACGCAAGACATTCGATAAAGGTAAAACAAATCCAGCAAGACCACCCGCCGTGTCGACGAACCCGATAAGAGCCGCGTATCTCGTTCTCAGGAGACAACAGATGGGACTAGCTCCAGGGAAAACCCCAATCCTCAAGTTGCCTCGAGGCGGCCCCGCAAGCAGCCCATTTTGGACCAACACTCATGAGGAGCACTGGCCCGGGGGGTTGACTAAGTTCTCCACGGGTTTGCAAGACCCTATGCAATTAATTAAGTTGGTAAGCAAATGTAGTACCAATGTTGGGTCTTGCCGGACAAGTTTTAATCTCAACCGAATAAACAAGGGGGGTCCCCATAACAACCCCAAGCGTGTTAGGAGCGCGAAATATGGAAACATAACACCGGTAACAAGGAACTAATGAGGGTACGAGCGGAACAAATCACTTAGCAAAAGGCCAAGCCTTCCACCAATACCAGATTTATATGTGCATTAAATTTTAAATAACATAATATATTGTGATATCCAATCCATGTTATCACATGGAACAACCTGTAACTAAGAACGCTATAAGAGGGCTGAGCAGCGGTAACTTAGCCAAACAATGGTTTGCTGGGATGTGGAGGTTAGAGGCTGTCATGGCAACATGGGGACTGATATCATGTGGTAGGTAGCGCAGTTGTAACGATAAGCACGAGAAACTAGCAAGCAAAGATAGTATTGGGATCCGGGTACGATCATCTTGCATGTTGGTTCTTCAGCGGAACAAGTAGTGGGATCCTCGTAGTGGTACTCTCCAGGTTCCTCGAACTCAGATTCGACACTCGCGTCTACCCAAGAGAAACAACAAATAAATAACCAAACAAGGTGCAATGCACAATCAAGATGATGCATGATCATTTTAGTGAAGAATTTAACATGGCAATCCAATTCTAGTCAAGTTTCACATGCAAAGGTGGTGGATTAATGAATCTGGACAGAATCACATGTTAAGTTATTTAGACATGCATGAACATGGCAAATATGGATGCATCATGAAAAATCGATGGAAATGCCTATAAAGATCGCGAGAAACGGAGCTACGGTTCTCGAGATACGCTCACGACAAGGTACGAAGACAAAACTCAAGACCATCAAATACCTGGGCCAATTCTTGGCATTCCAAGGTATCCACTGGAAAGTTGATGAAAAACCAATCACAATAGACTCAAGAATCACTCAATTCCATGGAGTATAGCTCCCGCAACACACAAAACAACATAGCACTCAATCTGCCACAAAACAGCAACATAGCAATTAGAAAAGCTCACAACTATTGCTATAGGAGCTCTACAGCCACAAACAAGACATGAACAGGTTCTACTCAACACCCACATAAATTCATCCAACTATACCATCAACAAAAGAGCAACACATCACTATGCATGGAGCTGACAAGTAGACATGATGAAACAGGTTTTTAGGGACACTGAAAATTCCAGTTTTCTGGAATCTGGGTTAATAAAGTAGCAAGTTCATAGCACTGGTTAACTATGCTAGGAAGCTCCAAATGGCATGAAAATTAACAGGATGGTATATGGCAGTATCTAATACAAATACCTAACACTGAGCATGGTCAAAAACCCAACACACCACTAGCTACACCCTGATCTTCAAGGCAAAACAATAACAGCAGATTCTCCAGACAGCCATTTCTAGAGCAGGTTGGCGGAAACAGAAAGTAGCTAGATAAACAGCATGGTTCCCACTGATCTGGAGACTTAGCACAAATAAAAAAAATACATGGATGTTCATAGCAACTTTGGCTAGCAATATCATGTTGACAACAACTCCAAAGAATGCATGGATTAATTCATATGAAAAAGACAAAAGGGCATCACAGCATAAAAATGCACTTTTGTCAAGTTGCCCCAAAGTCAAATCTTACTTCACAGATGCATAGAGGGGTTGAAAACACCCCAAAATCATTACTCATACCTATATGCTTGCATGTAACACCAAGAAGAAAAGCTAGGTCGAAATTCTACCCTAGCTAGGCATGGGTGACTTATGTCACTTTTGAAACTTATTGAAAATGCCCCAAATGGACTTGTGCTCCATAGATACATGTTATAAGTGATTAATTTACATGTTAGGGACATGAAAGCATAGACTAGCATCAAAACAAGAACAAAACTAACTAGAGAGGAAATCCATGCTCGCATGATCATATAGGGAGAAACCTACACATGGAGCTACCCAAGAACATGGATGAGTGTATGTAGATCATACACACATCTCTCACACTCATTTGCACTCATATCATAAGAACACATACACACACAAGCATCCCTACATACACACACCAACATATGTATGCATATACACTAGGTATACATATGCACACACACACACACACACAAAGACACACATGTGTGTATGCCTAAGCACACACACACACAAGCTCAAGAATGTGCAAGCTCACTTGCACTTATGCATACTCCAAGCACACACCTACACACACACATCAATTCTAAACACATAACACAAGTGTGTGTATGCACACATACATACCACACCTACACCACTATACCCCCACTATACCTATACACACAACATACATACGTACCTACATACATGCACTACAAACCCAAGTGTGTGAAAAAAATACAAAACAAACACACACACACACACATACAATACACCACACACACACAAGCATGCACACACACACACAGCCACACCTAGATCCGGCCACAGCCGCACCAGATCCAGCCAACACACACACACACACACACACGGGATCCGGGCCCTCTCACCGAATCCGCACACCACACACGCGCACGGCCAATCACAAAAAAAAAGGAAAACGGCGGGCGCTGGGGATCGAACCCCTGACCTTGTGGTCGCCCACCGAGCCGATCACCACTGCACTACGCGATCGGTTGATACTAGTAAATGATGTGATCCCGTTATCAAATGACATCACATGTCAATGGCTAGGAAACCTTGACCATCTTTGATCAACGAGCTAGTTCACTAGAGGCATACTAGGAACAAAGTGTTGTCTATTTACCCACACATGTAATGTGTTTCCAATTAATACAATTATAGCATGGATAATAAACGATTATCATGAACAAGGAAATATAATAATAAACACTTTATTTATTGCCTGTAGGGCATATTTCCAACACAGTGAAGGTGAGAAAATAACAATATCCATCGCGCGCCTCAATGCTCATCGGACCGCACACATTAGTATGTATGATTTCCAATAAGTCACTTGCCCGTTCCATTATTCCAGAGAATGGCGTTTTAGTCATCCTGCCCATGAGGCATGGTTCACATGTGTCAAGTGATTCAAAATCAATGACTCCAAAAGTCCATCAGCATGGAGCTTCTTCATGCGTTTTACACCAATATGACCTAAACGGCAGTGCCACAAGAAAGTGGTACTGTCATTATCAACTCTACATCTTTTGGCATCAATGTTACGAACATGTGTATCATCACTATCGAGATTCAATATGAATAAACCGCTCACATTGGGTGCATGACCATAAAAGATATTACTCATATAAATAGAAAAACCATTATTCTCTGATTTAAATGAGTAACTGTCTCGCAATAAACAAGATCCAGATATAATGTTCATGCTTAACATAGGCACTAAATAACAATTATTCAGGTTCATCACTAATCCCGATGGTAATCTAAGAGCGAGCGTGTCGACAGCGATCACATCAACCTTGGAACCATTTCCCACGCGCATCGTCACTTCGTCCTCTGCCAGCCTTCGTCTATTCCGTAGCTCCTGTTTTGAGTTGCAAATATGAGCAACCGAACCGGTATCAAATACCCAAGCACTACAACGAGAGTTGGTAAGGTACACATCAATAAAATGTATATCATATATACCTTGTTTGGTGTTGGACGCCTTTTTGTTGGTCAGATACTTGGGGTGGTTCCGCTTCTAGTGACCAGTTCCCTTGCTATGAAAGCACTCAGTTTCTGGCTTGGGTCCAGCCTTGGGTTTCTTCACGGGAGGGGCAACTTATTTGCCACTCTTCGTAGAGTTACCCTTCTTTCCCTTGCCATTCTTCTTGAAACTAGTGGTTTTATTGACCATCAACACTTGATGCTCCTTCTGAATCTTAGACTCAGTGAATTTTAACATCGCAAACAACTCGATGACTGACTTGTTCATCTCGTGCATGTTATAGTTCAACACGAAGCTCTTGTAGCTAGGTGGCAATGATTGAAGAACTCTGTCAATGATCACCTCTACCGGAGGGGCATCCCCAATTCAGCCAGACGGGTGGAATACCCAGACATTCTGAGTATGTGTTCACTGACAGACCTGTTCTTCTCCATTTTGCAAGCATAGAACTTATAGGAGGTCTCATACCTCTCAATTCGGGCATTCTTCTAAAAGATAAAATTCAACTCCTAGAACATATCATATGCTCCATGACGCTCAAAACATCTTTGAAGTCTCGATTCTAATCCATACAACATTGCACATTGAACCATTGAGTAATCATCAAAACATGCTTGCCAGGCATTCACAACGTCTGCAGACTCCACTAGAGCGAGTGGATCACCAGGTGGTGCATCAAGGACATAAGCCTTGTGGGAAGCCGTGAGGATATTCCTCAGATTACGGGCCTAGTCCACAAAGTTACTTCCATCATCTTTCAACTTAGCTTTCTCTAGGAATGCATTAAAATTCAGGGGTGCTACTACATGAGCCATTGATCCACAACATAAATATGCAAAGGTTACTAAGACTATTGTTCAAGATAATGAGTTTAGTTAATAAATTACTAAAGCTCCCACTCAAATTGACATCCCTTGGGTCATCAGAGTGATACATGATCAAAATTCACCAACTCAAGTCCGATCATCACATGAGTTGAGGTAGTTTCAATGGTGAACATCATCATGTTGATCATATCTACTATACGACTCAGGCTCGACCTTTAGGTCTCTAGTGTTCTGAGGCCATGTCTGTACATGATAGGCTCGTCAAGTTTAACCCAAGTGTTCCGCACATGTAACACTGGCTTGCACCCGTTGTATGTGAACATAGAGTCTATCACACCCCATCATCATGTGGTGTCTCAACACGACGAACTTTCGCAATGGTGCACACTCCGGAAGAACACAGTTCATCTTGAAATTTAAGTAAGGGGTCACCTTATAATGCTACCGTCGTCCTAAGCAAAACAAGGTGCATAAAAGGATTAACATCACATGCAAATCATAAGTGACATGATATGGCCATGAACTTGTGTTTTTGATCTTCATCTTCAAAGCACCGGATGATCTCCATCATTACCGGCATGACACCATGATATCCATCATCTTGATCTCCATCAATGTGTCGCCATCGGGGTTGCCGTGTCGACTATTCCTTCCACGACTATTGCTAACTCATAGCGATAAACTAAAGCAAAAAACGGCGAAAATAATTAAAGACAACCCTATGGCTCCTGCCGGTTGTCGTACTCATCGACGTGCAAGTCATGATATTCTATAAAAAACATGATCATCTCATACATCACATATATCTCATCATGTAATTGGCCATATCACATCAATCATAACCTGCAAAAACAAGTTAGACGTCCTCTAATTGTTGTTGCAAGTTTTACGTGGCTGCTACGGGTATCTAGCAAGAACAATTCTCACCTACGCATAAACCACAATAGTGATACACAAATTGCTATTCAACCTTATCAATGACCACTTATGTCGAATCCGATCCAACTAGAGTAGGAGAGACGGACACCCGCCAGCCATCTTTGTGCAACAAAGTTACACGTCAATCAATGGAACCGGTCTCTCGTAGGTGTACGAGTAAGGTTGGTCCGGGCCGTTTCATCCCACAATACCACTGAATCAAAACACGACCAAGGAGGAAGCAATCTAAGCATCAATGCCCACAAACTCCTTTGTGTTCTACTCGTGATCTCATCTACACATACCACTACTGGGGAACGTTGCATGGGAAACAAAAAAATTCCTACGCACACGCAAGATCTATCAATGGTGATGAGCATCTACGAGGGGGAGAGTGGATCTACATACCCTTGTAGATCGCTAAGTGGGAAGCATTAAGAAACGCGGTTGATGTAGTCGAACGTCTTCGCGGTCCAAATCGTCGAGCGTCCCGCGATCCAATCACGAGCCGTCCCGATCTAGCGCCGAACGGACGACACCTCCATATTCAGCACACATACAGCTCGATGACAATCTCCGCCTTCTTGATCCAACAAGAGGGGGCAGAGAGGTAGATGAGTTCTCTGGCAGCGCGACAGCGTGGAGGTGATGGTGGTGGAACTATTCCGGCAGGGCTTCGCCAAGTACCGTCGGAACGATCTAGAGGAGAAACTACGATCTAGAGGAAGAGGGTAGCACGTGCCTGTTTTCAATGTTCAAAAACCCTCAATACCTCTAGTATATATAGGAGGAGGGAGGGAGGAGGCTTCTCCCCCAAGGGACCATCTCTTGCTTCGGCCTAAGGCGGAGAGTAGGAGTCCTCCTCCAATCTAGTAGGATTAGGACTCTTTCTCTCCACTTGGATTCTCCCTTCCACCTTTACGTTTCTCCACCCCAGCCACATGGGCTGTGGGAGGAGGTAAACCAACCCCTAGTGGGCTGGACGAAGCCCCACTAAATGCCCATGTGGCCCCTTGGGTCGAAACACCCCTCCCGATAGTCCCCCGGTATCCTCCCGGCACTCCCGATACACTACCGATGTGCCCGAAACTTTTCCGTTGACCAAAACAGGACTTCCTATATATCAACCTTTACCTCCGTTGACCAAAAAAGGACTTCCTATATATGTCTAGGATCTTATCCGGGACTCCAAAGAACCTTCGATCACCACCATACATAGCTCTATACTATCGAAACGTTACCGAACCTTAAGTGTGCAGACCCTGCGGATTCGAGAACTATGTAGACATGACCGAGACATCTCCATGGTCAATAACCAATAGCGGGAACTGGATTCCCATATTGGTTCCTACATATTCTATGAAGATCCTTATTGGTTGAACCTCTACGTCAAGGATTGAGTTAATCCCGTATGTTGTTCCCTTTGTTCATCGGTATGTTACTTTCTCGAGATTTGATCATCGGTAATAAAAGATCCCGTTACCGGCAAGTCTCTTTACTCGTTCTGTAATACAAGATCGCGTGGCTAACATTTTAGTCACATTTCTTGCAAGGCTTGTTGTGATGTTGTATTACCGAGTGGGCCTTGAGATACCTCTCCGTCACATGGAGTAACAAATCCCAGTCTTGATCCATACCCACTCAACAAACATCCTCAGAGATACCTGTAGAGCACCTTTATTGTCACCCAGTTACGTTGCAACGTTTGATACACACAAGGCACTCCTCCAGTGTCAGTGAGTTGCATGATCTCATGGTCATAGGAACAGATACTTGACATGCAAAAAACTATAGCAATAAACTGACACGATCATATGCTATGTTTATAGTTTGGATCTTGTCCATCACATCATTCTCCCAATGATGTGATCATGTTATCAAATGACATCTCATGTCAATGGCTAGGAAACCTTGACCATCTTTTGATCAACGTGCTAGTCTACTAGAGACATACTAGGGACAAAGTGTTGACTATGTATCCACACATGCAATGTGTTTCCAGTCAATACAATTATAGCATGGATAATAAACGATTATCACGAACAATGAAATATAATAATAACCATTTATTAGTGCCTCTAGGGCATATTTCCAACACCTCCGACATATGCATGGTCTCAATCCAATCGAATAGCTCGTTTAAAAACGAGGCGATTGTAGGATACATGTCTCTGAAGCGAGTGGAGTTGATATGCGGCTCGCGGTTCCGGAGCTGCGCGAAAGCGGATCCGGGTACCGTCTAGCCATATTGGATCCTATCACATTGGCCAGATTGGGCGTTCTAGACCGCTCGGGGGTGACGACTTCGTCGGAAGCGGGGCCCACTATCTTCGGCGTCGAGGCGTCGATACTTACGGGCACCTTCTCAAGAGTCGAGGGTTCCATCAAGATAAGTTCTCCTCGTGAATCAGCGATGAACTCTATGGTTTCGAACTTGATTCTCTGATCGAGGGAAAAGTTTCCGATCTGGCCAAGGTGGCTGATCGGGTCGGCGTGCAACAAGATGTCGCCGCCTGTGAGAATCTGATCGGGGGCGAGAATCCTCTGGATGCAGATCTCGTTGCTTGTGACAAGGTGAGCCATCAATTCCTTTGGTGATCACAATGGAACTCTTAATGAAAGGACCAATGTCGGTGTCAAAACCGGCGGATCTCAGGTAGGGGGTCCCGAGATGTGAGACTAGAATCGATGGTAACAGGAGACGAAGGAGACGATGTTTACCCGGGTTCAGGCCCTCCTATGGAGATAATACCTTACATCCTGCTTGATTGTATTGATGATATGTGGGTTACAGAGTTGATCTACCCTGAGATCGAATAGCTAAACCCTAGATGAGTTGTTCTCTGTTTACAACCTAAAACCCTCCATCTTATATAGACGCCGAGGGTACCTAGGGTTTACACATGGTCGGTTACACGTCGAAGAAAAAAACATGCCTATCTACTATTGACAACTTGGAGGACACGCCACGGCTCCTTGAAGCTTCCACCCTGGCGACGGGGCCTTTGCTCATCCAAAGGCCCACACAGTCCGACACGTGAGAAATAGGTCGGCTATCCGAGGACCCCTTAAATCAGAACTCCCTCACTTGGAACCAACCCAATTTGGTTGAGCATGCACACCCGGTGCAAGTCAGCCGCAATCTAATTATGCAGGAGCAAGCGCCAACGTACATTCATTGGCAACATTAATAGTTATCCCGATCAGTTGTTTGATGTGGGCATGGCATTAACAACAACTTCATAGGCAGAGATCCTAGCAATCTTTGAGTCCTTAGCACCCCGATTGAAAATGTCTTGTTCCCGACCATATTGGTAGAAGCGTTCCAATGACTTGGAGATGGATTCATCGCCGAGGGCATTCAGCAACTCTCAAATTTCTTGAAGGTTGTGGTCGCATAGAACACACTGATTTCGCAGTTTCACAACAGACTAGCTTCTCGTAGCCGATACTACAAAACGTAGACTACTTTGTGACGGCTCACTTGTGTCACGTAAAATAGATTTTCGTCACCAAAAATGGTTTATGACGTTTTGCTCTCGTCACCCCCACCGTCACCAAAGCGTCATCAAAGAAATATACTCTTGGCGGTACCACTTTTTTCTATCACCCAAGATCATGCCTCATGTGACGAACCCAAAGTTGTCACTAAGGGCCATTTTCGGTGATGGCCCGGACTATCACCTATGATAGGCCAATCTATCATCTAAGGTCATTTTTGGTGACGATAATCCATCACCAGTAATTGGTTTGTGCGTTTGATCGGTTAATGAGTCTGACAAATGGGGCCAATAGTGTTGACGTGCCCGCTTCCATGTTGGTGTGACGACAACTTTATCGCCGGTGGTGCCATCGGTAATAAGTAGGGCTCCAATTTTGTCGGTCGATGGTACTATCACATTGGCCCAGAAAATGTTGATTGTTGGTTACATGTGAGACAAGGCATCATTTTTTTGTGACAGTGACTATCACCAATGGTTACAATGTTGGAGTTTGACCGATCAACGATTCTAGCATATGGGCCCAATGAGGTGCTAACTGGTGTTGGCAAGCGGGTCCATACGTGGGTGATGTGGATTCTTACATGTGGGCCTATACGCTGGTAACAACATGCATAACCGTCACTCTTTGTAGGCGCGATCAACTTTTACTGCAGTTGCTGGGTATTTTGATAAAAAAATCATAAATTTTGACGATTAAATTATGCACAATTTGAATTTGAATGGAAATTCAGCTATCATTCCTATTATTAAGCTACAAACTTGAAAATTTTCAAACAGATCGTCTAAGCCGTTATAATAGCAAACCATGTGACAGAGTCGCGCAATTGTCAAACAATGCACCCGTATGATGGAGGTGTTTGTTCAACTGTAGGCATCTGATCCTGGTGACGCAACCCTGACGGCGTACCTAAGCATTCCATCAAGATCATCAAGCCTCTTTTCGAGAGACAAAGTTTTCTCTTCCTTCGCATTCTCGACAACTTCCTTCTTCTTGCTGCTCTACAAGGGCAGTGTTTATACATTCAAGAAGGTTATGCATATCTAACAAGCCCATTTTTAGATCTTCAATTTCATCCTGCTGTTGTGGTAGGGCCTTTGCCCCTTCTTCCGACCTTCAAGTAGTTTTTCGTTCTCTACAAGTGTAATCTTCACACACTGAATTTCATGTTGCACAACTTTCAGAGCTTCTCGTTCTTGTTGGTTGTTGCTGCTCTGCCAAAGCCTTCTCGATAGCTTCACGTTCTTGTTGGTTGTTGCTGCTCTGCCAGAGCCTTCTCGACAACTTCACGTTCTAGCTATTTCCATGCCAGAGCCTTCTTCGCAACATCAAGTTCGTCATGGTCTGTCAGGGCGTGCAGTGCTGGTTGTTGTTTCTGGACCCAAAGACTTGCAGTAAAGTCATCATTTGAGAATCCTAACTTTTCCTACAGAACACCAATTATAGACGTCTAACTTGTTTTTGTAAGATTTACATGTTATGTGTTATAGCCTTCTTTATATCGATGAGATTTTATAAAGGGCGTGGAGTTTTAGCTTTGGGGTCCAGATGAACCTGTTATCCTGGACGTAGGAGTTCACCTCTGGATCTGGGAAAGTCAGACTTTACGCTTCTATACGTGCGTGAAAAATTATGGACTTGGTCATATACGTACATGTAAACAGTGACATCCGCTGACGGAGCATGCAACCAAACGGACGGGGCATTCGCGCGGCATTAGCATGCACGAGACGACAGTTCAACCGTGGTCATCAATGGTTTTCTGCAGAAGGTGGCCCACGGTTGTGGTGTTGGCATTCCGTGTCTGACTCCTTTCCCCTGCCTGCCTTCCAACACTCTCAATTATTGCATTAACACATGGAGAACTACCTCGTGTTCTCTAGGTTAGCTACGAGGGAGGCGGTGTGGGAGGCGACGACTCGGCTACACTCGATCCAGACAACCATCTCGACCTCGCCGGCAGCAGCGACCTGGATCATGGAGTTCCCATTGGACCCGGTCAACAAGTGAGCCCGCGATCTACATTCCTTAATGCACAGCGACGCCGCAGATCCCTAATCGATTTTGGGATGGATTTTGATTCCTGTCATGCAAATTGCCTATTTTTGATGATTTTGAGGGCAACACTATGCCGGGGTAGGAACATGGGGCCTCCATGGGGTGATACTGATAGTTCGCACTCCAGGATTGGGATGGATCAGTCTCGTCAGAGCAACAATCTTAGCCAAGAGTTTTTTTTTTTTTGTCTGAACAAAAGAAGCTACAGGGCTGGTGCTGAGTCTCGCTGCTTGGGGTTTGCACTAGTGGGTGGGATTTATTGCCGGCCAGGACACGGCATAAAACGGTAGCCCGTTTGGCACATGACGCGTGACGTTAGTCCAATTTGCGTGATCCGTTTGTACCAGCGGATGGTTACCGGCAACGATGCTAATAAATGCATATGACTGCCGTCCGTTTCACTGTGCAACCGAAATGCATACTCTCAAGATACACACAAATATACACGGGTTCACGCACATCTTGGCGATTCTGTTCGGACGAAATTTCAGGATCATCTGGACCCTAGTGCCGAAACGAATATCCGTTTTATAAGATGCTATATAAATTGCATGACTTGCAATTCATTTCCCCCCACAAAATTTGCCAACTTCACAACTAAAATTTCCATAAAAAAAAAACATTCGTTTGCCATGCCTTTCCAGACTATGCCTTTCCAAAAAAGGTCAACACAATAACATTCTCCTCAAACAAGTATACTCTTAAATACTCCTTAAACAAGTATACTCTGCAGTAGTGTAGTCTGCTGGAATGCACTTAGATGTTGAGTCAAAATCATTACAATCTTGAGCGGCCTATACATTTTGTTGTATTGAAAGTACCATGCTGACGAGCAGTAAAATGCATACGCTGCCCATCTATTGATGCAAGCTTGAAGTCCCAGCCTTCCACGTTCTTCGGGTTACATACATCATAGAGCATCTTCC
This sequence comes from Hordeum marinum, assembly GCA_022496015.1. Taxonomy (NCBI): domain Eukaryota; kingdom Viridiplantae; phylum Streptophyta; class Magnoliopsida; order Poales; family Poaceae; genus Hordeum; species Hordeum marinum. The sequence goes on along the minus strand of CM039675.1, from coordinate 203,980,397 downwards.
CCAACACGCCATCAGGGTTGTTCCCGCTTTCAACACTCCGCATGTTGAACGACTCGGGTTTCAGCGTTTCACTGCTGCTTTCTTGGTACTCCATGGAACTCGGTAAGAAGAAATGATCGGCTGGATCAGCTGAAACCCTCCCTAGTCTATCACTGGAAATCGCAGCAGTCTTATGTAGATTGCAAGACGAATAAGGTGTGCCACTGTACTCACTCATGCCGACACTGTAGTCATTGACTCGTTTTTCCCTTGTGTAAAGCGCTGAAGCCTTCATGAGCAGCTCCGTCACTGCAGCTCGGTATTCCTCAGTGTGATGCTTGTAATGTCCTGCATAACAATGGAGAAGAGATATGGTAGACAGATAAAACAGGGTGGGAGGGTGCTATATTCTTTCATACAGGTAGAGTCAAGATAAAAGTGGCAATCCTCTCAACTGTCTCATGGACAAAACAGGGTGCTTTAGGCAGACAAAACAGGATGTAATGGTGCTATATTCTTTTGCTGAAAAAGGGTGTTATATTCTTTCATAGGGCAAACTAAAGATAAATGGATAATTCACGATGGTATTAAGGGGAGCATCACATACTAGTATCATGCATAATGTTGATTGGCCCAAACCTTGGTTGTGTGTGTGGCTCCTGCAGCTGGTACATTTCATATGTATTTTCTTCAGCGTCCATGATGTGGTGATGATTTGTTGGTGCCTATTGTTTGCAGAGATTAGCCAGTATTTGGGAGATGAGGTTGCTTGTTGGACTGGAACCAGAACAAGAAAGGGATTCTTAATTAGGGAACTGAAACAGTTTTTCTTTCTAGAAAGGTAATTTTTGCCTATATAGAGGGACCAAGCCGAGCATGCCATCACAGCCTAGATTAGGTTCATTTTCTTCGAATATCTGTGTTGTTAATCTTGGTCTCCACTAGCGTGTGCTCTGTCGTTCAGGCTAGATTCAAATTTGTTGTCAGAGAAACAAAACCTTTTATCGGAAAACATATATGTGCATAGGAGACGAGAATTGAATGTTAGGGAAAGCATCTTTCAGGAGATATGCTGGCTCCTGCGTATAAATGATTTATAGTTTCTCATTTATTTGTACTTTCAAATGGGTGAGGTGGATGGAGCGCAATCTCCCCAATCAGGTTGTGTTTGGTCAAGCTTATAAGCTTGCAGACTTAATTATTATGTGTGACACCGTTGCAACCATGGTTTTCGAGTCACGACTCATGTGAGTCACTCTGGGGCAGCGACTCAAAAAAAGTCGAGCCTGCAGTTGTGATTAGTCGCGACTCGATTCAACACTAAGTTGAGTCGACATTTTTTTGTGACTCATCGACTAGTTGCAACTAGTCGCACGACTCGAAATCCATGGTTGCAACGCACGGGCAATTACCTGGTTAAGATAAAAGAGTGGTAATCATCCATGTAAAGACTTATCATATACTCTCTCCATCCGGAATTACTTGCCGCACAAATGGATAAAATTGGATGAATCTAGAACTAAAATACATCTAGATACATCCATTCCTATGACAAGTATTTCGGGACGGAGAGAGTACTTATGAGCAGTGTATCGAACCATGCTCCTCCATGCTTTAGCAAGATACTAGCTAAATACTCGTGCGTTGCTACGGGATGAAACGATATCTAAAGAGTGGTGCCGTATGATAGATTGTCCTCGGACGCAGTGGCATCGACTATGATGTGATTGACTGCATGTCTAATTAATTGCATGCAATCTTGCACGAGGCAGCTCTAGCCTACCCCAACTTGTTTGGGACTAAAGGCTATGTTGTTGTTGTTGTTGTTGTTGTTGTTGTTGTTGTAATGGCTGCGTGTTGATTCGGCACTCAGTTTCCAAATTGAACGGAACTAATTAACTACATGGATAATTAATCTAAATGATAGTTGTATATTACTCCTATATAGCAGCGGATGTGCTGTTTTTGATTGGTTTGTTGTATAAGGCAGCGGATCTACTATTTTTTCTTGATTTGTTGTATATGATAGCAGATCTGCTGAGATCACATGTGTGATCGTAACTAAACTAAGGAAAAGAACTAAAGGTGTGGATAAAGAAAATCACTACTGACCAAAAACTCAGCGGTAGAAAACCAAAAACGGGAGGCAAAAAATAATACTCCCTCTATCCCAATCGTCATATTCTTGAGGTTGCTCGGTCATTGATGTTTACCATGAATGTGTCTAAGTTCTTGTGGGATGAAGCAGTTATGACAGCTACATACCTGATCAACCATACACCTTCCAGGATACTAGGCATGAAATCTCCGTCTGAGTTGCTAGTTGGAGATAATAAGTTTGTTGTTCCCCCAAAGTTGCTTGGCAGTACCTGTTTTGTTCGTGATCACCGACCGTCTGTTGGCAAACATGATCCTCGAGCAGTGAAGTGTGTCTTTCTGGGATACTCTTCTAGTCAGCAAGGGTATAAATGTTGGTGTCCCTCTGAAAAACGCAAGTTCATAAGTATGGATGTTACCTTCAGTGAGTCTGAGCCATTCTATGGCGAGCCGACTGATCTCAGTCTACTTTGTGCAGAGCTTGACCACCTACACCTTATGCATGATGGTCAAGAGGGGGAGAAGGAGGTGTCTCATACTCACAGTGAGTCTGTCAGCATTAACACTGGTAATGATGTGCAGGTTCAGGTCCAACCAATAGTGGATACAATTCCATTTAGTACTCTCACTGATGATGATGTGCAGGTTCATGTCGAACCAACTGTCGATACACTTCAGATTGGTGCTCTCCAGGTTCCTGTTCGAGATCGATGGCAGACGAATACCCTGGTGTACTCTCGACGGCAACCACAAGTGCAGGGAGAGCAGCAAGGCAGTGAGGCAAGAGTACAGGGGGGAGCAACAAGGCAGTGAGGCAAGATTACAGGGGGAGCAACAAGGCGGTGAGGCAAGCTCATCTGACACGGTGGAGCTGCCCATTGCGTTGCGAAAGGCTACACGTGAAGCAGCAAGGAAGGGTGAAATAGCAAGGAAGGCTCTACCGAAGGATGATACTTGTGATGACCTTGATATTGGCAATTTTGTGTCTTATAAGGGTTTGTCATCTTCATATAAGGCGTTTGTTGCCTCCCTTCAAACTGTGTCAATCCCAAAGGATTGGAAGGCTGCAAAGCAAGATCCGAAGTGGCGTGAAGCGATGATAGAAGAGTTGGAAGCACTGAGGAAAAACAAGACATGGGTGCTAACCACATTACCGGCAGAAAAGAAAGCAGTGAGTTGTAAGTGGATCTATACAGTGAAGCAAAACCCTGAGGGTAAGGTGGAACGGTATAAGGCCAGCTTGGTCGCCGGAGGATATAGTCAAACTTATGGAATTGACTATGGTGAGACGTTTGCGCCCGTGGCAAAGATGAACACGATTAGGCTATTGGTCTCTTGTGCTGCAAACTTTGGGTGGAAGTTGCATCAATTAGATGTCAAGAATGCCTTCTTGCATGGTGAGTTGCAGGAAGAAGTGTACATGGAGATACCACCAGGTTTTGGTACTTCAGAGACCACAGGGAAGGTATGCAGGCTGAAGAAATCCTTGTATGGATTGAAGTAATCATCGAGGGCATGGTTTGATAGGTTCGGACGTGCTATCCGTGGTGTGGGGTATGGTCAGTGTAACGGTGACCACACGATGTTCTATAGACACTCTGATCGGAAAATCACCATTCTTGTTGTTTATGTAGATGACATTATTATCACTGGAGATGATAAGGAGGAAATAGAGAGATTAAAGGGTTGTCTGAGCAAGGAGTTTGAGGTAAAGGATTTAGGCAACCTAAAATACTTCCTTGGCATTGAAGTGGTTCGGACAGAGAAGGAGTCACTATGTGCCAACGAAAATATACATTGGATCTCTTGAGTGACATGGGCATGATGGGATGTTGTGTTGCCCCTACTCCGATTGAACAAAATCATCAAGTGACAACACAATCAGGAGATCTAGTGAATAAGGAAGATTGTCAGAAATTAGTTGGGAGATTATTTTAATTGTGTCATACCAGGACTGACATTATGTATGTTGTGGGGGTGGTAAGCAGATACATGCATGAACCAAGGAGTGGGCATCTTGATATTGTGCACAGAATACTAAAATACTTAAAGGGGACTCCAGGTAAAGGGTTGTGGTTCGGGAAGAATGGACACCTTGAGGTGGATGGCTATAGTGACTCTGATTGGGCTAGTTGTCAAGATGATAGAAGATCAACTTCTGGCTACTGTGTGTTTGTGGGAGGAAATTTGGTGTCATGGAGAAGCAAGAAACAACCTGTTGTATCTAGATCAACAGCAAAAGCTGAGTATAGAGCATTATCTCGAGGGTTGTGTGAGATGCTCTGGGTGAAGTTTGAGCGAGTTGAAACTTCTAAGGAAAGGACCCTTGAAGGTGTGGTGTGACAATCAGTCCGCTATAGCCATTGCTAATAATCCAGTTCAATATGACAGGACAAAACATGTGGAAATTGATCGCTTCTTCATTAAGGAGAAACTTGATGCTAGGATCATCAGTCTTACTCATGTCAGCTCTGGGCAGCAGTTTGCAGATTGCTTGACAAAGGGACTGGGAACAAAGGACTATAACTTGGCATCTTGGCATGTGACAAGATGGGGATGCTAGATATCTACCATCCATCTTGAGGGGGAGTGTTGAACCGGTATGGGCTGTCTGGCCCATCCCACTTAAGCCCACAAGGCCCAGCCCTTGTGATGACCTAGAAGGAGGAACTCCTAGTCCTCCCGTGCAGGTCAGCCGCCACACATCCACGAGAGGACTCACGCGTGCGACCAGACAACAGGGTTCGTCCCGTCTGGAGGTAGTCCTCCCCCCCCCCCCCCCCTCCACCGATTCTACAAAATTTGTAGATAAACATATCAAAATCCATAATATCAAATTGTTGTGATTAGATTCATCGTTAAATGAATTTTCATATTTTTTATTTAATATTGTGGATGTCGATATTTTTGCTCTCAACTTGGTCAAAGTTGAAAATTTTGACTTTCCAAAAAATAATACCCCTTATATTTTGAAACTAATGGAATATTTCGTTTGATGTGGGGGGGAGATGACATAGTGTGTTTTATTTTTATTTATAATTCAGTAATTTGCTAGGCCTTTCGTGGTCTGATTCTATATTATATGCCAACCAACCTTATATATGTGGGAAAACTTCTGCATCGACAGCTGCATGAGCGTGATTGATATGTTTTTATAGGCAAGTTGTTGTTGATTGATTTGAAAAAATGTTTGTTCGTTCAAAATCATAAACCAAACCCATTAGGAAGCATAGTGTATTTGTCTAAAGAATTGAACGAGTGAGTTCTAAGAAATTGTTGACCCGGTCAAAATCGGTTGACCCAATTTTAATCGGAGTCTTGGAGACCTGAATTGAATGTGCACTATTTAAAACTATGGAGTATAGTGTTATAGAGGTATAAATAAAATAATTAAATGAGAGAACTTTGAGAAATTGTTGACCAAGTCAAAATCAGGTGTCACAATATCAATTGGAGACCTCAATTGAATGTGGGCTCTTCAATTCTAGGAAGATTAGTGTTATAGTATTTGCAGATGCAAGACATTGGTTGCTTCTATCATCCTTCTCGTGTTTCATCTGTCCCATACAGTCAAATAGGACCTTTCTTAGATTATGGATTTACTACCTTTACCGATAAGTCATACAAAAATTAGGAAAAAGGGGCAAGAACGATACTACAATAGTAGCATACCATATGAATCATATTAGTTCTTACTAAACCTCACATTTGTTATTCAGCTCAAAATTCTCCATCGAAGTCAAAGGTACATGTTTAAGAAAAAATTCTTACTAGGCCTAGCACTAGCATTCAGCTCAAAATTCTCAATGCAAGTCAAATTCTTACTAAGCTTAGCACTTGTTATTCATCTCAGAAGTCTCCATCAAAGTGTGCATGAAACATGCACAGAAACTTATCTTCCCGCTAGGAATGAGGCCCTTGCACAGTGACAACCTGATGGGTTCAAAATGAAATACTCGAGGCGTTCATACTGATTAGTTGCATGACATTTTCTCATAGGTCAGTCCAAGATCATCTAAATCTGTCCAACTTCAAGTTCTACATAGACCTTATCCAGCATAGCCAGAACGAAACAGAAGTCCAAACATAGTCCAACTCAATGACGTTCATGCTATTTGACTGGTCCAATAATGCTTCGTCAATCAGGCAGTTACAGTTTATGTAATGTCCATGGATGTGGCTCACTGATTGAGCACGGTGTGCGCAAAAATGAATTTTAATGGGCAAATGAACTCCACGTAATAGGACAATAGGAACAGTAGATAATTAAGGCTTCCTTAGAATCTTAAATTCATATTTAGAATGACAGCACTCTTGTTCTGCTTGCTGAAACCTGGAATTGCAATGCGGCTAACTGGCAAGCCATTAGTACAAGAGAGTACATTTATGGCTGGGAAGGGTGACCCCAGGATGAGTTGGGATATTCTTCATGAACTTAGATTTATGTTTAACTTCAATTAGCATATAAGCAAATTCGTTGAGAAAGTCGCAGAAGAAATGAACAATTGAACGCTACGACTTTGGCAGGCTCATGTATTCAAAAACTGATTGGTTGTGGATCTGGATTGGAACCACCAGTAGTAGTGTTGCACTATGATGAGTGGTAACTAGTAAATTGTCCAATTTCAGCATGTAGTAGTAACTAGTAAATTGTCCAATTTCAGCATGTAGTCATTATGCATTCCCGCATATAGTTGTCCATGCCTATTTTAATTAGCACGAATCGGCACTTTTTATCAGTGCTAAGTAATGGACAACACATTAGTCTTCGTATTAACAGCTTCCACATGACTTGGAAGATTGTAGCAGTAACAAAGAGCGTACCTACATGCGGAGAACTGTGCCATTTAACTAAATTCACATCACCACCCAGCTCCAGAAGACGCCGTCCAAAATTTTGAACGATTGAACATGGAGCAAGTTCATCATGCTCTGAACATAATATGAGTATTGGGCCAACATGCTGCACATATAATGGATCAAGGTCACATATATCTGCAAAATGTCTACCTGCAATCACGTTATAAGACATACCACTGATGAGTATAGTGTCTCCCAATATTCTTTGCGCTGTTCTTCAAACTTGCCAATGAAAAGAGTGTCTAGACCCGAGGCAATGCCTCTAGTCATCCATGACAAGACACGTGGAGGTTCAGGCATCTTCAGAACACTTGGGTGAAGGAGAAAGCGGGTGCCTAAATCACTCACAAAATCTACAGGGCTCGAGTCATATATTTGTCCACATACGCAGTCCCGTACAAGTTGATAGTCATCCTGTAACAAGAAAAAAATATTAAGTTTTCAGCAACATGAATAAATATGAACTAAAATAATGCTCATTGTTAGGCTGCAACTTGTCCTCTTGAATAAAGTTTTCATGACAACCACATGCAAACAGAAGGGGCGAAAAGCAAAAATGAGCGTCATACCAAACTCAGCTGCCCTTTGCACCTTCTCTCGATCAGCTGCCAGTCAACAAAGATAGCTTTAGCCTACAGATCCTAGACCAGACATCAAGAGATAATTGTTTTCTTTAAAGGCTTACAGAGGCTTCTATCTTCTTACCTGAAGAACCTTGTATGTGCAACCTTTTGGTCCTCCTGAAAAGGATGCAAACACAACAGGTACTGGTCTAATCTTCAGTTCCTGGATTTTGAAGATCAAATCATCAATGGTCGATAATTACAACAAGTAATCAGACGTACCAATACAATTAATATTCCACACAGTAATGGACCGAAGCCAGGTAGAGGTAGCAATAGCGTGGGATGCACAGTTGCGAGACCTTAACGAGCTCCCTGAGCACCCGGTCAGCAAGCACAGCAGCCTTCTCCGGCATAAACCTGGGCAAATATGCAAATGGGATCAAAAAAGGATTACATTGTATAGACTGTCAAATCACACTGCAAACAATTGAGAGTTGCAACCATCCAACAGAATCCACATATCCTCGCAGGTCGCAGCTTTTCCTCGCACACCCAACCTACCTATGTTAAGTTCTGGATTTCCTGATCTTTTTGGAGTTTCCAAAAAAACTCATACCAAGTCTAGCATCAGCCGCGTGCCCCCAAATATCCCAACCTAGCAAGAACCGAATATACACCTAAATTTTTTGCTTCCTGAACATGGGAGTGGAGAGAGGCGGCTCAGAGGCGCACGTACAGCGTGATGAAGTCGGAGTGGCAGACGAGGCACGCCCACCCAAGCGCCGCGTACAGGTCCACGTACGCCCGCACGTGCCGCTCCTGACTCGACAGCCACGCGAACATCACCACCACGCCGCCGGCGGCCTCCGCACCCGCGGCGCCGCCGCTCGGCCGCCGGCCGCCCCAGTAGTGCCGCCCCCACATGCCTTCCGCCTCAGACCGGACGTCCCTGCCTGAAGTTTCTAGAAGCCTCAGTGCTGCTGCTCCTCCTCTGCTTGAATTTGGGGCTAGAAGAAACCGTGAGGACCGGCGCCGAGGCGTGTCCCAATTGTTGGGTGTACTTTCTGGGGACGTGTGGCGGTTAAAAAGGGCGTGTGGTTTTAAGCTACGAAACTGGGAAGCTTTATTCATTCTCGTGCTGGTATGCCAATACGAAGATGGGAAGCTTTATTCATCTGTTAGTTCTCTTCGACTACAATTATTACGGTATACAGTATAACCGAAGATAAATTATTAAATGTTGACTATCAGAAAAAACACAATGAATAAAAATATCTAAATGATAAGTATCATACATTTGACATACGATAACATCGTCCTGACGTTTTTACAACTATAAAATTATCATCTCATAAACCCTTGAAAAAATTAAAATTTACCATTCAAACAGAAAGTTATCATGCTTCACAACTAAAGTTGTCCCTCGGATAACTAAATTTGTCATAAAAAACGTTAGACGGAATTGCTTCATGACACACGTATGACACTTATCAGGATCCTAAAAATAAGAAAGGATAATATGTCTTACCTACCTTTCGTCACTATGGGTCTTATTCGGGCCATGGGTAAGGTTAATAAAGCCATACTCATGTTCACCAACGATGTCTTCTTCAATTGTGCCCTCAACTCGATTAAAAAATTTATGCTTGATTGGAAGGGTTGTGGATAAATAGGAGTGCACATGCGTCTCGAAGTTGAGCTTTCGACGTTGGAGTCATAGCACCCACCTTGTATTCATACATAAACATCCAGCAATATATAATTTGATAGACCAGATTAGCAGCCAACAGAATAAACATGTCATGTAACCATATTTAATTTCTATTTTTTATAAATTCATCAACATAATGAAACCAACCATTTAAGTATACAATATGTCACAATGTGTTCTTTAAACATTCCAAATTGCATCAAATAACTAATTCAAGGACAAACGTCACACCTATAGCAGTTATCTTGAAGTCTATCTAAATCGTGTGTTTTGCCACATCTAATGACCCTGCACCGTTGCTTGGGTCTTAAAACATGCACTTGCGCGGGTTCATATGTTAAAATATTGTGATTTCGAGACTTCGTGCTTTTTGAAGCCAACTATAATAATTGTAAGAATCTAATATTTTTAAAAAGACATCATAGTGGAAGAAAGTAAAACTTCAATGGCAAAGAACATTATGATACTATGGACGCACACATCTTGCAACAATGCCAACCTTAACAATGAAAATGAAGAGTTTTTGAATTAAGTACAAGATTTGCACCATTCCTTCTTGAATGTTTCTCAATGAAGTTAACAAAATAATAAGGCACTACTTATGCCACCTATCATTTAAACTTGTAGAACCAAATATATGCATTGTGCATTATAGATCACTTTGCCACCATTTCCCAAACCAAGATGCTATGACAAAACTAAGAATACCACTGAAATCACACAAGGCAACCATCCAGTATCATTTAAGCTAACAAAAAATGATGAACTGTGTCATATAAATATGATGTTAGTACTGTAGGGTGCTTATAAAGACATGAGCATCAAAATAAAGAATTCACAACGAGTATAGTTCCTGGAAATAATGCAATGGTAGAGGATGTTGCAAATATGCCCTACAGGCAATAATATTGTATTATTATATTTCCATATTCATAATTAACAGGTTTTATTCTATGTTATAACTCCTATGATTCTGGAATATGTGATTCAGTGGAAAACTCATATGCACATTCGGAATGATAAATGGTAATACAAAGGTTCCCATTCTTCTTCAAGTGTTGTTAGTGATCGTGTTTATCGGATCTTAGGATATCGTTAGGTATAACGATAGTCCTAAAACAACATTGAGAGTACGATGTTAGAAGAAACATCATATTGAATCGACCCAAACTTGTTTGTTATACTTTGAGATAATATCGTCTGAAATCAATTGTTATAACATGGATTGTTAGTACGTGTGTTATGTTCCTTAGACCATGAGATAATCAGAGTCACTTCTTACCATATGATGAGCTTTGGGGTTGCTCAAACGTCATTTGGTCGGAAAGTTTGACAAGGGATTAGATAGCTCGAGAGTGGGATTTCTCCTCCGATGATGGAGAGATATTCTTAGGGCCCTCTCAGTGTGAGGGCATCCATCATCTCTAGCCATACACAGGTGAATATGTCATGGGAATGCCGGAACACACCAACGAGAAAGAAGAACAAAACTGGTAACGAGAATAATGGTATAACAAGCATGCAGATGACTCAAGAGGATAACGATGATGCTCGTGTCTCGTAAAGTATTGTGAGACAAAGGGAATGTCACATGGAAACCGATGGTTCACTCAAAAACCATTCATGTACTCATAGGGATCGATATGGACGTCCATAGTTCCGCTATTGGTCATTGGACAAAGGAGTTTCATTCATGTCTACGAGTTACTGAACCTGATGAGGACATCCCTGCTAATGCTATACCCACAACTCTGATTGCTATACATATAGGACCAATTACTAGAGCTTGCGCACGTCAATTGAATTACCAGGTACTTTCGTTTCTTGCAAATCCTTCTAATGTTCATGAACATATGATGCTGCCTAAATTAGATACTTTTGTTTTACTTATGAATGAAGGACCTGGCATGGACAAGAAGGATGACCATGGGAGCGGGATCAAGCATAGAGAAGAAGGTGCGCGCGTGGGAAAGAACAATGGAGCTTCCAGTGATGATTTTCGCACTTTGAAGCCACCATAATGGGAGCAAGAAGCCTTGGACGAAATATGCATGATGCTACTTTATAAAATTTGTCCCTAGGCTAATATAGGTGCTGCGCCACCTTATTGTTGGGCCAGGGCCATGTAATTTCGAAATACCATATTATAGGCTGTTTTTTACAGTCCGTATGGGGAAACTGAGTTAAGGTCGGTTTCGGACCCCTCCTTCAAGGGGCCACGAAATTCCCCTCTATTCCCCCATATATACATCCCTTAGGGCGTCGTTTTAGGGTTGGGTTTTGTTTAGATTACAAGTTTGCCATAGCTGCAACTTCGCGTTCTTCGTTTGTGTTCCATGACCAGACAAAGGCGTCATAGAACCCCACTTCATCAATAAAGCTTTCCTCTTATATTTGCAATATCCAGATTGCAATCTTAGTTTCTTGCTTGTTCTTCATTTGTGTGCAGGAAATAGACCCTCGTGGTCAGGTTGATCGTGCTCCGATGTGGTCAATAACCTCTTGGAGTTGGTTTAGCGATAGCTAAGGCGCGGCGTCATCACACGTTCGTAGTCGGATCGTCAAAGCCTACTCCACCAAAAACGATAGCCACCATCTCATCGAAAGACAGGGACAACTCGGCCTCTATCAAGTGGTATCAGATTTCTTGGTTGCTCGGTGAGATTTTACCAGGTTTCGTAGTTTAGATCGCATATGTTCTTCATACCTTTAGTCCACGAAAAAGCCACAAATTTTTTTTAGGGTTAGATCATCATATCCGAACCAATCTGAGCCTTTGCATAGTCTTTTCAGTATTTGCTTTTTTGAATTTGCGGTTACATTGTCGTGTCGAGTTGCTGGTCTTAGTGTCTAGTCCTTTAGAGTTTCGAGTTCTTTTCACAGGTTGTCACGCCGCCACCACATAGTCTTCATAGTTGCCATATACTACCACCATCATCACCGTTGACATATATCACCATCCATCATCACTATCCATTGGTGTTCATATATACCACCACAAATCCTTCACCAATCCGAGTCCAGCTTGTTTTAGGTTTAGTTTCGAGATCCTTTTGATTTCGGATTCATGTTTTGCTACCTACATAGGTGTCGGAAAAAAAAGAGTCTGGCACGCTTTGCAGAGCACGTTTTGGCCCAAAAAAAATTCGGCTGAATTTTTTCCCTATCTTGGTTTTAGGTTCTTCGGAGCGTTTTGAGACACTTGCCATCATAGTGATTTTTGTCGAAATTTTTGGTCGTCCCAGCCCCCGAATTGCTCCAGAAAAAGAAAAAAATTAGTCCAACAAATTTTGTGCCCATCTTGCTTATACGACGTGGGAAGAGTTCTGAGACACTCACCATTGTAGTGATTTTTTGAGCAAAAAAAAGAGCACAAAAAAAGGCGCCAAAAAAACAAAAAAAAATCAGAGTGTGCTTTTCCCTTGATTACGTGTAACGTCGTGATTTTGTTGGTGTTTTAGGCTCGCGTCTCTAGTCCGGTCTAGCCTAGGACCAGCACAGTACCGTCGTTGAGCGTTTATTCAACCTTGCATCTCTGAATTGATTATTGCTAACCCTTTTTTCTACCATATTATAAGCCATCCCAGCTCCACATACATCTACGTCGTGTGTTTGACACCACCTGGCAATCGCTCTATCCAAGCTTTGAGAGTTTGACTACAACGGTTGCGGATCACCGCCTGCTGCTAGGTAAGAACTGGTAAGAATTTGAGATTCGCTTAAAGGATTTGTGACACACCACCACCACCACGTCCTAGTAGTCTTTAGGTTTCATATTCTTGTGTGTTTCCTATTTCTGCTAACCATGTCAAGATCACATGATGACGGGAGCGACTGGGAGAGCATGACCAACAAAGCGCTCTATGATAAATTTTAGCAAATGATGGCTGACCAGGTACAAGACTTCGTGACCAACTTTGGAGAGGCCATCAAGAAGCTCGATGGTTTGGAGAAGACATTCGACTCCAAGATGGACGCCAAGTTCAATGGGGTGCTTGCCCGTCTACCACCACCAGCTACAGCTCCTATCCCTTTCGAACGACGAGCGCGACGTGTGCCTCTCGGCCAAGGCCAACATATTGGTACTGTTGATACTGCTGCTACTTCTATGGCTCCTGCTGCTATTGTCATTGAGCAGGTTGAAGATTATGATGGTGATTACGATGATGAGGGAGAGGTTGCTCTAGATCAGCCTCAGGGGCAACCACCACGATACACACCAGGTCGACCACATGGCTACAACCGTAACGGTAGGGCTGCACCACCCCCTCAGGTACGGGATCATGACCATCTCCCTAAACTTAAATTGAATATTCTGACGTTTGAGGGTAGATATGTTCCTGATATATACCTTACATGGGAGTTAGAAACAGAACAACGTTTTACATGCTTACAATTTCCTAAGGATAGACGTGTTGCTGCTGCTGTTTGTTCATTCACTAGTTTTGCTTGTGTTTGGTGGTCAGAACATTATAGAATACACCATGCTAATATTCCAACTACTTGGGCTGCTTTGAAAACTGCTATGCGTAATCGTTGGGTGCCACCTTATTATCAACGTGAATTACTTCAAAATTTGCAGCGTTTAAGACAAGGAAAAAATTCTATAGAAGAATATTATTAGGAATTACAAACTGGCATGATTAGATGTGGTATTGTTGAGGAGAATGAAGCTATGCTTGCACGTTTTATGGGTGGATTAAATAGAGAGATTCAGACTATTCTAGAGTATAAGGAGTATAACACTATTACTCGTTTATTTCATCTTGCTTGCAAAGCTGAACGTGAAGTGCAGGATCGACACGCAATGGCGAGAACTACTTTTTCTGCAGGTCGCACTTCATCATGGACGCCACGTACCTCCTCTACTTCCGCACGTCTTGCTGCAACACCACCTACTTCCACTTCCAACTCCATCCGCGATACCAGGAAACAGGCTCCTACTCCACCCTCTGCGAAGAGCACACCTTCTGGGCCTGCATAGAGCTCTTCTTCATCTATTGCATCCACAAGGCAAACACATGAGGTTATATGCCGTCGTTGCAAGGGTGGAGGTCACTTTGCGAGAGAATGCCCTTCCAAGCGTGTAATGATTGTTACTGAGGATGGTGGATATGCGTCCGCTAGTGATTATGATGAGGAAACTTTGGCTCTCATTGCAAGTGAAGAACAAGGTGGAGAGGATGCAGAACCAGAGACACACTACATGGCTGCTGATTACGCTGACAGGTATGAAAGTTTAGTTGCTCAACGTGTTCTCAGTGTGCAGGTTACACAGGCTGAGCAAAATCATAGGCACAACTTGTTCCACACAAAGGGAGTTGTGAAGGAGCGTTCTGTTCGCGTCATCATCGATGGAGGGAGTTGCAATAACTTGGCTAGCATGAAGATGGTGGAGAAGCTGTCTCTAACCACCAGACCACATCCTCATCCTTATTACATCCAATGGTTCAACAATAGTGGCAAGGTTAAGGTAACACATACTGTTCGTGTGCATTTTAGCATTGCTACATATTCTGATTATGTGGATCGTGATGTGGTACCCATGCAAGCATGTTCTGTTCTACTTGGTAGGCCATGGAAATTTGATAAAAAAAATTGTACACCATGGTAGGACAAATCAGTATACTCTTGTTCATAAGGATCAAAATATCACTTTGCTTCCTATGACTCCAAAACATATTATGAAAGATGACATTGCTAGAGCTAGTAAAGCAAAACAGGAGAAAAATAAGAGTGAAAATCAGATTGTAGCACAGGAATTTGAGCAACACCATAAGCATAATAAACCATCATCTAATGTTGCTTCCGAAATAAAATTGAAGAGTGGATGTTTACTTGCTACTAAATCTGATATTAATGATTTAGATGTTGCTACATCTGTTTGCTATGCTTTTGTATGCAAAGAGGTATTATTTTCATTCGGGGACATGCTTCCCTCTTTGCCTCCTGCTGTCATTAACATTTTGCAGGAGTTCGCTGACGTCTTCCCACAATACGTGCCACCAGGATTACCACCTATTCGCGGGATTGAGCATCAGATTGACTTAATTCCCGGTGCATCCCTACCCAACCGTGCACCATATCGTACCAATCCAGAGGAGACAAAGGAGATTATGCGTCAAGTACAGAAGCTGCTTGGCAAAGGTTATATACGTGAATCCCTTAGTCCTTGTGTTGTTCCTATTATTCTAGTGCCTAAAAAGGATGGTACATCATGCATGTGTGTGGATTGTAGAGGCATTAATAATATTACTACTCGTTATCGTCATCCTATTCCTAGACTAGATGATATGCTTGATGAATTAAGTGGTTCTACAATTTTCTCCAAAGTTGATTTGCGTAGTGGATACCATCAAATTCGTATGAAATTGGGAGATGAATGGAAAACATCATTTAAAACTAAGTTTGGATTATATGAGTGGTTAATCATGCCTTTTGGGTTAACTAATGCACCTAGCACTTTCATGAGATTAATGAACGAGGTTTTACATGCTTTCATTGGACGGTTTGTGGTAGTCTATTTTGATGATATATTGGTTTTTAGTAGATCTTTGGAGGAGCATTTGGAACATCTACGTGCTGTTTTTATTGCTCTACGTGATGCACGTTTGTTTGGTAACCTTGGGAAGTGCACCTTTTGCACCGACCGAGTATCTTTTCTTGGCTATGTTGTTACTCCACAGGGAATTGAAGTTGATAAAGCCAAGATTGAAGCTATTGAGAGTTGGCCACAGCCCAAAACGGTCACACAAGTGAGGAGTTTTCTTGGCCTCGCTGGTTTCTATAGGCATTTTGTGAGAGATTTCAGCACCATTGTTGCGCCTCTCAATGAGCTTACAAAGAAGGACGTGCCTTTTCCTTGGGGTACCGCACAGGAAGAAGCCTTCACGGTCTTGAAAGATAAGTTAACACATGCTCTTTTACTCCAACTTCCTGATTTTAATAAGACTTTCGAGCTTGAATGTGATGCTAGTGGAATTGGGTTAGGAGGTGTGTTATTACAAGATGGTAAACCTCTTGCGTAGTTTTCTGAAAAACTGAGTGGGCCTAGTCTGAATTATTCTACTTATGATAAGGAATTATATGCTCTTGTTCGGACTTTGGAAACATGGCAACATTATTTATGGCCCAAAGAATTTGTGATACATTCTGATCAAGAATCTTTGAAACATATTAAAAGTCAAGCAAAACTGGATCGTAGACATGCTAAATGGGTTGAATTCATTGAGACTTTCCCTTATGTCATTAAACACAAGAAGGGTAAAGAAAATGTTATTGTTGATGCTTTGTCTCGTCGTTATACTATGCTTTCCCAACTTGACTTTAAAATATTTGGTTTGGAGACCATCAAAGATCAATATGTGCATGATGCTGAATTTAGAGATGTGTTGCAGCATTGTAAAGAAGGGAGAATATGGAACAAGTTCGTTATTAATGATGGATTTGTGTTCCGTGCTAACAAGCTATGCATTCCAGCTAGCTCCGTTTGTCTTTTGTTGTTACAGAAGGCACGCGGAGGAGGATTAATGGGACACTTTGGCGTGAAGAAGATGAAGGACGTACTTTCTACACATTTCTTTTGGCCAAAGATGAGACGGGATGTTGAACGTTTTGTTGCTCGCTGCACTACATGTCAGAAAGCTAAGTAACGACTCAATCCTCATGGTTTATATATGCCTTTGCCTGTACCTAGTGTTCCTTGGGAGGATATATCTATGGACTTTGTTTTAGGTTTACCTCTAACTAAGAAGGGGAGTGATAGCATATTTGTTGTCGTGGATAGATTTTCCAAAATGGCACACTTTATACCATGTCATAAAAGTGATGCTGCTGCTCATGTTGCTGATTTGTTCTTTCGTGAAATTATTCGGTTGCATGGTGTGCCAAATACAATTGTTTCAGATCGTGATGCTAAATTTCTTAGCCACTTTTGGAGATGTTTATGGGCTAAATTGGGACTAAACTACTTTTTAGTACTACATGTCATCCCCAAACTGATGGCCAAATTGAAGTAGTCAATAGATCATTGTCTACTATGCTTAGGGCTGTTTTGAAGAATAACCTGAAAATGTGGGAAGAATACTTGCCTCATATTGAATTTGCTTATAATCGTTCGCTACATTCTACCACTAAGATGTGCCCTTTTGAAGTTGTGTATGGTTTCTTACCTCGTGCACCTATTGATTTGTTGCCTCTTCCATCTTCGAAGAAGGTTAATTTTGATGCTAAAGAACGTGTTGAATTGATATTAAAGATGCATGATTTAACAAAGGAAAACATTGAGCGTATGAATGCTAAATACAAAATTGCTGGAGATAAGGGTAGAAAACATGTTGTCTTTGCACCTGGAGATCTTGTTTGGCTACATTTGCGTAAGGATAGATTTCTTGATTTGCGCAAGTCAAAGCTAATGCCACGTGCTGATGGTCCTTTTAAGGTGTTAGAGAAAATAAATGATAATGCATATAAACTTGAGCTGCCTATAGAGTTTGGGGTTAGCCCCATTTTTAACATTGCAGATTTGAAGCCTTATTTGAGTGAGCAAGATGAGCTTCCGTCGAGGACGACTTCAGTTTAAGAAGGGGAGGATGAGGAGGACATCCCTGCTAATGCTACACCCACAACTCCGACTGCTATAGATACAAGACTAATTACTAGAGCTCGCGCACGTCAATTGAATTACCAGGTACTTTCGTTTCTTGAAAATCCTTCTAATGTTCATGAACATATGATGCTGCCTAAATTAGATACTTTTGTTTTACTTATGAATGAAGGACCTGGCATGGACAAGAAGGATGACCATGGGAGCGGGATCAAGCATGGAGAAGAAGGTGCGCGCACGGGAAAGAACAATGGAGCTTCCAGTGATGATTTTTGCACTTTGAAGCCACCATAATGGGAGCAAGAAGCCTTGGACGGAATATGCATGATGCTACTTTATAAAATTCCTTCCTAGGCTAATATAGGTGCCGCGCCACCTTATTTTTGGGCCAGGCCCATGTATTTTCGAAATACCATATTATTGGCTGTTTTTAGAGTCCGTATGTATGCGGAAACTGAGTTAAGGTCGGTTTCGGACCCCTCCTCCAAGGGGCCACGAAATTCCCCTCTATTCCCCCATATATACAGCCCTTAGGGCGTCGTTTTAGGGTTGGGTTTTGTTTAGATTACAAGTTCGCCATAGCTGCAACTTCGTGTTCTTCGTTTGTGTTCCACGACCAGACAAAGGCGTCACAGAACCCCACTTCATCAATAAAGCTTTCCTCTTATATTCGCAATATCCAGATTGCAATCTTAGTTTCTTGCTTGTTCTTCGTTTGCGTGCAGGAAATAGACCCTCGTGGTCAGGTTGATCGTGCTCCGGCATGGTCAATAACCTCTTGGAGTTGGTTTAGCGATTGCTAAGGCACGGTGTCATCACACGTTCGTAGTCAGATCGTCAAAGTCTACTCCACCAAAAACGATAGCCACCATCTCTTCAAAAGACAGGGACAACTTTGCCTCTATCAGAACCTACAGGGTCACAAGCTTAAGGTAATCACGATTGAGTGTTAGTAGGTCAAGAATATCGAGGATTTATCTATGGAATTGTTTTATTAATATTCAGAATAGTTTTGAGAGGATCTGGAATCGTTCTGGGTCACTGGAAGGGTTTCGGTGAATATCGGGTATTACCGATAAATATATATATATATAGGAGGAAAATGTTTCAGAGATTTTTGATCATATATGAAATGGTCTAAAAGTATTTAGAATTTTTTGTATTTAATAATATATCAACGGGCCTAACAAGGCCAAGTGGAGGGAAGCAAGTGGGGAGGCAGCCCCTTCCTCTATGGAAGAGTCTGAATTGGATAAGGGGAGTGACTCCCCTTCCCTTCTTGGATAACGCAAGGGGGGAGGGGAGTCGTTCTCCTCCTCTTGGCTGCCCCCTCCACCCTCCAACCTATATATACTTGAGGTATTGGGCTCTTTTCGATACACAAGTTTTGGAGCCTGCTCTAGTTCATCTAGTTCTAGTTCTAGTTGGTCCTAGTTGACTAATTAGAGCTAGGTCTAGTTCCTCTAATACTCAAAATTAGAAGTCCAGTGTGGTTTTAATATCCTCCCTCTAATTCTCCGATGATGATTAGCTCTGGGCGGCGAAGCGCTATCGGATCATGAAGACCATACGTGATGCAGAGCATCCCATGGTCATCGCCATGGATACTACACCAACCCATCAAGCTCCAAATGGACCTGTGACAAGATCTCATGCACGTGCCATCAAATCTGAGGTGACATCCCTCCTTCTCGAGCTATCCATATCTTGGCATGAGACACAACCGCTACCTCAAGCAGAGATATTGTGCGTGATTAGGTACATTGACCACCACCGGAGCTCGGTGGTGCAAGGAGAAGGACCAAACCAAGCAGAGAGGATGGGCATCAAGGAAAGTTCACAAGCCAGTTCGAAACTTCCAGCTAGCCCTGAACCTTCGGCCTCCCAGGTGTACAGGATCGTCCCCTCGCGTGCAAACTCTCTGGATAGCCCGGACCCCGCACGAAACTTCTAGCCTCCCAGGAACTTCTGGCCTCAGCGCCCCTCGAGCGTCCCTGGTCATGTACACACTATCACAGGATGGTCCAAAGACGACACATCAATCACAGACCCTTCGACGAAATTGTGTGCAATGCATGAACCGCAAATGGTATAGTTCAAGCTCCATCGCTAATGGCATGAACTATGTGCGATGGTGGATCCATCAAATATGATTCATAAAGTAGTTGTGTGTGCGATCTACGATAGACAGTTTGTTCTTACAAACCGTTTGTGATTAGCGAAGATAACAGAAACGGTCAGAAAAACGACATACGTGTGAAAAGTACGACATACAGTTCACTCGGATAAACTATGTGCGATGATACAGTAGAACACAAACGATTATGCATAACAAGATGTGTGCAATATACAACAAACAGGTGGGTAATGAGAATCGTGTGCGAAGACCAGAAATAACACATACGATTGGTGCTAATAACTTGTGTGCGTTGTGGGAAGACGTTTGCTGGTATACAATTGTCAGCGATTGACTTAATCATCACCGTCAGGGTTCGTAGTTTAGTCCGTGTGTACTGTGATTTGCTCGGTCTGCACAACATCAATGTTGTGCCTACATAACAACAACATATGTACTTATAAGAACATGATTGCATAAACAAAAAAGAACACACTGGATTTTCAAGTATTGTATCACAAACACTAGCAATATTACAAGGTTCAAATTCCAGCATAACAAGGCCCAAACTCAAAGACTACAAGGTACAAACTGACATTAGAAATCAAATCCAATCTTCAGGATCCATGGGATGACATTTTTCTGCGAAGGGATCAGCCACCGAGAAGTCATATATCGGCTCGATAGAACCGCTTCCGAATAATCTGTGATATGAACTTCTAAAGTGAAAATCAGCTTCTACAGAGCCTTTTCCATTCCATTGTAGATGCCTCCGCTGATAAGTAAACCATCCATTGTGGCGCACTAAATATAGTGCAAACCTCATTACCTTGATCATCCTTACTTTTTGAACAAAGAAACTGGCGAATTGAATCTCTGGATTGGTGCCTCGATACTCGTTCAAAGTAATTTGTGTTAGATGGAATTCAAGGCATTCAATGAGATTGTTATATTGCGCCACCTTTTCCACTCCAAGTCCTACTTGTATCTGCAAATGAAGACAACATATCAGTGCTTTGATGCAGTTTTGAACACTACGGGCCTTTTTGATTTGCATGATTTATAAAATACACTAATAGATTGTAACACCCAAGATGCGATCCTATCCTTATTTTGGCTCGAGGGCCTCGACAGGGATAGGAGTGCATCTCGTTGTTTTGCAAGGATGGATATCATTACAAGTACATGTACAGAAGAGATGAGTATATGGAGTTGGCTTACACTCGCCACAAGCTACATCAATATCAAATTAGTACAACAACATATACAAACATCATATAGAAGAGCAGGGTCCGACTATGGACGGAAACAAACGATAAAATGACATCCATCCTTGCTATCCCAGGCTGCCGCCTGGAACCAATCCTAGATTGATGATGAAGAAGAACTCCAAACAAACAAGCACCGCTCTCAAGTTCAAGCATCACATTACCTGTACCTACAATTGTTGTTGTACTAATCTGTGAGCCACAGGGACTCAACAATCTCATTTCCAAGGGTATCAAGACTATTAAAGCTTAATGGGTGAGGTATGGTTAAGTGGTGAGGCTGCAGCCAGTGACTAAGCATTTAATTGAGTGGCTAACTTATGCATACATAAAGTAAAGTATGGTGGTCTACGCATAACGGACGTGAACTAGTAATGATCACTAAGTGATCCTGAACACCTACTTACATCAAACATAACCCCACTGTGTTCTCTCTCGGATAAGGATTCACGAGAAGAGACAGTCACGGTTACGCACACAGTTGGTGTATTTTATTTGAGTTTACTTCAAGTTTTCTATGACTGGGTGTTAGACAAAGTTTCCAAGTTGCCACATAACCGCGGGCACGGCTTTCCGAAAGATTTAGCCCTGCAGGGGTGCTCCAACTAATCCATCACTAATTAACCACACACCGCATTGGAATTCCTCAACCGCGGAATCACCCATAGTATTTGCGGAATCCCGACGGAAAATCTCAACTTCGAGATAGCCCGAAGTGTCGTCGAAATCCCATGCGCAAGACATTCGAGAAAGGTAAAACCAGTCCAACAAGGCCGACCGACGTGCCGACAATCCTGATAGGAGCCGCGTATCTCCTTCTCAGGGCATAACCGGATGAGCACAGCGTACAGTGGCCTGATAGAAATCAACTGAGTTGCCCCGGGTTGGCCCCGCACATGACTTTGTTTTGGACCAGCACCCTCAACACTGGCCCCCTGTATTATGTTGAATTACTCCTCGGGTTCATGACGCCCTATGCTTTAATAACGGTGTTCAGTATTATTATGTTGGGAAAATGTAGTACCAATGTTGGGCCTTGCCAGACAAGTCTTATCCTAAAACGAAAATCAAGGGGTCCCCATAACAACCCCAAGCATGTTAGGAGCGCTCAATTATGGAACATAACACCGGTTCACAAGTAACTAGGGCGGCAAGAGTGGAACAAAACACTGAGCAAAAGACCAAGCCTTCCACCCTTTACCAAGTATATATGTGCATTAAATTAAATAGCAATAATATTGCGATAACAAAAGAATGTCCATGTTGACACATGGAAGCAATTACACCAGCAGCTAGAAACGATATAAGAAGGGCTGAGCAAGCGGTAACATAGCCAAACAAAGGTTTGCTGGGATGTGAAGGGGTTAGAGGCTTATCATGGCAATGTTTTCATATATGGCATGCCCAAAACGGAGCTACAGTTCAACCACAACAACCAACACAAGTTTATTTCAAATCTGCCCAAAACAGCAAGATGGCATATTGCACACATGAAAACAACAAACTACAAGATTCTAAAATGCACAAACTAAGCATGAGGCAATAGCATATAACACACACTTCATTTCATCTTCACATATCATACTCAAAAGAGGTATAAATCACATGGTAGGAAGCTTAGAACATGGCTAATTGAAAACAGTTTCAGACTTAGTGAACTAGCAGTTTTTGACAATGCACTTTTTATCATGAAGGCATATTGACAGCAGTAAAACTATATGCTACAGGGCATATTATGGCATGAAATCGAACCACATGCTAGAGGACATTATGAAATACAAATAACTCCATTACACCAACTACAAAAGGGTTCCAGATCACTAGCAAAACACATGGCAAGACAGCTACAAAATATTACAGATCCCAGACTTAGAAATATTAGACCCCTCAAAACAGCTCATTGGTTAAGCATGTTGGCAACAAGAAAAAAACACCTAACATATAGAATCATGGCAAATAAAATGACCAGGGGCAAGTTCACATGTCAAAGGGCATAACTCATGTTCAAAATTATTTCATATCATGTATGGATTAAATCACATGAAAATAACAAAAAGGCATCCCAGCAAAAATGACATGCACACACATTTGCTCAAATGACAAAACTAAATGCACAGATAAATTATATGGATTTTTCTACCCCGAAAACATATATAATATGTATAGGCTCATGTAGGAAAATATGTCATAATGATTTATGGATAATTAACACATATATTAAATAAATCGCAGACAAATATTTACACAGAGCGTCGGATGTTAAAATGTGCCTAGGGAGAGATTTAGAGGCAAGGGGCTATGTCACCTAGTGAACTGAGGCCCATAGGCCAACGGGGTCTGGCTAGGGCAAATTGGGACTTGATGCAGGGAGACCGGCCCACGAGCGGGTCAACTGGGCGAGCAGATCGAGCAGGGGGGCTCGACCGGTCGTTGTCCTCCGTCCCGCATGGACGAATGGTGGCGGCTGTAGGCTCCACTCCGGCGTGCATGTGGTGGCCGAAGGCGGGGATTGATGGATTCGGGCTCTTGGAATCCATTCCCATCGAGGTGAGGCTTGGGGCGGCGCGAGCGGGGAGATCGGGTGGCGGCTGCAGCTCCTGTCCATTGCTGGTCTTCTGCCTAGGGAAGAGAGGCAAAGTCATAGCAACATCAATCTTAGAACATAGTGGATACTAGGGATCAAGTCCTAACAAAACTAATTCGATTACATGATGAATCTCAACCAACTCCTCACCGACCAGCAAGCCTATGAAGGAAGTACTCACTCCCGGCGGGGAGCCTCATGGAATTGGTGATGAAGGAGGGTTGATGATGATGAACACCGAAGATTCCCCTCTCCGGAGCCCCAAATGGACTCCAAATCTGGCCTCCCGATGAAGAACAAGAGTTGGCGGCGGCTCCGTATCGTGAAACGTGATGAAACACTTTCTCCTTGATTTTTTCTAGAACAATAGGATTTTATAGCGTTGGAATTAGGGTCAGGGGCACGAGGTGAGACCCACCCACCAGGGCGCACTAGTGGGGTTGGTGCGCCCTGGTGGATGGTGGGCACCCTGCCCCCCCTCTCTGGTGGCTTTTGGCTCCAATATTCCTCAAATATTCTGAAATAATTCTCAACAAAGTTTTGTTCCGTTCTGCTACCTCTTGAGCATGCGTTGGTTTTCCCTTGAAGAGGAAAGGGTGATGCAGCAAAGTAGATATGTATTTCCATCAGTTGATGAGAACCAAGGTATCAATCTAGTAGGAGGAACAAGCAAGTTACTAATGGATGCACCTACACAAACAATCAAACTCTTGCACCCAACGCTATAAAGGGGTTGTCAATCCCTTCATGGTTATTTGCAAGGATTAGATCCGACAGAGATAGACGTAAACGAGTATGGAAGGTAAAAGATAAATAAATTGAAACAAGGTATTTTTTGTATTTTTTGTTTATAGATCTGAAAATACATTACGGAAAGTAGACCCAGGGGCCATAGGTTTTACTAGAGGCGTCTCTCTTGAAGGAAAATATCACGGTGGGTAAAACAATTACTATCAAGCAATTGATAGAAAAGTGAATAATCATCTAGATATCCAAGGCAATGATCATGCATATAGGCATCACATCCATGTCAAGTAGACCGAAACAATTCTGCATCTACTAATATTACTCCACACATCTACCGACTCCTGCCTGCATCTAGAGTATTAAGTTCATGAAAAACCGAGTAACGCATTAGGTAAGATGACATGATGTAGAGGGATAAACTCAAGCAATATGATGAAAACCCCATCTTTTTACCCTTGATGGAAACAATACAATACATGCCTCGCTACCCCTACTTTGTCACTGGGTGAGGACACCGCAAGATTGAACCCAAAACTAAGCACTTCTCCCATTGCAAGAATTACCAATCTAGTTGGCCAAACCAAACCAATAACTCGAAGGGACTTGCAAAGATATGAAATCATGCATATAAGAATTCAGAGAAGATTCAAATAAGATTCATGGATAATCTGAACGTAAAACCACATCGAATTTTGACAAACACACCGCAAAAGATTATTATTTCGGGTAGATCTCCATGAAGATCATGAAGAACATGGTATTAACAATCAAAGACAGAGAAGAAGCCATCTAGATACTAGCTATGGACCCGTAGGTTTGTGGTGGACTACTCACGCATCGTCGGAGGGGCAATGGAGTTGATGTAGACGCCCTCCATGATCGGATCCCCCTCCTGCCGATTCTCGAAAAAGGCTCCAAGATTTGGTCTCTCGGGAACAGGGGATTCTTGCGGCGGAAAATTATTTGCGTGGATATTTTTGGTGTTGGGGGATATTGGGGTATTTATAGGACGAAGAATAGGGTTATCAAACCTGCCAGGAGGTGGCAAGCCAGCCAGGCGCGGTCAGGGGGGTGGTCGCGCCTCTAGGGCTTGTGACCTCCTAGCAGAGTCCCTACCTTGCACTCCAAACCTACGGATTTGTTTCCTTCCAGAAAAAATCATTCCAAAGATTTTATTCCGTTTGGATTCCGTTTAATATTCCATATCTACAAAACTCAAAAAACAAGGAAAAAATATAAACTGGCACTGGGATCTAGATTAATAGGTTATTCCCAAAAAAATATAAAATAGCATATTAATGCATATAATAGCATGACATCTTCAAATATTATAGATACGTTATAGACGTATCAACATACCCAAGCTTAATTCCTGCTCGTCCTCGAGTAGGTAAATGATAAAAACATAATTTTTGATGTGGAGTGCTACCTAACATATTTATCCATGTAATATTCTGTATTGTGTCATGAATATTAAGATCCATAAGATTCAAAACAAAAGCTTAGTATTGATAAAAAACAAAAACATTTCAAGCATACTAGCAAAGAAATTGTATCTCTTCAAAATATAATGGCAAAAGAAAGTGATCCCCACAATATCATATGGTCTTGCTATGCTCCACCTTCCCCAGACAAAGTATTTATATCATGCACAATCCCGATGACAAGTGAAGCAATTGTTTCACACTTATTATGTTCTCAAACTTTTTCAACTCTCATGCATTACATGAGCCCGAGCCTTGGATATAGCACTATAGGTGGAATAGAATATGGTGGAGGTTGTCAAGGAAAAGGAGAACATAGTCTCACATCCACTAGGCATATCAACATGCTATGGAGATGCCCATTAATAGATATCAATGTGAGTGAGTAGAGATTGCCATGCAACGGATGCACTAGAGCTATAAGTGTATGAAATCTCAAAAAGGAACTAAGTGGACGTGTATCATGAAGAAATATTCCACTAGTTATATGGAAGTGACAAAATAGGAGACTCTCTACAATGAAGATCATGGTGCTACTTTGAAGCACAAGTGTGGAAAAAGATAGCAGCAATGCCCATTCTCTCTTTTCTCTCATTTCTTTTGTGGGCATCTAAGGCCTCTTTTATTCTTCATTTTTTATTTGGGCTTCATTGGCCTCTTTTATTTTTCGTAAAGTCCAGAATCTCATTTCCACTTGTGAGGGAATCATAGCTTCCATCATCCTTTCCTCGCTGGTACATGCTCTAATAATGATAATCATCACACTTTTATTTACTTACAACTCAAAGGGAAATTACAACTCAATACCTAGAACAAAATATGACTCTATATGCAATATGAAATTTGTGGTGCATGTCATGATAAAAGGAAACGGTGGAAGTTGCATGGCAATATATCTCGGAATTGCTATGGAAATGCCATAATAGGTAGGTATGGTGGCTGTTTTGAGGAAAGATATATGATGGATGTTTTGAGGAAGGTATATGTTGGTTGTTTTTACGAAAGTGGATTTGTTGTACCGGCGAAAGTTGCGCGGTACTAGAGAGGATAGCAAAGGTAGAAGGGTGAGAGTGTGTATAAACCATGGACTCAACATTAGTCATAAAGAACTAACATATTTATTGCAATAGTCTATTAGTCATCGAAGCAAAGTATTAGACTCATGCTCCTAGGGGAGAGGTTGATAGGAGTTAACCATCGCGCGCTCCTGATCCTCACACAAAGGTTGATAATCTATAAACAAATCATGCTCTGACTTCCTTACATAACGGTTCACCATATGTGCATGCTATGGGAATCACAAACCTTTACACAAGTATTTTTAACAAATCACAATTACTTCCTAATATTACTCTTAACATTACCATCTTTATATCTCAAAAATTTATGCAAGGAATCAAACTTCTCAAAAATATTCAATGCACTTAATATCGAAGTTTTTGTTATATACCTCTTGGATGCCTGTCATATTAGGACTAAATTCATAACCTAGACCAATTACCATGCTATTTAAAGACTCTCAAAATAATATAAGGGAGGTATGAGAGTTCAATTATTTTTATAAAATGCAAATACGACCGTGCTCTAAAAATATAAGTGAAGCACATAGAGCAAAATTGCCTATCTCAAAAGATATACGTGAAGCACATAGAGTATTCTAATAAATTCACGATTCACCGTGTCTCTATCAAAAGATGTGTGCAGCAAGGATGATTTTTTCAAACTAAGAAGAAAAGACTCATATCATACAAGACGCTCCAAGCAAATCACATATCATGTGGTGAATAAAAATATAGCCTCAAGTAAATTTTCCGATGGATTGAAGACAAAAGAGGGGATGCCTTCCGGGGCATCCCGAAGCTTAGGCTCTTCAGAATCCTTGAATATGACTTAGGTGCCTTGTACATCCCAATATTAGGCTTTTATCACTCTTTATTCCATGGACCATCAAATCTTTCCCGAAACTTGAAAACTTCACAACACAAAACTTAACAAAAAACTCATGAGATCCGTTAGTATAAGAAAATAAATCACCACTTTAGGAGCTGTTTTCAGCTCATTCTGTATTTATATAGGTGTAATACCTACTGTATTCTAACTTCTCCTTGCTTCATACCCCATGATACAACCCATAGATTCATCAAAATAGGTAAACAACTAAAAGAAAACAGAATCTGTTAAAAACAAAATAGTCTATAGAAATATGAAAACTTCGTATACTTGCTCAACTCAAAAAATTCTGAAAACTTAGGAGAACTTGGGAAATTTATATATCTATATTGTGTAAAACTTTCAGACTCATTCGACACTCTATAAAAATTATAAAATTCTTGGACTGACCGCAAAAGTTTCTGTTTTTCAGCAAGATCAAACCAACGACCACCATAGATCACCCCAAAGGTTTTACTTCGCTCAAACACTAATTAAAACACCAAAACACAATTACTATTGAAGTAATAATGTGGGAAACACTAAAAAACATAAGCAAAAACAGAACAGGAAAATAAAATTGGGTTTCCTCCCAACAAGTGCTATTGTTTAACTCCCTTAGCTAGGCAAAATGCAATAGATATAGGTATTGTCATTTTAGGTATTCAATTCCTCAATTGCACATTTATAAGCCTTAGGAGGCCCATTTTTATGATCAATAATAATACTCCTAGGAAAAAATTCAAGAGATTCAATGGTGTCAATTGGTTCGTTAATAATATTGAGAAAGTTAGGGTGAATACTTATCATCTTAAGATCCTCATCTCCTTTACTAGAAGATTCACCCTTATTTTTAGGAACATAAACAAACTTGGTAGCCTTAGGAGGGGAAGGAATAGTGGTAGTTTGAACTAGGCAAAAGCATATCCCAAGTTGGTAATAATATCCTCTAGCTTGGCAATTCTAGAAGATTCTTGTTCCAAATTTTCATTAACTATGGGTTCCTTTTCCTTTAGATTTTTAAGGTAACTCCTAATTTAGATCCAGATTGAGTGACGTGATAATGAATCTTTTTATCCAAGTTTTCAGTAAGCTCAACCGTAGCAACCTTTTTTTCAATAATATCAAGCCTTCGCATCACATGTTCCAGAGTCAAATTTGGTCCATTAACCATCATTGGGGGTGAACCTACCAAATTTATCGTAGCGCTATAAGAATCAAAGGTATGGCTTCCCAAAAAATTTCCTCCCGTAATGGTATCTAAAACATATCTATTCCATGGGGAAATACCCACATAAAAATTGCGAAGGAGAACAGTAGTAAATTGTTTACAAATAGATCTATTTTTAGCATTGGAAATTCTATACCAAGCATCTTTTAAGTTTTCTCCCTACCTTTGCTTAAAATTAAGAACTTAATTCTCGGGAGTGCTAGCTATAGTATTAAGGCTAGCCATGAGTTCAAGCATTCCAACACAAAGTGCAAACAAAAGGCGAACGGAAGAAGGGCGAATAAAAAGGCAAGTCTTTTTGTTATTTTCTAAATATCGTTTTAGAAGTGGGGGAGAGGAAAACGAGAGGAAATTGGAAAATAATGTAAATTCAAGATATGAGTTTGTGATGGGTACTTGGTAGGCTTGATGTGTATCCTCCCTGGCAACGGTGCCAGAAATCCTTCTTGCTACCTCTTGAGCATGCATTGATTTTCCCTTGAAGAGGAAAGGGTGATGCAGCGAAGTAGATAAGTATCTACCTCAGTTGATGAGAACCAAGGTATCAATCCAGTATGAGGAACAAGCAAGTCACCAATGGATGCACCTACACAAACAATCAAACTCTTGCATACAACGCTATAAAGGGGTGTCAATCCGTTCACTGTTAGTTGCAAGGATTAGATCTGATAGAGATAGATGTAAATGAGTATGGGAAGTAAAAAAATAGTAGCAAGGTATTTTTGATTTATATATATGAAAATATATTATGGAAAGTAGACCTGGGGGCCATAGGTTTCACTAGAGGCGTCCCTCTTGAAGGAAAATATCACGGTGGGTAAACAAATTACTGTCAAGCAATTGACAGAAAAGCGAATAATCATGTAGATATCCAAGGCAATGATCATGCATATAGGCATCACGTCTGTGTCAAGTAGACCGAAACGATTTTGCATCTACTACTATTAATCCATGATACATCTCCAACATATATATAATTTATGAAGTATTCATACCATTTTTACAATCATTCTATATGATTTTGGTATAATTTTATTAGAACTAACCCGGACTACCGCTATTTTCATAAGAACTACCATGGTATTGTTTTTTGTGCATAAATAAAAGTTCTTGAAAGGGGCTGAATTTAGTATGATTTTTTGTGTACCAAAAGAGACCCCCGAAGCATTGGATTTGGGCCAAAAGAGCCACGAGGAGGCAACAAGCCTGCCAGGCGCGTTCAGGGGGTGGTCGCGCCTAGCAGGCTTGTGACTCCCTCGTGGCCCCCCTTGACGTGATATCAACGCCAAAAATTCCTATAAAATTCAGAAATTTATTAAAATAAACCTAGATTGGGGGTTCCGCCGTCGCACACTTCCAAAGCCACGAAAAAGGAATCTTGGCTCTTTCCGAAACCCTGTCGGAGGGGGTCACCATCACCGGAGGCCATCTTCATTGTCCCGGAGGGGCCATCAACACCAGGGAGGCCAAGGACCAGAGGGAGAACATCTCCCTACAAAGGGGGAGGCTATGGAGGAGGAACCACAAGGGGGAGACCCTCTCCCCCTCCCTGCCGGTGGTGCCGGAGTGCCACCGGGGGAACCGTCGCCGTGGTGATCATCTTCATCAACATCACCATCCTCATATCCTTTTAGGGCCACACTCCCGCACCCCACTGTAATCCCCTACTTGAACATGGTGCTTTATGCCACATCTTATTATCCAATTATGTGTTGCCATCCTATGATATTTTGAGTAGATTTCTTTTGTCCTTTGGTTTGATTGATGATCTAGATCGGTTTGAGTTGTATGTTTATTTTGGTGTTATCCTATGGTGCCTTATGTGCTGCGGACACGTGAAGGATTCTAGTTTTAGGGTGTTGTAATACGTTCATGATTCGCTTATATTGAGTGACAGAAGCATAAACCCGAGTAAGGGGGTTGTTGCATATGGGATAAAGGGGACTTGATGCATTAATGCTATGGTTGGGTTTTACCTTAATGATCTTTAGTAGTTGCGAATGCTTGCTAGAGTTCCAATCATAAGTGCATATGATCCAAGTAGAGAAAGTATGTTAGCTTATTCCTCTCCCTCAAATAAAATTGCAATAATGATTTCCGATCTTGTTAACAATTGCCTAGGATAATTCCGCACACTGACCCATCATTATTTCACACGCTATTTGTAATATATTGTAATATTATGATAACAACACCTATTTTTATATTTTAGTTCCCCGTTACCACGCAAAGCTATCCTCTTCATACCCACAACGCAGTTTTATTTCTCATTTCTAGATGGAAGCAAACGTTCGGTGTATGTAGAGTCGTATCGGTGGAAGATAGGACTTGCAAGAAAATTGATCATACCTTGTAGGCACTTTGGATTCGACACTCCATACTTATCACTTCCACCTTTGGAAATTTCTATGATGATTCCCTGCACTTGGGGATTATGACTCCACACATCGATCGTTTCCTGCCTGCATCTAGAGTATTAAGTTCATGAAGAATAGAGTAACACATTAGGTAAGACGCCATGATGTAGAGGGATAAACTCAAGCAATATGATGAAAACCCCATCTTTTTACCCTTGATGGCAACAATACAATATGTGCCTTGCTACCCCTACTTTGTCATCGAGTGAGGACACCGCAAGATTGAACCCAAAACTAAGCACTTCTCCCATTGCAAGAATTACAAATCTAGTTGGCTAAACCAAACCAATAACTCGAAGAGACTTGAAAATATATGAAATCATGCATATAAGAATTAAGAAAAGATTCAAATGAGATTCATGGATAATCTGAACATAAACCCACAATTCATCAGATCTTGACAAACACACCGTAAAAGAGTATTACATCGGATAGATATCTATGACGATCATGAAGAACATGGTATTGAAAATCAAAGAGAGATAAAAGGGACTACATAGGTATATGGTGGAATACTCATGCATCATCGGAGGGGCAATGGAGTTGATGTAGATGCCCTCCATGATCGGACCCCCTCCGTCCGATTACCGGAAAAGGCTCCAAGATTGGATCTCTCGGGAACGGAGGCTTCTGGCGGTGGAAAAGTATTTGCGTGGATCTCTTTGGTGTTGGGGGAATATTTGGGTATTTATAGGATGAAGAATATGGTTAGGAGACCTGTCAGGAGGTGCCAAGCCTACCAGGTGCGACTAGGGGGGTGGCCGCGCCTCTAGGGCTAGTGACCTCCTAGCAGAGTCCCTGCCTTACACTCCAAGCCTGATGGATTTGTTTCCTTCTAGAAAAAATCATTCCGATGATTTTATTCCATTTGGCCTCCGTTTAATATTCCATGTCTGCAAAACTCAAAAACAAGGAAAAACAGAAACTAGCACCGGGATCTAGATTAATAGGTTAGTCCCAAAAATAATATAAAATAGCATATTAATGCATATAAAACATCCAAAACAGATAATATAATAGCATGACTTCATCAAAAATTACAGATACGTTGGAGACGTATCATGTTCCGAGAACATTTATTTCTGTACAAAAAACAACACCATGGTAGTTCTTTTGAAAACAGCGTCAGTCTGGGTTAGTTTCATTCAAATCATGCAAATTAGAGTCCAAACCAAGAGCAAAAGTGTTAGGAAAAGTATATATGATAGAGACGTATCAACTCCCCCAATCTTAAACCCTTTCTTGTCCTCAAGCAATACAGTTGACAAACTGAAAGTTAGAACGAAAAAATTTTACGAACTCTTTTGTTCTTTTTTACATACATATGGTTAAGTAGCACCCAAGTTTTCAGCAAAGATTATGACTAACCATGTCAACAATAACTCTTAAGGATTATATTAACTCATATCAATGTCACAAGCAAATGGCGAGCAACAATAAAATATCTCAAGTGCAAACATTTTTCAAAACAATCATGATATAATATGACAATAGTGGTATCTTGCTGGCCGTTTCTGAGACTGCAAAACATAAATGCAGAGAGTTCAAGCAACGACTAAACATTGTAATTTATGGTAGAAAAGATCCAGCCATGATGCATCCACATTCACTATACACAATGCATGAGGATGACAATAGTGCTCTCAGATCTGGTGCTTATTTGAGAAGGTGATGACTCAACATTAAAGTAAATAGATAGTCCCTTCGCAGAAGGAAGCAAGGATTTGCAGAGGTGCGAACACTCAAGGCTTAAATAAGAGATAAGTATAATTTTGAGAGGTACACCCTTCCTGTCAATGTTACGACCAAGAGCTATCAATATCTCCCATGATAAAGAAATTAGCGGCGGTTCCCACGCAATAAAAGCAAAGGTTTACTCCCCCTCCACCAACAAACACACTCCACGACGAGCCGAATCCACGGGTACCATCCAAACAAACAACATTCCTGGGGGGAGGTTTTTTTAATTATTTGCATTTCGTTTGATTTTGGGACTATGAATCCCTATTATCGCCGTTCTCGTGCAAGGACGAGTGAATAAACACTCATCATGAGAGTAACCTGCTTAACATGGAAGATACTGACCACCCCCTGTCGCTCCATGAGCAGTACAAACACACAAAACAGATGTTCATTTGAAATTTTAGAGGCGGCTTATGCAAATTTACTTGGAACGTTAGGGTCATACCGCAGATAGGTAGATATGGTAGAATCATGTGGAATAACTTTGGTTTATGGATTTTGATGCACAAGCAGTATTCCCGCTTAGTAAGGGTGAAGGCTGGCATATAGATTGGGAAGTGGCCAGCTAGAGAGCAAAGATGGCCATAAACATGCATTATGAATAATAAACATTTAATGCTATCATGGGTAGGATATGGACACCATGAACATAAATATCATGAAGGCTATGTTGGTTTTGATTCAACTACATGTGTGAACATGTGCCAAGTCAAGCCACTTGAAACATTCAGAGGAGGATACCATATCATCCTACTACATCACAACCGTTTTAATACATGTTGACATCTAAGATAAATCATTAGCCACTAATAGCTACTTGAGCATGGCATGAGCAACTATAATCTCTAATTGTCATTGCAAACATGTTTGATCATAATACGCTGAATCATGGATACTAGGTTAAACATATTTACAAAAACAAAAATTTAGGACGAGTTTCACATCTATGACTGGAATTTAGGATGAACCGCGTGAGATGAACCCGCTTTGATAAATCTTAGAAAGAGCTAACCGACTTGAGCGATGCAAAAATTAATTGTGTCGCGGCATGACATTTCGTTATAGAGTACAAATTTTATTATGTTTGGACCGTGTACGATCTTGGTTGCTCCCTCCCCACTCAGTTCCTTTACCAGAGTTTAAGTGGAAGCGGTATTTCAAATGCATGTCACCCTCCCTTGTCCGCTGCATCGATCCTATACTAAAATTTCAGCTACTAAGGCATTTGAACAGTTGCCATCCCTCGTCCACCACCATCTCCACCCACACCATCACTACTAATTTTTTCACCAACAACGACACATCCGCAACCCCCCATCCACACAACACCCCCTCCCCTTCCTCCCCCGCTTGAACCCTATCTCACTGTCGGCATTTTGGGAACGGGGTTACCCAGCCCTTCCAGCCTGCAGCCCAGGACATGGGCCTCCACGTAAGCCAGGCATGGCCAGTCGCGACTCTACTCAAGACAAGGCCCTTGCATGGAGTCTGGGATCCCGAGGAAGAACGGCACCAAGACCAGAAAGGATGGGCCTCCTCAGGCCCCCTCCTGAGTGACGGAGATCTCTATGCGGAGCCCAGCCTCAGGAGTCAAAGGTGATGCAAGGAAGGACCGGCAGGTGCCAGCGTTCCAGGCGGTGGAGTTTCCACTTTTGTGCAAAGGGAGCAAGGATGTACGTGGGTTCCCAAAGCACCGCCCAAAGGTTTCAATTCCAATGCAACAAGACCACGACCACGAGCCCCATAGGACAGACGTCATCACGGAGCCCACCACTGCATCATCGACATCCACTTTGCAGGCAAAGACCACCTTTGGACTGGGCACGGTTGTAGTCTAGTCCCCCTTCAAATTTGGCCGTTGTGGGATCCCTTCCCGCCATTGTGATAAGGGAAGAGGACCTAGGCCGCTGCTATATATAGAGGCTAGGCCAAACTGTAGAGGGAGATCGAATCCACCACTTAGCCACCTGACAAACCACGACAAGGCAGAGAGCCAAGAACACCACTTGAGCATCCTCACGAGGCTCGAGCCAGTTGTACTAGTTCATCTACCACACCTCCCCAAGAGGCCATCCACCAAAGAAGGAGTAGGGTATTACGCTTCAGAGTGGCCCGGACCTAGGTAAACTTCAGTGTCCATCTTCTTCCTCGTCATTGTGCAGGTTTGCCATAGTAGCCATCGAGTGGTGAGCTTGGTAGGGAAAAGCTTCAAGGAATCTTCGCACACACCGCTGTGTTCGAACCTCGAGGGTTTTGCAGAGCCCAAAATCCGACATTTGGCGTGCCCGGTAGCGGGCGTGTCGAAGTCTTCCTCAAGCCAAAGCTCTTCTTCCACCTCGCCGCTCTGATGGATGACGCTCTCCAAGCCCGCGATGAGCGCCAAACTTCCCGCATCGCCTGGAAGGCGCCTGTGGGCCACGCTGGCACGCACCGATCCCCTCGCATGCGTCCAATGCGGCCACCGGCCCGGACGCCCACGAACAAGAAGATTCCTCCCATCCGGTCACCGCGCAGCGCGACGGACGCACCTCCACTCCATCGATCCTCCCATCCACCGGGTCATCCACCCACATTCAGCCTGGGCCGCGCACGGTTCGGGAGCGCTCGCCTTGGCGAACGAGCTGCTCCACTACCAGCCCGCCCCCGGCCGCTATGACGACTGTGTTCGGTGCATCGCGCAGCTTGTTAGTGCCACCGCCGATGCCTCTACGCTCTCCTACTCCCTCTGGCCCCAGTCCTCACTAGCGGACGATGGGGCCCATGAAGAGCCACCCCACCTCCGCAATGAGACATCGACCCTGAGCCTAGGCGTGACGCGCGCCCGCGTGCCCAGCCCCACGAGCCACGGGCAATGGCAAGGGATGAAGTAAGCTGCTAGGTGGTGCCCCGGCCGAGCGCCAACGCACATGCGCTCCCCGCACTGTCGGACCGGCGTCGTGACTGGGAACCACTCGGGCCAGCCCCTCAGGAGCGCCAACACCAAAACCAGCCCGTGCATGCAACAACACTCGTCAAGCCGGTGGCCTGCCTCGCCATCGCGCCAGAGCTCCATCGAACTACATGGCCCTACAAGGTCAAACCCGATCTACCCCCTCACTATGACGGCACCCCGGATCCCGCCGAGTTCCTACAGCTCTTCTCCCTCAGCAACCGGGCTGCTACTAGAGACGACAAGGTCATGGCATGCTGGTTTGCCATGGTGCTCAAGGGCGGCACGCTCTCGTGGCTCCTTAACCTATCGGGGGCTTCATCACCTCTTGTGAAGACATGCACAAGTGCTTCGTCGCCTACTTCCAAGGTACCCCTGACCGCGCGCTCACCGTGAACGACCCACGGTGTGTGAAGCAACAGGATGGGGAGACCCTGCACAAGTACATACAACTATTCATGACTACTCGTCTGAAGGTCCCGAAGGCGACGGATGAGGCTATCATCTCCGCTTTCACCGACGGTGTCACGGACACCAAGATGAAAGAAGAGCTCGCCATGAACGATGAGTTGTGCTCCTCCCTGGAGATGTTCAACCTAGCAAACAGGTGTGCCAAGGCCGAAGAGGGCCGCCTATCACTCCGTGATCCTCCGATGGCAGAGCCAGAGGAAAAGAAGACCAAGGCCAAGGAGGTGAAGAGTAAGGCGCTAGTGGTACTTGCGGCCAAGCCAGAGGCGAAGCGCAGCCGAGGTGAGGAGCCTCTCGCAGGGGGGAGACCGACCTGCATCTTCCATGGCACCAACAATCACGACACCGTCGACTGCCAGAAGCTCATGTTGGTCCGTAGCTGACACTCTGGGCGATGCCTCGAATGCACCGACCGAAGATTTGGATGCAGCGGGGGCCGCTTGGACAACCGGGACCAACATCTAGGGTGGCACGACTAGCCTCGGGAGGACCGTTGGCGCGGTTAGTCTAAGGAGGACCGCTGGCACGATCTGGCTCGAGAGGACCGCTCGCCTGATGAACCTCCGGAGGGGTCACGCTACGGCCAGCCTCGTGAGTTTCGCCCTCGTGAGGCTGGCCTACCAGCACTACCACCTCCACGTAGAAGGAAGGAAGAGAACATGCAAGACGATAGGGCTGGGGGCTCCTAGAGATCAGGGTCATAGCCTGTCTCTTGGGCGGCGCCCAGCCCCAGGCTCGAACCGAGTCTTCAAGCAGTTTGCATGTGAGGTGAATGCGGCACTTCCTAAGCCCTAGGCCATGTGCACCCTCAAGTGGTCCTAGACTACCATCACCTTCGACTGGAGGGATCATCTCAGGTGCTCGGCCATGGCCGGCAAGCTCCCCATGCTATGCACTCCGACCATCAGCAACTTCCTCGTCACCAATAACCTCATTGACTGTGGAGCGGGGCTCATTGTCTTCTCCGTCGAGACCTTCGTGATGCTCGAAGTACCGTATGACCAGCTCATGCCAACAAAGCCCTTTTCTGGAGTCACTGATGGTTCCACAGTTCCCATTGGACATGTACGCCTGCCCATCTCCTTCGGCGAACGCAAGAACTACCACACCGAGACCATCATCTTTGAGGTCACCCACATCCACCTCTTGTACAATGCTATCCTCAGGTACCCAGCCCTCGCCAAATTCATGGCGGCGACCCATCACGGCTAGAACGTTCTTAAGATGCCAGGGAGTGGAGGCTTCATCACCGTCGCCTACGATGAGAAGGATGTCGTCTGCTCCCTGGACCACGCTAACTACGTTGTTGCATCCGAGCGCTTGGATGACGAGGAGGATGCCCCACCTTGTAAGGATATACGCAGGGCAAAGAAGCAGATCACCCTCGCGGAGTGCTAGGGGGCTGGAACCTCCAAGGGCAAAGCCTCACGCTCTGCATTCAGGGACGGAGCCACCCTTTCCATTGCATAGGAAGGCACTCTCGGGGGCTTCTGCCCAGGAGGCCCCCAGCCTGGCCGGTGAGGCAAGGGAGGCATTCAGGCACAACCTAAAGGCGCATCCTAACGCATGACTACAAGAACCAGGGGCTGAATGCGAGGGGCCAAGCTCACAGGAGTTAGTCATCAAGGCTATCAAGGAGCTTCAAGAGGCACATGCCGGGCAAGGAAGGGATTTCCCCGCACAACCAATCGCAGCCGCCATCGTTGGCCCGGTTGACCATCCGTATGTCTGCATCAACACGCTCACAACCGAGAGGGCCTCATCTCAGGGTCTCTCTGGACCAACGCGTGCCGACCATGGGTGGGTCTATCCGCGCAATTACGTTTGCATGCCCTTTGGCCTAGTCAACACTAGCGTCACGTTCTAGCACCTTGCCCGAGCCATGCCTGGAAAGGCACGACGAGGAGTTGGAGGAGATGCCCGGAGGGAGCATGGGTCTTGGGCCCCAGGAGATGACGCGCCCGTGAGGGCCGCGCTCGTGGAGGTACAAGATGAGGCTACAATGGCACCTTTGGCTCTTCAGCAGCATGGCCGCCAGGTGACTTTTTGTTGATCTGTACCAGGTAACTTTTTGGCTTGTTTCATTTAAGGGCGCTTGCTGGGCCGCGTTATCCTCAGGCGATCGGGGTATACCCCTGCAGCCGCCGTGTTTACCCATATTTCAGCAGCTTTTCATGCATGCAAATATGTTTCCTAATGTTTCCCCCTTGCCAGCATGGATTTTTGCCGGCGTGAATGTTGTCACTCCCGAGCGGGTCTACCTTCGGCCGCCTGGCGAGACGACTAGGCATGGTGTCTGTGCTAAGGTCTGTCCCTGCAGCGTTGAATAATCCAGTGACTAAACTCTGTTTGGCGGGCCGACCCCGTTCACTTCATTTCATGGGGTCACTAGTGCTTGGCCCTCTCAATGGCCCTAGGGAGGACACTCGGTGAAGGCTACAATGAAGATTCCAGGACTTCGGATCGCGCCATCTACGAGAAAACCCAGGAGCAACCCGCCTTGAGGTAGGGACCTCGCGAGGCCAAAGTGACCTCATGAGCTCCGAGATACACCTACTCGTTCTACCGTGCCAGCCACGCGTCCGTACTCAATGGGTTGTACACGCCTGGAGCCCACCTAGGACGCGAAGGGGTTCCTTCCCATGCAATGAGGCAGCCACAACTCCATGCTGGTGGAGAAGTCAACACTGCCCACCAATGGCTTTGACCATCCAATGTGGAAGCCACAGCTCCGTGCTGGCGGTCAGCACGGTCCACCAATAACTATGCCCAAACAATGTGGAAGCCCTATGCCCTGTGTTGGGTATAAACATTTGAGGGTGCCCCAACGGTTCCAACCAACCTTAGGAAGGCTCCTTGTGGCCCCGTTTCGCTGCATTCCTAGGGATGTACACGTGAGGGGGCTGCATGGGGGCTACTACGGGGCCGGGCTTGGTACTTGCCACCTTCCCAGGTCTGTGGAACCTGGTCTTCATGCGTGCCTCTAAGGAAAAGCCGGCGAGGAAAGGTATGGGAGCCACTCATACGTCAAGGGGGACTCCTGAGCATCTCGACTCAGGAGCCTCACTGGCCACGTAGCCCCTCACCCCTTGGGACCGTCCTTGGTGATCCGGTCGGTCCCGACAGCGGTATGCACGGGGCCGGGCCCTGCCGATGTAGAGGCCAACACGCTCAAACTCAAAACCTTAAGGAGGATGGTGGAGCTCGTACGTCAAGGGGACTCCTAAGCATCGCGACTCAGGAGCCTCACTGGCCCTGTAGCCCCTCACCCCTTGGGGCCGTCCTTGGTAATCCGGTCGGGTCCTGCCGACGCAGAGCATAAGGTGTTCGAAATTTCCAAGCTAAACCTATCTTCACCATGTTTCCTTCATGAGGGCTACTCGTAGGTCAAGGGGGACGCCTGAGCATCAAGACTCAGGAGCCTCACTGACCCCATAGCCCCTCATCCCATGGGACCGTCCTTGGTGATCCGATCGTCCCCCACGGCGACTAAGGTATGCGCGGGGCCGGGCCCTACCGACATAGAGCATCACAACAAGCAAGAAGGAAACAAGGCGAAGAGGGCAACCACGCAGTTCAACAGTTATTACAAGCATCGAATGTTTTTCGCGAATACAAACAAGTTTAACGCCTCCACGAGGCACGTCGAATGTTGTAGGAAAGAATCAAGGAAAAGGAATCAGGAGGAGCCTTCACCACGACTCGCCCCGTCTGCAGAGAACTCGTTGTCGACATCAGCGACATCGTCCTCTTCACCACTAACCTCTACAGCTTCAGGAGGTGGATGAATGGTGATGTAGGTGAACCTCCTCACTAGCACCTCCACGGTAGCCTTCACTGCCTTCGCAGCACCGCCGCGGACCTTGGGGGCGACTGGGCGGATCACGGAGTCAAAGTCAAACCCTGTCTCATGGAGGTTAAGGTAGTTGAAGACGCGTGTCGCGGCCACATAAAAGAGGTCACGACACTCGCTATCCAAGACCCCCTCCACCTTGGGAATGTCGCCCTCCAGCGCCTGACGAACTTCGAAGCGAGCTCCGTGAAACTGCTCTCCGGAGCCACCAGGGGTTTTGCAAACCCTTCCCGCCAGAGGGAGTGGAGCGCTTGGCGAAGCCTGGGCTCGATTGGGGGAAGGGCGCTGAGCTCCACATGCTTTCTCTCTTCGGTCTCGGCTAGAGCCTTTTCTACGGTTTCGAGCTGTTCCTTTTCCAAGGCAGCCACGCCTTCCCGCACATCCAGGCGCTCTCATGCCGCGACACCGTCGGCCTTCACCTGGGATAGCTCGGAGTCCCAGACAACGTGCTGGGCCTTATAGGTCTTGAGAGCCTCCCGCTGGTGATGACCCACAAGTATAGGGGATCTATCGTAGTCCTTTTGATAAGTAAGAGTGTCGAACCCAATGAGGAGCAGAAGGAAATGACAAGCGGTTCTCAACAAGGTATTCTCTGCAAGCACTGAAATTATCAGTAATAGATAGTTTTGTGACAGGATAATTCATAACAGGTAGCAAGTAACAATAGTAACAAAGGTGCAGAAAGGTGGCCCAATCCTTTTTATAGCAAAGGACAAGCCTGGACAATGTCTTATATGAAGCAAAGCGCTCCCGAGGACACATGGGAATTTATGTCAAGTTAGTTTTCATCATGCTCAATTGATTCGCGTTTGCTACTTTGATAATTTGATATGTGGGTGGACCGGTGACTGGGTGCTGTCCTTACTTGGACAAACCTCCCACTTATGACAACCCCTCCCGCAAGCATCCGCAACTACGAAAGAAGAATTAAGATAAATCTAACCATAGGATGAAATGCGTGGATCCAAATCAGCTCCTTATGAAGCAACACATAAACTAGCGTTTAAGCTTCTGTCACTCTAGCAACCCATCATCTACTTATTACTTCCCAATGCCTTCCTCTAGGCCCAAACAATTGTGAAGTATTATATAGTTAACGTTCACATAACACCACTAGAGGAGAGATAACATACATCTCATCAAAATATCAAACGAATACCAAATTCACATGATTACTTATAACTAGACTTATCCCGTGTCCTCAAGAACAAACATAAGTAGTCACAAAACATATGAATGTTCATAATCAGAGGAGTATAAGTGATGATCAAGGATCTGAACATATAATCTTCCACCAAGTAAACCAACTAGCATCAACTACAAGGAGTAATCAACACTACTAGCAACCCACAGGTACCAAAGTGAGGTTTTGAGACAAAGATCGGATACAAGAGATGAACTAGGGTTTGGAGAGGGGATGGTGCTGGTGAAGATGTTGATGGAGATTGACCCCTTCTCGATGAGAGGATCGTTGGTAATGGCGAGGGCTTCGATTTCCCCCTCCCAGAGGGAAGTTTCACCGGCACGATTGCCCTATCTGAGCTCTAGATTGGTTCTGCCCAAGTTCCGCCTCGAGACGGTGACGCTTCATGCTGAAAGGTCTCTTATGGTTTTTCCCTTACCAAACCCTTCATATAGCCGAAGATGGGCATTGGAGGGCTTCTAGGTGGGCCACAAGCTCACTAGCCGCGGCCAGGAGGGTGGTCACCGCCAGCAGGCTTGTGGCTCCCTGGTGGGCCTCCTGATTTATTTTTTCCGCCCAGTATTTTTATATATTCCAA
The DNA here is from genome assembly GCA_022496015.1 of Hordeum marinum. Taxonomy (NCBI): domain Eukaryota; kingdom Viridiplantae; phylum Streptophyta; class Magnoliopsida; order Poales; family Poaceae; genus Hordeum; species Hordeum marinum. The sequence goes on along the minus strand of CM039675.1, from coordinate 203,938,029 downwards.
AATAATTCTCCATAGATTTTCAGGACTTTTCTAGTTGCACAGAATAGGTATCTCAGATTTGCTCCTTTTCCAGTCCAGAATTCCAACTGCCGGCATTCTCCCTCTTCATGTAAACCTTGTAAAATAAGAGACAAAAGGCATAAGTATTGTACCAAAATGTGTAATAACAGCCCATAATGCAATAAATATCAATATAAAATCATGATGCAAAATGGACGTATCAACTCCCTCAAGCTTAGACCTTGCTTGTCCTCAAGCGGAAGCCGAAATCAATAAATAGGCCCACATGTTATAGATAGAGGTGTCGATAAAACAAAATACGGACATGAAGGCATCATGATCATCTTTAGAACAGAAATATATTTTGACATATGATTTCTTATGCTAAAGTAACAATTCATTCACAATGGCAAAGCATGAATCAAGAAGTCTATTGAGAACTGACAAACTATGATCTCAGTCATTGAAGCAATTACAATTTATCATAACGTTGGAAAGAGTCAATATAAGATCTTGTAAAGCAAATCCACATACTCAATCATATTTTAGTCTTTCACAATTGCTAACACTCATGAGGTACCTATGATTTCAAAGTTTCAATCGTATACATAGAAAGATAGGGGCTTATAGTGTTGCATCCCAACTATTTACCTCAAGGGTAAGGTCAACAATAATAACTCATGCTCACCCACTTCCGAGTGGCTATATGTGCTTAGATCATTCCCCAACATGTGGCACTTGCCAGAAGATAATGGCAAAAATAACGAAGGTGATTGAGATCACCACGACTCGTGCATAAACGTAAGTACTAAAAAATAATAGTAACAAATAGGCCATGCGCAGAGGGAAGCATAGGTTGTCATGCACTTTTATAATTGGATGCACAATCTCTTAATGTAAAAGAACATCACTTTATATTGCCCCTTGTGATAGAGAAATTTATTACGCAGTCTGTCGCTTTTATGTCTTCCCTATCACAAGTTCGTATAAAGCTTATTTTCCTCACACTAATAGATCACACATATTTAGAGAGGAATTTTTATTGCTTACACCGATGACAACTTACTTGAAGGATCTTATTCTATCCTTAGTTGGGTATGGTGGATTCTCATGGCAAAACTGGGATAAGGGTGTTTGGATGCACAAGTAGTATCTCTACTTGGTGCGGAAGTTTTGGCTGATATGAGGTGGAAGCAAGCTACACATGTTGAGGGATCTATAACAATCTAACTTCCATTTGGAAATAAGCAAACATAAACCATTATGTTGTCTTTTTGTCCAACATCAACTTCTTAGCATATAATATTTTAATGAGTGCTCACAATCATAAAAAATATCCAAGATAATATATTTATATGTGAACCTCTCTTTCTTTACCACTTTCTTTTAATTGCCCTAATGACCAACAACTATGTTTGTCAACCCACAACAGGTTTCAATCGACATACTTTTTATACGTGAAGTCATCACTGCCCGTAAGATTTTCATATGTACTCTCTTCTTTTATTCTACGCTTCTTTCTACTTCATCTTTTTCAGGAATAAGATCATACCAAGCAAGGCGCTCAACTCAAAACCACTTTTCATTATATAACTCACGAACTTGATCACATAGGGGGAATAATGAAGCAAAGACTCAAAGCTAGATCACACGAAAACTTTATTCTACTAGATCAAGATATAACTAAAAGGATTGAACTAAGAAAAGATGATGAAAATAAAAATAAAAATAAAGATAAAAAGGAAAGATGTGGTGGTGATACGACACCGGGGCATCTCCCCCAAGCTTGGCACAAGCCAAGGGGAGTGCCCAAACCCATGTGTTTAGTTGTCCTGCTTCGGAGGTGATGGTGCTATATACTTGGCAATGAGGACCTTCAGAATACGATTCTCCTCCTCGAGCTTGTTATTTTCCTATCTGAGATCCATTATTTCCTTGTAAAGTTTTTCAACAATGGATAGAGCGCCTTTAACCAATGGATGTTTCTTGTTGCGAGGGAAGAAGCAATACTCCTCTTCATATTTTCAAAAGTAAGAAATTAGCATTGGAAGCGATAACCGAATTTGGAATTGCTTAGCTCTAAAGTTCTTCCAGCATGGCTCCAGGTTATGAATGAGAAGTAACTTCTTTGTCCTCCTCCATGGCATCTATCCTTTTCAAATCGGCCTCCATCGCTTCCTCCGTAGCTGGCCCGAAGCAGTTCTCCCCGACCGACTCTTGCAAAGACATCTTGCCCTAAATCTGCTACAGAAACAGCTCAAAAAGAAAACAAGAGGTATTATCGTGATACGAGACTGAAAACCTTCTGGAGATTATATAATGAATTTTTACCGACCCGAAGGAGTATGCCACAAGAAAACAGAGTCCGGGTGGTGCACGAGGTGGCCACAAGCCCTAGGGATACGGCCAGTGGGGGTGGCCGCGGCCAGTAGGCTTGTCACCTCCTTGTGCACTATTCGGACTACTTTAAGTTTTCCTAATTTTTTAAATATTACAAAATAGATGAAAATTGCCATAGAAAAAGTTTTGGAGTCTTTTTACTTACCATACCACGTACCTGTAAAAAATCTTAAACGAGAATTATATAGCAAGACATGATCACCTACATTAAATTCACGCTTTTGTATCCTTCTATCATGCCATCTCTTAAGCTTTTCTTTAAACAACTTAGCATTCTCATAGGCTTGGGTTCTCCATTCATCAAGTGAGCTAATGTCAAATAACCTCTTCTCACCAGCAAGTTTGAAATCATAATTGAGCTCTTTGATTGGCCAATAAGCCTTATGTTCTAGCTCTAGAGGTAAGTGACATGCCTTACCATAAACCATCTTATACGGAGACATACCCATAGGATTTTTGTAAGCAGTTCTATAAGCCCACAATGCATCATCAAGTTTCATAGACCAATTCTTCCTAGATCTATTAACAGTCTTTTGCAAAATCAATTTAACCTATCTATTTCTCAATTCTACTTGACCACTAGACTGAGGATGATAAGGAGATGCAACTCTATTATTAACATCATATTTAGCAAGAAATTTACGGAAATCACCGTGAATAAAATGTGAACCACTATTAGTCATCAAATATCTAGGGACTCCAAATCTAGGAAAAATAACTTCTTTAAGCATTTTAATAGAAGTGTTATGATCAACGCTACTAGTTGGAATAGCTTCTAACCACTTAGTGACATAATCAACAACAACTAAAATAGGAGTTGTATCGACCCTGCCTGAAATGGTCAAGTCTCTGGTGTTTCCATACCATCCCAAGATCATCCTAGTACACACGTAGTACGTCAATCTCTATAACAGAGTTCAATCACACTTGATTTATTAATCGAAATATCATATAGAGTCATTATTACAAAAGGTAACTTGGCTAAAAGGGCAGCTATCAAAATCCTGCGGAAAACTGAAGGCAGCTGAGTCCATCCGACTCCAAAGGGCAACACCGAGCATAGGACGTAGACCTCACACTTCGTCGGAGAAAACGTCTGCAATATGAGACATTGCAGCCGTGTAGGTCAGCATATGGAATATGCTGGCAAATAAAAAAATTGATAAAAATAATAATGCTATCACAACTATATGCATTTGGTTGATGGTGGCAAAGATCCAAGAAAGTTTTTTCCTACAACAAAGGGGCATCATGAAGTTACTACAAAATGTCGGTTGTGTAATGAGATGGTTCCGCCAACGAAACCTCATAACCCAATTATTATCTTGTACCCTCATAAATTATCATAAAGTGTGGTGTTGAGAGTTAATGATAGTATCATTTCTAGAGGCTCAACTGTCCGTAACCGAGGACGGCTCATCAATTAGATTTAACACTCTGCAGAGGTTTGCACACTTTTCTCGCAAGATTTGGTCCCTCCATTTATGTCCTCGCATTTCAGGGTATTTGAGAACTAGATGACCAAAACATGGTCTTTCAAAGAGTTTCCCTAACCCTCGGTCAAGAGTTCAGGTTAGAGTTACCACTAAGATCAACCAAGCTAGAGCCCATAATGACTTGTGGTTGCACAGGTAAGCTTCCGGTGGTGACGTATCCATCCGTCTCTTTGAGTCTTGGTGGAGTTGTCCGCTGGTATCTCTCCAAAAGGGTTAGGTTCAGTCCTCTCAGGTATTCCACGGGCGCCTATCAATGGTTCACAAACACTGGGAATTCCAGCAACCTATCAAGGTGCACACCCACTGGTTACTCCAAGGAGCCTATTTCTAAATCCACCCAGTAGGTGTATTAAAGTTTATCTTGAATCATGAAGTCTTCATCTCCTCGAAGTAGGCTTGATCACGTCAAGTGATATTCATCATCTTGAATTGGTCCTCATCCAAAATACTCACAACTCCCATGTAACACTCAACCAAAACCCTTTCTACTTAAGCATAGCATCAAATAAAAATATCGTCGCGGGGCCAGGTTAACAGGCGATTTGTGGGGTTGTCCTACCTCATGATACTACTCAACAAATTTAATACTCCTACTGCATGCATGGTGGAAAATATCATCTAGTTCAAATAAAACTGGGGTAAAACATGATCGAATGACTTGCCTTGATGACGGTCTTGAAATTCTAAAGCTTCATAATAACAAGCTTCGCACTCCGGATAATCTAACGAAAGAAAAAATTCACACAATAAGCGAAACACATTCACAAACAATAAATAACATCGACTAAAAGTAATATAAAACAATCAAGGAAAACAATAACGAAATCGAAGGCAACAAAAACAAAAATCCAACGAAAACTTTAAATAAAACTAGGGAGAAACCAATTTACAAAAATTCTATCATAGCAACATTAAATTATTCTAAACACTCAATAATAGAAAAGAACTAATTAAACAACTATTTGATAGCAATCAATTTAATAAACAATTAACTAGAAAAAGGAAATACTTTAATAGCTAAAATTACTATCTAGTTATCACCAAACAACTATAACAACAATAAAAACACCAAGACCATAAAAAAATATTATAAAAACTAATATGTTTCAAATTAACAGAAACAACAATGAAAATAACTTGATGTGGCAAAAGAATTACTTTTGTGACGATAAAACTATTCTATTTATTCTAGTTAAATAACTACAAAACAATACAACAAAACAATAGCTAAAATAAAAATAAATTATTATAAAATCTATCTAATGTAGTCTAACATAATGATATAACCACATGTGAAAATATACAAAAAGAACTAACTAAAAATAATTAAATGACTAAAACAAATATATAAACAAAACAGTACTGTTTTAGTCACAATCCTAATTTAAATAAATCTAAAAATCAATACCTCAATGCTATGTACAGGCCAATCAATAACAAAATAGTGGTAAAAAGAATCAACAAAAAATAAATCTCAAGATATTACGAAATTAGTGATTTGAACAAAATTAAGCAAATTCAAAATTAAGTTACTCAAATTTTATATCCAGGTGCTCGATCAGAAAGTATATAAAGTTTTGAAACAACAGCAAAAAGAATCACTCAATTTGGAGTTCTATACTAATTGATATGAATTTTCTAAGATTGCTACTTTTCTGAAAAAACTGCAATACGGGATTTTTGTGGAGCTCACCGGAGTTAGTTGCCGGAGTTGGAGAACAAGAAGGAGATTAGCTCGGATCCGTTGACATAGTGACTCCCGGAGGAAAACAAGAATGGTACGCGGAAGAGGGTCTCAACGTAGAACCCGAAAACACGATGGAAAACTCGTCCTCGTCCTCGGGCGCGGTGGAGAAGCCACCGGAGTTTGTGAACTTCGGTGAGCAATTACTGGTTGTGGGGAGAGGGAAGGGGATCCTTAGGAGGGGGAATCGGTCGAGGGGAGGGATGGCTTCGAGGAGGCGGTATTTATAGATGAGGGGAGGTGTCCGGGTGCGTACGGCCACGACGACAAAATCCGGCAACCGCGGATTCTCTGGCAAGGAAATCTCGGGCATTGATTCACGTCTTAATTGGTGAGGAAGGTGTGGGGAAGTTGCGGGGTTCCGTTCAGGGAAGATTGACGACAAGGGAGAGGAGGGAAGGCGTGGGGCACTGTGGGGTGGGGAATGTATGTGTTCTGTGGCTCATGTCCAGGAACGATCCAAGGTTGAAGATGATCGTGAGTAGGCTGGGCCTTCACTGTATTCGTTGGTGGGCTGCGGCAACAGTTTTTTTTTTTTTTTTACAAACACGAGGAACAACAAACAAAAAATATAAATAAAGTTTTCCTAGACATATTATATATAAAAATGACCAGAAAAATATTTCCTAAAACATGAACACATTTGCAGAGCCAAATAGAAATCTCACAAAATCAGCAAATTCAAACAGTGTTGCTATTGCAAATAAAATGCAAAGAAAACATTTTGAAAATACCAAAATATTTTAAAATTCATATTTCTCCATCTTTTCTATTTAAGGGAATCATTTTACCCTATTTTCCATGTATCTTATTTTTGGAGAAAAATAAGTTTGAAAACCACATTAAGAATTTCTTTTGAAACCCATTATGAAATATTTTCAAATTAGTCTTCTGAGTTTTAATAAGTTCAAATATAATTAAAATGGCCCCTGCTTTGGAGCGTCATATTGCTCATCTCAAGATTTGGAATTTGGGCAAGGGGATTGGAATTCATTCAAACTTTTAAATAGAATCAAATATTAAATAGATTCCAAAATAGAAAAGTTTTAGTAGTTCTCAAATTCACCTTTTAAATACTTTATTTTGAAGAAGTCATGTCATCTTCCCTGATTGATTTGAGTTGAATGAATCTGAATTGAAAAGTAAAGGGGGAAGTCATTTTATTCCCTCTTATTTAAAAGTTTTTTAAGTTTTAAATTCACTCAAATTGAGTCACTCAATGAAACAATCAGTCGATATAGTTAATTTAATAGAACATTCCAAAACTTAGCATTTTGGGATGTTACAAACTTCCACACTTAAAATGAATCTTGTCCTCGAGATTCGAAGAGGCTAGAAGTAGGTTGGGGTATTCTTGCAAATCCATGGATCATTTTGTCCGCGGTGCTTGTACCTTGGTCAAATCCTGGGTCAGTGGGGAAGCTGGTCTAAAGTGGTTTGCCATGGGTCCAGGTGGGTAAACAATACTTTTCCAAAACTACCCTTGATATGAATGAGTGCAATGCACTAGAATCAAAGGTACCCCATACGGTTGGTGTGTTTAACAAGAACTTACCAGTAACTGTATCCGGCTGTCCATTAACTCCCTCCACAGTAATGTGATTCCCTTGAGCTCGAGGAAAATGATGGGACTCCTTGTTAGGACCTTCATTGCCATTGTTGGGATTTTTCTCCGAATAGTTAGTGGAATAGTGGACATTCTTCCTGCAATTGTAGCAGCTGATGTGCTTCAAATTCTTCTGGGCTAGAGCTGAATTGTGTTGACTGCCATTCCCTCCATTGCCATTCTTCTGACTACTGTAGTTGTTTCCTCCATGGTGAACATTTCCTCCATGGTGATGATGCTTATGACCATCGAACTTCTCGGATGTTGAATATGGTGTTGCACAGGGCTTCTGATTACCTCCAGAATAAAGCTTGTCATACTTCCTCTTACGATTCTCTATCTGCTGCTGCTTTCCCTCCAGAATAAGTGCGTTGTCTACCAGCTCCTGGTAATTGTTGAAGGTAGACACAGTCAATTGAATGCTCAATTCCTCATTGAGTCCCTCCATGAACTTCTCCTCCTTGGCTGCATCATCAGCCACATCTCCGGGTGCACATCAGGCCAGCATGCTGAATTCATCCACATACTGAGCCACATAACAGTTTCCCTAGCGTAAGTTGTGAAACTCTCACTTCTTCAAGCTCATGGCTCTAGCTGAGACATGTGCAGTGCAGAAGGCCTGCTTGAATTGATCCGAAGTCACACCGACAATGGGATATGTGGTCGTGTAGTTCTCCCACCAAGAAGCTGCTCGTCCTTCCACTTGGTGTGCGGCAAAATGCACCTTTTCTGCTTCTGTGCAACCAGCGGTAATCAGCTCCCTTTCCATCTTGTGGAGCCAATCATCGGCCACAATGGGCTTAGTGTTATTGGAAAAAGTGGGTGGATTCAGTCTCAAGAAGAGGGTGACGCTGTCGGCCTAGGGTGGTGGGTTGTTGTCATTGGCTTGGTTCTGGATCAACAATTGCATCAGTGCATTCTGCTGCTAAATTAGCTAAGTGAGGTCCGGTGGAAAGTTTGTTCCTGGGTCACGTCTCGGCGACATCTGATGTTTTAGAGTGGAAGAGAATTAGAATAGAACAAGGGTCTAAATGGAAAATAACACTACCCATATGCATACAACAATCAATTAACACATCAATCACTTTAATTAAGTCTCACGCATCGATCGAACTAATCAAGAATCCAATCGACTAACGAATTTCTATTGGTTACATGGTGGTCTAAATCTAGTTCCTATCTGTGAAAAACTTCCTCATATCAACGTTGGCTCAAGCTTCTTCTTTGTGTGTGTCGTCTTCATAGGGCATGGTCTCATCGGGTTGAGCTGACACGGTGATGGAGTAACAACTATTTCAATGAATTAGAGAAGGGATGGAAATGAATAGAGAAGGGCATGGACCAATATAAAATAGGAAAATTTCAAAATTAAGTTTTTTCCTATGGCTTTTCCATTCCTAGTGGTTACGTCCTACGGTCAGCGTGTTCTCTGATACCATATCCGTAGCGACTCGACCTAAAACGGTCAAGTCTCTCGTGTTTCTGTACCATCCCAAGATCATGCTGGTACACACGAAGTACATCAATGTATATAACAGAGTTCACTCACACTTGCGTTATTAATTGAAATCTCATATAAAGTCATTATTACAAAAGGTAACTTGGCTAAAAGCCAACTCATGAGATAGCGCTATCAAAATCTTGCGGAAGCCTGAAGGTATCTGAGTCCATCTGACTCCAAAGGGCAACACCGAGCATAGGAGGTAGACCTCACACTTCGTCGGAGAAAACCTCTGCAACATGAGACGTTGTAGCCGTGTAGGTCAGCATATGGAATATGCTGGCAAATCAAAAAAATGATATAAATAATAATGATATCACAACTATATGCATTTGGTTGATGGTGGCAAAGGTCCGAGCAAGTTTTTTCCTACACCAAAGGGGCATCATGAAATTACTACAAAATGTCGATTGTGTAATGAGATGGTTACGCCAACCAAACCTCATAACCCAATTATTATCTTGTACCCTCATAAATTATCATCAAGTGTGGTGTTGAGAGTTCCTGATAATATGATTTCCAGAGGCTCAATTGTCCGTAACCGGGGACACGGCTAATCGATTAGATTTAACACTCTGCAGAGGTTTGCGCACTTTTCCCGCAAGATTTGGTCCCTCCGTTTATGTCCTCGCACTTTAGGGTGTTTGAGAACTAGATGACCAAAACATGGTCTTTCAAAGAGTTTCCCTAACCCCCGGTTAAGAGTTTAGGTTAGAGTTACCACTAAGATCTACCAAGCTAGAGACCATAATGACTTGTGGTTGCACAGGTAAGCTTCCGGTCGTGACGTATCCATCCATCTCTTTGAGTCTTGGTGCAGTTGTCTGCTGGTATCTGTCCAATAGGGTTAGGTTCACTCCTCTGAGGTATTCTAGGGGTTCCTATCAATGGTTCACAAACACTGGGAATTCCAGCGGCCTATCAAGGTGCACACCCACTGGATACTCTAGGGAGCCTATTTCCAAATCCCACCAGTAGGTGCATTAAAGTTTGTCTTCAATCGTGAAGTCTTCATCTCCTCAAAGTAGCCTTGATCACGTCAAGTGGTATTCCTCATCTTGAATTGGTCCTCATCCAAAATACTCACAACTCCCATGTAACACTCAACCAAAACCCCGTCTACTTAAGCGTAGCATCAAATAAAAATATTGGTCCAGGGCCAGGTTAACATGGGATTTGTGGGGTTGTCCTACCTCATGATACTACTCAACAAGTTTAATACTCCTACTGCATGCATGGTGGAAAATATCATCTAGTGCAAATAAAACTGGGGTAAAACATGATCAAATGACTTGCCTTGATGACGGTCTTGAAATTGTAAAGCTTCGTAATAACAAGCTTCGCACTCTGGATAATCTAACGAAACAAACAATTCACACAATAAGCAAAACACATTCACAAACAATAAATAACATCGACTAAAAGTAATATAAAACAATCAAGGAAAACAATAACGAAATCAAAGGAAACCAAAAAAACATCCAACGAAAACTTTAAAGAAAACTAGAGAGAAACCAATTTACACAAATTCTATCATAGGATCATTAAATTATTCTAAACACTCAATAACATAAAAGAACTAATTAAAAAACTATTTGATAGCAATCAATTTAATAAACAATCAACTTGAAAAAGGAAATTCTTTAATAGCTAAAATTACTATCTAGTTATCACCAAACAACTATAATAACAATAAAAACACCAAGACCATAACAAAATATTATAAAAACTAATATGTTTCTAATTAACAGAAACAATAATAAAAATAACTTGATGTGGCAGAAGAATTACTTTTGTGAAGATAGAACTATTCTATTTACTCTAGTTAAATAACTACACAACAATACAACAAAACAATAGCTAACATAATAATAAATTATTATAAAATCTATCTTTTGTAGTCTAACAGAACCATATAACCACATGTGAAAATCTACAAAAAGAACTAACTAAAAATAATTAAATGACGAAAACAAATATATAAATAAAACAATATTGTTTTAGTCAAAATCCTAATTTAGATAAATCTAAAAATCAATAACTCAATGCTAATGTATAGGCCAATCAATAACAAAACACTGGTAAAAAGAATCAATCAAAAATATATTATAAATCTCAATATATTGCCAAATTAGTGATTTGAGAAAAATTAAGAAAATTCAAAATTAAGTTACTCAAATTTGATATCCAAGTGCTCCATCGGAAACTACATAAAATTTTGAAACTACAGCAAAAAGATCACTCAATTTGGAGTTGCATACTAATTGATGTGAATTTTCTAAGATTGCTACTTTTTTGAAAAAAACTGCAATACGAGATTATTGTGGAGCTCACCGGGGTTAGTCGCCGGAGTTGGAGAAGAAGAAGGAGATGAGCTCGGATCCGGTGACACAGTGACTCCCGGAGGAAAACAAGAATGGTACGCGGAAGAGGGTGTCGACGCAGAACCCGGAAACAACATGGAAAACTCGTCCTTGTCCTCGGGCACGGTGGAGAATCCACCAGAGTTTGTGAACTCCGACGAGCAATTACAGGCTGTGGGGAGGGGGAAGGAGATCCTTAGGAGGGGGAATCGGTCGAGGGGAGGGATGGCTTCGAGGAGGCGGTATTTATAGATGAGGGGAGGTGTCCGGGTGCGTACGACCACGGCGACAAAATCCGGCAACCGCGGATTCTCTGCCAAGGAAATCTCGGTCATTGATTCACGTCTTAATTGGTGAGGAAGGTGCGGGGAAGTTGCGGGGATCCATTCAGGGAAGATTGATGGCAAGGGTGAGGAGGGAAGGCATGGGGCACTGTGGGGTGGGGAATGTACGTGTTCTCTGGCTCATGTCCAGAAACGATCCAAGGTTGAAGATTATCCTGACTAGGCTCGGCCTTCGCTGTATTTGTTGGTGGGCTGGGGCAGAAGTTTTTTTTGTTTTTTTAAAAACATGAGGAACAACAAACAAAAAATGTAAATACATTTTTATATAGACATATTATATATAAAAATGACCAAAAAATATTTCCTAAAACATGAACATATTTGCAGAGCCAAACAAAAATCTCACGAAATCAGAAAATTCAAACAGTGTTGCTTTTGCAAATAAAATGCAAAGAAAACATTTTGAAAATACCTATATATTTTCAAATTCATATTTCTCCATTTTTTTATATTTAAGGGAATCATTTTACCCTATTTTCCATGTATCTTATATTTGGAGAAAAATATGTTTGAAAACCACTTTAAGAATTTCTTTTGAAACCCATTATCAAATATTTTCAAAATAGTCTTATGAGTTTTAATAAGTTCAAATATAATTCAAATGGCCCCTAGTTTTTAGCATCATATTGTTCATCTCAAGATTTTGAATTTGGGCAAGGGGATTTGAATTCATTCAAACTTTGAAATGAAATCAAGTATTACATAGATTCGAAAATAGAAAAGTTTTAGTAGTTTTCAAATTCACCTTTCAAATACTTTATTTTGAATAAGTCATGTCATCTTCTCTCATTGATATGAGTTGAATGAATCTGAATTCAAAAGTAAAGGGGGAAGTCATTTTATTCCCTCTCATTCAAAAGTTTTTTGAAGTTTCAAATTCACTCAAATTCAGTCACTCACTGAAACAATCAATTAATATAGTTAATTTAATATAACATTCCAAAATTTAGAGTTTTGGGATGTTACATGAGTATACCTGTTAGATTGTGGAAAAGGCCCCATATAATCAAAGCCCCAAACATCAAATGGTTCGATAACAAGAGTGTAATTCATAGGCATTTCCTGACGTCTACTAATATTACCAATTCTTTGACATTCATCACAGGATAAGACAAACTTACGAGCATCCTTGAAGAGAGTAGGCCAATAAACCCCAGATTGTAGTACCTTGTGTGCAGTTCTATCTCCAGCTTGATGTTCCTGTTCATGCTCACGTACACAACGTCTAATTATACCATCTACTCCTTCTTTATAAAGATGTGGGTTATCCCAAAAGTAATGCCTTAAATCATAGAAGAACTTTTTATTTTGTTGGTATGTCAAACTAGGAGGTATAAATTTAGCAACAATGTAATTGGCGTAATCAACATACCAAGGAGCATTATCTGAAGCATTCACGATAGCTAATTGTTCATCAAGAAAGCTATCATCAATAGGTAGTGGGTCATCAAGAACATTTTCTAACCTAGACAAGTTATGTTCCACAGGGTTCTCAGCATCCTTTCTATTAATGATATGCAAATCAAATTCTTGTAGCAGAAGGACCCACCTAATAAGTTTAGGTTTAGCATCTTTCTTCTCCATAAGGTATTTAATAGCAGCATGATCAGTGTGAAGAGTTACTTTGGAATCAACAATATAAGATCTAAACTTATCAAAAGCAAACACAAATGCTAAAAATTCCTTTTTAGTAGTAGCATAGTTTCTTTGAGCACTGTCTAGAGTGTTACTAGCATAATGGATAACATTTAATTTCTTATCGACTCTTTGTCCTAGAACAGCACCAACAACATAATCACTAGCATCACACATACTTTCAAAGGGTTGGTTCCAGTCGGGTGGCTGAACAAAAGGTGCGGTAATCAAGGCATTCTTAAGAATTTCAAATGCTTCTATGCAATCATCACCAAAAATAAATGGAACATATTTTTGCAAAAGGTTCGTGAGAGGCCTAGAAATCTTAGAGAAATCTTTGATAAACCTCCTATAGAAACCAGCATGACCAAGGAAACTTCTTATACCGTTGATATCCGTAGGGCACTACATTTTTTCAATAGCATCAATTTAGCTTTATCAACTTCAATACCTCTTTCGGAGATCTTATGCCCCAAGACAATACCTTCATTAACCATAAAGTGGCACTTTTCCCAATTCAAGACAAGATTAGTTTCTTCACATCTATGCAAAACTCGATCAAGGTCCATGAAAACCTCAAGAATCTTTTCACAAAATTCAGAGAATATAGCCATCATACATCTTTGAAAGGTAGCAGGTGCATTGCATAAACCAAAAGGCATACGTCTATAAGCAAATGTACCGAAAGGGCAAATAAAAGTGGTTTTTTCTTGATCCTGGCTTGAAACACGTATTTGAGAGAAACCAGAGCAACCATCTAGAAAGCAAAAATTAGTATGTTTGGATAATTTTTCTAGCATTTGATAAATAAAAGTTAAAGGGTAATGATCTTTCTTAGTAGCTTTATTTAATTTCCTAAAATCAATTACCATTCTATAATGTGTAACAATTCTTTGCAGGATTAATTCATTTTTATCATTAGGAACAAGGGTAATACCTCCCTTCTTAGGGACACAATGGATGGGACTAACCCATCTACTATCAGCAACAGGATAAATTATACCTGCCTCTAGAAGCTTTAGTACTTCTTTTGTTACCACTTCTTTCATCTTAGGGTTCAATCGTCATTGGTGATCAATAACTGGTTTGGCATCAGGGTCCATATTAATTTTATGCTGGCATAGAGTGGTACTAATGCCCTTAAGATCATCAAGAGTATAGACAATAGCAGCATGATGCTTCCTCAGAGTTTTCAATAATCTGTTTTCTTCATGCTTTGAAAGGTTAGCACTAATAATAACAGGATATATCTCTTTTTCATCAAGATAAGCATATTTCAACGTATCGGGTAATTTCTTGAGCTCAAACACGGGATCACCCTTGGGCGGAGGAGGATCCCCAAGTATTTCAACAGGTAAGTTATGTTTCAAAATAGGCTGCTGCTCAAAGAAAATTTCATTCATCTCATTCATATGCATATCATTTTCATATGCATATCATTTTCATGGTCTAGCAAATATTGTTCTAAGGGATCAGTAGGAGGCACAACAATAGAAGCGAGACCAATAATTTCATCTTTACGAGGCAATTCCTTGTCATGGGGTTGTCTACGAAATTTAGGGAAATGAAACTCATGAGACACATCCCCAAAGCTCATAGTAACTATTTCTTTTTCACACTTAATCTTATCATTAACAGTATTCAAGAAGGGTCTCCCAAATATAATGGGACAAAAATGATCTTGTGGGGAACCAAGAACAAGAAAATCAGTAGGATATCTTACTTTCTCACACAATAGTTCAACATATCTAAAAATCCCCATTGTTGCAGTAGTGTCTCTATTAGTAAGCTTAATAGTAATATCAATATCCTCTAGTTCAACTGGTGCAATATCATGCATGATTTCTTCATATAAGGAATACGGAATTGCACTTACTCTAGCACCCATATCACATAAGTCATGATAACAACGATCTCCTATTTTAACAGAAACAACAAGCATGCCAACAACTGGTCTATGTTTATGCTTAGTATCAGGTATAGCAATTCTAGCAGCTTCATCACAGAAATGAATAACATGCCCATCACTATTATCAACCAAGAGATATTTAACCATAGCAACACTAGGTTTAACTTTAATTTGTTCAGGGGGTGTAGGTGTTCTAATATAACTCTTACGAACCACAGGTGAAGGTTTAGCATGTTCCTTTATCCTAACAGGGAAAGGTGGTTTCTCAATGTAAGTAGTAGGGATAACAGGATCAACATTGTAAGTAATAATTTTATCTTCAACTTTAATAGGTTCCTCTACTTTCACTTCAATGGGAGGATGGTATTTAAACCACTTCTCCTTAGGGAGATCAACAAGAGTATAAAAAGATTCACAGAAAGAAGCTACCATCTCAGAGTCAAGTCCATATTTAGTGCTAAATTCACGAAAAGCATCGGTGTCCACGAAGGATTTAACACAATCAAACTTAAGGTTTATACCTGACTCCTTACCTTCATCGAGTTCCCAATCTTCAGATTTGCATTTAATTCTTTCCAATAAATTCCATTTGAATTCAATATCTTTCTTCATAAAAGAACCAACACAAGAAGTATTGAGCATGGATTCATCATTACGAGAAAGTCGAGCATAAAAATTCCGAATAATAATTTCTCTCGAGAGCTCATGATTGGGGCATGAATATAACATTAACTTAAGCCTCCCCCAAGCTTGATAAATTCGTTCTCCTTAACGAGGCCAAAAATTATAAATATAATTCCGATCACGATGAACTAGATGCATAGGATAGAACTTCTGATGAAATTCCATTTTCAACCGGTTGTAGCTCCGTGATCCAATATCATCACATAGCCTATACCACGTCAATGCCTTGTCCTTCAAAGATAAAGGAAAGACCTTCTTCTTGACGTGATCCTCGAGAAGACCTCAAGCTTAAATAATCCACAAACTTCATCCACATAGATTACATGCAAATCAGGATGTAGTGTTCCATCTCCTGCATAAGGATTAGCTAGCAGTTTCTCTATCATACCCAAAGGAATTTCATAATAAATATTTTCAGTAGGTTGAGGGACAAATCTTTGTGTTTCCGGTCGAGGTGAAGATACCCCGAACAAGACCCTAAAATTATTGCTTTCCATAGTAACAAGTGACAGTAAATTTCAGCACACTATATAAATTTTTCCTTACCAAGTTCCACTCACCAAAGGCGCTTCACTCCCCGGCAACGGCGCCAGAAAAGAGTCTTGATGACCCACAAGTGTAGGGGATCTATCGTAGTCCTTTCGATAAGTAAGAGCGTCGAACCCAACGAGGAGCAGAAGGAAATGACAAGCGGTTCTCAGCAAGGTATTCTCAGCAAGCACTGAAATTATCAGTAACAGATAGTTTGGTGATAGGATAATTCGTAACGGGTAGCAAGTAACAAAAGTAACAAAGGTGCAGCAAGGTAGCCCAATCCTTTTTATAGCACAAGCCTGGACAAAATCTTATATGAAGCAAAGTGCTCCCGAGGACAAATGGGAATTTATGTCAAGTTAGTTTTCATCATGCTCACTTGATTCGCGTTCGCTACTTTGATAATTTGATATGTGAGTAGACCAGTGCTTGGTTGCTGTACTTACTTGGACAAGCCTACCACTTATGATTAACCCATCTCACAAGCATCCTCAACTATTAAAGAAGAATTAAGAGAAATCTAACCATAGCATGAAACGTGTGGATCCAAATCAGCCCCTTACGAAGCAAAACATAAACTAGGGTTTAAGCTTCTGTCACTCTAGCAACCCATAATATACTTATTACTTCCCAATGCCTTCCTGTAGTCCCAAACAATGGTGAAGTGTTATGTAGTCGACGTTCACATAACACTACTAGAGGAGAGACAACATACATATCATCAAAATATCGAACAAATACCAAATTCACAGGATTACTTATAACAAGACTTATCCCATGTCCTCAGGAACAAACGTAACTACTCACAAAACATATTAATGTTCATAATCATAGGAGTATAAGTGATGATCAAGGATCTGAACATATAATCTTCCACCATGCAAACCAACTAGCATCAACTGCAAGGAGTAATCAACACTACTAGCAACCCACAAGTACCAATCTGAGCTTTTGAGACAAAGATCGGATACGAGAGATGAACTAGGGTTTGGAGAGGAGATGGTGCTGGTGAAGGTGTTTATGGATATTGACCCCCTCTCGATGAGAGGATCGTTGGTGATGACGAGGACTTCGATTTCCCCCTCCTGGAGGGAAGTTTCACCAGCAAGATCGCCCTGCCAGAGCTCTAGATTGGTTCTGCCCAAGTT
This sequence comes from Hordeum marinum, assembly GCA_022496015.1. Classification (NCBI taxonomy): domain Eukaryota; kingdom Viridiplantae; phylum Streptophyta; class Magnoliopsida; order Poales; family Poaceae; genus Hordeum; species Hordeum marinum. The sequence continues at coordinate 203,920,665 of CM039675.1, read as the reverse complement.
CCACCTCGAGATTGTGACGCTTCGTCCTGACTTATGATTTTTTCCTCGACAAAACCCTCTATATAACAGAAGATGGGCACCGGAGGGCTTCCAGGTGGGCCATAAGCTCGCTAGCCGCGGCCAGGGGGGTGTCCGCGGCCAGCAGGCTTGTGTCTCCCTAGTGGGCCTCCTGATGTATTTCTTTCGCCCAGTATTTTTTATATATATTCTAGAATAGTTCTCCGTAGATTTTCAGGACTTTTGGAGTTGCGTAGAATAGGTATCTCAGATTTGTTCCTTTTCTAGACTAGAATTCCAGCGGCCAACATTCTCCCTCTTCGTGTAAACCTTGTAAACTAAGAGAGAAAAGGCATAAGTATTGTACCAAAATGTGTAATAACAACACATAATGCAATAAATATCAATATAAAACCATGATGCAAAATGGACGTATCAGCTGCTCATGTAGTCCTTCCTCGAGCGCGGACTTCTCTTCCTGAAGGACCTTCAAGCAGGACTCCGCCTCATCGTGGAGCCCTTCTGCAGACACCGCGTCGGCTAGTGCCACCTCGAGGGTTGCTTTGGCTGACATGGCCTCCTTCTCGCTCTTCGCTATGACAGCCTTGGCGTTGGACCGGGGCCACCCGAAGAGGATCCCCAGTAGCCCGCTTGCGAGGCGATCATCAACACTTGCGAGGGCATCCCGAACTTTATCTAGGACGTTGAGGCCGCGCAACGAGGGCACCAAGGCCTCCACCAAAGGAGTCTGAGATAGTAGGTTTGAAAATGTCGATGAACTCCGTGCTCTTGTGCTTCAAGATGAGAGACTCCTCAACACACAATCACTCTCCCACATATTTGGCTTGGTGGAAGAGGTTGATTGGGTGGAAAGCAACTTGGGGAGGGTAGAGGTCAAGATTCATATGGTAGGAATGGAATGGCATGATCTCAACACATGAGTAGGTGGCTCTCTGTCAGAAAATTAGTAGGAAGGAGTGGGGAACTGTTCTGAGTGCTTCTCTTGCGAGTGAGTGGTGGTGGAGGGGTATATATAGGCATCTCCAAAAATACAACCGTTACACATAATAAGTGAGATTCGGTGGAACCAATGTGTAAATCTCGGTTTTAAAGAGTTGCCTCAAAGGTATCAACTTTGGAATCTCAGTGAGGTCGATACATAAATGTCGATTGCACCGATAAGGTGACCAACAATCAGATTGCCAGACTCGGTGACGCTGATTCACATAACTCAGTGGGACCGGTTTTTTAAACTTACGTAACAGGAAGTTGGCAACCCAAACTCGGTGGCACCAAAGTGGAATCGGTTGCACCAAAATGCTATGGTTTGGCTGAGTCTGTCTGAGATCGGGAATCGGTGGCACCGAGTTGAAAGTGTTGGTTGCACCGATTTTGAGTATTTGTCTTTGGACAGACTTTTGTGGAAGATCTTGTTGGTGTATGTGGTGACTATCACTTGTGCATGTATGAGCATATTGTTCACGAGCAAAACCTTACCCCCTTTTAATAGTATTGGCTTTCCTATGTACTCAACGTGATTTCTCACAAAAGGTAAAATGTAGAGTCCTTTGCTTGGAGCTTTGCCCATGCTATTACTTCTCCTTCTTCTCCGTGGGGATACTCTCCACACTCCTTAGCCAACTGTCTCTCTCCATGGACTTTATCTGAAATACAGTAGATGAAAGTATTAGTCCAAGAGACAATGTATGTTTTCATGAATTATCAAAACCACAAAGGGAGCACATTGTGCTTTCAATCTCTCCCCTTTGGGTAATTCATGACAACATACAATCAAAGCTTCAAATAAAGATATGCATGTATATAATGAAGACTTTGAGAGACGCATGACTTAGACTTGCTCGCCCCTAAATGTGTGCAATCCCTTTAAAGGATAGTTGCTTTGGAATGCATGGACACACAAGTAGTAGAAGGGATATGATAAGTCATGTGTATCTTTGTCATATGCATCAAATATATCTTAATGAGATGTTTCCTCGATCAAGACTTCACTCTTGCAAATAGTATGTGCAAGAAGCAAGAGATCATCTTAATCGAAGATATGATGCATATAGTTACCTTGAGTTCTTGAGCATTCTAGCAGTCGAAATACACTTGAGAAAACAATGTTATGAAACCCAAGAGTATTCTACGAATCAAAAGCAATAGAACTCAAAAGTACCAAGATATGCAGAACATATAGAGGGTACTATTCCTTAAAGTTTATATGTCTCCAATATCATTTAGAAGTTTCTCCTTAGATATGAAAATGGTAGGACTTCCTCTCCCTATGAATCTTATATAGATATTGGGATTGGATAAGGTGAGAAAATTCTAACAAGAAAAATCAAAGAAAATTTTCTCCCCTACTTTGGTATTCTCTCCTTGCTTATATAAGTATAGACTTTTGATGTTCTTCTCTCACCCTAAATTATATCTCCCCGTTCCATAAGCATGTATCTCCCTCTTTAGCTTTGAAGATTTGTGTGTTCTCCACCTTTGGCATTAATTGCCAAAAAGGTCATATAAAGGATCCGACACAGGGATCATTGATTAAGAAGGGATCCTTGAGAACAAGGGTCATAGAAATTAGGACTCATAGGATATGAAAATCATGAGAAAAATGACGGAAACATTGATAAGAATTTTTCTCCCTTTGGCTAAACTCAGAATTTGCAGGACTTCTCCTCCTCTGAGTTAGGGATCCTTGAATGTATTTCTCCCCCCTTTTTTATAATTATAAGGGATCATCGAAGGATTGAGAAATCATAGAAGGAACACAAAGATTTATAGATATCAACACAAGCTGGAAAAAATAGAAAGTCGGTGGCTCCGAGACAAATTTGTCGATGGTACCGATATAATGTTATGCAACTCATGTGCTGAATCGGTAAAACCGAGTTCTTTGAGTCGGAGGCTCCGAGGCATTAGACAGAAACTTCGATCAATTTCAAAATTTGCCAAGTATGTGAAAATTGATCAAGAGACAAAGCTGTAAATAAAAATCAACCAGGGAAGAAAAACAAATGATTTGTACCAATTGTGGATAAATTACAAAGAGATATCAACTAGAGAAGATTTTAATGGTTCAAGAAATTTTGCAATAGAGAATGAATGAAACAAGATTATTAACTAGATGATGGGTGGTGACTAGGTCACCTATATTATAGTATATTCACTTAGGGCCAAGGAAGAATACTCGATCATAGGTCACACTCATTGTTAATGTCCAAATGGGGTTACAATGTTTTGATTAAGCATTTTAATGTCTTCATATCTCTTGAGTTGCTTTATCTCATGACTTGGAGTAAAGCTATATCAAGGATATGAGTACATACCTTTGAGTGATGCTGATGACGAAGCTTGTAGGTGAACTTGATGAGGATGCTCGAAGTTGATGAAGGTCATCTTGAGTTGGGAGCAATCCTTGTTGTTTTCATTCACTTTTCACCTACAAAGGTTAGTCACACAAGGAAAGAGATAATATATCCAAATGACATGATACCAATTGAGATTTTGCAATTGAGAAATATATGTCAAGGATATGTTTTGTTGTCTTCTTCCATCCATCATCAAAGCGAGGATGTGGATACTTGGTCAAGACAGGACTCCTTAAGATATGAGTTGATGGCAATCTTGTGGAGTGTTGTTCTTCCAAGTACATACAAAAGGGTTAGATGCAAGACAAGGGAGCATAGAATTCCAAACTATATGATATTCATGGTAATAGTATGGAATTAACAATGATGCTCATCCCCTTGCATGCATACGATTGAGCTTAGATCAAGTTTGAAGCATCAATGATGTTCAACTCACTCCTCAAATGACAAAACACTTTTTCATCAAGTGGCTTAGTAAAGATATCGACCAATTTCTTGTTAGTATGAACATGTTTAAGATTAATATCTCCTTTGGCAACATGATCACGAATGAAATGATGTAGAACTTGAATATGCTTGGTTCGAGAATGTTGCATAGGATTATGACCAATCTTAATAGCACTTCCATTGTCACGAAGTAATGGCAAAGTTTTAACATGGATTCCATAATCTTTAAGCATTTGTGTCATCCATAATAATTGCGCACAACATGTTCCAGCAGCAATATATTCAGCTTCTCCAGTAGATAGAGATACCTAGTTTTGTTTCTTGGAGGACCAAGACACAAGAGATCTACCTAGAAATTGACATGTACCAGAGGTGGATTTTCTATCAACCTTGTCACTGGCATAGTACAAGTCGGAGTAGACAACAAGATTAAAAGAAGACCCTTGGGATACCAAATGCCAAAGTATGGTGTATGTATCAAATATCTCACAATGTGTTTCACAGCCTTAAGATGACATTCTTTAGGTGCATCTTGATATCTAGCACACATGCAAACACTAAGCAATATATCGGGATGGGAGGCACACATATAAAGCAATGAACCAATCATTGATCGATAAACTTTTTGATCAACCGGTTCACCCTCCTTAGTGAGATCCTCGTGTCCACTAGTGGGCATGGGAGTTTTCATACCTTTGCACTCTTGCATGTTGAACTTCTTGATTAAGTCCTTGGTGTACTTGGTTTGGGAGATGAACGTACCTTCTCTCGTTTGCTTGATTTGTAGACCAAGTAAGAATTTCAGCTCATACATCATAGACATCTCATACTTGTCTGACGTCAACCTTCCAAACGTCTTACTAAATTGTGGGTTAGTAGATCAAAAGATAATATTATCCACATAAATTTGGCACACAAATAATTCACCATTAACTCTCTTTGTGAATAAGGTTGCATTATTTTTTCTAATTTCAAATCCTTTTTCAATGAGAAACTTTGTTAGGCAATTATACCAAGCACGAGGATCTTGCTTAATAACATATAAAGCTTTGTGAAGTTTGTAAACGTGGTCAGGTTTCTTAGGATTTGCAAAACTAGTTGGTTTCTTAACATAAACCTCTTCTTCAATCTCACCATTTAGAAATGCACTTTTAATATCCATTTGGTAAAGCATGATATCATGGTGATTAGCATAAGCAAGAAGAATTCGAATAGCTTCTAATCTAGCGACGGGGGCATAGGTTTCACTGTAGTCCTTACCTTCGACTTGTGTATATCCTTGGGCTATGAGGCGATCCTTGGTATGAACGACTTGACCGTCTTCATCTTGCTTGTTCCCAAATACCCATTTCATGCCGATGATGTTTTGCTCATCCTTGGGATTCTCCACGAGTGTCTCCTTTCAAAGTTGTGAATCTCTTCATGCATAGCGTTCACCCAATCCTCATCTTCAAGAGCTTGTTCAACCTTCAGGGGTTCAATGCTACAGATGAAAGAATAATGCTCACAAAAGTTAGCCAAGCGAGTTTTAGACCGAGTGATCCTCCCTGTTTGTATGTAACCAAATATTTGGTTTAGGGGATGGTTCTTGGTCACTTGAGCTTGAACTCGGGGTAGCTTAGGCTTGTTAGGTGGTGCAGCTTCTTCTTCATCATAATCTCCTTCATCTTCGTTGTTGTCAACGTGGTCATCTCCTTGAGGTTGTGGTGAAGTAGGTTGTGGTGGATCTTCATGATGTACTTCCTCCTCCTCTTCATCTTGTCGTGTACCGCTTGTGGATGCTTCCATATCATATTGTCAGTGGCTTTGATCCGAAGTAGGAGCTTCCACATCAATTGATGAAGTGCTTTCCTTCATCTCCATGGGACGAATCTTGCTGATGGGGAAGTCTTGGATAGCTTGTGAAGGATCTTTATCACCTACATCATTTGGTAATTGTTTGGCTTGCGAACCATTAGACTCATCAAACTTCACATCTACCGTCTCTTCAACTTTTTGAGTTAAGTTGTTGTAGACACGGTAGGTGTGAGAGTTCGATCCATCACCAAGTAGGAAAGCGGTGAGAAGCTCGTATGCCTTTTTATCGAGAAGCTTGTGGCATGACATGCTGTTTCCACGGCTTCTGCCCAAAAGTGTCTTGGCGTCTTGTATTCGTCAAGCATCATTCTTCCCATATCAATGAGGGTTCGGTTCTTTCTCTCAACAACTCCATTTTTTTGAGGTATGTACGTAGCTGAGAACTCATGTGAAATACCCTCTTCGTCAAGAAAGGTATCCACATGGGTGTTCTTGAACCTTCTTGATCTTCACTTCAAATTGATTTTGCGCTTTGCATGCAAAGTTCTTGAAGATCTTTTGTACGTGTGACTTATCATCAAGAAAGAATACCCACGTAAATCTAGAAAAATCATCAACTACAACTAGACCATAAGAGTTTCCACCAAGACTCTTGTAAGAATTGGGACCGAAGAGATCCATATGAAGTAACTCGAGTGGTCTCCTAGTGGTCATGATCTTCTTTACTGAATGACTTTCACCTACTTGCTTTCCTGCTTGATAAGCGCTACAAAGTATATCTTTGTCAAAGATAACATCTTTAACACCAAGAATATGACCGCCTTGATAAGCTTATCTAGATTGCACATGCCTACATGTCCTAACCTTCTATGCCATAGGCAACCGTTAAAAGATTTTCCAATGAGACAAGTACAAGGTTGGGCCTTTTTAGTGAAATCAACAATGTATAGATCAACAATACCGATAAAGACAATTTTATGGTTATCAAATCGAAACACTTGGCAATCTACTTTGGTAAATACCACATTGAAACCGAAGTCTGCTAGTCTAGATACGAAAAGAAGATTGTAGCCAAGGGATTCAACAAGCATCATATTTTGAATGGAGCTATCATGAGATATGGCCACCTTACCAAGCCCAAGTACCTTACCCTTAGAGTTGTCTCCAAAGGTCATGTACCTTCGAGGACCTTGATTAGGCATGATCTCTTGGAACATGTCTTTATCGCCAGTCATGTGATCCGTGCATCCACTGTCGAGAATCCACTCTTTTCCACTGGACATGTAATCCTTGAAGTTTGCCATTAGACTTAGATTCCTCATGATCTTTTCATGCTCGATGTCGAACAACTCATCTTCATCATAGTGGCCATGTTCTTCATTGTCATCATTTTGTGGAATCTCCTTGTCATAGAAACCAAGAGATTCATTAGAATCATAACCATGAAAATGTTCAAGTTTATGAATGTGAATGGTTTTAATAATAATATTGTTGATATTAGTGATGTCTCCTTTAGCACGCATAAGATCAGAGAGCTCAAATAGGCATTTATGAAAGTTTGAATTACTAGGCTTCATTTCGTGAAAAGCAATAGTTTATGAAGAATTTCATCAAGATTACCTAATGAAAGATTTGGATATCGTTTCTCCAAATCAATCCACAAAGTATAAGCACATGCAAAGTTCCTCAATTGAGAAAGCACGAATCTTGGTAAGCCTCTAACAATAAGAGTGACAGTTCTAAGGTTACCAAGCATGTCAATTTCCTCTTCATGTATGGGATGCAATTCATCAACGGGGAACACATAGGGATGTTAAATATGTTTTCTCAAATGGAATTTAGCAATAGATCAATCATGGCATCTGTCGACTATAATACTCTCCATCAAGAATGGGCACTCTACAATACAAACTCTCCACACTACACACATCCATCTTCCTTGACGGTGTTGAAACAGCAGCAATGGAGACCAATGCTCTAATACCAATTGCGGGATCACTAGAAGTGTATTTCTAGAGGGGGGGGGGTGAATAGACTACTAGCAGGAATTTAAAACTACCACAAGCATAAGTTCAAGGATGGGCAGTTTTAGCATATATATGAAGTCTAGAAGACCCTACACATGCAAGTCATCAAGTATAACCACGAAAAGTAAAGACATTGGACATGAACGTAAGGAGTAGAGATAGAGAGATCAAACACATGAGGGACACAAAGATATTTCCTATGATTCTGATAGATGGTGCTATCGTACGTCCATGTTCATGGAGTCTTCAACCCACGGAGGGTAACAGTCGCGAGAGTCCATGGAGGGTTCTACCCATGGAGGGTTCCACAAAGAAGCAACCTTGACTATACCATCAGAGCTTATGTCCACAAGGACTAGCCTAACTCGGGGTAGATATTCACGAAGTAGGCGATCTCTTTGCACTTACAAACTTCTTTGTTCACTCCACAACATGAGGTGGAGGCTCCCAAGCGACACCTAACCAATCTAGGAGGCACCACCCTCCAAAAGGTAATAGGCTCAAAAATGTCGATGAACTCCTTGTGCTTGTGCTTCAAGACGATAGACTCCTCAACACACAATCACTCTCTCATAGATTTGGCTTGGTGGAAGAGGTTGATTGGGTGGAAAGCAACTTGGGGAGGCTAGAGATCAAGATTCATATGTTAGGAATGGAATGCCATTATCTCAACACATGAGTAGGTTGCTCTCTCTCAGAAAATTAGTAGGGATGAGTGGGGAACTGTTCTGAGTGCTTCTGTTGTGAGTGAGTGGTGGTGGAGGGGTATATATAGGAATCTCCAAAAATCCAACCGTTACACCTAATAAGTGAGACCCAGTGGAACCGATGTGTAAATCTCGGTTGTACCCAGTTGCCTCAAAGATAGCAACTTTTGAATCTCAATGAGACCAATACATAAATCTCAGTTACACTGATAAGGTGACCAACAGTCAGATTGCCAGACTCGGTGACACCGATTCACAAATCTCGGTGGGACCGCTTTTGTAAACTTGCGTAACAGGAAGTTGACAACCCAAACTCGGTGGCACTAAAGTGGAATTGGTTGGACCAAAATGCTAACATTTGGCTTAGTCTGTCTAAGACTGGGAATCGGTGGCACCGAGTGGAAAGTGTTTGTTGCACCGAGTTTTAGTATTTGGCTTTGGACAGACTTTTGTGGAAGAGCTTGCGGGTGTATGTGGTGACTATCACTTGTGCACGTATGAGCATATTGTTCACCAACAAAACCTTACCCCCTTTAATAGTATTGGCTTTCCTATGGACTCAAAGTGATTTCTCACAAAAGGTAAAATGTAGAGTCCTTTGCTTGGAGCTTTGCCAATGCTATTCCTTCTCCTTCTTCATGGGGATACTCTCCACACTCCTTAGCCAACCTTCTCTCTCTATGGACTTTATCTGAAATACACTAGATGAAAGTATTAGTCCAAGAAACAATGTGTTGGTGATATTCACCTAGGATGAGACCCGCCCAGGTGGGGCTGGGTCATGCGGTTGGCAGCTTACGATACCTCCAGGAGGAAAGCATAACCGGTGGGCTGGAGGGCCTAGAGCCTGAAGGCCGGATGTAACCCGGTGGACATAAGCCGCGGGAGAGACGTGTTAGATAAGACATGTTTAGTTAGAGGTGAGGTCGGTCGTTAAGTTTAACCCGAGCCAAACTCTTGTACGCCCAGGGCCTTGACCCGTGCATATAAGGGTGGCTTACTTGGGCAGCTTAGGCCACAAAAGAATTGATCGAGAGCTAGGTCAAGCAAAATCGCTCCCTTGTAATCGATACACAATAAATACACCACAAAGTAGGAAGTAGGCTTTTACCTCTTTTCGAGGGGCCGAACCTGGGTAAACCCTTGTCTCTCGATTCCGATCAACCATTTCGAGTTCACCGCCTTAGCAATGGCCTCGAACCTAAGTCCGTTGACCCAAACATCTGTCGTGACAAATCCATGACAGTTGGCACCCACCATGGGGCTAGCGCTCGATGGTGTAAGGTTCTTGAAGGGATCTCCCCCAGGGATCGAGGGATACGTCATTGGCAGGATGACCAAGAGTCTCCATGGCAAGCTCTACAACGACGATGCCGGCTGGGGCCTTGAGGACGACTCAATCAAGTATGGTCATCGGGTCCCCTTTGGCAGAATTCACATCTTCATCGGCAAGATCGGTGGATCAGAACCCGGGCCGGACATCTGCACCGACCTCGTCAAGCCGGCCTGAAGCATGTCTTCGTCGGATTTAACCAAGGCAGGGAGCTTGAAGGCTCTATGTCAGGGGAAGGAACTCTCATCTTCTTAGAGAATAGATCCTCCAACGGAGGGACGGAATCAATCTATCAGCTCCACAACATCGGGCTTTGGGGCTATGAGGAGCATTACCCTGTGTCGGAGTATCATGAGCCGGAGGAGTATGAGCCGTCAAGCCATGGCACCGTCTTCATGGCGGGGTCAGCACCGGCTCATAATACCACAACTGCTGGTACGGCCGGATCTGGAGCGGGCAAGCCATTGGCTCAAGTTCTTTTGGAACTGATGGATGAGCATACAACCCTGATGGAAACAGAGGTAACCATTGAAAACCAAGCGTTCCGTAACACAGAGATCACAAGGTTGATGGTCTAGATGGCAGGAGTCCAACACGAGATCAATGAGATGAAGGCTCAGATGGACGCTGACTCAGAGTTAGGGCAGAGGCTTTTCAATTAGAGCTAGAGCAGTAGTCTACAGCGGCGGTTCACCGGATGAGGCACCAGTCTTGTTTGCCACAGCAATATGAAGCCAGAAATCTTTTTAATATGCCATGGATGGGACGGAATATGCCTTTGACCGTAACTCGGATGGCAGAAGTACCTGGAAGCCGGGTGGCGGTTCAGCGTCAACAGCCAGACCCGCCCCGTCCCAACCGGACCCCACTGCAGCCTTTTCTGACCCCACCGGGTCATTATTCTAAACCGACGGAGAACATGGTGGCAGCGGTGACTAGGCTTGGTACAATCCCTATGCATGAGGCACCTTTTGCAAAGGAAGTGCGGAACGCCATTGGATACTTGCAGACGAGGGTGGCCCAGTAGGAGAAATATACTTACAGCCGGAGTCGCGTGCATTCAACCCCTATACCAAGTCACATCTACAGCCGGTGTTATGAGTCACCAGCGGTTTCCAGTAGTGATCAACATCGAAAGCCGCCAAGGGATGATTAGCCGGTTTGTGATGCTCAGGCGTTGGTGCATCGGGCAAGGGCCCAGCGAGTGGTGGCGGCTATGGCATCTACGATGGCTTATCAGGAACTGTTGGGACCCCGACTCAGAAGTCGTGATCATCGAATGCACGTGTATAGGGATCCCAGAGATCAATGCTCACTGAACACTAATCTCGTAGTCACACTCTGGGTCTTCCTCTTTCTCATCATCCGAATGGGCATCATTCTTGGTCGAAGGGGTCGGGGAACAAGGAAGTCCATCCCGACGGCGCTTCGTCGGCGGATCGGTGAAGAGCTCAGGGTACTCCTTCGTACTCATGCAATGACGCCATGTAGGTGCATCTCTATCTGGGGGTACTCCTCCCGTAGGGGCTCCATCCTTCTTGATCTTGTCTGGCCTCATCATGGCTTGCCGAAGTAGCTCCGGGGTGTGGTGAAGTTCCTCACGGAGCTTCACAGACTCCTTAATCAAGTGGTGAACCAGACTATTGGCAGAGAGGCTGAAGTAGGTCTGGAACCTGAGTGATGTGCCATTCTCCTGGGACAGAACCAATGTCCAACTCTTGCCAAGATCATCCTTTCTGAAGGGAAGGTAGTAAGTAGCCGACTCGTCAGCCATCTCTGGAATGGTATCCCAAAGGTGTAGGAGTGCCTTGAGTGCAGCTGATTCAACTACAAGTACTAAGGTCTCCATCTGTGGTCCTTCAAAGAACCAACTGGTCGGGGAGTCGTTTGCCTTCACGAGCACATCCACGTGGTACTCCTTCATGAAGACATCGACTCAGTTCTCGGGGTAGAGGAAAACGGGTTGTCGGTGAAACTGGCACTTCTCCAGGCTATCCCCAAGGAGTAAGGGGAAGTCGGATGTTAGGAAGGCTTCGGTTATGACGACCATCTACAAAGGTTTCAAGAGAGGAGAGTCTGTAGAGTGTTGTGTGAAGAATTGAAGAGGTAAACAGTACAAAATTCCTAAGTATAGGTGCTAGGTGTAGTTTTGAAAGTGGTTTCATCCTAACTAACGTCCATGCTAACTAAGGGCTTCCTACAGTCAGGATGGCTCTGATACCAACTCTGTGGGGACCCCGACTCATAAGTCGTGATCACCAAATGCATGTGTATAGTGATCCTAGAGATGAATGCTCACTAAAGACACATAGGCTGAATAAAAAGAGTCTTACATCCAAATTTAGCGTCTTACACAAATAAAGACCATGAAGGTCCAGTCTTATATAGATAGGCTCGCAAGGGCCAAACACTTAAACATTCAAGTAGCGGAAATCTTGGTTGAAAGCGTGAACCCATGCCATCTGCCTTAAACCTACAGGCATTCAGACTGGGAAGCGTCCTAGTTTGCGTGTCGTCACCAATGAATTCTTCATCGTACTCCCGTTCTTCCATGCCTGGCCAATTAAATAACTAGTGGCAAGCATATGAGTACTTTGAATGTACTCGCAAGCAACCCATGTTGTGGAACAAGGTATAACAATGCATGATATAGCACTAATAGGTATTTTGCAGAAAGCTAATTTTGAATGCAATGACATGATCAAGTAACTAGATAAGCATGCATTAACAATTGGTAGATATCCATATGAACAAGTTATAGATATCATCATGAATAGGGGTTGAACATCTCATGCTCAATCATCACGTCAGGTCATCTGACTTATCTTAAGTGTCATCTCTGTGTCATCCACACACTCCCATGCACACCAAGTTTTTAGGAAACATCTGGATGTGGCTTAAGCAGCACCACCCAAATGTCCTTGACCGTGGACATGGCTATTAGAATAGTTTTACACTCTGTAGAGGTTGCACACTTTACCCACAGGACTTGGGGGAACTTCCGTGTCATCCACGACTCGCGGTATATGGCATACCCGAGGTAAGAACACGAACAATGCCTTTCCCCTGGCGATACTAAACAAAGAGTCCACTCGATTGGTACCCAGCCCACATGATGTACATCACTCGTAGCATCCATGTCGGGACCAACGGTGTGCCCGGTGCATGTGAAGACAACGCATGATCGTCCATACCGGCACGACCCTGTATTAAGAGTGACCATGCCACTACCGCCACTAGTAATGCGGGCCCTTTGCCAGTACCCACCAAAGTAATCAACAGAGCCCCATATCATAAGGGGTATCGTGGTTGTGCATGTAAGGATGGGATGGTCGAAAAATCTTAAACCCTCCATTTTTCGAAAACACACACACTCACTTCCTCCGGTGCACCACTTCTTTCTCAAGTGGTCACCCAACTCATCATCATCTCCCTCGGGCATTAGTGGCTCCCGGTGGGGTTTTTGAAAAGTCTTTGAAATCATTGCCTTATCTCCATCACCATGCATAGTCCCAATCCCACTTGCGTAGCATCTACTAGCATCCTATCTACACCCACCCACACAACCCTCATAAGGAGGTAGGGTCACATCACATGATCAAATATAATGAAAGTAAAATGTTGTGTGACATGCAAATAAAATGGTTTCTTAACATGGTCAAAGGGGTACTTGCCTATCTCAACAAAGTCTTTGGGGTCTTCGAAGTCTTTGGGTCCAACTTCCTCGTCAACAGCGCAATATATTGTCGCGACAAATAGCGATAAAAATAAGCATCACCCAATAACAGAGCACATAAAGCTACTATTAAAATGCTACCCTATTCAGATAAATACTAAAGACTATAATAAAAATATCTTCTAGGGTTTTTTCTATGAAAAACATTTTTGAAAACTAATAAAGAGATGCAAAAAGATGCCAAAAATAGATTTTAAAATAAAACTGTGTATAAAAAGTTTTCAATATTTTTCACAAATGGAACTATTCAATTCTATGGAATATTCTAGGGTTTATGGTGGAAACATATTGGGCTTTGGATTTTTATGTAGGTCTGTGGAATTTTTGGCAATCAAACAAAAAAATAAAAATAAAAGGGGGTCCTATGCCCTGGGCCAAATTTGGGCCAACCGGCCAGGGCGGCCCAGCTATAGTGCGGGCGCGCGCGGCCAGGTTTGAACCTGATGCGTGGGCCCCGGCGTCAGCGAGAGAGCGGGAGAGGGAGATCGGTGTGGGGTTGACAGGGGGGACCCACCTATCATCTCCCACCTTTGGACAGGGGGCGGCGAAGCTCACCGACAGTGAAGGAGGGCACGACAAGGGAATCTGAGGGCGGGGTTGGACTCAGGAGGCTGCCGCCGTTTCGGAGGTGCCAGAGATGGTCGACGAGGAGGCGCAGGTCGCCAGCGACGAGGTCGTGCGGTGGAGGAGCTTCGGGCAGAGTAGCCGAAGATGAGGAAGTGTCGGAGGGGCTCTATACCTGGAGATCGATAGTGGCGATGTCGCAGAGGGATTCGGCTCAATCCTGAGCGCTCAAACATGGGAAGGTCGAGCTAGGCTCCAGGAGGGCGAGTGGAAGGGAGAGGAGGGATTTGGAGGGGAGAACGGGATGCTTGGAGGCCCTTTTATAGGCGCCCGGTGGTCCATCGAGCTCTGGTGTGCCGGCAAGCTCGGGGCCGAGGCCAGGGTCATGTAGAGGGGGTGAGGACGTGCCTGCCGTGTTCCTGGGGCTGGTCTAGATCCGCGGGAGGGAAGAGAGAGTTAAACTTGGGAGCTGATGTATGTGTTTCTCTCAAAGGTTGCAACAAAGTTTCGACTCATCTTGTTACAAGTTAAGCCAACACCTGGGGGGCTACATATGGCGTTTTGAGGTAAGGAAGTTCCAGCTCATCTTCCTACAAGTTAAGCCAGCGCTTGGGGGCTACACCCGTCGATTTTTTCTTCCATTGAAATTCCAGCTCATCATTATCATCATGACCTGGACTTGGGGGCTACACTTGGATCCAATTTTCATGTAAGTACCCAGGCGGGCTGAAGCCGCGGAGGAGGTGATCAATGAATATGGCAACTTCCCCTTCCTTAGGGGCAGGTGTGATTTCTGACCCAGGAACCCGCCAATGAATGACATCCTAAGACAGCAAGGAACCAGTCTCTACGAATTCAAGCAGAAGTTGTTCGGTGACTCCGGAGCCAATCCAGTCACAGGATGATGGTGCTCTTGACATAGTGGGGGGGGTCAAGCTGTGAGAAAGTACAAAGTATGGCGGATTAAAAAAAGGCCACGGAATCAAGATGGCTATGGTTAACTGGATGGTGAGGAGCTAAGCTGCCAGTGAATTTTATCAGAGAGTCGACAACTCGATGACGGGTTAGATGGACAAGACAATGCCAGGAATATTGCTAAGTGTGAGTAAACATGTTTCATATGTTGCGACCGTGGCTACAAGATCTACCAGCGAGGATAAATGAAAATATATTCAAGACCTAAAAACAACAGTGCAAGACTAGGTGCTTAGCTCGTGCGCTGCTCATGATGTGCAGTCTATAGCGAGCAGATCTTGGCGGTCGAGCGGGCGGCTGCAATGGATAATCAGTATTATGTGATTTAAAGAGAAGCTTGGCAATCTACATTATGAATAATAATCTAACAAACAGCAAAGAGCACTAATGAGGAACCAATGAACTCGGGGAGATTCTAAGCAAGGGCTGAGAGAGGTACCTTGTGGATGCGGATGCGCGTGCGAAGCTCTGAACTGAATCAGGTTGGTGAAGCGGCAGGCGTTGAGGACGACGGTGAGGTCTAGTCGGTGCGACGGAGCTCCGGAGGAGGGAGCGTCTGGAGGAATAAGAAGAAGACATTGGTAGCGGAGAAAAGAAAAGGGTCCTTTCGTGTCCCTATTTATGAGATGCGATGGCAAACAGTGCGTGCGAGAATTGAGGAGGCGTAGTGATGATTCACCGAAGGGGACGCCTTGATTTTCGGGCCGACTGTTTAATGAGAAGAATCTGTTGTGAATGTTACAGAATCTTTTCGATATATTCAAGATGACGTCATGGTGGGTTATGAATTTTCTTTTTCAGGTAATAAAAATGAGAGACTCGGCAACCAAAAGACTTGAAGATTGACATGTACTTGTTCAAATCAATTTGGGGCCTAATGTTGGGGATATACACCCAGGATGAGACCCACCTAGATGGGGCTAGGTCATGTGGTTGGCGGTTTACGATAACTCCAGGAGGAAAGCATAACTGGTGGGTGGAGGGCCCAGAGCCAGAAGGCCGGATGTAACCCGGTGGGATTAAGCCACCGGGAGAGACTTGTTAGATAACGCATGTTTAGGTAGAGGTGAGGTCGGTTGTTAAGTTTAACACGACCCAGACTCTTGTAAGCCCAAGGCCTTGACCCGTGTATATAAGGGTGGCTTACCTGGGTGGCTTAGGCCACGAAACAATTGATCGAGAGCTAGGTTAAGTGAAATTGCTCCCTTTTAATTGATACACAATCAATACAACACAAAGCAGGACGTAGGCTTTTACATCTTTCAGAGGGGCCGAACCTGGGTAAATCCTCATCTCTCGATTCCGATCAACCCCTTCGAGTTCACCGCCTTAGTGATGGCCTCGAACCAAAGTCTGTTTACCCGGACATCTGCCGTGACAATTCCACGACACAATGTATGTTGTCATGAATTATGAAAACTACCAAGGGAGCACATTGTGCTTTCACAGGGGGCAGCACTCCTGCCGGAGGGATAGCCATGGCCGCGGCCTTGCCTGCCTGGCCCGCAGGCTGCGACTTAGACAGGGGCGAGCCCGGCACCTCGACCACCATGCCTGCTAGGGCAGGGTGCACATAAGGAGACTCGGCTCCTCGTTTCTTGGGGGTCAACAAGCAGGCGGATTGCAAGGCCCCGGGGGGAAGCACGAGCCCCCTCGGGACCATGGCGGGACGCGGAGAACCCCGGTCCAAAACTTCACGAGCATCATCATCGTCCTCAAGGTCGCGTAGGAGCATGCTCTATGACAGTGGGGCGCCTCGGTCGGGTCTCCGTCCGACGTCTTCGTCAAATCCTTCCTGCCTGAGGTGTCACCAAAGAACATCGTCACCGGAGAGCCAAGGCCCTCAACTGGGGAGAGCCCTAGTTCATCGAAGGGGGGCATCTTGGCAACCAAAGCGGCTACATCATCGCGATGGTATAATGGGTCGCAGCCCTAAGGGAGATCATCGGGGTCACCGTTAGCAGGGTTGCCACAACCCTGTTCAACTCCTCGGAAGTTATGCACGCGGACCGAAGCCTGAGGTTGTCACCGCTGCCCTGATAGTACCACAGGGCTTAGAGTGGGACTAGAGGGGCGACAGGCGCTCCGACAAGAACTCCTTCACTATCATCCCCCCAGTCAGCTTCCAGGCATAGATGTCGTGGGAGATCCGCTCTAGGACGGGCTTAGCCCAGGCGTCAGAAAGCTTCATGGAGCCCCACGTAGGAGTCTTCTCCTGTAGCCCCTTCGGCAGTTCGAAAGAGGAGTTAGGGCTCACAGGATCCATGAAGACCGAACGGTGCCGGAAGTTCTCCATCTTCTTCCCGACCTTTAAGAGCATGTTGCAACTCTGGACCCCAATGAAGGAGACGCATGCCAACCCTTGGGCTCCGTCGTGTATGCGCAAGCTGAGGAAATGACGGAAGAGGGCCACCGAAGGCTTCATGCCCACGAAGGTGAAAACAGATAAGAGCAGGATAGAGTAGGACTGGAAGCGAAGCGCCTGGATCCCGTAGTGGTCGAGGATGGCGATGAAGAATGCGGAGAAAGGCGGGACGAGGCCTGCAAAGATGCTATGGAGGACGAAGGGGTAGGCTGACTCGGATGAGGGACACATCTCCAAGGAGCCACCCCATATCAAGGTCTGCCCGTCGTCATTGGTCCCGTCCACCATCGACAGGAGCACCGGGACGATGTCGCTGTCCATGGGGATGGTGTTCACGGAGAACGCCGGCGAGATGGGAGCACTGGCTGAGCCCTATGCCTCTAGCATCGATTTGCCGATAGGAGCAATTCAGAGGGAGAGCAGAGCGACGCCGGATCTGGAGGGGTCTTAGCTAAGGCCGAGATGTGGAAGCAAGAGCAAGTGCGTGGAAGAGGAAATCAATAATGGCTCGACGCTGGTAGTCAAGCTTTTGTCGATTCAGGCACTAGCCACGGAGACGTCCCACGTCAAACGCACGACGCACGCTAGCCCTGGCCCCGCAGGCGTTAGGGGGCCATGGCGCTTCGGGCTATCCCCAAGGCTTCTCCCTGAGGCCCGCTCGAGCTCGCCCTGGGCCCGATGTCAACTGTCAGCGTTATGGGAACGAGGGTACCCAGTCCTACCTGCCTACGGCCCAGGGCATGGCCCACTTCGTCAGCCAGGCGAGGCTTGGAGAGGCATTACTCAAGACAAGGCCCTTGTGAGGACCTTGGGCTTGAAAGGAAGAACGACATTAATAACCTCAAGGATGAGCCTCCTCAGGTCCCCTCCTAAGTGGTGGAGATCTCTATGCAAGGACTGGCCTCAGGAGTCAAGGGTGACACAAGGAAAGACAGACGGGCGCCAATGCGCCAGGCGGCACAGTTTCCTCTTTGGTGCAAAGGGAGAAAGGACATATGCGGGTTCTCGAAGCGCCGCCAAAAGTTTTCCATTCCGGTGCAACAAGACCATGATCGCCTGCCCCGGAGGGAGGATGTCATCGCTGAGCCCACCAGTGCATCACCATCAGCTACTTTGCAGGCGAAGACCGCCTTTGGATAGGGCGCGGATGTACTCCTGTCCCCCTTCAAAGTTGGTCGTTGTGGGATTCCTTCCCGCCATTGAGATAAGGGAAGAGGACCTGGGCCACCGATATATATAGAAGCTAGGTCACACCATAGAGGGGATCGATCCCGATCTGATTGATAACTCAGCCGCTCCACTCACCACCGCAAGGCAGAGAGCCAAGAACACACCTTGAGCGCCCTCGCGAGGCTCAAGCCCATTGTACTAGTTCATCCACCCAAATCTCCATGATAGGCAATCCACCAAAGCAGGAGTAGGGTATTATGCTTCACAGTGGCCCGAACCTGGGTAAATCGCCGTGTTCATAATCTTCCTCGTCATCGAGCGAGTTCGCCGTTGTGTCCATCGAGTAGCGAGCTAGGTTGGGTGAGTCCCTAGGGGAACCTTCGCACACGCGCCTGTGTTCAAACCTTAAAGGTTTTGCGGAGCCTGAAATCTGACAGAGGACATGGAGGCGCGGAGGAGGCCCAGGCGAGTGGGTATGGCCGGGGACGGAGTAGGCACGACAAAGGTGGCGTTAATGCTTGAGGCCGGTGGGGCTCGGAGCAGCGGGGAACTCGAGGGGCGGCACAGGAGGCACGTGGCTTTAGCGAGTGACGCGCGTGATCTGCGGTGATGTGGCAACGTGTAGAAGGCGACACCTCAGTTCGCCGGCAAGGCCCTGACGGGTCAGCGCGGTCAAGGTTGCCGGTGAGGGTTGGCATGGGGCCGATGGGGGCAGGCAGCATGCACAGGCAGCGCTAGGGATTGCGGGCAACAGGTGGCAGCGCATGCGGGGCTGCTCGTGCCCGGTTTTTCTCGAGGCGGTCCTCACCTGGGACGGGCGGGCCTCGGCGGCGCGGGGCAAGCTGTGAGGCCACATGGTGGGCGTGGAGTGGCTAGGGGTGGCGACAGGTGGCGGTTCAACGAACAGGGCGACACCATGTGGCAAGGGGGAGGTGGGTGGTGATGAATTTGAGGTGGTCGTCCGCTGCTGCGCAGCGGAGGGCGCAGATCCCAAGGATGGGTGTACGAGAAGCCCATTTTGCACACAGGAGGAGCTACTATTTATAGGAGGGTCTTAGGGTTTGCTATTTTCATCGAATTTTGGATCATAGGATTGTGATCCGATGGTTGCGAATAGAGGGGGGCTAGGCTAGGCTAGGTGGGATGTGGAGATGGGGTGGATTGAGATGAGAGGAAGGTGTGCGGACCGTGTCAGTTTTTCTGTAAAATGAAACATCCGAGTACCTGACCGGCTATAGTGCCTCTATATATATTTAACATTTTGTGTATCAAACAACCTCTGAACACAACTAAATTTGGTAGGCAATCTACCTAGACTATATTAATACCGCTTGGCAACTTCTGACCCATTCCAAGAATACTTTCCGCGCACTTTAAAAACAATACTTTACGATGCCACGGGCGCGTGCGAGTGTGGTTGGTCATGAAATTGTCAACTGCTAGAATGGAGAGAACCGGCAACTACGAACGGATGCATGTTTTGAAAAATGACAGCAATAGAGTGCCGGTGCTATGCATATGATGTGAATGATGCGATGATGAATGCGACAACCAAATAAATCACACGATACAATGGAATAAAACAAGAATCTTCTGGAGTGTCGGTTCCGAGCTGTTACAACTCTCCTCCACTAACAAGAGATATTGGCCCAAGATCTTAGAGAATGAGAAGAGGAAGAGGAACAGGAAAAGAAGATGTAAAACTTAGATTCTTGTTTGTCAAACGAGTGAAACCAACGATCCTTGAAGGTTGCAAAGGGATGAAGGATGGCATGAGGAACAAGCAGGAACTCAAACGAAATTTGAGTAGCACTTCAGTAGAAAAGATAACAAAACTTGATATGATGGAAAGAAATTGAAAACAGAACCACAAATCTCTGGTTAAATGGACAAGCAAGGAAAGAACTTGATCTTGACAAAATGGGGCAATGGGTGGAAGAAAGCAACATCACAAGGCCTCCAGAACGAAGAATAGAAGCTAGGCCGTTGGACAGAAAAAATAGAGAAGAAAAGCCAATTTCTACAACAATTGAATTGAAAAGCATCCTTAAAAGAATGGTCAGGCATAGTTGTTGTCAAATCAACAACAAAAGATTAGCTTGTTGTGGTCTTATGGAAAACATCTCAAAATTATAAGGTGGCAACCGACCACTAACGGAAATAAGGATTGGTTGGGAGCAAGAGGATATGCAAAATTCTTTCAACAAGAGAATACACTGAAAATCTTGGATTATTGATAAGAACCATAGCAACAATCCTTATGAAAGGCTTTAGGTGAAGTTCAATCCAACATAACTTGGAAAAAGAAAAGATGGGTTTAACTATCTCATTCTTCACAAATTCTCTTAAAGACTTCTCATGAATCAAGAATACTATAACACCATCTCAAAGGATAATGGAGAAAGAATTGCACTTAAAAATGCAACACGAATGATACTAAGGAAGCAATTTCGGACATCTTCATCCAGAGATACTAAGGAATCTGAACGATAGCGAGTGTTACAACAATCCCCTGGAGCTCTACTCCCCGGAACAGGAGGCACCAAGAACAAAATCCCGGTCATAACGACATCGTACAGATTCCAAAATACCAGCATGATCCTAGATTATTTTTGTGTGAGAAGAGTGATAGAATTAAAATTCCTACATCAAGAATACTGACCAGAGCATAGAAGAAGAGTACAAGAATCCTAGTCTCCGATATATAACTAGACTCAACAATAATTTTTACTAGACTCATCTCGTCCAAGTTAGATCAATCAAGGGGGCTCATAGGTCGGAACCTGGCTCTGATACCAGCTTGTAATGCCCAAGATGCGATCCTATCCTCATTTTGGGTAAAGGGCCTCAAGGGGGATAGAAGCGCGTGCGAGTGTAATTGGTCATGAAATGGTCGACGGCGAGAACAGAGAGAACTGGCAACTACGAATGGATGCTAGTTTTGAAAAATAATGAGAACAGAGCGTTGATGCTATGCAGATGATGCGAATGATGCGATGAAGAATGTGACAACCAAATAAATCACATGACGACAATGGAATAAAACAGGAATCTTTTGGAGCGTCGTTTTTGCGCTATTACAAGCCACCCCCAATCGATTTCCCACCGAAGCGCTGACCCATCTGAGGGAGTCCTGGATTAGGGGGTCCTTGGATAGCCGACATATTGTTATGGGACGGACTATAAGGGCTGCCTACCAAACACCGAAGGATTTGAAGGCCCAATCTCTGAGATGGAAGCTTCGGGAAACAAGGCTTGCGCTACACGTCTGATGTAATAGGTAGGCAAGTTTATCTCTTCGGCATGTAACCGACCATGTACAAAATCTAGGAGTCGCCCACATCTATATAAGCCGGAAGGTTTTAGGGTATAAACAAAACAACTGATCTAGGTTTAGACATATGATGTCGAGGTAGATCAACTCCGTAACCCCTTACACCATCAATATAATCAAGGAGGACGTAGGGTATTACCTCCATTAGAGGGCCCGAACCTGGGTAAACTCGTGTCCCCTTCGTATCCTCTTACCGTCGATCCTAGTCTCACAGTTCGGGACCCCCTACCCGAGATCCACCGGTTTTGACACCGACATGGGTGCTTTCATTGAGAGTTCCTCTGTGAGTGAGATGGAATAGACACTTCATCTCTTCATCAACAAAGAGGTTCGCAATACGGACATTTTCGTCCCCGGGCAGATCTTCGCCTTTGGCAGCGTTGTGTTACACACGGATTCCGCCGGCCATCTAGGCCGCGTTGAGAGCTTTTCCTATGATCAAGAGGTCAGATTCAGAAACTTTGAGTTCTCCGTCGACTCTCGGGGCGACCTATCACTAATCGGGCTCACGACTTTGCCTACAGCCCCCGAGGACCCTGAGGCCTTATCCTCGAGCTCCTTCTTCGGACATGCCAATGGGGTCACCCATGGCGGCAATCCGATCTCTCATCCCGGTCTGGCCATCAGGCCATGTGACCGAACATGTGTTATTTTTGAACACTCTAGATCTGATCGGGCCCTCAACAGTAGATGAGGCCTTGGAGCAATTCTTGTCGATGAGGATCACTGATGATCTAGCCCCGATCTACACCCGACCCGGTTATAGTTCGGGAAGGAATGGATGAAGAGGACCATGCTCCCACCCTTTTTAACACCGGGAGTTGGGCCTCTACTTCTACATACAATGTCTACATGGTGGACATTCCTGCCAAAAACGGCGACAATACGCCTCACAACAACGGTGACAAATCGGGTGATGTGCGATCAAGGCGCCGGAAATCACACAAGCGATCCAAAAGAAAAAAGGGAAGAAGATCTATTATCACCAACGGGGAAGGTAATGCCCCCGCCGATCATGACAACACTGATATCCCCGAGCACCTATTTGAGGGTCCAAAGGAGCTAGAAGATTAAAACGACCCCGATACCATCAACGACCCCGAAGGCAACGATTACCTTCCCCCCGTCAAGGAAGAAGATATATCGGAATTGATGACTTGTACATCCCTAATAACATCGAGGATCAGGAGGAAATCAAGCAACGACTCATAGCAACGGATTGCAGCCTAAAGGCCAAAGAACGGCAACTCAAAGCCGAAGAGGCCGACCTCAACGATCGATGGACGAAAGTCCTCTCAGCCGAGGAAGTGTACGACACTGGCCCGTCAAACCAGCCCAAAAGCTACCCTCAAAGAAGGTTGCTGCCGTAATTTGACAACAAACTTACTGATACTCTATATCCAAACCTTACTCCGTACGACAAGCCAGACCGCCCCCCTCATGGTCGAGACAGGATGGCCGATGATGTTGGTTAAATAGGGGCAAGGAGCCATTAGATCCCAATGACAGGTTCGACCTGCAAGATGGCCTGGATCACACAACATGCCACATTAGATCCATTTATGGTTCCAGAGAGTACGCGCCCAATAGACGTGGCGAGTATAGACCATGGTTCGACCAAAACAATAGGGTGCGGGAACACAACCAGCCCCATACAGACGCTGAATACAGGCACGACATAGCACGGGTGAGAGGCGCCGCTCACCCTCTAACCGAAGGGTTCAAACCCGTGATTATAGAATAGTACGACAGGACCACTAACCCAAGTATATCGATCGAGGACTTCCTCCTCCATATCCACATGGCACGAGGAGATGTTATCAAATACCTACCTCTTAAGCTGAAGGGGCCAGCTCGACACTGGTTAAGCAACCTCCCCAAAAACTCCAAAGGATGGTGGGAAAACCTGGAAGATGCGGTCCTCTCTAACTTCTAGGGGACCTATGTCCGCCCGCTGGAGTCTTTCGATCTCAGCAACATCATCCAAAAGCCTAGCGAGTCCGCCCAGCAGTTCTGAAATTAGTTCTTGACTAAGAAGAACCAAATCCTCGATTGTCCGGATGTTGAGGCCATAGCCTCCTTTCGACCCAATATTCTGGACAGAAGGCTGGCCCGCCAGGTAGGCCAGGACAAGCCTCGAACTATGTCCGCCCTTACCTCCCTCATGACCCGCTTTTGCGTGGGCGAGGATAACTGGCTGGCTAGAAACAACCACAATTCTGAAGATCCCATGGCACCTGAAGCCCAGGATGACAACTCAAAGCCAAAGCTCATTAAGAATGAGCGCAGGCACAACAATAATGATGCCGATGACAGGGTTGCTAATGTTGCGGACTAGGCAGTGGAAGAAGCCCCCTAAAGGCAATCGTGACGGACCCACTCAGCTCGAGAAGATCATGGAAAGGCCTTGCCAAATCCATGGAACTTCAAAAAGCCCGCCAGCTGCTAGGTGTTTAAATAGGCCGGCAAGAAACAACCCGAAGACCAAGGCAAAAGTTCACGTAGCAAGGATGAAGATGAGACTCAGGGTTCAATTGGTGGCGGTCAGAAGAAGTTCCCTCCCGAAGTAAAAATGGTGAACATGATATATGCCACCCACATACTTAAGAATGGGAGGAAGCACGCCCTTCGGGAGGTTAATGCGGTGGAACCCGTAGCCCCGAAGTACAACCCATGGTCAGCATGCCTGATCACCTTTGATCGGCATGATCATCCGACCAATATCCGTCATGGGGGTTCGGCGGACCTCGTCCTAGATCCCATTATGGATGTGTATCACCTCACAAAGGTCCTACTGGATGGAGGAAGTATCCTTAACCTAAGCTACTCACATACGGTGAAAAAGATGAGCATTGATGCATCAAGGATCAAACCTAGCAGCACTACCTTCAAAGGGTGATCCCGGGTGTTGAGGCCCTATGCATGGGCTCGGTAACTCTAGAGGTCATGTTCGGCTAACCCGACAACTTCCGCAGCGAATACTAGATCTCCGACCTCATGCCCTTCTGCAGCGGTTATCACGCATTGCATGATGGAGATCATTCGCTCGTTTCAACATGGTCCCATACTATGCATACCTCAATCACAAGATGTCGGGCCCCAAGGGGGTCATTACTATCAACGACAACACCAAGCGCTCCCTTAGAACTGAGGAACATGCACTGGCCCTAGCGGCCAAATTCGGCTATAAAGATGATAGGCAAGTTCCAACATCCGCCATAAAGGAACATAAAGCTGGGAAGCAAGTTCAGTTTCAGACCGAAAACTTGGATCTTTCCTCTTACCCTCTATAGGACTCG
Organism: Hordeum marinum; assembly: GCA_022496015.1. Taxonomy (NCBI): domain Eukaryota; kingdom Viridiplantae; phylum Streptophyta; class Magnoliopsida; order Poales; family Poaceae; genus Hordeum; species Hordeum marinum. The sequence goes on along the minus strand of CM039675.1, from coordinate 203,895,537 downwards.
CCCCCCGCCACACAATTTCTGGACCAGCAAAGTATGTGCCGAGGAGGCACAACTTCGCACTTAAAATTCCATGGGAAAGTGGTGGGGAAATAAAGGTACGTGTTTGGCTTGCCCAACCTACTAGCACCAATACATCTTCGGACAAGATGCAGGCGCTCCTAAAAGAGCCTGCAAGTGGCGTAAAGCTCACCTTTAATGCTGTGGCCTCTCAAGATTTTGTTCGCAAGATCCGCCCGCACTAACACCCATCAAGGTGCATCCAAGAGCAGGAGTCAACTAGCAAGGGGGCATATCGAGGACGTCCGGTCACCAATTGAAGACCTCTGGTACAACAACTCTTGCAGGATGTTATTTCTTATTTTGTTTTGCATACCTGTAAATAGTTGCTTCAGCAATTCGAGTTATAAGAGATATTGAGAAAATGCAAAATTGTGTGGCGCAAGTACAGCTCATCTGTCCTGTTTTTGGCACATACTTTTTCTCCTTTCTCCCTCTTCTCGTGAACCTGTTCGGTATGACGCGAGGTAACCGGTCAATAGACCGGGGGCTCGATTTCAAACACAAATCTCCTTAACCATCATGCGTTCGATGTATTGGCATTCACTTTATATGCATCAGTTCCGAACTATGTCTTTGGTCATTAAGTTGGGTTGCCCGGCTCTTGTGCTTGCCCCTTTATGTTCGGCTTGATCGGCAAAAAGGGCAAAGGGAGCAGCACTATGATTGTGCTTCCGCATAGTCCGGTCAAGCACCTCAGGGGAGAAAGCCGAAAATGGACTATCATAGTATGGGCGATCTGATCTATGAACCCCAAGTTACAAGTATTATACTTCAATCCTGGTAAGCGGTTATTCCGTGTTATATGAGGAACTTGCCTTTTGTGCAAACATTATGATGTGGGCTTCGGCCTCGATTCGTCCAAACATCGCAAACACTCCGGTGGCTAATCGTACGCTTACCATAATCCTTTTTGCCTGCCTTTCGTTAAGTGAAAGAAATAAAGCACTATAGTCTGATTGCCTAGTCTGCTACACTACACTGCCTTCGGGTTCCGATAATACGGCTAATGGAAACAGTGCATTGGCATAGACACCCCAGGTAGTATCTATGTGGGGGCTGAAGCCGACGACTCACATCTTTCGGTATTAAACGGCCACACAGGAGTTATAAAGGAATACAAAACCATATAAGAGCGGATACTAATATCATTAAAAGTTATCACGAGTCTTCGGACACATTACAAGCTCATTCAAATAATTTTTCATCTGAACACTGTGATGCTATTAGCCGTGCACTCTCCATTACTCCATCGAAGTATAGCTCGGGGCATAGGTACTCCTTCCCGGGTGGCAGCGGGTCGGTGGCGACCTTCATTGGACTGAGCCCTGTCTAGTGCACTTTGGCCTTGGCAAGGGCCATCCGGACTCCTTTGATGTAGGAGGAGCACTTGACGGCATCGAGGCAGGGCATGGCAGCAATCAGTCTCTGCACCAGGCCGAAGTAACTACCTGGGAGTGGCTCGCAAGGCCATAAGCGGATGTAGAGGTCCTTCATGGTCGGCTCCACCATATGGTGCACCTCCATCAGCTGTTTCATCTGCTCCATGAGCAGAGGAGGATGCTCGGGGGCTCCGAACTGTGCCTAGAACGTCTGAGCTTCGTCTTCCTCTCCCCGCGAGGCGAACAGCTGATTGGCATCCGCCACGCTCTTCTGGAGATCGGCAGATGCGCCTAAGGATCGCCACACCCAAGTTAGTAATTCGAATCTGCTATCCCCAAATACGCACTTTAGGGAGTATGGCTTACCATCGTATATCTCCTTGGCTTGGCGAACTTGCTCCTCGAAGAACCGTCTGTCCATCCGCTCCTTCTGGAGATTGGATTTCATGGTGGATAGTTCAACTGAGCTCGCCTTATTCTTTTGCTCCAACGCGTCGCACTTTTTGCTAGCATCCTTGAGCTCATCTTGTATCTCCGCTACATGAGCCTGGTGCTTATCGCTGGTGGCTCATAGGGCGGAGAGCGTGGGGCCGATTCTTTGGCCGCCTCCTTCTGAAAGGACGCTTCGTCTTTGGCATGTTGAAGCTCGGCCTTGAGCTTTTCGATCTCTTTCGACGAAGCTACAATACAATAAAACTTTATATAAAAAGGAATCTGCATTGACAGTATTCGGGGGAAAGTATTCAGATTTAGTTCGGATTACCCTATGCCTCGTCGAACCTCTTGTTGAGGGCTTCCACCTCATCCTCGGAACGCTTCAGCTTCAGATGTAGCTCGTCCAGCTGGGTACCATTTTTGGCCGCCGCTAATGACGAAGCCTACATTACACACACAATGCATACATCACATCGGCTCTCACTTCCCGAATTATAGATATAACTCCTAGGTGAGCTTGTGCAGCTCGCCTAGGGCTCGGGGGCTGCCATGTATACAATACGAATAAACAAAAATCTTTGCAAAATATCGGGTGACTTACTTGAAAGCCCACAAGGAGACCTTTGAAGGCCTCCTTCAGTCTGTTTTCAACGGACTAGATGCTTTGTAGTATCACACCGATAAGGGTGCAATGATTATCGAGGATGGAGGCGCTCGATAGAGCCTCCTCCATGGCCGACCTCCTGTTGGTCGGCGGTGTCGGGGATGATCAGATTTCCCGATCACCCACCGGGGATTGGACTGGTGCCTCCAGAGGCACAGTGCGCTCTGGAGATGTCCTCAGAGGGGACTGATTGTCCGTCAGTCTGGCCTCCTTGGTGTCTGGGCGGGGCGTTGTTCCTTGGTCTTTGGTGGCCGAAGCATTAGCCTTGGCCACGGTGCTTTCTCCCTCGCCCCTTGTGTCCTCCTTCGTTGGAGTAGGCTGGGACGACACATCTTCGTGGCACCTGGAGTGGTGGGATGCGAGGCATCCCCGCTCTCGGCTAGTTCGGCGGGTGGGGTCTCCCCATTTGGTACTACCTAGGTGGGGATAACGCGTGGGGGGTTGTTGGACCAATAACCTGCATGTTAGAAAACTCTGAATCTACTAGTTATAGGTTGAAGGTTCTTTGGATCCTAACCTGGATAGAGGGGTCTTGACCCTTAGGCTCCTTCGGGGAACCTCCTCGGGGTGTTCGGACGCGGAGCTCGAGTCTGAGCTGTCGTCGAACAGAACCACTTGCGCCTGTTGTGCCCTCTTCGAGGTAGGAGAAGCTGCCTGCCCCAGGGCATCCGAAGATGCCGCTCTCTTCTTGGCGCGGGGGAAATCGCCTCCCCCTCGCCCTCGACCTCCTCCTCCTCTTCTTTCTCCTCTTCGGCCTCCTCCTGATTTGAGGATGCTGGGGTGTCTTCGGATGCAGCATCAGGCTGGTCCTTGATGCGAAGGCCAACCTGACCTGGCTTCTCCTTCTTCTCTTTCTTCGTGGGAGCCTCGGAAGGCTTCTCCAGGAGCATCCGGGCTAATAGCCCGGTCCTTTCGTCTTCGGGCTGAGGACCCAGAGTGTTGATGTTGATGGCTTTCTTCCACCATCTCTTCCGGATCAGGTCGGATAATAGGATGATGGGATTCTCTGTGTAATAGAGTCAACCAAGTTGGGGGAAATCATACCTCGGAGTCCGGCTTGGCGGCGTGCATACCCTTGTTCTCCTCCTCGGATATCCAGCTCTTCATCCACTTGAAGAGCACCTTCCACAACTTCTCCCACGTAGTGCGGAAGAGATTCTGGATTGTGGGCTTGGCTTTGAGTTCTCGAGCCCAAAGAGGAGTGTTCTCAATGCTGGCATGGGAGGATGCGTCTTTGGAGCATCACCTGGACCACATCGCCTAGCTTGATGCCCTCCTCGACCAGGGAGCGGAGGCGCTTCTACAAGTCGGTCGCCTCTTTGCCCAAACCCTAGACCAGGCCATTTTTGGGCCACGAAGCCAGTCTGGTGGTGGGGGGACGCTCTGAATGCGGCAGCGGGGAGTTGGCCCTCTTCTCATGGTTCGGTGACTTAGATCCACTCCTCCTTTTGTCGTCCTTTGATGGTGTCAATGAAGGTGCCCAACGGCCACCCGACGTAGGTGAGCTTGCTGATGACTACCTCGTCTCAGTCCGCGTGCTTGCTGCTGACGCACTTGGGGTTGATATTGAACACCTGCACCCAGAGCTTGAAGTGCGGCTCGACGTGCAGGAAGGCTTCGCAGAAGAGGATGAACACCGAGATATGCATGATGGATGTCGGCGGGAGGTCGTGGAAGTCGAGGACGTAGAAGATCATTAACCCCCTGATGAAGGGGTGGAGTGGTAAGCTCAACCCCTTGATGAAGTGGGGGATGAACACCATGCTCTCGCCTGGCCTTGGGGTGGGGATCACTTGGCCCTCCTCCCCCGCACGGTGAGAAATGTTGGCGGGGAGGTGACCGACCTTCTTGAGGTCGAGTATGTCCTTGTTGGTGGTCGTGGATGCTACCCACGGGCCATTGGAGCCCGCCATTGCCAAGCTCGATGGTGGGGGGCGGAGATACCTAGATCTGTGCTCTGGAGGCACAAGGGAATGGGAGGCGGAGAAGTCAAATGCAAAGCGTAAAAAAGCTTTTGGGGTTTCCCTTCTCTTTTTATGAGGCTTGTCAATGTGGATTCCCCTCGCCGCGTCGTGAATCCCTCCACTTCCCGAGACACGTGAGCCGTTGCTTGCGCGAGGTTAAGTATATCCCGTATAAAACAGGACATGATCGGTATATTGATAGATAATGATGATTAAAACGGCCTCGAACCGCGAATCGAGTCTATGCAACTGGTTTGGTGGTCGTGGTGGGCCATAACCTTTCGTGAGATACGTCATTAGAGGGCCGTTGTTTATCCTCTGATGTTTGGGATTCAAAGCTGATCAATTTACAGTATTCGGATGTGTCACTATGCGGGAGACTACTTGTCATTGGGGGCTCAACTACAATTCGGTACGAAGGAACTCACCATGCAAGCCAGAGACTCTGTTCGCGAAGCAGTCGGAGATGAAGACCCTTGGCGTTGGAGGCAAGTTTGGGGGCTACTAAGGGAGTTCTTGATTAGGGGGTCCTCGGATAGCCGACGTATTGTTATGGGCCGGACTATGAGGGATGCTTACCGAACACTGAAGGATTTTAAGGTCTAATCTCTTAGATGGAAGCTTCGGGAAACAAGTCTTGCGCTCCACGTCTGATGTAATAGTTAGGCAAGTTTATCTCTTCGGCATGTAACCGACCATGTACAAACCCTAGGCATCCCCGGTATCTAAATAAGCCAGAAGGTTTTAGGGTATAGACAGATAAATACATCTAGGGATAGACATACGATCTTGAGGTAGATCAACTCTGTAACCTCTTACAACATCAATACAATCAAGCAGGACATAGGGTATTACCTCCATTGGAGGGCCTGGACCTGGGTAAACTCGTGTCACCTTCGTTTCCTGTTACCATCGATCCTAGTCTCACAATTGGGGACCCCCTACCCGAGATCCACGGGTTTTGACACCAACACCATCATCAACCTCCTGGACAAGGAGGATCAGACGGAGTAGGCCGGAGAGCAGGAAAAATTGGCATTGCACCATCGAGCATGAGCGAGACGTCATCATCAACCCATGCGGGCGTCGGCAGGCGTCGCCATGCCACGATCACATACGGTTTCTAGTACTAAAAAAAACGTTTTTGATATGTAGTTGGTCCCACGAGGTGCCCATTGGGGCACGCTTGCAAGTGATAGGAGGAAACCCTTACTAGAAAGATGCAGCTTCCCAGCGCATAACCCAGTCGAATGGAACTCGAAAGTTAAGCATGCTTTGGGTGGAGTAGTCAAAGATGCATGACCGGTTGGGAAGTTTCTAGATCTCAAGGTTCATTTAGGCGTTGTGATACGATCACTATAGGCATTAGAAATAAATGTCTATAGTGATATGTCATTCTGGCTAAATTAATCTTGAGATCCTTATTTTGAAAATATCCATGATTTTCTTTTGCTATTTTGAAAATATCAATAAATGCCTATAGTCATATGTCATTTCGGGTAAATAAATCTTGAGATCCTTGTTTTCAAAATATCTAGGATTTTCTTTTGCTTTTTTGAAACTTTCAAGGATAGATGATGTGTGTGTCTCTCTGTGTGTGTGAACCAATGTCTCCCTTTGGACCATGCCTACAATGTGCGGTTTCCGATGAGAAACCTATCGGTTGGCCCTTAGGGTCTATCATGCCTTTTACTCACAAAGCTAGAAGGCCAATGATAGATGGGTGACGATGATGATGATGATGATGATGATGTGTGTGTGTGAACCAATGCCTGTGTGTGGACCATGTGCCTACATTTTGAGGTTTCCGTCGACAAACCTATCGATGGCCCCTTAAGGTCTATCATGCTTTTTACTGACAAAGCTGAAAGTCCAAGGATGGGTGACTATGTGTGTGTGTGTGTGTGTGCACGCGTGCGCGCATGAACCCATACCTGTGTGTGGACCATGTGCCTACATTGTGCGGTTTCCGATGACAAACCTATTGATGGGCTCTTAGGGTTTGTCATGAATTTTACTAACAACGATGGGAGGCCAAGGATGGGTGACGTTGTGTGTATGTGTGTGTGTGTGTGTGTGTGGACCATGCATGCCTCCATTGTCCAGTTTTCAATGACACACCTATACATCGATGGACCTCTATGTAGGGTATATATATCATCCATTTGGCTGACAATGCTGGAACACCTCCTTGCAACGTGTCATATGTGTGGGGGTGGTGGGGGGAGGGAAACGATATATATAACCAATCTTAAGGGGGGTATACATGTCCAATTATCTTAGCTAAGTGCATGCCACATCATATCTAGTGTTGTTCATTGCGTATTAATTGAAACACCAGACCACACCATTTTGCCATATACATTTGGTCGTATGTAGGGGGATGGTGTTTTTCTAGCCCCGCCAACTTGTGGGACCGCGTGACCTATATACCCCTCTTATCCGACAATAATATGAGTTGGTTTGGCCAAATTAAGGTATAAATTCTCTTGGTTGTCTTACGAAAAGTCATACATGGATAAATGTGTGACAAAGTTTGAACTAGGTAATGTGTTCATAGGACCCCCCTCCTCCGACACATAGCATAGGGGGCACCACCCTACATTTGTCATGAAACCGTTTTCTACCACATTGGACACTTTTAGGCATGCACATATGCAGCATGTACCACACATTAAAGTTGCGCATTGTGAATTTAAACATGACAACACCATGTTCGTACATATACATACTTCATCCATACCTATATACAAGTATTTTTCAGAGATTTCACTATGAACTACATATATATATATATAATTTAGAGTGTACATTCAATTATTTTAATCCTTACATATATAGTCCGTACTAGAGTCTCCAAAAGGACTTATATTTAGGAACAGATGGAGTATATATTTGGGCCACTAGTGGGCGTGGTTTTGTTTTGACCGCTACTTGTGTAAAATAGCAAACAAATCTGACAAAATAACCGTATGACATTGTATCCCCAACATGCACAGGTGTTCTACTCTAACTGTGTGTGATACCCGTACACTGCAAAATCGGCCTTGCGTAGTGGTGGAAACCACAAGAATCCACCAGTGCAAAGGGGTAATGTGCATAGTCAAAACCCAAACCCGACAGCGGCCTATAGAAGATCTCGCCAGCGACAGCTAACAGCTAATTTTTCCACTGATAACTCGCCACCACGACCACACACACCAAATGGAACCGGTGCTCAAACACGGGGATGTGCATGGCTCCGTCCTGATAGTGTTGGACGACGACGTGATTGAGGATTTAAACGCGTTGGCCGCCATGGCGGGCAACGACAAATAGCCAGCTGTCGCGGCCGTCGCCGACGGGATAGAGTATTCCGACGCGCTAATAACCCACAAGCATAGGGGATCGCAACAGTTTTTGAGGGTAGAGTATTCAACCCAAATTTATAGATTCAGCACAAGGGGAGCCAAAGAATATTTGAGAGTATTAGAAGTTGAGTTGTAATTTCAAGCACACCTGGAGATAAATATCTGCAAAAAAGTGATCAGTAGCATAGTAATATGATATTTCGATAGCAGTAGTAACAGTAATAGTAGCTGTAACAGTAGTGGTGATTTTGTAGCAAGTGCAGTAGTGACAACAACAATAGTAACTTAGCAAGAACAATATATGGCAAACTCGTACGCACTAGATTGGTGTATTAATTGGATGATATTCATCATATAACAGAAGTAACCTAGGGCGACATAGAACTAGCTCCAGTTTGTCAATGTAATCTAGACATGCATTCCATAAATAGTCATACGTACTTATGGAAAGGTACCATCTCGTGACAGCAGGGTCCATAAGGAAACTAAGAGATATTAAAGCCTCCTTTCAATAGAGAACCAGAACAAGGCATTAACACACGGTGAATACATGAACTTCTCAAACTACGGTCATCACCATGAAGTATCCCAAATATCTTCACTATTGGGTTGACGGATCATAACACATAATAGGTGCATATGACTAGGCAAGATCGGATCAAGAACATAGATATAATGATCATAACATAAACGGTTCAGATCTAAAATCATGGCACTCGGGTCCAAGTGACAAGAATTAAGCATGGCAAAGTCATAGCAACATCAATCTCAGAACATAGTGGATACTAGGGATCAAGTCCTAACAAAACTAATTCGATTATATGATGAATCTCAACCAACTCCTCACCGACCAGCAAGCCTATGAAGGAAGTACTCACTCCCGGTGGGGATCATCATGGAATTGGTGATGAAGGAGGGTTGATGATGATGAAGACCGAAGATTCCCCTCTCCGGAGCCCCAAGTGGACTCCAAATCTAGCCTCCCGATGAAGACAAGAGTTGGCGGCGGCTCCGTATCGTGAAACGTGATGAAACTTTCTCCTTGATTTTTCTGGAAAAATAGGATTTTATAGCGTTGAAATTAGGGTCAGGGGGCAAGAGGTGACACCCACCCACCAGGGCGCACCAGTGGGGTTGGTGCGCCCTGGTGGGTGCTGGGCACCCTGCCCCCTCTCTGGTGGCTCTTGGCTCCAATATTCCTCAAATATTCTGAACTAATTCTCAACAAATTTTGTTCCGTTCGTCTACCTCTTGAGCATGCGTTGGTTTGCCCTTGAAGACGAAAGGGTGATGCAGTGAAGTAGATATGTATTTCCGTCAGTTGATGAGAACAAAGGTATCAATCCAGTAGGAGGAACAAGCAAGTCACCAATGGATGCACCTACACAAACAATGAAACTCTTGCACCCAACGCTATAAAGGGGTTGTCAATCCCTTCATGGTTATTTGCAAGGATTAGATCTGACAAAGATAGATCTAAACGAGTATGGAAGGTAAAAGATAAATAAATTGAAACAAGGTATTTTTGGTATTTTTTTTATAGATCTGAAAATATATTACGGAAAGAAGACCCGGGGCCATAGGTTTCACCAGAGGCGTCTCTCTTGAAGGAAAATATCACGGTGGGTAAAAAAATTACTATCAAGCAATTGATAGAAAACTGAATAATCATGTAGATATCCAAGGCAATGATCATGCATATAGGCATCACGTCCGTGTCAAGTAGACCGAAACGATTCTGCATCTACTAACATTACTCCACACATCGACCGACTCCTGCCTGCATCTAGAGTATTAAGTTCATGAAAAACAGAGTAACACATTAGGTAAGATGACATGATGTAGCGGGATAAACTCAAGTAATATGATGAAAAACCCATCTTTTTACCCTTGATGGAAACAAGACAATACATGCCTCGCTACCCCTACTTTTCACTGGGTGAGGACACCGCAAGATTGAACCCAAAACTAAGCACTTCTCCCATTGCAAGAATTACCAATCTAGTTGGCCAAACCAAACCAATAACTCGAAGAGACTTGCAAAGATACGAAATCATGCATATAAGAATTCAGAGAAGATTCAAATAAGATTCATGGATAATCTGAACATAAAACCATGTCGAATTTTGGCAAACACACCGCAAAATATTATTATATCGGGTAGATCTTCATGAAGATCATGAAGAACATGGTATTGAAAATCAAAGAGAGAGAAGCAGCCATCTAGCTACTAGCTATGGACCCATAGGTTTGTGGTGGACTACTCACGCATCGTCGGAGGGGCAATGGAGTTGATGTAGATGCCCTCCGTGATCGGATCACCCTCCGGCCGATTCCCGAAAAAGGCTCCAAGATTTGATCTCTCGGGAACAGGGGCTTCTAGCGGCAGAAAATTATTTGCGTGGATCTTTTTGGTGTTGGGGGGATATTTGTGTATTTATAGGATGAAGAATATGGTTAGCAGACCTGCCAGGAGGTGGCAAGCCTGCGAGGCGTGGTCAGGGGGGTGGTCGCGCCTCCAAGGCTTGTGCCCTCCTAGGAGAGTCCCTACCTTGCACTCCAAGCCTATGGATTTGTTTCCTTCCAGAAAAAATCATTCCAAAGATTTTTATTCCGTTTGGACTTCGTTTGATATTCCATATCTGCAAAACTCAAAAACAAGGAAAAAAACTGGCACTGGGATCTAGATTAATAGTTAGTCCCAAAAATAATATAAAATAGCATATTAATGCATATAATAGCATGACATCTTCAAAAATTATAGATACGTTGGAGACGTATCAATATACCCAAGCTTAATTCCTGCTCGTCCTCGAGTAGGTAAATGATAAAAACATAATTTTTTATGTGGAGTGCTACCTAATATATTTATCCATGTAATCTTCTGTATTGTGGCATGAATATTCAGATCCATAAGACCCAAAACAAAAGCTTAGTATTGATATAAAAACAAAAACATTTCAAGCATACTAGCAAAGAAATTGTATCTCTTCAAAATATAATGGCAAAAGATAGTTATCCCCACAATATCATATGGTCTTGCTATGCTCCATCTTCCCCACACAAAGTATTTATATCATGCACGACCCCGATGACAAGTGAAGCAATTGTCTCACACTTATTATGTTCTCAACCTTTTTCAACTCTCACGCATTACATGAGTCTGAGCCTTGGATATAGCACTATAGGTGGAATAGAATATGGTGGAGGTTGTCAAGGAAAAGGAGAAGATAGTCTCACATCCACTAGGCGTATCAACAGGCTATGGAGATGCCCATTAATAGATATCAATGTGAGTGAGTAGAGATTGCCATGCAACGGATGCACTAGAGCTATAAGTGTATGAAAGCTCAAAAAGGAACTAAGTGGACGTGTATCATGAAGAAATATTACACTAGTTATATGAAAGTGACAAAATAGGAGACTCTCTACAATGAAGATCATGGTGCTACTTTGAAGCACAAGTGTGGAAAAAGATAGCAACAATGTCCATTCTCTCTTTTCTCTCATTTCTTTTGTGGGCATCTAAGGCCTCTTTTATTCATCAATTTTTTATTTGGGCTTCGCTGGCCTCTTTTATTTTCATAGAGTCCAGAATCTCATCCCCACTTGTGAGGGAATCATAGCTTCCATCATCCTTTCCTCACATGGGACATGCTCTAATAATGATAATCATCACACTTTTATTTACTTACAACTCAAAGGGAAATTACAACTCAATACCTAGAACAAAATATGACTCTATATGCAATATGAAATTTATGGTGCATGTCCTGATAAAAGGAAACAGTGGAAGTTGCATGGCAATATATCTCGGAATTGCTATGGAAATGCCATAATAGGTAGGTATGGTGGCTGTTTTGAGGAAATATATATGGTGGATGTTTTGAGGAAGGTATATGGTGGTTGTTTTGAGGAAAGTGGATTTGTTGTACCAGCAAAAGTTGCGCGGTACTAGAGAGGATAGCAAAGGTAGAAGGGTGAGAGTGCGTATAATCCATGGACTCAACATTATTCATAAAGAACTCACATATTTATTGCAATAGTCTATTAGTCATCAAAGCAAAGTATTAGACGCATGCTCCTAGCGGAGAGGTTGGTAGGAGTTAACCGTCGCGCGCTCCTGACCCTCACACAAAGGTTGATAATCTATAAACAAATCATGCTCTGACTTCCTTACATAATGGTTCACCATACGTGCATGCTACGGGAATCACAAACCTTTACACAAGTATTTTTAACAAATCACAATTACTTCCTAACATTACTCTTAACATTACCATCTTTATATCTCAAAACTTTATGCAAGGAATCAAACTTCTCAAAAATATTCAATGCACTTAATATCAAAGTTTTTGTTATACCCCTCTTGGATGCCTATCACATTAGGACTAAATTCTTAACCTAGACCAATTACCATGCAATTTAAAGACTCTCAAAATAATATAAGGGAGGTATGAGAGTTCAATTATTTTTATAAAATGCAAATATGACCGTGCCCCAAAAATATAAGTGAAGCACAAAGAGCAAAATTGCCTATCTCAAAAGATATACGTGAAGCACATAGAGTATTCTAATAAATTCATGATTCACCGTGTCTCTATCAAAATATGTGTGCAGCAAGGATGATTGTGTCAAACTAAAAATAAAAGATTCATATCATACAAGACGCTCCAAGCAAATCACATATCATGTGGTGAATAAAAATATAGCCTCAAGTAAATTTTCCGATGGATTGAAGACAAAAGAGGGGATGCCTTCCGGGGCATCCCCAAGCTTAGGTGACTTGGACATCCCAAGATTAGGCTTTTATCACTCTTTATTCCATGGACCATCAAATCTTTCCCGAAACTTGAAAACTTCACAACACAAAACTTAACAGAAAACTTGTGAGATTCGTTAGTATAAGAAAATAAATCACCACTGTAGGAACTGTTTTCAGCTCATTCTGTATTTATATAGGTGTAATACCTACTATATTCTAACTTCTCCTTGCTTCATACCCCATGATACAACCCATAGATTCATCAAAATAGGTAAACAACTAAAAGAAAACAGAATCTGTCAAAAATAGAACAGTCTGTAGAAATCTGAAAACTTTGTATACTTCTGCAACTCAAAAAATTCTGAAAACTTAGGAGAACTTGGGAAATTTATATATCTATATTGTGTAAAACTTTCAGACTCATTCGACACTAATTGTTTTATAAAATTCTTGGACTGACCGCAAAAGTTTCTGTTTTTCAGCAAGATCAAACCAACAACCACCATAGATCACCCCAAAGGTTTTACTTCGCTCAAACACTAATTAAAACACCAAAACACAATTATTATTGGATTAATAATGTGGGAAACACTCAAAAACATAAGCTAAAACAGAACAAGAAAATAAAATTGGGTTTGCTCCCAACAAGCGCTATTGTTTAACGCCCCTAGCTAGGCAGAATGCAATAGATATAGGTATTGTCATTTTTGGTATTCAATTCATCAATTTCACAATTATAAGCCTTAGGAGGCCTATTGTTATTATCAATAACAATACTCCTAGGAAAAAAATCAAGAGATTCAATGGTGTCAATTGGTTCGTTTATAATATTGAGAAATTTAGGGTGAATACTTGTCATCTTAAGATCCTCATCTCCTTTACTAGAAGATTCACCCTTATTTTTAGGAACATAAACAAACTTGTTAGCCTTAGGAGGGGAAGGAATAGGAGTAGTTTGAACTAAGGCAAAAGTGGATCCCAAGTTTGTAATAATATCCTCTAGCTTGACAATTAACTACGGGTTCCTTTTCCTTTAGATTTTTTAAGGTAACTCCTAATTTAGATCCATATTGAGTGATGTGATAATGAATCTTTTTATCCAAGTTTTCAGTAAGCTCAACCGTAGCAACCTTTTTTTCAATAATATCAAGCCTTTGCATCACATGTTCCAGAGTCAAATTTGTTCCATTAACCATGATTGGGGGTGAACCTACCAAATTTATCGTAGCGCTATAAGAATCAAAGGTATGGCTTCCCAAAAAATTTCCTCCCGTAATGGTATCTAAAATATATCTATTCCATGGGGAAATACCCACATAAAAATTGCGAAGGAGAACAATAGTAAATTGTTTACAAATAGATCTATTTTTAGCATTGGAAATTATATACCAAGAATCTTTTAAGTTTTCTCCCTCCCTTTGCTAAAAATTAAGAACTTAATTCTCAGGAGTGCTAGCTATAGTACTAAAGCTAGCCATGAGTTCAAGCATTCCAAGACAAGTGCAAACAAAGGGCGAACGAAAGAAGGGAGAATAAAAAGGCAAGTCTTTTTTTTATTTTCTGAATATCATTTTAGAAGTGGGGGAGAGGAAAACGAGAGGCAAATGGAAAATAATGTAAATGCAAGAGATGAGTTTGTGATGGGTACTTGGTAGGCTTGATGTGTATCCTCCCTGGAAAAGGTGCCAGAAATCCTTCTTGCTACCTCTTGAGCATGCATTGATTTTCCCTTGAAGAGGAAAGGGTGATGTAGTGAAGTAGATAAGTATTTACCTCAGTTGTTGAGAACCAAGGTATCAATCCAGTAGGAGGAACAAGCAAGTCACCAATGTATAAACCTACACAAACAATCAAACTCTTGCATACAACGCTATAAAGGGGTGGTCAATCCCTTCACGGTTAGTTGCAAGGATTAGATCTGATAGAGATAGATGTAAACGAGTATGGGAAGTAAAAAAATAAATAAATTGTAGCAAGGTATTTCTGATTTATATATATGAAAATATATTATGGAAAGTAGACCTGGGGGCATACGTTACACGACAGGCCTCCCTCTTGAAGGAAAATATCACGGTGGGTAAACAAATTACTGTCAAGGAATTCACAGAAAAGCGAATAATCATGTAGATATCCAAGGCAATGATCATGCATATAGGCATGACGTCCGTGTCAAGTAGACCGAAAGGATTTTGCATCTACTACTATTAATCCATGATACATCTCCAACATATATATATAATTTATGAAGTATTCATGCCATTTGAACTAACCCGGACTGACGATGTTTTTTGCAGAACTACCATGGTGTCATTTTTTCTGCATAAATAAAAGTTCTCGAAAGGGGCTGAAATTTAGTATTATTTTTTGTGGACCAAAAGAGACCCCCGAAGCATTGGATCTAGGCCAAAAGAGCCACGAGGAGGCGACAAGCCTGCCTGGCGCATTCAGGGGGGTGGTCGCACCTAGCAGGCTTGTGACTCCCTCGTGGCCCCCCTTGACGTGAGATCAACGCCAAAAATTCCTATAAATTCCGAAATTTCTGAAAATAAACCTAGATCGGGAGTTCTGCCATCGCACACTTCTAGAGCCACGAAAAAGCAATCTTGGCTCTTTCCGGAACCCTGTCGGAGGGGGTCACCATCGCCGGAGGCCATGTTCATTGTCTCGGAGGGGCCATCAACACCATGGAGGCCAAGGACCAGAGGGAGAACCTCTCCCCACTGAGGGGGAGGCTATGGAGGTGGAAGCACAAGGGGAGACCCTCTCCCCCTCTCTCCCGGTGGTGCCGGAGTGCCACCGAGGTAACCATCGTCATGGTGATCGTCTTCATCAACATCACCATCCTCATCTCCTTTACGGGAAACACTCCCGCGCCCTGCTGTAATCCCCTACTTGAACATGGTGCTTTATGCCACATATTGTGATCCAATTATGCGTTGCCATCCTATGATGTTTTGAGTAGATTTCTTTTGTCCATTGGTTTGATTGATGATATAGATTGGTTTGAGTTGTATGTTTATTTTGGTGCTGTCCTATGGTGCCTTCTGTGCCATGGACACATGAAGGATTCTAGTTGTAAGGTGTTGTAATACGTTCATGATTCGCTTATAGTGGGTTGCTTGAGTGACAGAAGCATAAAACCGAGTAAGGGGGTTGTTGCGTATGGAATACAGGGGGCTTGATGCTTTAATGCTATGGTTGGGTTTTACCTTAATGATCTTTAGTAGTTGCGGATGCTTGCTAGAGTTCCAATCATAAGTGCATATGATCCAAGTAGACAAAGTATGTTAGCTTATGCCTCTCCCTCAAATAAAATTGCAATAACGATTTCCGATCTTATTAACAATTGCCTAGGATAATTCCGCACATTGACCGATCATTATTTCACACTTGCTATTTGTAATATATTGTAATATTATGACAACAACACCTATTTTTATATTTTAGTTCTCTGTTACCATGCAAAGCTATCCTCTACATATCCACAACGCAGTTTTATTTCTCGTTTCTAGACGGAAGCAAACGTTCGGTGTATGTAGAGTCGTATCAGTGGAAGATAGGACTTGCAAGAAAATTGATCATACCTTTAGCTCCTTGTGGATTCAACACTCCATACTTATCA
The DNA here is from genome assembly GCA_022496015.1 of Hordeum marinum. Classification (NCBI taxonomy): domain Eukaryota; kingdom Viridiplantae; phylum Streptophyta; class Magnoliopsida; order Poales; family Poaceae; genus Hordeum; species Hordeum marinum. The sequence goes on along the minus strand of CM039675.1, from coordinate 203,879,298 downwards.
CTTCCACCTTTGGAAATTTCTTTGATGATTCCCTGCACTTGGGGATTATGACCCCACACATCGATCGATTCCTACCTTCATCTAGAGTATTAAGTTCATGAAGAATAGAGTAATACATTAGGTAAGACGACATGATGTAGAGGGATAAAATCAACCAATATGATGAAACCCCCATCTTTTTACCCTTGATGGCAACAATACAATACGTGCCTCGCTACCCCTACTTTGTCACCGGGTGAGGACACCGCAAGATTGAACCCAAAACTAAGCACTTCTCCCATTGCAAGAATTACAAATCTAGTTGGCTAAACCAAACTAATAACTCGAAGAGACTGGCAAATATATGAAATCATGCATATAAGAATTAAGAAAAGATTCAAATGAGATTCATGGATAATCTGAACATAAACCCACAATTCACCAGACTTGACAAACACAACGTAAAAGAGTATTACATTGGATAGATATCCATGAAGATCATGAAGAACATGGTATTGAAAATCAAAGAGAGATAAAATGCCATATAGATACTAGCTATGGACACATAGGTATATGGTGGACTACTCATGCATCATCGGAGGGGCAATGGAGTTGATGTAGATGCCCTCCATGATCGGATCCCCCTCCGGGCGATTACCGGAAAAGGTTCCAAGATTGGATCTCTTAGGAACGGAGGCTTCTAGCGGCGGAAAAGTATTTGCATGGCTCTTTTTGGTGTTGGAGGAATATTCGGGTATTTATAGACGAAGAATATGGTTAGGAGACCTACCAGGAGGTGGCAAGCCTGCCAGGCGCGACCAGGGGGGTGGCCGCACCTCCAGGGCTTGTGACCTCCTAGTAGAGTCCCTGCCTTACACTCCAAGCCCGATGGATTTGTTCCCTTCTAGAAAAATCATTCCGATGATTTTATTCCGTTTGACCTCCGTTTGATATTCCATGTCTGCAAAACTCAGAAACAAGAAAAAATAGAAACTGCCTTACACTCCAAGCCCGATGGATTTGTTTCCTTCTAGAAAAATCATTCCGATGATTTTATTCCGTTTGACCTCCGTTTGATATTCCATGTCTGCAAAACTCAGAAACAAGAAAAAATAGAAACTGGCATCGGGATCTAGATTAATAGGTTAGTCCCAAAAAATAATATAAAATAGCATATTAATGCATATAAAACACCCAAACCAGATAATATAATAGCATGACTTCATCACAAATTATAGATACGGTGGAGACGTATCATGTTCCGAGAACATTTATTTCTGTACAAAAAACAACACCATGGTAGTTTTGTTGAAAAGAGCGTCAGTCCGGGTTAGTTTCATTCAAATCATGCAAATTAGAGTCCAAACCAAGAGCAAAAGTGTTAGGAAAAGTATATATGATGGAGACGTATGAACTCCCCCAAGGTTAAACCCTTGCTTGTCCTCAATAAATTCAGTTGACATACTGAAAGTTAGAAAGAAAAACTTTTACGAACTCTTTTGTTCTTTTTAACATACATATGTTTAAGTAGCACCCAAGTTTTCAGCAAAGATTATGACTAGCCATGTCAACAATAACTCTTAAGGATTATATTAACTCATATCAATGTCACAAGCAACTGGCGAGCAACAATAAAATATCTCAAATGCAAACATTTGTCAAAACAATCATGATATAATATGACAATAGTGGTATCTCGCTGGCCGTTTCTGGGACTGCAAAACATAAATGCAGAGCACTTGCAGAGTTGAAGAAACGACTAAACATTGTAATTTATGGTAGAAAAGATCCAGTCATGATGCATCCAACATTCACTGTACACAATGCATGAGGATGACAATAGTGCTCTCAGATCTGGTGCTTATTTGAGAAGGTGATGACTCGACATTAAAGTAAATAGATAGGCCCTTCGTAGAAGGAAGCAGGGATTTGCAGAGGCGTGAAAGCTCAAGGCATAAATAAGGGATAAGTATAATTTTGAGAGGTACACCCTTCCTGTCAACGTTACGACCAAGAGCTATCAATATCTCCCATGATAAAGAAATTAGCGGCGGTTCCCAAGCAATAAAAGCAAAGGTTTACTCCCCCTCCACCAACAAACACACTCCACGGCAAGCCGAATCCACGGGTCTCGTTCAAACAAACAACATTCCTGGGGGAGTTTTGTTTAATTATTTGCATTTCGTTTGATTTTGGGACTATGAATCCCTATTACCGCCCTTCTCGTGCAAGGACGAGTGAATAAACACTCATCATGAGAGTAACCTGCTTAACATGGAAGATACTGACCACCCCCTATCGCTCCATGAGCGGCCCAGACACACAAAACAGATGTTCATTTGAAATTTTAGAGGTGGCTTATGCAAATTTACTTGGAATGTTAGGGTTATACCACAGATAGGTAGATATGGTAGACTCATGTGGAATAACTTTGGTTTATGGATTTTGATGCACAAGCAGTATTCCCGCTTAGTATGGGTGAAGGCTAGCGTATAGATTGGGAAGTGGCCAGCTAGAGAGCAAAGACGGCCATAAACATGCATTACGAATAATAAACATTTAATGCTATCATTGGTAGGATATGGACACCATGAACATAAATATCATGAAGGACATGTTGGTTTTGATTCAACTACATGTGTGAACATGTGCCAAGTCAAGCCACTCAAAACATTCAGAGGAGGATACCATATCATCCTACTACATCACAACCATTTTAATACATGTTGACATCTAAGATAAATCATTATCCACTAATAGCTACTTGAGCATGGCATGAGCAACTATAATCTCTAATTCTCATTGCAAACATGTTTGATCATAATACGCTAAATCATGGATACTAGGTTAAACATATTTACAAAAACAAAAATAAGTCGAGTTTGTACCCGCTTCTCTCTGCCACGACCAATTCATCAAATATCGTCATTATTGCCTTTCACTTGCACAATCGAATGATATGGAAATAATAATAGTGCAAGAGTGCCATGGACTAAGCTGGATTCTGCAAACATTTTATTCAAGAGGACAAGACAAAGCAATATAGGCTCTTTGTAGATCAATTGTACATCATATGAGAGCCACTCAACATTTTCATCATGGTCTTCTCCTTGGTATGACTCGATAAAAGAAAGAGAATTTCAAAGATACACAGTGAAATATTTTTGGACCCTTTACTTTTTCATAAAGAAGCAAATAAGAGATGGAAAAACAGAAAACAAGAAAAACTATTTACACGGGAGAACTCCCAACAAGCAAAAGAAGAAATGAGAAATATTTTTGGGCTTTCTTTTAATACTATAACTAACTAAACTAAATAGAAAAACCGAAAATAAGCAAGAAGTATTTTTGGATTATTGCAAAGTTTTTCAAACACACAAGAAGAAAGCAAGAAAATAAATCTGACATGGATAGTACAATTAAAAAGTGTAAACACCGACAACTGGAATGAAATGCGTGAACATGATCATAATGGCGGTGGAAACACATACTCCCCCAAGCTTAGGATTTTGGCCTAGCTTGGTAATAGTCTGAGTGATAGTCTACCAAGGCTCTTGGTGCAACCACCTCAGCCCTTCTGGCAGCTTCAATGTTTGCATTGTACGTGCGGACCTTGCTCGCAAGGACGTAGTATCTTCCCTTCATGTTAGAATCAAAGAGAGTAGGAGTAGGCAATACGATAGGCACAATGGGACCGTTATTGAACCTCAAGTTGTAAGTATAGTTATTGACTGTGCCCTTAAGGAATCTTTGGCATTTCATGGCATCGAAGTCTAAGTACTGGTTAGGTAAGATAGGATCATTAGTCCAAGGGGATAAGTGAGGGGACCCACATGGGGCCCACCACCCACCAGGCCGCGCCAAGGGTGGCTGGCACAACCCCATGCCTTGTGGGCACCAGTTGCACCACCTCTGGTGTTATTTGTACCAAAAATTCAGAAATATTTAGAAAAAATCGTCTTAAAGTTTCAAGACATTCTAAGAACTTTTATTTTTGGGTCATTTTTTATTACATGGGAAATTCAGAAAACAAGATAAAGATGGAATTTTGTTTTATTTAACTAAGATAAACAGAAAACAAAAAGTGGATACAGAGAGTTGTGTCTACTAAATTTATCAGCTTCATACCTCTGAAAAATGATCCATTAATAAGGTTGATCAAGTCTTATTAACAACCACTTCTAATTAGCACGAAACCAAAGAACTTTCGTAAAACACTAAGTTACCTCAATGGGGACATGCATATCCCCAACTATAATTATATCATATTTCTTTTTGGCAGTAGGTAGACGTAGATGTAAGCTTCCAATAGAGAGTGTCGTAGAATTTTCAATAACATTTATACCATTCACTTGGAATTGCTTCTTTGAAAAGTGCATCATATGCTCATGACCATTGATATGAGAATTGACTTTGCTTTTATTGCAATCAATAACAGCCCCTGCATTATAAAAAAAGGGTATACCAAGGATAATCGACATGTTGTCGTCCTCGGGCATCTCAAGAATAACAAAGTCTATTAAGATAGTAACATTTGCAACAACAACATGCACATCCCAACGAATAATGATAGCTATGGAAGTTGATTTGTTAGCCATTTGCAAAGATATTTAAGTAGGCGTGAGTTTATTCAAATCAAGTCTTTTATATAAATATAAAGGCATAACACTAACACCAGCTCCCAAAGCACACAAAGCAGTTTTGACATAATTTCTCTTAAAGGAGCAAGGTATAGTTGGTATTCCAGGATCTCCAAGTTGTGTAGGTACTCCATCCTTAAAAGAATAATTAGCAAGCATGGTGGAGATTTCAACTTCAGGTATCTTTCATTTATCAGTGATGATGTCTTTCATGTATTTAGCATAAGGAGGCATCTTTAAGATATCAGTTAAGAGGGGATGCAAAGAATAAGCCTAATCATTTCGGCAAAGGGTTCAAATTCTTCATCATCCTTTTTCTTAGATGGTTTATGTGGAAAAGGCATGGGTATGTGAACCCATGGCTCTTTTTCTTTACCATGTTTTCTAGACACAAAGTCTTTTTTATCATATCGTTTATTTTTAGGTTATGGGTTATCAAGATCAACCATATGTTGTATTTGTACATTATTATTACCTGGTTCTTTATCATTACTAGGTTGAGTATCCTCATGAACATCACTATCATTATCGTTATCACTAGGTGGCTATTCATTACCAGATTGAGTATCATCATCAGAAATATAAACATCATTATTATCATCAGGAGGTTTTTCTATCTCAGGTTCACTAGAAGCTGCGAAGTCCTATCATTTTTCTTTTTATTTTTCTTCTTAGAAGGACTAGGTGCATCGGCATTCATTCCTTGAGAATCTTGTTCAATTCTTTTAAGATGACCTTCTGGATAAAGAGGTTCTTGGGTCATTCTACCTCCTCTAGTCACTACTCTAATAGCATGATCATTCATATTATTATTCATTTCATCAAGCAATTCTTTTGAGATTTAGCAACTTGTTTTAACTGAGTTTGAACCATAGAAGCATGTTTTCCTACACCTCTAAGATCATTACTAATTCTAAATAACAAGTCACTCAAGCGGGCTATCATGTCATAATTATATTTCAGTTGTTTCCAAACATTTGCATTGAAGTGATCTTGTTTCCTAATACTCATATAAGCATTCACTAGGATGTTTATTGTAAGGGATATCACCTTCATCAAAGTTTAATAAAGAATTTACCTCTACCACTCGTGGAGGTGGTGGTGTGTTCAGTCCATCTATTTCTTCAATAGGTGGTCAATTCTTAACATCCTCAACCTTAATACCCTTTTCCTTCATACATTTCTTTGCCTCTTACATATATTCAGGACTGAGAAACAAGATACCCCTCTTCTACAGAGTGGGTTCAAGTGGTGGTTTAGGGAGAGTCCCATCATCATAATTTGTAAATATATTATTCAATAGTTCCTCAGCTTGTTCAACCGTTTGTTCCTTGAAAGCACAACCAACACAACTATCTAGGATGTCCCTAGAAGCATCACTTAGTCCATTATAGAAGATATCAAGTATTTCATTTTTCTTATGTGGGAGATCAGGAAAAGCATTAAGCAATTGGAGAAGCCTCCCCCAAGCTTGTGGGAGGCTCTCTTCTTCATTTTGACAAAGTTAAATATTTCCAGTAAGGCAACTTGTTTTTATGAGCAGGAAAATATTTTTTAGAGAAGTAGTAAATCATATCCTAGGGACTACGCACATAACCAGGAGTAAGAGTATTGTGCCATATCTTAGCATCACCATTTAAGGAGAAAGGAAATAATTTTAGAATATAATAGTAGTGAATCTTCTCATCATTAGCAGATAGGGTGGCTATATCATTCAGCTTAGTAAGATGTGCTACCATAGTTTCAGTTTCGTAGTCATGAAAAGGATTAGATTCAACCAAAGTAATTAACTCTGGTTCAATAGGTATCAAACTTAGGATATAGGAGGAGTATCAAATATAGGCGAAGTATCAAATAATCCTTATCGGTAACAAATATAGGCGAAGTATCAAACTTAGGATAACATCTCATTTCAGCATTCAAAGTCTTTTCTTTCCACTTGCATAGTAGTTTCTTTAGACCATTTGTATCCTTACAAGCAAGAATTTCTCTAGCTATTTTCTCCATCCAAGGCATAACCTTCAGGTATCTTTGGCATTTCAAATCTAGGAGAGATAGGCCTAATAGGTGTTTCATAATTATCAGTTTCAAAGGTCTCATCAGTTTCAGCAGCTCCATCAGTTTCGACGATTTCATTCTCTCTAGCTCTAGCAATTTGTTCATCAAGAAATTCACCCAGTGGCACATTATCATCAAGCATGGTATTAGTATCATCATAAGCATCATTCATAGCCGAAGTAGCATCATCAATATCATGATTAATAGTATGTGTTGGTGTTGCAAACTTACTCATAACAGAAGGCGAATCAAGTGCAGAGTTAGATGGCAATTCCTTACCTCCCCTCATAGTAGAGGGAAAAATCTTGGTTTTAGTATCCTTCAGATTCTTCATAGTGATCAATTGAGATAAACCCCAAGTGACTCAAAAAATATAGCTATGCTCCCCGGCAATGGCGCCAGAAAAACGTGTTGATAACCCACAAGTATAGGGGATTGCAACAGTTTTCGAATGTAAAGTATTCAACCCAAATTTATAGATTCGACACAAGGGGGGCCAAAGAATATTTGAGAGTATTAGAAGTTGAGTTATCAATTCAACCACACCTGGAGATAAAATCTGTAGCAAAATGATTAGTAGAATGGTAATATGATATTTTGATAGCAGTACTAACAGTAACAGTGGCGGTAACAGTAGCAGTAGTGATTTTGTAGCAATTGCAGTAGTGACAGCAGCACTAGTAACTTAGCAAGAACAATATGTGGAAAACTCGTAGGCACTGGATCAATGTATTTTTTGGATGATATTCATCATATAATAGTCATAACCTAGGGCGACTCAAAACCAGCTGTAGTTCGTCAATGTAGTGTAGGCATGCATTGTGTAAATAGTTAGCGTGCTTATGGAAAATAAGTTGCATGGAATATTTTATCCTACCGTCCCGTGGCAGTGGGGTCCATAAGGAAAATAAGGGATATTAAGGACTCTGTAACGCCTAAGATGTGATCCTATCCTTATTTTGGCACAAGGGCCTCGATAGGGATAGAAGCGCATCTCGTCGTTTAGCAAGCATGGATATGATTACAGGTACATGTACAGAATAGATGAGTATATGGAATTGGCTTACACTCGCCACAAGCTACAAGGAGATCACATCAATACAACAACATATGCAAACATCTTACAGAAGAGCAGGGTCCGACTATGGACGAAATCAAGCGATAAAATGACATCCATACTTGCTATCCCAGGCTGCCGCCTAGAACCCATCCTAGATCGATGAAGAAGAAGAAGAAGAAGAACTCCAAATCAACCAAGCATCACTCTCATTCCAAAGCATCCCATCGCCTGTACCTGCAACTATTGTTGTTGTAATCTGTAAGCCACGGGGACTCAGTAATCTCATTTCCAAGGGTATCAAGACTATTAAAGCTTAATGGGTGAGGTATGGTTAAGTGGTGAGGTTGCAGCAAGCGACGAAGTATTTATTGTAGTGTCTAACTTATGAATACCGAAAGTAGAGGATGGTGGTCTATGCATAACAAATGTGAGCTAGTAATGATCATTAAGTGATCCTAAACACCTACTTATGTCAAACATAACCCCACCGTGTTCTCTCTCGGATAAGAACTCACGAGAAGAGACAATCCCGGTTATGCACACAATTGGTGTATTTTATTAGAGTTTACTTCAAGTTTGCTATCCGGGTGTTAAACAAAGTTTTCAAGTTGCCACATAACCGCAGGCACGACTTTTCGAAAGATTTAACCCTTTAGACTTGCTCCAACTAGTCCATCACAAATTACCACAAGCTGCATCGGAAAACGTCCACCTCGAGATAGCCCAAGGTATCCTTAGAGTTAGTACACAACACATTCGAGAAAGGTAAAACAAATCCGGCAAGGCCGCTTGACGTGTCGACAATCCTGATAGGAGTTGCATATCTCGTTGTCAGGTATAGTAACTGACGTCCCGAGTTGCCCCAGGTAGCCCGCACGGTGCTCTAGTTTGGACCAGCACCAGCAACATTGGCCCCCCTATATTATGTAGAATAACGAACCTCGGTTAGCACTAACTCCCTATGTGTCAAATTAATTATCAGTATTATTATGTTGGGCAAATGTAGTAACAATGTTGGGCCTTCCCAGAAGCATTTTATCCCAAAACAAATTATCAAGGGGGTCCCCATAACAATCCCAAGCGTGTTAGGAGCGCTCGATATGGAACATAACAACGGTTCACAAGTAACTAAGGCGGCAAAAGTGGAACAAAACACCGAGCAAAAGGCCAAGCCTTCCACCTTTTACCAAGTATATATGTGCATTAAATTAAATAGCAATAATATTGTGATATAACAAAACATCCATGTTGTCACATGGAAGCAATTGCACCTGCAACTATAAACCTATAAGAAGGGCTGAGCAAGTGGTAACATAGGCAAACAAAGGTTTGCTAGGATGTGGATGGGTTAGAAGCTTATCATGGCAATGTTAGGAGGGCTTGACATTCGAGTGGTAGGTAACGTGATATAGCAATATAAAACGAGACAACTAGCATGGCAATGATAGTAGTGATATCTAGGGAAATGTGAAATCTTTCCTGAGACCCCGCTTGGAAGAAGAATGAATGCATGAAGATGACGATCCGTGAAGTAGACGAATGAATCCTCACACTTTGAATGCTTTCGAAACTTTATTGAGAAGGAACATCCGAAACAAGAATCAACACACGATACACCATGACATACGCATGAAATGATGCATAAACGAATATGATGCATGTCAAGTTTAATATATGCAAGGCATGACAATCACAACAACCAAACACTACACATTAAGTGGAGCTCAATATGCAACGAGTTGCATATTGACGAAACTCCACATTTGAATTACTTAGTTCACTTCTGTTAGGTACTCGGCAAGGTTAAATGTTGTTAAAGATGGCAAGAGGTGAAGCACAAACAATTACAACATCTAGGCATTTAAAATGAGGCAAAAAGCAACTTATAACATTCCCGAAACGACCGCATGTGCATAATAAGATTTGTTCTAGATCTGTCCTAAGCATGTTTTATAGTTGGTAAACAGCAATATAAAGTGTTCCATGAGATTGTACATGATTTTCTAGTCAAGTTACATATGTGGATCATTTTTATCGGAGCTACGGTTTTTTAGTTATGAAATAAATCATTTTAACATGGCATTTATGGAAATTACATGAAAACAACAAGTTAAACATTTTAAACATATGTGAGAGTTGTATACTGTGAATCTGCACAAAATTCTAAGCACTTTTCATGTATAAAGTTTTTTACATATGATGCACGGTTTGAAAGTTATTAAATATATGAACTAGCTTTTTTCTTGTGAAAATCTGTTTTACTTGGTTAATTAGCAAAATTCACTCACAGGAAAAAAACGAATTTGCCGAATCTACACATGGTGCAATAGTGCACGGGGGCACAAGTAGACCAGGAGCACCGAGGGCGTAGCTTATCTCACCTTGGGGCTCTGGGCCGAAGACGAGTTGGGCCAACACGGGGCTAGCGGGGCGGGGACTAGCTAGGACCTGCGCCTGGCCGGCGGGCGGCTCGTTGGTGGGCCAGCCTTGGCACTGGGTCGGGGCAGCTGGAGGGGCCCATGCGGGCATGAGCCCATGTTTGACCTCTCATCCTCCTCGCGAGGCAGGAGCGGGAGACAGGGGAAACAGAGGTCGACGCGACAACGACGGCTCACTCTCTACATGAGGCAACGCGAGGAACGACGAGAGGTGGCGAATCAGGCCAGGTAGGGGATCGGGAGGTCGATCCGGTGCACCACCATGCCCATGGCAGACGAAGGTTGAAGGGGAGGTCGCAGACGAGGGGATTGGCGTGACGGGACCCAGTGGTGGACTTCCATGGCGGCGGCGACGATGGGGAACGCCCAGATCCGACTGCGGTGGGTCCATTCCTTACGGCGACCAGCAGATTTGAGCGAGGGCGAAGCAGAATGGGCAATGGCGGCAAGCCCAAGGCCATGGCGGGCTCCTTTTCGTCCTGGGGACGCATGGATATAGAGATGAGAGAGGGAGAGAAGAAATGCGGGAAGGGAACGAGAAGGGGCATGGCTCCAGGGTTTTGGATGTGGTCCCCGGCGAGGTGGTTTACTGGTGATGGCCGAAGCCGACACGTTACGCATGCTTGGGGATGGCTTCCGATCGGATCGGAATGAGGACCTGATGGCTGCTAGCGCTGGGTGGAGCTACGGGGTTGCGGGAGGACCTCTGGGCCGTCGGATCTGAGATCCGGCGGTCCAGATCGAGTGCAGTTTGGCTGGCTATGGCTGGGTGGGTGTGGAAAACGAGGTGGGAGGCTAGGATGGCGGCGCAAGAGCGTGTTAGGGTGGAATTCAAGGAGGATTTCTAGGGTTTGGTCTAAAAATGGACTAGGTGGGTTATATAGGCAGGGGTTAGGAGTTAGGGGAGGTTTTGCACCATTTTTGGACTGTGCGATCTCAATCAGACGGTCCAAAAGCAGAGGGGGTTAGCTAGGCTATGTAGGAGGGGAAGTGGACTGAGAGAGAGGGAGATGGTGGCCCATGACACGAGTTTTATAAACCGAAAAGTCTGATGAATAAACTGATGACGGCTCCACTACTGATGACCGTTCGGGTATCAGACGACCTCTGATTCGGATGAAATTTGGCAGGCGGTCTACCTACAATATAAAAAGACCGCATGCCAAATTTCGACCCAATCCGAGAATATTTTAAATGCACATTGAAAACAATATTTTATCGATACCGTGGGCGTGTGCCTGTGTGGTTGGTCTCAAAATGGTCAATGACATGAACGGAGAGAATCGGCAACTATGAACGGATGCAAGTTTTCAAGACGAGTGATGATGCTATGCAGATGATGCGAATGATGCGATGATGAATGAGACAATCAAACGAATCGCACGACGATAATGGAATAAAAGGGGAATCTTCTGGAGCGTCGGTCTCGGGCTGTTACAGACTCGTTTTAATAGAGAACCGGAACAAAGCATTAACACTTGGTGAATACATGAACTCCTCAAACTATGGTCATCACTGTGAAGTATCCTGAATATTGTCACTATGGGGTTGCCAATCATAACACGTAATAGGTGCATATTACTAGGCAAGATCGGATCAACAATATAGATATAATGATGATTAAATAAACGGTGCAGATCTGAAATCATGGCACTCGGGCCCTAATGACAAGCATTAAGCATGGAAAAGTCATAACAACATCAATCTTAGTACATAGTAGGTACTAGTGATCAAGCCCTGACAAAACTAACCCGATTACATGATGAATGTCATCCAACTCCTCAATGACTGGCAAGCCTACGAAGGAATTATTCACTCCCGGTGGGGAGCATCATGGAATTGGTGATGAAGGAGGGTTGATGATGACGAACACCGAAGATACCCTTCTCCGGAGCCCCAAACGGATTCCAGATCTGGCCTCCCGATGAAGAATAGGAGGTGGCGGCAACTCCATATCATGAAACACGATGAAAGTTTATCCTTGATTTTTTTCTGGAAAATAGGATTTTATAGTGCTGGAATTAGGGCCGGAGCCCACAAGGTGAGAACCACCCACCAGGACCCTCTCTAGTTGGTTTTGGCTCCAATATTACTCAAATATTCTGAAATAATTCTAAAAAAATCGTTCTTTCCAGAAACTTATTTTTGCACAAAAACCAACACCATGGTAGTTCTGCTGGAAACAACGTCAGTCCTAGTTAGTTTCATTCAAATCATGCAAATTAGAGTCGAAAACAAGAACAAAAGCATTAGGAAAAGTAGATTCGTACGATGGAGACGTATCACACGCTGTCAACCACGTTGATCAGAGGTCAACCGTCATTTTCCGCAGCCGATAATGACGATGACAACCCCGAGTTTCAGTGTGGGATGTAGATGAACATCATTATGTCCGTCGAGGAATCAGGCCACGATGCATTCCTGCACGATGAGGACAAGCGTCGTCTCAGTGTCGGTGTGTAACAATCTATCGCATCTGCGGATGCCATTCGCAAAGCGACTAGGGATCTCAAGCGGCAGAAACGGTAGGAGAGTGCGAAGAGGAAGCGGAACTCAGATGCAGAGGGCAAAAAGAGGCGGGAGTAGGACCAGAAGGCGGTGGAGCAGGGCACCGCATGCCTCTCAGCAGCGTTGGAGGCTAGTGCATGCCTTGCACCTGTGGCGACAACCCTTGCAACAGCGGCCACACTGACTAGGGATGCATCTCTCGCGAGAGCGGCGCCCTTCTGTATCCCAATTGCCGACATGGAAGCCACGAAAGCTTCATCGGCAGCGGCAGACCTGGGGAGAGGCATCATGGTTGCTCCGGCTGAGGTAGCCCCACCGGTCTCAGCCTTGGAACCAGTGGAGATCATCAACTTGACAAGCTCCTCTGAATACTCATTGTGAGACAAGGAAGGTCATGACAACGGTGGATGCGCGGTGTTTGTATGCATCCATGGCATAATGAATATTTTGTGTAGTTCATATTCATCTAAATTGATGAACTGTTTGCAAATTACTAAGCGTATGAACTAATGTCAACTAATCCTCTGCAAAATAAGGCATTTTGTGATAAAAAATTCCAAATGTTTGTGTCATCTATTTGTGGGCATGCATGTTGAAATTTAGGATGATTTTCATATCTACGACTGAAATTTAGGATGAACCGCGTGAGATGAATCCGCTTTGATAAATCTTAGAAAGAGATAACCAACTTGAGCGATGCAAAAATTAATTGTTTCACGGCGCGACATTTCGTTATAGCGTACAAATTTTATTATGTTTGTATCGTGTGCGATCTTGGTTGCTCCCTCCCAACTCAGTTCCTTTACCAGAGTTTAAGTGGAAGTGGTATTTCAACTGAATGTCACCCTCCCTCGTCCACTTCACTAACCCTATACTAAAATTTCAGATACTGAGGCCTTTGAACCGTTGCCATCCCTCGTCGACCACCATCTCCACCCACACCATCACTACTAAATTTTTCACCAACAGCGAAACATCCGCAACCCCCCATCCACACAACACCCCTCCCCTTCCTCCCCCGTTTGAACCCTATCTCATTGTTAGCATTCTGGGAACAGGGGTACCCAGCCCTTCCATCCTGCGGCCCAGGACATGGGCCTCCACATCAGCTAGGCGTGGCCAGTCGCGACTCTACTCAAGACAAGGCCCTTGCATGGACCCTGGGCTACCAAGGAAGAACATCACTAAGACCAGAAAGGATGGGCCTCCTCAGGCCCCCTCCTGAGCGGCGGAGATCTCTATGCGAAACCCGGCCTCAGGAGTCAAAGGTGACGCAAGGAAGGACCGGCGGGTGCCAGCGTGCCAAGCGATAGAGTTTCCACTTTTGTGCAAAGGGAGCAAGGATGTACATGGGTTCCCAAAGCACAGCCCAAAGGTTTCAATTCCAGTGCAACAAGACCACGACCACGAGCCCCACAGGACAGACGTCATCGCGGAGCCCACCACTACATCATCGACATCCACTTTGCAGGCAAAGACCACCTTTGGACAGGGCGCGGTTGTACTCCAGTCCCCCTTCAAGTTTGGCTGTTGTGGGATCGCTTACCGCCATTGTGATAAGGGAAGAGGACCCGGGCCGCTGCTATATATATAGGCTAGGCCAAACCGTAGAGGGAGATCAGATCCACCACTTAGCCACCTGACGAACCACGACAAGGTAGAGAGCATAGAACACCACTTGAGCATCCTCGCGAGGCTCGAGCCAATTGTACTAGTTCATCCACCACACCTCCCTGAGAGGCAATCCACCAAACAAGGAGTAGGGTATTACACTTCATAGTGGCCCAGACCAGGGTAAACTTCAGTGACATCTTCTTCCTCTTCATCGTGCAAGTTTGCCATAGTAACCATCGAGTAGTGAGCTTGGTAGGGCAAAGCTTCAAGGAATCTTCACACACACCCCTGTGTTCGAACCTCGAGGGTTTTGTAGAGCCCGAAATCCAACATTTGGCATGCCAGGTAGCGGGCGTGTCAAAGTCTTCCTCAAGCCAAAGCTCTTCTTCCACCTCGCCGCTCCGATGGATGACGCACTCCAAGCCCGTGACGTGCGCCGAGCGTCCCGCGTCGCCCAAACGACGCCTGTGGGCCACGCTGGAGTGCACCGGTCCCCCTCGCATGCGTCCAATGCGGCCATCAGCCCGGACGCCCACGAACAAGAAGATTCCTCCTAACCGGTCACCGCGCAGCACGACGGCCGCACCTCCACTCCATCAATAGTCCCATGCACCGGGTCATCCTCGCACATTCAGTATGGGCTGCGCATGGTTTGGGCGCGCTCGCCTTGGTGAACGAGATGCTCTGCTACCAGCCTGCTCCCGACCGCTATGACGATTGTCTTCGGTGCATCGTGCAGCTTGTTAGTGCCGCCGCCGATGCCTCGGCGCTCTCCTACTCGCTCCGGCCCCAGTCCTCACTAGCGTACGACGGGGACCATGAAGAGCCACCCCCACCTCCGCAATGAGACGTTGACCCTGAGCCTAGGCGTGACGCGTGACCGCGTGCCCGGCCCCACGAGCCACGGGCAATGGCAAGGGATGAAGTAAGCTGCCAGGTGGTGCCCCGGCCGAGCGCCAACGTGCATGAGCTCCCCGCGCCGTCAGACCGGCGTCACAACTGGGCACCACTCGGGCAGGCCCCTCAGGAGTGCCAACACCAAGACCCGCCCGTGCACACAACATCACTCGTCGAGCCGGCGGGCTGCCTCGCCATCGCGCCGGAGCTCCATCCAACTACATGGCCCTGCAAGTTCAAACCCGATCTACCCCGTCGCTACGACAGCACCCCGGATCCCACCGAGTTCCTACAGCTCTACTCGCTCAGCATCCGGGCTGCTACTAGAGATGATAAGGTCATGGCATGCTGGTTCGCCATGGCGCTCAAGGGCGGCACACTCTCGTGGCACCTTAACCTACCGGAGGGCTCCATCACCTCCTGTGAAGACATGCGCAAGTGCTTCGTTGCCTGCTTCCAAGGTACCCGTGACAGTGTGCTCACCGTGAACGACCCACAGTGTGTGAAGCAACAGGATGGGGAGACCCTGCACAAGTACATACAACTATTCACGACTACTTGTCTGAAGGTCGCGAAGGCGTCGGATGAGGCTATCATCTCCGCTTTCACCGACGGCATCACGAACACCAAGATGAAAGAAGAGCTCGCCATGAACGACGAGTTGTGCTCCTCCCTGGAGATGTTCAACCTGGCAAATAGGTGTGCCAAGGCCGAAGAGGGCCGCCTGTCGCTCCGTGAGCCTCCGATGGCAGAACCAGAGGAAAAGAAGATCAAGGCCAAGGAGGCAAAGCGTAAGGCCCTAGTGGTACTCGCGGCCAAGCCAGACGCGAAGCGCAGCTGAGGCGAGGAGCATACCGCAGGGGGGAGACCGACCTGCATCTTCCATGGCACCAACAATCACGACACCATCGACTGCAAGAAGTTTAGGCTGGTCCGCGGCTAACACTTTAGGCGATGCCTCGGATGCACCGACTGAAGATTTGGATGCGGTGGAGGCCGCTTGGACAACCGGGATCAACATCTAGGGTGGTATGACCAGCCTTGGGAGGACCGTTGGCGCGATTAGTCTAAGGAGGACCGCTGGCACGATCAGGCTCGGGAGGACCGCTGGCCTGATGACCCTCCGGAGGGGTCACACTATGGCCAGCCTCGTGAGGTTCGCCCTCCTGAGGCTGGCCTACCACCACTACCACCTCCACGTAGAAGGAAGGAAGAGGCCAGGCAGGACGACAGGGCTGGGGGCTTCTAGAGATCAGGGCCATAGCCTGTATCTTGGGCGGCGCCTAGCCCCAGCCTCAAACTGAGTCTTCAAGCAGTTTGCGTGGGAGGTGAACGCGGCACTTCCTAAGCCCTAGGCCATGTGGACCCTCAAGTGGTCCCAGACTGCCATCACCTTTGACTCGAGGGATCATCAGGTGCTCAGCCATGGCCGGCAAGCTCCCCATGCTGTGCACTCCGACCATCAGCAACTTCCCCGTCACCAATAACCTCATTGACAGTGGAGCGGGGCTCAATGTCCTGTCCATCGAGACCTTCGTGACATTCGAAGTACCGTACGACCAGATCATGCCAACCAAGCCCTTTTCAGGAGTCACTGATGGTTCCACACTTCCCATTGGACATGTACGCCTGCCCGTCACCTTTGGCAGACGCAAGAACTACCGCACCGAGACCATCGTCTTTGACGTCACCCACATCCACCTCCTGTACAATGCGATCCTCGGGTACTCGGCCCTCGCCAAATTCATGGCGGCGATGCATCATGGCTGGAACGTCCTCAAGATGCCAGGGAGTGGAGGCGTCATCACTGTCGCCTGCGATGAGAAGGATGTCGTCTGCTCCCTCGACCGCGCTTACTAAGCTGCTGCAGCCGAGCGCTTAGATGACGAGGAGGATGCCCCGCCTTGTAAGGATATACGCAGGGCAAAGAAGCAGATCACCCTTGCGGAGCGCTAGGGGGCTAGAACCTCCAAGGGCGGAGCCTCACGCTCTGCATTCAGGGACGGAGCCACCCTTTCCATTGCATAGGAAGGCACGCTCGGGGGCTTCCACCCAGGAGGCCCCCGGCCTGGCCGGTGAGGCAAGGGAGGCATTCAGGCACAACCTAAAGGCGCGTCCTAGTGCACGACTATGAGAACCAGGGGCTCAACGCGAGGCGCCAAGCTCAGAGGAGTTAGTCATCAAGGCTATCAAGGAGCTTCAAGAGGCACATGCCGGGCAAGGAAGGGATTGCCCCGCACCACCAATCGTAGCCGCCATCGTTGGCCCGGTCGACCATCCGTACGTCTGTGTCAACACGCTCACAACTGGGAGGGCCTCATTTCAGGGTCTCTCTGGACCAACGCGTGCCGACCATGGGTGGGTCTATCCACACCATTACGTCTGCATGCCCTTTGGCCTAGCCAACACTAGCGTCATGTTCCAGCACCTTGCCTGGGCCATGCTTGCACCTTGCCTGGAAAGGCTCGACGAGGAGTTGGAGGAGATGCCTGAAAGGAGCATGGGTCCTGGGCCCCAGGAGACAACGGGCCCATGAGGGCCGCATTCGTGGAGGTACAAGATGAGGCTACAGCGGCACCTTCGGCTCTTCAGCAGCATGGTTGCCAGGTGACTTTTTGTTGATCTGTACCAGGTAACTTTTTGGCTTGTTTCGTTTAAGGGCGCTCGCCGGGCCATGTTATCCTTAGGCAATCGGGGTGTACCCCTGCAGCCACCGTGTTTACCCATATTTCAGCAGTTTTTCATGCATGCAAATCTGCTTCCTAACGTTTCCCCCTTGCCGGCATGGCTTTTTGCCGGTATCAATGTTGTCACTCCTGAGCTAGTCTACCTTTGGCCGCCTCGCGAGAGGACTAGGCATGGTGTATGTGCTAAGGTCTATCCCTGCAGCATTGAAAATTCCAGTTACTGAGCCATGTTTGGTGGGCCGACCCCGTTCACTTCATGTCATGGGGTCACTGGTGCTTGGCCCTCTCAATGGCCCTAGGGAGGACACCCGGTGAAGGCTACAATGAAGATTCTAGGACTTCGGATCGCACCATCTACAACCAGGCGCAACCCGCCTTGAGGTAGGGACCTCGCAAGGCCAAAGTGTCCTCATGAGCTCCGAGATACACCTCCCCGTTCTACCGTGCCAGCCATGCGTACGAACTCAATGGGTTGTACACGCCCGGAGCCCACCTAGGACGCAAAGGGGTTCCTTCCCATGCAATGAGGCAGCCACAGCCCCGTGCTGGCGGAGAAGTCAACACTTCCCACCAACGGCTTTGACCATCCAATGTGGAAGCCACAGCTCCGTGCTGGCGGTCAGCACGGTCCACCAATAACTATGCCCAAGCAATGTGGAAGCCCTATGCCCTGTGTTGGATATAAACAATTGAGGGCGCCCCAACTATTCGATCCAACCTTAGGAAGGCTCCTTGTGGCCCCATTTCGCTGCATTCCCAGGGATGTACACGTGAGGGGGCTACATGAGGGCTACTACTAGGCCGGGCATGGTACTTGCCACCTGCCCAGGTCTATGAAACCTGGTCTTCACACGCGCCTCTCAGGAAAAGCTAGCAAGGAAAGGTATGGCAGCCACTCATACGTCAAGGGGTACTCTTGAGCATCTTGACTCAGGAGCCTCACTGGCCACGTAACCCCTCGCCCCTTGGGACCGTCCTTGGTGATCCGGTCGGTCCTGACGGCGGTTGAGGTATGCGCGGGGCCGGGCCCTGCCGATGCAAAGCTCAACATGCTCAAACTCAAAACCTTAAGGAGGATGGTGGAGCTCGTACGTCAAGGGGACTCCTAAGCATCACGACTCAGGAGCCTCACTGGCCCTATAGCCCCTCACCCCTTGGGGCCGTCCTTGGTGATCCGGTCGGGCCTCACTGCGGATGAGGTATGCGCGGGTTCGGGCCCTGCCGACGCAGAGCGTAACGTGTTCAAAATTTCCAAGCTAAACCTATCTTCACCATGTTCCCTTTATGAGGGCTGCTCGTAGGTTAAGGGGGACCCCTGAGCATCACGACTTAGGAGCCTCACTGACCCCGTAGCCCCTCACCCCTTGGGATCATCCTTGGTGATCCGGTCGGCCCCGTCGGCGACTATGGTATGCGCGGGGCCAGGCCCTACCGACACAGAGCATCACAACAAGCAAGAAGGCAACAAGGCAAAGAGGGCAACCACGCAGTTCAACAATTATTACAAGCATCGAAAGTTTTTCGAGAATACAAACAAGTTTAACGCCTCCACGAGGCACGTCGAATGTTGCAGGAAAGAAACAAGGAAAAGGAATTAGGAGGAGCCTTCGCCACGAGTCGCCCCATCTGCAGAGAACTCGTTGTCGACATCACCGATGTCGTCCTCTTCACCACTAACCTCTGCAGCTTCCGGAGGTGGATGAATGCTGATGTAGGTGAACCTCTCTACCAGCGCCTCAACGGCAGCATTCACTGCCTTCGCAACATCGCCGCGGACCTCGAGGGCGACCGAGCGGATCACGGAGTCAAAGTCAAACCCTATCTCATGGAGGTTAAGGTAGCTGAAGATGCGCGTCATGGCCTCATAAAAGAGGTCATGACACTCGCTATCCAGGACCCCATCCACCTTGGGAATGTCGCCCTCCAGCGCCTGACGAACTTCGAAGTTAGCTCCCTAAAACCGCTCTCCAGAGCCACCAGGGGTTTCGCAAACCCTTCCCGGCAGAGGGAGTGGAGCGCTTGGCGAAGCCTAGGCTCGATTGGGGAAGGACGCTGAGCTCCATATACTTTCTCTTTTCGGCCTCAGCTAGAGCCCTTTCCACGGTTTCGAGCCATTCCTTTTCCAGGGCAGCCACCCCTTCCTGCACATTCAGGCGCTCTCGTGCCGCAAGACCGTCGGCCTTCACCTGAGATAGCTCGGAGTTCCGGACAGCGTGCTGGGCCTTACAGGTCTTCAGAGCCTCCCGCTGGTGATGACCCACAAGTATAGGGGATCTATCATAGTCCTTTCGATAAGTAAGAGTGTCGAACCCAACGAGGAGCAGAAGGAAATGACAAGCGGTTCTCAGCAAGGTATTCTCTACAAGCACTGAAATTATCGGTAATAGATAGTTTTGTGACAAGATAATTCGTAACGGGTAGCAAGTAACAATAGTAACAAAGGTGCAGAAAGGTGGCCCAATCCTTTTTATAGCACAGGACAAGCCTGGACAAACTCTTATATGAAGCAAAGCACTCCCGAGGACACATGGGAATTTATGTCAAGTTAGTTTTCATCATGCTCACTTGATTCGCGTTTGCTACTTTTATAATTTGATATGTGGGTGGACCGGTGATTGGGTGTTGTCCTTACTTGGACAAACCCCCCACTTATGATTAAACCCTCCCGCAAGCATCCGCAACTACGAAAGAAGAATTAAGATAAATCTAACCATAGGATGAAATGTGTGGATCCAAATCAGCCCCTTATGAAGCATAACATAAATTAGCGTTTAAGCTTCTGTCACTCTAGCAACCCATCATCTACTTATTACCTCCCAATGACTTCCTCTAGGCCCAAACAATGGTGAAGTGTTATGTAGTCAACGTTCACATAACACCACTAGAGTAGAGACAACATACATCTCATCAAAATATCGAACGAATACCAAATTCACATGGTTACTTATAACTAGACTTATCCCATGTCCTCAAGAACAAACGTAACTACTGACAAAACATATTAATGTTCACAATCAGAGGAGTATAAGTGATGATGAAGGATCTGAACATATAATATTCCACCAAGTAAACCAACTAGTATCAACTACAAGGAGTAATCAACACTACTAGCAACCCACAGGTAGCAAAGTGAGGTTTTGAGACAAAGATCGGATACAAGAGATGAACTAGGGTTTGCAGAGGGGATGGTGCTGGTGAAGATGTTGATGGAGATTGACCACTTCTCGATGAGAGGATCGTTGGTAATGGCGAGGGCTTCGATTTCCCCCTCCCAGAGGGAAGTTTCACCGACAGGATCGCCCTACCAGAGCTCTAGATTGGTTCTACCCAAGTTCTGCTTCGAGAGGTGACGCTTCATGCCGAAAGGTCTCTTATGATTTTTTCCCTTACGAAACCCTCCATATAGCAGAAGATGGGCACCGGAGGGCTTCCAGGTGGGCCACAAGCTCGCTAGTTGCGGGCAGGGGGTGGTCACGACCAGCAGGCTTGTGGCTCCCTAGTGGGCCTCCTGATGTATTTCTTCCGCCCAGTATTTTTATATATTCCAAAATAATTCTCCATAGTTTTTCAGGACTTTTGGAGTTGTGTAGAATAGGTATCTCAGATTTGCTCCTTTTCCAGTCCAGAATTCCAACTGCCGGCATTCTCCCTCTTCATGTAAACCTTGTAAAATAAGAGACAAAAGGCCCAAGTATTGTACCAAAATTTGTAATAACAGCCCATAATGCAATAAATATCAATATAAAATCATGATGCAAAATGGACGTATCAACTCCCCCAAGCTTAGACCTTGCTTGTCCTCAAGTGGAAGCCGAAATCAATAAATATGCCCACATGTTTAGAGATAGAGGTGTCGATAAAATAAAATACGGACATGAAGGCATCATTATCATCTTTAGAAAATAAATATATTTTTAGATATGATTTCTTATGCTAAAGTAACAATTGATTCACAATGGCAAAGGATGAATCAAGAACTCTATTGAGAACTGACAAACTATGATCTCAGTCATTGAAGCAGTTACAATTAATCATAACGTTGGAAAGAGTCAATATAATATCTTGTAAAGAAAATCCACATACTCAATAATCTTTTAGTCTTTCACAATTGCTAACACACATGAGGTACCTATGACTTCAAAGTTTCAATCATACACATAGAAAGATAGGGGCTTATAGTGTTGCATCCCAACTATTTACCTCAAGGGTAACGTCAATAGTAATAACTCATGCTCTCCCACTTCTGAGTGTATATATGTGCATAGATCATTCCCCAACATGTGACACTTGCCAGAAGATAAAGGCGAAAATAACGAAGGTGATTGAGATCACCACGACTCGTGCATAAATGTAAGTACTAAAAAATAATAGTAACATATAGGCCACGCGCAGAGGGAAGCAGAGGTTGTCATGCACTTTTATAATTGGATGCACAATCTCTTAATCTAAAAGAACGTCACTTTATATTGCCCCTTGTGATAGAGAACTTTATTACGTAGTCTGTCGCTTTTATGTCTTCCCTATCACAAGTTCGTATAAAGCTTATTTTCCTCACACTAATAGATCACACATGTTTAGAGAGGAATTTTTATTGCTTGCATCAATGACAACTTACTTGAAGGATTTTATTCTATCCTTAGTTGGGCATGGTGGATTCTCATGGCAAAACTAGGTTAAGGGTGTTTGGATGCACAAGTAGTATCTCAACTTGGTGCGGAAGTTTTGGCTGATATGAGGTGGAAGCAAGCTACACATGTTGAGGGATCTATAACAATCTAACTTCTATTTGGAAATAAGCAAACATAAACCATTATGTTATCTTTTTGTCCAACATCAACTTCTTAGCATATAATATTTTAATGAGTGCTCACAATCATAAAAAATATCCAAGATAATATATTTATATGTGAACCTCTCTTTCTTTATCACTTTCTTTTAATTGCCCCAATGACCAACAACTATGTTTGTCAACCCACAACAGGTTTCAATCAACATACTTTTTATATGTGAAGTCATCACTCCCCGTAAGATTTTCATATGTACTCTCTGCTTTTATTCTACACCTCTTTCTACTTTATCTTTTTGAGGAATAGGATCATACCAAGCAAGGCGCTCAACTCAAAAGCACTTTTCATTATATAACTCACTAACTTGATCACATAGGGGGAATAATAAAGCAAAGACTCAAAGCTAGATCACACGAAAACTTTATTCTACTAGATCAAGATATAAACAAAAGGATTGAACTAAGAAAAGATGATGGAAATAAAAATAAAAATAAAGATAAAAAGGAAAGATGCTGTGGTGATACGATACCAGGGCATCTCCTCCAAGCTTGGCACGAGCCAAGAGGAGTGCCCATACCCATGTGTTTAGTTGTCCTGCTTCGGAGGTGATGGTGCTATATAATTGGCAATGAGGACCTTTAGAATACGATTCTCCTCCTCGAGCTTGTTATTTTGCTGTCTGAGATCCATTATTTCCTTGTATAGTTTTTCAACGATGGATAGAGTGCCTTTAACCAATGGATGTTTCATTGCTGCGGGGGAAGAAGCAATACTCCTCTTCATATTTTCAAAAGTAAGAAATTTAGCATTGGAAGGGATAACCGAATTTGGAATTGCTGAGCTCTAAAGTTCTTCAAGCATGGCTCCATGTTATGAATGAGAAGTAACTTCTTTGTCCTCCTCCATGGCATATATCCTTTTGAAATCGGCCTCCATCACTTCCTCCGTAGCTGGCCCAAAGCAGTTCTCCCTGACTGACTCTGGCAAAGACATCTTGCCCTAAATCTGCTACAAAAACAGCTCAAAAAGAAAACGAGGGTATTATTGTGATACGAGAATCAAAACCTTCTAGAGATTATATAATGAATTTTTATCGACCCTAAGGAGTATGCCACAAGAAAACGCAGTCCGAGTGGTGCCCGAGGTGGCCACAAGCCCTAGGGGCACGGCCAGTGGGGGTGGTCGCGGCTAGTAGGCGTGTCACCTCCTCGTGCACTATTCGGACTACTTTAAATTTTCCTAATTTTTTAAATATAACAAAATAGATGAAAATTGCCGTAGAAATGTTTTTGGAGTCTTTTCACTTACCATACCGCGTACCTACAAAAAATCTTAAACGAGAATTATATAGCAAGACATGATCACCTACATTAAATTCACGCTTTTGTATCCTTCTATCATGCCATCTCTTAACCTTTTCTTTAAACAACTTAGCATTCTCATAGGCTTGAGTTCTCCATTCATCAAGTGAGATAATGTCAAATAACCTCTTATCACCAACAAGTTTGAAATCATAATTGAGCTCTTTGATTGCCCAATAAGCCTCATGTTCTAGCTCTAGAGGTAAGTGACATGCCTTACCATAAACCATCTTATACGGAGACATACCCATAGTATTTTTGTAAGCAGTTCTATAAACCCACAATGCATCGTCAAGTTTCATAGACCAATTCTTCCTAGATCTATTAACAATCTTTTGCAAAATCAATTTAATCTCTCTATTTCTCAATTCTACTTGACCACTAGACTGAGGATGATAAGGAGATGCAACTCTATTAGTAACATCATATTTAGAAGGCAATTTACGAAAATCACCATGAATAAAATGTGAACCACTATTAGTCATCAAATATCTAGGGACTCCAAATCTAGAGAAAATTAACTTCCTTAAGCATTCTAATAGAAGTGTTATGATCAACGCTACTAGTTGGAATAGCTTCTAACCACTTAGTGACATAATCAACAACAACTAAAATAGGAGTTGTATTGACCCGACCTAAAACGGTCAAGTCTCTGGTGTTTCCGTACCATCCCAAGATCATGCTGGTACACATATAGTACATCAATCTATATAACAGAGTTCAATCACACTTGCTTTATTAATCGAAATCTCATATAGAGTCATTACTACAAAAGGTATCTTGTCTAAAAGCCAACTCATGAGATAGCGCTATCAAAATCCCATGATTGGCAACCACTGCCATGTACAAGGGTTCATCATCAAACCATTCTAATGCTTAAACAAAAGCTTCAATGAATGTCATCTCTTTACTATGGGTAAGTCACTCAGATTTACCATTCCGAATAGCAACAGAAATGATAAGATTAAGTCGTCATGGTGGCCAAGCCATGTCGCACCCAAATCATTACCTTCTATAAGGTTTAGCAAATCTCATATTCTAACACTTAGGCTTACTCACAAGTGTTGTAGTGATTTCTCTTATCCACAAACTGGGTTCGGGTAAATCCATGGGTTCTGCAAGCCAAAAAAATCAACTATCATTTCTTCCAAACACTCAGGTTTTACATATCCTCCTATGAAATTTATTTCGACTTCGTTGGTAGATGTTCCATAGATTATTCCAGATATCTTCCTTCAACGGGATTGCATGTACCTTGGTCAAATCCTGGGTCAGTGGGGAAGCTAGTCTAAAGTGGTTTGCCATGGGTCCAGGTGGGTAAACCATACTTTTCCAAAACTACCCTTGATATGAATGAGTGCAATGCACTAGAATCGAAGGTACCCATACGGTTGGTGTGTTTAACAAGAACTTACCAATAACTATATCCGACTGTCCATTAACTCCCTCCACAGTAATGTGATTCCCTTGAGCTCGAGGAAAATGATGGGACTCCTTGTTAGGACCTTCATTGCCATTGCCGAGATTTTTCTCTGAACAGTTAGTGGAATAGTGGACATTCTTCCTGCAATTGTAGCAGCTGATGTGCTTCAAATTCTTCTGGGCTAGAGCTGAATTGTGTTGACTGCCATTCCCTCCATTGCCATTCTTCTGACTACTGTAGTTGTTTCCTCCATGGTGAAGATTTCCTCCATGGTGATGATGTTTATGACCATCGAACTTCTCGGATGTTGAATATGGTGTTGCACGGGGCTTCTGATTACCTCTAGAACAAAGCTTCTCATACTTCCTCTTACGGTTCTCTATTTTCTGCTGCTTTCCGTCCAGAATAAGTGCCTTGTCTACCAGCTCCTAGTAATTGTTGAAGGTAGACACAGTCAATTGAATGCTCAATTCCTCATTGAGTCCCTCCATGAACTTCTCCTGCTTGGCTGCATCATCAGCCACATCTCCAGGTGCATATTAGGCTAGCATGCTGAATTCATCCACATATTGAGCCACATAACGGTTTCCCTAGCATAAGTTGCGAAACTCCCACTTCTTCAAGATCATGGCTCCAGCTGAGACATGTGCAGTGCAGAAGGCCTGCTTGAACTGATCCCAAGTCACAACGATAATGGGATACGTGGTCGTGTAGTTCTCCCACCAAGAAGCTGCTGGTCCTTCCACTTGGTGTGCGGCAAAACGCACCTTTTCTGCTTCTGTGCAACCAGCGGTAATCAGCTCCTTTCCTTCTTGCGAAGCCAATCATCGGCCAAATGGGCTCAGTGTTGCTGGAAAAGGTGGGTGGATTCAGTCTCAAGAAGTGGGTGAGGTTGTCGGCCTAGGGTGGTGGGTTGTTGTCGTTGGCTTGGTTCTGGATCAACAATTGCATCAATGCATTATGCTGCTGAATCAGCTGAGTGAGGTCCGGTGGAATGTTTTTTTCCGGGTCACGTCCCGGCGGCATCTGATGTTGTAGAGTGGAAGAGAATTAGAATAGAACAAGGTTCTAAATGGAAAATAACACTACCCATATGCATACAACAATCAATTAACACACCAATCACTTCAATTAAGTCTCATGCATCGATCGAACTAATCAAGAATCCAATCGACTAAGGGATTTCTATTGGTTACATGGTGGTCTGAATCTAGTTCCTATCTGTGAAAAACTTCATCATATCAATGTTGGCTCTAGATTCTTCTTTATCTGTGTCGTCTTCATAGGGCATGGTCTCGTCGGGTTGAGCTGACCTGGTGATGGAGTAACAACTATTTCAATGAATTAGAGAAGGGATGGAAATGAAAAGAGAAGGGCATGGACCAACAGATAAATAGGAAACTTTCAAAATTAAGTTTTTTCCTATGGCTATTCCATTCCTAGTGGTTATGTCCTATGGTCAGCGTGTGCTCTGATACCATATCTGTAGTGACCCGACCTGAAATGGTCAAATCTCTGGTGTTTCCGTACCATCCCAAGATCATGCTGGTACACATGCAATACATCAATGTATATAACAGAGTTCACTCACACTTGCGTTATTAATTGAAATCTCATATAGAGTCATTATTACAAAAGGTAACTTGGCTAAAAGCCAACTCATGAGATAGTGCTATCAAAATCTTTCGGAAGCCTGATGGTAGCTGAATCCATCTGACTCCAAAGGGCAACACCGAGCATAGGAGGTAGACCTCACACTTCATCGGAGAAAACCTCTGCAACATGAGATGTTGCAGTCATGTAGGTCAGCATATGGAATATGCTAGCAAATCAAAAAAATGATATGAATAATAATGATATCAAAACTATATGCATTTGGTTGATGGTGGCAAAGGTCCGAGCAAGTTTTTTCCTACACCAAAGGGGCATCATGAAATTAGTACAAAATGTCGATTGTTTAATGAGATGGTTTCGCCATACAAACCTCATAACCCAATTATTTTCTTGTACCCTCATAAATTATCATCAAGTGTGGTGTTGAGAGTTCCTGATAGTATGATTTCTAGAGGCTCAACTGTGGGGATCGGGGACACAGCCAATCGATTAGATTTAACACTCTGAAGAGGTTTGTGCACTTTTCCCGCAAGATTTGGTCCCTCCATTTATGTCCTGGCACTTTAGGGTATTTGAGAACTAGATGACCAAAACATGGTCTTTCAAAGAGTTTCCCTAACTCCCCAGTTAAGAGTTCAGGTTAGATTTACCACTAAGATCAACCAAGCTAGAGACCATAATGACTTGTGGTTGCACAGGTAAGCTTCCGGTCGTGACGTCCATCCATTTCTTTGAGTCTTGGTGCAGTTGTCCGCTAGTATCTGTCCAACGGGGTTAGGTTCACTCCTCTGAGGTATTCCAGGGGTGCCTATCAATGGTTCACAAACACTGGGAATTCCAGCGGCCTATCAGGGTGCACACCCACTGGTTACTCCTGGGAGCCTATTTAGGTGTATTAAAGTTTGTCTTGAATCATGAAGTCTTCATCTCCTCAAAGTAGCCTTGATCACGTCAAGTGGTATTCATCATCTTTAATTGGTCCTCATCCAAAATAGTCACAACTCCCTTTTAACACTCAACCAAAACCCCGTCTACTTAAGCATAACATCAAATAAAAATATCGTTTCAAGGCCAGGTTTACATGGGATTTGTGGGGTTGTCCTACCTCATGATACTACTCAACAAGTTTAATACTCCTACTACATGCATGGATCATCTAGTGCAAATAAAACTGGGGTAAAACATGATCAAATGACTTGCCTTGATGATGGTCTTGAAATTCTAAAGCTTCGTAATAACAAGCTTTGCACTCCGGATAATCTAACGAAACAAACAATTCACACAATAAGCGAAACACATTCACAAACAATAAATAACATCGACTAAAAGTAATACAAAACAATCAAGGAAAACAATAACGAAATCGAAGGAAACCAAAAAAAATATCCAACGAAAACTTTAAAGAAAACTAGAGAGAAACCAATTTACACAATTTCTATCATAGCAACTTCAAATTATTCTAAACACTCAATAACAGAAAAGAACTAATTAAACAACTATTTGATAGCAATCAATTTAATAAACAATTTACTAGAAAAAGGAAATACTTTAATAGCTAAAATTACTATCTAGTTATCACCAAACAACTATAATAACAATAAAAATACCAAGACGATAACAAAATATTATAATAACTAATATGTTTCTAATTAGCAGAAACATCAATAAAAATAACTTGATGTGGCAAAAGAATTACTTTTGTGAAGATAGAACTATTCTATTTACTCTAGTTAAATAACTACACAACAATACAACAAAACAATAGATAACATAATAATAAATTATTATAAAACCTATCTACTGTAGTCTAACAGAACCATATAACCACATGTGAAAATCTACAAAAAGAAATAACTAAAAATAATTAAATGACTAAAACAAATATATAAACAAAACAGTACTGTTTTAGTCAAAATACTAATTTAAATAAATGTAAAAATCAATAACTCAATGCTAATGTACGGGCCAATCAATAACAAAACAGTGGTATAAAGAATCAATCAAAAATATATTATAAATATCAAGATATTGCCAAATTAGTGATTCGAGCAAAATTAAGAAAATTCAAAATTATGTTACTCAAATTTGATATCCAAGTGAATCATCGGAAACTACATAAATTTTTGAAACTACAGCAAAAAGAATCACTCAGTTTGGAGTTGCATACTAATTGATATGAATTTTCTAAGATTGCTACTTTTCTGAAAAAAACTGCAATACGAGATTTTTGTGAAGCTCACCAGGGTTAGTCACCAGAGTTAGAGAGGAAGAGGGAGATGAGCTCGGATCCGGTGACACAGTGACTCCCGTAGGAAAACAAGAATGTTACGCGGAAGTGGGTGTCGACGCAGAACCCGGAAACAAGATGGAAAACTCGTCCTCGTCCTCGGGCACGGTGGAGAAGCCACCGGAGTTTGCGAACTCCGACGAGCAATTACAGGCTGTGGGGAGGGGGAAGGGGATCCTTAGGAGGGGGAATCGGTCGAGGGGAGGGATGGCTTCGAGGAGGCGGTATTTATAGATGAGGGGAGGTGTCCGGGTGCGTACGTCCACGACGACAAAATCCGGCAACCGCGGATTCTTCGCTAAGGAAATCTCGGGCATTGATTCACGTCTTAATTGGTGAGGAAGGTGCGGGGAAGGTGCGGGGATCCATTCAGGGAAGATTGACGGCAAGGGAGAGGAGGGAAGGCGTGGGGCACTTTGGGGTGGGCAATGTACGTGTTCTCTGGCTCATGTCTAGGAACGATCCAAGGTTGAAGATTATCCTGAGTAGGCTGGGCCTTCACTGTATTCGTTGGT
This sequence comes from Hordeum marinum, assembly GCA_022496015.1. Classification (NCBI taxonomy): domain Eukaryota; kingdom Viridiplantae; phylum Streptophyta; class Magnoliopsida; order Poales; family Poaceae; genus Hordeum; species Hordeum marinum. Next base: position 203,849,430 of record CM039675.1, on the reverse strand, counting down.
GGGCTGCGGCAGAATTTTTTTTTTACAAACACAAGGAACAACAAACAAAAAATCTAAATAAATTTTTATATAGACATATTATATATAAAAATGACCAGAAAAATATTTCCGAAAACATGAACATATTTGCAGAGCCAAACAAAAATCTCACAAAATAAGAAAATTCAAACAGTGTTGCTTTTGCAAATAAAATGCAAAGAAATTTTTTTGAAAATACCAAAATATTTTCAAATTCATATTTCTCCATTTTTTTATATTTAAGGGAATAATTTTACCCTATTTTCCATGTATCTTGTTTTTGGAGAAAAATAAGTTTGAAAACCACTTTAAGAATTTCTTTTGAAACCCATTATGAAATATTTTCAAAATAGTCTTATGAGTTTTAATAATTTCAAATATAATTCAAGTGGCCCCTGGTTTGGAGCGTCATATTGCTCATCTCAAGATTTTGAATTTGGGCAAGGGGATTTGAATTCATTCAAACTTTGAAATAGAATCAAGTATTAAATAGATTCCAAAAGAGAAAAGTTTTAGTAGTTTTCAAATTCACCTTTCAAATACTTTATTTTGAAGAAGTTATGTCATCTTCTCTCATTGATTGGAGTTGAATGAATCTGAATTCAAAAGTAAAGGGGGAAGTCATTCTATTCCCTCTCATTCAATTTTTTTTTTAAGTTTCAAATTCACTCAAATTCATTCACTCACTGAAACAATAAATTAATATAGTTAATTTAATATAACATTCCAAAACTTAGAGTTTTGGGATGTTACATGAGTATACCCGTTAGATTGTGGAAAAGGCCCCATATAATCAAAGCCCCAAACATCAAATGTTTCGATAACAAGAGTGTAATTCATAGGCATTTCCCGACGTCTACTAATATTACCAATTCTTTGACATTCATCATAGGATAAGACAAACTTATGATCATCCTTGAAGGGAGTAGGCCAATAAAACCCAGATTGTAGTACCTTGTGTGCAGTTTTATCTCCAGCATGATGTCCTCCATAGGCTTCAGAGTGACACTTGCATAAGGTCTATTCCTATTCATGCTCAGGTACACAACGTCTAATAATACCATCTACTCCTTTATATATATGTGGGTTATCCCACAAGTAATGCCTTAAAGCATAGAAGAACTTTTTCTTTTGTGGGTCAAACTAGGAGGTATAAATTTAGCAACAATGTAATTGCCATAATCAGCATACCAAGGAGCATTATGTGAAGCATTCACGATAGCTAATTGTTCATCAAGAAAGCTATCATCAATAGGTAGTGGGTCATCAAGAACATTTTCTAACCTAGACAAGTTATCTGCCACAGGGTTATCAGCATCCTTTCTATCAATGATATACAAATAAAAATTCTTGTAGCAGAAGGACCCACCTAATAAGTTTAGGTTTAGCATCTTTCTTCTCCATAAGGTATTTAATAGCAGCATGATCGGTGTGAAGAGTTACTTTGGAATCAACAATATAAGATCCGAACTTATCAAAAGCAAACACAAGTGCTAAAAATTCCTTTTTAGTAGTGGCATAGTTTCTTTGAGCACTGTCTAGAGTGTTACTAGCATAATGGATAACATTTAATTTCTTATCGACTCTTTGTCCTAGTACAGCACCAACAACATAATCACTAGCATCACACATAATTTCAAAGGGTAGGTTCCAATCGGGTGGCGGAACAACAAGTGCGGTAATCAAGGCATTCTAAAGAATTTCAAATGCTTCTACGCAATCATCACCAAAAACAAATGGAACATCTTTTTGCAAAAGGTTTGTGAGAGGCCTAGAAATCCTAGAGAAATCTTTGATAAACCTCCTATAGAAACCAGCATGACCAAGGAAACTTCTTATACCTTTGATATCCTTAGGGCACGACATTTTTTCAATAGCATTGACTTTAGCTTTATCAACTTCAATACCTCTTTCGGAGATCTTATGCCCCAAGAAAATACCTTCAATAACCATAAAGTGGCACTTTTCCCAATTCAAGACAAGATTAGTTTCTTCACATCTATGCAAAACTCGATCAAGGTTGCTCAAACAATCATCAAATGAAGTTCCGTACACGGAAAAATCATCCATGAAAACTTGAAGAATCTTTTCACAAAAGTCAAAGAATATAGCCATCATACATCTTTGAAAGGTAGCAGGTGCATTGCATAAACCAAAAGGCATACGTCTATAAGCAAATGTACCGAAAGGGCAAATAAAAGTGGTTTTTTCTTGATCCTGGCTTGGAACACGTATTTCAGACAAAGCAGAGTAACCATCTAGAAAGCAAAATGAGTATGTTTGGATAATTTTTCTAGCATTTGATAAATAAAAGTTAAAGGGTAATGATCTTTCTTAGTAGCTTTATTTAATTTCCTAAAACCAATTACCATTCTATAACCTATAATAATTCTTTGCGTGATCAACTCATTCTAAAACCAATTACTAGCAGGCGTTTTGTGAGGCGAATCCAGGAGTCGGAGGTCAATGAGGCTTTAAAGAGGATGAAAGGAGGCAAGGCGATGGGCCCCAATTGTGTCCCCATTGAGGTGTGGAGAGGCCTCGGGGACATAGCGATAGTATGGCTAACCACTTTTCAACCTCATTTTTTGGGCAAACAAGATGCCAGAAGAATGGAGACGGAGTATATTAGTACCAATCTTCAAGAACAAGGGAATGTTCAGACTTGTACTAATTACCGTGGAATTAAGCTGATGAGCCATACAATGAAGCTATGGGAGAGAGTCATTGAGCACCGTGTAAGAAGAATGACAAGCGTGACCAAAAATCAGTTTGGTTTCATGCCTGGGAGATTGACCATGGAAGCCATTTTCTTGGTACGACAACTTATGGAGAGATATAGGGAGCAAAAGAAGGACCTGCATATGGTGTTCATTGACTTGGAGAAGGCCTATGATAAGATTCCGCGGAATGTTATGTGGTGGGCCTTGGAGAAACACAAAGTCCCAACAAAGTACATTACCCTCATCAAGGACATGTATGATAATGTTGTGACAAGTGTTCGAACAAGTGATGGCGACACTAACGACTTCCCCATTAAGATAGGACTGCATCAAGGGTCAGCTTTGAGCCCTTATATTTTTTCCTTGGTGATGGATGAGGTCACAAGGGATATACAAGGATATATCCCATGGTGTATGCTCTTTGCGGACGATGTGGTGCTAGTCGATGAGAGCCGGACGGGGGTTAACAGGAAGTTGGAGTTATGGAGGCAAACCTTGGAATCGAAAGGTTATAGACTTAGTAGGACTAAAACTGAGTACATGAGGTGCGCTTTCAGTACTACTAGGAACGAGGAGGGGGAGGATGTTAGCCTTGATGGGCAAGTGGTGCCTCAGAAGGACACCTTTCGATATTTGGGATCAATGTTGCAGAAGGATGGGGATATCGATGAAGATGTGAACCATCGAATTAAAGCCGGATGGATGAAGTGGAACCAAGCTTCTGGCATTCTTTGTGACAAGAGGGTGCCACAAAAGCTAAAAGGCAAGTTCTATACGACGGCAGTTCGACCCGCAATGTTGTATGGCGCTGAGTGTTGGCCGACTAAAAGGCGACATGTGCAACAGTTAGGTGTGGCAGAGATGCACATGTTGAGATGGATGTGTGGCCACACAAGGAAGGACCGCATCCGGAATGATGATATACGAGATAGTGTTGGGGTAGCGCCAATTGAAGAGAAGCTTGTCCAACATCGTCTGAGATGGTTTGGGCATATTCAGCACAGGCCTCCAGAAGCCCCAGTGCACAGCGGACGGCTTAAGCATGCTGATAATGTCAAAAGAGGCCAGGGTAGACTGAACTTGACATGGGAAGAGTCCGTAAAGAGAGATCTAAAGGACTGGAGCATCACCAAAGAACTAGCCATGGACAGGGGTGCGTGGAAGCTTGCTATCCATGTGCCAGAACCATGAGTTGGTCGCGAGATCTTATGGGTTTCACCTCTAGCCTACCCCAACTTGTTTGGGACTAAAGGCTTTGTTGTTGTTGTTGTATCAATTCATTTATATCATTAGGAACAACGGTAATACCTCCCTTCTTAGGGACACAATGGATGGGACTAACCCATCTACTATCAGCAACAGGATAAATTATACCTGCCTCCAGAAGCTTTAGTACTTCTTTTCTTACCACTTCTTTCATCTTAGGGTTCAATCATTGTTGGTGATAAATATCTGGTTTGGCATCAGGGTCCATATTAATTTTATGGTGGCATAGAGTAGGACTAATGCCCTTAAGATCATCAAGAGTATAGCCAATAGCAGCATGGTGCTTCCTCAGAGTTTTCAATAATCTCTTTTCTACATGCTCTGAAAGGTTATCACTAATAATAACAGGATATATCTCTTTTTCATCAAGATAAGCATATTTCAACGTATCGGGTAATTGCTTGAGCTCAAACACGGGATCACCCTTGGGTGTAGGAGGATCCCCAAGTATTTCAACAGGTAAATTATGTTTCAAAATAGGCTGCTTCTCAAAGAAAATTTCATCTACTTCATTCATCTCATTCATATGCATATCATTTTCATGGTCTAGCAAATACTGTTCTATGGGATCAGTAGGAGGAACATCAATAGAAGCGAGACCAATAATTTTATCTTTACTAGGCAATTCCTTGTCATGGGGTTGTCTACGAAATTTAGGGAAATGAAACTCATGAGACACATCCACAAAGCTCACAGTAATTATTTCTTTTTCACACTCAATCTTATAATTAACAGTATTCAAGAAGGGTCTTCTAGATATAATGGGACAAAAATTATCTTCTAGGGAACCAAGAACAAGAAAATCAGTAGGTTATCTTACTTTCCCACACAATAGTTCAATATCTCTAACAATCCCCATTGTTGTAGTGGTGTCTCTATTAGCAAGCTTAATAGTAACATCAATATCCTCTAGTTCAACTGGTGCAATATCATGCATGATTTCTTCGTATAAGGAATACAGAATTGCACTTACTCTAGCACCCATATCACATAATTCATCATAACAATGATCTCCTATTTTAATAGAAACAACAGGCATGCCAACAACTGGTCTATGTTTATGCTTAGTATCAGGTATAGCAATTCTAGCAGCTTCATCACAGAAATGAATAACATGCCCATCAATATTATCAACCAAGAGATCTTTAACCATAACAACACTAGGTTTAACTTTAATTTGTTCAGCGGGTGTAGGTGTTCTAATACAACTCTTATGAACCACAGTTGAAGCTTTAGCATGTTCCTTTATCCTAACAGGGAAAGGTGGTTTCTCAATGTAAGCAGTAGGGATAACAGGATCAGCACTCTAACTAATAATTTTCTCTTCAACTTTAATAGGTTCCTCTACTTTCACTTCAATGGGAGAATGATATTTAAACCACTTCTCCTTAGGGAGATCAACATGAGTAGGAAAAGATTCACATAAAGAAGCTACTATCTCAGAGTCAGGTCCAGATTTAGTGCTAAATTCACGAAAAGCATCGGTGTCCATGAAGGATTTAAGCCAATCAAACTTAAGGTTTATACCTGACTCCTTACCTTCATCGAGTTCCCAATCTTCAGATTTGCATTTAATTCTTTCCAATAAATTCCATTTGAATTCAATATCTTTCTTCATAAAAGAACCAGCACAAGAATTATTGAGCATGGATTCATCATTAGGAGAAAGTCGAGCATAAAAATTCTGAATAATAATTTCTCTCGAGAGATCATGCTTGGGGCATGAATATAACATTGACTTAAGCCTCCCCAAGCTTGAGAAATTCGTTCTCCTTCAGGAGGCCAAAAATTATAAATATAATTCCGATCACGATGAACTAGATGCATAGGATAGAACTTCTGATGAAATTCCATTTTCTACCGGTTGTAGCTCCATGATCCAATATCATCACATAGCCTATACCATGTCAATGCCTTGTCCTTCAAAGATAAAGGAAGGTCCTTCTTATTGACATGATCCTCGAGCAGACCTGCAAGCTTAGATAATCCACAAACTTCATCCACATAGATTACATGCAAATCAGGATGTAGTGTTCCATCTCCTACATAAGGATTAGCTAGCAGTTTCTCTATCATACCCGAAGGAATTTCATAATAAATATTTTTATTAGGTTGAGGGACAACTCTTTGTGTTTCCGTTCGAGGTGAAGATACCCCGAACAAGACCCTGAAATTATTACTTTCCATAGTAACAAGTGACAGTAAATTTCAGCACACTATATAAATTTTTCCTTACCAAGTTCCACTGACCAAAGGCGCTTCACTCCCCGTCAATGGCGCCAGAAAAGAGTCTTGATGCAAGTATAGGGGATCTATCGTAGTCCTTTCGATAAGTAAGAGTGTCGAACCCAACGAGGAGCAGAAGGAAATGACAAGCGGTTCTCAGCAAGGTATTCTCAGCAAGCACTGAAATTATCAGTAACACATAGTTTTGTGATAGGATAATTCGTAACGGGTAGCAAGTAACAAAAGTAACAAAGGTGCAGCAAGGTATCCCAATCCTTTTTATAGAAAATGACAAGCCTGGACAAACTCTTATATGAAGCAAAGCGCTCCCGAGGACAAATGGGAATTTATGTCAAGTTAGTTTTCATCATGCTCACTTGATTCGCGTTCTCTACTTTGATAATTTGATATGTGAGTAGACCGGTGCTTGGTTGTTGTAATTACTTGGACAAACCTACCACTTATGATTAACCATCCCGCAAGCATCCTCAACTATGAAAGAAGAATTAAGATAAATCTAACCATAGCATGAAACGTGTGGATCCAAAACAGCCCCTTACGAAGCAACGCATAAACTAGGGTTTAAGCTTCTGTCACTCTAGCAACCCATAATATATTTATTACTTCCCAATGCCTTCCTCTAGGCCCAAACAATGGTGAAGTGTTATGTAGTCGACGTTCACATAACACCACTAGAGGAGACACAACATACATCTCGTCAAAGTATCGAACAAATACCAAATTCACATGATTACTTATAACAAGACTTATCCCATGTCCTTAGGAACAAATGTAAATACTCACAAAACATATTAATGTTCATAATCATAGGAGTATAAGTGATGATCAAGGATCTGAACATATAATCTTCCACCATGTAAACCAACTAGCATCAACTACAAGGAGTAATCAACACTACTAGCAACCCACAGGTACCAATATGAGCTTTTGAGACAAAGATCGGATACGAGAGATGAACTAGGGTTTGGAGAGGAGATGGTGATGTTGAAGATGTTGATGGATATTGACCTCCTCTCGATGAGAGGATCATTAGTGATGACGAGGACTTTGATTTCCCCCTCCCGGAGGGAAGTTTCACCAGCAAGATCGCCCTACCGGAGCTCTAGATTGGTTCTGCCCAAGTTCTGCCTCGAGACTGCGACGCTTCATCCCAACAGGTCTCTTATGATTTTTTCCTTGACGAAAGCCTCCATATAGCAGAAGATGGGCACGAGAGGGCTTCCAGGTGGGCCACAAGCTCACTAGCCGCGACCAGGGGGTGGTCGCGACCAGCAGGCTTGTGTCTCCCTAGTGGGCCTCCTAATGTATTTCTTTCGCCCAGTATTTTTTATATATTCCAGAATAATTCTCCATAGATTTTCAGGACTTTTGGAGTTGCGTAGAATAGGTATCTCGGATTTGTTCCTTTTCCATTCCAGAATTCCAGCGACCGACATTCTCCCTCTTCGTGTAGACCTTGTAAAATAAGAGAGAAAAGGCATAAGTATTGTACCAAAATGTGTAATAACACCCCATAATGCAATAAATATCAGTATAAAATCATGATGCAAGATGGACGTATCAGCTGCTCATGCAGTCCTTCCTCGAGCACAGACTTCTCTTCCTGAAGGACCTTCAAGCGGGACTCCGCCTAATCGTGGCGCCCTTCTACAGACACCGCGTCGGCTAGTGCCGCCTCGAGGGTTGCTTTGGCTGATGTGGCCTCCTTCTCGCTCTTCGCTACGGCAGCCTTGGGTTGGCCGCAGGACACCAAGATAGAGGCGTTGGCCCGGAGCCACCCAGAGAGGATCCCCAGGAGCCCGCTTGTGAGGCAATCATCAACACTCGCGAGGGCATCCCGAACTTGATCAAGGATGTTGAGGCCGCACAACGAGGGCACCAAGGCCTCCACCGGAGGAGTCGCCTGCACGACCGCAGGCGGCGTCTCCTGGGAGGCGGCAACACGAGGAGCAAGAGGCTCCGAAGGCTACGCAATGACCAAGGGCAAGACGAATGCAGATGGATCGATGGGTGGCTAGCCCTCCGGACTGTGGCACCGGCATGCTTTCAAGAACAGGAGCGACCACACCAACAGGCATTGGGGGCTCTAGGGGCTTCGTGGAGGTGACCAGGAGGGTTGCCTCATGAACCTCCACCCCCTCGCCCGCAGGCACCTTGACAGGCGATGGAGGCATGACGGGCGCGGGCGAATCATCGGAGGACGGCTTTTATTGACGCCTGCCTTCTTCTTCCTCATCTTTAGCGTGGGGCATTCCTAGTTACCAGGAAAATGAAGAATCATTAGCACCCAAGCTACCGACAGGCAGGCAAGGCTGAACTGGGTGCTTACTCCTCAATGTCGACCCACTTCTGCTTCCCCTCCACTCTGACAACGATAGCGACACCCTCGCCTCTCTCGGTGAGGGCACCGCAACGCCGGGGGACAGGGGAACTATACGCCATAGTTGCCGCCGGAGGGATTGCCGCGGCCGCGGCCTCGTCCACCTAGAGCACAGGTTACGACTTGGGCAGGGGCGAGGCCTGCACCTCAACCGCCATGCCTATAGAGGTAGGGCACACCAAAGGAGACTCGGCCCCACGCTTCCCGGGGGCCGTCAGGCAGGCGGACCACATGGCACGAGGGACCGGCATGAGCTCCCTAGGAACCTTGGCGGGATGCGAATAGCCTACAGCAGAAGCTTCACTAGTGTCGTCGTCATGCTCAAGGTCACGCAAAAGCATGCTCTGTGATAGGGGAGACGCCCCCACCGGGTTGTCGTCCGATGTCTTCTCTGAATCCTCCCTGCATGTGGTGTCGTCGGAAGACACTGTTGGCATTCTGGGAATGGGGGTACCTAGACCTGCCTACCTGCGGCCCAGGGCATGGCCCACTTCATCAACCAAATTCGGCCGGGCGTGGACCCACTCAAGGCAAGGCCCTCGCTAGGGCCCTAGGCTTGCTAGGAGGAACAATGTTAGGACCGGCAGGTGTTGGGCCTCCTTAGGTCCCCTCCGGAGCGGCGGAGATCTCCATGTAAGGCCCGGCCTCTGGACTCAAGGGTGACGTAATGAAGGATATGCGGCACCAGCTCGCCAGACGATGTAGTTTCCCCTTTGGTGAAAAGGTAGCAGGGATGTACGCGGGTTCCCAAAGCACCCCCCAAAGGTTTCCATTCCGATGTAACAAGACTGCAACCACCCGCCCCGCAGGGCGGATGTCATCTCCGAGCCCATCCCTCCACCATTGATAGCTACTTTGCGGCGGAGACCACCTTTGGGAAGGGCGGACACGTACCCCTCTCCCCCTTTAAAATTGGTCATTGTTGGATCCCTTCCCGCCATTGCGATAAGGGAAGAGGACCTGAGCCACCGCTACATATAGAAGGTAGGCTGCACCGTAGAGACGAACCGAAATCCATTCCACCACTCATCCATCACTGAGCCACAGGGGGCCTCCAGTACCTTAAGGGGAGCCCTCATGAGGCTCTAAAACAATGTACTAGTTCATCCCCACCACCTCCTTGAGAGGCAATCCACAAAAGCTGGAGTAGGGTATTATGCTTCGCAGCGGCCCGAACCTAGGTAAACTGTCGTGTCCATCCTCTTCCTCATAATCGAGCGAGTTCATTGTTGTGTCCATCAAGTAGAGAGCTAGGTTGGGGGAGGTTGCAGGGGATCTTCGCACATGCCCCTGTGTTTGAATCGGAAGGGTTTTGCGGAACCCAAAATCCGATAGACACCGTCACTAGGGAGCTGGGGCCCTCGACTGGGGAGAGCTCCAGTTCGTTGAAGACTTGCATCTTGGCGACCAAAGCGGCCACATCATCACGGTGGTACAGCGGGGCGCAGGCCTCGGGGAGATCTCCGGGGTCACCGTTGAGCAGAGTTGCCATAGCCCTCCTCAATTGGTCAAGGGTTATGCACGCAGACCGAAGCCCGAGGCTGTCGCCACTGCGCTGATAGTCCCACAAGGGCCTAGAGTGGGACTGGAGGGGCACTAGGCGCTTCATCAAGAACTCCTTCACTATCATCCTCCGAGTCAGCTTCCTGGTGCTGATGTCATGGGAAATCCGCTCCTGAACGGGCTTGTCCCGGGTGTCAGAAAGCTTCATGGTGCTCCACATAGAGGTCTTCTACGGCAGCCCCTTCGATAGCTCCAAGCGGTGGTTGGGACCGCCAAGATACATGAAGACCCAGCGGTGCCGGAAGTTCTGCACCTTCTTCCCGGCCTTCAAGAGCATCTTACCGCTCCGGACCATGATGAAGGAGACGCATGCCAACCATTGATTGTCGTCATGCACACGCAAACTGAAGAAATGTCAGAAGAGGTCCACTGAAGGCTTCACGCCCATGAAAGCCTCACAGTAAAAGGCAAAGATGAACAAGAGCAAGATGGAATTGGGCTGAAGTTGAAGGGCCTGGATCCCGTAGTGGTCAAGGATGGTAGTGAAGAACATGGACAAAGGCGGGACGAGCCCGGTGAAGATGCTATGAAGGAAGAAGGGATAGGCTGACCTGGACGAGGGCCGCCTCTCTGGCGAGCCGCCTAATATCAAGGTCTACCCACACTCATTGGTCTCGTCTACCATCGACGGGAGCACCGGGACTAGGTCACCGTTCCTGGCAATGGTGGACTCGGAAAGCGCCGGTGAGATGGGAGCAGAGTCTAAGCTCTAGGCCTCTAGCTTCGGCTTGCCGGCGGGAGCCATTCGGAAGAAAGATGGAGCGACGCCGGATCTGGAGAGGTCTCAGCTAAGCTTGGGATCTAGGAGCAAGAGCAAGCGTAGAAGTGGAAAGCAGTAATGGGTCGACGCTGGAAGTCAGGATTTTGTCGATTCGGGTGGTGGCCACGAGGACGCCCATCGTGAGCTGCACGATGCGCACCAGTCCCGACCCCTCAAGCATTTGGGGTCCGTGACACTTTGGTCCGCCCTCAAGGCTTTGCTCTGAAGCCAGCTCGAGCATGCCTTGGTCCCGGGGGCTATTGTTGGCGTCCTAGGAACAGGGGTACCCAGACCTGCGAGCATGCGGCCTAGGACATGGCCCTCCACATCATCCAGGCATGCCCAGACGTGGCTCTACTCAAGACAAGGCCCTCGCAAGCACCCTGGGCTCACAAGGAAGAACGACACCAAGACCAGCAAGGATGGGCCTCCTTAGTCCCCCTCCTAAGAGGCGGAGATCTCTATGCGGAGCCTGGCCTCATGAGTCAAAGGTGACACAAGGAAGGACAGGCGGGCGCCAACACGCCAGGCGGTGCAGTTTCCCCTTTGGTGCAAAGGGAGAAAGGACGTACGTGGGTTCCCAAAGTGCTTCCCAAAGGTTACCATTCCAGTGCAGCAAGACCACTAGCACGAGCTCCGCAGGACGGATGTCATCGCCGAGCCCACCACTATATCATCGACAACCACTTTGGAGGCGAAGACCACCTTTGGATAGGGAACGGATGTACTCCTGCCCCCCTTCAAATTTGGCCATAGTGGGATCCCTACCCACCATTGTGATAAGGGAATAGGACCCAGGCCGCTGCTATATATAGAGGTTAGGCCGCACCATAGAGGGAGAACGGATCCCCACTTAGCCACCCGATGAACCATGACAAGGCAGAGAGCCAATAACACCAGTTGAGCGTCCTCGCGAGGCTTGAGCCCATTGTTGTAGTTCATCCACCACACCTCCTTGAGAGGTAATCTACCAAAGCAGGAGTAGGGTATTATGCTTCACAATGGACCAAACCTGGGTAAACTGTCGTGTCCATCTTCTTCCTCATCATCGTGCGAGTTTGTCGTAGTACGGGGGATCTTCGCACATGCCCCTGTGTTCAAACCTCAAGGATTTTGCGGAGCCCAAAATTGGACACTCACCTTGCCGTTGCCTTCGACCACCCACCTCAACCGGCCTGCCCCTGCCTCATAGCTAAACAAGTTCGGGGTCCCCACCAATACACATACACCATCGCCGCCCTGATTTTTTATATGAGGCGGCGGTGTCCCTTCCCCCAGATCCAAATCCCATACTATAGAGAGTCATAGCCTAACCAGTACGACCAAATCTCCAATGGAGCTTGAGGAGTGTACGAGAAAAAAGAGGTCTATCATGGTCTCTCCACAGTACGCTAGCAAGGTGGGCGACATTCACACCGATCCTTTGATCCCGGATGAACACCTTGCCACGGGATCTGGTGAGGATGTTGACTATGATGCCATGCCGAAGGCTTCAAGTCTGCGGGCTCTCGTATTCTTGTATCTCAGGAGATTCAGCTACAACATCAAGCTCGTCAACATGAGCGGCTTAACTCGGGCCATGTCACAAGTTAAGTGGTCCACCGGCAACGCCTATGGTTCAACCGTCGTCGATATCTTCAGAGGACCCGCCACTGATCTACTCCGCCTTGCTGTCATGGATTTGCGATCCTTTTACGCCATCGAGCCCCTTTTATCATTTCTGAAGGAACCACTCTATGGTGGTGGCTTGGGATCCTTAGCTCCAAAGTCAGATCTCATTCTCCAAGATAATGGCACACACTACGACTGTTACAAGGGGAAACGTCCCATCTACGACATCAGGGAGCGCACTGCGGCACCTCATATCCCAAGTGTAAGGAGCCCATCCATGACAAGTGAGGCAACATCATGTGAGAAAATCATACCTTTTCTAGCTAGCCGTCTCGTACCCATTGTTGTAGTAGCTTTTGCATTGCGATAATCATGCATTGTTTAATTGGGCATTTGTCCCATAGTCAAGCAGATGCCTTGCTTTTCTGTATCTGGTTGTTAGGTTTGTTGCATTGAGTATTTATCCAGTTTTCAATGGCTATAGTTGGTTGTTATGGTGAGCATAAATGCCTTGTTTCTTTCAGTTATTCACAATGTGATGTTCATTATGTGACAGCATGAACTTTTTAGTTCAATTTCATCAATACCACCTGTTATGCCTATTGTTGTTAACCTATGTCTTTTACTCCCTCTTTAAACATTTATGCCTTATTTCTCTGAATTTGGTTGTCAGGTTGGATGCAGTGAGCATTTGTCTAGTTTTCAAGCAGATGCCTTGCTTTTCTGTATTTGATTATTAGGTTCATTGCAGTGAGTATTTGTCTAGTTTTCAAGCAGACGCCTTGCATTTCATTATTTGGTTGTTACGTTTGTTCCATTGAGCATTTGTCGAGTATTAAATGGCTATATTTTGTTGTTATAGTGAGCATATATGCCTAGTTAATTTCAAGCAGGTATCTCGTATACTTGGTTGATGTTAAGCCTGTTGTACTTATCATGAATTTACATGTACTTGCACAGGATAACAATGGGAGTGGCCAACGTTTTCCACCGAGGTTTTTTCATCCCTCCGCTTATACTCCATCCGTTCCATCATGTAGTGCATATAGATTTTTGTGATGTATCTACATATACCATCTGAAATGTATACAATATGAAATTTTGTAATGTACGTACCGAAATGGAATTGCAATTCTAGATATATATGTTTTTCTCTACAAACTTGGTTAAAGTTAGTAAATGTTGACTTCTCAAAATGTTTATACGCAACACATTGTGGAACTGATGGAGTAATATAGTACACGATCCTGCAACTATATTTTAGTTTCTAATATCAGCTTCTTGCTTGTAGGTACATATGTCTTTGGTAAAGATCCATTCCTGGACCCTTTTTGCGCGGGACAATGAAATATTCAGGAACCAGCACCAAGTGAGGAAACTGAAAATGATTGTTAGGGAAAAGAGATGAGCAATGCCACTTAGACTATTCATTTATGCTCTATCCAACACAATAGTGAGCTGTAGGATGGTAACTACGAACTCTATAGCCTTCTATTAGTATGCCAATAGTAAGTTGTCACACAACAATGTCTTAATCATTTTCTTGTGAAGTGGTTCCCAAAGCAGTTTACTAAAGATTACCTAACAAAGTACATGATTGCTGGACATGTAATGAAGGTTAAAATATATCATCAAGACTACAAAGAGCACCGAGAAGTCGTAATGAAGACAGTGAAGAATGGGTGGGCGACCATCAATAGGGGCTGGCCAAGAGTCATTCGTGTGTTAGGCATGGAGGAGGGCACAATATGGGCATTCTGCTTCACCTTCTCCAGCATCCAGAATGTCTTTCGGCTCTCTCTTTACCGTCTTTAATACAACCATGGTTCCACCTTCTTTATTTATCCCTTCTGTAGATTTTCTTTTTTAGAATTAATGCTTATGTAGTTCTTGAGTATATGTACATTTGAATCAAATTATGCATTCATTCTTAAACCTACATTTAAACATGATTCGATATGAAATACATGAATTCCTACTTTCAAATTTAAATTATATGAATTATGACCAAAGGTATTTAATTAGGGGAAAATAATGCTCTACTACAATGCACATAGTTTGAGAAAGCAAAACGTTTGTGATCAACTTCAACATCACACATGTTTCTCCACTCGCGGCGTGTGCGATGAGACTTGGCTTCGCACGCTGTCAGACGAGAAAGAACGCGTGGAATTAACAACACCAATGCACACAGTTACTTACCATAAAAAAATTGTACTAGTCTCCTCATCCCACACGATTTGGTATTTTGAACTGTGTATGATATTGTAACCATCATAAATGTTGGTCAAACAAGAACACGTGCGATAGACCTTCATCCGACACAGTTAGTCTGGATGATACGTTTGGGAAGTGTGGATCACACATTTGGGACGTTTTGTGATGTCACACCCTCTGTTTTGCCTCATGACTAAGTTAACATGACTCAAAAATTAGGGCCAATTAAAACTTTTTGAGTGCATTTGAATGCCTGACTTGTGTGTTATTTGTTTGCTTGTTTGATTGCTTGCTGGTGCTCTATAATTCATAAAACATCCTCCTTGATCCCAAATCTTGTGCAATGATCATGCTATGTGAATAGGACTTTAAAATATTTTTACAAAATATTATGTTGGCCAAAAAGCATTTATTTAAATTAGGTTTTCAAAACCCCCTGATTTGAGATTTGCATTGCAAGTCCCCAAATTGGGTGGATCCTCTTTACCTAAATGCTTTATTTGAAACCCACTATATATATGACTTCCCAAAAATACCAAATATTATTTTTAAAGATTATTTTACTATTTTATTTAAAAGATTTTTCTTAAGGCCAAAAATGGTCTTTTATAGGGAAAAATTATTTAAGTGCTTTAAAAATATTTGGAAAAATTTTAGGAAAATTCAGTGGACATATATTGTCCATATATAAGAGTTTCAACACATGGTCATGTTCAAAGTATTGGAAAAAACCCTTCAAAACCATTTCTGCCTATTTCAAACATTTGAAATAGTTCTATAAGAAATATTCTCAAATAAATCTAGGAAAATTCTAACATGTCACATATGATATATGTGGTCATATTGCCAAGTTTCATCTCAATCTCAATTGTTTAGGTTCACCAAAATATCCCAAAATCCTCTTTGTCCAGATCCAAATCTGGGCAACTCTCATTGCCAATTGTCCCCCATTGTTCCCAAAATTTATGGACATGTTCTAATCCTCCAATAATGCAGCCAAACCAAGTGGTGCATCAAGGGGAACATATAAACTTGTCCAAATCCCCTCAAACCCATTTCTGTTGATTTAAAGAATTTGGTAATATTACATTGCCAAGTTTTTTTCCATTGGGCCCCAAACTTTTTGTGCATGTTATAGTCCCTAAAATATGTCACCACATATAGTTGTGCATCTAGGATAATGGATTTGCATAGCTAGATCTAAGCAAATGCATTTCTGACCATTTCTAGGGTTTACCAAGTTTACATTGGCAACCTTCTTCAAATGACTTCAAATTTTGTGATCAACCTCACTTATACCTATTATCAAGTCCTGTTAAGTTTCATAGTGATGAAAATCACTTTGCTAGCTCAAACTTGCATCAAACACCTTCTGCGACAATTTTGTGATCAATGATTGGAGCACCATATGAGTTCTCCTTGACCCCCAATTTTTACCACAACCCCTTGTAGATACCCTGCACCCCCAGTAAAGTTTGCATGGCCATTAACCAAAGGTTGATGTGGTAAAATATTCCGTTTACCCCCCCGGACAACTAGTTTTCCCTCTCTCTCGGACATCCTACGCTATTTTCATTTTGTTTTACCTGCATATAGCTACTGGACATACAGGGCCGCACCCAAGAGGCCAATGGCATGCCATATGGGCGCTTCAGAGCGTGCTACAGTGCGTGACCGCACTGTAGCCGCGACTCTATGCATTCCCTCGACAGCCTTTGGCCTCTCGGTGGTGTCTCCCGAGGTCGCCTCGATGTCCTCAACACGCCACACTATCGGTCCCCTCCTCCCTTGCCCTCCTCTCCCCCCTGCCGGGCATGCTCGAGCACCTCCCGTGGACATGGTCCATGGCGTGCACTGGGCCAGCTATAAGAAGCCCCGTGGAGCGCCCCTCTCAGTCCCTTAGCCCCCTCACTATCCCATGGAGACCCTGGACCGGCTCCCCGACCTCCCTATGCCCCTCATGCCATTTCCATGGACGAAACCTACCAGTGGCTTCCGCCCCAATTCGAGCGCCCTAAGGTGTCTCTCCTCCCCTGTACGAAGCAGTGCCTCCCCCCCTCACCACGTCGAAGCTCCCCCACCACCTCCATCTTCCCTCCGTTCATTGGGAGCCTGGGGACATCGACATCCGAAAGCTTCCTCCTCGACCGCTAATGCAATCGCCACCATAGCCATTCCTAGCCGACACACGTGGCTTGTACGGATGCAGCGAGCCATTCGGAGCTCGCCAGCGCGCTAATTGATGGCAGAAGCAGCCGGCGTCATCAGGGCAAGCACCGACGCGCTCAGCCTCTGCCTCCCCTGTTCTCCAGCTGGAGGTTGCGAGAGGAGGGAGATGAACCTGCCAGTGAGGTCGGCAACCCCACCGGCCAGCCTCTGAGGTGTCCGGCTGGGCCCACCGTCATATTAAGTGGAAGCGCTGTATGCTAGAAACCGTTTTCCCGAAAGGGAAACACATTACCCGAAAAACGCCTTCGGCGTGGCTCCTCCGCTGGACCAGTGTTATCTCGCGCTCAGTGCACATCTTAGCCCATTCGGTGAGGGTTTCTCTTTTTCTTTTTCCAGTGAACCAAAATAATCCATATTATATTCTAGGAATCTCCAAATTTAATGATTCAAATTTCTGCAGTCTCCTAGAAATGCCACCTATCCAATGGTGCAACTCTCATATTTTTCCACCAAAATTTTCTACCTTGTTCATACCGAAATTCCAATTTGAACTATAAAAACCCCTTATTACAAAACTCGTAGAGCCTTCATATCAACTCCAACTGGAGTGATTCAAGTTCCTAGTTCTGTCCAAATTCATGCCCTAAGTGGTAAACATTTTGTCTTACAATTATTCTGCTATGTCAATTATTGGGCCATTTATTCATATGTGACCCACTTTGCAAATCCCTAGAATATTCATACCCACTCTGAATCCAGTGAAACCACTTCCCACATGTTTCTAAAATCATGCCTTATTTGTTGGGTAGATCCACTCCTCTTTACAAAAATATTTTCTATTGAAATCTTGTAGGAACATCGTTTTCTTTATTTTCACCACTCGAAACTCCACCTTGATCCACATCCAATGAAACTTCATTGGCTAATTTTTCTTGTGACCAGTGGTGTCCATGAAAAATAAAACTCCTATTTATAGAGCACTTCTATTTTCTGTTTGTTGTGTTTCTTATTGCGGCTGTTTCCGACGATAGTTGACGAAGTAGGTGGAATGCTCGGAGTTGACGAGAAGCGGGTGAACACCTCGAACACATTGCTAAGCCAGGCAAGCAGCCCTTTGACCATGATTGTGAAAACTTTTATTGCATGCCATATAGCACCTTATTTCTTTGTATTGATCATGATGATTTGGTATTCCCCTCTAGTGGGATGCCTCTGATACATTCTTGTTGATACTTGTATCATGCATGACCCTACCTACTTGTGAGGGTTATGCGGGTGGGAGTAGTTAGGATGCTAGTCATTCCTACGCCAGTGGGATGGGAATATGCGTGGTGATGAAAATAAATAGATGATTTCAAGGACTTTTCAAAGACCACGTCGGGTGCCACTAATGCCCGAGGGAGATGATGATGAGTTGGGTGACCACTTGAGAAAGAAGTGGTGTACTGGAACAAGTTGAGGGTGTGTTTTCGAAAACGAAGAGTTTTAAGGTCTGCTGACCGTCCCAACCTTACATTTGCAACCACGATACCCCTTATGGGACGGGGCTCTGTTGGTTAATTTGGTGGGTACTGGAAAGGAGCCTGCATTACTAGTGGAGGGAGTGGCATGGTCACTCCCGATACGTGGTCGTGCCGGTATGGACGATCATGCGGTGTCTTCACAGGCACCGGGCACACCGTTGGTCCCTACATGGATGCTATGAGTGATGTACATCATGTGGGCTTGGTACCAATCAAGTGGACTCTTTGTTTAGTATCACCAGGGGAAAGGCATTGTTCGGGTGCTTACCTCGGGTATGTTATATACCGCGAGTCGTGGATGACACGGAAGTTCCCCGAGTCTTGTGGGTAAGGTGTGCAATCTCTATAGAGTGTAAAACTATTCGACTATACGTGTCCGTGGTCAGGGACAGTTGGAGGTCCTTCTAAAACTACGTCCAGATGATTTCACAAACTTGGTGTGTGTGTGTGCGGAAGACAGAAGGATGATACTTGAGACAAGTCTCATGACTTGATGTGATGAATGAACATGAGATCTTCAACCCCTACTTGTGATGATATATGTAACTTGTTCATATAGATATTTGCCAACTGTGTATGCATGCTTACACATAGTTACTTGATCTTGACATTGCATTCAAAATTAGCTTTCCGCAAAATTTCTACTTAGTGCTATTTCATGCATTGTTATTGCCTTGTTCGAAACATGGGTTGCTTGAGAGTACATTCAAAGTACTCATTGGCTTGCCACTGGTTATTTAATTGGCCAAGCATAGAAGACCAGGTTGTGAAGAATATTACCATGGTGATGTATGTGCGAGCTAGGACGCTTCCCAGTCATAATGCCTGTAGGGTTAAGGCAGATGGCATGGGTTCATGCTATCTTTGAAGATTTCTGCTGCAATCATGTGAAGACTTGGCCATAAAGGCCATATTTGAGTAAACCGGTATGAAATGGATGTAACACTCTTGTTATTCAGTTTCTGTGTGTTCAATGAGCATTGATCTCTAGGATCACTGTGCACGTACATTCGGTGATCATGTCGGGGCGCCCACAGAGCTAGCATCAGATCCATCCTGACTGGGGGAAGCCCTTAGCTAGCATGGACGTTAGTTAGGACAAAACAATTTTTCCCAGACCCGTCAAAATCACTTACCAAAACCTCTATATTTATCACCTCTCCTAAATTTTCGAAGGAAGCAAAGGTTTTCGCCTTATCATTTCCACCATATTTCTCTTAACTCTCCTCGTCTACTTTTTCAAAACTTTGCAAATGGTCGCTACTACCCTTGTGCCCCTGACCACGAGATTCCTTGAAATCCTCGTGGGTAACCTGGAAGGAAACCACCTTGCTAGACGATTGCCGACATAACTTGGCCCAAGTTGGCGGAACTAGACAAGGAGCTACGAACAGAAGATACATTCTCAAAGGATGAAGATATCAACACTCAGAAGATGCTGACATCCTCGATACTGCCCAAGGATGATGCCGCCTTAGCCTTAGATGACTAGGGAACAAGACATGCTATGTCATGATATGCATAGCTAATGGAGCAACCCTGTCCTTTTCGTTGTTGTGTCAGCAACCACCGATGGATAAGAACCTTGCCATTTGGTCCGCATCACTATAGTGAGCAGGAAAACGATCCTCATCATCCCCCGCTCTTGGTGCCGATGATATCGTCAAGAGACCGACATGATACAACTCTACCATGCCTTGTCAATGTCATTGCATAAAGGATTTTCTCCCTGAAACACTCGACGTCTCAGAAGACAAGGATGCATTGTCATGATTACGAAGACACCAGAAGACCCTGTCAACAATAGCCGTTAAGAGTCACCTGCGTTGTCAACTCAACAGACCCGAAGTCGGCAATGACTCTTCAGGCGCAACCAGGGTCGTCTTGATGAATAACAACCAAAGACGTAGCGACAACTGAAGAAGACCCAGAATGCTAAGCGGATTCCTCTCCAAGACACGAAGCAAGCACTACTACTGAGTCCGAGAACCCCTAGGGTAGGATAGATCGTGTGTCCCCTATGCGAAGTTGAGTTCGTATGATGGTTCGAATAGAACCATGATGTGTGTTGCTTGTTTTTCCTATTTGTGCTTTGGTGTAAGTCACCCTTTTGCCCTAGGTAACAAGTGCACGACTATATCACCTACCTTACCTTGATGTTTGTGGTCAGCATTTTCAACACTCGCTTGATTGCACTTGAACTATACCTCCCCCTTAGGCACTCCTCTCGATTCTAGTCTCCCTTCTCCATCTCGTCAACTGAAGACCAGGAAGACAAGATGCACCTCAACGAAGAACCGACGCCGAAGACTTCGACTACAATAGACTCAACCAAACGCAACCCCATAGAGTTATGCTTTTCCCTCAAGATAGGAAAACCCCTCCCTAGACCAACCTAGACCTCCCAAGCTACCCCATCTCAAACCTCGGATCACGTGTTTAATACATGAATTTGCCAGATCACCTGTTGGGCATCAAAAACCCTACCTTGCACTAGGTTCATTATGGAGCTAGTGATCATAGTGAACAAACATCCTTCATTCTTACGCTAGCACTAGAACCTTGATGCCATAGGAAGGATCGTTCTAAGGGTATACAATTTGTGGATAATGATTTTATTTAGCCATAATAGATGTCTTGAGGAAGCAATTGAGACCCTTTGGTGGATTACGAGACTCTATGTTGGTAGACGAGCTTGGAGGATCGAGATTGATAGTGTAGCATAACATACTTTTCCGTTGAGAAAATTGGATTTTGTAGGACCATTGTGATCACAAGCTGAAATCCTTGGTGGATAAATGACTTGACTTTGGCAAGTGATATTGATAGTTGATTGATGGTGGTATGGTAGTGACTAGAGTAACTAGTAGAGAATTCTTACTAGATGTAAGCCTTGGATTTAAATAGGTGATTATAGTAGGTGCTCAAGGTCAATCAAACCACATGGTTCGGAGTAATTTGGATTTAGTTTGATGATCTTGATCTTGATACCATGTTTCTCAAGGGAAGTCAAACCAGGAATATTGGGTTGTTGTTAGAATCGATTCAAGGATCCATATGCACCTAACATCAGAGTTCACTGCATCATCATGATGGGGGTTGATGGTTATACTGTGATGAGATAGTTCTTCCTCGACTTTGGGGACTTAGGAAATCTGGAGATATATGGGATGACACTGGCATTGGATTTGTAGAAATAATAAGTCATGTAATAGTGGATGGTATTTGTGGATCGTTTAATTGGATTCGTAGGAAGGAAACAAGATCTTAGAGTGGTTTATTACGTGTTTCCTTACCATAGTAACACAATACCTTAGACCTTGGATAGATTAGAAGGACACTTGGATTGGTAATTTCATGATCAAGCTTAGCGGCTTGTAAATTATCCCAAGGATTTTTATATAGGGATATACGTGAGTTAGCTATAGTATATATATGAGGTTTTTCGGTATAGTCCTTCACTCAAAACCTTGGAGATATGAGTAGCCTGTGTAATATTCGAGTTGACTTATATGAGATGATACCTTCGAGGATATTGGGTGATTTTGCTTGGAGTAATAGGCAGTAATATTGGCATCTAATAGTTGTGCTCAGCATAAGACATTAGACGTTCACTCACGTCCTAAGCTCCTTGAAACCCCGAAGCTTTACCGGACCATGGCGTAGTCGGATTATGACCACAAGTCTTTCTTGTAAGTCGTTTGACTATGGCCGGTACTCCACCCCGACCTCCACCAGACGTGTTCATATGGAATATGGCCGCAAGGACCTATATTAGGCTGGACCACAAATCCATGCACAAGAGACCACTTGGAGCAAACGATCGCCTCTCTCACACATCCCATGAGCAATGTGTTTATATGGTATTTGGAGGAATATGTTGTTATCCTCACAGATGGCATACTTATTTACCCAATGAGAGCAAGGAACACCTTAGTCCTATTTGGACTAGCCCCAGGAACACCAATTACCATGACTCTCGAGTATAAGGTTTCACCTTGAAAGAGTTGGAATCCACAAAGCACCCTCCCTACAGAAGAATACTTTCTTGCCCAAGCAAGATGTAGAAGCACTACGATTGCGGAGCCACGACAACTACGAAGAAGAAGCAAAAAGAAGTCAACCACCAGAAGTCAACCACATCAACTAGACTACATCCCGAAGCACCGACGTCCAAGCATGATGAAGCCCTTGCACATCAAGAGGGTTGAAGAACCCCTTGTTATGACTGGTCATCCATCAATTCCTAACTAGGAAGGAACCGAGGAATGGTAACACCCCTCACTCCACTTTGATAGTGTACAATGAGCATGACGGCCCTACTCCCTTCAAATGTCTAGAATGGAGTGGACGAGTGTCATGACTTTGTTATCATCCCTTTTTAGACAATCTAGGGTGTAAACCGTGACTCGACCATGGTAAGCCACCTGTCAAAGGTAGTTCACTCCACGTGCCAAGAGTCAGACCTTGGGGCTTAGATGGATGATCTATACTCTGAATAGTCAGCTTATCTAGAAACCCGCTGAAACGTTCTGAGATGGTAGAACCCATTTTGACACCAAGTCTCTAAGCTCAGTCTTA
Source organism: Hordeum marinum (assembly GCA_022496015.1). Lineage (NCBI taxonomy): Eukaryota > Viridiplantae > Streptophyta > Magnoliopsida > Poales > Poaceae > Hordeum > Hordeum marinum. The sequence goes on along the minus strand of CM039675.1, from coordinate 203,826,372 downwards.
GGGGTGAGACTCAACATAGACCTTACCACAGAGAGACAAGTGGACCACACACTCGAAGACCCTCCAGAAACACGCGTCCGCGACGACAAGGACAAACAACCAAAGTAGAATGAAGAATATACCTGGGAAGCTTACTCAAGCATAAGGTCTCAACGGGAAGCCCACGATGACGCACCTCGACACTCTAAAGGACGGAGACCACCTATGGCTGAAGACCCCCTGCTTTAAGGAAGATAAGGACTTCCCCGTCAACGATAAGCTACACCAAGACTCGACCCTTCTATTCTAACGCTAGACATCTAGATGTCACTAACCAACGTGAGCAGTCCCAGGACCAGCATAGACACACTACTTGGCAAGGTATTCCGACTTTGGGAAACACGCGCAAGCCAGGCCCTTGCTAGAACCTCGTCCACCAAACCTTTAACCATTAGGCAAGCCTAGCATATTGCAAGAACCCTGTCCACCCTTAGTCGAAGTCAACAATGCACTCGAAGACATATCAACAGACACTTCAAGATCCAGAAGGACAATCATGCCAAAGCAGAAATAACGTGGAACTTGCAGACTACCTCACCTCTGGATGTCCGCATCAGCACCTAGCCTGTGTTTTGCCTCATGACTAAGTTAACATGACTCAAAAATTAGGGCCAATTAAAACTTTTTAGTGCATTTGAATGCCTTACTTGTGTGTTATTTGCTTGGTTGTTTGATTGCTTGCTGGTGCTCTATAATTCATAAAACATCCTCCTACCCTCAAGAACCCTTTTTACTTTATCCAAAATCTTGTCCAATGATCATGCCATGTGAATAGGACTTAAAAATATTTTAACAAAATATTATTTTGGCCAAAAAGCATTTATTTAAATTAGGTTTTCAAAACCCCATGATTTGAGATTTGCACTGCAAGTCCCCAAATTGGGTGGATCCTCTTTACCCAAATGCTTTATGTGAAACCCACTATATATATGACTTCCCAAAAATACGAAATATTATTTTTAAAGATTATTTTACTATTTTATTTAAAGGCTTTTTCTTAAGGCCAAAAATGGTCTTTTATGGGGAAAAATTATTTAATGCTTTAAAAATAATTGGGATTTTTTTAGGAAAACTCAGTGGACATATATTGTCCATATATAAGAGTTTCAACACATGGTCATGTTCAAAGTATTGGACAAAACCCTTCAAAACCATTTTTGCCTATTTCAAGCATTTGAAATATTTCTATAAGAAATATTCTCAAATAAATCCAGGAAAATTCTAGCATGTCACATGATATATGTGGTCATATTGCTTAGTTTCATCTCAAACCCAATTGTTTAGGTTCACCAAAAAATCCCAAAATCCTCTCTGTCCAGATCCAAATTTGGGCAACTCTACATTGCCAATTGTCCCCTATTGTTCCCAAAATTTGTGGACATGTTCTAATCCTCCAATAATGAAGCCAACCCAAATTGTGCATCAAGGGGAACAGATTAACTTGTCCAAATCCCCTCAAACCCATTTCTGTTGATTTCAAGAATTTGGTAATTTTACATTGCCAAGTTTTTTCCATTGGGCCCCAAATTTTTTGTGCATGTTATAATCCCTAAAATATGTCAACACATCAAATGGTGCATCAAGGAGAATGGATTTGCATAGCTAGATCTCAGCAAATGCATTTCTGCCCATTTCTAGGGTTTACCAAGTTTACATTGGCAACCTTCTTCAAATGAGTTCAAATTTTGTGATCAACCTCATGTATACCTATTATCAAATCCTGTTAAGTTTCATATTGATGAGAATCACTTTGCTATCTCAAACTTGCATCAAACACCTTCTTACACAATTTTGTGATCAATGATTGGAGCACCATATGAGTTCTCCTTGACCCCCAATTTTTACCACAACCCCTTGTAGATAACCTGCACCCGCAGTAAAGTTTGCATGGCCATAACTCAAAGGTTGATGTGGTAAAAAAAAACCGTTGACCCCTGGACAGCTAGTTTTTCCCTCTCTCTCAACCTCCCCTTCTATTCTAATGAAAAACCCAGGGCATCCTATGCTATTTTCACTTTGTTTTACCTTCCTCTAGCTACTGGACATACATGGCCGAGCCCAAGAGGCCAATGGCATGCCATATGGGCGCTCTAGAGCACACTACAGTGCCCGACAGCAATGTAGCCACCGCCCTATGCATGCTCCCGACAGCCTTGTGCCTCTCGGTGGTGTCTCCCGAGGTCGCCTCGACGTCCTCAACATGCCACACTATCGGCCCCCTCCTCCCTTGCCCTCCTCTCTCCCCTGCCGAGCATGCCCGAGCACCTCCCATGGACATGGTCCATGGCGTGCCGAGGGCCGGCTATAAGAGGCCTCGTGGAGCACCCCTTTCAATCCCTTAGTCCCCTGTCTATCCCATGGAGCCCCTGGACCGGCTCCCCGATCTCCCTGTGCCTCTCCTGCCATTTCCATGGCCGAAGCCCGCCGGTGGCTTCCACCCCAATACGAGTGCCCTAGGGTCTCTTTCCCCCTGGATGATCTAGCACATCCCCCTCACCACATCGAAGCTCCACCGCCACCTCCATCCTCCCTTCGTTCGTCGGGTGCCTGGGGACAGCAACGTCTGAAAGCTTCCTCCGCCGCCGCCAATGTGATCGCTACCATAACCATTCCCAGCCGGCGCGTGTGCCCTGTACAGATGCGGTGAGCCCTTCAAAGCTCGTCGGCGCACTAAATGATAGGCAGAAGCAGCCAACATCGTCGGGGCAAGCGCCGATGCGCTCAACCTCTGCCTCCCCTGTTCTCCAGCCAGCGGTTGCGCGAGGAGGGAGACGAACCTGCTAGTGGGGCCGGCAATCCCACCGGTCAGCATGTAAGGTGTCCGGCCGTGCTCGTTGTCATATTAAGTGGAAGCGGCGTCCGCTGGAAACTGTTTTATCGAAAAGGAAACGCATTACCCGAAAACCACCTTCGGCGTGGCTCCTCCGCAGGCGAAGTCGGCCTGCTAGGCTGGACTAGTGCTATCTCACGCTCAGTGCACGTCTTAGCCCATTCGGTGAGGGTTTCTCTTTTTCTTTTTCAAGTGAACCAAAATAATCCATATTATATTCTAGGATTCTCCAAATTTAATGATTCAAATTTCTACAGTCTCCTAGAAATGCCACCTATCCACTGGTGCAACTCCCATATTTTGCCACCAAAAGTTTCTACCCTGTACATATTGAAATTCAAATTTAACTATCAAAACTCCTCATTGCAAAACTCCTAGAGCCTTCATATCAACTCCAAATGAGTGAATCAAGTTCCTAGTTGTGTCCAAATTCATGCCCTAAGTGGTAAACATTTTTTCTTACAATTATTCTGCTATGTCAATTATTGGGCCATTTCTTCATATGTGACCCACTTTGCAAATCCGTAGAATATTCATACCAACCCCGAATCCAGTGAAACCACTTCCCTCATGTTTCTAAAATCTTGCCTTATTTGTTGGGTAGATCCACTCCTCTTTACAAAAAATATTTTTTGTGGACATCTTGTAGGATCATCATTTTCTTTGTTTTCACCACTCGAAACTCCCCCTTGATCCACATCCAATGAAACTTCATTGGCTAATTTTTCTTGTGACCAGAGGTGTCCATGAAAAATAAAACTCCTATTTATAGAGCACTTCTATTTTCTGTTTGTTGTGTTGCTTATTGCGGTTGTTTCCAGTGATAGTTGATGAAGTAGGTGGAATGCTTGGAGTGGATGAGAAGCGGGTGAAGACCTTGAACACATTGCTAAGCTAGGCAAGCAGCCCTTTGACCATGACTATGAAAAATTTTATTGCATGTCATATAGCACTTTATTTCTTTGTGTTGATCATGATGATGTGGTATTCCCCTTTGGTGGGATGCCTCTGATACATTCTTGTTGATACTTGCATCGTGCATGACCCTACCTTCTTATGAGGGTTATGCGGGTGGGAGTAGGGCTGCAAACGAGTCGAGTTCGAGCGAGTTGAATTTAGCTCAGCTCAGCTCATATTAAAATTCGAGCGAGCTCAAACCAAGTAAAGCTCAATGTCGATCTGTAAAACATGACTCATGCTTAGTTTGTAACGATCTCGAGTCGATCTTGAGTTAGTTTCGAGCTAAATGAGACAGTAAAAAATATAAAATCTCTGAGGATTATTCCAACTAGATAAGATACACCATCATAATAAGGCCTAATTTTTCGCTACACTTAATTAAACTTCCATGTTTATTAGTAGATAAAATGGAAAAAAAAATCATGAACAACATATATGGAAATAAATTACTCTATTTTCATTTAATATATGTGATGATTATTTAACATAGTGATGTTAAGCCGAGCTATCGAGCTAAAATCGAGCGAGCGAGTATTGGCTCAAGATCGGTTCGTTTCTTGATCGAGCTACATAAAATTTTCATACTCAGATCGTTTCTTTTCGATTCGATCTCAAGTCAAACCAAAAGACGAGTCGATCTCAAGCGGCTCACGAGCCTCGAGCTTTTCTTGCAGTCCTAGGTGGGAGTAGTTAGGATGCTAGTAGTTGCTACGCCAGTGGGATGGGAATATGCATGGTGATGGAAATAAAGAGATGATTTAAAAGACGTTTTGAAAACCCCGTCGGGTGCCACTAATGCCCGAGGGAGATGATGATGAGTTGGGTGACCACTTGAGAAAGAAGTGGTGTACCAGAACAAGTTGAGGATGTGTTTTCAAAAACTGAGAGTTTTAAGGTCTGCAGACTGTCCCAACCTTACATGCGCAACCACGATTCCCCTTATGGGACGGGGCTCTGTTGATTACTTTGGTGGGTATTGACAAGGATCCCTCATTACTAGTGGCAGGAGTGGCGTGGTCACTCCCGATATGGGGTCGTGCCGGTATGGATGATCATGCGATGTCTTCACAGGCATCGGGCACACTGTTGGTCCCCGCATGGATGCTATGAGTGATGTACATCATGTGGGCTGGGTACTAATCGAGTGGACTCTTTGTTTAGTATTGCCTAGGGAAAGGCATTGTTCGGCTGCTTACCTCGGGTATGTTATATACCGCAAGTCGTGGATGACACGGAAGTTCCTTGAGTCTTGTGGGTAAAGTGTGCAACCTCTGTAGAGTGTAAAACTATTCGAATAGCCATGTACGCAGTCATGGACTATTGGAGGTTCTTCTTCAACTACGTCCAGATGTTTTCACAAACTTGGTGTGTGTGTGTGTGTGTGGAAGATAGAAGGTTGATACTTAAGACAAGTCTGAAGACTTGATGTGATGAATGAACATGAGATGTTCAACCCCTACTTGTGATGATATCTGTAACTTGCTCATATGGATATTTGCCAACTGTTGATGCATGCTTACACATAGTTACTTAATCATGACATTGCATTCAAAATTAGCTTTCCGCAAAATACCTAATTAGTGCTATTTCATGCATTGTTATTGCCTTGTTCCAAACATGGGTTGCTTGCGAGTAGATGCAAAATAATCATTGGCTTGCCACTGGTTATTTAATTGGCCAGGCATAGAAGACCAAGTTGTGACAAAGATTACCATGGTGACGTACGTGCGAGCTAGGACGCTTCCCAGTCAGAATGCCTGTAGGGTTAAGGCAGATGGCATGGGTTCACGCTATCGTTGAAGATTTCCGCTGCAATCGTATGAAGACTTGGCCATAAAGGCCATATTTGAGTAAATCGGTATGTAATGGATGTAATACACTTGTTATTCAGTTTCTGTGTGTTCAGTGAGCATTGATCTTTGAGTTCACTGTGCACATACATTCGGTGATCACAAGTCGGGGTCACCACTTGTAAATCACAAACGTTTATCAAAACGCGGTGTGTGGGATATATTCAACCTTCGCATATGGTTTTATAATGATAAATGTATGCACTCTTATATCATATCACAAACGGTCATAGTGGAACTAAATGTGTGTGATAGCCCCATTATCATACACACATTTATAATCGTGAACTATTTGCGATTCAGTGCATATCATTAACGGTGCACCACAGAATAGCATGTGCAATGTTAGTGTGATGTCACATGAGTTGCAAGGATGAACCGTATGTGTAGTACACCATATCTCAAATGATTTCCCGGTAACCCTTGTTTGTGATAGATGTGTACATCCCATACACTTAGTGTTGCCAAACGTTTGCATTTGTTGGTCACCATCGCTGACGGGTTTTCCATGTCGTGTGGGATGGACCCCGCATATCACCCACACATCCAAGGCGACGGTTTACAACTACGTCCCCAAAAGGGGTTAAAAACCATTTGTATAGCACGTCGTTGCACCAATGACACGATATGTTCATCCCGGATCCTACCCGTAACTTGCCCGTACCTTTCAACGCCCATTCCTTTCGTCCTAGATCAGAACTTCCGGCCTTCTTGCGAGCAGACCACAGGCCCAAGGCCCATGTATCCCTCTCTCCCTCTTGTCTCACCCTAGACTATAAATACCTCACCCCTCGCACGAATTAGGGTTAGCATATGTTTAGCTCTTTGTTAATTCAGCATTGCTCCTTCAACTTCCACCTCCCATGGAGATGAACTCTCTGTGAGAAGATCCAAGTGGATGACAAGGCCCGTCGTGTAGGGAAGATCCTCTAGGATATCAAGGCCCCTCTCTAAAGTGTCTTCTTGTGTTCATATGGATTTAGCGTATGTGTGATCGGAGATTGTCTTGAGCATTTCTTGATTTCTCTTGATTTTCTCCCTTTTCCCCTCCAAGTGTGAAAAGATTCGTCACCGAGGGCTTGGCCTCATACCATCTTGGTATCAAGAGCAACTTTGATTCACTTCTTAGAGTCTCGTCCCCCTATTTGCTAGACAATTTTGACCTAATTTTGAAAATCCCCACAAAAATTGTCGTACCAAAATTTCTTGGATTTGTTGGTTTTGATGAGATTTTGTAGATTTTGATATGTGGATTTCATGTTTGGCAAGTGGATCTAGCCTTCCCTCCAGCTAATTTCCACCAATTTTTCTTTTTCACCGCCAGATTTGGGATTTTCTCTCTAATTTTTTGGCAAGATTCATATCTGGAAATTAGGGTTCGTCACAGTTTTTCAACCCCTGGAACTTTTGGCTCCACTAAGAACTTTCGGTGATCCCAGACTTTCTGGCCTCTAGAACATTCGGCTGGAGCAGATTTTTTTGCTTCTGCATTCTCGCACCTTTTGCCGTTTGAGATTTTGAGCTGCAGTTTGCCGCTTTCTAAGGTGTTTCGGCTACTTAGGAGGGGATCATAATCATCACCATTGCTCATCATTGCCGAAATCACTGCCGGCCAACTCATCGTTCAAACCCCACCGTAAACAAGGATGGTAATAGCAACCACACTCTTGTTTACACCCTTGCCATTGCATTGTTACCCCAAGCCTATTTGCATTAGTTGCCTACCAAGACTAGTTATTGAATATTGTCGGACTATGCTACTTGTGAACTTCAGTGATACATACTCCACATAGATCAATTGTGTGCATATATCATAGTATCATCTTTTCTGTTCAAATTGCCTCGCATATACATAATTACTATTTAGGTGTGCACGTCCTGCATAGTGAACATACAAAATATCAGTGCCAACGAAAAACATAAGCAAGATTTTAAGAAAAGAGCATGAGCAAAAGCAATAGCAACGCCAAATTGCATATCATTCTTGATCATATTGGATCACTTGAGCAAATGCCATTGTGACTGACACATACATAGCATAGTCGGGATAGAAAGACGACACAATTTGTTTCCTATAGGTGGAACAATTTTCTATCATGCCCATTTGAGAAATCATGCTAGTGTCTCTCTAGCAGTGTGCAACACGAGCTTTTTTTGTGGATAACACATTTATGCTCATTCATTGGTTGCATGACCCCACTTATCTATTCGCATGTGTGTTTCTGTGTATAATCATTGCTATGAACCTAGTTGTCTCACTTGTGAATTTGTAAATCTTTTTCAGCATTATTCAATCTTGACTCACAAATTTAATTTTGTGCTACTATCCTAACCAAGCTACTCGATAAGCCTTACTTGTGTAGGTGTGCGAGTGACGATCTTTGGTACCAATTCTACTACTTCCATATTGCACATCCAGTGATCTTTGATCCATTTTGAACATACAGAACGATAATTTGGTATTGTTCTTCTCATTCTTAGACTCACATTTTCCTTGAATATGATGGATGGGTCAAGCATACCCAACCCGACATTTGAGGAGGACAATGACGATGATGACGCACAAGTATAGGGGATCTATAATAGTCCTTTTAATGAGTAATATTGTCGAACCCGATGAGGACCAGAAGGAAATGACAAGCGGTTTTTAGTAACGTATTCTCTGCAAGCACTAAAATTACCGGTAACAGATAGTTTTGTGATAAGATAATTGGCAACGAGTAACAAGTAACAATTGTAGCAAAGGTGTAGCAAGGTAGCCCAATCCTTTTTTAGCAAAGGAAAGGCCTAGAAAAACTCTTATATAAAGTGAAGTGCTCCCGAGGACACATGGGAATTTCTGTCAAGCTAGTTTTCATCATGCTCATTTAATTCGCGTTCGTTACTTTGATAATTTCATATGTGGGTGAATCGGTGCTTGGGTGCTTCCCTTACTTGGAAAAACCTCCCACTTATGATTAACCTCTCTTGCAAGAATCTGCAACTACGAATGAAGAATTAACATAAATCTATCCATAGCATGAAACAGCTCCACCGAAGCTCTAGTTTGTTTCTACTCAAGTTCTGCCTCGAGACGGCGACACTTCGTCCCGATAGCTGATCTCTTATTATTGTTTCCAGGTTAAAACCCTTCATATAGCAGAAGATGAGCATCGGGAACCTGCCAGGTGGGTCACAAGCCACCTAGGCACGGCCAGGGGAGTGGCCACGCCTGGCAGGGTTGTGACCTCCTAGTGAGGCCCCTATGGTATTTGTTCGCCCAATATTTTTATATATTTCAAAAAAATTCTCCGTACTTTTTAGGACTTTTGGAGTTGTGCAGAATAGGTCTCTGAGATTTGCTCCTTTTGTAGTCCAGAATTCCAGCTGGCGACATTCTCCCTCTTCATGTAAACCTTATCAAATAATAGAGAAAAGGCATAAGTATTGTACCATAACGTGTAATAGCAACCCATAATGCAATAAATATCGATATAAAAGCATTATGAAAAATGGATGTATCAACTCCCCCAAGCTTGGACCTCGCTTGTCCTCAAGCGAAAGCCAAGATCAATAAATATGTCCACATGTTTAGAGATAGAGGTGTCGATAAAATGAAATACGAACATGAGGGCATCATGATCATCTTGAGAACAACAATTGGACATAGAGAAAGATAGGGGCTTAATGTTTTGCCTCCAAATTACTCACCTCAAGGGTGATGTCAACAATAATAACTCATGATCACCCACATCCGAGTGTATATATGTGTTTAGATCATTCCCCAACACATAATGCTTGCAGAGCGAAAAAGGCAAAATATAGGAAGTGGTGAAGATCACCATGACTCTTGCATAAAGGTAAGTACTTAAGAAGTAAAAGAAATAGATAGGCCCTTCGTAGAGGAAAGCAGAGGTTGTCATGTGCTTTTTGTTTTTGGATGTGCAAATTCTTAATGCAAAGGAACGTCACATTGTATTGCCCTTTGTGATAGCAACCTTGATTATGCAGTCCATCAGTTTTATTTCTTTACCATCACAAGTTCGTAAAATGCTTATTTTCCTTTACAATAAAAGATCATACATATTTAGGAGCAATTTTTATTGCTTTTTTGCATCGATGACAACTTACTTGAAGGATCTTATCCAATCCATAGGTAGGTATAGTGGACTCTCATGGAAAAACTGGGTTTAGGGTATTTGGATGCACAGGTAGCATCTCTACTTGGTGCGGAAGTTTTTGCTAGTAAGAGGTGGAAGCAAGCACTACATGTTGGAGGATCTATAACCATATAGCTTCTATTTGGAAATAAGCAAACATAACCCATTATGTTGTCTTCCTTGTCCAACATCAACTTCTTAACATATAATATTTTAATGAGTGCTCACAATCATAAAATATGTCCAAGATGATATATTTATATGTGAACCTCTCTTTCTTTATTACTTCCTTTTAATTGCCCCAATGACCAATCGCTATGTTTTTCAACTCCCAATAGATTTCAGTCGACATATTTCTCGTATGTGAAGCAATCTCACCCCATAAGATCATCATATATACTCTTTGCTTTTATTCTATTATTCTTTTATTTCTTATTTATTTTTATCAAGATCATAACAAGCAAGCAAAGCCCTCACATCAAAGCTACTTTTCATTATATAACTCTCGGACTCACTTACATAAGGTGAACAAAAAGCAAAAAATCAAGGCTAGATTATACTGAAGTTTTATTCTACTAGATCAAGATAAAACCAAAAGGATCGAACTAAGAGAAACAAGAAAAAGGAAAAGGTGTGAAGGTGATACAATACCGGGGCACCTCCCCCAAGCTTGGCACAAGCCAAGGGGAGTGCCCATACCCATGTGTTTAGATGTCCTTCTTCGGAGTTGATGATGTTGGAAGCTTGTCCTCCATCTTGCAAGGCATAGGCTCATCAACGTAAAAAGATGAACAAGTCTCCAGAATCCTTAAATCTGTCGCCAAATTCATTCTCTTAAATTGGTATTCATACTCACAGTTTTGGTTTGGCAGATCATAGATCTGGGATTGGAGATGCTCGATTTTCTCGTAAAGCTTGAAGATTTGATCCCTGTTGTCTTTGGTGTCCATCTTGTGTTTATGGGTAAACTCCAAGATCATCATATGATTGGCATTGAGTCCATGTTCCACCATCCCTTGGCACTTGAAGACTTGCTGCTCCATTGCTTTGAGCCTTGTTTCCACACTTCCGGTCTTCTTTGGCCCTTCAACGTCACGGATGTGAAGCATCCCCTCACGCATCTCAATGGTTTGAGGATGTCACAGTACCTCTGCAAGATAGAGGTTGATGACCTTCTTGGAGAACTTGTCCTTTGGAGCACTTGCGGATGCCATGACGATCTAACTCTGTCCAAAAAACAACAACAAAAGAGAACATAGGATTTTTCCGTGGTACAGTGATCAAAACCTTTGGGAGATTATATAATGAATTTTTACCGACCCAAAGGAGTGTCCTACAAGAAAACGGAGTCCAGAGGGTGCACGAGGTGGTCACAAGCCACCTAGGCGCAACCAAGGGGTTGGCCACGCCTATAGGCTTGTCACCTCCTCGTGCATCTTTCGAACTACTTTAAATTTTCCTAATTTATGAAATATTCCAAAACTGAGAGAAATTGTTATTGGGAAACTTTTGGAGTGAGTTTGCTTAACGTACCGCATACCTATTCCTTTTTGGAGTCTGAAATGTTCTGGTAGGTCCCCCTAATATACTCCTTTGGAGTTATGGTATTGATGATATTGGTTTCAACATTTATGGGAGTACCTAAGATATAATGTTTGATGCTTTGCTCGATTACCACCTTCGAATTTGTGCCTTCGGCGTTGTTGATCTTGATGGCCCCAGAACGATATACTTCCACGACAATTTAGGGTCCTTCCCATTGAGAGAGAAGTTTTCCTGCAAAAAATCTGAAACAAGAATTGTATGGAAAGACATGGTCACCTACATTGAATTCACGCTTTGTATCCTTTTATCATGCCACCTCTTAAGTTTCTCTTTAAGAAACTTGGCATTGTCATAGGTCTGTGTTCTCCATTCATCAAGTGAGATAATTTCAAATAACCTCTTCTCACCAGCAAGTTTTAAATCATATTTGAGCTCTTTGATTGCCCAATAAGCTTTATGATCTACTTCCATAGGTAAGTGACATGCTTTACCATAACCCATTTTATATGGAGACATACCCATAGGGTTTTTATAAGCAGTTCTATAAGCCCATAATGCATTGTCAAGTTTCTCAGACCAATTCTTTCTAGATCTATTAATTGTCTTTTGCAAGATCAATTTAATTTCTCTATTACTTAATTGTACTTGACCACTAGACTAAGGGTGACAAGGAGATGCAATTCTATGATTAACATCGTACTTAGCAAGCAATTTACGGAAGGCACCATGAATAAAGTGTGAACCACCATCAGTCATTAAATATCCAGGGACTCAAAATCTAGGGAAAATAACTTCTTTCAGCATTTTAATAGACGCGTTAAGATCAGCGCTACTAGTTGAAATAACTTCTACCCACTTAGTAACATAATCAATTGCAACTAGAATATGAGTATACCTGTTGGACTTTGGAAAAGGTCCCATATAATCCAAACACCAAACATCAAATGGTTCAATAACAAGAGAGTAATTCATAGGCATTTAATGATGTCTACTAATATTGCCAATTCTTTGACGTTCATCACATGACAAGACAAACTTACGAGCATCCTTGAAGAGAGTAGGCCAATAAAACCCGGATTGTAATACCTTCAGTGCAGTTCTATCTCCAACGTGGTGTCCTCCGTAGGCCTCAGAATGACACTTGTGTAGGATCTATTACTGTTCATGCTCAGGTACACAATGTCTAATAATACAATCTACTCCTTATAAAGGTGTGGATCATCCCAAAAGTAATGTCTTAAATCATATAAGAACTTTTTCTTTTGTTGGTATGTGAAACTAGTCGGTATAAATTTAGCAACATTGTAATTTGTATAATGAACATACCATGGAGCATTACGCAAAGCATTATAACAGCTAATTGTTAATCAAGGAAGCTATCATCAATAGGCAGCGGGTCATCTAGAACATTTTCTAACCTAGACAAGTTATCCGCTACAGGCTTATCAGCACGCTTCCTATCAACAATATGCAAATCAATTTCTTGTAGGAGAAGAACCCATCTGATAAGTCTAAGTTTAGCATCTTTATTTTCCATAAGATATTTAATAGCAGCATGATTAGTGTGAGGTGTAACTTTGGAATCAACAATATAAGGTCTGAACTTATCGCAAGAAAACACAACTGCTAAAAATTCCTTTTCACTGGTAGCATAATTTCTTTGATTGTTGTCTATAGTTCTACTAGAATAATGGATATCATTTAATTTCTTATCAACTCTTTGTCCTAGAATAGCACCAATGACATAATCGCTAGCATCACACATAAATTTCAAAGGTAGGTTCCAATCAGGTGCTTGAACAACAAGTGCAGAAATCAAGGCATTCTTAAGAATTTCAAATGCTTCTACACAATCATCATAAAAAATGAATGGAACATCTTTTTGCAAAAGATTAGTGAGAGGCCTATAAATCTTAGAGAAGTCTTTAATAAACCTCATATGGAAACAAAACATGACCAAGGAAACTTCTTTATACCTCTGATATCCGTACGACACGACATTTTTGCGATAGCATCAACTTTAGATTTTTCAACTTCAATACCTCTTTTAGAGATTTTGTGTCCCAAGACAGTACCTTCATTCACCATAAATTGGCAGTTCTCCCAATTCAAGAAAAGATTAGTTTCTTTGCATATCTACAAAACACGATCAAGGTTGCTTAAACAGTCATCGAAAGAAGTTCCGTAAACAGAAAAATCATCCATGAAAACCTCAACAATTCTTAAACAGAAATCCGAGAATATAGCAGTCATACATCTTTGAAAGGTAGCAGGTGCATTGGATAAACCAAAAGGCATATTTCTATAAGCAAAGGTACCGAAAGGGCAAGTAAAAGTGGTCATCTCTTGGTCCTCCTTTGACACAGGTATTTGAAAGAAACCGGAATAACCATCTAGAAAGAAAAAATGTGTGTGTTTGGATAGTCTTTCTAGCATTTAATCAGTAAAAGGTAGAGGGTAATGATCTTTCCTAGTAGCTTTATTTAATTTTCTAAAATCAATTACCATCCTGTACCCTGTAACAATTCATTGCGGGATCAATTTCTTAGGGACACAATGAACGGGACTAACCCATCTACTATCAACAGTTGGATAAATAATACCTTCCTCAAGAAGCGTTAATATGTCATTTCTTACCACCTCTTTCATTTTAGGATTCAACCATCATTGGTGATCAACAACTGGTTTAGCTTTGGGCTCCATATTAATTTTGTGTTGATATAGAGTGGGAGTAATGCCCTTAAGATCATCAAGAGTATATCCAATAGCAGCATGGTGCTTCCTCAGAGTTTTCAATAATCTCTTCTCTTCATGCTCTAAAAGTTTAGTACTAATAGTAACAGGATATATGTTCTTTTGATCAAGACAAGCATATTTCATAGTATCCAGTTATTGTTTAAGCTCAAACACGGGATCACCCTTGGGTGGAGGAGGATCCCCAATTATTTCAACTGGCAAGTTGTGTTTCAAAATAGGATGTTGGTCAAACAAAATCTTATTTATTTCATTCCTTTCATTCATATGCATATCGTTTTCATGGTCTAGCAGATATTGTTCTAAGGGATCAGTAGGAGGCACAACAATAGAAGAAAGACCAATAATTTCATCCTTACTAGGAAATTCTTTATCATGGGGCTGTCTACGAAATTTAGAGAAATTAAACTCATGAGACGTGTCCCCAAAACTTACAGTAATAGTTTCCTTCTCACAATCTATCCTAGCATTAACAGTATTCAAGAAAGATCTACCAAATATATTGGGACAAAAATCATCTTGTTGGAAACCAAGGACAAGAAAATCAATAGGATATTTTATTTTCCCACCCAAGACTTCTACATCTCTAACAATACCAACTAGTGCTATAGTATATCTATTAGCAAGCTTAATGGTAACATCAATTTCCTTTAACTCAGCTAGTGCTATATCATTCATAATTTCTTTATATAAGGTGAAGGGAATTGCACTCACACTGGCACCCACATCACATAAGCCATGATAACAATGGTCTCCTATTTTAATAAAAACAACAGGCATGCCAACAATAGGTCTATGTTTATGTTTGGCATCAGGTCTAGCAATTCTAGCAGCTTCATCACTTAAATTGAATAACATGACCATCAATATTATCAACCAAGAGATCTTTAGCCATAGCAATACTAGGCTCAACCTTAATTTGTTAAGGAGGTTTAGGTGTTCTAACATAGATCTTACGAACCACAGTTGAAGCTTTTGCATGTTGCTTTCTTCTAACAGGGAAAGGTGTCTTCTCAATATAAGCAGCAGGAATAACAGGATCAACATTATAAGTAATAGTTTCTTCTTTAACTTTAATAGGTACAGCTACTTTCACTTCAATGGAAGGATGATATTTAGACCACTTCTCCTTAGGGAGATCAACATGAGTAGCAAAAGATTCATAGAAAGAAGCTACTTTCTCAGAGTCAAGTCCATATTTAGTGCTAAATTCACGGAAAGCATCTGTGTCTATGAAGGATTTAACACAATCAAACTTAAGGTTTATACCTAACTCCTTACCTTAATCGAGTTTCCAATCTTCAGAGTTGCGTTTAATTCTTTCCAATAATCCCATTTGAAGTCAATATCTTTCCTCATAAAGGAGCCAGTACAAGAAGTATCGAGCATGGATTGATCATTACGACAAAAGCCGAGCATAAAAATTCTGAATAATAATTTCTCTCAAGAGCTTATGATTGGAGCATGAATATAACATTGACTTAAGCCTCCCCTAAGCTTGAGAGGTTCTTTCTCCTTCACGAGGCCAAAAATTATAGATATAATTCCGATCACGATGAACTAGATGCATATGATAGAACTTTTGATGAAATTCAATTTTCAATCTGTTGTAGCTCCATGATCCAATATCATCACATAGCCTGTACCATGTCAATGCCTTGTTGGGCAGACCTGGAAGCTTAAATAATCGACAAACTTCATCCACATAGATTAGATGCAAATAAGGATGTAGTGTTCCATCTCCTGCATACGGATTAGCTAGCAGTTTCTCTATCATACCCGAAGTAGTTTCATAATAAATATTTTCAGTACGTTTAGTAGGTTGAGGGGAAAATCTTTGTGCTTCCGGTCGAGGTGAAGATACCCGAACAAACCCCTCAAAGGATTACTTTCCATAGTAACAAATGATAGTAAGTTTCAGCACACTATGTATATTTTTCCTTACCAGATTCCACTTACCAGAGGCGCTTCCCTCCCCAGCAATGGTGCCGGAAGAGAGTCTTGATCACCCACAAGTATACATGATCTATCATAGTCCTTTAAATAAGTCAGAGTGTCGAACCCAATGAGGAGCAGAAGGACATGACAAGCGGTTTTCAATAAGGTATTCTGTGCAAGCACTGAAATTATCGGGAACAGATATTTTTGTGATAAGATAATTGGCAATGAGTAACAAGTAACAACTATAGCAAAGGTACAGCAAGGTATCACAATCCTTTTTTTAGGAAAGGAAAGTCCTGGACAACTCTTATATAAAGTGAACCGCTCCCAAGGTCACATGGGAATTTCCGTCAAGCTAGTTTTCATCATGCTCATTTGATTCGCGTTCGTTACTTTGATAATTTGATATCTGGATGGACCGGTGCTTGGATTCTGCCATTACTTGGACAAACCTCCAACTTATGATTAACCTCTCTCGAAAGCATCCTCAACTACCAAAGAACAATTAAGATAAATCTAACCATAGCATGAAACATATGGATCCAAATCAGCCCCTTACGAAGCAACGCATAAACTAGGGTTTAAGCTTCTATCACTGTAGCAACCCATCATCTACTTATTTCTTCCCAATGCCTTCCCCTAGGTCCAAATAATGGTGAACTGTTATGTAGTCGACGCTCACATAACACCACTAGAGGAGAGACAACATACATCTCATCAAAATATCGAACGAATACCAGATTCACATGATTACTTATAACAAGACTTATCCCATGTCCTCAGGAACAAACGTGACTACTCACAAAGCATGTTCATGTTCATAATTAGAGGAGTATTAATTATCATAAACGATTTGAACATATGATATTCCACCAAGTAAACCAACTAGCATGAACTACAAGGAGTAATCAACACTACTAGCAACCCACAGGTACTAATTCGAGGTTTGGACAAAGATCGGATACAAGAGATGAACTAGGGTATGGAGAGATGGTTATGACAAAGATGTTAATGGAGTTTGTCCCCCTCTTGATGAGAGGATCGTTTGTGATGATGATGGCTTCAATTTCCCCCTTCGTGAGGGAAGTTTCCTCGGCAGAACTACTCCGCCGGAGCTGTAGATTTGTTCTGCCCATGTTCCGCCACGAGACGGTGGCGCTTCATCCCAAAAGCTCTCTTATTATATTTTCTAGGTCAAAAACCTTCATATAGCAGAAGATAAGTGTCGGGGACCTGCCAGGTGGATCACAAGCCACCAAGGTGTGGCTAGGGGGGTCGTCGCGCCTGGCAGGCTTGTGACTTCCTGGTGGGCCCCCTCTGGTATTTGTTTCGCCCAATATTTTTTATATTTTCCAAAATAATTTTCCATAACTTTTCATGACTTTTGGAGTTGCGCAGAATTGGTCTCTCAGATTTGCTCCTTTTCCAGTCCAGAATTCCAGCTGCCGGCATTCTCCCTCTTCATGTAAACCTTTTAAAATAAGAGAGAAAAGGCATAGGTATTGTACCATAACGTGTAATAATAGCCCATAATACAATAAATATCAATATAAAAGCATGATGCAAAATGGACATATCAAACGAGAAGAACGACTACATCACAAAGATGCATTTCTTTGGTGCCAAAAATAAATGCACCAATCGCAAGATGTTTTCAGTCACCGCATCGATCAACTCGCCACTGACTTGCGTGAATCATAGGAGAGTACGAGGGACTACCTTTACACACAAAAAATAAACCAAATGGACGAGTTCCATGCCTTGATGGTCAACCACACGTCCTCAACATCTACATCAACAAGGTGGCGCCACTCAACTTGCCACTCATCGGACTACTCTCCTGGCACAAGTCCAGCTCAGGCTCAACATTATCATCGTGACGAATATCACGACCATCATGAGTCGAAAAATCCTTTCCAAGGCAATGGATTGCAAGATCGAGATCGCGAGCATCAATGATGTCATCACCAAGAGCAAGACGCTTTGGATCAAGAACAACAACGCCGTAAAGAAGAAGAACATCACCGTCAAGAACAACCACTACAACCACAATGTTCCCTCCATGATGCAACTCATGCCTTGGAAGAACACAACCTCCAAGCATGCAAAGAATAAGAATCCCTCCGACATGAACACCAAGAAGAAGCTGATCACAAAAAGGAGCGCCAACAATGGCGGAACTATGTGTGTTTGCCTCATCAACGCCCTCAAGTACATCATGACGATCCCGAGAAAGAATAAGTGCCAAGGCAAGAGCATCATCCACCAAACAATGACATTGACGTGTCAGACCCAAGACAAGGGAAACATAATCACAAACACAATTATGAACAACACTTCGGCATGATCAAGTTCACCATGCCTAAGTTCTCTGGAAGCAATGATCCCGAAGACTATCTCTTATGGGCACTTAAGGTTGACAAGATCTTCCATCTAAACAACTACGAGAAGAAAATAAGACCGCCATGGCTTCATTGGAGTTCTAAGATTATGTTCTCATTTGGTGGGAGCAAGTGATTCAGCAGAGAAGAGAGAATGGAGAACCTCCTATCACGACTTGGAATCAAATTAAAGACCTCATGAGATCTCTCTTTGCGCCTACTAACTACAATTTTGATATATTCAAGAACCTTTAACTCCACAAGCAAGGCAAAAGTGGGTTCAAGAATACTATCAAGAAATGGAAATGGCCATGATCCGATCCAGTTCCAGTGAAGATGATGAGCAAACAATGGCACATTTCTCGAATGGGCTCAAAAACCAAATCAACAAGATCACAGACTTTGACACCTTACTCAAATCTTCTCGAGCTAGTACATCAAGCTACAGGTGCAAAGGTTTCATCAAAGTCAATAACCTCGACATTTGTGTAACCTTGAGCCACCAGCCGTGCCTTGGTTCTAACGACTTGACCAAACTCATCTTGCTTATTTCGGAAGATCCACTTGGTACCGATGATGTTGTGCTTCCTTGGATCAGGACGCTTTACGAGCTCCCACACATTTTTTGCTTGAACTGGTGAAGCTCTTCCTACATGGCTTGAATCCGTTCTAATTCCTCGAAAGCATCATCTACTTTGGTGGGCTCTATGATTGATATAAAAGCAAAGTGCCCACAAAAGTTAGCCAATTGAGTAGCTCTTGAGCAATTAAGTGGACCTCGTGCATTTACGCTCTCTAGCATTCTCTCAATTTGAACTTCATTTGCCACACATGGATGAGCAGGGCAAAGACTTTTTTTATGTCTGCTAAGTATTTCTTCGTCAGCAGCTTTTTCTTTAGGTTCAACATTGTCTTTGCGCTGAGTGGATGGGGGAATGATGACTTTGTCAACCAGAAGTTCTTTAGGCATAATTTCTCCAGTGGCCATCATTATGATAGCTTCATCAGGAGGCAATTCATCTAGCATATGAGGTAGGTGCTCTCTTTGCCAGACGTTAGTTTCATCAAACCGCACATCTACAGTTTCAACAACTTTGTTGTGAAAGGTGTTGAAGACTCTGTAGGTGTGGGAGTCCTTTCCATAACCAAGCATGAAAACCTCATGTGCTTTCTGTGCAAATTTAGAAGTGTGGTGTGGATCCCTTTTCCAGCATGTTGCACCAAAGACTTTCAAGTAACTTACATTGGGTTTCTTACCAGTGAGAATCTCATAAGATGTTTTCTTGAAGAACTTGTGAAGATATACTCTGTTCACGATGTGGCATGCAATGTCAATGGCTTCAGGACATAGTTTCCGTGGTGTGTTATATTCATCAAGCATGGTGCGAGCCATCTCAATAAGAGTCCTATTCTTGCGCTCCATGATGCCATTTTGTTGTGGGGTGTGTGCAGCAAAGAACGCATGAGTGATGCCAAGA
Source organism: Hordeum marinum (assembly GCA_022496015.1). NCBI lineage: Eukaryota > Viridiplantae > Streptophyta > Magnoliopsida > Poales > Poaceae > Hordeum > Hordeum marinum. Next base: position 203,806,455 of record CM039675.1, on the reverse strand, counting down.
GTATCAATATAGGTGTCTAAGACCGTGTTCTTGAATTCAATGACATTGTCACTCCTAATATGCTTGATCTTGATGTTGTATTTGGTCATGCACCTATTTGCGAAGCACCTGAAGACATCCTGCACTTCTGTGTTGTGAATTATCATATGCACCCAAGTGAATTGAGAATAGTCATCAACAATCACAAAGCCATATAGATTTGAAGTGGTAGAGAAGGTGGAATAATGAGTAGGAATAAATAAATCCATGTGTAGCAGTTCGAAGGAACGCGAAGTCATCATGATAGTCTTCGAGGGGTGTTTGGCCCTGGTCATCTTCCCTACTTCACAGGCACCACAAAGGTGGTTCGTTTTGAACTTGACAGTTTTGACACCAATGATAAGTTTTGGGATAGGCCCATACAGTGAACGGGCACGCATGGCAGTGCCGTGCGGTTGTGATCATTGTGCTCGATGTGCTTCCCCATGATGTCCATTGAATGCGGGACGTGGGATGCGTGCGCGGCGCAGCCATCAAATTTTTAATTACTGCGTCAGGTCGTTTCTGCCATGCGCGCCTCATGCATAGCGGGGAGCCAGCAATGGGAGCATGTGACTTAAAGTCCCTGGGAAAAGCAGTAACTGTAGCAACATGGATTGGAGTAATGGGGCGGCTGTTGTTCGTCCCGTGATCGAGGGCGCCGCTATTGGAGGAGGTGAGCAGCAACCCTTGGAGCGAGGGAGAGCCAGCCCCCGCGCTTCTTCCTATAAATTGGGGGATAGCGAGGGTGATGCTCATCCATCCTCCCTCACTTCTCTGAGAGAGAACCCCCAAAGCTTGTCGTCCGCCCTTAGTGATGAACAGGGGGCGAGGGCAGTCACCATCCTCAGCTCCAAGGAGGAGCTCTCGTCATGATCATGCCACTGCTTCGGCCACAGAGGTGGAGGGCGGCCTGAGCACGTGTGGCGGAAGGGGCGCGAGGGGTTGTGGCCGTCGTGGAGGCCGAGGTCGAGGGAGGCAGAGCACTGCCCCACCTCCTCCTCTAACGCTGGGCCTCTTCGTTGAGGAGACGCACGCCGAGGGGACGACACTGGAGTTCATCCACGAACTGGTCGGTCCGGTCCGGAGCCATCTGCGCCTCCCTTGCCCTTTCGCCAGGGCAATGGAAGCCGACGAGCTGCCCGTCCTGTAGTTACGGGCGCATGGTTGTTGCAATGGCGCGACACGGGTGGACGTTGAGTACCCGGCAAGTCGCATCATGTTCCTTAGGTGTGGATAGAAGACCTTCGCCCGCGCCCACACCCTCCAGGAAGGGCACACCCTTTGTTTTAAAATGACAGAGGCCAATCTCCTCTCCATCAAGATTTATGGGCACTCAGGCATCCATCTCAGCTGTTGCGTAGAAAGATCGAGCGGCGCCGAAAGCTCCTCCTCAAGGGAGAGTGATGAGGAGCACATCATCAAAGACAACGACGATGCGTCCAGTCTTCGGGCGGTCAAGCCGAAGCCAGATGACTCGAGCTCGGACTGACTGCCGAGCGCACCATCACCGCCAACCTCATGCCTCTCCCCTCAAGGAAGGATGACCTTGCTGGGGGCCTTAGTCCCGGGCGCTGCATCATCTTCCCGTTGGATGTTCCCGCAGGTCCGTGGACTTCGGCTTCTGGGGTCCATCCCCCTTTTCGCCCGCACTGGCCTTCTCCTCCGTGCAATGCTGGTCCAGGAGGGGCCAGGTTCTTGCCTGCCCATCTAGCATCCCTGCTCCTCCATGCAGCACTGGTCTAGAGGGGTCAGGCCAGGCTTCTGCCGAGGGCCTCTCGCCATCTTTTTCTTCTTGTAATCTGCCTCCCCTTTCCATCTTTTTCTTCTTGTAATCTCCCCTAGGGAAGAAAGTCAAATAAAGATGTACTTAGGAAAAAGTGATATCTCATGTAAATTTCATCTTATTTCGAATGACTATGTATTATCTTCCTTGTTAGATAGTTTCTGTGCATGTAAGTTTCCCTACGCCTTCTCGGAAGAATCTTGCCAGTGTGTGTAGCCCTACCGCGAGCGCTTCGAGGAACGGGTCCTTAGCAACTTGCTGGCGGTGCCACTACCAGGAAGATACATTGGCGTCCATGGTACCGCCGTTCAAGGTGTTGGCCGTGCTCAAATGGAATAAAGGCACGAGCGCTGTCACTTGAGACATTGAGCGGATTCAAAATGAAACAAGGAGGGCAGGCGCGACCACTTAAGACATTGAGCGGTCCCGAACACAGTGACGGCGCAGCCAATCACGGCAAGGTTCTCGTGCGTGTAGGTTTTCCGTATAGAAGTCGAAGTTTCCCCTGGAAAATTACTCCACAGCAAGAAGTCTCTTGGGATTTTTGCAACTTATCTTTTTGTTGTCGTACTCCTCTTGGCAAATATTTTTTTGGGACGTCACTCATAGGTGACCTTCTATCCTTTGAGAAAAAGAAAGAAGAGAAAATATGGATATGAAACCTTGGTGGTCCGTTAGCCTTTGTCGGGATTAAGTGTAATGCCACACCTCAAAAAAACATGCATATAAGTAAACATGAGAATCGATCAAGATTGCAGAACACTTATCTTTATTCAACTATGCACAGGGCCTGAGCCTGGCTTTGTACAAAGGATTACATGCTTCAGCGGCAAGACTTGTACAAAATGTGGTTTCCGGGAGGCCCGGCAACCGCGGCTTATGGGTAGATTTTGCGAAGATGTTCCATAGTCCAGGAGTTGCTCACTGGGGTACCATCTTCGGTCTCCTGACAGACTACGCCAGGCCTGGTGACTCGCACTAGCCGATAAGGGCCTTCCAACTTTGGTGTTAACTTGTTGGAATTCTTGGCGGACTGAGCTTGCCAAAGAGTAAGGTCACCTTCCTCAAGACTTCTGGCATTAACCTTGCGGCAATGGTAGCGGCGCAAAGCTTGCTAGTAGCATGCATCTCTCACAACAGCCTAAAGACGGTCTTCCTCAAGGAGCATCATGTCATCTTGCCGCAACTGCTCTTGTTCGAGCTCATCATAAGCGAGCACTCGAGGTGACCCGTATATGAGTTCCATGGGGAGAACTTCCTCCGCCCATAGATGAGGGAGAAGGGTGTCTGGCCGTAGCTCAATTTCGTGTCATTTTGATTGACCAAAGAACCACCAGGAACTCATCAATCCAGTAGCCTATCGAAAGTTCTTGTCTTGAGGCCTCGCAACACTTTAGCGTTAGCCCTTTCTGTTTGGCCGTTGCTCCTCAGGTGGGCAATGGAAGCAAAACAGATTCTGCTGCCAAGGTCTTGGACATATTGCATGAAGGTGCGGCTCGTGAACTGTGTGCCATTGTAAGTGATGATCCTGTTGGGAACACCAAAGCGGTAGACTAGTCCTTTGAAGAACTTGACGGCTGACTGTGTTGTACCCTTTCTCATTGCTTCTACTTCCGGCCACTTTGTTAACTTCTCGATTGCAACGTACAAACACTCAAAGCCCCCAGCGGTGCAGGGAAAGGGGCCCAAGATGTCAAGCCCCCAGACCGAAAATGGCTAGGGAGAGGGATCATTTGAAGGGCTTGAGCTAGTTGATGTAATCTCTTCGATTGAAACTGGCATGCTTCACAATTGTTTACTCATGCCGTTGCATCTTGAAGGGCAGTGAGCCAAAAGAAACCTTGCCCGAATGCCTTTCCGACAAGTGCTCTCGATCATATGTGGGAGCCACACATGCCTCCATGTATCTCTGCCAACAGCTCATGTCCATCTTCCCGAGAAATACATTTGAGTTTCACACTGTTCGGCCTGTTTCTGTATAGGACGTTGTCCACGAACTTGTACATACTAGATCGAAGGGCTACTTTCTCTGTTTCTTCTTGTTCTTCGGGAAGGACCCTCCGGAGCCTGCTGCACCCTGGCGGGAGCATGTACTTCCACAGCAAGAGCCGGGGGCCCTCCCGAAGCACAACACTCACCGACAAGCCTGCCGTTGTCCCTGGCAACCTTCTCGCCGACGGCTTCCGGGAGCACTGCCGGGAAATACATGCCGGGACTTAACTTCCTTCTCTTATCTTGCCTAGTTGATGGTGTCACTAAGGGTTGAGTTAGTGGGAGCACAAAAGTTCCTAGTTCCATAGGTAAATTAAGGGAAGCACACTTTGACAAGCCATCGGCAACGCTGTTCTCTGCATGTGGAACGTGCTCCATTTGCAGGCCGTCAAAATGTTCTTCCAACTTCCTCACTTCATCTACATAAGCTTCCATCAATGGGCTCTGGTAATCTTTGTTCACTTGCCTGACAACAAGTTAAGAATCACCCCTGACAATAAGTTTCTTGAACCCAAGTTGTGGCGCAATCCTGAGACTGGCAAGCAGTCCTTCGTACTCAGTAGTGTTGTTCGTTGATCTCTCCCGGGGAAAGTGCATCTGGACCACGTATCTGAGGTGCTCTCTGGTGGGTGTGACAAGCAGCACTCCGGCACCAACGCCTTGCATCTTTACAGCTCCATCAAAATACATGATCCATTCTTGATCGGTTTCCTTACTGAGGAGAGTTGACTCTGGAACTTCTTCATCAGGCGCTGGGGTCCACTCTGCAATGAACTCCGCCAAGGACCTGCTCTGAATGGTCGAAGTGCTTTCGAACTTGAGACCAAAGCATGATAGTTCCAAAGCCTACTCTTGATGAGGACATCCCTGCTAATGCTCCACCCACAACTCCGACTGCTATACATACAGGACCAATTACTCGAGCTCGCGCATGTCAATTGAATAACCAGGTACTTTTGATTCTTGCAAATCCTTCAAATGTTCATGAACATATGATGCTGCCTAAATTAGATACTTTTTTTATACTTATGAATGAAGGACCTAGCATGGACAAGAAGGATGACCATGGGAGCGGGATCAAGCATGGAGAAGAAGGTGTGAGCGCGGGAAAGAACAATGGAGCTGCCAGTGATGATTTTCGCACTTTGTAGCCACCATGATGGGAGCAAGTAGCCTTGGACGAAATATGCATGATGCTACTTTATAAAATTCGTCCCTAGGCTAATATAGGTGTTGCGCCACCTTATTGTTGGGCCAGGCCCATGTAATTTCGAAATACCATATTATAGGCTGTTTTTAGAGTCCGTATGTATGGGGAAACTGAGTTAAGGTCGGTTTCGGACCCCTCCTCCAAGGGGCCATGAAATTCCCCTATATTCCCCTATATATACAGCCCTTAGGGCGTCATTTTAGGGTTGGGTTTTCTTTAGATTACAAGTTCGCCATAGCTGCAACTTCGCGTTCTTCGTTTGTCTTCCATGACCAGACAAAGGCGTCACAGAACCCCACTTCATCAATAAAGCTTTCCTCTTATATTCGCAATATCCAGATTGCAATCTTAGTTTCTTGCTTATTCTTCGTTTGCGTGCAGGAAACAGACCCTCGTGGTCAGGTTGATCGTGCTCCGGCGTGGTCAATAACCTCTCAGAGTTGGTTTAGCGATTGCTAAGACACGGCGTCATCACACGTTCGTAGTCGGATCGTCAAAGTCTACTCCACCAAAAACGATAGCCACCATCTCACCGAAAGATAGGGACAACTTCGCCTCTATCAAGTGGTATCAGATTTCCAGGTTGCTCGGTGAGATTTTACCAGTTTTTGTAGTTTAGATCGCGTCTGTTCTCCATACCTTTAGTCCATGAAAAAGCAACAAAAAATTAGGGTTAGATCATCATATCCGAACCAATCTGAGCCTTTGCATAGTCTTTTCAGTATTTTGCTTTGTTGAATTTGTGGTTACATCGTCTTGTCGAGTTGCTGGTCTTAGTGTATAGTCCTTTAGAGTTTCGAGTTCTTTTCACAGGTTGTCACGCTCCCACCGCATCGACTTCATAGTTGCCATATACCACCACCATCATCACCGCTGCCATATATCACCACCCATCATCACTATCCGTTGGTGTCAATATATACAACCACAAATCCTCCACCAATCCGAGTCCAACTCGTTTTAGGTTTACTTTCGAGATCCTTTTGATTTCGAATTCGTGTTTTGCTACCTGCGTAGGTGTCGGAAAAAAAATATCGTGTTTTGCAGAGCACGTTTTGGCCTAAATTTTTTTCGTCTGAGACACTTGCCATCATAGTGACTTTTGATGAAATTTTTTGTCCTCGCAGCCCCCGAATTGCTCCAGAAAAAAAAATTAGTCCAACAAATTTCATGCCCATCTTGCATATATGACGTGGGAAGAGTTTTGAGACACTCGCCATTGTAGTGATTTTTTAAGCAAAAAAAAGCGCAAAAAAAAGAGGCGCCGAAAAAAAAGAAAAAAAAACAGAGTATGCTTTTCCCTTGATTACGTGTAGCGTTGTGATTTTGTTGGTGTTTTAGGCTCGTGTCTCTAGTACGGTCTAGCCTAGGACTAGCACATTACCGTCGTTGAGCGTTTATTCAACCTTGCATCTCTGAATTGATTATTGCTAACCATTTTTGCTACCATATTATAAGCCATCCCAGCTCCACATACATCTACGCCGTGTGTTTGACACCACCTGGCAATCGCTCTATCCAACCTTTGAGTGTTTTGACTACAACGGTTGCCGATCACCACCTGCTGTTGGGTAAGAACTGGTAAGAATTTGAGATTCGCTGAAAGGATTTGTGACACACCACCACCACCACCACATCCTAGTAGTCTATAGGTTTCATATTCTTGTGTGTTTCCTATTTCTGCTAACCATGTCAGGATCACACGACGACGGGAGCGACTGGCAGAGCATGACCAACAAAGCGCTCTATGATAAATTTCAGCAAATGATGGCTGACCAGGTACAAGACTTCGTGAGAAACTTTGGAGAGGCCATGGAGAAGCTCGATGGTTTGGAGAAGACATTCGACACCAAGATGGATGACAAGTTCAATGAGGTGCTTGCCCGTCTACCACCACCAGCTGCAGCTCCTATCCCTTTCCAACGACAAGCGCGATGTGTGCCTCTCGGCCAAGACCAACATACTGGTACTGTTGATACTGCTGCTACTTCTATGGCTCCTGTTGCTACTTTCGTTGTGCAGGTTGAAGATTATGAGGGTAATTACGATGATGAGGGAGAGGTTGGTCCAGATCAGCCTCAGGGGCAACCACCACGATACGCACCAGGTCGACCACATGGCTACAACCATAACTATAGGGCTGCACCACCCCCTCAGGTACGGGATCATGACCATCTCCCTAAATTTAATTGAATATTCCGACGTTTGAGGGTACATTTGTTCCTGATATATATCTTACATGGGAGTTAGAAACAGAACAACGTTTTACATGCTTACAATTTCCTAAGGATAGACGTGTTGCTGCTGTTGTTTGCTCTTTCACTAGTTTTGCTTGTGTTTGGTGGTCAGAACATTGTAGAATACACCATGCTAGTATTCCAACTACTTGGGCTGCTTTGAAAACTGCTATGCATAATCGTTGGGTGCCACCTTCCAATCAACGTGAATTGCTTCAAATTTGCAGCGTTTAAGACAAGGAAAAAATTGTGTAGAAGAAAATTATCAGGAATTACAAACTGGCATGATTAGATGTGGTATTCTTGAGGAGAATGAAGCTATGCTTGCACGTTTTATGGGTGGATTAAATAGAGAGATTCAGACTATTCTAGAGTATAAAGAGTATAACACTATCACTCGTTTATTTCATCTTGCTATAAAGCTAAACGTGAAGTGCAGGATCGACAGGCAATTGCGAGAACTACTTTTTGTGCAGGTCGCACTTCATCATGGACGCCACGTACCTCCTCTACTTCCGCACGTCCTGCTGCAACACCACCTACTTCCACTTACAACTCCAACCACGATACAAGGAAACAGGCTCCTACTCCACCCTCTACGAAGAGCATACCTTCTGGGCCTGCACAGAGCTCTTCTTCATCTATTGCATCCACAGGGAAAACACATGAGGTTATATGCCGTCGTTGCAAGGGTGAAGGTCACTTTGCGAGAGAATGCCCTTCCAAGCGTGTAATGATTGTTACTGAGGATGGTGGATATGCATCCGCTAGTGATTATGATGAGGAGACTTTGGCTCTCATTGCAAGTGAAGAATAGGGCGGCGAGGATGCAAAACCAGAGACACACTACACGGCTGCTGATTACGCTGACAGTTATGAAAGTTTAGTTGCCCAACGTGTTCTCAGTGTGCAGGTTACACAGGCTGAGCAAAAACAGAGGCACAACTTGGTCCAAACAAAGGGAGTTGTGAAGGAGCATTCTGTTTGCGTCATCATCGATGGAGGGAGTTGCAATAACTTGGCTAGCATGGAGATGGTGGAGAAGCTGTCTCTAACCTCCAGACCACATCCTCATCCTTATTACATCCAATGGTTCAACAATAGTGGCAAGGTTAAGGTAACACGTACTGTTCGTGTGCATTTTAGCATTGCTACATATTCTGATTATGTGGATTCTGATGTGGTACCCATGCAAGCATGTTCTGTTCTACTTGGTAGGCCATGGCAGTTTGATAAAAATTCCGTACACCATGGTAGGACAAATCAGTATACTCTTGTTCATAAGGATCAAAATATCACTTTGCTTCCTATGTCTTCGGAACATATTATGAAAGGTGACATTGCTAGAGCTACTAAAGCAAAACAGGAGAAAAATAAGAGTGAAAATCAGATTGTAGCACAGGAATTTGAGCAACACCATACGCATAATAAACCATCATCTAATGTTGCATCCGAAATAAAATTGAAGAGTGGATGTTTACTTGCTACTAAATCTGATATTAATGATTTGGATGTTGCTACATCTGTTTGCTATGCTTTTGTATGCAAAGAGGTATTATTTTCATTCGAGGACATGCCTCCCTCTTTGCCTCCTGCTATCATTAACATTTTGCAGAAGTTCTCTGACGTCTTCCCACAAGACGTGCCACCGGGATTACCACCTATTCACGGGATTGAGCATCAGATTGACTATATTCCCGGTGCATCCCTACCCAACCGTGCGCCATACCGTACCAATCCAGAGGAGACAAAGGAGATTATGCGTCAAGTACAGGAGCTGCTTGACAAAGGTTATATACGCGAATCCCTTAGTCCTTGTGCTGTTCCTATTATTCTAGTGCCTAAAAAGGATGGTACATTGCGCATGTGTGTGGATTGTAGAGGCATTAATAATATTACTATTCGTTATCGTCATCCTATTCCGAGACTAGATGATATTGTTGATGCATTAAGTGGTTCTACAATTTTCTCCAAAGTTGATTTGCATAGTGGATACCATCAAATTCGTATGAAATTGGGAGATGAATGCAAAACAGCATTTAAAACTAAGTTTGGATTATATGAGTGGTTAGTCATGCCTTTTGGTTTAACTAATGCACCTAGCACTTTCATGAGATTAATGAATGAGGTTTTACGTGCTTTAATTGGACGATTTGTGGTAGTCTATTTTGATGATATACTGATTTTTAGTAGGTCTTTGGAGGAGCATTTGGAACATCTACGTGCTATTTTTATTGCTCTACGTGATGCATGTTTGTTTGGTAACCTTGGGAAGTGCACCTTTTGCATCGACCGAGTATCTTTTCTTGGCTATGTTGTTACTCCATGGGGAATTGAAGTTGATAAAGCCAAGATTGAAGCTATTGAGAGTTGGCCGCAGCCCAAAACGGTCACACAAGTGAGGACTTTTCTTGGCCTCGCTGGTTTCTATAGGCGTTTTGTGAGAGATTTTAGCACCATTGCTGCGCCTCTCAATGAGCTTAAAAGAAGGAAGAAGCCTTTATGGTCTTGAAACATAAGTTCACACGTGCTCCTTTACTCCAACTTCCTTATTTTAATAAGACATTCGAGCATGAATGTGATGCTAGTGGAATTGGGTTAGGAGGTGTGTTATTACAAGATGGTAAACCTGTTGCGTACTTTTCTAAAAAATTGAGTGGTCCTAGTCTGAATTATTCCACTTATGATAAGGAACTATATGCTCTTGTTCGCACTTTGGAAACATGGCAACATTATTTATGACCCAAAGAATGTGTTATACATTCTGATCATGAATCTTTGAAACATATTAAAAGTCAAGCAAAACTGAACCGTAGACATGCTAAATGGGGTGAATTCATTGAGACTTTCCCTTATGTCATTAAACACAAGAAGGGTAAAGAAAATGTTATTGCTGATGCTTTGTCTCGTCGTTATACTATGCTTTTACGATTTGACTTTAAAATATTTGGTTTGGAGACCATCAAAGATCAATATGTGCATGATGCTGAATTTAGAGATGTGTTGCAGCATTGTAAAGAAGGGAGAACATGGAACAAGTTCGTTATTAATGATGAATTTGTGTTCCGTGCTAACAAGCTATGCATTCCGGCTAGCTCCGTTCGTCTTTTGTTGTTATAGGAGGCACACGGAGGAGGATTAATGGGACACTTTGGCATGAAGAAGACAGCGGACGTACTTTCTACACATTTCTTTTGGCGAAAGATGAGACGAGATGTTGAGCGTTTTGTTGCTCGCTGCACTACATGTCAAAAAGCTAAGTCACGACTCAATCCTCATGGTTTATATATGCCTTTGCATGTACCTAGTGTTCCTTCGGAGGATATATCTATGGACTTTGTTTTAGGTCTACCTCGAACTAAGAAGGGGAGGATAGCATATTTGTTGTCATGGATACATTTTCCAAAATGGCACACTTTATACCATGTCATAAAAGTGCTACTGCTGCTCATGTTGCTGATTTGTTCTTTCGTGAAATTATTCGGTTGCATGGTGTGCCAAATACAATTGTTTCAGATCGTGATGCTAAATTTGTTAGCCACTTTTGGATATGTTTATGGGCTAAGTTGGGGACTAAACTACTTTTTAGTACTACTTTTCATCCCCAAACTCATGGCCAAACTGATGTAGTCAATAGATCATTGTCTACTATGCTTAGGGCTGCTTTGAAGAATAACCTGAAAATGTGGGAAGAATGCTTGCCTCATATTGAATTTGCTTATAATCATTCGTTACATTCTACCACTAGGATGTGCCCTTTTGAAGTTGTGTATGGTTTCTTACCTTGTGCACCTTTTGATTTGTTGCCTCTTCCATCATCGAAGAAGGTTAACTCTGATGCTAAAGAACGTGCTGAATTGATAATAAAGATGCATGAGTTAACGAAGGAAAACATTGAGTGTATGAATGCTAAATACAAAATTGCTGGGGATAAGGGTAGAAAACATGTTGTCTTTGCACCTGGAGATCTTGTTTGGTTACATTTGCGTAAGGATAGATTTCTTGATTTGCGCAAGTCAAAGCTAATGCCACGTGCTAATGGTCCTTTTAAGGTGTTAGAGAAAATAAATGATAATGCATATAAACTTGAGCTGCCTGTAGGGTTTGGGGATAGCCCCACTTTTAACATTGCAGATTTGAAGCCTCATTTGGGTGAGGAAGATGAGCTTCCGTCGAGGACGACTTCAGTTCAAGAAGGGGAGGATGATGAAGACATCCCTGTTAATGCTACACCCACAACTCCAACTGCTATACATACAGGACAATTACTAGATCTCGCGCACGTCAATTGAATTAGTAGGTACTTTCGTTTCTTGCAAATCCTTCTAATGTTCATGAACATATGATGCTGCCTAAATTAGATACTTTTGTTTTACTTATGAATGAAGGACCTGGCATGCACAAGAAGGATGACCATGGGAGCGGGATCAAGCATGGAGAAGAAGGTGCATGCGCGGGAAAAAACAATGGAGCTTCCACTGATGATTTTCGCACTTTGAAGCCACCATAATGGGAGCAAGATGCCTTGGACGAAATATGCATGATGCTAATTTATAAAATTCATCCCTAGGTTAATAATAGGTGTTGTGCCACCTTATTGTCGGGCCAGGCTCACGTAATTTCTAAATACCATATTATAGGCTGTTTTTAGAGTCCGTATGTATGGGGAAACTGAGTTAAGGTCGGTTTTGGACCCCTCCTCCTAGGGGCCACAAAATTCCCCTCTATTCCCCCATATATACAACCCTTAGGGCGTCGTTTTAGGGTTGGGTTTTGTTTAGATTACAAGTTCACCATAGCTGCAACTTCGCGTTCTTCATTTGTGTTCCACGACCAGACAAAGGCGTCAGAGAACCCCACTTCATCAATAAAGCTTTCCTCTTATATTCGCAATATCCAGATTGCAATCTTAGTTTCTTGCTTGTTCTTCGTTTGCGTGTAGGAAACACACCCTCGTGGTCAGGTTGATCGTGCCCCGACGTGGTCAATAACCTCTCGGAGTTGGTTTAGCGATTGCTAAGGCGCGGCGTCATCACACATTCGTAGTTGGATCGTCAAAGTCTACTCCACCAAAAATGATAGCCACCATCTCAACGAAAGATAGGGACAACTTTGCCTCTATCAACTCCACAATCCTGCCGGTAGCTTCCGTGCTCCGCGAGATCCATTGTAGCGGACCGGGTGACAACGGTTATCTCATGTGCTTGGAAGTAATGGCGCAGCTTCCTCGAGGCCATAAGAAGGCCGAAGAGCAAGTTTTGCACGCCAGAATATCTTGACCTAGCCCCCTGCAACATGGAGCTAACTAAATAGACTGGTCGCTGCACCACCTTCTTCTTCTGGATTGTCTCTTTTAACTGCACATATCCTTCTTTGCTGGCACCAGACCCTGCCGGGGAATGTCCTTACTTGTTGCTTGGTGGCCCTGCTGTTGCCGCTGCTTCCTCATCAACTTCTCTTTCAGCCACTCGCGCAACGGCTCTTGTGGTTTTGGCATGACTAGGACTAGCGGAGAGAAGAGGTACTTCTTCAAATCCTGAAGTGCCGCCTCTACTTCCAAAGTCCATTTCATTCGACCTGCCTTCTTCAAGATTTTGAAAAAGCGTAGGGCATGCTCAGCAGATTTTGAAATGAACCTACTAAGATCAGCAACACAGCCGGCATGATGGCGCACATCTTTGACTTGTCTTGGTGCTTCAGTTTGCTGAATCGCTTTGATCTTGTCGGGATTTGCTTTGATTCCTTATTGAGATACAAAGAACCCAAGAAGCTTGTTTGATGGCACGCCGAACACACACTTCTCAGGGTTGAGCTTCATGTTGATCTTGCGCAGGTTGGCAAATGTTTCTTCTAGGTCTGATATGAGCATAGCCTTGTCCTTGGTTTTAACCACTATATCATCCATATAAGCCTCCATATTTCTTCGTAGTTGGGGCTCAAAACCAATCTGGACCACCCTTGCAAATGTAGAACCAACACATTTCCACCCGAAAGGCATACGCAAAAAGCAATACGTACCACATGGGGTGATAGATGCGGTCTTCTCCTCGTCTTCCTTAGCCATGAAAATCTGTTGATAACCCGAATAGCATCAAGGAAAGACAAGAAGTCACAACCGGCGATGGAGTTCACAATTTAGTCGATGCGCGGCAAGGGAAAAGGATCTTTGGGGCAGGCTTTGTTGATGTCTGTGAACTCAATGCACAACCTCCATTTTCCATTCGGCTGGATTGGCCAACCATGTTGGATGGAGTAATCCTCTGATCAAGGCAACCGCTTTTAGTTTTTTGATCTCTTCGGCAATAAACTGTTTCCGCTCCAATGCTTGCTTCCAGACCTTCTGCTTGAAGGGCTGCATGTGTGGGCAGATGGCAAGGTGGTGCTCAGTCACCTCCCTAGGAACACCGGAGATATCAGATGGTTGCCATGTAAACACATCGACATTCGCCCACAGGAAGACGACAAGCGCGCTTTCCTATTTGTCATCAAGGGTGGAACTTATGGTGAAAGTTCCCCCCATGCCATCCTCCTTGGCGGGCACCTTCTTGGTTTCTGGTGGAGCAGCCCCGGACTTTTTGCTCTTGCCGGTGGAGCTCTTTGGCACATCGTCAACGGGAGCGCAGCACTCCGAGGAGGTTCGCTTACCGGAATGTGCAATAGATCCTTTGTCGGTCTTCTTGCCCCCGGGAGCTTCAGCGGCAGGAGCAAGTTGATTGTCGGCAGGTGCTGTGACTGCACCCCGGTAGAGCTAGTCAGCACAGATAAGTGCGTGTTTCTTGTCGGAGTTGATACGGATGATGCTCATTGGCCCGAGCATCTTCAACACACTGTAAGAGAAGTGGGTGGCCGCCATGAACTTGGCCAGTGCTGGGCGACCAAGGATGTCGTTGTACAACAAAGAAATCTGGGCTACGTCAAAAACGATCTTCTCAGTTCTAAAATTGATATCACTGCCAAACGTCACCCGTAGGGTGACCTTGCCCTTCGGCTGAGTTCTTCCCGAATTGACCCCTCGAAAGGCGCCTGTCGGCTCAAGATCCTCATCCGGAATTTGCAGCCTCTAGATGACATCACGCGAGATTCGGTTCAAGGTGGCCCCACTGTCGAGTAGCATCTTCATCATGTGAGGTTGCAGATTGTCGAAGAAACCAACAACGGTAGGGACCCGACCGCAGTTATGTGATCAGGGTGATCCTCGGCGTCGAAGATGATAAGAGTGTTGTACCACTTCAGAGGCCTCTAGGCACCGTGTCACACCCTCTGTTTGTATCACCTTGTTATGCTTGGATTTATAAAACCTGGAGCGAATTAAAACTTTTTTAGTGCTTGTGCTTGTTTGGATTGTTGAGTGTTTACTTGTTTGGTTGTTTGTGTATGGCACTCTTAGATTGTATGGCTCTCTCCATATTCACCTTCCTTGACCCAAACTTCTTGCCCAATGATCATGCCATGTGTATAGTGACCAAAACAATTTTTACCAAATATTATTTTAACAAAAAGGGTTTTATTCAAATTAGGTTTTCAGAAAACCATGAGTTGAGGTTTTGCACTGCAAGTCCTCAAATTGGGTGGATACTTGTTCCCCAAGGGCTTTACTTCAAACCTACTATATATATGGCTTTCCAAAACCACCAAATATTATTTTTAAAGATAATTTTACTATTTATTTAAAAGGATTTTTCCTAAGGCTAGAAATGGTTTTTCATAGGGAAAAATTATTTTAATGCTTTGAAAATATTTGAGAAAATTTAGGTAAATACAATGGACATATATTTTCCATATATATGAGTTTCCGCACATGGTCATGTTCAAAATCATCGACAAAACCCCTCAAAACCCTTTCTGTCCAAATAAAGTTTTTGAAATATTTCTAGAAGAAATATTCTCAATAAATTACATGAAAATTCCAGCAAGTCAACTTTGTCATAGGTGATCATCTTAAAAAGTTTCATCTCAATCTAAAATATTTTGATTCATCAAACTATTCCAAAACCCTCCCTGTCCAGGTTCAAATTTGAACAACTTTACATTGTGAAGTTTCTTCCCTTGACCCCAAAGTTTGTGGACATGTTCTAATCACAAAATAATGGTCCTACACTAAGTGGTGAGTCAAGGGGATTATCTTAGCATTACTATATCTACGAAAACGAGGTTCTATTGATTTCTAGGGTTCCACAAAGTTACATTGTGGACTTTCATCTATCAAGCTCAAACTTGGTGATCAGGCCTAACTCTAATCACCATTTGATCCTATCAAATCTTATGGCAAGCAAAGCCCATTTGGTTGCCCTAATCTCCATCAAGTACCTTCTGCCAAAATGGCAAAAACCCTGTTTGGCCCGCTTCTGCTAACCCCTTGCCTCCAAAATTTTACCACAACTTTCTAGTATTGCATTTCACCTCCAGTAATTTTCCCTGGCCAAGACTCAATGGGTAAGTGGGGTAAAACCCACATTTACCTCTCTAGACAGCAAGGACAACAACATTTCAACCTCTCCCCTACTCTATTTCTTCACCTTTGCCTATCCCCTAGCTCTTGCTAGCTCATGGGCATCTATGGAACCTCCAAGACACAAATGGACATGCAAGTGCCCATTTTTATGCAAATGCCAGCCATATTGGCGATCTAGAGCGCGCTACAGTGGGCTCCCGCACTGTAGCCACCCCCATCCCAAAGCTCCGGACTACCTCGGGCCAAGGGAGCACGCCACCGGCCCCCTCGATGTCCGCGCCTCCCTGCTGGTCCTCTCCCCCTCCTCTCTCCCACACACGCGCGACGCGGCCGTCCCTCTCTGCCAATGCCCGGTCTCGCATGCACGATGCCCCTCGTCCCCTCTGGTTGTCCTTGACCCTCCAGAGCATCTTCTATGGACCCCTTGCTACCCCTACGCCCTCAGCTTTGGCTACTGCAGCTCAACGGCTCGCGCCTGAGGTCTCCTGCGCATGCCACCCTCTGTTTCGGCCCTCGCCTATAAATTGGCCTCCCCGGCCTTGTTGTTGCCTTCTCCTCACATCCTACTCCCCGCAATCGACCACCCAACGCTCCTCCACCTTGCTGTGTACCCAACGTAAGCAGAAGCACCGCCGCCTCGACCTGTAGTCGTCCATCCAGTATGAAGCCGCTCTGCTTCCCTTTTCCCCTCCATTTGCCTTCGCTAATCCTCAAGAGCCTAACCCCACTCGTCTTTCGTCATGTTGCAGTCGGGAGCGAGCGAACCATCATCAGGTTCGTCGGCCGCCGCTCGGGTTCGACATCGCCGGCAAACCAGGGCCTTCCGGCCCTCGCCTCCTCCTCCATCCGATGGGCGGTGACCCCATGAGCATGGCGGTGCCTCCCTCCTGTCGGTCCACCACCTAAAACGCCATCGGTGAGCTCCTCTGCTCCGTGTCCAAAGGTGAGGGATGACAAGTTGAGCCCACTTGTCATACCCTCACCCACCCTCTCTCTAACTGGCAAGATGGTCCCGCTGGCAGGTTTAAAAAATAAACCTACCGCGCGCACCACTTTGTCCTGGGCCGCTTCTCCCCTGGGCCGGCTCATTGTTATGTACCATTTTATTTAAAAAAACACTTTTGGCATTTTTTTCCACTGTTAAAAATAGTTTTGAAAACCTTTTCATACCAAAACCATAGAAGAATATTTGTAGAATAGTTTGTAGCATTTATCAGAGTAGGATATCATTTTACTAGTAGATTTGTGTGCTCTGTTTTTGTGTGATGCTTATTATTATCGATATTTATCGCGATGATAGATTGTGCTATTGAAGGGAGTTGGACCCGAAGACTTTGAAGACCCTGATGACTTTGTTGAGCCAGGCAAGGAGCCCTTTGACCATGTTAAGAAACTTTTCATGCATGTCATATAGCACCTGTTGTTTCAATAATTTGATCATGATGTGTTGTTTCCCCCTTTGGTGGGATGCCTCTGATACTTTACCTTTGATACTTGCATCGTGCATGACCCTACCTCTTTATGAGGGTTGTGCGGGTGGGATTAGTTAGGTTGCTAATAGATGCTATGCAAGTGGGATCGGAATTATGCATGGAGGTGGAACAAACAAGTGATTTCAAAACATTAAAAAAACTGTCGGGTGCCACTAATGCCCGAGGGAGATGATGATGATAAGTTGGGTAACCACTTGAGGAAGAAGTGGTGTACCGGAACAAGTTGAGGTTTTTTTTGAAAACGGAGAGTTTTAAGATTTGCTGACTGTCCCAACTTTACATGAACAACCACGATACCCCTTATGGGACGGGGCTTTGTTGATTACTATGGTGGGTGATAGCAAGGAGCCGTCATTACTAGTGGCGGGAGTAGCATGGTAACTCTCGGTACGGGGTTGTGCCGGTATGCACGATCATGCGCTGTCTTCATAGGCACCGAGCACACCGTTGGTCCCTGCATGGATGCTACGTGTGATGTACATCATGTGGGCTTAGTATCAATCGAGTGGACTCCTTGTTTAGTATCACTAGGGGAAAGGCATTCTTCGGGTGCTTACCTCAGGTACGTTAAGTACCGCCAGTTGTGGATGGCATGGAAGTTCCCCGAGTCTTGTGGGTAAAGTGTACAACCTCTGTAGAGTGTAAAAATATTCGAATAGCCAGGTCGACGTTCATGGACAGTTGGAGGTCCATCTTAAACTGCGTCCGATGTTTTTCATAAACTTATTGTGCGTGTGAGGATGACACAGAGATGATTTTTGAGTTAAGTTAGATGGCTTGACTTGAAGACTGAACATGAAATGTTCAACCCCCTGGTTATGATGATATCTGGAACTTGTTCACAAGGATATCAGCCAGCTGTTGATGCACGTTTTCATAAGTTACTTCATCATGTCATTGCATACAAATTAGCTTTTTGCAAAAAAACTACTTAGTGCTTTGTCATGCATTGTTATACCTTGTTCCACAACCTAGGTTGCTTGCGATTACATTCAAAGTACTCACTGGCTTGCCACTTGTTATTGGCCAGGCATGGAAGAATAGGAGTATGGTGAAGAGTTCGTTGGTGATGAACATGCGAACTAGGACGCTTCCTAGTCAGAATGCCTGTAAGTTTTAGGCAGATGGCATGGGTTCACGCTTTTGATCAAGATTTCTGCTGTGTGTTATGTTGAAGTGTTTGGCCCTCGCGGCCCTATCTATGTAAGACTTGACCTCCATGGTCTTTATTTGTGTAAGACGATATCTAAGGAGGTAAGACTCTTATTATTCAGCTTATGTGTGTTCAGTGAGCATTGATCTCTGGGATCACTGTACTCATGCATTCGGTGATCTTGACTTATGAGTCGGGGTCCCACACAGCTGGTATTATAGCCGTCCTGACTGTAGGAAGCCCTTAGTTAGCATGGACGTTAGATAGGATAAAACCGTCTTTAAAACTACACCTAGCACCTATACTTAGGAGTTCTTTAATATTTACCTCTTCTATTCTTCACACAACACTCTGCTGACTCTCCTCCCTCCAAACCTTTGTAGATGGCTGTCGTACCCGAAGCCCTAGTAGCATCCGGCTTTCCCTTACTCCTTATAAATAGCCTAGAGAAGTGCCAGTTTCGCCGACCACCAGTTTTCCTCTATCACGAGTAATGGGTCGATGCCATCATGGAGGGGTACCACGTTAATGTGGTCTTTAAGGAAAACAACTCCAACGAGTTGGTTCTTTGAAGGACCACAAATGGAGACCTTGGCACTCGTAGTCGAGGCAGTTGCATGGAAGTCACTCATGCACCTTCGAGGGATCATCCCAGAGATGGCTGACGAACCAGCTACTCGCTATATACCCTTCAGGAGGGATGGTATCGGCGAGAGTTGGATGTTGGTTCCATCTAAGGAGGATGGGACACCACTCAGATTCCAGAATTACTTTAGCCTCTCCGCCAATAGTCTGGCTCACCATCTGATTAAGAAGTCCGTGAAGCTCCACGAGAACCTTCACCACACACGGGAACTACTTGGACAAACCAAGACAAAGCCATACATGATCAAGAAGGATGGATCCCCCGAGGGACGACCAGTTGTCGCTTACAGAGGAGGAGCACCCCAACCTAGAGATGCACCCACACGTCGTCGTTGCATGAGTGAGAAGGAGTACCGTGAGATTTTCTCTGACCCACCGACAACGCACCGTCGGGATGGACCTCCTAGTTCTCCGACCCCTTCGACCGGATATGATGCCCATTCAGGTGATGAATAGGAGGAAGACCCAGAGGAGCGTGACTATGAGACCGAGCACTCCACCACCTGAGTCTGAGAACCCCTAGGGTAGGATTAGTCATGTACCCCTCATGCCAAGTCGAGTCCGTGTAATGGTTCATAAGAAACCATGTGTGCTTGTTGTTTGTTTTGCTATGTGTGTTCCGATGCAAGTCGCGCTTTTGCCTTAGGCCACATGAATTGACTTCATCATCTAGCTTATCTTAATATATGTGTTGGTCCTTTGACCTTTGTTTCATCTCACTTGCACTCGACCAACCCCCTTAGGCGCGTTTTTCCATTGTTGCTTTTCCCCTCATTTATCCCAGTTGTTTGACTTGGCTGCTCCAAACAGGATGGTGACTGCTATCCGCAACAGCTCCTTCGCCAACCCTGATGCTGGCAACTCAAGCCAGCAACAGGGAGCTGGTGGGACTGCTTAAGCTGGAGGATACCAGGAGCAGCCACAAGGCGACATTCCCCTGCCACCACGTCCACCGGTGAACATGACCATAGCTCAGTTTCCCCAAGTTCTGCGGGAGGAACGCCAAGCCAACAATGCTACTATTCAGTGGATGGCTTAGGTCCTCGTGAACAACCAGTACCAAGGCAGGAACGTCAATGGCCGCACCACTCTGTCTGAGTTCATGAGGAATTCACCTGCAACCTTCACCGAGACCGCCGAACCCTTGGATGTTGACGATTAGATCTGCACCATCGAGGACCTCCTTGCATTGGTCAATTGCAATGAGGATTGTGGGAACGTGATTTATGCCTCTCACTACCTCTGAGGTACCCCCCGAACTTCGTGGGATGGATTCAAGGTCATGCAAGGCGATTGTGTGTTCACCTGGGATGACTTGAAGGAAGGATTCCGCACTGCCCACATTCCTTTTGGGATCATGGCTATCAAGAAGAGAGAATTCAGAGTGCTGAAGCAAGGAAGTGGCATTGTCAAGGAGTACCTGCAGAA
The DNA here is from genome assembly GCA_022496015.1 of Hordeum marinum. NCBI lineage: Eukaryota > Viridiplantae > Streptophyta > Magnoliopsida > Poales > Poaceae > Hordeum > Hordeum marinum. The sequence goes on along the minus strand of CM039675.1, from coordinate 203,786,041 downwards.
GTTCAACCTTCTATCAACGTATGCACCTAAAGATGTCAACATGGAGGCTGCCAAGAAGGAACGCTTCATGGAAGGACTTCAGCAGACCCTGCAGTATCACCTCATCGTCTGTGACTGTCATACCTTCTTCAAAACAAGTACACAAGGTGCTCATGATGGAAGACAAGCGTCGTGGCATAGACGACACTCGTAAGTGCAAGATGATCAGCAAGGGTAGCTCGAGCAACCAGAAGCCTCGCTCTTGCCAACAAGCCCCAGCCAAGCCAACCTATCAGCCGCAGCAAGCTAGACCTCTGCGCCTCGTCCGAGCTACCAGCCTCAGCAGTATGCCAATCCCAGGCCAGCTTAAAACAACGCCAAAAGCAACAACAATGGTGTGAACTTCAACAACTCCGGGCAAGTCACTTGCTTTGGATGTGGTCAGCCAGGACACATCTCTAGGATGTGTCCCAACAAGAGCCAGATGCCCTACGCCCCAATGCGCCAAACCAAGGTCAATACCATGGAGCACCACCAAGGAACCCCGCTCTCTGCAACCAGCCCAACAATGGCAAGGGACGTGTGAATCACGTCACAAGAGAGGAAGCCTAGGAAGACCCGAACGTCATACTGGGTACGTTCCTCATCATCTCAACCCCAGAAACATTACTGTTTGATTGTGGAGCTTTGCATTCTTTTGTCACCCAAAAGTTTGCTTTAGCGATAGCATGAATCCTACACCCGTGGGTAGTCGTATGTTGATACAAACCCCGGGATCAGTTATGAAGTCTGGGATAGGATGTAAGGGAGTTAAGCTTAACATCAACGGGGTAGATTTCGTAGCAGACATTATCATCCTGAAGTCAGAAGGCTTGGATGTCATCCTAGGCATGGACTGGTTAACTAAGCACAAAGGCTTGCTAGACTATGCCAAGAGGATTGTTACCATGACCAATAGCCAAGGAGTGGAAGTCAACTATGTTCCCAACCCTGTCTCCACTCAAGTCCCCCAGCCTAACTGTCTACCGGGAATTGAGTTGGATCAAGTGCCAGTGGTATGTGAATACCCGGATGTACTCCTTGATGAGCTGCTCGGAATGCCTCCTGACCGCAACATTGAGTTCATCATTGAGCTAATGCACGGATCAAGGCCTATCTATAAGAAGACCTATAGGATGGTGTCCGTGCACTTGAGTTTTTGGGCCATCTAGTGCCCCTTTGCTCGTGCACAGCCAGTAGTAGCCACCCATGCGGCAAGATCCAACAAAGACTTGTCAAGCACCAGCACAGAAGCCTCAAGACTACCGGGAAGACCTTGCTGGGAGGGTTGTAGAACCCCTAGGCAAATGCAAGGCCCCCGGCAATGCAAGATCCCGACAAGGCAAGGCCCCACCAAGCACCGCCAGCACACATGCTAGGTGTCGATTCGCTTGGACCTGTGTCGTGACGTCGACGTTGGAGGGTGCTAAGTGATGCTGATGGGGTGAGCCCCCATCCCACCCCACTGACGAACTAAGGCGCCTGATGGTGCATTGAATGCTCTTGTCCCACTCTGTTAGAGTTAGGTATGATTACACTATAGCATTGTGCATCCCGTGTGCACACTGTACGCCACTGTTGGGATCCCCTTAGGTATAAAAGGAGGCCCAGGGCATTACAGAAGTGGGGGGACAGTAAACAGTTAGAAGGTTAGACAATCAGACAGTTGGACGGTTAGACAACCGGACAGCCCGATAGTTAAACAACTCGAGGTTGCCAAGCTCGCGTAGCGGCCGTTCATGGCGCTCCTGTAGCTGGAACCCTAGAACTCGATCAATATAACCAAGCAGGAGTAGGGTTTTACGCACCCGTGCGGCCCGAACATGGGTAAAAACTCCCTGTGCGCTACTTATCAGACTGGCTCTTTGTGCAAGCCCGCCCCTTGCCGAACTGAAAGGGGTCCCCATGATCCCATAGGTGTTCGTTCCCACGATAGATTGGATCCGAAGAGTTGGCTGAATTGAAGAAACAATTGGCAGAGCAGCTCAGAAAAGGATTCATTCACCCTAGCGCCTCTCCTTGGGGATCACCTGTTCTATTTGCGTCAAAGAGGGATGGAACTATCAGACTCTGTGTCGATTACCGCTCTCTCAATGAAGTCACAATAAAGAATAAGTACCCACTCCCCATGATTGAAGACCTGTTCGGTTAGTTGAACGACGCCAAGGTGTTTTCCAAGATTGATCTTAGGTCTAGGAATTAGCAGCTGAAGATTAGACCCCAAGACATTCCGAAGACGGCATTTGTAACCCAGTATGGCCTGTATGAATACATGGTCATGTCATTTGGGTTAACCAATTCCCCTGCCTACTTCATGTACCTCATGAACAAATCATTCATGGAGTACTTGGACAAGTTTGTTGTCGTATTCATTGATGACATACTCGTCTTCTCCAAGTCTGAAGAAGAGCATGAGGAACACTTGAGATTGGTCCTAGATAAGCTTCGGGAGCACCAGATTTATGCCAAGTTCAACAAGTGTGAATTTTGGCTGCATGAAGTTGGATTCTTGGGTCATGTGTTGACTGCAGAAGGATTGTTAGTGGATCCTGCCAAGATTGAAGCCATGACTGAATGGCAATCCCCAACCACCGTGAAGGAAGTCAAGAGCTTCCTCGGACTCGCGGGATATTACCGCAAGTTTGTGGAAGGATTCTCGATCATTGCCCTACCCATGACCCGGCTTTTGAAGAAGGACAAGAAGTTCGAGTGGATAGCGAAGTGTGTGGAAAGATTCCAGGAGGTCAAGAAGAGGTTGACCACAGCCCTAGTTTTGGCCACCCCCGATATTCACAAGGAGATTGTGATATATTGTGATGCATCGAGAACCGGGCTTGGAGGTGTTCTGATGCAAGAAGTCAGAGTTGTAGCATATCTATCTAGATAGCTACATCCTCATGAAGAGAAATACGCTACTCATGATCTTGAGTTGGCATCCATGGTTCATGCCTTGAAGACATGGCGACATTACCTTCTAGGGAAGCGATGTGAGATATACATAGATCACTAGAGTTTGAAGTATATTTTAACCCAAAGGGAATTGAACATGAGGCAGTGAAGATGGTTGGAGTTGATCAAGGATTATGACCTCACTATTCAATACCACCCCGGAAAGGCCAACATGGTAGCAGACGCCTTAAGCATAAAGGCTTGTTCCTTGAATGCCATGATTAAGGACAGGCTACCCACCCCATATAAAGTGCTTGAAGCTTCGTATAGGAACTAGTTGCACCTTGATTCCTCGCCAACCTCGAAGCAAAGCCTACCTTGATGGACGATATTAAGGAAGCTCAGATGGGACACAAGAGCATTGAAAGCATCAAGGGGAAGATCAAGGCAGGCAAGCCCCAGGATTTTCAGTGGATGAACAAGGAGTTGTATGGTTCGGGAATCGCATCTGCGTACCCAAAAAAGAGGAGCTCAAGAACTTGATCTTGCAAGAAGCTCATGACACTCCATAATCTATCCATCTTGGAGGAACCAAGATGTATCAAGACCTCAAGGAAATATTCTGGTGACATGGCATGAAACGGGAGATAGGCACCTTTGTTTCCAAGTGTCATATATGCCAGAGAGTCAAAGCTGAGCACCAGCGACCCGCTGGGCTATTGCAACCTCTCAAAGTGCCTGAATGGAAGTGGGACAAAGTCGGGATGGATTTCATCACCGGATTACCAAGGTCAAGCAAAGGACATGATTCTATTTGGGTCATTATCAACCACCTGACCAAGGTAGCCCATTTCATTCCTGTCAAGACCACCTATGGTGGTAACAAGCTAGCTAGCCTCTACATCGAGCATATCGTCGGCCTTCACGAAATTCTTAAGGAGATTGTGCTAGGCCAAGGCAGCCAGTACACCTTGAGGTTCTGGAAGATGTTTCAAGGAGCCATGGGCACCAAGCTCTCCTTTAGCACTGCTTTTCACCCACAGACAGTTGCGCAAATGGAATTAGTAAATCAAATACTCAAAGATATGCTTTGCGCTTGTGTTTGGGCATATGGAGCCAACTGGTAAGATTGCCTGCCATTTGTTGAGTTCTGCTAGAAAAACAACTACTAGTCGAGTCTTCAGATGGCACCATTTGAGGTGTTGTATGGATGCAAGTGTCGCACTCCCCTCAACTAGTTAGAGACCGGAGAAAGGTTAGTCTTTGGACTAGACATCCTCCACGAAGCAGAAGAGCAAGTTCAACTCGTCCGAGAGCGCCTTGAGACTGCCACGCCAAGACAGAACAGTTGTGCTGAATCCCACTACTGAGAAGTGAACTTTTGTGTCGGTGACCATGTTTACCTCCGAGTCACGCCTCTCAAAGGAACCAAGCATTTCCATGTCAAGGGGAATCTTGCACCCGAAGCCGATTTTTTTTCAAAACTAGGACCAAAAATACACCAAATTCAAATAAAGCATACCCATCTTCAAAAATATCAAATTTAGCACCCCGTCCACCACCACCAGGCCGAAGAGGGGCCCGTCGGCTAGTACCAGGACGAAGAGCCCCCTGTCGGCCAACCCTAGGCCAAAGAGCCCCTGTCGGCCAATTAGAAGTCGGGGAGAGGCCTGTCGGCCAGAGGGGGGCCAAAGAGCCACCTGTCGGCCTGTGGGAGACCGATGGGCCCCTGGATAAGGCCTAGGACCTGTTTCGTCCTCCTCTGACCACTCATTTCACCCTCCCACGCCTAGTAGCCTGCCCCTCTCCACCTCTCACTCCCATTGCTCTCCGGTGCTTCCGCCGCCTCGCCGATCTCTTTGCTCGACCATCCATTTTGTTATCCAACCTGCGTAAAAAATAGATCAGTGCTCTCTCCACCAGCCTACGGTATTTTTTTGGCTTCCAACTCAATCGAATGAGAACTTTAAACACGGTAGTGGATTTAGTTCTTATTGGTCACCGTCCGTCTGTAGGTAAATGGCCTGCCCATTTTGCCGAGCTCCAGGTGGCCCTTGTGCTACCATTGCTTTCGGTGTGTCTGTATTTACTATGGTGTTGGATCGTTGATGCTCAATACGTGTTGTAAGATTCTATGTCTTGTTTATCTGACTATGGCATATTCGAATGCCTTTTTTTATATGATTATGATGTTTGCTTCCATTCTTGTTGTAGTATGTTTCGTGCAGTGTTAGATCACATCTTGCTCGGTACATTGATGAGTGCAGAGCTTTAGCTATTCAGAGAGGTGACATAGATATTGATCTTGCTCTGGACAATAGTGAGGGTAACTTATACCATGTTATTTTTAGACATGGTAGGATGAGCAGTAAATTCCATGGTCCTTCGTGGGAGGAACTTGTGAATGATTATGATCTCTGCCATACTGACATGATGACTTTTATGCTTGAGCACTATGGAACTTATATTAGTGTCGAATTTCATCGAGATGGTGTTATGTTGTTTCCTTTACCCCGTGTTGGTAAGTTATTTGTTTGACTTATTTTCAATTTTGTTTCAGCTTATACATTTTGCTGTTCTACTCAATTTTGTGAAATCATTATATTGTAGCTCTTGAGGATCTAAGTGAAACTCAGAGGGATTTTGTTGATAACTATTTTTATAGTCGTGGTGTCACTCTGAATTATCATCAAATGTATGTCATGTCGCGGCAGCTCTTTGATGACAATTACATACTGTGTACTCCTTTTGTTCATAGGATGGATCGAATGAATGTTATTTCTCGACATATGGTAAGCTTTTGTTTCTGGTTTTTATTATTTATTTTTTCTTTGCTGGTTCATAGGATGGATCATATGACTTGCCAGTTTTTGTCAGGTTATTCCTACCATGGTTGTGAGGAGTTTGAAGGAATTTATGTCTATTCCTAGGACTGGTTCTTTAACTCTTAAAATTACTTTGGATTCAGAAGATGATGATATATTGGTGAGCATTCCTTGTTCCTACTTAATTGGCTTGGGTCATCAAATGGTGTTGAAGAAGGAAGGTTTCGGTAATTTTCTGCTAGCATCGTTTATTGAAGTCAACAATTTGGTGCTCATAAACTTCAAACAGCATGAACAGGAGCTAGCTGTTGTCTTCATCTATCTGCCATAGTGATCGTATTGTCTCGCCCTACTATTCCCGTTTTTATTTTCCCGCCCTACTATCCTGCCATACTCTGCCGCCACCTTTTTCCCACCATTCTCTCCCACCACTTTATTTCCCGCCATTCTCTCCTCCCACTTTCCTTCCTGCCATTCTCTCCCGCCATTATCTTTCCCGCCTTTTTCTCGCGCCATTGTCTTTTCCGCCTTTCTCTCCCGCCAATTTCTTTCCCGCCTATATAACCACATTCGCAGTAATGAGGGTCAACAGGCCCTTCCTTTCCCTTTTGCTCCTCTATCCTTCCGCTCTCGCCATCCTTTCATGGAGATGTCTCATACTCCTCATCTCACTATCATTTGATCATAGTTTTCACACTGGTATGTCTGATCCTCTTCTTTGTCTACCTGCCAATTTCAAGATGAATGATAGAGTAGTTCCATGGGAGGAACTCATTAGTAGTGACTTCATAATGAATGAGTTGGCTCACTCATTAGCTAGGAGTGGGTGGCCTCCCAGGACTTTTGAGGAGGTACGAAAAGAACTTTTGTGGTTGCACGCCAGATGGCAAAAGCAACTGCACAAGGGTGAAGCTTACCCTCAGGATTGCTGTGAATAGTTCGGGTTTATGGTCAGCAAAAAGTCAGGACGAGGATGACCTCTTCATGCCGAGCACCAAGGTGAATAATTCTGCATCGATGAAGGCCAAGAGTTCTGCATCAACGAAGGGAAGAGTTCTGCATCGACGAAGGGGAAGCGTTCTGCATCGACGAAGGGAAGAGTTCTGCATCGATTGAGAACAAACACGACATATTCATGCCTCAAACCACATAATATATGCCTCTAACGACCGGTCAATCTGTGCCTTTGACAACTAAACAGTGGGATATCCTAAGGCAACAATCTGAAACTGGATAAACCACCTGAAAAGAGGCCCGTGCCGATCGTTGTCTAGCGCCATGGTAGTTGGCACCGCAGCCAGAAAACGGGCATGCATAGATGCTAGCCAACCACTTTCTACCTCTAAAGGTCCTATGGCAGCACCGGCCAGAGGTAATCCCAACAAGTAAGACACATCCTGTAAAGTAGGATCCATCTCTCCCCAGGGAAAGTGAAACATATGTGTGTCTGGTCTCCATCTATCTACTAAGCAGGCAAGGAGTGACTTGTCGTAAGAGAAGTGTGATACTTGCCTCTTGTGCAATTGCATTGGTTCACCTACGTCATCCAAGTCTGGGTGATCAACCCACTCATCCAATGTACCCTTAGCCCATCGTGCCAAGGGTAGAAGTCCAGCCCAATTCAAACTACAAAATAAACAGAATGTAGCTTACAATTAGCTTCTATCAAAATGATGTCGAACATAGTAAGTGATTATACCGACACATACCTATCAACCCATGAAGGGTGTATCAGCCAGTTAGACTTTGGTGTGCGAGTGATCAACACATCTAAGTTCGTACCCGATTCCGTAAATGCGCCTTGGTGCCCTCTATCAATACTACCATTAAGCAACGGATACGAAGCCATGTCTGCAATTAGAACATAGTACACACATATTACAAAATAAAATATAGGTGTTTGCATATTACAAATAAAAACATAGTCTCACATATAACAAATAAAAACATAGTCTCGCATGTTACACATTAAAACATAGGTGCTTCCCCATCTTTCTTATCCACTATCTCAGTATACATGAGTTGCGCTATGAGAGTTGAAGTAAGGTTTGGATGACGAACCAACATGTTTTTCCTCACACAATTATGCGGGACAACATTTGTCACAACCCAGTGGATGTTATACTTTGGCACGTGGTCGTACACCTTCGCAGGACAACCTGATTCAACACACTTCAAGGTATATTTCATTGGACTAGATATGTGTGTCCGGAAAACCCTCTACGTAGACATAGCCCACTTTATCACCGCATACTTCATCTTTTCTTTGTGTCAAACATAGCCCCGATCTGGACTTGGTTCAGATTATATTTCCATGGAGTATCTTGGCCATTGTTGACAGTAAAGCTGGCAGATATGTCCTGCTCCCATGCAGCAGGAATTGGTACCTCCTCCTCATCCACGGAATTTTCAGAATCAAGTTCCTCTGCAATCCCATCCTCGTCCTCTTCCTCCATCACCCTCTGCGTTTCATCGCCTTCCTCATCCCCATCAGCAACACCAGAGGCAGCTAATACTACTGACTGAATACTCTGACCAGCAACATGACCACTAACATTGTGTGGCACGTAATCTGACTCTTTCTCGGCTTGGCTAGCATTCACATCTGGTGGCTGTGACCCGGATACCTAAGTCTCATTAGCCACTTGACTACTCTGGCCTGGTTCATACCCCATGTTGGGTGGTACGATATTCGCCTCCTTCGCCACTGGTTACACTAGGGCATACAGATGGATTCTTCGGTCTCTGGAACGACTTAACAGAGACAACCAATGCTGGCTCCTATCTATCGGGATCAACTCCCACTTTACATTTTTACAGGATTTGGTCCACAATGCATGAATACTGACGGAACAAAGTTCAGGATCCAGGCCAAAACTAGTAGTCAACCAATGCTTTAACTGCCTAATGTCCAGTCTGTCCGGGTCTGAAAGTGTCATCTTGCCTTTTTTAAACTCGCTAATATCAACCCCCAACTCATTATATTGAACATTACTAGGGACGTAATACACAATGAAATTTACGGATTTAGACATTTTCACCTGTTAGACATTGCCAGCTTCTCATTATTCGCAACGAAAAAATCTACACTAAAATAAACGTACACTAAAATATACCTACGTATTCTAAATAAACCTACACTAAAATGAACTTCACTAATATAAACCTACACTAAAGTATACTCACATACACTAAATAAACCTACACTGAAATATACTCACGTACACTAAATAAACCGACACTAATATGACTACACTAACTAAACCTACACTCGGAAAACATATACTAAAATCACTACACTAATAAAACTAACCTAAACTAATTTTACGTACATTAAAAAAACTAACAGAAAACTAACCTAAACTACTAGAAAAAATGTATACCTTCAACGCGTGAGTGCCCTTCTTCTTCCTCTCCACGTTCTTATTCTTCTCCACCACTCCACCTTCTCACCATTCACACCTCCACCACCACACCATGTCTCCTCCAAACGAACAACACACTACCCCATTGCAAAAAATGAGACCGTAGGGTGGGGGAGACGAAGACGATCTATTGTTTCAATGGATTGAAACGGAAAATGGGTGGCTGTAGAAGGAGATCAAGGAGGGGGGATTTTTGGTCAAGAACAAGGAACAGAGAGGAAGCAACGAGGCAGGAGGAGGAAGAAGAGCCGACCGCGTCAGGCCTTATCCAGGGGCTCTTCAGCCTCCTGGCGGCCGACGGGCCCTCTTCGGCCAGGCGTGGGCCGACAGCCCACTCTTCGGCCTAGCCTAGGCTGATGGGCTCTCTTCAGCCTAAACGCAGCCGACCAGTCCCCGGTGGGCCCAGCTAAGGCCGACGGGGTGCTATTTTTGAATTTTTTTAAAAATGGATGTACTTTTTTCAAATATGGTATAATTTCCGTACTAGTTTTGAAAAAATCCCCGAAGCCACACTATCAATTACTTCAAGGTCCAATGGAGCAACCACACTGAAGCTGAAGCAACCTGGGAGCGTGAAGACTATCTTAGATCTGAGTTCCCTTATCCTTTTAGCACTTAGCCTAGGAATCTCGGGGACTAGATTCTTCTAAGGGGGTTAGGTCTGTCACATCTTGTGTTTTGTATCACCTTGTTATGCTTGGATTTTACAAAATTTGGAGCCAACTAAAACTTTTTCAGTGCTTGTGCTTGTTTGAATTGTTGCTTGATTGCTTGTTTGGTTGTTTGTGTTTGGCACTCTTATCTTCTATCCCTCTCCATATTCACCTTCCCTGATCCAAACTTCTTGCCGAATGATCATGCCATGTGAATAGTGCCCAAAACTATTTTTACCAAATATTATTTTGACCAAAAGGGTTTTATTCAAGTTAGGTTTTCAAAAAACCCTGAGTTGAGGTTTGCACTGCAAGTCCTTAAATTGGGTGGATCCTTGTTCCCCAAAGGCTTTACTTCAAACCTACTATACATATGACTTTCGAAAACCACCAAATATTATTTTGAAAGATTATTTTACTATTTATTTAAAAGGCTTTTTCTTAAGGCCAGAAATGGTTTTTCATAGGGAAAAATTATTTTAATTCTTTCAAAACATTTGTGAAAATTTAGGGAAACTTAGTGGACATATATTTTCCAAATATATGAGTTTAAACACGTGGTCATGTTCAAAATCATTTGCAAACCCACTCAAAACTCTTTTCGTCCAAATCAAGTTTTAGAAATATTTCTATAAGAAATATTGTCAATAAATTCCAAAAAAATTCCACCAAGTCAAAATTGTCATAGGTGATGATCTTGCAAAGTTTTTTCTCAAGCCAAACTGTTTTTATTCATGAAACTATTCCAAAACCCTCCTGTCCAGGTTCAAATTTGAACAACTTTATATTGTTATGTTTCTTCCCCTGACCCCAAATTTTTGTGGAAATGTTCTAATCACCAAATAATGGTGCTACACTAAGTGGTGCATCAAGTGGATTATCTTAGCATGACTAGATCTACAGAAACCAGATTTTGTTGATTTCTAGGGTTCCACAAAGTTACATTGTGAACTTTAATAAATCAACCTCAAACTTGGTGATCAGGCCTAATTCTAATCACGATTTGATCTTGTCAAATCTTTTGTCAAGCAAAGCCCATTTGCTTGCCCTAATCTCCATCAAACACCTTTTGCCAAAATGGCAAAAACCATGTTTGGCCCCTTTGTGCTAATCCCCTTGCCTCCAAAATTTTACCACAACTTTCTAGTATTGCATGTCACCTCAAGTAATTATCCCTGGCCAAGGCTCAATGGGCAAGTGTGGTAAAACCCACATTTACCGCTCCGGACAGCAAGGACAACAATATTTCAACCTATCCCCTACTCCATTTCTTCACCTTTGCCTATCCCCTAGCTCTTGCTAGCTCATGGGCATCTATGGAAACTCCAAGACACAAATGGACATGCAAGTGCCCATTTTTATGCCAATGCCAGCCATATTGCCGCTCTAGAGCGCGCTACAGTGCGGGAGCTACAATGCGCTCCCGCACTGTAGCCGCCCCCATCCCAAAGCTCCCGACCACCTCGGTCCAAGGAGCACGCCACCGAGCCCCCTCGACGTACGTGCCTCCCTACCGGTCGTATCCCCCTCCTCTTTCCCTCTCCACCAGTTTCCCGCACGTGTGACGTGGCCGCCTCTCTCGCCCAGTGCCCGGGTTCACACGCACGATGCTCCTCACCCCCTCTGCTTGTCCTCGACCCTCCAAAGCATCTTCTGTGGACCCCTAGCCATGCCCATGCCCTCACCTTTCTTTTCGCCCTCACCTATAAATAGGCCTCCCCAGCATCATTATTGCCTTCCCCTCGCCTCCTACTCCCCCCCCCCAATCGACCACCCAATCCTCCTCCCCCTCGCTTTGTGCCCGACACAAGCCGAAGCACCGCCGCCTTGGCCTGTAGTCGTCTAGCTGGTATGAAGCCGCTCCGCTTCCCTCTTCCCCTCCATTTGCCTTCCCTGATCCTTAGGAGCCTAACCCCACTCGCCTTTCGTCAGGTTGTAGTTGGGAGTGAGCGAACCGTCTTTAGGTTCGTCAGCCACTGCTCGTGTTCGACGTCACCAGCGAACCAGGGCCTTTCGGCACTTGCCTCCTCCTCCATCCGACGGGCGGTGACCCCCTGAGCATGGTGGTTCCTCCCTCCTCTTGGTCCACCACCTAAAACGCTGCCGGTGAGATCCTCTGCTCCCTGTCCAAATGTGAGGGATGACAAGTGGATCCTACTTGTCATACCCTCACCCCCTCTCTCTCACTGGCAAGATGGACCTGGCGACAGGTTTTAAAACCTGCCGTGTGCACCGCTTTGCCCTGGGCCGGTTGTCCCCTGGGCCAGCTCAACTGCGATGGTTTCGGCTAGAGTGAACAGGAGCATTTCTCCTTTCTTTTTCTTCTGTAATAAAAAAATCCCACAGGATTAAGTGAAAATCCTATGCCAAATATTTGTCCACCATAAATCTTGGAATATTCTGTAGAATTTTATAGTGCCAATTGTAAAATATTTTGAAAATATTTTATGTACTGTTTTATTTTAAAACCCTTTTTTGGCATTTTTGGCCAATGTTAAAAATAGTTCTGAAAACATTTTTCATACCAAAACCTTAGAAGAATATTTGTAGAATAGTTTGTAGTATTTATCAGAGTAGGTTATCATTTTAGTAGTAGATTTGTGTGCTCTATTTTTGTGTGATTTTATTATTATTCGTTATTTATCGCGACGATAAATTGCGCTATTGACGAGTGAGTTGGACCCGAAGACTTTGTTGACCCAGGCAAGCAGCCCTTTGACCATGTGAAGAAACTTTTTCATGCATGTCATATAGCACTTGTTGTTTCAATAATTTGATCATGATGTGATGTTTCCCCCTACGGTGGGATGCCTCTGATACTTTACCTTTGATAATTGCATCGTGCATGACCCTACTTCCTTATGAGGGTTGTGCGGGTGGGGGTAGTTAGATTTCTAATAGATGCTACACCAGTGGGATCGGGATTATGCATGGAGATGGAACAAAGAAGTGATTTCAAAAACCTTTCAAAAACCCCGTGGGGTGCCACTAATGCTCGAGGGAGATGATGACGAGTTGGGTAACCACTTGAGAAAGAAGTGGTGTACCGGAACAAGTTGAGGGTGTGTTTTCGAAAAAGGGGAGTTTGAAGATTAGCTGACCGTCCTGACCTTACATGCATGACCACGATACCCCTTATGGTACGGGGCTTTGTTGATTACTCTGGTGGGTGCTAGCAAGGAGCATGCATTACCAGTGGTGGGAGTGGCGTGGTCATCCTCGATAGGGGGTCGTGCCGGTATGGACGATCATGTGTTGTCTTCACAGGCACCAGGCACACCGTTGGTCCCTGCATGGATGCTATGTGTGATGTACATCATGTGGGCTAGGTACCAATCGAGTAGACTCTTTGTTTAGTATCGCTAGGGGAAAGGCATTGTTCGGGTGCTTGCCTCGGGTACGTTAAATACCGCGAGTCATGGATGACACGGAAGTTCCCCAAGTCTTGTGGGTAAAGTGTGCAACCTCTGCAAAGGGTAAAACTATTCGAATAGCCGTGTCCATGGTCATGGACAGTTGGAGGTCCTGCTTAAACTGCGTCCGATGTTTTTGATGAACTTATTGTGCGTGTGAGGATGACACGGAGATAATGTTTGAGATAAGTCAAAGGGATTGACTTGATGACGGAACATGAGATGTTCAACCGCCTGGTTATGATGATATCTGGAACTTGTTCACAAGGATATCGGCCAACTGTTGATGCATGCTTACATAAGTTACTTGATCATGTCATTGCATACAAATTAGCTTTCTACAAACTACCTACTTAGTACTATATCATGCATCGTTATACAGTGTTCCACTACTTGGGTTGCTTGCGAGTACATTCAAAGTACTCATTGGCTTGCCACTGGTTATTTCATTGGCCAGGCATGGAAGAACAGGAGTACGGTGAAGAGTTTGTTGGTGATGAACGTGCGAACTATGGTGTTTCCCAGTCATATTGCCTGTAGGTTTTAGGAAGATGGCATGGGTCCATGCTTTCGATGAAGATTTCTGCTGCTTGTTATGTTTAACTGTTTGGCCCTCGCGGCCTGATCTATGTAAGACTTGACCTCCATGGTTTTTATTTGTGTAATATGATATGTAAGGTTGTAAGACTCTTACTATTCAGCTTCTATGTGTTCATTGAGCATTGATCTTTGGGATCACTGTAAACGTCCATTCGATGATCACCACTTCTGAGTCGGGGTCCCCACACACCGATAGAGGGCTCCGCCGCATTAACCTCGCGCACCCACTGTTTAAGTTGGAGGTGGGAGGAATTTGATGAGGCACTTTCCTTTATGCACATCATCTCTGTAGCCTTCTAGAACTCATGCTCGCTGGACTCGTCGTCCTCTTCGACGTCATCAAGATCTCCCTCTTGCTTGTCACGGCCACGGGCGGGCCGGTATTTTTGTTGCTTGGGCCATCCGCGGCGACCTTCTCGGCCAACATGCTTCTTGACGGACCCCTTGGCACTATCTTGGCCTTTCTCCTTAACTCGCCTCTCGTATATTGCTTTTTTCTCTTGCCAAGCTTCTCAACTTGCCGGCAGTCTTGGAGATCATGGCCTTTGGTGCGATGGATCTTGCAATACTGCTTGCCGAAGCTTTCTAGCTTGTCGGCAACTGCCATGGCATGGCAGGAGGCGCACCCAACAACATCATTGACGGAGCCATCAACCTTGCTCTTCTTGGCGGCACCGAGATTGACGGATCCCTCGACAACAAGTACGGTCTTGCTCTTGTGATTGCTGTTCCACCGTTGGTCCTTCCTTGCCGGGGTAGCGGTGTCTTCATCTTCAAAGTCAACCCCTGCGCCGACGTCTTCGCCGGGGAGTCTCCTCCCTTCTTTAGCACGAGCACATTTGTTTGCCAAAGCATAAAGATCGGCGACGTCCCTGACTCTGTTCATCACCAAGTCTTCCGGCATCCTGCGATTGCGCATGTTTTGATGGAACGCACTGATAACGATGGCAGGATGAACGTATGGTTTGTTGTGGTGCACGCGGCTGAACCTTTGGATGTACTTACGCAAAGTTTCACCCTCCTTCCGTGAGATGATGGGCAGATCACTTTCCTGGCCAAGAGCTTGATGACCTCCTGTGAAGGCGCCAACAAACTCATGGCACGGGACTGACCAGGAGACGATGGACCCCTCTGGCAAGTGCATCAACCATGACCTGACATTGGGCTTAAGCACCAACGATAAGTAGTTGATGAGTATCTTGTCGTCGCGACCCCCAGCAGCCTGCACCAGAATGGTGTAGATGCTCAGGAATTCTGACGGATGAGTCTTGTCGTCATGTCATGGGAGACGAGCACCTATGGGATCGGAAGGACCCCTTTCGATTCGACGGGGGAGAAGGCTCGCGCAAAGAGCCGGTATGATGAAAAGCACACGGGGATCTTTACCCAGGTTCGGGCCGCATGGATGCGTAAAACTCTACTCCTGCTTGATTGTATTGAGAGTGTTCTTATGGTTCTTGCTACAAGGGCACTATTAGCAGATGCCACGCATGTGAGCTAGAAGGTCCAAATATTCCAAGGACCAAAAGTCCTCTACTGTATTACCTGGGGCCTCCTTTTATACTCTGAAGGGGATCCCAACAGTGGCGTACAGTGTGTACACGGGGTGTACAGAGCTACAATGCTATCATACCTAACACTGATGGAGTAGGATAGGCGCATTTAATGCACCATCACGCATGTCTGTCCGCCTGTGGGATGGGATGGGAGCCCGTCCCATCGGCACCGCTTAGCCCCTTCCAACATCGACACCGCGACAGACGTCCAAGCGGATCGACAGCTGGCATATGCATTGTCGGTGCCTTGCCATGGCTTCGCCATGCCGAGGCCTCGTCTTGCCGGGGCCTTGTCTTGCCTGGGGTTCAATAGCCCTTCCGGCAAGGTCTTGCCGCCGGTCTTGATTCTTTTGTGTTTGTACCTGGTAAGTTCCTGTTGGGCCTCGTTGTCAGGGTGGCTACTACTGCCCGTGCACAAGTAAGGGGCACTAGAGATCCCTAAGCTCTAGTGCACCGACAGGGGCACCGCTTAGCTCCCTCCAACGTCGACGCCGAGACAAGCGTCCAGGCAGATCGACACCTGGCCTATGTGCTGGAGGGGCCTTGCTCGAGCTTCGCCTTGCTGGGGCCTCGCCTTGCCGGGGCCTTGTCTTGCCTGGGGGTTCAATAGCCCTTCTGGCAAGGTCTTGCCGGCGGTCTTGATTCTTTTGTGTTTGTACCTGGTAAGTTCCTACCGGGCCTTGTTGCTAGGGTGGCTACTACTGCCTGTGCACAAGTAAGAGGCACTGGAGAGCCCAAAACTCTAGTGCACTGACAATAAGCTTCTTCCTGGCGAGTGTGTGCAAGTTCCTCGTCCCAGCATGTCATAGCCTTATGTGCCAAAGCCAGCATTCCGAAGCTTTTGCTAGAAGATATGAGGCAACCTGTGGCCCGGTAGAGAAGTCTACCATTTACAACTCACCTCTTCAAAAACCATCGAAGACTTTGGTTTTGTTAGAGGCCATCAGTACCACACATCAAAAATTTCCGAGAATGACAAGCATATCTAAGTCACAGAGCATTGAGACAAACATTAAGTTGTATCCAAGGGATTCGACAAGCATGGCATTTTCCATGTGTCGGTCCCTTGAGATAGCAACTCTACCTAGCCCCAATACTTTGATGCTTCTCTTGTCAGCAAAGACAATGCGGTCTTTTGTTGGAGGTCGAAGAGTTTGTTCCATCAATAGGCTTCGATCACCAGTCATGTGACTGGTGCAACCACTATCTATGATCCATTCAGTGGCATTGGATTTGTCTTCCTACATTGAGAATTAGTATGGTTCACAAAGGCATGCAGCTGTAACATGCATTGATAATGATATAGCAGTGCATAGTTGAATGACGACATTGGACGATATGAATGGTAACATTCGCGCTAATTATCTTTCGTCCAAAGAAGATTGTTTTTGGATCTCCAGAGATAATATTCGGGATAGGGTTCTTCCTATCTGGAGACCCGATGCTCCATGAAGATATTAGTTCTTATTAACCACCCACGTGCGAAGGGGTGGCTTAGAAGCAATAAGACATAGGGCAGCACTAGAGAATTTGAGTAAAGATGCCCTAATTGCATGTTTCATAGGAGGGTTAGTTTGCTCAAAGGAATAAGCTCATAAATTCTTGGTTGGATGAACATAACGGTTCATGCCATAGTGCACATATTCATGTGTCATTTGAGTCCTTCCATGGGAAACAGATTTGTTAGAGTGATCATATGTAGGCCTTTGTCTTCTTGAAGACATTGATCTGGGGTTTTCTTCTTCTTGAGAGATGTTGTCAGGACATTCACATGAAGATTCTCAAGAAGACTTTTGGGAAGCCAGCTTATCTTCAAAGCAGAGCCATTCCCGTAGTTAGTACCAACAAACCTGGCAAACACTTTGCCATTTTCGCATTTGAAGAGTTTATAGTTGGAGTCAAAAGATTCATCAATATTGAGAGGATTCACATAGTTGAAGCCAAATAATGTCCAAGGATCAACTGAAGGACCTTTTGCAGCTACCCATGTGGTTTTGGGGTACTGCTCAGGTGTCGAGTAGGATCTATCAACATTGAGGTTTCTTCCGAAACCAACACCCTCTTTCTAGGCTTTTTGTTCAGTATAGTCTTCTTCAGGACATCACAAAGAATCTGATGCCCTTTCAGACTCTTTTACATGCCAGTCTGAAGCAATATCTTCAACCTTTCATTGTCATCAGTGATAGCAGTGGCTTCCTCAAATGAGGGGTTGGGTGCCAAAGTTATAGTTGAAGATAGAGCATTCTCAAAAGCTTAGAACATTCAGCAGTTGATTCATTAGCTTCATGAGAAATACATCTTAAGCATGAGCATCAAATTCGTCCTGAGCAATACTGATCTGCTCTGCTAGGAGTGACTCGTTTTCCTTGCATAGATCATCATGTGCTTCCCTATACTTCTCAAGATCAATCTTTTTCTAAAGATATTCAAGAGAAAGCTTCTCATGATCAGTTGAGAGGGCATCATGAAGACTTTGGAGATCCTCAAACCTTGAACGAAGACTACGCATGTCTTCAGCCATAGTTTCGTTGAGACTCATCTCTTCGTGTAACAGGTCATCGCTTTTATCTAGAGTAGTTTGCATTTTCTCCATTGGACTTTGTTGCTTGGTTGCAATTTTTAAAAGTTTAGCATAGCTTGGTTTCATGTCATTATCGGATTCAGCTTCAGATACAGAGTCATGAGGTGAGGACTTTGAAGATACCTTGGAGGATTTTGCCATGAAGTAGTAGGCTGGAGTAGTGTCATCATCACTGGCTTTGGTGTTGAAGAAGGAGCCATTATCTTCGAGTTCGAAGATAGACATAGAAAGATAAGCTTAATCCATTTCTAGTACAACTACTTTAGAGTCAAATTCCTCCTCAGATTCTTCCTCAACCTTAGAACCAGATTCATACTATGAATCCATCTCCTTTCCGATGAAGGCATGGGCCTTCCCTGATGAACTCTTCTTGTATGACGAAGACTTTGCATACTTCTTCTTCTTCTTGTCGACAGAGTCGTAGTTCTTGCTCTTCTTCTTGGATTCCTTTTCCCATTGAGGACAATCAGTAATGAAGTGACCAGTTTTCTTGCATGTTTGGCATGTTTTTCTTCCTGTCCTTTCAAGACATATCTCCAGATCTCTTGTAATCACATCTTGAAGATTTAGCATAGCATTTGACTTGGCAAACTTCTGATACTTCGTGACAAACAAGGCAAGTTCCTTTCTAAAGTCTTTAGTACCATCAGAACTGCACTTAGAGTTGTCTTCAGATGAAGACACAGCTTTGGCCTTCGATGCATGGGGGCGACTGTAGCTGGGTCCGTAGATATCTTTCTTCTTAGCTTGTTGGAATTCGTGGGTGTTCAACATCTTGAGTATATCAGCCGGGTCCAAACACTTGAAGTCAGGGCGCTCTTGGATCAAGAGTGCGAGAGTATCAAAGGAACTATCAAGAGATCTGAGTAGCTTCTTCACGACTTCATGTTTAGTCATATCACTGGCGCCTAGTGCATTCAGCTCATTTTAATGTCAATGAGGCGATCAAAGGTGAGCTTAACAGTTTCATTGTTGAGTCTCTTGAAGCGGTTGAACAAGTTGCGAAGCACATCAGCACGTGAGTCTCATTGAGAGGAGACGCCTTCGTTCACTTTGGACAGCCATTCCCAGATTTGCATGGAGGTCTTAAGTGCACTCACACGGACATATTGTCCTTTTCTCAGATGACCACAACTAATGTTCTTGGCAGTGGAGTCGAGTTGCACGAACCTCTTCACATCAGCAACAGTAACACCTTCACCAACCTCGGGAATATCCACCGTGACGACATACCATATGTCATTGTCAATGGCTTCGAGATGCATGTGCATCATGTTCTTCCAGTAGGGGTAGTCAGTGCCATCGAAGATAGGGCACACAACGGAGACCTTGATTTTCCTTGTAGTCGACATAGCTAAAACTCCAAGGTGGTTAAACCAAACACAGAACAAGGCAGTACCTTGCTCTGATACCAATTGAAAGTGCTAGTTATCGTCTAGAGGGGGTTGAAGAGGTGATTTTTATGAAAGTCTTCGAAACAATAAATGTATTACAATAATGTAGAAACATAAACAGGATCAGATAGGGATACAATCAATGATCTGGACAAGGCATGCAATGCAATGAAGACATTCATGAAAGTTAAGCATGATCATCATGAATACTAAGATGAGTTGAAGACAAACTTAGATGGTATGAAGATAAACAGCTGATATGAACATCTTCAGAGAAAGTCTTCACAGAATGTTCAAGCAATGACTTCATAGTTCAGAGTAGGAATGTAAGAGAGTGAAGGATAGAACCAGTTGCTTGACCAAGACACATGATTTGTTGTACCAGTTCCAGTTGCTGTGAAAACTGTACGTGTGGTTAGGGAGGCTGAGATTGAACTCAGAACACCTCGTTTTCTCCATATTCTCCTTGAGCTGAAGTCACTTAGACATCGCTCAATCACTCAGGCAAGTCTTTACAGGAGACTTCTGAAACCCATACAAACTTGGTCACACGGCAGACCACAATGACTCTTGGACGCTCTAGACCCAGGTGCCTAACTGTCTAGAAGATCATAGTCTTCAAGTGTAATAAGTCTTTAGTTTACTTACAACATAAAGTCTTCGATGATGCTCAAACGCTCTAGCTCTAGGTGTTTAGGTGTATCCTCGCAGGATGTGTATCTCTCAATATCTTCGAGGTGGGTTGCTCAAACGACAACAACCGTATCTCCCTCTGAGCAACCACCTTCTCATGGTGGAGGGTGCGGGCTATTTAAAACCAGCGGGCAAGCCGACCTGATATGACCGAAATGATCCTGGGTCAATGGCCAACCGACACGTGTCACAAGGGTCGGATTTTGAATGCACGCGACAACTTTACCTGGGCTACAAGTAAAGCTGACTCAACCAACTCTAGAAGAGTTTTCCTCTCATTATCTTCGCTCGAAGACATAGGTATGGGTTGAGCATCACGTCAACATCTGACTTCGATCACATCAACCCCACTTAACAGTATGGTGGTTCCTATGACTCGAGAAAGAAGAAACAAAACTACCAAAAGATTCATCTTCGCGTTTCATCGTCTTCAGACGAATGTCTTCGTCCACCACCAATGGCTTCAGCCGTCATCAACATCTTCAGACATTTTTGGGGGCCGTCCTCGACGGCTAAACTGAAACTCCAGGGAGTTCTCTCTATGTTAACCTGTGAACTCTCACAAACATGTTAGTCCCTCAACCACGTTTTTCTTCAATACTCCAAAACCAAAAAAGGGTGGCACTAGATGCACTTACAGCGCTGCTGTCGATGACAGTCTTGGTGAACGCAACATTATTGATGGTGGGCATGCACAACATGGTGAGTGCACCAGCAGCATCCGTAGTACCGGGATGATTCCTGGAGCACGCACAAATTTGTGAGTGTACTAACATGTCGGTCTCCGGCCTTGCCCTGCCCCGTGGGGCCTCAGGCCACGACGGAGCTCCGCCCGCCTCGTGGAGAAGCTAATTGACATGGCGACCGGACGCGGGCGCTTGTGACCCGTCGAGGATACAAGGGACCACGTGAGGCCCAGGGCCATGAAGTGCGCGATGAACTGACTACAAAGCTCCTCCCAGGAGGACACCGAAGCTTCGGAAAGGCCGCAGATCCATGGGTGTGTGAAAGTGCGTTATATCGACTAGAGGGGGTGAATAGGCGATTTTTACAAATTCATCACTTGAGGAATTTCAACTTGAGGAATTAGAAATGTGATGAATAACTAGTAGTGGAATAAGTACTCAGGTGCATGAGAAACATAGTGACAACATAGTCATCATGATGAAATAAAACATGCATAGTTTACAAGTAGCATGATACAAGATAAGCAGGTGAGGAACAAGGTAACTTGAAGAATTTGAGGTGAGGAAAATTTTAAAGTCTTCAGTCAAATTCTTCAAACACTAAGGGTCAATTTCATCAACAGGCATATGAGGAAATCAAAGGGTTGAGGAAATAGAACCAGGTAGCTCGATGAAGACAACGGTTTGATGACCCAGTTCCCACCGCTGTGACAGTCGTACGTCTAGTTTGGAGCAGCCTGGTATTTAAACCAGAGGACACACAGTCCCAGGACACATAGTCCTTACCGTATTCTTCTTGAGCTAAGGTCACAAGGTCCTCGCCCAACACTCGTGGTAAGTCTTCAGGGTAGACTTCCAAAACGCTCACAAACTGGTCACCCGACGATCCACAATTGACTGTTGCATGCTCTAGGCCAAGGTCACTCTGTGATCCCCAATTGACTGCAGGATGTAGTAGACCATGACACCTAACAATCTGGAGGATACACAGTCCTCAAAGGTAACAAGCATCGGTTCCACACAGGAACAATCTCTTTAGTGATGCTCAATCACTTTGGGCTTGGTGGTTTGGATTTGGGTTTTTCCTCACTGATGTTTTTCCATCAAAGTCCCCGAAGGATGTGTTGCTCTCAAATGACAAGTGTCAGCTCTCTCTCGGAGCAGCCAACCAGCTAGTGGTTGTGGGGAGTGGCTATTTGTAGCTAGGGTGCAACCTCACATAATAAGACACAAATGCCCCCAACGATATGACCATTATGTGGATAAGATTATTGGGGACAGCTAGCGCTAAGCACAATGACGGTCGGAATTTCAAACTATGAAATTCCTCAGGCTTATCATATTCCTCACTTGTAGGCAATTCACACTAGCGAAATCCTAACTTCTTAGTCAGACCAATTTCCTCAGAGAACAGAAAAATGTCGTCTCTGTCACTGAACAACTTGACTGAACTGAAAGAGATTTCCAAAGGCTTCACTCGAAGGATTGGATAGGTTGAGGATTTTGGAGTTGAGCATAAGTTGGAAATTTTCCTTAGTATTACCTCAACTCCCTTTAACAGTATGGTGTTTCCTATGACTCAAATAAAGGAAATGAAACTACAAAAACAAAAGTCTTCATGCTTCATAGTCCTCATTCATATATTCAAGGTCACACCAACTTCTTCATCAAAGTCTTCAGGGAATACCAAAGTCTTCAGCAAAGTCTTCACCAAAGTCTTTAGTTGAAGATATACATTTTTAGGGATCGGTAATCTCCGAATGTATCAAACTCCTCATCGACTTATAGAGCCTGTGTACATTCACACACACATTAGTTCCTTAACCTATAAGTCTTCAATACACCAAAATCACTAAGGGGCAGTAGATGCACTTACAATCTCCCCCTTTTTGGTGATTGATGAGAAATAGGTTAAGTTTTCAAGGGGGGTAATAATATGAAGTGTAGGTACTGAGTTTGAGGAATTTGATTGCAAGATATAGAAGAAGTCCCCCCAAAGATGTGCATATTTGATGAATTTGCTATGGACTACAAATGCACATGGCAGGTTAAAACACGGAGAACTCCCCCTATATCTTGTAATTCATACACACACTTAACATATGATATGAAGAATTTGAAATGCATGATGAAAATGGTGTCTGCCGAAATTGATCATGCATGCATTAAAGTGCTTGAGGAAATAAGCATGCAGAAAGAAGTTCAAAAGAGTCAGACCACCATTGGACTTAAGTTTACAACTCAACCAACAAAAGCTTCAGAAGAGCGAGAGTTGTAACTTAAACAAAAAAATAGCCCATATATAGAGACCTGCTTGAAGACTAACTCAAATTTTCTCCCTCTTTCTCATCGAAGACCAAAAGGGACAAAAAAGTGAGGACTAACGCCCCTTGAAGAATTTCATCTTGTTGGTGAGGAAGGAGCGCCAGCGGTGTCGGGGTCGTTTGTCGATGCAGGGCCTGCCGCAGTGTCATCAACATCCTCAGCTTCATCTGTCTCACGCGATGAAGAATATGAACTAGTAACCAGCTGAGGAACTTGAACCTTCTTGAATTTCTTCTGAGGAGGATGAGACCAGTGAAAGTTCGGTTGAAAGTCCATATCCTTGAGTTCCTCACGAGTCTTGAGATGTGCGAGAATGGTCCATGCGCGATCGAAAATTTCATGCACATAGTAGTGATTTTTCCTCACAAAGTTCTGCGTCACAGTCATGTTCTAAACAATTGAAGCAAACTGATGCTCCAACCAGTTATGATTGCGATTAACCTTCTGATGAAGACTTATGAGTAGTTCACGATCTGTCATCACACGAGGGGCAGACTCTTGAGGCTTTTGTGCTAAGGATTTTGCAGCGGAGTCCCGGGTAGCAGTGTCATCATTGGTGGAGTAAGATCCAGCTTGGCGAAACTGACCATCCAATGGACGAGTACCTTCATCAATGACATCTTTGCCTTTTCCACCAACTGAGGTAATTGTTCTCTTGAGGACTTCAATCGGAGGCAGAAAGACGAAGTGATTTTGGAAGTCGTCCTTGAAGGGAATTGAAGACCTTGATCTGATGAATTTCATGATCCAGAGAGCGTAAGGCTTCAATTCAAATGGGGGTAATGCTGCATTGGCCAATGTGCTCATGAAGAAGTCGTTGTAGTTGATGGGAATCCCATGAATGATGTTGAATAGCATGTTCTTCATGATTCCCTCAACTTCTTCTTCTTCAGAGTTGTGACCCTTCTGAGGACAAATCCTTCACAAGGAAGGTGGTCCTTTGAGGTTTTCCAGGAGCCAGCGGTTTCATCAGTATTTGCATCATATGGTCAGGAAGAGCAGGTTCATCAGACATGCAACGAGCTTCTTCTAAAGGAATTGGAACTAGGACTAACCGAAGCAATTCAGAGGCTGGTGCAGCGTAATGAGTTGATCCAATCATCCAATCCAAGACCCATGAGTTGATGTCAGAAGAATCACCTATGATGTCCAGAGTGGCATAGTATTGAAGAATTACTTCTTCATTCCACTCGCAGATATCCACATAGAACGGAAGAATTCCTGTATCGTGAAGAACTGCGAGCACCGGTGTGAAGGATGGGATTGTTTCCATATTCGCATGAGGAATTGGATGGTGCTCGAAGACTTTCTTCTTGTCAAATAGGACTGATGCAAAATAGTTCAGTTGTGTTGAACTTCAGAACCTGGTGCGACCAACTGTAGCTGAGTCACAAGGATTCGTCCCATCGAAGAAAATATGCTCATTGAAGAAATTGGTTTTGATGAATTTGGGGTGCTTTGAGTTTTTGAATGGCATTCTTGGCTTTGGCTGAAGGTTTGGCTTGAAGCGGCCAACAGTCTGATTAGGCATAGGAGGAACTTCTTCAGACTGAGGAATTTGCACAGCAGTTTCCTCAGTGGCAGTTGGAGCTACAATTTCTTCAGCTGATGCACCGAGAATTTCTTTAGTGGCAGTTGCGTCTAAGTCATCAGATCATGTATGAAGTTCTTCAGTATGGGATGGAGAATGAGCAATCTGTGGCAGAGGACTAGTCATTGGGGAATTTGCGTGTGCATCTTCCCAATATTCATCATTGATGATAGGGGTTGTGTTGCCAATGTATACGTCCTCATCAATTTCTTCAACATGATTAATCCAAACACGAAGGTGTATGGAGTCTCCATCATGTATTTTTCTCCTCATTATTTTTGGGACACCATGTCTTGCAAAAACTCTTTCCATGTGACTTCGGCAAGAAACACTCCTTGGCGTTTTAAATGCTAAAAAGCTTAGCATATTGTCAATATGTATCTTTGCTCAACCCCATTAGGTAAATCTATCTTCGTAAATCATCATGTGTAATATTAAGGCTATTTAGCCCAAGCAGTTCATCGAAAAACCATTTTCAAATGAAGTCCTAATTCGTGTCAAGAAATTTATTTCCAATTAACAATGTGTCAATCACACAACGGATTTAGAAATATGATTATTCTCCCACTTACTTTCTTGAATCACAAGCATCTTTGTTACCCATCGATGAAGTCAAAACCCTTTTGACCATTTCATCAAAACACGAAGATTCCAATCCCATTTTGCTCTCTTCTCTCCATTGCTGGATCTCTGAAGTTTGCAAACTTACTATCATCCTATGGACTGACAAAATACCTTGGACTATAACACATGCAAGTCCTTGGTTACATTTCCTGTAGAGACTTCCGTATCAGTCGCAGTAGAAACTCTGGAATTACTTCCAAGTCTCTTTCCTTTCATTTGATGCAAAGATACTGTTTATATCGTCGAGTTGTAATTTTCTCCCACTCACCTTTTTGAAAGAACCATTTTCATCAAAAAGCATACCGTTCTTTGTGGCAAACCTATTTGCCTTGGTATAGTGGTGGGGGAATACCCAATGACTTGGGATAACC
Source organism: Hordeum marinum (assembly GCA_022496015.1). NCBI lineage: Eukaryota > Viridiplantae > Streptophyta > Magnoliopsida > Poales > Poaceae > Hordeum > Hordeum marinum. The sequence continues at coordinate 203,760,397 of CM039675.1, read as the reverse complement.
TACACAGTAGAAGTTGTCTGATTTGGATTGGTTTGTAACCTTTTACACAAGCCCCATATTCCAAATGTTAAGAAAATATATAACATAGTTGGGCGAACCATACCATGGCATCATTTCAACAGACCCGATGGAGCTCTTTTCAGTCTAAAAGACGCAGTCTCTAAAGCACTACCTTAAAATGGATAATGGCAAATTTATATATGTCATCTTTGATCTTACCATGTCATAAATGGTTCGATTACATCTTCACGAACTTTCCACTTGTAGTGGTGTTCTGGGAGGTGCATGTTATGAAACTCTTTTCACAACTCATCATACATTCGCTAAACTTGTAACCGAATATTCCTTTCCGCAATCAAATTGCAGACACATAATTTTCTTGTTACAATAACTTCTACTTCATTTTTGAAAACCTTTCGAATGATTTCAAAAGATCCAGACTTACGTCTCATCAAGTAAATATCCATATATCTGTTTGAGTCATTTCTAAAGATAGATAAATCCACTACTTGCAACAACATTTATTGGACTACACACATCATAATGTATGATAACCAATACATTATTTGCTCGTTCCTTATGGCCTATGAATGGTATTTCAGTCACTTCACTTTTTAGAGGAAAGGTGCAAGTGTAAGATGATTCGAAATCAAACGACTTAAAAATCCATCATAATGGAATTTTCCATGCGAGTTTTTCCAATGTGACCAAATGCAATGCCACACTTGTGTGGTATTCTTTTAGTCTTGCAACATTTAGCATCAATGTTATGGATGTATCATATTACCATCAATATTCATAACATACGTCCCATCTTGGATGGAAGCATGGGCCTTTATGTTGTTCATAATACTGAACAACAATTGTTCTGTTGTGAACAACTCTTTTGTAGCAAACATTGTGCAATGGTCTAGAGTGTACAAAACTCTAAAGTGAATTATGAAAGTAAACCCAGAGATAATGTATTATTATCAATATTCATAACACACGTCTCATTCATAATGAAAGTATGTCCCTTATGTTTTCCATAACAACGAACATCAAAAGTTCTCTTATGAACAACCTTCTTGCAAGATACCTTATGCGAAGGGCTATAGTGTGAAACTCCAGACTTAATGATGAAAGTAAATACATAGGGAATACACCGATGGAAGGCATAGTAAAATTTAGTATGTTCCATGCGTGTATCTAAATCCCATTCTTGGCTAGTCTTTCAGGCCATAGTAGTTCTGACATCGAGTGGCAACAGAATGCAATCGAGCGAGTATCTTTGTGATTAACTCACAATACCCAAGAATTAGTGATTAACATGTTTTACCATATTTCCCAAGAACTATATCTTTGACCAGCCTTCTATACATCAAAAACTTCTATGACATTCATACATGAGGTGGATATTCCAGCCTTTTTCCTATTGTTATTATAATTCTAACAATTTAAGTTTTAGTATTTCTCCTACTCTCAGAAGAAGCACCTAACTTAAGAGTGGCATTAGCACGGGACTTCCTAGGCGTGAAAGTTTCACTAACACCCTTCAGACACTTCCTTTCTCTTTAAGTTGTTGTCTTATTCATCTTTCATCATATGACAGGCATTCTTCTGGATACCTCTCTTATCTGTCAAATGCATAGTAAACACCTTTACTAATAGTTTGCACACAAGGATTGCTTTGGATATTTCATATCTTTCAGCCTTCGTTTGTATCTGAAAATTAATTTTCAGTTCCATGGTTATCACATAACTATCCCAAAATTTTGAAGTTCGGGTCTCATGGAAGCAAACATATTTCACTTGACCATAAATGAATTTTAGCTTTTGTATCAAAGGACGAGAGTCATAACATCCACAGCATTAGCGGGAGAATACCGAAAGTATGTTATAGGATGAAGTCCTTCTCGGCACTCTTGAGGACAATCCTCATATTACGTTACCAACTGTAAAGTTTTAACCAGATATTTAACAGCTATTCAATTTTAATAGAGAAGGTGGAAATGCGAGCCATTATTCTACAACTATTATGGAAATCACACTTAGACAGTGTTCATAATTAATTGCACCAAGAATTAAACAAGGTGATTCTACAGTGCGCTCCCACTCAAATCAATATCTCTCATAATTGATTATGAGAGATTCAAGATCCAAATTACAATTCAGCGCCAAGAATGTATCCATCTCAAGTGACAATAATTGCAATTGGTAGGCCAACTTGCCAATCACATCTCTATGTGACTCTTGTTCATCTTTCGATGGGCGTGTTTCGAGCTCAGGACTTTCAAGCCAAAACGTCAAGACAACCAAGTGATCTCACTGCAAGGTCTCAACTCACCCACCTCACACTTCTGTAATCGTTCGTACCCATGTATCCATGTGATACCCCGAAGAGATAGGTGCCGTGACGGTGCTACACTTGGGAGAACACTAACTACTTCATACTTTTGTGAGAGATCACCCTAATAAAAAGCGACTACCGCGCAATCAAGAAGGGTGCATTATAAGGGATAAACATCTCAGGCTATTCATAATAGCATGATATGGTACAACCCCTTTTGACGAGAAGTTTTCCGTTTCTTCATCTTCGGCATTCGCGTTGGTGTTCACCTTCGTGAAGATTGCCACCACCTTGTCGATGCATCAAATAATATTGCTATATCTATAGCTAATAAAATAAGTGCATTACATAAGGTTGACACGCAGGTCATTAAAGTGCAATCATATGGCTCCAGCCATCATGCGAAATCATGACACGCTAGTCATGTTAATCAATTTACATTATATAGTCATCTCATACATAATCAAATTATTATGAGCATTGCTATACCACATCACATGCACATGCAAACCATCCTGCAAAATCAAGTTAGACGTCTCTAAAATGTTCATGCAAAAACTTGTTTTACTTGGCTTCTATGGTTTCGAAACAAACCGAAGCTACCAACGTCCATCATCAAGTATGATATTTCAAGTCGCTAGATTAACTTCGCGGGGTGTATGAAACACGAGATAATAAAATCTCGAGCCCCATACTAAACTTCGTCATACACATGACCCCTGTGCATATCATATCTGCATTGCCCTTTTGTCTGCGAAATTTCATCTTTCTTTTTAACTACGCTGGAATTCAATGAAATGTTAGCAATTCGTTAATCAATTAGGATCACGGATTGCCAGAACATTGAAACTGCACTGCGCTATTATCAAGATCAGAAATATGCAAATCCCAGGTAAGCAACAAGAACATCGGGTAACATATTTCTTCTGCTATCCACACTAATAATTTTCAGTAATAGAGCTCATCTACTCCCTAATTATATTGTGCAAAACCCATACATCTCTATGTATTCTAGATCGCAACCTGCATCTATGCATAGCACGGCCCATGATGCCACTGTTGGGGAACGCAGCAGAAAAAACAAAAAAATTCCGACCGACGCACCATCCCAGGACCACTATGGTGACTGCATACAAGGTTTGATCATTTTCGTTACCGACTCATAGCGCAACGGAAGTAGAGTCAATGACGATCAGCGGTGTAGATCCCCACAACTAGGATTTACAAACTCCCAACCGAGAGGATTAATACCCTCATCCTCCCCACAGACTGCCCTCCAGGAGGCGGTCAAATAGTCCCCCAGACGTTGTCGCAGACAGCCCTTCGGGAGGACCTTCGAAACTCGGATGGTCAGTCGGACAGCCATTCAGGAGGACCCTCGAAACACAGACAGACACTGGGACAGCCCTTTGGGAGGCACTCTCGAACTAAGACCAAAACTATGATCTCTCTATAGAGTTGCACACATATGGAGTCATCTATCCGGCAGAGCTTCACCGTCCAGAACTAGTTCCTACCGAAACCCAGACAACCTTTCGACACTACGAAACTATTTTATGGGAGGGAGAAAGAATGCCAGATCATGCATGGCTTTTGTGAGAGAGTTGGAGTGGAGTTTGAGAGCACCTCTCCTCCTCCTTATATAGTGGTGGAAGGGGTGGAGGGGGCTGAAATTTCAGCCCACTAAACATGGGGAAAACATGTTCCCACAAAACAAGGAGAACATGTTCCCACCAAACAAGGGAAAACATGTTCCCTTTTCCATGGTGATCCAACACGGGGCCCTACCACCTCCCAACACTTCCCACAATTTGTGGAGGCTGTCCCCACCCTAGGGGGGCAACACCTCTTGTCCAGCCACAAGGGGCTACCCTCAAAGGGGAGGCGCCCCAAAAAAGCCCCCACGAGTCATGGGATCTTGTCCCCTCGCGCTGGGACAAGATGTTTTCCGCAACTATTACTTCTAAAAAATTTGGGAAGGTCTCAGAACATTTCTGGCACCCTCTAAAATTATGTGGACGTGCTCCGGATCATTTCCAGTATGGTGGTTTAATTTAAAACCATCTTTGTTTACCCGGTAAACAATTCCGATAGCTCCGATAACTTTTTCGGTTTTCTCTCCGGAAAAATTCTAAAAATTACCAGACCAATCTCGCAACCTCCAAAACATTTCTGGTGCTTGCCGAATCCTTTTAGGGTCAATGGTTTTATCCGAAACAACTTTTTAGTTTTACCGAAACTTTTTAGCTGTTCTCTCCGGAACTTTTCCGTTGTCTCCGAAACTTTTCCAATGACTTTCTCTCGGACTCCTTGTCTAGAATTCAGAAGATAGATGACCCTTAAGCTTGTGACCCTATAGGTTTGGTGAAGTATAGACATGACCGGAACACTTTCCAACCAATGATCAACATCGGAGCCATGGACACCCATATTGACCCCTATACCCACACGAATGAATATTAGAGTGAACCTCTAGTTCCGTGTGCTATTCCTGTTGCTTCGTGATATGTAACAAATACCCTAGGTGAGACATGTTGGCATCCCCATGGATCAACAACTTGTCCACTATGCTAGTTACCTCGTTACCGGTATTGTTCTCTTTTCTCGTTACCGTGTTCCGGCATCCCCATGTTCAAATCACACAGTGTCTGGCCAGACGATGATTGATACCGTAACACTGAGAGGTCCAAAAGGTATCTCTCCATTATCGGAGGATCAGATCCCAATATGAGCTATCAAGTTACTTGATATACTTTTCCATGAACCCGTAAGCCGCTGTAATAGACACCCATTTGGGAATGACGTTTAACAAACTCCAAAGTTCATGAAGCAAGCATGAAGAAACTCGATACTCTCATGGTCTAAGGAATCATGCAAATGTTAACCATCTCTATGTTATTAACCATTAACTTGTGACGCATGTATCTCGTAGCATAACATCAATTCGGGTTGATTCAACAGAAATGTTGTTCTAACATTGTTCCCTCAAAATTGATGGCATAGACATGCCCGTCATTAGGAAAACAGAACCATCATGCAACACTGGAGCTAGTCTTAGAGGTTAGACAAGGAACACATTTTACCGTTTATTATTCCACACATGCAAATGAGTCTTCCTCCAAGCCTCGTGGTTATTGCAGAGTCGAGAACCATTGCAGTTATAGCATGGAATATAAACTTAATTAGGAACATGGGGATAAATAATAACATTTATTATTGCCTCTTGGGCATATCTCCTATAGTATGAGCAACTTCGTGAGGGATCTGAGGTGAAGATGGATCAATCCCCTCTACGGTGGATGCTAGTCCCTATTTATAGTGGCCTTGGTCCTCTTTCCTTATCACATAGTGTAGGATCGAAAATAGTTCTAGTGGGGGGTGATTAGACTACCTGACCAAATAAGAATCTACTTTTTCCGAATTTTAGGTGTTGGCTGATTTTAGCATTCATAGCAAATCAAGTAAACCCTACACATGCATGTCTACGAGTATAGCAGCGGAAAGTAAAGACAAGATGTAAGTAAAGGAAGCGTAGGAATATGAAACGCAATTTGAAGACACTATAATTTTTTCCCGTGGTTCTGATAGGTGGTGCTATCGTACGTCCACATTTATGGAGTCTTCAACCCACGAGTGTAACAGTCGTGACAGTCCACCAAGCTCTACCCATGGAGGTTTCCACGATGATGCAACCTTGACTATACCATGATGGCCTATGTCCCCGAAGGACTAGCCTAACTAGGGGTAGATCTTTACGAAGTAGGCGCTCTCCTTGCCATTTAAAACTTCTTGTTTCACTCCAGAACATGAAGCAGGAGGCTCCCAAGCGACACCTAACGAATCTTGGAGGCCCCACCCCCCAAAAGGTAATAGGCTCGATAGTGTCGATGAAGTCCTTTCTCTTGTGCATCAAGATGATAGACTCCTCAACGCATAATCACTCTCTCATAGATTTGTCTTTGGTGGAAGAGATTGATTGGGTGGAAAGCAACTTGGGGAAGCTAGAGATCAAGATTCACATGGTTGGAATGGAATGGCATGATCTCAACACATGAGTAGGTGACTCTCTCTCAAAAATCAGTTGGTATGAGTGGGGGTCTGTTCTGAGTGCGTCTCTTGCAAGTAGGTGTTGGTGGAGGGGTATATGTAGGCATCTCCAAAAATCCAACTGTTACACCTAATAAGTCAGACTCGATAACACCGATGTGTTAATCTCGGTGGTACCAAGTTGCCTCAATTGTAGCAACTTTTCAATCTCGGTGAGACCGATACATAGAACCCGGTTGCATCGATAAGGTGACCAACGGTCAGATTACTAAACTCGGTGACGCCGACTCAACAAACTCGGTGGTACCGATTTATTGAATTTGTGTAACAGAAAGTTGGCAACCCAAACTCGGTGGCACCGAAGCTGAATCGGTTGCACCGAAGGGTTAGGGTTTGGCTAAGTCTATCTAAGGTTGAGAATCAGTGGCACCGAGTGAAAAGTGTTGGTTGCACCGATTTTGGATATTTGGGTTTGGACAGACTTTTGTGGAAGTGCTTGTGGGTGTATGTGGTGACTATCACTTGTGCACATATGAGAATTTTTTTTCACCAACAGTATCTTACCCCCTTTGAATAGTATTGGCTTTCCTATGGACTCAAAGTGATTTCTAACAAAGTAAAATGTAGAGTCCTCTTGCTTGAAGCTTTGCCAATCTATTTCCTTGCATCTTGGGGTATTCCACAATCCTTTTGCCAACCCATCATTGAACTTTTCCAGAAACATGCGTAGAGGAAACATTAGTTGAATGACATATATGGTGTTATTAATTACCGAAACCACCAAGGGAGCAAATGTGTTTGCACACAGACGGGAAGGGATCCAACAATGGCCAATTTTAAAAGGGGACACGAGGTACATCTTATCCTGATGGATAGTGTTCTTCGCCTACAAAGCTTCTGGCATGACGTAGAGGTGGGCTCGGCGATGACATGCGTCCTACCGAGCTCGTGGTCTTGGTCTTGTTGCACTAGAACATAAACCTTTGCGGGATTCCTTGGGAACCCTCTCACATCCTTGCCTACTTAGCACACAAGAGGAGACTATCCTCCTTTGCGGCTGCTGGCGCCTGCCTGGCCTCGGTCATCATGGGTCACGTCATCGCAGCCTCATGAGTCCGGGTACCTAAATAGAAATTTCCACTCCTTGGTAGGTAGCCCGTGGGAGGCTCATGTCATCGCAGCCTAATGAGGTCTTGGTGTTGTTCTCCTCCCGAGACCGGGACCCTCGCGAGGGTCTTGTCTTGGGAGTCTTATAGATGGGTCATACCACGCCGTCGATGAGCCTTGGTTCTGTGCCGCAGGCAGGAAAATCTGGGTACCCTCGATGCCAGAATGCCAACAAAGTTCATGGCGAGAAGATGAGTGGATGTCGTTTTGCCTATGTAAGGTGACGTGTTCATTATTGGGATGACACGGATTAAAGTGAGAAGCTTCATTTTGTAAGGGACCTGTGCCTAAAATTGTCCCAAGTTGGACATTTTTTTACCATGGACAATATGTGCCATGCCATGACAAATGACAACTTTTTAGAAAATTTTATGCATTTTGGATTACAATAATTTAAAAAACCAAGTTTCTCAACGTTTGTGGCCGAGACAAGATGTTGAGATGTTTGAAGTTCATTCCCATTTATGCCCGGGACCTAAAGATGAAGCCATGGACACTAATATGATTTTTCATCCTATTTTGATGCACAGACATTGGGACAGTACTGAAAATTTGAATTATAAACATTAAATGTCTATAAAAATCAATTAATTTATAAAAATGCCAAACCGACCCTAAATAATTCCATATTTTAGCACGACACAACTATTGGTCAGTGTTCACTGCAGATAAATCTTATTGCTAGCGAAATTAAAAACTGTCCTTTGTCGAAGTAACCTCATTTTTTGTTTTCAAACATTTTGAAAATCATGTCTTTCACAAAGAGTTCACTTTCATTAATCGTGTGTGATGCAGTACAAAATACCTTGGGCCAATCCTCATAATGCATGGCTTAGGCCAGAAGCTTCATCGGCTGTAGTACACTGCATGCCAGTTTACCGCACTAACTCCTTAGACCATTTTACTTTTCAATCATCGCCGGTGAAAGATGGGGACGTCGATCCCCATCGTGAGGGCAACTTCGGCAACCGATCCCGGACTGAGCGTGGCCAAATCAGCCATGAGCGCATTCTCAACATGCTTAAACACGGCTGCTACCTCCGGCAGGGCGGCTACAGCAACTGAAAGGGAAGGCTGCAGCTGAGAGGGCAACAGCAACAACCGCGACGGGGATAGAAAATGGCGAGAACAACACAGCAGTTGTCAATTCCTCTGCGGTCGCCATAGCCCTGATGGCGTATGCCCAGTCCCATCTCAAGGCCGCCCACACCCATCTCGTGTCGGTCGCTACACAAATCACATCTGCCTTCTCTGACACCAGTCGACAAACCACGTCCGTTTATTTGATAATCGTTGAGTGTGCTCGAGCAGGCGTTCGTTTGACGACGGCCTCCCTAGCCAAGATTGTGGCCATCCATGCCTGGATCAAGGCCGCCCACTCCCGGCTCATGGTGGCCTTATCCAAAGAGATGTTGGACGAAGTGTACGATATGCTGGAGTATGTGGTGATGGATCCAAAGGATCTCCTTTCCCCGGAGGTCATCGTGCAGGAGCTGGTCATCAAGGAGGCTGTGGAGACTGACAAATGCCAATAGGAATATTAGTCTTTGTCTAGAGCCATGTTGTTTTGTTAGAGTAATGTTTAGGTCAACTAACTAATGTTTATTAGTTGCTCGATTAAGTAAGTGCGGGCAGTGCTGTAGGTTATTTTCTATAGTACTCAAATTTGCAAGTGTTATTAAATTAAGTAATAGGGTCGATGACCAATGTAACGAGGGAAATTTGGACCAAAATTTTCCATCGTATCCCCATTTTCTCTTCCAAATGGACATGAAATGCAAGTATCGTGTGCAATGTAATATCCAATATATTACGTCGAAAAATTGGAGACCAAAGTTTCCACGTTCAGTCTCACCACACACGGGATAACCTATAGGATACATTTGTGTTGTTGAATATCCCACACAATTATGGTAAAGGTACTGCGTCTGATGTGACTATGCGCACTACCTTTTCGCTGCAACGAACGAAATTTTGGGCTGCCGTGCAAATATCTACCTCCCCCGCCCCTCGTACCAACTAAAAGCCACATTTCCCCCTCCTTACCCCTTCATTTCCTAAGTTCAAACCATCACTACTTGTGTGCAGCACTGCCTCCTCGTCGGCGATGCTCCTTCCTGTTGCTCAGCCTCATCCATCTAGTCATAGTCAGGTAATCCACACCTTCCCCATACCCTCCTCCACCCCTCCTCCTCCATTCCACATGCCCCGACCGACGGTGTGACACATTCCACAAAAATCACCGGCCCACCCCCCAATAATCGCCACCGGAAGGCATGGTATATGAAGTATAGCCAAGATCTCAAGGAGCACCTGGCAGCGGAGAAGTAAATCGCGACCACATGCGTGGATTAGGCCACGATTGCTTCCATGCGTGCTGACCCCCAGATCTTGGAATAACACCTAGACGTCAAGGCCACCGTCGATTCCTCACGCACGGACGTTGCCATGTAGTTGGCTGCTTTGAACAACAACTCGTTGTGTTTTCTCAAGGGCTCTGCTATTGCCTTCAACGACGACTAAGAGTTGTTTTCTCTGTGTGCCCGTAGTTTTCTAAACTCCATAGCCGGCTGGTTGGTGCCCGGACAGGCCGAGGAAACTCACCACTATGAGGAGGGAACCAACGATGTGGAGGCCTCGCCCTCGTCCAAGCCCATCGTTATCAATATCGCCAACGACAAGGAATATCTTGTTTTTTAATCTTAATTATTAATGACATGTGTTCATCTAGCTATGCATGTTACGCATGTTTGTTTTACCTGTTACATGTACTGCTCCTGGCTTTCCTTAAGAAACTCTATTGAAATAGGCAATGTAATGCTACTATGCAATCTAACCTTCTACCATGTTCTATTGTGCAATGTAATGTTGAGTTAACTGTTTGGCTCAGTTGTTTCCGTGATCACCTGCAATGTGATGTTTGATTATTCTTGGTACCATTTTGTTTTGTTATGCATGTGAAACATACAATTGCTATATTTCATAGTTCTTAGGATGCTTGGCTTTTCCATGTGGCTTGAATTGATATGTTGGGTCTTCAATGCGTTTAACTTTCATTAACATATTTTACTGATAGGATGCCAAATCTCACCTAAAACCTGATCAATATCTATTCTTAAATATGTTACATGGGGAACAATGTGAGACACTAAGGTTTAACATCGAGGTTTGCACTTTCATGATCCTTTGTCTAATAGCACATTATTGTGCAATTGTAGGAACCATTCTAATATTTAGGTTTCAAACAATAATTTGGTCTTGCACATGTAGGTCCTGTCGTAAGAGGTTTACACCCACTGTTCGACCCATTTTGCATGTGGGGAAATGATGTGTTCATGTGGTCTTGCATGAATATAAGTCAAATAAAGAAACTCAAAAAGATTGTTAAGATAAATAAACTTGCGACAAAAAACATCAAGTTGTTTGTCTGCACAATGAAGAAGACATAAGTGAACTATGAGATGATACTATCTCTTTTACATGTCTTTTATCACTTTGTGACATTTCAATTTTTCGAAACAAAATTAATGCATATCTTTATTTACAATCCTTTCCAAAGAAGTTCATCAATGAGTACGTCTCAAACCACCTGTATGGTCAAGAGGCGAGGAAGGCATTCATACAGCACCCGTGGTATAATCTTGAAATAATCCTCAAGAGGATGAAGGGTGGGCGGGCAACAATCCACCGGCATTGGCATAAAAATTGCAAGAACCTTTGACATCAGCGAAGGCTCAATATTTTCCTTCCGCTTCAACAAATTTCTAGACGAGATTCATCTGTCTATTTACCGTATGTGATGCTATTTTCGACAGGCGTTAGATGTGTCATGTGAAACTCAGTCATGTTGTGTAATTGGGTAGCTAGGTAGTACATGCCTATATGATCTTGTACACTGATGTATTTTAATTATGAAATCTTGGTTGCCATAATATGAAATGAAATATATTGTGTGCTTGATATGAAGTGTCAATTTGTTTACTAGCTGCATTATAAATAATTGAGAAATTAGCCTGATTTTTGGTGTTTAATATTGTACACGGTTTGTCATAGAACGCCATTAGCGATGACCTCAACAAACCCACATGGTTTCTGGAAAAATTGGTTTGTTGGTTCTGTGAACAATCACACATGACTTCCGGGCACAAACTGGGTTGAGTTAGAACACCCACTCATAAACATTTTCACATAAAACGTGTGTGAGATGGACAACCCTATGCCAAATAGTTTCTTCTAGGCACCGTGCGTGACGGCCACCCGTAAAGCAGACGATGTTATGTAGAAAATTGTGTGTGATGTACAATACGAACGAAAACATACGTTTGGGATTCACTATGTGGGATGCTAAGCACATCTCACACGATTTCTCCAAAATTCTTGTTTGTGATGGCCTTCCAATCACAAATTATCACGTGTGACCGGGAGCAGGCATCGCGAACGGGTTTTCCGTGTCGTATGGGATAGGCCCCCCTATCGCCCACACATGCAAGACGACGGTTTGAGACTACGTCACAGTAAGGGGTTAAAAACCGTTTATATATTAGGTGCCTACACTAGTGGATCCTCCTATTGGCTCGACAACCTTGGTTCTCACTGAGGGAAATACTTATCTACATTGTGTTGCATCATCCCCTCCGCTTCGTGGAAAAACCCAACGCAGATCAAAAGTATCAGGAAGGGTTTCTAGCGTCGTTGCTGGGGATTATCATCAAATTACTATCAAGTACCTTCGCACGAATTATCATTCACTTATTATACTTTTTATTTTTTGTTATATTTTTCTTCCTGTAATATAAAATACAAAAATATTTCTCTTTACTACTTTACTAGTTTCATCTGCTTGAAGTTGCTATCATGTCTAAGTTTAAAGCTAGTGACACTTAAGCATGTAGTGCGAAAGCCTTAGAACATTGAACTTCACATCTCAGTGATAATGCTGAAAGAAATTTTGCTGAAGTTGCTAAGGAAAAACATTATAATCTTCCATATGATGATCCTTATAAAGAAGAGCCTATTATGCAAACAATGAAATTTTGTATACGTAGTGGTAATCTTACTGTAAAGAGTTTGATTCAAGACTTTTTCAATTGTGATATCTCATTACCTTGATAGGAAGATCTATTCTTGCTAGAATTACTAGTGATATGGATGCCATATATTTTCTCATATTTGAATTGGAAAAAAATTGCTCATATGCATCCCTCCATACAATGGTTGTTCCTATAATTCTCTAATATTGGGGATGCTCCTACTAAACATTTTTAATCATATTATGCAGCAGTCAAGAGAAATATTTTCTAATTATAGGGTCAATGGGTAGTTCCCACTGATAGAAGGAATCCATCATGATATGGAAGAAATAAGGAAATTAAGATCAACGGATGTTGCTTATAATTAAAACCATAGATAGATGATTCCACATACAATGATTATTCCTTAGTTGATAAAATTTCCGCATACAACGATCAACTTAGTATTCCAAATCTATGCAATGAAGAGGTTACTATTAAGCTTGATATATAATTAAGGATGTATCTTTACTGAAACCTACGCAATGAAGGGTTATGAGCTTGATATATAATTAAGGATGTATCTTTACCGAAACCTACGCAATGAAGAGTTTACTATTACTTATGAGAAGCCTAAGGAGGAGCCTCCTCCTCCTCCAGAGATAGATCTCATAGACCCTTATGTTGTGAAGTTTAGTCTCTTCAATTACTTCCGCTTAACTATTAGAAAACTTTCTTATGCTATAAGAGAGTATTATTTTTCAAGATGGATGTTCCTCATGACTATTACAACACTTGAAACTATGCATTATGCCTAGCTAGGGGCGTAAAATAATAGCGCTTGTTGGGAGGCAACCCGATAGTTATATTATTTTTCTTGTTTACCTCATGTTTGTGTGTTATAACCTGATTATTTCTACTATAATGGTTATGTTTTTATTTTTAAATTAGTGTTTGTGCCAAGTAAAGTCTTTGGGATGACTTGAATGAAAAGTAGAATTGATACGGTGCAGAATTCCACTAATTTTATTGGAACATATTTTTCATCTGATTTTTTATAGATTATTTATATAAAAATTTCTCAGGTTGTACTCAATTTTCAGAATATTTGCAGTTAGGTATGTATGGTGTATTGGCTGATCACTACACACTGTTTTGTTTTAGACATATTCTGTTTTTGCTTGCATAGTTTGCTTGTTTTGATGATGCTATGGATTGTATCAAGAGGTATGAGCCATGGAGAAGTCATAATACAATAACTTATGCAATAATAAAATATGAATCAATTTATAACAGTAGCTAATGTTTATTGTTTGCCTATCCTACTAATGCATCTCATGAGTTTTTTGTTGAGTTTTTGGTGCTAAAGTTTTCAAGATTTGGCTGTTATCATGATGGATGAAGTAATAAGGAGAGGCAACAACCTAAGAATGGGGATTACAAAGGTACTCCAAGTGAAATTCTAGGAAGACTCAAGCGTCTATTCTTGGGTTGCCCCGGAAGGCATCCCCTCTTTCGTCTCAATCCATCGGTACGCCAGTTGGAGCTATATTTTTACTCATCACATGATATGAGTTTTGTTTGGAGTGTTGTTTGATTTAGTTTGATTTTTTTAGTTTTCCACAATCATTTTTTCTATAAAAACCCACTTGAGAGAGATACATGTTCACCATAATTTATTAGAATACTCTTTGTGCTTCACTTATATCTTTTGAGCTAAGTACTTGCTCTAGTACTTCACTTATATCTTTTAGAGCACTATGGCATATAGATTTTATAAAAATAATTGTACTCACGTTCTTCACTTAAATTTGTTTGAGAGTTAACAAATAGTTATGGTAATTTACACTTGTTATAAGACTAGTCCAAAACCTTCATGTAGCACTTAAAAGAGAAATTGTGAGCTAATGATATTGATGTGGTACTATGAAAGGGTGTGAGTGCATGGTTGTTGGTTAGTAAAAATATCATGTAGGGCTCCCGACCCTAAGACATAATAATCTAGCATGTATCTCATTACATCACTTTGCGTCCTCACGCACAGTTATATCCACGACTGCCACCTTACATGGGCTAGGACCGTTTGCGTCTTTTGGCTCACGTATGTGAATATGTTGCTAGCATAGAAATGTCAAAGAACCCGTTTGACATGACTAGTTGTAGAACCCAAGTGGCACATCCATACAAGAACATGCATACGTAACCCAACAATGCAGGTGATGGTCATCAGTGTGTGCAGATGAGTCATAGAAAGCTACACGGACTCCATTAGGCGGTGATACATTGCTCTCATCAACTACGCATAGACGAGTCATAGAAGGCTACATGGACTCCATTACACTGCGAGACATTTCACCGTAGAGACAAACTCAATGGCAAAGAAGGATACACGTCGGTCAATCAATGTGTCCGGAGCAGTAGCAAGCTACCAAGGCTCAGTGGAAGCACAAAGAGGCATTTTCCTGTAATGAATGCTACCATAGGCACACAACTGGGTGTCGAATCCCACACATACCAATGCATTTCAAACATACACACAATATGCACGATATGGGTAGATACAACATGGCATCACAATAAAAGTCTACAACATAGCCTTTATTTAGAAGGATCTGAAGAGCCAACATAGTACAATGTTACAAGTAGAGGGGGTGACATAACTCAACATTTAGAGCATACAAACAACAAGCGAAAGTTACATGTCTGGGTACAGACATCTACTAAAAGCTACTGGAAGAGCCTGAAAAGCTACAATGACCCTAGCAAAGGAGCCACACTGTTGTCTAGGTTCCCAAGGTATTCCATCGATGTTAACACGAAGAGGAAAGTGTAAAATGAAGAACGTCTATCTAAGGAAAAATGTAAATAACCAATAGTGAGTACGAAAGTACTCAGCAAGTCTTGCATCCGAACTATCTACTTATGCATCAGGAATCAATGAACGTGATTGTGGGGTTTACTACAGAATGCCAGCTTGACCTTTGGCTAATCTAGATCATGACAAAGTATCCAATGTCTCATTCCTCTCTCGTCTCCCTATGAGAGAGTGTACATGACTCAACATATCCACCACATCAATACACCACTATGTATCCTATCCCGTCTTCCTACGAGAAGGTCGTCCATAGCACTCACACTTACTAGAGAATTATAGAGTATCCATGGATGCGGCTATTCGAATAGATAGATTACCCTACAGGGGTGTACTTCATCACACATGCTCCCGCCACTTATCGCCATGTGCACGTAAAAAAGGCACCTTAGCAACCTTCAAGCGTTAGCCTAGCGAGGGAGTCGGCCACATACGTTAACTTACAACGAACTAGCCAAGGCAGCCGCCTAACTGAGTTGGTTACCACGATCGAGAATCCGGCTGTGTTTACGATTCGGACTAACAAGATGTGTGTAGGGCCCCAAGTGGGTCCCGGTTGGGCCGTTCATTCACTTCGTAGGCCCGGACACATCCTATCAACATGTTGAGCTAGTGCGACTCCTGGGTACAGAACATGGTAGGTTAATAGGCCGAGAGAGCTCGAATTACCAGAGCCCAATGTACGGTAGTAGCTAGTCTTGGAAGACAAATATGGAACTCAGTTCCTATGAGCGGTCTCAACGAATATGGAACACAAATATGGAACACAAATATGGAACCCACCATGTACTCCTACATGGCCTCTCATTGCTACCTTTACCAAAGCAGGTTCAACAGTTGACTCTCATCATCTGCACACATCCATTTCACTCCAGTTCATCACCCAGGTGAATCATACATCACACAACTCTAAGCATAGCAAGCATAACAGGATTATGGCACAACATGACCCAAGCATCTACCAGGTATGCTAGGTTGCTTGGTTTAGCTATTTACTGTGACAATGACATGTCATGCAAAGGAGTGGGTTCAGCTACCAGAAAACAAGTAATAGTTGAATCATTAGTCCTAATGCATTGAAATGAGAGCAAGATCGAGAGAGTGGGATTGTACAGAAATTCTCAAGGGGGTTTGCTTACCTAAAGATCGGAAGAACTGAGATGTTCTTCGATGTCATTGATAACTACATCTCGCAAGTCTATCGACAAGATCAAACAAGGTACAAATTAAGCAAGGCAAATGCTTCATGATGATGCATGAGTATGACATGTTAACATGTTGCTAGTTTAAGGTAAAAACTCCAGCCACAATTAAATGAAGTCCATTTGATCAATATAGATTAAATTCAAACTACACATTAGGCATTTCATTTGCCATTTATTTGAATTGTCATATCGAGCAACTTTAGGTTGTTAAAACATGCATGAGAATGGTACCATCAGATACCTTGAATTTTTCTGATAATTTTTCATATATAAATTATTTCATTTGGTGCTAGGGTGCAATTTCTATGAACTTTTGAAGTTTATACTAATTTCTGGAATTAAATAAACCCAGAAACGGATTATCGCGTCAGCACTACGTCATGCCTAGTTAGTAGGTTAGCAGCGTCGGTCCCAGGACAGAGCTGACCAGTGGGGTCCACTGGTCAATGACCTAGGGTCTAATCCCGCACTGCCCGGGGGTTTGACCCTCTTTGGGGCACATCAGCGCATAAGAGGCTCAACTAATGGCGTTGCCATGTCCGTGATCACTAGAGTTGGCCGGCGGCGACCAAATTTGCGGCAGAGGTTGCTTCATCCTAAGAATGGTGTGACCACTGAACCTTGAGAAACTTGATGTTGCGACGTCGTGTGTTGCGCTTGGCTTCATCGAGAATACGAACATGGTATTCTTGATACGAGGGGTCATCTTGAAGATCAAGAGTTTCGTGGTCTACTTTGTGGACAGGATCCTTGAAGAAACACCTAAGTTGAGAAACGTGGAACACATCATGAACTTTGGAAATTTGTGGAGGTAGTTACAATTGGTAGTCAACCTCTCCTCGTTTAACAAGAATGTGAAAAGGACCAATGTAATGAGGAGCCAATTTGCCTTTGAGACCGAGGCGATGGGTACCCATCGGAGGTGAAACCCAAACATAAGCCTTCTCCTCAACTTCATAACTTACTTCCTTATGACGATGGTCATATTGGCTCTTTTAAGGAGGTTGGGCAGTTTTCAAATTTTCATGAATGACACGAACTTGCTCTTTTGCGTACTGGATCATATCTCATCCAAAGAATTGTCTTTCACTGGTTTCTTACCAGTTTAATGGAGTTCGACATCTTCATCCATACAAAACTTCGAAAGGAGCTTTGCCCAGACTAGACTAGAAGCTAAGAAAAATCGGTGAACGAAAGACATTTCTCCCAATCCATTCTGAATGAGATAACACAGGCTTTGAGCATATCTTTGAGAATTTGATTAACTCTTTCTTCTTGGCCACTTGACTGAGGATGATAAGCGGTGCTAAAGGAGAGATGGGTTCCCATAGCATTCTGGAAACTTTCCAAAAATTGGGAGGTGAAAAGACTTCCATGGTCTGAATTGATCTCTAGAGGAACACCATGAAGAGAAACTACTCGAGAAATATACATGTCTGCTAACTGACTAGCAGTTATACTTTCTCGAACTGGAAGGAAATGAGAAACTTTTGAAAGGCGGTTGATGACCACAAAGATGGCATCATTCCCTTTCTTAGTCTTTGGAAAGAGGGTGTTGAAATCGATGTCGACCTTGTCTCATATCCACTCGGGAATTGCCAAGGGCTAAGGAGTGTCAGCATGCCTTTGATGCTCTGCCTTAACGCAACAACAAACATCATAGTTAGTGATGAACTGAGCGATTTCTCTCTTAATTGGGATCCACCAAAACCTCTGGCATATGTCCTGATACATTTTGGTACTGCCATGATGAATCATGAGAGGAGATTCATGAGCTTCTTTAAGGATCAGTTCTCAAAGTTGTTTATTCTTGGGAACCACCAAGCGGTTATCAAAGAATAGAACACCTTGATCATCTACCAAGAAGGAACGAGCAACTCCCTTGACGATGTTGTTCTTGATCCGGTAAATTCCCCTATCTTGCTTCCGGGTAGCAATGATCTGATCCCAAAGAGTCAGTTTTGCCAACAAGGTAGAAAGGAATCCTCAAGGAACAATGAGAAGATTCAACTTGAGAAATTTCTCGTGGAAAAGTGGTTAACTTTGTAGCAACATGAGCTTGTTACAATAGGATTTATGACTTAATGCATTAGCCATGACATTGGCCTTGCCTGGGGTGTAAGGTATTCCTAAGTCGTAGTTCGTAGTCAACTCAACCCACTGTCTTTTCCTGAGATTAAAATCCGGTTGGGTGAATGTATATTAGAGACTCAGGTGATCAGTGTATATTTTGCAATGATTACCTTGAAGGTAATATCGCCAAGTGACAAGTGCATGAACTACAGCGGCAAGTTCCAGATAATGTGTTGGATAATTCTCCGCATGTCGACGCAATTGTTGAGAGGCGTAGGCAATCACATGATGTTTGTCGCGAAGCATCACAGTTGATAAAAAAGTCCTTTTTTAAATCCGGGGGTACAAGTATCGGGGCAGTTGTCAGTCGTCTTTTCTACTCCTAGAAACTTTCCTCACACATTGGAGTCCACTCGAACTTCTTATCTTTATTTAGGAGTTAAGTTAGAGGTTTGGTAACTTTGGACAAGTTCTCAACATAGCGGTTACACAGTCTTGCTAAGCCAAGGAAACTCCTAGCTTGCTTCACCGATTCAGGTTGAGTCCAGTGAAGGACAGCTTGAAATCTCTTGGGATTGAAAACAATAAAGTTCGTAGAGATTACGTGACCAAGATAGGTGACTTCTGGCCACCAGAATTCTCACTTACAGAATTGGCGTAAAGGTGGTGCTCTCAAAGTTTCGTCAATACCAGCCTAAGATTCTTAGCATGTTGTTCTTCGTGCTTGGAGGAAATCAGAATATCATCAAGGTAAACCACGACAAATTTACCAAGTACTCCCTAAAGATCGAATTCATTAAGCAGGAGAAGGTGGCTAGGGCATTGGTCAGACCAAAGGACATGATGTTGTACTCGTATTGGCCATAACGAGTGACAAATTCCTTCTTAGGAATCTTCCCATTCCTGATTTTGATTTGATGATAACCTAATCTCAAATCCATCTTGGAAAAGACTATGGATCCAGTGAGTTGATCATACAGATTGTTGATCCAGGGGAGCGGATATTTGTTGCCTATCGTGACCAGATTAACCGGTCGATAATCGACGACCATCCGGTTCGTACCATCCTTGTTCTTGACGAAGAGGACATGAAAAGCCCATGGAGAACAACTCGGACAAATGAAACCTTTCTTCAAAGATTCATCTAGTTGGATCATAAGCTCAACTAGATCTTGAGGAGACATCTTATGGGGTCTTCTAGCAATTGGAGCGGTTCCTACAATAAGGTCTATGACAAAATCTGCTTCTATGTCAGGTGGAACACCTGACAATTCTTCTGGAAAGACATCCGGAAAGTCACGGACTGCCGGGATGTTCTCAAGGTTTGGAATAGGATTGACATTGAGGGAACAAATCATGCCCACTGGAATATGGTTTGGACATTGACTATCTGGCCAGAAGGATCAATAAGCTGAAAAGACCTGGTGAAACAACCAATTTTGGCATGATGAACTATCATCCAGTCCATCCCCAGAATGACATTTATGTCCGAAGACTTGAGAGCTATTAAGGAAGCAAGGAATACCAAACCACGAACTATGATTTGATTTCCATGGCTCATTCTAGCAGTTTGCCATCTCGAACCTGGAGTTTGAACTTCCAAAGGAGTAGGCATAATATCAAAGGACATATCATGCAAGATGTCATACCTCTCTAAAATGAACTGAAGCTGGACGAGAATTTACAAGAAGCGTCTTGAGCACGACGACAACATCATTTTGAGTTTTTTCTGCACTTACCTGGTGCACATATCCATGAGTATATACCACTAACGTGTAATTAAACTTCGTTATTTGGGTCTTGCCATGACCGTCAACATTCCTTGAAGAGCATGGAACATTTGCTCACAAAGGGCAATTCTTTGATTAGTGTCTAGGCTGACTGCACTTGACGCATGCGCCATGAATGGTACGTGGATCTGGGTTGATCATTCGGTTGATGAGGTTCTTTTGCGGAAAACATGGCATCGGTAGGCGAGGAGCCACATAGGATGGACTCGATTCATATCCCGATGGAAGAGTGGTGTTAGGAATCCATATTATACGCCTTTGATATATAGAGACTAAGGGATGACCCAAAATCACAGTTGCGATTGCGAGATTCCTCATAGGTCATCCTAACAGTTTCTGCTTGGATGGCTTTGTTCACAAGAACCTGGAAGGTAGCAAACTCATACAAATTGAGGTCACGATGTAGCTCCGGGTCGAGACCTTTCCTGAACCTTGCTTGCTTCTTGGCATTTATGGATACTTCTTTTGGTACATAACTTGCAACGCGTCCAAATTCACGGCTATAGACATCGACATCCATGTTGCCATGGGTCAGGTTGCAAAATTCCTCTTGCTTATGATCTATCAAGGCATGCAGATTATGATGCTCATGAAAGGCCTCGCATAATACCTCCCATTAAGTAACTTGGCCGACAGGTTGCATGGCCTCAAAGTTCTCCCACTATAGGCTTGCAGAACCTTCAAGGTGATATGTGGCACAGGTAAGCTTGTCTCCTTCAGCCACATTTGCATAATGGAGCTTATTGCTGAAGCTACAGAGCCAATCATCTACGTCTAGTGGCTCAATGGAGTGCTGGAAGGTGTGCGGTTGCAATTTGATGAAGTCTCTGATGGATACTAGCTCATTGCGCAGATGGGCTGTATTCTGCTCGATGTGCTCCAACAGACAGTTGGTAGCACGCTTCTTCCTCTCAATTTCTAGCATAACCTGTGCCAACGAAGAACGGTCAGGAGGATCTTCTTCATCCCCACCACCGCCATGGTTCTGACTACGACCAGTAGATATCCGATTAACTGGCAACATCTTGAAGGAAACAACCAGGGCTGAGAATCAAGGAAGAGCATCGAAACATACCTAAACCTAGAATAACTCGGGTAGCATAAGGGTTGTACGGGCATGAAATATGAGGCAACTTGCACAAGATTTGGGCAGCATAACAACTCAACATCATGGGTTCAAGGCAAAACGAGAACATAGGCATCACTTGTCAAGACTCTAATGGAAGCAAGACTTGACACAAACAACCATTCTATAAGTCTGTGGGTCCCATAACTCGTCATCCTAGCAAATACGTAATAAGCCTAGTTCTTAATCCCCATAGAAAGTAAGAGGGTGACTCAGAATAGAGTGACACGAGGAAAGGAATAAAAAGAGCCTTACGTTCCCTTCCACAATCAATTCCCTTATATAACTAAAGCATTACTAGACTCAACACCGACCAGTTTGGCTTGGTAATCCTACAGACAGTTTGGCTCTAATACCAATGTTGTTGGGCCCCCGATTCTAAGCCATAAGAATCTAGCATGTTACATATTACATAACTTTGCAGACTCATGCACAGTTATCTCCATGGCTGCCAACTTACCAGCGTAGGGATCGTTTGTGTCTTTTGGCTCACATATGTGAATATGTTGCTAGCATTCAAATGTTAGAGAACCCGAGTCGACATGACTAGTCATAGAACCCAAGTGGCACATCCCCACAGGAACAAATGTACGTAACCCAGCAATGCAGGTGTCGGTCATCAGCGTATGTAGATGAGTCATAGCAGGTTACACGGACTCCATTATGCCGTGAGACATCTCTGTCATCAATTGCGCATACGCAAGTCATAGCAGGCTACATAGACTCAATTACACTGCAAGACATTTGCCCGAAAGGACAAACACAACAGAAAAGAAGGATACACCCCGGTCAATTAATGTGTCCGGAGCACTAGCAAGCTACCAAGAATCAGTGGAAGTACAAAGAGTCATTTTCCTGTAAAGATGGCTACCATAGGCACACAACTAGGTGTCGAACCCCACACATACCAAGGCATTTCAAACATACACACAATATGAACGATATGCGTATATACAACATGGCATCACAATAAAACTCTACAACATAGCATTTATTTAGATTGCTCCAAAGAGCCAACATAGTATAATGCTACAAGTAGAGGGGGTCACATAACCCAACATTCAGAGCATACAAATAACAAGCGGAAGTTACATGTCTGGGTACAGACATATAACTAAAGCAGCTGGAAGAGCTTGAAAAGCTACAATGACCCTACCAAAGGAACGATACTGTTGTGTGGGTTCCCAAGCTATTCCGTCGATGGCAACATCAAGAGCAAAGCGCTCAATGAACGGGATTGTGGAGTTTACTGTAGAATGCCAACTTGACCTTTGGCTAATCTAGACTACATCAACGTCTCCAATGTATCATTCCTCTATCGTCTCCCTGCGAGAGAGCATAGACGAGTCCGCATATCCACCACACCAATAGACCACTATGGATCCTCTTACGTCTTCCTACGAGAAGGCCGTCCATAGCACTCACACTTATCTAGAGGATTTTAGAGTATCCAGTAAAAGGTATGTATGAACAATGCAAGTCTCCAAGTAGTCCATATACACGGACGCGGCTATTCGAATAGATAGATTACCCTGCAGGGGTGTACTTCATCACACATGTTCCCGCCACTTATCTCCATGTGCATGTAGAAAATAGACCTCGGCAACCTTCAAGCGGAAGCCCAACAAGGGAGTCATCCACGAACGTTAACTTAGAACGACTCTAGCCCAAGGCAGTCGCCTAAGTGAGTTGGTTACCACAATCGAGAATCCAGCAGTGTTTCGCGATTCGGACTCAGAAGTTGTGTGCAGGGCCCCAAGCCCGTCCCGGTTGGGCCGTTCATTCACTTCGTAGGCCCGACCACATCCTATAAACGTTTTGACCTAGTGCGACTCCTGGGAAGAGAACATGGTAGGTTAATAGGCCAAGAGAGCTCGATTTATCGGAACCCATTGTGCGATAGTCGCTAGTTTCGGAACACAAACACAGAACTCAGTTCCTATGAGCGGCCTCAGTGAGACAGCCCACCATGTACTCCTATATGGCGTCTCATCGTAAGATTTACCAAAACTGGTTCAACACTTGACTCTCATCATCGGGACACATCCATTTCACTCCGGTTCATCACCCAAATGAATCAGACCTAATACAACTCTAAGAATAACAAGCATAACAGGATTATGGCACAACATGGCGCATGCATCTACCGATATGCTAGGTTGCCTTGTTTATCTATTTACGGTGACAATGACAACTCATGTAAAGGAGTGGGTTCAGCTACCGGAACACAAGTAACACTTGAATCGTTTGTCCTAATGGATTGAAATGAGAGCAAGACCAAGAGAGTGGGATTGTATAGAAATGCTCAAGGGGGTTTACCTGCCTAAAGATCGGAAAAACTCAACTGCGCTTCGATGTCATCGATAACTACGTCTCGTAAGTCTATCGACAAGATCAGACAAGGTACAAATTAAGCAAGGCAAATGCTTCACAATGGTGCATGAGTATGACATGTTAAGATGTTGCTGGTTTAAGCTAAAAATCTAGCCACAATTAAGTGAAGTCCATTTGATCAATATTGATTAAATTCAAACTCCACATAAGGAATTTCATTTGCCATTTATTTGAATTTTCATATCCAACAACATTAGGTTGTTCAAGCTTGCATGAAAATGGTACCATCAAATTCCTTGCATTTCTTATAATTTTTTATTTCTTTTGGATCTAGGGTTCAATTTCTATGGATTTTTGAAGTTTATACTAATTTATAGAATTAAATAAATCCAAAAACAGATTTTTGCATCAACACTACATCATGCGTGTGTCAACAGGTCAAAATCGCCGGTCCCACATCAAACCTGAAAAATGGGGTCCACTGGTTAGTGACCCAGGGACTTATACCAAGCTGAATAGGGTTTGACCCCCATGGGGCCCATTGTAAGTGGCTCACTGGTTCAACTAATGGCATCATTAGCCACTAATGATGTCGCCACGTCAGCGGTCACATGACTTGGCTGGCATCGACCAAATTTCTATCGGAGGTTCACCGGAACTACGATATAGGCGGCGGGAGGATGGAAGCACATCAATGCCTCATGTAGGGGTATTTTTGTGCAGATGGATGGCTCGGGGAGGCGCCTGACGATGCCAATCGGCGGCAAGGTCTTCTGGTGGCTGAAGCTTGAAGACGACATCGAGGATGGCGACGCAGGGACTTGGGGTTGATTGCTCTAGCGGGCTAAGGCGCTGCAGCGATTCCGATGGGCGCTACAGCGAGGCGAGGGCAGCTCAACGGCCTGGCTACGGCAAGGAGCGCTCGCAGCGGCATTCGGGTGTGCATGGGGAACAAGCAGAGGGGAGGAAGAGAGAGCAGCCAGGTGGGAAAGGATGAGCTTAGGGGAGAGTGGGATCTCCACGGCGTCACTATGGCACAAGAGAGGCGAGGGGGAGGTAGCACCATGGCAAGGAGGAGGTGGAGGCCGGTGCATGCGCGGTCGACCCCGGGTATGCCTAATGGTCGAGGGTGGGAGATGACCTCCTCGCTCGTGTGGGGCTCGGGTGCCAGCTGAGCTAGGTAAGCAGCGGGTAGGCCTTTTCCTTTTAATTGTTTTCCTTTCTATTATGACAGTTGGTCTAGTTTGCAAAATATCAAACCATTTTATAAAATTTTCTGAAATTATATGTGGTCCAAATGGAATTATCCCATGACACACAATAAATATGAGAGACATTGGACAAATATTTTATGTATAGGAAATAAATATCCAATGCTAATAGTGGTTCTATTAATTCAAATGTCCAAGATAAAATGTTCCCGTGATTCTAAAATATTGGTGGGCATTTTTAACTCATCCAATAATTTTATTGGAATAACAGGGACATTTTGTTGGTTCACTTTGAAGCAATTTCTATATTGCTTATTTGACAAAAAATTGCATAGTGAGGCTTAATCGCTCATCATTTGATTTTATTTGAAAATTAAAAATTCGGGCTTGAATGCATTATCAAGCAAAGTGAAACTAGGGCTATGACATATCGATTGTTAAAGGGTGTTCATTTTCTATTCATCTAAATATTGGTTATGTCATGGTGATGATGTGTGAGCATTCTTATTCCTCGTTGAAATCCTATTATTGTTTAGGCGCACGATGGTTAACTCCTCCCAACCTTCTCCCCAGGGGCATGCGAGTAGTACTTTGCTCTGAGAGAGATAATAAAACCTTGCAATAAGTATGTGAGTTCTGTTTGAGTAATGTGAATTCATGTATGTATGCACTCTCACCACATCATATATGCTACCCTCTTTGGTACCGTGCATTGCCCATTCTCACCTCGAGGATTGGTGCAACCTTCGCTGGTGCATCCAACCCTCTTGACATGATATGCTCTGTTACACATCAGCCAAATTACATTTGCTTGTAGGATCGAAAGTTGGCCTACAAGGGGTGGGGGTGATTAGACTACTTGACCAAAGAAAAATCTTCTTTTTCCTAATGTTAAGTGTTGGAAGATTTTAGAATCAATAGCAAGTCAGGCACACACTACACATGCATGTCTACGAGTATAGCAGCGGAAAGTAAAGACAAGCATGAGTAGTAAAGGAAGGGTAGGAAGATCAAACGCAATTTGCAGACACGATTATTGTTCCCATGGTTCCGACAGGTGGTGCTATCATACGTCCAGGTTTATGGAGTCTTCAACCCACGGAGGGTAATGGTCGTGAAAGTCCACGGAGGGCGCCACCCACAGAGGGTTCCACGAAGAAGCAACCTTGACTATACCATGATGGCCTGCATCCATGGAGGACTAGCCTAACTCGAAGTAGGTGATATCCTTGCCCTTACAAACTTATTGGTTCACTCCACAACATGAAGTAGGAGGCTCCCAAGCTACACCTAACCATTTTTGGAGGCAACACCCTCCAAAAGTTAATAGGCTCGATAATGTCGTTGAACTCCTTGCTCTTGTGCTTCAAGATGATAGACTCCTCAACACACAATCACACTCTCATAGATTTGGCTATGGTGAAAGAGATTGATTGGGTGGAAAGAAACTTGGGGAGGCCAGAGATCAAGATTCGTATGGTTGGAATGGAATGGCATGGTCTCAACACATGAGTAGGTAGCTGTACTCAGAAAATCAGTTGGTATGAGTGGGGATTTGTTCCGAGTGCTTCTATTATGAGTGAGTGGTGGTGGATGGGTATATATAGGCATCTCCAAAAATCGAACCGTTACACCTAATAAGTCCAACTCGGTGACACCAATGTCTTAATCTCGGTGGTATCGAGTTGCCTAAAAGGTAGCAAGTTTTGAATCTCGGTGAGTCCGATACATAAAACGCAGTTGCACCGATAAGGTGACCAACAGTAAGATTGCCAGAGTCGGCGATGCCGATTCAACAAACTCGGTGGGACCTGTTTTGTGAATTTGCATAACAAAAAGTTGGCAACCCAAACTCGGTGGCACCAAAGCAGAATCGGTTGCACCGAAGTGCTAGGGTTTGGCATGGGTGTGTCTGAGTTTGAGAATCGGTGGCACCGAGTGGAAAGTGTTGGTTGCACTGATTTTGGATATTTGGCTTTGGACAGACTTTTGTGGAAGAGCTTGTGGGTGTATGTGGTGACTATCACTTGCGCACGTATGATCATTTTGTTCACCAAGAGTACCTTACCCCCTTTTGATAGTATTGGCTTTTCCATGGACTCAAAGTGATTTCTCACAAAGTAAAATATAGAGTCATCTTGCTTGAAGCTTTGCCAATCTATTTCCTTGCATCTTGAGGTATTCAACAATCCTTTTGCCAACCCATCATTGAACTTTTCTTGAAACATGCTTAGTGGAAACATTAGTTCAATGACATATATGTTGTTTTTAATTACCAAAACCACCAAGGGAGCAAATGTGCTTTCAATCTCCCCCTTTTTGGTAATTGATGACAACATATATATCACAGCTTTGACATATAATATAATCAATGAATATAATCATTTCTTTGAGAAGTATGTGATAAGCAAGAGCTCCCCCTGAATTTGTGCATTAGTTTTAAATTTGCGTTTGAATGCAAATGCACAATGGATTAGGTACATGGGGCACTTCTTCCATGTCACATACAATTTGGTGGTGTGCGAGAGCAAATAAGAGTTAATATCATAGCACAACACATCAACCAAAGTGAATGATCATCTCATAACCATCAAAATCATAGGAAATAGTATCAACACACATTAAAGCGTGTGATCAAAGACGAACAAAAGTATAACACAAGCAACCAAAAGACCAAATGTTTTCGAAACAACAATAAAAACCAAACGCTCTCTCACTTGAATCCTAAAGATCTATACAACTTCTCCCCCTTTGGCAACAAGTTACCCAAAAGTTCAAAGAGATATAGCTAATTGTCCTTCTCGGGATGATCTCCTCCGATGGTCGATGTAGGAGTCGAGAGAACTGCGTCGGTGAAGACCTCTGCAGATGTCCTGGACGGAGTTGGAGTAGCAACTCGTGGCACTGGAGGAGCTAATGGAGCTGATGCGACAGTAGCTAGTGCAGATGATGAAGGTCTCATCTCTAGAGCTGGTATTGTAGGTGTTTTAGCCTGAGTCCTGAACTGGGCAGTCATCCTAACAGGTGCACAATCCTCATCATCATCAGAATCAGACACTAAAGTGGTGCAATGGATAGGAGATTCATCTACTTCCTTCTTGAGCTTGTTCACGGTCTTGGTCAGCCCATCCACCTTGTCATTGAGGGTCTTGATCCTAGACTCAAAGATCCTCACAAGACTATTCTGGTTGTCCAGTATGCCTTTGATGTCCTTCTTTATGTCCATGACTGTAGAGATCAAGATCCATCTGCTCATTCCTGGACCTAGGGACGGGAGCACTAGTGGGTCTAGCTTCCTCTGCCTCTGCTTGTGTCTCAGCTATAGCTGATGTGGGATGGTTTGGGTCCATCACCACAACGTTGTCCTCGAAGCCTGGCTATAGGGGCAAGTGGGGTCTGTCCAGAGCAAAGATATGATTTTTCAGCTTGGAGTTGATGAGCATCTGAATGTAGGGTGCATAGCAGCATCAGCGCTTCTGATCCGCAGCAACCCTCTTCACAGTCTCCACTATCAGATCCATCACTTAGATCATCTTCTCGTCACCTGACTTGGGCATTAAAGTATGCCTTAGAATAGTGTTGATGGTGTGGAGACCTGCCTGGAGGTTATAAATAGATCCTAGCTTGTGGGACTGAAGCTGTGCAGCAGGAATGGCATTGTACATGTCCTTCATGGCATTGAGGCTTGCCTTGGACTCTGACTACACGTAGATATCTCAATCCTGTGCCTCTGGGACTCCTAAGATGGCAGCCATTCATCGACGGATGACTCATATCGTGCTCTTTCTGTCATGCACACAATCCTACCGTCTCCATAGAAGTGAGAAGTGGAGAAGAATTGCATGATCATCTCATCGTTCCATGTAGTGAATTCTTTGCCAACAAACTTCTCTAGGCCAATGCAGTGGAAGTTGTCTTGCACACTCGGGAAGTAGTCTTCATTTGCCTTGATGTACTTCCAGTTCACATATCTCATGTCACTCACAACTGGAAGATGAGGTCAAGCAACACATTCTCATAGAACTCCTATTTCTCCTTGGTGTAGAACCTGTAGTCCACAATTGTCTTCTTCCTCTAAGAGTAAGGATCAATGGCTCTCCACTCTCTCAATCATGCATCCTTCTTCTTCTTCATATCCTCTTCTAAAGGATGTCTGGCATTGTGCACTGGAAGATGAGGTTTGAGCTTCAGCAATGCACACATAGCATCCTCATCAGCTTATCTGAAGGTGGATCCCTTGTTCTTATTAGAAACTGGGATGTCTTTGGTAGTCCTCTTGGACTTTTCAGCAACAAGCTTCTTGGGGGCAGACTTGGTGCTCTTGGAGGGACCTTGCTTTGGCATCGCATCTACCAAAAGCTTCTTCAGCTTGTTCTTGGGAGGGGCCTTGACAACTTGCTCTTCCTCCTCCTCCTCCTCCCCTCCTCCTCAGCAGAAGCACTAGCAGCCTCCTTTGGGTCCTCAAACATTGAGGTAGGCCTGCCAACAACACGGATAATCCTTTTCCTGGCTTTCTTCTCTCCTACCTTGTTAGGCAATGACTTCCTTGGGGGACCAATGGTCATGGTAGCCCTAGCACTCTCAGGTGCTTTCATAGTCTCAAGAGGTGCATATGTCTTTCTAACCACCCTCCTGGAAGAGGTGGCTCCATTTGCTGACTTGGCAGCCTTGTCTTGCTTCTTAGCAAGAAATTCCTCTGGCACAAAGTATGAATCATCCTCATCTGAATTGAGCTTCCTCCTGGTCCTAGTAGCAGCCTTGGGAAACCCATGAGAACTAGGGGTGCCTGGATCTGAAAATGAGCTGGACCCAGAGCTAGTGACTGAACTCATGTCAATGTTCTGCTCTTGCAAATTCTGGCTGTCCTGAGCATCCAACATATCTAACCCTCTGAATAGAGTATAGGAGAGTGTAATAGGATAAGTCATCACAAAATGCAGCTGGTTTTTGAAAATTTGAAAAAAAGAATATCAAGGTTTGCATTCTATCAGATGAAAATCGGTACAGCCGAAGCAAAATTTTCGGTGCTACCGGGACTGACTATCTGTTTAATAGAAACTTGGCAGTCTTTTCAGTGAGACCAAAAAAGAGTACTCGGTTTTACCGAGATCGTTCTCAGTAACACATAGGGCAAATTGGTGAAACTAATTTGTTTGCATCGGCTCCATCGAGGTTCATCAGGTGGACGAGAAACCCTAGAAAATCTCATGTTTGCTAACTATGGGAATTCTTTCGTGGATAGATCAATCTCCAAAAGTGGATTATGGATGGAAAAGTCCTAATGCGCAAGATTCAGAGGTTGGAGCGCATGAGGGGCTGAAATTGTACCCTATCTTGGTGATGACATCGCTACGACGGTGACGGGGGTGGAGATTTCGTCGACGGCGTGGACATCCAATGGCGGAGGCGCTCGAGAAGACGATGGGAATGAACACGGGCCTCCAATTGGCAGCGTAGGGTTCTGAGGGGGCGACGGTTTGAAGATTAATTTCAAAGGTCGGGTCCACCTCGTTATATATCCACGGCTGTCGGTGAAACTGATTCTAAATTTTGAGTGTTACTGAGTTTCTCAACTCTCAGCTAATAGGGAAACTCAGTGTAACCGAGAATATGGAATTGGTAGTACCGATATAGAAAACCAGATCAACCCTAGGCATTCGGTGTGACCGATATTTTTGAATTGGTTCCATCAAGATGCACTTGGGAGGTTTAAATAGCCAGTCCTTTGTCGATACGGAACTCCGAGTGCTCCTCACACAGAGAGATCGAAAAGTACTTCTTCAAATTTTGAGATGCAA
Organism: Hordeum marinum; assembly: GCA_022496015.1. Classification (NCBI taxonomy): domain Eukaryota; kingdom Viridiplantae; phylum Streptophyta; class Magnoliopsida; order Poales; family Poaceae; genus Hordeum; species Hordeum marinum. Next base: position 203,729,436 of record CM039675.1, on the reverse strand, counting down.
CATGAATAGAACATGAGGTGAAAGCATAGTTAGCGGGAGGATTGGTCCTAGGCATTCTTGTGCATCCAATTGGCAAATGAAAATCAAAAGCCAAATAGCAACAATTGGATGTCCTCAAATGAGTAAATAAATGCACACCAACATGCTCACACAATAAGATGTCAAATGAAAACATGGCAAACATGCAGAAACACACTAGCATCTATCAAGCACTTTGGCGATGACGGACTCATCTATATATGAGTATATTGCGTTAGGAGCCAAGTAAGAATACTTGATCATAGGTTATACTCATCGTTCAAGCACAAGTGGGACACTTTTACATAAAGCATTTAATGTTTTCACATACTATGAGATGCTTTGACTCTCGTCTTGGAGTAAAGCTCCCCCTTGATGTGACATCCCCCCATAGGAGGGATAAACTAACCTTGGGTTTTGTTGATGAAGACTTCATGTAGGCTAAGTAGTGGTGGATGCTCAAAGTTGATGAAGATCACCATGAGTTGGGAGCATCCTCGTTGTTTCATTACTCTTCTCACCTACATGGGTTAGTCCCAACATATAAGAGACAAATACAAGGATATCTATGGACATGCAGTGCAAAGTATACATGACGATGTCCATTGATTTGTTGATTACCTGTCCCTTTCTTACCTTTGAGGGAATGTGTAACTCCTTGAACTATTGCATGATGTTCATGTTGATTGCAACTAGTTCTTGCCAATCATAAATATGAGTGGATAGGCGGAGTCACCCCTCAAGAATTTCTCTAGTTCTTCTTCTTGGGGACCCACATCAAGTTGATGTGGATCCTTGGTGTTGAAGTAGCACATGTAGAAGTTTATATTGTAGTAGACCTAGGAACCCACTTCACCAAAGCTTGGAATGCATCTTCATATGATTCAATGTCCGCTTGAAGCTTGTTCTTGCCCTTGAGCTTGGCGTCTTGTGGTGGAAGGTCATCTTGAGCTTTTGTTCCCATGGGGAGAGTATTCTCATACTTCTTATTTTGATGAACAAACTTGGGATTGGGGTATTAACCTTCTTCCCATTCGACTCCATTAGTGATGAAGCTGCCAATGCCACGGTTCTTCCGGTATCCTCCATGCTTGCATACAATCTCCTCAAATTGTTTGCACACAGCAAGACTCTTGTAGATACCTTTCTCTATAATCCCTTTTAGAAGTTCATTTTCTTTCTCAAGTGTAACTTGGCTAAGAGAAGAGTTAGTGGGATCAATAGAACTACTAGAAGAAATATCATTGGATTTATCATTTTTAATGCTACTAGTTGAAGAACCTTTCTTGCCTTTGTTACTAGTTTTCTTACTCTTAACTTTTGGCATGAACGTAGACAAGAGAAGTTGTTTGGCTAGATAAGACGAAGTCTTCTTTCGAATATCATCATTGATAGCTTTAAGGAACACATGATCTTGCTATAAATTGAGCTTCTAGAAGAGGAGCTTCTCATTTGTCCTTTCAAGCTCTCTATGATCTTGTAGAGTAGACTCATGAGCTAACTTAAGTGTTTTTAGTTCTTGAGTTTGTCTTTCTATTTCCAACTTATCATCATCACGTGACTTATCTAGACTAGAGTGGTTACTAGAAAGTTCATCTTGACTAACATTACTAGATTTTTCAAATAGAAAGTCATCTTCAATTAACAAGTCATCCTCATCACTATTGAAATCTAGATACTCGGTGTGTGATACCTTGGGGCCTTTATCCAAGAAGAAAAATACACTCCCTTCGTTTGGTGAATCAAATAGGTCGTAGGAGTTAGTTGTTACTAGCGTAAGTTCGGCAACACCTTCATCTTGACTATAGTCGGAGTTGGAGTGGTAGCTTCCCTCTGAGTGGTTGTCGGAATCGGAGCCGAAAACCCATTCGCCAACCTAAGCTTGAAGTCTTCTTCTTGAGTCGCTCTTGGTGTACTTGTCCTTCTTCTTCGAGTCCCTACTTCTCCTTGAGGGTCTTCGTTCATAACGATCATCCCTACTCCTTCTCTCTCTTCGACGTGAGTCGTCTCTTGAGCTTCGTATTCTTGGTGACTCATCTTTCCTTTCATAAGGAGACGTACACTCATTGGAGTAGTGCCCGGGCTTCGCACAATTGTATCATTTTCGGTCACGACTTTACATACGCTTGTCTTCATAAATTGAGTTGGAGCTTCGATATTTGTCTCTATTCTTGTAGAACTTGTTGAATTTCTTGACCATGAGGCTTATCTCCTCATTTGTGACAAGGTTGTTGCTTGAGGTTGCGGGAGCATCAATTGTGGCCTTGTAAGCACCGCTAGACTTGTGGTGAAGCTCCTCCTTGTCCTTGAGTGTCATCTCATGAGCAACAATCCTTCCAATCACTTCCGTTGGCTTGAGATCTTTGTAGTTGGTCATCATTTGGATCAATGTGCATACGATGTCATATCGTTCATCCAAAGCATGAAGTATCTTCTTGATGATGAATTTGTGGTTATTTCTTCGCTTCCTAAGCCGACAATCCCACTGGTGATGAGAGCTAGCCAAGAGTACATCTTAGCGACTCCTTCACCATCCTTCATCTTGAACTTGTCAATCCAACTTTGAAGAACATGGAACTTTGATTCTCTCACAGATTTGGTACCTTCACGCATATCAACCAAAGTATCCCAAATCTCTTTTGCATTCTCTAGATGAATGATTTTTTTGAATTCTTCGGGGCATAGGCAGTTGAAGAGAATGCCACATGCTTGAGCACTTCATTATAACATCTTCAATTCATCCGTAGTCGCTTCGCGATCTGGTTCCCTTCCACCCACAAAGAATTCACCTTGCAATCCAACACGAACAACAACCCAAACGGCAAGGTTGTGGCCTAGAAGATGCATTTTTATTTTGTGCTTCCAACTAGCAAAATTAGTGCCATCAAAGTACATACCTCTATAATGATAAATTCCCTCATTAGATGCCATACTCTCCTAGGTTGTGAAAGCAATGCAATGGAGACCAATGCCCTGATACCACTTGTAGGATCGAAAGTAGGTCTAGAGGAGGTGATTAGACTACTTGACCAAATAAAAATTTATTTTTTCCCAATTTTAAGTGTTGGCAGATTTTAGCATTCATAGCAAGTCAAGCACACCCTAGACTTGCATGTCTACGAGTATAGAAGCGGAAAGTAAAGACAAGCATGATTAGTAAAGGAAGGGTAGGAAGATCAAACACAATTTGGAGACACAATGATTTTTCCCGTGGTTCCGATAGGTGGTGCTATTGTACGTCCATGTTTATGGAGTCTTCAACCTATGGAGGGTAACGGTCGCGAGAGTCCATCGAGGGCTCCAGCCATAAGGGTCCATGAAGTAGCAACCTGGACTATTCCATGATGGCTTACGTCCACGGAGGACTAGCCTAACTTGGGGTATACCTTCATGAAGTAGGCGATCTCCTTTCCATTACAAACTTGTTGGTTCACTCGACAACACGAAGTAGGAGGCTCCCAAGCGACACCTAAGCAATCTAGGAGGCACCACCCTCCAAAAGGTAATAGGCTCAATAATGTCAATGAACTCCTTGCTCTTGTGCTTCCAGATGATAGAATCCTCAACACACAATCAGTCTCTCACAGATTTGGCTATCGTGGAAGAGATTCATTGGGTGGGAAGCAACTTGGGGTTGCTAGTGATCAAGATTCATATGGTTGGAATGGAATGTTATGATCTCAACACATGAGTAGGTGGCTCTATCTCAGTAAATCTGTTGGTATGAGTGGGGATCTGTTTCGAGTGTTTCTCTTACGAGTGAGTGGTGGAGCAGAGTATATATAGGCATCTCCAAAATCCAACCATTACACATGATAAGTCCAACTCGGGGACACCGATGTGTTAATCTCGGTGGTACCGAGGTGCCTAAAAGGTAGCAACTTTTGAATATGAGTGAGACTGATACATAAAACTTAGTTGCGCCGATAAGGAGTCCAATGGTCAGATTGCCAGACCCAGTGACTCTGATTCAACAAACTCGGTGCGACCGGTTTTTTGAATTTGCGTAACAGAAAGTTGGCAACCCAAACTCAGTGGCACCATAGCATAATCGGTTGCACCAAAGGGGTAGGGTTTGGCATGGGTCTGTGTGAATTTGGGAATTGGTGGCACCGAGTGGAAAGTGTTGGTTGCACTGATTTTGGATATTTGTCTTTGGATGGACTTTTGGTGAAGAGCTTGTGAGTGTATGTGGTGACTATCACTACTGCACTTATGAGCATTTTGTTCACCAACAATACCTTACCCCCTTTTGATATTATTGGCTTTCCTATGGACTCAAAGTGATTTCTCACAAAGTAAAATGTAGAGTCCTCTTGCTTGAAGCTTTGCCAATCTATTTCCTTGCATCTTGGGGTATTCCACAATCCTTTTACCAACCCATCATTGAACTTTTCCTGAAGCATGCTTAGTGGAAACATTAGTTGAATGACATATATGTTGTTATTAATTACCAAAACCACCAAGGGAGCAAATGTGCTTTCACTGCCTCAAAACAGCCACCATATCTACCTATCATGGCATTTCCATAGCCATTCCGAGAAATATTTCCATGCAACTTCCATCGTTACATCATATGACTAGTACATTCATTGTCCTATTGCTTTGCATGATCATGTAGCTGATATAGTATTTGTGGCAAAGCCACCGTTCATCATTGTTATACATGTTATGCTAGATCATTGCATATCCCGATACACTGCAAGAGACATTCATATAGAGTCATACTGATTAGTACTTTTTCAAATCGAGTTGTAAGTAAATAAAAGTGTGATGCTATTCATTATTAGGGCACTGTCTTAGTGAGGAAAGGATGATGGAGACAATGATTCCCCCACAAGTCGGGATGAGACTCCAAACAAAAAATAAAACAAAACAAAAGGAGAAAAAGAAAAAAAGAAAAAAGAGAAAGAAAGAAAAAGAAAAAAAGAAAAAAAATGAAAAATAAATAAATGAGAGAAAATAGAGAAGGGACGGTACTACTACCTCTTTTGCCACACTTGTTATTCAAAGTAGCACCATGTTTTTCATATAGAGAGTCTCAAGTTTTGTCACTTTCATATGATAGTGGGGAATTTTCATTATTGAACTTGACTTGTATATTCCGATGACGGGCTTCCTCAAATGTTTGAGGTATTCATGAGCAAGCAGGTTTGATGCACTCCCACTTAGCTTCAGTCTAGCTTTCATACACTTATAGCTTGAGTGCATCCATTGCATGTCAATACCTACACCTTGCATTGATATCTATTGATTATCATCTCCATAGCCTGCTGATACACCTAGTTGATGCGAGACTTGCTTGTCCATTTGTACCCCTTCTAAACCAACCACCTTATTCTATTCTACCTATATGTTATATCCATGGTTCACACTCTTGTATTGCGTTAGTAATAAAAAGTTGAAGCGCGTTAAAAATTATGATCCAATTTTGGTGAAGATGGAGCCATGCCATGCTAATATGAGAAATTGAATGGGGGGTAAACATTCTTTAAGGATCGTGTATTTTGAAACCCGATGATTATGTTACTTATGTTTAATATTACTATGATGAGGTTTATTAATTTATCATTTCTCGGTGATCATACCTCCAATATATTACATGTTAGGTAGCATGCCACATAAAAAATTCTGTTTTATCATTTATCTACTTGACGACGAGCAGGAATTATGCTTGGGGATGATGATGCATATCCAACATATCTATAATTTTTATTTCTCCATGCTATAACATTATCATTCTATCATACTTTTATGGCATTTATTTGATAATTCCTATTATATTTAAGAAGTAACCTATTAACCGAGTGCCAAGTGCCATTTTTATGCATGTTTTTGGCTTTTCAGGTTTACAGTACTAAACGGAGTCCAATTGCCATGATACTTTTTGATGATTTTTCTGGACCAAAAGAAGACTTGGAAGCTTCGGGAGAAGGCCGGGGGCCGCACAAGGACCCCACAACCAAACAGGGCATGCCTAGGGGGTGGTCGCGCACTATTATCTCGTGGCCCCTCCTCCTCTCCTGGCCCCGTACTCTGGCCTATAAATCACTGTATATTAAAAATACCCTAGGGAGCCTGCAGGAACACTTTTTCCGCCACCATGAGTCTATGTTCCGTCGTGTGTGCATCTCGAGCCCTATTCTAGTGCCCTGCTGGAGGGGGATCGATCATGGAGGGCCTCTGCATCATCATTGCTGCTCCCATGGTGATGTGCGAGGATTTCACCATGGACCTACGAGTCTATAGTTAGTAGCTAGATGGATCTCTCTATGTTCTTCAATACAATTTTCATCGCATCTTCGTGATGATCTATTCGATGTAATCACTTTGTGCACTGAGTTTGTTGGGATCCACTGAATTGTGGGTTTATTTTTTCATGAAATTATAATGAGTTTTTTTGGTCCTTATATATATATATATGATTATATGATTGCTACATAATTCTCTCCAATCTATTGATATAGTTTGGCCAACTAGATTGATATTTCTTCAACGGGAGAGGTGCGTTGTAGTGGGTTCAATCTTGCGGTGCTCAATCCCAGTGACAAAAACGGGCATGAAACGTATTTGAATTTCTTACACTAAGGATAAAACAATGGGGTTTATTCATATTAATTGCATTTACTTTGTCTACATTATGTCAATGTTCTCCAAGCATTACTTTGTTTTACTTAATACTGTAGATAAATGATGGAAATCTGTAGATGGGCAGAGTAATAGTAGTAAATGTTGGCAGGAGTCGGTCTACTTTATTATGGAGATGATGCCTATATGTAATGATTATTTCCATTAATATATATTTCATAACTATGTGTTTTTCTATCAATTGCCCAACAATAATTTGTTTACCCACTGTATGGCATCTACATGAGAGATGCCTCTAGGGAAAACTATGGGCCCCGAGTCTATTCACATATATATTTAGAAAAGATTTCAATACCTTGCTGACATTTCTTTAATTTTTACTTATTTTACAATTTAAAATTATCTATTTTCATCTACACTACTCATTTGCTTGCAAGTAACGAGTTCAAGGGGATTGACAAGCATCTTGCCCTCATTGGGTGCAAGTGTTTGCTCTTTTGTGTGTAGGCGCTGAAGATGGGAGTTCTGTGATCCTCCTATTGGTTAGATAACAATGGTTATCACTAAGGGAAATACTTATCTATACTGTGTTGCCTGATGCCCTCCTCTTCGGTAGAAAACCCAACACAAATCACAAGTATCATCGTCACCCACAACAGCCGACTAATCATTATAGTTTCAAGATGAAGGGCAAGGAATACGTGCTTCAACCAATGTCGCCAAGTCAAGTCACCGCAGAAAAGAAAGCTTCACACAATCGTGGATATAAAAGTGAGCGAGCGATCCACCAAAAATAGAGTGAGCGCCCCAAGCAAAATTTGAGTGACTCCACCATGAGGGGCAAGAAAAACCTAGAATTGCTAGCCACCAAAAGAGACTTAAGGAATGTGTGTGAGATCCCATTCAGTTTCCTTGAATTTATACTTGTGTGTAAAGATGAGGCCGTACACACTAATACTTCAAAACATCTTCCTTTGGTTTTGTCTCGCCTATTGCAGGAATTTGACGATGTCTTTCCCGATGAGCTAGCTCCGGGACTACCTCTACTTCGCGGAATCGAACATTGCATCGATCTCATCCCAAGCGCACCTCTACCAAACAAAGCACCTAAACATGTCAACCCCAAGGAAACCAAAGAAATACACCGGTCAGTGTATAAAATCCTCCAAAACAGGTATGTATGCGAGAACCTATGTCCATGTGTGGTTCTGATTATTCTTGTGCGTAATAAAGACCATAGTATGCACATGTGTTGTGATTGTTGTACCATTAATGCTATCACCGTTAGGTATCGCTCTGCAATTCCACGCCTTTATGACATTCTAGATGAACTATGTGATGCCACAAATTTCTCTAAAATTGATCTTATAAGTGGTTCTTATCAAATATGCATGCAAGAAGGCAATGAATGGAAAACGTCTTTTAAAACCAAATTTGGCCTTTATGAATGCTTGGTTATGCCTATGGGTTTATGTCAAGCGCCTAGTACATTTATGCATGTGATGCATTATGTCCTTCGACATCTAATTGGATATTGTTTTATTGTCTGTTTTGATGGTATTCTTGTGTTTAGAAAATCTCGAGAAGAGCATGTGTCACAGGTTAATGTCTGGGATCACTAGAAGAGGCATCTAGAGGGGGGTGAAAAGAATACTTGAAAAAAAATAAAAATCTAACCTTTACCCAAATTAATTGGTAGTTAGAATTTAGCGATTCTTACAAGTCTAGTGCACCCTACACATGTTAGGTAACAAGTACGGAAGCGAAAAGTAAAGACAAGCATATGTAAGAGAGTTGAGATAGGAAGATGAAACGGAAAGTTGAAAAGGAAAATTTTGGCATGGTTCCGATAGGTGTTCCTATCGTACATCCATGTTAATGGAGACTTCAACCCACGGAGGGTAGCGGACACGAGGGTCCACGAAGGGCTCCACCCCCAAGGGGTCCATGGAGAAGCAACCTTCTCTATGCCATCATGGCCTCCGTCCATGGAGGACTAGCCTTACTCGGGTAGATCTTCACGAATTAGGTGATCTCCTTGCCCAACAAACTTCTTGGTTCAACTCCACAACACTAAGTAGGAGGCTCCCAAGCGATACCTAACCAATCTAGGAGGCACCACCCTCCAAAAGGTAATAGATGTGGTAAGTATGATGAACTCCTCGCTCTTGTGCTTCAAACAATAGTCTCCTCAACACTCAATCACTCTCTCACAACTTTCACATGGGTAGAAGATATTGATTGGTTGGAAAGAAAATTGGGGAGGCTAGAAATCATGATTCATATGGTAGGAATGGAATATGTTTATCTCACCACATGATTAGATGTCTCTCTCTTGCAAAAATGGATAGAGCAAGTGTTTGTATGTTCTGAGTGCTTCCTCTGCGAGTGAGAGGTGGTGAAGGGGTATATATAGGCACCTCCAAAAATCCAATCGTTACAAGATTATTTCCCAGGTCGGTGAAACCGAAGAGAAAACTCGGTTGTCCTGACTAGTACAAAATGTGGCAACTTTTGTACTTTTTGTGAGACCATATATAATTCTCGGTGGTACCGATATGGGTGTGCTAGATAGCTTCCAAATCTCGGTAAGACCGATTCTCAAAACTCGATGGTACCATTTCTTCAAGATGGCTAACCAGAAACATGGTCCAAATCTTGGTGAGACCAATTGTCGAAACTCGGTGGTACCAATTCTTGAAAATGGCTAACCAGAAAGTTGGTCCAAATCTTGGTGAGACCAATTCTCAAAACACAGCTGCACCAATTCTTGAAAATAACTAACTAGAAAGTTTGTCACTGGTTTTAGTTGCACCAAATGGAAAGTTGGTGGCACCGAGACCATAGGGTTTTGGCGTAGGTTCTGTCTCAAGGGAAAATCGGTATGGTTGAATGAGAATTGGTTGTGGCACCGATTTTGTACTTTGAGCTATGGATAGATAATTTTTGTGGGAGAATGGGTGAGTATTTTTGGTGGCTAATCTCTAAGCACTTGAGCAACTAGATCATCATTATTCCTCATCCCCTTTCAATAGCATTTGCTTTCCAATGGACTCAAAAGTCACTTCTCACAAAATATAGAATGTAGAATCTTGTAGATTGAATCTTGGATCTTGGCCAATACCCTTTCGTCCCTTCTTCTTCTTGGGAATTCTCCTCACAATCCTTAGCCAGTCCTCTCTGTGGGCTACACCTAAAATAAACTAGGTAGAGCTATTAGTCCAAGAGACAATGTATGTTGTCATGAATTATCAAAACCACCAAGGGAGCATATGTGCTATCAATCTATCCCTTTTTGGTAATTTATGAAAAGATACAATCAAATCTCGAAATTAATATATGAAAAGATATAATGAATACTTTGAGAGACACATGACTAAGATATGCTCCCCCTAAATATGACCAATCTTTTTAAAGGATAGTTTCTTTGGAATGGATGGACACACACATAGTACGAAGGATATGATAGGTCATGTGTATCATGGCTATATGCACTAAATATATGAGAGTGAAGTATCTCCATGGTCAATATTCTCTTTTGCAAACAATATGTTCAATTTTGCAAGAGTACATCTTGACAAAGGATATGATGCATGTACTTACCTTGAAGTTCTTGAACATTGTAGTAGTAGAAACACACTTGAGAAAACAATGTTAGGAAACACAAGAGTATTCTACTCATCCAAATGCAAAAGAGTTCAAAAGTTCCAACATAGGGAAGACATATGAAAAGTAGCATTTGATGATTCATATGTCATCCACAATAGAATATGTAGAACTTTCTCCCCTCAGTATAAAATTTTAGTTCCTCCTCTTCTCCTGAATCTTAGCATGTAGATAGTGGGAGTAGGTAGGGTGAGATAAATCTAACATAAACATTCAAAATAAAAACACATTTTCTCTCAACATAAATGATAGAATAAATTTTGTCTGACATCTCCTCCTTAAGTAATGTTCCTCCACTTTGGGTGATCATGATATTTCTCCCCCTTGATAGATATTTCCAAAAGTCTCCCTTCACATTTCCCCCCTTTGATTATTTCTCCCCTTTGGATAAGCATAAGATTTTATATTCTCCCCCTATTTACAAGCATATGCTTTGATATTCTCCCCCTTTGGCATTAATTTACAAGAAGGTTTAGAGGGTAAGGATCCTTGAGAATAAGTGTCATAGAGAGTAAGGATCATAGAGAGCATTTGAGACTAAGGGATACTTGAGTATAATTTCTCACCCTTCTGTTATCTAAAAGCTTTAAGATTTCTCCCCCTTTGACATAGGGATCTTGGAAGAAATGAGTTTTGAGAAAGTACACAAAATATAGCAAAATCGAAGGCTCGAGGCAAAGTAAATTGGTGGCACCGATGTGTGTATGTGCAACTGATCTGCAATATCGGTGGGACCGAGTTAGTTGGATCGGAGGGACCGAAAAGATAAATAGAAACTTGGCAAAGGTGAAGTTTTTCATTTATTTTAGAGGGTCTCAAAATATTCAAGAAAATTTGCAATGAATTTTCAAAAATATTTGCAATGAATTTTCACAAAGATTTACAAGGAATTTTCAACATGATTTGCAAGGTAGTTTCAACTAGATGGAGAGTGAGTGGTCCAGGAGCGCAATAAATTATAGTAAGAACCAAACAAGATACTCCATCTAGATGATGGTCGGTGACTAGGTCACCTATGTTAGAGTATGTTTACTTAGGAGCCAAGCAACAATACTTGATCATAGGTCATAGTTTTTGTTAAGCTCAAACTGAGGTTACGTTTTGTCCTTTAAGTATATTGATGTTTTTATATGACTTGGAATTGATTTATTTCATTTCTTTGAGTGAATATTTTTCAAGGATATTATCACATATCTTTGAGTAATGTAGATGACGTAGCATGCATAAGAACTTGTTGTGGATGCTCAATGTTGATGAAGATCATCTTTAGTTGAGAGCTATCCTTCTTTTATTTGAGGCTAGATCCTCCTACAAGGGTTAGTCATGCAAGGAAGAAAATAATATATCCAAATTACAAGAATGAATTTTGTATATCAAATGGTTGTCAAGGATATGGTTTGTGTTGTCTTCTTCCTCCATCAAAAGGCGGGGATGTTAGCACTTGGTTATGACAAGATAGCTTATGATATGAGTTGATGGAAATCCCGTGGAACATAATTCATCCAAGTACGTACAAAAAAGTTAGATGCAATACAAGGGAGCATAGATTTCCAAGGTATATAATTATGTCATATCAAGTGTATCATGGAATAGTCATGTAACATCATGCACTTCGATGCATCCGAGTGAGTCTAGCTCAAGTTTGAAGCATTAGTGATGTTCAAGTCACTGCTCAAGTGACAAAACAATTTTTCATCAAGTGGCTTTACAAATATATCGGCCAATTGTTTGTAAGTACAAACATGCTTGAGTTAATATCTCCTTTGGCAACATGATCACAAATGAAATGATGTCAAACTTGAATATCCTTAGTTCGAGAGTGTTGCATGAGATTATGAGCAATCTTGATTTCACTATCATTGTCACATAACAATGGTACATGTTTCACATGTATGCCAAAATCCCTAATAGTTTGAGTCATCCATAGCAATTGCGCACAACATGATCCGACGTCAATGTATTTCTCTTCAGCGGTAGATAGCGATACCGAATTTTGTTTCTTTGAAGACCAAGACAAAGGAGATCAACCAAGGAATTGGCAAGTACCGAAGGTGGATTTTCTATCAACCTTGTCTCTGACATAGTCCAAATCGGAATAGCCAACGAGGTTAAAAGAAGATCCCTTGGGATACCAAATGCCAAATTTTGGTGTATCTGTCAAGTATCTCACAATTATTTTCACGGACTTAAGATGAGACTCTTTAGGAGCAGATTGATATCTGGCACACATGCACACACTAAGCATGATATCGGGATGGGAGGCACATAGATAAAGCAATGAACGATCATTTATTTATAAACCTTTTGATCAACTGTCTATCCTCCTTCGTTAGGTCAACATGTCCACTAGTAGGCATAGGAGTTTCATACCTTTACACTCTTGCATGTTGAACTTCTTGATGAAGTCTCTGGTGTACTTCGTTTGAGAGATGAATGTTCCTTCTCTCATTTTCTTGATTTGTAAACCAAGGAATTTTTTTCAGATCATACATCATGGACATCTTATATTTCTCGGACATCAACCTTCCAAATTTCTCACTAAATTGTGGGTTAGTAGATCCAAAGATAATATCATCCACATAAATTCGGCACACAAATAATTCCACATTAACTCTCTTAGTGAATAAGGTTGCGTTAATTTTACCAATTTCAAAGCCTCTTTCGAGAAGAAACTTCATTAGAAATTTGTACCAAGATCGTGGGGCTTTCTTAATTTCATAAAGAGTTGTACGAAGCTTGTAAACATCATTAGCTTTCTTAGGGTTCACAAAACTAGGGGGTTACTTAACATAGACTTCATCCTAAATCTCCCCATTTAGAAATGCACTTTTAATGTCCATTTGGTAAAGTGCAGGGTCATGGTGATTGGCATAAGCATGTATTATACGAATAGATTCAAGTATAGCAACGGGGGCATTGTTCTCACCGTAGTATATACCTTCGAAATGCATGTAGCCTGGTGCCACAAGACGTGCCTTGTTGCATATGACCTGACCGTCTTTGTGTTGCTTGTTCAGAAACAGCCATTTTGTACCAATGATGTGTTTCTCGTCTTTGGGCTTCTCCACTAGTGTCCACACTTTGTTCCTCACGAAGTTGGGTAACTCTTCATGCATAGCGTTCACCCAATCTGTGTCTTCAAGCACTTCTTCCACCTTCAAAGGCTCAATACTAGAGATGAATGTGTAATTCTCCCAAAAATTACCTGATCGAGTTTTAGAGCGAGTGATTCTCCCGGTTTGAACATCACCAAATATTTTCTATAAAGAATGAATCTTGTTCACTCTTGCTCGAAATCGAGGTAGCTTCTGCTTGTTGGACGGTGGAGGTTCCTCATCATCACCTTCTTCATCATTTACGTTGTTCCAGGTGTCGTCTTCTTGAGGTGGAGGTGAAAGAGGTTGAGGTGGATCATCATGATGTACTTGTTCGTCCTCTTCATCTTGTCGTGTACCGCTTGTGGATGCCTCCATGTCGTGTTGAGCTTTGCTTTGACGTGAAGTAAGAGCTTCCACTTGGGTTTATGAAGTACTTTCCTTCACCTCCATGGGATGAATCATGCCAATGTACATGTCTTGAATGGCTTCCAAAGGTTCCCTATCTCCTACATCATTTGGCAATTGTTTGACTTGCGAACCATTAGAGTCATCAATTTCACATCTACCGTCTCTTCAACATTTTGAGTGAAGTTGTTGTAAACATGATAAGTGTGAGATTTTGATCCATAACCGAGTAGGAATACTTCATGCGACTTAGGAGAAAATTTAGAACGACAATGCTTATCAAGAATGTAACACTTGGAGCCGAATACTAGAAAGTATCCAACTTGGGGCTTGTTACCAGTGAGTAGATCATATGCCGTTTTGCTAAGAAGCTTGTGTAGATAGAGTCAGTTTGTTGCATGGCAAGCTATTTCCACGAGTTATGCACTAAAGTGTCTTGGTGTCTTGTATTCGTCGAGCATCGTTCTAGTCATCCCTATGAGAGTTCGGTTCTTCCTCTCAACAACTCCATTTTGTTGTTGCGTGTACGTAGCCGAGTAATCATGTTAAATACCATCTCAATCAAGAAAGGTGTCCACATTGGTGTTCTTGAACTCCGATCCATTGTCGCTCCAAACTTTCTTGATCTTCTCTTCAAATTGATTTTGGCGCTCTATGAGCAAAGTTCTTGAACATGTTTTGTTCCTATGACTTATCATCAAGAAAGAATACACACATAAATCTGCAAAAAACATCAACTATATCTATACCAAAGGAATTTCCACTGAGGCTCATGTAAGCATTGGGACAAAAATTATCCATATGAAGCAACTAGAGTGGTCTCCTGGTAGTCATGATGTTCTTTACGGGATGAGTTCCGCCTACATGTTTTCCATCTTGACAAGCACTACAAAGTCTATCTTTGTCAAACATAACATATTTAACACCAAGTATATCATCACCTTTGATGATCTTGTCTAGATTACCCATACCAACATGCCCTAGCCTTCTATGCCAAAGCTAACCTATAGAAGATTTTGCAATGAGACAAGTGCAACGTTTGGATTTATTAGTGAAATCAACAACGTATAGATCACCCTACAGAAACTGATAAATAACATACAATGATTGTTCATACATCTTCAAAGTATCGATAATTTATGAAGTATTCATGCCAATATTCTACAACTTTCATATACTTTTGGCAACATTTTATATTGATTTTTGGGACTAACTTACTTATCGAGTGCCTAGTACCAAATTGCGTTCTTTATGTGTGTTTTGTTTCATAGAAAATGCATATAAAATGTAGTCCAAATGCTATACAAATTTACAGATTTTCTTTTGGAATATATGTGAATTTAGGGAAGAATAATCAACACCACACGACGACTGAGGCTCTCACAAGCGATCAGGGCACGGACAGCCCGTGGCCGCATGGCGTGTGGCCACTTTCGGTGTCAAAATGGGCAAATCTCAGGTAGGGGTGCCGAACTATGAGACTAAGATCAACGATAACATGAGATGAAGGGGACATGAGTTTACCTATGTTTGGGCCCTCCAATGGAGGCAATTCCCTACGTCCTGCTTGATTGTATTGATAGTGTAAGGGGTTACAGAGTTGATCTACCTCGAGATCATATGTCTAACCCTAGATGAGGTTCTACCTATACCCGAAAACCTTCCAGCTAATATAGAGGTCGGTGATGCCTAGGGTTTGTACATGGTCGGTTACATGCCAAAGAGATAAACTTGCCTAACTATTACGTCAGACGTGGAGCGCAAGCCTTGTTTCCCAAAGCTTCCATCTAAGAGATTGGTCCTTCAAATCCTTCGGTGTTCGGTAAGCAACCCTCATAGTCTGGCCCATAACAATAGGCGGCTATCCGACAACCCATTAATCCAGGACTCCCTCAGTAGCCCTCGAACATGCCTCCAATGTCAGGGGTCTTCATCTCCGACTGCTTCGCCACCAGAGTATTCGGCTTGCAAGGTGAGTTCCTTCCTGCCGAATTGTAGTTCGGCCTCCGATGACAAGTAGTCTCCCGCATAGTGGCATTTCCGAATACTGTAAATTGATCGGCTTTGAAGCCCAAACATCATGGGATAAACAATTCCCCTCTGGTGACCTTTTTGACGAAAGGTTACGGCCCACCACGACCGCCAGACCAGCTGCATAGACTCGATTCGCGGTTCGAGGCTATTTTAATCATCACGATCTATCAATATGCCAATCATGCCCCATGTTATACAGGATATACTTAACCATGTGCACGCAATGGCTCGCGCGTCTCGGGAAGTGAAGGGATTCATGGCGTGGCAAGGGGAATCCACATCAACAGGCCTCATAAAAGAGAAGGAAAACCCCAAAAGCTTTTTTATTCTTTGCATTCGACTTCTCCGCCTCCCATTCCCTCGCACCTGCAGAGCATAGATGTAGGTCTCTCTACCCCCCACCATCGAGCTAGGCAATGACGGGGTCCAATGGCCAGTGGGAAGCTTTCACGGTCACCAACAAGGACATACTCGACCTCAAGAAAGCCGGATACCTCCCTACCAACATTCCTCACCTCGCGACGGTGGAGGGCCAAGTGATTCCCACCCCCATGCCAGGAGAGAGGGTCGTGTTCATCCCCCACTTCATCAGGGGGTTGAGATTCCCACTCCACACCTTCGTTAGGGGGTTAATGTTCTTCTAGGCCTCAACTTCCACAACCACCCGCCGAACTCCATCATGCATATCTCAATGTTCATACTCGTTTGCGAGGCCTTCCTGCGCATTGAGCCGCACTTCGGGCTTGGGGTGTAGGTATTGAATATCAAGCCCAAGTGCGTCGGCGGCAAGCACGCAGACTGCGGCGAGGCAGTCATCGGCAAGCTTGCCCACATCGGGTGGCCGTTGGGCACCTTCATAGACACCATCAAAAATGGCAAAAGGAGTGGTTCTATGTCACTTAACCACGAGAAGAGGGCCAACTCCCTGCTGCTGCATTCAGATACGGTCCACCACCAAACTAGCTTCGTGGCTCGAAAATGGTCTGGTCTGGGTTCGTGCAAAGAAGTGACCGACCTGAAGAAGCGGCTCCGCTCCCTCGCCGACGGTGAATCAAGCTAGCCGATGTGCTCTAGGTGATGCTCCGAAGATGCATCGTCCCCTTCCAGCATTGGGACACTCCTCTGTGGGCTCGAGAAGTCGAAGTCGAGCCCACAGTCCAGAATCTCTTCTGCACTATGCAGGAGAACCTCTGGAAGGAGCTCTT
The DNA here is from genome assembly GCA_022496015.1 of Hordeum marinum. Classification (NCBI taxonomy): domain Eukaryota; kingdom Viridiplantae; phylum Streptophyta; class Magnoliopsida; order Poales; family Poaceae; genus Hordeum; species Hordeum marinum. The sequence continues at coordinate 203,712,422 of CM039675.1, read as the reverse complement.
CAAGTCAATCAATAGCTGGCCATCCGAGGACGATGAGAAGGGTCTGCATTCCGCCAACATGGACTCCAAGGTATGATTCCCCAACTTGGTTGACTCTATTACACAAAGAATCCCTTCATCCTCTTATCTGATATATTCCGGCAGAGATGGCAGAAGAAAGCCATCAACATCAACAGTCCGGCTCCTCAGCCCGAAGACGAGGGGACCGGGTTGCTAGCCAGGATGCTCGTGGAGAAGCCTTACGAGGCTACCACAAAGAAAGAGAAGAAGAAGAAATCAGGCCAGGCTGGCCTTCGCATCAAGGACCAGCCTGATGTTGCATCCGAAGACACCCCCACCTCCTCATATCAGGAGGAGGCTGAAGAGTAGGAAGAAGAGGAGGAGGATGTTGAGAGCGAGGGGGAGGCAATTTCCCCACGCCAAGAAAAGAACGGTGTCTTCGAACGCACCGGGGCAAGCAGCTTCTCCTGCCCCAAAGAGGGCGCGACAGGCTCGGGTGGTTCTATCCAACGACAGCTCGGACTCGAGCTCCGCATCCAAAGACCCCAAGGAGGTGCCATGAAGGAGCCTAAGGTTCAAGACCCCTCCATCCAGGTTATGATCTGAAGACCCTTCTACCTATAACTAGTAGATTCAGAGTTTGCTAACCCGCAGGTTGTTGGTCCAACAGCCCCCCACGCATTATCCCCACTAAGGTAGTATTGGATGGGGAGACCCCGCCCGCCGAACTAGCAGAGACCGGGGATGCCTCGCACCCCACCATTCCAGGGGCCACGAAGGACATCGTGGAGGTGTCGTCCCAACCTACTCCAATGAAGGCGGACACATGGGGCGAGGGAGAAAGCACTATGGCCGAGGGTAACGCTTTGCCACCAAAGACCAGGGGACAATGCCCCGCCTGGACACCGAGGAGGCCGAATGAACGGGCAATCAGTCCCATCCAAGGACATCTCCGGAGCGCACTGCGGCTCTAGAGGGACCGATCCAATCCCCGGTGGGTGATCGGGAAATCCGATCATTCCCGGCACTACCGACCAATAGGTGGTTGGCCATGGAGGAGCCTCTATCGAGTGCCTCCATCTCCGAGGATCACTACACCCTTATGCGTGCAGTCGTGGGAACGAACACCTATGGGATCGCGGGGACCCCTTTCGGTTTGGCAAGGAGCAAGCTGGCACAAGGAGGCGGTCTGGTGAGCTGCGTGCGGGGCATTTTTACCCAGGGTCAGGCTTCAAGGATGTGTAAAACCCTACTCCTTCTTGGTTATACTTCTCGCATTCTAGGGTTCGAGCTATAGGAGCACCATGAACGGCTGCAACGTGAGCTCAGGAACCTCCGGTTGTCTAACTGTCGGGCTGTCCGGTTGTCTAACTGCCCAACTGTCTGAAAGACCAGAAGCCAAAAGTCTAAGGTTAAAAATTCCAAAAGTCCTCCTCTGTAACACCCTAGGCCTCCTTTTATACCTAAGGGGATCCCAACAGTGGCGTATAGTGTGCACACGGGATGCATAGTGCTATAGTGCTATCGTACCTAACCCCGACGGAGTAGGACAAGAGCATTAAATGCACCGTCAGGGGCCTCAGTCCGTCAGTGGGACGGGATGGGGGCCCGTACAATCGGCGCCTCTTAGATCCCTCCAACGTTGACACCGTGACACGCGTCCAGGTGAATTGACACCTGGCCTGTGCGCTTGCGGTCCTTGTCTGGGCCTTGGCTTGCCGGGACCTTGCCTTGCTGGGGGCCTGGAGGCTCCAAAGGCCTCCTGGCAAGGTCTTGCTGGTAGTCTTGAGTCCTCTGTGCTGGTGCTTGACAAGTCTTTGCTGGGCCTTGCCTTCGGGGTGGCTACTACTGCCCGTGCATGAGTAAAGGGGCACTAGATGGCCCAGAAACTATAGTGCACCAACAGGAGCCCCAGGCCTGGGGCATACACATCGCGAGGCATTGTTGGTCTAGGCCCAAACAGTGCACGGGCATGCGTGGCAAGGCCCCATAGTTGTGATCATTGTGCTCGTTGCGCTTCCCCATGATGCCCATTGAATGCGGATAGTGGGATATGTGCGTGGCGTGGCTGTTGTGTTTTTTAAATTACTGTGTCAGGTCTTTTCCTCCACGCATGTCGCATGCATAGTAGGGAACTAGCAATGGGCGCCCGTGATTTAAAGTCCCTGAGAAAAGGCAGTAACTGCGGCGCCATGGATTGGGGTGACAGGGTAGTTGCTGTTCGCCCCGTGATCGAGGGCGCCGCTATGGGAGGATGTGGGTGGCGTCCTTTGGAGTGGGGGAGAGCCATCCCCTGCGCTTCCTCCTATAGATTGGGGACGGCGGGGGCGGAGTTCATCCATCCTTCTTCTGCCCTTCGAGTGAAAGACTTCACAGTCCGCCTCCTCCCTTGTCTTCTCAATCTTCAGGTAGTGCCCGCCCTTCGCCATGACCAGGGGGCGAGGGCGACCACCTTCCTTGGCTGCGAGGAGGAACTCTCGTCTGGATCATGCATCCGCTTTAGCCGCGGAGGCGGCGGGAGGCTCGAGTTTGCATGGTGGAGGAGGCGCGAGGGGCCGTGGCCGCCGCGGAGGTCGAGGTCGGGGGAGGCGGAGCGCTGCTCCACCCCCTTCTCCAATGCTAAGTATCTCCTCGAGCTGAGCGGTCCCCTCCGGAGCCACCTGCCCCTCCCACGCCTCTTCGCCAGGGAGGTGGAGAACGACCAACTGCACTTCCTATGGTTACGGGTGGCAGGGTGCTGCAATGGTGCGACGCGGGTGGACGTTGAGTATCTAGCATGCCGCATCATGTTCCTCACACACGATTGGAAGACCTTCACCCGTGCCCACAATATCAAGGTGGGGCACGTTCTTTGTTTTAAAATGACGGAGGCCGATACGCTCTCCATTAATATTTATGGGAGCTCCGACATCCGCCTCGACTGCTGCGAAGAGAGTGTGAGCAGTGCCAAAAGCCTATCCTCCGGCAAGAGTGACAGGGAGGACAGAGGCAAAGACAGCAGCAATGAGTCCGGTCCTCGGGGGGTCAAGTAGGAGCCCTAAGATTCGAGCTCGGACTGACCGAAGGCCACACCATCATCGTCAGCCTCAAACCTCTCCCCCTCATATTCCAACTCCAGCAGGCCCGTGGACTTCGGCTTCTGGGGTCCATCCCCCTTTCTGCCCACTCTGGCCCTCTCCTCCATGTAATGCTGGTCCAGGATGGACCAGGTTGTTGCCTGCCCATCTGGCAGCCCTGCTCGTCCACGCAGTGCTGGTCTAGAGGGGTCAGGCAGGGCTTCTGCTGGGGGCCTCTTGCCATGTTTTTCTTCTTGTATCCCACCTCTCCTATCCATCTTTTTCTTCTTGTAATCTCCCCTAGGGGAGAAAGTCAAATAAAGATGTACTTAGAAAAAAGCGGTATCTTCCTTGTTAGACTTATTTTGAATGAATGCACATTATCTTCCTTGTTAGACTGATTCTGTGTATGGAATTTTCCCTATGCCCCTTCTGGAAGAATCTTGTTGGCGTTTCTAGTCCTACCGCAAGCGCTTTGAGGAACGGGTGCTTAGCAGCCTACAGGCGGTGCCACTACCGGCAAGACACCTTGGCGTCCTTGGTGCGGCCGTTCAAGGTGTCAGCGTTACTCAAAAACGGGATAAGTGCGCGAGCGCTGTCACTTGGATCGTTGAGCGGAGTCGAAGCGAAACAAGGAGCGCGGGCGAAGCCACTTAAGCCGTTGAGCAGTTCCGAACGTAGTGAGGGCGCATCCAATCACAGCAAGGTTCCCGTGCATGCATGTTTTCCATAAAGAAGTCGAAATCGCTCAAGGAAAATAACTTTACGGCAAGGATTCACATGGGGTTTTTGCAACTTATATTTTTGTTGCCTTTCTCCTTTCGGCAATTTTTTTGTTTGAACGTCGCTCATAGGTATCCGTACCATCATCCCCCCGGAAAAGCTGCACGCGAGGGATCCTTCTGTCCTTTGAAAAAAGATAGAAGAGAAAATTTGGATATGGAACCTTGGCGGTTCGTTAGTCCTTGTCGGGATTAAGTGCAATGCAACACTTCAGATAAACATGCACATAAGTAAACATGAGAATCGAACAGGATTGCAGAACATTTATTTTTATTTATCTACGCACAGGGTCTGAGCCTGGCTTTGTACCAAGGATTACATGCTTCTGCGGCAAGACTTGTACAAAAGGTGGTTGCCGAGGCTGGCCTGGCAACCATGCCTCATGGGTAGAACTTTCGAATATGCTCGATATTCTAGGAGTTGCTCACCGGAATACCATCCTCGGTCTCCAGGAGGATTGTGCTGGGCTAGCGACTCGTACTACCTGTTAAGGGCCTTGCCACTTTGGCGTCAACTTGTTTGGATTCTTGGCGGACTGAACTCGCCGACGAACAAGGTCTCTTTCCTTAAGACTTCTGGCATTGACCTTGTGGCTATGGTAGCGGCGCAAGGCTTGCTGGTAGCGCGCAGCTCTCACAGCAGCATAAAGACGGTCTTCCTCAAGGAGCGTCGCGCCGTCTTGCTGCAACTGCTCTTGCTCGAGATCATCATAAGAGAGCACTTGAGGAGACCCGTATGTGAGTTCTATGGGGAGAACTGCCTCTGCCCCATAGACAAGGGAGAAGGGTGTCTAGACGGTAGCTCAATTTGGTGTCATCTTGATTGACCAAAGAACCACCGATAACTCATCAATCCAGTTCCTTCCACACTTGTGCAGACTATCAAAAGTTCTTGTCTTGAGACCTCACAGCACTTCACCATTAGCCCTCTCTGCTTGGCCGTTGCTCCTCGGGTGGGCAACAGAAGCAAAAGAAATTTTGCTACCAAGGTCTTGGGAACACCAAAGGAACAAACTAGTCCTTTAAAGAACCTCACGGCTGACTCTACTGTCACCTTCCTTATTGCTTCCACTTCCGGCCACTTTGTGACATTGTCGATCGCGACATACAAGTACTCAATGCCCTCGGCAGTGCGGAGAAAGGGGCCCAAGATATTGAGCCCCCAGACCGAAAATGGCCAGGAGAGAGGGATTGTTTTAAGAGCTTGAGCTCGTTGATGTAACTTCTTCGAATGAAACTGGCATGCTTCACACTTGGTTACTAATGCAGTTGCATCTTGGACGGCAGTGGGCCAAAAGAAACCTTGTCGGAATGCCTTTCCGGCAAGTGCTCTTGATCCTATGTGGGAGCCACATATGCCTCCGTGTATCTCTGCCAACCGCTCCAGTCCATCCTCCCAAGAAATGCACTTGAGTTTCATGCCGTATAGGATGTTGCCTACGAACTGGTACTTATAAGATTGGTGGGCTACTTTCTCTACTTCCTCTTGTTCCTCAGGGAGCTCTCCTGTTTGAAGGAATTGGACAATGTGTTGTGTCCATGTTGGAGCCCGGGGCTCGACAACAAGGACTAAAGGAGTATCCTCTGCCGGGGGTGCATTTGCCTCGAAGGCAAGGGCCTGAGGGCCTAACAGAGTTTGCTGCGCCCCGGCAAGCCTGGCAGGAGAGTATGCTTCTACGACAAGAGATGGGGGCTCACCCGGAGCATAGTACTCACTAATAAGCCTACCGTCCCCTCTGACAATCTTCTCACTGGCGGCTTCGGTAAGCTCTACTGAAAAATACTTGCCAGAACTTAACTTTCTTCTCTTATCTAGTCTAGTTGATGGTGTCATGGAGGGTTGAGTTAGTTGGAGCATGAAAGTTCCTGGTTCCATAGGTAATTTAAGGGCAGCAAATTGTGACAGACCATCGGCAACGCAGTTCTCTACACGTGGAACGTGCTCCATTTGTATGCCGTCAAAACGTTCTTCGAACTTCCTCACTTCATCTACATAGGCTTCCATCAACGGGCTCTGGTAATCTTTGTTCACTTGCCTGACGACAAGTTTAGAATCACCCCTGACAATAACCTTCTTGATCCCAAGGTCCGCCGCGATCCTGAGACTGGCAAGCAGTCCTTTATACTCAGTAGTGTTGCTCGTTGACCTCTCCCAGGAAAAGTGCATTTGGACTACATATCTAAGGTGCTCGTTGACCTCTATCAGGTGGGTGTGACAAGTAGGACTCCGGCATCGACGCCTTGCAGCGAGAAGGCTCCATCAAAATACATGATCCATTCTTGATCAGTTTCCTTGTCGGGGAGAGTTGACTCTGGAATCACTTCATGGGGCATTGGGTTCCATTCTGCAATGAACTCTGCCAAGGCCCTGCTCTTAATGGTCGAAGTAGTTTCAAATGTAAGACCAAAGCTTGAAAGGTCTAGAGCCCACTACACAATCCTGCCGGTAGCTTCTAGGTTTCTCAATATCCGTTGTAGTGGGAAGCGGGTGACAATGGTGACCTGATGTGCTTGGACGTAATTGCGCACCTTCCTCGATGCCATGAGAAGGCCGAAGAGCAATTTTTGCATGCCAGAATACCTTGATCTAGCCCCCTGCAACAAGGAGCGGTCAAAATAGACTGGTCGCTGCACCACTTTCTTCTTATGGACTATCTCTTCCAACTGCGAGATCCTTCTTTGCCAGCACCAGATCCTATCGGGGAATGCTATGGCTCGTCGCTTGGCGTCCCTGCCATTGCTGCTTCTTATTCGTCAACCTCTCTTTCAGCAACTAGCACAGTGCTCACCACTTGATTCGTTGCTGCCAGGTATAGCAGCAACGGCTCTTGTGGTTTTGGCACGACCAGGACCGGCAGAGAGGAAAGGTACTTCTTCAAATCCTGCAGCGCCGCCTGCGCTTACGGAGTCCATTTTATTGGACCTGCCTTCTTCAAGATTTTGAAAAATGGCAGGGTGCACTCAGCCGATTTTGAGATGAAACTACTCAGAGCAGCAACATAGCCGACAAGGCGTCGCACGTCCTTGACTTGTCTTGGTGCCTCAATTTTCTCAATTGCTTTGATCTTGTCGGGATTCGCTTCGATTCCTTGTTGAGACACTAAGAACCCGAGAAGCTTGCCGAATGGAATACCAAACACACATTTCTCGTGGTTGAGCTTATGGTTATCTTGCGCAGATTGGCAAATGTCTCTTCTTGGTCTGATATGAGCGTAGCCTTGTCCTTGGTTTTGACCACTATGTCATCCATATAAGCCTACATATTTCTATATAGCTGGGGCTCAAAACAAATCTAGACTGCTCTTGCAAAGGTAGAACCAGCGCTTTTCAACCCGAAAGGCATATGCAAAAAGCAGTACATACCACATGGGGTGATAAACACGGTCTTCTCTTCGTCTTCCTTGGCCATAAAGATCTGATGATAACCGGAATAGCCGTCAAAGAAGGACAATAAGTCATAGCCAGCAGTGAAGTCTACAATCTGGTCGATGCGCGGCAAGGGAAAACGATCCTTGGGGAAAGCCTTGTTGATGTCTGTGAAATCAATGCATAGCCTCCACTTCCCATTCACCTTGCGCACTACGACTGGATTGTCCAACCATGTAGGGTGGAGCACTCCTCTGATCAGGCCAGCTGCCTCTAACTTCTTGATCTACTCAGCAATAAATTGCTGCCTCTCCAAAACTTGCTTCCGGACCTTCTTCTTGACAGGTCGCGCGTGCGGACAGACGGCGAGGTGGTGCTCAATCACCTTCCTGGGAACACTGGGGATATCGGATGGTTGTCACGCAAGCACATCAACATTCACCCGTAGGAAGGCGATGAGCGCCCTTTCCTATTTGTCGTCAAGGGTGGAACTTATGGTCAAAGTCCCCCCCGTGCCATCCTCCTTGGCGGTCACCTTCTTGGTCTTTGGTGGGGCAGCCTTGGACTTCTTGCTCTTGCCGGTGGAGCTCTTTGGCACATCGTCAACAGTATCGCAACACCCCGAAGAGGTGCACTTGTCCGACTGTGCGCCAGAGGCCTTGCCGGTCTTCTTCCCTCCCGGGAGCTTCAGCGGCAGGAGCAAGTGCCTTGGCGGTAGGTGCTGCGACTGCGCCCCGCTAGAGTTGGTCGGTGCAGATAAGCGTGCTTTTCTTGTAGGACTGGATGGTAATGACGCTCATTGGCCCGGGCATCTTCAGCATGTTGTAGGTGAAGTGGGTGGCTGCCATGAATTTGGCCAGTGCCGGACGCCCGAGAATGCTGTTGTATGGCAACGAGATCTCGGCAACGTCAAAGACAATCTTCTCCATTCTGAAGTTGATATCGCTGCCAAATATCACTAGCAGCGTGACCTTGCCTTTCGGCCGAGTCATTCTCGAGTTGATCCCTTGGAAAGCGCCTGTCGGCTTGAGATCTTCGTCGGGAATCTGTAGCCTCCGAATGACATTGGGTGAGATCAGGTTCAGGCTGGCCCCACTGGCGACTAACATCTTCGTCATCTTGAGGTTGCAGATTTTTGGCAAGACCAACAACCGCATGCACCCGACCGCAGTTATGCGATCATGGTGATCCTCGGCGTCGAAGATGATAGGAGTGTTGGATCATTTCAGAGGTTTTTGTGCGCCGATAGAGGGCTTTGTCGCATTAACCTCACACGCCCACTGTTTAAGTTGGTGGTGAGAGAAATGTGATGAGGCTCCTCCTTCTATGCACATATTCTCATTAGCCTTCTACAACTCATGATCACTACACTCGTCATCCTCTTCAACATCATCATCATCTCCATCTTGCTTGTGCGTCCACGGGTGGGCCGATCCTTCTATTGCTTGGGCTTGCTGCGGCGGCCTCGTCGGCCAACACACTTCTTGCCAGACCCCTCAGCACCCTCTTGACCCTTCTCCTTGTCGCGCCTTTCATATTCGGCTCCCTACCTCTTGCTGGAAATATGCCCTAGAGGCAATAAATAAAGTGTTTATTATTATATTTCCTTGTTCATGATAATCGTTTATTATCCATGCTATAATTGTATTGATTGGAAACACATTACATGTGTGGGTAAATAGACAACACTTTGTCCCTAGTATGCCTCTAGTGAACTAGCTCGTTGATCAAAGATGGTCAAGGTTTCCTAGCCAGTTACATGTGATGTCATTTGATAATGGGATCACATCATTAGGAGAATTATGTGATGGACAAGACCCAAACTACAAACGTAGCATATGATCGTGTCAGTTTATTGCTATAGTTTTCTGCATGTCAACTATATGTTCCTATGACCATGAGATCATGTGACTCACGGACACCGGAAGAGTGCCTTGTCTGCATGAAACATCGCAACGTAAATGGGTGACTATAATGGTGCTCTACAGGTATCTCCGAAGGTGTCTGCTGAGTTTCCATGGATCAAGACTGGGATTTGTTACTCCGTGTGACGAAGAGCTATCTCAGGGCCCACTCGGTAATACAACAACACAATAAGCCTTGCAAGCAATGTGACTAAGTTTTAGTCAAGAAATCTTGTATTATGGAACGAGTAAAGAGACTTGCCAATAACAAGGTTGAACTAGGTATGGAGATACTGACGATCGAATCTCGGGCAAGTAACATACCAAAGAACAAAGGGAACATCATACGGGATTAACTGAATCCTTGACATAGAGGTTCGACCGATAAACATCTTCGTAGAATATGTAGGAACCAATATGGACATGCAGGTCCCGCTATTGGTTATTGACCATAGAGGTGTCTCGGTCATGTCTACATAGTTCTCGAAGCCACAGAGTCTGCACACATAAGGTTTGGTGACGTTTCGGTAGTATAGAGTTATGTATGGTGGTGACCGAAGGTTTTTCAGAGTCCCGGATGAGATCCTGGACATAACGAGGAGCTCCGGAATGGTCCGTATGTAAATATTGATATATAGATGTCCTATTTTGATCGCCCGAAAAGTTTCGGGCTCATCGGTAGTGTACCGGGAGTGCCGGTAGTGTACCGGGAGACCATCGGGAGGGGTATTTCGACCCAAGAGGCTACATGGGCTATGAGAGTATGAATACCAGCCCTTAGTGGGCTGGAGTTAGTCCCACAAAGGGCCCATGCGGCTGGGAAGAAAAAGCCCAAAATGAAAAAGGTGGAAAAAGGCAAAAGGGCTAAATTAGGAAGGAGTCCTAATCCTACTAGGAGTGGAGGAGGAGGACTCCTCCCTCCTGGTTCGGATGACCCAAGGGCTGTCTCCTTGGGATCCAAGCCTCCTCCTCCTATCCTACTATATATACTATAGGGTTTTAGGGTTTTGGCACAAGATTTTTTCAACAATGGCATCATGAACTAGGTCTATGTGTAGATGAGATCTCGAGTAGAACACAAAGAGTTTGTGGGCGTTGATGCCTAGATTTCTTCCTCCCTTGGTCGTGTTTTGGTTCAGCGGTATTGTGGGATGAAGCAGCCCGGTTCCATCGACCTTACTCGTATGCTTACGAGAGACCGGTTCCATCGACTGACGTGTAACCTCGTTGCACAAAGATGGCTGGTGGGTGTCTGTTTCTCCTACTTTGGTTGGATCGGATTCGACAAAGGCGGTCCTTGAGAAGGTTGAAAAGAAATTATGTATCACCGTTGTGGTTTTTGCGTAGGTGAGAATTGTTCTTTCTAGATACCCGTAGAAGCCACGTAAAACATGCAACAACAATTAGAGGACGTCTAACTTGTTTTTTGCAGGGTATGTTGTGATGTGATATGGCCAATTACATGATGAGATATATGTGATGTATGAGATGATCATGTTTTGTATAGAATATCATGACTTGCATGTCGATGAGTACGGCAACCGGCAGGAGCCATAGGGTTGTCTTTAATTATTGTATGACCCGCGTGTCAATCATTCAGCGCTATGTAATGCTTTACTTTATCGCTAAACGGTAGAAATAGTAGTAGAAGCATGGTGGGCGCGACAACCCCGATGTCGGCACGTTGATGGAGATCAAGATGATGTAGATCATGGTGTCATGCCAGTGACAATGGAGATCATGTAGGTGCTTTCAAGATGGAGATCAAAAGCACAACTTCATGGCCATATCATGTCACTTATGATTTGCATGTGATGTTAATCCTTTTATGCACCTTGTTTCGCTTAGGACGACGGTAGCATTATAAGGTGAATTGTGTTCTCCCCGAGTGTGCACCGTTGTGAAAGTTCGTCATGTCGAGACACCACGTGATGATCGGGTGTGATAGACTCTACGTTCACATACAACCGGTGCAAGCCGGTGTTGCACATGCAGAACAATGGGGTTAAACTTGACGAGCCTAGCATGTATAGACATGGCCTCGGAACACAAGAGACCGAAAGGTCGAACATGAGTCATATAGTAGATATGATCAACATGCTGATGTTCACCATTGAAACCACCTCAACTCACGTGATGATCGGACTTGAGTTGGTGAATTTGGATCATGTGTCACTCGAATGACCGGAGGGATGTCAATTTGAGTGGGAGTTCTCAAGTAATATGATTAATTGAACTCATTATCATGACCATAGTCAGTAGTGTCTTTGCAAATTATGTTGTAGATTACTTGCTCACACTGTAGCTCCCTTGAATTTTCATATGTTCCTAGAGAAATAGAGTTGAAAGATGATGGTAGCAATATTGCGGACTGGGTCAGTGATCTGAGGATTGTCCTCATTGCTGCACAGAAGGCTTATGTACTTAATGCACCGCTCGCTGCGCCAACCCCTCTAGCATCATCTCTAGATGTTGTGAACATCTGATAGGCACGTTCTGATGACTACTTGATAGCTTAGTGCGTCATGCATTACGGCTTAGAATTGAGGCTCCGAAATGTTTTGAACATCATGGAACATATGAGATATTCCAAGAGCTGAAATTAGGATCTCAGGCTCGTGCCCGTGTTGCGAGATATGAGATGTCCAACAAGATTCTTTGCCTGCAAGATGAAAGCGAATAGCTCAATCGTTGAGCATGTGCTCAGATTGTCTGGGTGCTACAATTGCTTGAATCGAGTGGGAGTTGATCTTCCAGATAAGATAGTGATTGATATAGTTCTCCAAGCCACTGTCACTAAGCTACTAGAACATGGTGATGAAGTACAAAATGCAGGGATAGAAATAATGATCTCTGAGCTGTTCGCGATGTTTGACACCGCGAAGGTAGAAATCAAGAAGGAGCGTCAAGTGTTGATGGTTAGTAAAACCACTAGTTTCGAGAAGGGCAAGGGCAAGGAGGGAAACTTCATGGATGGCAAGTCAGTTGCTGATCGAGTGAAGCAACCCAAAGTTGAACCCAAACTCGAGACTAAGTGCTTCAATTATGAGGAGAGCGGTCGCTGAAGCGGAACAACCCTAGATACTTGGTAGATAAGAAGGCTGGCAACGTCGACATAAGTATATTCGATATACATGTTAATGATGTGTACCTTGCGAGCACCTGGGTATTGGATATCGGTTCGGTTGCTAAATGTTAGTAACTCTAAATAAAAGCTACGGAATAAACGTAGAACTAGCCAAGGATGAGGTGACGATGTGTGTTGGAAATGTTTCCAATGTTGATGTGATCAACATCGCACGCTCTCTCTACCTTCGGGATTAGTGACGAACCTAAATAAAATTTATTTGGTGTTTTGCATTGAGCATGAACGTGATTAGATCGTGTTTATTGCAACACGGTTATTCATGTAAGTTAGAGACTAATGGTTATTCTGTTTACATGAACAATACCTTCAATGGTCATGCACCCAATGAGAATGGTTTGTTGAATCTTGATCATAGTAATACACATGTTCATAACATTGATGCCAAAAGATACAAAGTTAATAATGATAGTACCACATACTTGTGGCACTAGCGCTAAATGTCATATTGGTATAAAGCACATGAAGAAACTCCATGCTGATGGATCTTTGGATTCAGTCGATATTGAATCAGTTGAGACATGCGAACCATGCCTCTTGGGCGAGATGACTAAGGACCCCGTTTTTCGGATTGATGGAGCGGGCAAGTGATTTATTGGAAATGACACATGTTGATGTATGCAATCCAATGAGTCTTGTAGCGTGCGGTGGAGATCATTATTTTCTTACCTTCACTGATGATTTGACTAGATATAGTGTATATTTACTTAATGAAACACAAGTCTAGATGGTTTGAAAGGTTCAAGCAAATTGAGAGTGAAATTTAAGATCATCATGACAAGAAGATAAAAATGTGTGTGATATGATCGTGGAGGTGAATATCTGAGTTACCAGTTTGGCATATAACTTTAGACAATCTGAAAGTTGTTTCACAACTCACGCCACCTGGAACACCATAGTGTGATGGTGTGTCCGAACGTCATAGCCGTGCTCTATTGGATATGGTGCATGCTATGATGTCTCTTATCGTTTTGACTATAATTTTGCGGTTATGCATTGGAGACAACTACATTAAATTTAAATAGGGAACCATCTAAATCCATTGAGATGACACCATGTGAATTATGGTTTGATAGAAACCTAAGTTGTCATTTCTTAATGTTTGGGGCTGCGACGCTTGTGTGGAAAATGTTTTCACCTAATGAGCTCAAACCCAAAGCGGACAAATGCATCTTCATAGAATATCCTAAGAACAGTTGGGTGAACCTTTTATCTTAGACTCAAGCATAAAGTGTTTGTTGCTAAAACTGGGTCCTTTCTCGAGAAGTGTTTCTCACGAAAGAATTGAGTGGGAGGAAGATATAACTTGATGAGGTTGTTGAACCTTTGTTTCAACCAGAGAGTAGCGGAGTGCAGGAAGTTGTTTCTATGAATCCTACGTTAGTTGAAGAGGAAGTTAATGATGATGATCATCAAGCTTCGGATCAAGTTACTATCAAACCTCGTAGGTCGACAAAGACGTGTATTACTCCTGAGTGGTATGACAACCCTATCTTAGAGGTCATGTTGTTGGACAACGATGAACCTACGAGCTATGGAGAAGTGATGATGGGCCCGGATTCCAACAAATGGTTAGAGGCCATGAAATTCGAGAAAGCATCCATCTATGAAAACCAAGTATAGAATTTGGTAGACTTGCTCGTTGGACGACAGGTCGTCGAGTACAAATGGACCTTTAAGATCAAGAGAGATGCTGATGATAAATGTCACCATTTATAAAGCTCGACTTGTCGCAAAGAAGTTTCCGACAAGTTCAAGGAGTTAACTACGATGAGACTTTCTCACTCGTAGCGATGCTAAAGTCTGTTGGAATTATGTTAGCAGTTGCTGCATTTTTCAATTATGAAATCTGGCAGATGGATGTCAAAACATCGTTTCCTTCCTTAAGGAAAGGTTGTATGAGATACAACCAGAAGGTTTTGTCTGTCCTAAAGATGCTAAAAGGTGTGCAAGCTTCAGTGATCCTTATATGAACTTAAGCAAGCATCTCGGAGTTGGAATATACACTTTGATGAGGTGATCAATGTTTTTAGTCTATACAAAGTTTATGAGAAACTTGTATTTGCAATAAAGTGAGTGTAAGCACTATAGAGTTTCTAATAAGTATATGTGGATGAAATATTGCTATTCGGAAATAATGTGGAATTTCTGGAAAGCATAAATAGTTGTTTGAAAAGTGATTTTCAAAGGAAGACCTGGATAAAGCTACCTAATTGTTGAGCATCAAGATCTATAGAGATAGATCAAGATGTTTGATGAGACTTTCAACAAGTACATATCTTGACAAGATTTTGAAAGAGTTCAAAATGGATCAGTCAGAGAAAGAGTTCTCGCCTGATTTGTAAGGTGTGAAGTTGAGTGAGCCTCAAAGCTCGACCATGGTAGAAGAAAGATAAAGGACGAACATCGTCCCCTATGCCTTAGCCATAGTCTCTATATAGTTTGACATGGTGTGTGTCGCACTTATGTGTGCCTTGCCATGAGTCCATCAAGGGGTACAAGAGTGATCCAGGAGTGGATCACCGGACATCGGTCAAGATTATCCTTAGTAACTAAAAGACTAAGGGGATGTTTCTCAACTATGGAGGTCATAAAGTGTTTGTCGTAAAGAGTTACGTCGATGCAAACTTTAACACCAATCCGGATGACTCTTAGTAGTAATCCTGATACGTATAGTGGAGCAGCCATTTGGAATAGGTCAAGGTGGAGTGTGGTAGCAGTATTTACATCTTAACATAGAGATTTGCAAAGTACACATGGATCTGAATGCCGCTGACCAGTTGACTAAAAGACCTCTCTCACATGCAAAGCATGATCGAGCCCCAGAACTCATTGGGTGTTAGATTCATAACAATGCGAATCACATGGTGATGTGAACTACATTATTGACTCTAGTGCAAGTGTGAGACTATTGGAAATATGCTCTAGAGGCAATAAATAAAGTGTTTATTATTATATTTCCTTGTTCATGATAATCGTTTATTATCCATGCTATAATTGTATTGATTGGAAACACATTACATGTGTGGTTAAATAGACAACACTTTGTCCTTAGTATGCCTCTAGTGAACTAGCTCGTTGATCAAAGATGGTCAAGGTTTCCTAGCCATTGACATGTGTGTCATTTGATAACGGGATCACATCATTAGGAGAATGATGTGATGGAAAAGACCCAAACTACAAATGTAGCATATGATCGTGTCAGTTTATTACTACAATTTTCTGCATGTCAAGTGTATGTTCCTATGACCATGAGATCATGTGACTCACGGACACCGGAAGAGTGCCTTGTGTGCATCAAACGTCACAACATAACTGGGTGACTATAAAGGTGCTCCACAGGTATCTCCGAAGGTGTCTGTTGAGTTGGCATCGATCAAGACTGGGATTTGTTACTCCATGTGACGGAGAGGTATCTCAGGGCCCACTCGGTAATACAACATCACAATAAGCCTTGAAAGCAATGTGACTAACTGTTAGTCATGAGATCTTGTATTACGGAACGAGTAAAGAGACTTGCCGATAATGAGGTTGAACTAGGTATGGAGATACCGACGGTTGAGTCTCGGGCAAGTAACATACCGAAGAACAAAGGGAACATCATACGGGATTAACTGAATCCTTGACATAGAGGTTCGACCGATAAAGGTCTTCATAGAATATGTAGGAACCAATATGGACATCCAGGTCCCGCTATTGGTTATTGACCGTAGAGGTGTCTCGGTCATGTCTACATAGTTCTCGAACCCACAGAGTCTGCACACTTAAGGTTTGGCGACGTTTCGGTAGTATAGAGTTATGTATGGTGGTGACCAAAGGTTTTTAGGATTCCCGGATGAGATCTCGGATGTCACAACGAGCTCCGGAATGGGCCAGAGGTAAAGATTGATATATAGGAAGTCCTATTTTGGTCGCCGGAAAAGTTTCGGGCTCATCGGTAGTGTACCGGGAGTGCCGGTAGTGTACTAGGAGACCATCAGGAGGGGTATTTCGACCCAAGAGGCTACATGGGCTGTGAGAAGATGAATACCAGCCCTTAGTGTCTGGAGGAAGTCCCACAAAGGGCCCATGCGGCTGGGAAGAAAAAGCCCAGAAGGAAAAAGGTGGAAAAGGGCAAAAGGGCTAAATTATGAAGGAGTGCTAATCCTAATAGGAGTGGAGGAGGAGGACTCCTCTCTCCTGGTTCGGCCAACCCAAGGGCTGGATCCTTGGGAGCCAAGCCTCCTCCTCCTCTCCTCCTATATATACTACAGGTTTTTAGGGTTTTGGCACAAGATTTTCAACCACGTGCTACCTGTTCCTCCAGTGCGTAGTTTCTCCTCTAGATCGGATTTCTGCAGTGCTTAAGCGAAGGCCTGCCGGAATAGCTCCACCACCATCGCTGGAGCACAGTCACGCTGCCGGAGAACTCTTCTACCTCTTCTCTCACTCTTGCTGGATCGAGAAGGCGGAGATCATCATCAAGCTATACGTGTGTTGAACGCGCAGGTGCCATTCGTTCGGTGCTTGATCGGGACGGATAGTGATTGGATCGCGGGATGCTCGGCGATTTGGATCATGAAGACGTTCGACAACACCAACCGCATTTCTTAATGCTTCCCGCTTAGCAATCTAGAAGGGTTTGTAGATTCACTCTCCCTCTCGTAGATGCTCATCACCATGGATAGGTCTTGCGTCAGCGTAGGAATTTTTATTTTCCCATGCGACGTTCCCCAATACTTCTCGACAAGCTGCTCAAATTGCCGACAGTCTTGGAGGTCGTGGCCTTTGGTGAGATGGATCTTGCGATAGTGCTTTCCAGAGTCTTCTATCTTGCTTGTAGCCGCCAGGGCATTGAAGGAGGCGCACCCGGCAACATCGTTTCCGGGGTCATCGAACTTGGCTTTCTTGGAAGCACTGGGGTTGCCGGATCGTTCGACGGCTAGCACGGTCTAGCCCTTGCACTTCTTGTTCCGCCGCCGGACCTTCTTTGCTGGGGCAGCGGTGTCTTCATCTTCGGAGTCGACCTTTGCGCCGGCACCTTCGCCGTGAAGTCTCCTCCCTTTTTCAGCCCGAGCGCACTTGTCCGCCAAAGCATAAATTTCGGGGACGTCCCTGACTCTATTCATCGCTAGCTCTTCCCGCATCCTGTGGTTGTGCATGTTCTGATGGAACGCGCAGATAACAGTGGCAGGGTGAACATCTGGGATGTTGTGGTGCACATGGCTAAACCTCTGGATGTACTTGCACAGAGTTTCACCTTCCTTCTGGGGGATGATGTGTAGATCGCTCTCCTGGCCAGGAGCTTAATGACCTACGGTGAAGGCGCCAATGAACTAGTGACACAGGTCCGCCCAAGAGGCGATGGATCTCCCCAGCAAGTGCATCAGCCATGACCTGACGTTGGGCTTAAGCACCAATGGGAAGTAGTGGCCAATATCTTGTCGTCGTGGCCCCCGGCAGCCTGCACCGCAATGGTGTAGACGCTCAGGAACTCTAACAGATAGGTCTTGCCGTCGTACTTCTTCAGGACTTCCGGTTTGAACGTGCGGGTGTTGGGCCACTGGACTTGCCGCAGCTCAGGGGTAAATGCTGGAAAACCCACCTCGTAGGGTAGGCTGACTAGGTACCTCGGCGTGGACTTGTCTACAGTGGGCCCCGCGCACCTGTCTCTTTGGAGTTGCGCTTCCCGTCATCGCTCGATCATGGCTCGGGCGTCTTCCTTGTCACGTTCACGAAGCACAAGATGCTGATCGCGGTGCGTCAGTAGGTCAGAAGATGTCGTTAGATAGCCTTCGTAGGCGTCGGTTCGCCGGGTCGGCGACCGACGATGTTGTCGTGGAGGACAGTGCGCCGAGGTCGCATCAATTCCGGGAACTTCTCCATTGGTCTGAGGTGGCCCTATGGGCCAAAGCTTATCTGCGAGCTTGAGGAGGCTCTGAATGGGGGCTCTCCATTCGTCGAGCTTCTCCGTAGCTAGAGGGAAGTTCAGGAGTAGCTGCGCTAGCGCCATCGCTTCTTCCGCCATGGATGGTAGCGAGCAACGCGAGGAACGCGAGGTGCTCTGACTCCTAACCGTGTTAGATGGAGCACCGCCGTGATCCCGCGTCGGCATGCAACTCCTGCTCGCATGCTAGTCCCATGCATCTTGGGAATGATGCACAGGAGCTTTTCCGTGGGGATGTTGAGAACTGCTGGCACTGTGGCGTGGCTCTCCACGCGCGTCCTGAGAAGGTCGTGGCATAGACGCCGGCGTGGGTGCCCTGGGAGATAGTCTTGTGCCCCCTGAGTTTGCCGTACCACCCGCAGGCGGTACCGCTCTGTCCTGAGACATAGGGGCAAGGCGGTTCCCACCATCACCATGGGCGTCTCTGCGGCGAGCGTTGCCGCTTACTTGTCTTTCATCACCGGAGTGTCGCGGAAGTTTCCAACCTCCGCCTCCTCCTCCTCCACCCTCATTCATGTTGTTTCCTATCTGCGCGGACACAGGAATGGCAGACGTGGATGGGCCAACTGTTGTCAGGCCCTTCTTCTTGGGGGCCATGACGATGATGAAGTCATGGCGTAGATAACCCCTACCTAGTGTGCCAAAGATGTCATGGGAATGAACACCTATGCGATCGCGGGGACCCCTTTCGCTTTGGCAGGGGGCGAGCAGGCACAAAAAGACGGTCTGGTGAGCTGCGCACGGGGAGTTTTTACCAAGGTTTAGGCTGCAAGGATGCATAAAACCCTAATCCTGCTTGGTTATATTGATCATGCTCTAGAGTTCAAGCTACAGGAGCGACATGACCGGCTGCTACGTGACCTTGGGAACCTCCAGTTGTCTAATTGTCGGGCTGTCCGGTTGTCTAACTACCCAACTATCTGAAAGCCCAAAAGCTAAAAGTCTAAGGTTCCAAAGTCCGAAAATCCTCCTTTGTAACTTCCTGGGCCTCCTTTTATACCTAAGGGGACCCCAACAGTGGTGTACAGTGTGCACACGGGATGCACAATGCTACAGTTCTATCGTACCTAACCCTAACGGAGTAGGACAGGAGCATTAAGTGCACCGTCAGGGGCCTCAGTCCTTCAGCGCTACGGGACAGGGGCCTGTCCCATAGGTGCCACTTAGCACCCTCCAACGTTGACGTCGCGACACGCGTCCAGGTGAATCGACACCTAGCATGTGCGCTGGCGGTCCTTGCCGGGGCCTTGCCTTGCCGGGGGGCTGGGGGCTCCAAAGCCCTCCCAACAAGGTCTTGTCGGTAGTCTTGAGTCTTCTGTGTTGGCGCTTGACAATTCATCGCTGGACCTTGCCTCCGGGGTAGGTACTACTGCCCGTGCACTAGTAAAGGGGCCCTAGATGGACGAAAAACTCTAGTGCATCGACAAGTGCGATACTACAAAGCGTCCAGTTCATTGACAATGGACTGAAGGAGGCCTTCAAAGGTCTCCTTGCGGGCTTTCAAGTAAAGCGCTCGATATTTTGTTAAGAGTTTTTTATTTGTATTTATTACATGGAAGCCCCCGAGCCCTAGGTGAGGTGAACAAGCTCACCTAGGGGTGATATCTATAATTCGAGAAGTGAGTACCGATGTGATTTATGCATTGTGGGTGTAATGTAGGCTTCGTCATCAGCGGCAGCCAAAAATGGTGCCGAGCTTGATGAGCTACATCGGAAGCTCAAGCCCTCCGAGGTAGAGGTGGAAGCCCTCAACAAGAGGTTCAATGAGGCACATGGTAAGTCCAAACTAAATCTGAATACTTTCCCCAGAATACTGTCAATGGAGATTCCTTTTTATATAAATTTTTATCATTTTGTAGCTTTGTCGAAAGAGATCGAAAAGCTCAAGGCTGAGCTTTAACGTGCCAAAGTCAAAGCAGCCGTTGAGAAGGCGGCTGCAAAAGAAGCGGCCACCACGCTCTCCGCCCTACGACCCACTAGCGATAAGCACCAGCCTCGTGTGGCGGAGATAAAGGATGAGCTTGAGGACGCGAGCAAAAAGTGTGAGACCTTGGAGCAAAAGAATTGGGCGAGCTTATCCGAACTGTCCAGCATGAAATCCGATCTCCAGAAGGAGCGGATGGACAGACTGGTCTTTGAGGAGCAAGTTCGCCAAACCAAGGAGAGAGACGATGGTAAGTCATACTCCCTAAAGTGTGTATTCAGGAATAGCAGATTCGAATTGTCGATCTGGGTGTGGCGATCCTCAGTCGCATCCGCCGATCTCCAGAAGAGTGTGGCGGACGCTAATCAGCTATTCGCCTCGTAGGGAGAGGAAGACGAAGCTCGAACGTTCTCGGCATAGTTCAGATCCCTCGAGCGTCCTCCTCCGCTGGTGGAGCACCTGAAATAGCTGATGGAGCTGCACCAGATCGCGGAGCCAGCCATGAATGACCTCTGCATCTGCTTATGGCCTGGCGAGCCACTCCCAGGCAGTTAGTTCGTCCTGGTGCAGAGACTGATTACTGCCACGCCCCGTCTTGACGCCGTCAAGTGCTCCTCCTGCATCGAAGGAGTACGGATGGCCCTTGCTAACGCCAAAGTGCACTGGCCGGGGCTCAATCCAATGAAGGTCGTCACTGACCCGCCGCCACCCAAGAAGGAGCACCGATGCCCTGAGCTATAATTCGATGCAGTGTTCGAGTGAAAAATTATTTGAATGAGCTTGTAATGTGTCTAAAGACTCATGATAACTTTTAATGATATTAGTATCCGCTCTTATGCAGTTTTGTATTACTTTATAACTCCTGTGTGGTCGTTCAATACTCAAAGATGCAAGTCCTCGGCTTTAGCCCCCACATAGCTAGATACTACCTAGGGTGTCTATGCCAATGTACTGTGTCTCGTAGCCGTATTATCGGAACCCGAAGATGGTGTAGTCCGGCAGATTAGGCAATCGGACTACAGTGCTTTATTTCTTTTAGTTAACCAAAGGGGCATGAAAAGGACTACAAGAACCGTACGATTAGCCACCGGAGTGTTTGCGATGTTCGAACGAAGCGAGGCCGAAGGCCACATCATAATGTTTGTGCACAAGCGATGTTCCTCGTATAACACGAAATAACCATTTACCAACATTCACGTATAATACTTCTAACTTGGGGTTCACAGATCGGATCACGCATACTAAGACAGTCCGTTTTCGGCTTTCTCCCCTGAGGTGCTTGATTGGACAATCCGAAGAACAATTGTAGGGGTGCTCCCTTTGCCCTTTTAGACGAACGAGTGGAACGTAAAGGGCCAAGCACAGGAGCCAGGCAACCCAACTTAATGACCAAAGACATAGATCGGAACCGATGCATATAAAGCAAACGCCTAGATGCCGAACACACGATTGTTAAGGCGATTTGTGTTTGAAATCGATCCCCCGGTCTATTGTCCGGTTACATCGTGTCATACCGAACATGTTCACAAGAAGAGGGAGAAAGGATAAAAAGTATGTGCCAAAAATAGGATAGATGAGGCACACTTGTGCCATGCAATTTTGCATTTTCTCAACAACTCTTATAACTCGGATTGCCGAAGCAACTGTTTACAGGTGTGCGAAAGAAAATAAGAAATAACATCTGACAGGAGTTCTTGTACTAGGGGTCTTCAATTGGTGACCTGACATCCTAGATATCCCCCCTTGCTAGTTGACTCCTACTCTTGGATGCACCTGGATGGGTGTTAGTGCGGGCGGATCTTGCGAATAAAATCTTGAGAGGCCGCAGCATTAAAGGTGTGCTTTACGCCATAGGCAGGCTCTTTTAGGAGCCCCTCCATCTTGTCCGAAGACGTATTGGTGGTAGTAGGTTGGGGAAACCAAACACCTACCTTTATTTCCCCACCGCTTTCCCATGGAATTTTATGTGCGAAGTTGTGCCTCCTTGCCACATACTTTGCTGGTCCGAAAATTGTGCGATGGGGGGCGAGTCCCTGTAGAGGAGAAAAGGAAGGATCCACGTTTTCAGTCTAAAACCGAACTTGCTTCCCAGCTTTATGTGCCTTTATGGCGGATATCGAAACTTGTCGATCGTCTGTATAGGTGAATTCGGCCGCTAGGGACAGTGCATGTTCCTCAGTTCTAAGGGAGCGCTCGGTGTTGCTGTTGAAAGTAATGACCCCCTTGGGGCCCGACATCTTGAGCTTGAGGTATGCACTGTGTGGGACCACATTGAAATGAGCAAACGTTGTCCGTCCAAACAGCGCATGATACCCACTGTGGAAGGGCACGATGTCGAAGATCAAGTCTTCAGTGCGAAAGTTGTCGGGTGGGCCGAACATGACCTCTAGAGTTACTGATCCAGTGCATCGGGCCTCAACTCCTAGGATCACTGCTCTGAAGGTAGTGCTGCTAGGTTTGATCCTTGATGGATCAATGCCATATTTTTCACCGCATCTGAGTAGATCAGGTTAAGGCTACTTCCTTTGTCCATTAGGACCTTTGTGATATGATACCCATCTATAATGGAATCTAGGACGTGGGCCGCCGAATCCTCATGATGGATACTGGTCGGATGATCACTCTAATCAAAGGTTATCAGGTATGCCAACCATGGGTTGTATTTCGGGGCTACGGGTTCCTCCGAGTAGACCTCCCGGAGCGCGTGCTTCCTCTCCTTATTCGGTATGTGGGTGGCATATATCATGTTCACCGTTTTTACATTGGGAGGGCACTTCTTCTAGCCGCCACCAATTGGATCCCGAGGCTCATCTTCGTCCTTGCTACGTGAGGTTTTGCCTTGGTCTTCGGGTTGTATCTTGCCTGCCTGTTTAAACACCCAGCAGTTGTGGTGTGTGTAGTTGGCGGGATTTTTTGAAGTTCCATGGATTTGGCAAGGCCTTTCCATGATCTTCTTGAGCTGAGTGAGTCCGTCATGATTGCCTTTAGGGGGCTTCTTCCGCTGCCAAGGTCAGGAGTTGCGGAATTCAGCATTAACAGCCATGTCATTGGCATCCTTATTATTGTGTCGGCGCTTATTCTTATTGCACTTTATCTTTGAGTTGTCGTCCTCGGCTTCAGGTGCCACGAGATCTTCAGAATTGTGGCTACGTCTAGCCAGCCAGTTATCCTCGCACACACAAAAGCGAGTCATGAGGGAGGTAAGGGGAAACATAGTTTGAGGCTTGTCCTGGCCTAACTGACGGGCCAGCCATTCGTCTGGAATATTGTGCTGGAAGGAGGCTATGGCCTCAGCATCCAAGCAGTCGATGATTTGATTCTTCTTAGTCAAGAACTGATTCCAAAACTGCCGAGCGGACTTGCCGAGCTTCTGTACGTTGTTGCTCATATCAGAAGAATCCAGTGGGCGGACATAGGTCCCCTTGAAGTTAGAGCGGAACGCCTCTTCCAGGTTTTCCCAGCATCCTATGGAGTTTTCGGGGAGGCTATTTAACCAGTGCCGAGCTGGCCCCTTAATCTTAAGAGGTAGGCCTTTATGGCATGGAGATCATCTCCTCGTGCTATGTGGATATAGAGGAGGAAGTCCTCGATCCGTACAGTTGGGTTAGTGGTCCCGTCGTACTGTTCTATATTCACGGGTTTAAACCCTTTGGCGAATTGATACCCATTACCTCGCCCATGAAGCACAGAGGGTGAGTGGAACCTTTGACCTATACTATGTCGTGCCTGTATTCGGCGTCTATATGGGGCCGGTTGCGTTCCCGGACCCTGTTGTTTTGGTCGAACCATGGTCTGTACTCGCCACGTCTATCGGGCGCGTACTCTTTGGATCCATAAATGGATCTAGTGCGGCATGCTCTGTGATCCAGGTTATCTCACAGGTTCAACTTGTCATGAGGCTCTAATGGCTCCTTGCCCCGTCTTCTGGGCACTGTCGGTATGTAACGAGCGTCGTCAGTCATCCTGTCTCGACCAGGAGGGGGGCGGTCCGGCTTGTCGTATGGAGTACGGTTTGGAGATGGAGTATCGGTAAGTTCGTAATCAAATTGCGGCAGCAACCTTATCTGAAGGTAGATTTTGGGTTGGTTTGTGAGGCCAGTGCCATATACTTCCTCAGCTGAGGGGACTTTTGTTGAGGTCGGCCTGCTCAACTTTGAGTTGCTGTTCTTTGGCATTTAGTGTGCGAGCCGTTGCTATGAGCCGTTACACGATTTCCTCCAGATCCTCGAGGTTATCAAGGATGTATAAGTCATCGGATTCCGGTATATCTTCCTCCTCGACAGGGGGAAGTTAATCATCGCCTTTGGGGTCGTTGATGGTATCGGTGTCATTTTGAAGCTCAGGCTCCTCCGGACCCTCAAATGGGTGCTCGGGGATATCGGTATTGTAATGATCGGCAGGGGCATTACCTTCCCCATTGCTGATAGTAGCTCTTCTTCCCTTTTTGCTTTTGGATTACTTATGTCATTTTCGGGGCCTTGATGGCGCATCACCCGATTTGTCACTGTTGTCGTGAGGCATATTGTCGCTGTTGGTGGCAGGAGTGTCCACCATGTAAACATCTTATGTGGAAGTGGCAGACCAATTCCCGGTGTTAACGGGGGTGGGGGCACGGTCCTCTTCATCCATGTATTTTGCCTCCTCGGAGGTATAGTCTAGTATGTTGGTTAAGTCTTCTACGGTGTCTATCAATTTGGTGGTGGTGGTTCGAAAATACATCCCTACCCGAACTATACCTGGGCCGGGTGTATATCGGGGCTGGATACTAGGTGATCCTCATCGATGAGAATTGCTCCAAGGCCTCGTCGACTACTGAGGGCCCGATCGGATCCAACTGTTTGGAACTCGCGGAGTCAACCCCCATGAAGCCCACCCGTGGGGAATTTTCGTAAAGAACACATGTTCGGTCAGGTGGCTTGATGGCCAAACCGGGATGAGAGATCGGATTGTCGCCATGGGTGACCCCATTGGCATGTCCCAAGAAGGAGCTCAAGGTTAAGGCCTCAGAGTCCATGGGGGCTGTAGCCAAAGCCGTGAGCCCGATTAGTGACAGATCGCCCCAAGAGTCGACAAAGAACTCTAAGTTTCCCAATCTGACCGCTTGATCAGAGGCGAAGCTCTCAATGCGGCCTAATGGCCGGCGGAATCCACATGCAGCACAATGCTGCCGAAGCCAAAGATCTGCTCGGGGATGAAAATGTCCATGTTGCAAACTTCCTCGTTGATTAAGAGACGAGGCGTCGAATCCATATCGCTCACAGAGGAACTCCTAATGAAAGCACCAATATCTGTGTCAAACCGGCAGATCTCGGGTAGGGGATCCCGAACTATGAGAATAGGATCGACAATAACAGGAGACGAAGGGGACACGAGTTTACCCAGGTTCGGGCCCTCCAATGGAGGTAATACTCTACGTCCTGCTTGATTGTATTGATGGTGTAAGGGGTTATAGAGTTGATCTACCTTGAGATCATATGTCTAACCCTAGATGAGTTGTTCTACCTATAACTTAAAATCTTCCGGCTTATATAGAGGCCGAGGATGCCTAGGGTTTGTACACGGTGGGTTACATGCCGAAGAGATAAACTTGCCTAACTATTATATCAAACATGTGGCGCAAGCCTAACTATTACATCAAACATGGGGCGCAAGCCTTGTTTCCCAAAGCTTCCATCTAAGAGATTGGGCCTTCAAATCCTTCGGTGTTCAGTAAGCAGCCCTCATAGTCCGGCCTGTACAAATAGGTTGGCTATGTGAGGCCCCCCTAATCCAAGACTTCCTCAAACACCCCTTAAGTCTATTGGGACCCTTTTTTGTCGGCAAGAAACATATTTTTCCAATAATAAAAATCTCCTAAAAATTTAAGTGCGTTCGGTGTTACGGATATCCGAATATTGAAGAAATGGTGAAGGGCTAGAAAATAGTAGCGAAAACAGGAGAGAAACACAGAGAGTGGTCCAATTTCGGAGGGGCTCTCTCCCCTCAAGTATCCATGGCGGCCAAGGACCAAGGAGAGAATCTCTCCCTACATGGGGAGAGGCCATGGAGGAGTAAGCCTAAGGGGGGAGACTCTCTCTCCTCTCCTCAGGCGGCACGAGAGTGCCGCCGGGGGAGCCATCAGCAGGGTGATCATCTTCATCAACATGATCGTATTCATCACCTTCCTCACATATTTTCAATGATCCCCTCTCCCGCACCTCGAAGTAATCCCCTACTTGAACATGGTGTTTCATTCCACATATTATTAATCAATAATGTGTTGCTATCCTATGATGTTTGATTAGATCTATGTTGTCCTCTTTGGGTCGATTGTTCATCTTGATTGGTTTGAGTGTATCTCTTATTTTGTTGTTGTCCTAATGTGCCTCCTATGAGGCACACACTTGAAGGATCCACGCTGGAGGGTGTTGCCATATGTTCATGATTCGCTTATAGTTGTGGCTAGAGTGACAGAAGCATACACTCGAGTAAGGGGGTTGTTTACGTATGGGAGTAAAGGGGACTTGATGTTTAATGTTGTGGTTGGGTTTACCTTAATGATTACTAGCAGTTGTGGATGCTTGCTAGAGATCTAGTCATAAGTTCATATGATCCAAGTATGGAAAGTATGTTAGCTCATGGTTCTGCCTCATATAAAATTGGAAGAATGATTACCGATCTCCTTATCAATTGCCTAGGATGATTCCTCATACCATACCAACATTATTCCGCACTCGCTATTTGTAAATATATTGTCATATATTCTAACTCTATTTAGTGCAGCAACTATTTTTCATATTTTAGTTCTCCAATATAATTCAAAGCTATCCTCTTTGTACCCACAATGCGGTTTTATTTCTCGTTACAAGATATAAGCAA
Source organism: Hordeum marinum (assembly GCA_022496015.1). Classification (NCBI taxonomy): domain Eukaryota; kingdom Viridiplantae; phylum Streptophyta; class Magnoliopsida; order Poales; family Poaceae; genus Hordeum; species Hordeum marinum. The sequence goes on along the minus strand of CM039675.1, from coordinate 203,685,461 downwards.
ACTTTCGGTGTATGTAGAGTCATATCAGTGGTAGAGAGGGCTTGATTGAATATTGATCTTACCTTTAGCTCCTTGTTGGTTCGACACTCCTTACTTACCATTCTATATTTGGAAAGTGATACGATGATTCCTTGCACTTGGGGATTATCAATTGTCTTGACGAAACACGTGTTAATCTACTTTTGATAAATATTCGATTAAAACTGAAGTCGGCAAGTCTAGATACAAAAAGAAGATTGTTGCCAAGGGATTCAACAAGCATGACATGTTGAATAAAACTATCATGAGATATGGACACCTCACAAAGGTCGAGTACCTTACCATTGGAGTTGTCTCTAAAAGTCACATACCTCCGCGGTCCATGATCTGGTTTGGTCTCTACGGTCATGTGATGGGTGCATCCACTATCGAGAATCGACTCTTTTCCTCCAGACATGTAGTCTTTGAAGTTTGCCATGAGACTTAGAATCTTCATAGTCTCTATGGTTATGATTATAGTAGCCATGTTACAAATTGTCAGCATCAATTGTGATATCCTCATCATAAGAGACAAGAGATTCATTAGGGTTATGATCATAACAATGTTCAAGTTTATGAATGTGAATGGCTTCAACATTGATGATATTAATGGTAATGAAATCTCCTTTAGCACGCATGAGGTCATGACGCTCAAACAAGCATTTATCAAAGTTAGGTTCATTGGGCTTCATCTTATGAAAGGAAATAGATTTATCAAGAATTTCAGCAAGATTACCCAATGAATAATTTTATCGTTTCTCCAAATCGTTTCACAAAGTATAAGCACATTAAAAATTCTACATTTGATCGAACAGAATTCTTAAGAATACTCTAATGATGAGATTAACGTTTCTAAGATTGCCAAGCATATCAATTTACTCTTTGTTTGAGGGATGTAAGGGATCACTGCTAAGTACATATGGGTTCTTAACATACTTGCTCAAATGGAATTCATTGAATAGCTCAAGCATCTCACATTTCCATTGACTATAGTACTCCCCATCGAGAATGAGCATTGTACAACTAAGACTCCCCAAACTAGACACATCCGTCTTCTTCCAATGGTGATAAAACCAAGCTATGGAGAAAATGCTTTGATACCAATTGTGGAATCACTAGAAGAGGCGTCTAAATAGGGGTGAATCGACTACTTGATAAAATTAAAATCTAACCGAACATTTTCTCTAAGGGAGGATTCTTGTTCACTGCTGCTCGAACTCAAGGTAGCTTTTGCGTGTTGGATGGTGGTGCTTCCTCATCATTATATTTTTTTTCATTGTTATTGTTGAACATCTCGTCTTCTTGATGTGGTGGTGAAGGAGGTTGAGGTGGATCATCATGATGCACTTCTCTCTCCTCTTCATCTTATCGTGTACCGCTTGTGGATGCTTCCATATCGTGTTGATATTCCCCTTGACGAGAAGTAGGATCTTCCACTTGGGTTGATGAAGTACTTTCCTTCACCTCCATGGGACAAGTTTTTCCAATGGACAAGTCTTGGATAGCTTCCGAAGGTTATTTATCTCCTACATCATTTCTTCCGTAATCGAGATTTCGGAGCAAATTTTGAACGTCGATGCTTATCAAGAATGTAACACTTGGAGCCGAATACACGAAAGTATCCAACTTGGGGCTTGTTACCGATCAGTGGCTCATATGACGTTTTACCAAGAAGCTGGTGATGATAGAGTCAATTTCTGGCATGACAATATGTTTCCACGTCTTCTTCCAAAAGTGTCTTGGCATCTTGTACTCATCGACCATTGTTCTTGCCATCTCAATAAGAATTTGGTTATTCTTGTCAACAACTCAATTTTGTTGTGGCGTGTAAGTAGTTGAGAACTCATGTAAAATACCTTCTTTGTAAAGAACGGTGTCCACATTTATGTTCTTGACCTACGATGCGTTGTTTCTCTGAACTTTCTTGATCTTCACGTCAAACTTAGTTTGAGATTTGCAAGCAAAGTTCTCGATGATCTTTTGCACCCATGACCTATCATCAAGAAAGAATACCCACGTAAATCTGGAGAAATCATCAACTATAACTAGACCAAAGGAATTTCCACTGAGGCTCTTGTAAGTATTGGGACCAAAAAGATCCATATGAAGAAACTCTAGTGGTCTCCAAGTAGTCATGATATTCTTTACAAGATGACTTCCAACTAGTTGCTTTCCGGCTTGACAAGCACTACAAAGTCTATCTTTGTCAAACATAACATGCCCTAATCTTGTATGCGAAAGCCAACCTTTAGAACATATTGCAATAAGACAAGTGCGAGGTTTGGTTCTCTTTGTAAAATCAACAATGTATACATCTCATCTACGAAAACTGGTAAATACCATGCTATGATTATCTTGATGAAATACTTGGCAATCTAGTTTGGTAAATAGCACATTAAACTGAAGTAGGGAATTCTAGATACGGAAAGAAAATTGTAGCCAAGGGATTCAACAAGCATAACACTTTCAATAGAGCTATCATGAGATATCGTCACCTTACCAAGACCAAATATTTTACCCTTGGAGATGTCTCCAAAAGTTACATACCTTCGTTGTCCATGGTTTTGTATGATTTCCTGGAACATGTCCCTATCTCCGGTCGTATGATCAGTGGATCCACTATTGAGAATCCATCCCTTTCATCCAGCCATGTAATCTTTGAAGTTTTTCATGAGACATAGACTCCTCATAGTCTTCTCACACTCGAAGTCGAACGAGTCATCTTCTTCATAGTAGCCATGTTCCACATTGTCATCATCATTATAAGAGACAAGAGATTAGTTAGGGTCCTAATCATGACAATGTTCAAGATTATCAATGCGAATGGCTTCAACAATGATGTTATTGATAGTTATTACATCTCCTTTAGCACACATGAGGTCTCCAAGCTTAAACAAGTATTCATCAATGTTTGGATCACTAGGCTTCATTTGGTGAAATGCAATGGTATTATGGAGAATGACATCAAGATTTTTCAAAGAGTAGTTAGGATATATTTGCTCTAAATAATTCCATGGTTTATAAGCACACTCAAAATTTCTCATTTGATCAAACACAATTCTTGGCAATCCTCTAATGATGAGATTTATAGTTCTAACATCACAAAGAATATCAATTCCTTCCTCATGTGAAGGATGTAAGGGATCAATGGGAGGCACATAGGGGCTCTTAACATACTTGATCACATGGAATACATTGAATAACTCATCCATCTCATATTTCCATTGACTATAGTACTCCCCATCGAGAACAGGCACTATACAATTAAGACTCCCCAAACTAGACACATCCATCTTCCTCCAGTGGTGATTAAACCAAAGCTTTGAAGACCAAAGCTCTGATACCAATTGTGGGATCACTAGAAGAGCCGTCTAGACGGGGGCGGGGGGTGTTAATAAACTACTTGACAAAATAAAAATCTAAACTTTACCCAAATTAATTGTTTGTCACATTTTAGCAATTCTAATAAGTCTAGTGCAGCCTACACATGCTAGTCAACAACCATGGCAGCGAAAAGCAAAGACAAGCATATGTAAGATAGTTGAGATAGGAAGATCAAACGTAAAGTTGACAAAGAGATTTTTGCGTGCTTCCGATAGGTGGTGCTATCGTTCGTCCATGTTGATGGAGACTTCAACCCTCGGAGGTTAGTAGTCATGATAGTCCGCGAAGGGCTCCACCCACAAGGGGTCCACAGAGAAGCAACCTTGTCTATGCCATCATGGCCTTTGTCCATAGAGGACTAGCCTTAATCGGGGTAAATCTTCATGAATTAGGCGATCTCCTTGCCCTCACAAACTTCTTAGTTCAACTCCACAACACTAAGTAGGAGGCTCCCAAGCGACACCTAACCTATCTAGGAGGAACCACCCTGCAAAGTATAATAGATGTGGAAAATATGATGGACTCCTTGCTCTTGTGCTTCAAAAGATAGTCTCCTCAACACTCAATCACTCTCTCAGAAATTTTGCATGTGTAGAAGAGATTGATTGGGTGGAAAGGAACTTGAGGAGGCTAGAAATCAAGAATCATATGGTAGGAGTGGAATATCTTGATCTCAACACATGAGTTGGTGGCTCTATGTCTCTCTGAAAAATGGATAAGGCAAGTGTTTGTTTGTTCCGAGTGCTTCCACTGCGAGTGAGAGGTGGTGGCGGGGAATATATAGGCATCTCCAAAATTCCAACCATTACAACATTATTTCCTAAGTCAGTGAAACCAAAGTGAAAACTCGGTTGTACCAACTAGTGCAAAATGTGGCAACTTTTGCCGTTTTGGTGAGAGCGATATATAATTCTCGGTTGTACCGATATGAGTGTCCTAGGCAGTTTCCAAATCTTAGTGAGACCGATTCTCAAAACTTGGTGGGATCAATTCTTGACAATGGCTAACCAGAAAGTTGGCCCATATCTCGGTGAGACCAATTCTCTAAACTCGGTGGTACCAATTCTCGAATATGACTAACTAGAAAGTTGGTCCAAATCTCGGTGAGACTAATCACTACAAGAAAGATGCTAAGTTACGACCATCAATATTGGTCATTGAATGGTCATTGTTTTTCATTTTTTACGTTTTTATGACCAAAAAAAGTTGGTCAAAAGCTGGCTGTCTTTAACGAAACTGAACGACCTTCTTTGCGGTATGTAAAAGGTCGTTGTTTCTACAATCAATTGTTTTGTTCACAAGCATTCTGCCCAGGCCATGTTGGATCCAATGTGGCAAACTGATGTGCAAAAATTGTGATCAATTGAATTGGTCCTTGATAAGAATCAGCACGGTCCAATTCGGTCTCTATATGGGCCGAGCCCATTAATTTAGCCTTTTTAAAATATATTTTGCCCATTAATTTTCGCTAGCTACATGGGCCTAGCCCAGCAATTGAGCCTTTTATTTTCTAGGATGCAAACTTTTACAATCAATTTATTTCTATTTCCAGCCATTTTATTCTGCAGTTGTTACCAACCGTGAGATTGGTCCCACTACTCATGCTTATCTCAAAATTGGTCCCACGCATCAGAATTTGGGAAATTTGTTAAACAACCATTATTACTTGGACTCCCTTGTCAGGTTTCCATTTCATAGGTATTCAAATCACATACACAATCATTATTTGGAACAACCCATAGAGCAAATGAATTTATTACAATTGTTACAGCATAGTACAGCCTACTACTACCTACAATTACAACACATAATATTCTACTCTTTGTTGATATGCTTCACAACTTCGGACTTGGATTTGCACTTCACCTGTGCAAAAAATAAGAATGAACATATAAGAATAAGAATGGGTATAGAACATCAAATGATGGCCAATGAGGGATGCAATAACTCATAACCAAGAATTGATGGCAAGTGAAATGTACATAAATAGTATGACTAACACTAACCAATATGTGTCTATGGAGTGATTAAAATGTTCTCACTGGCTAGGATTTTTGTGGTGTATAGTATACGTACATGTGCAACTCTAATTAAATTGATCAGAGAAATGAAAAAATTGTAAGAACGAGTTCACTCAGAGTTCAAGCATGTCAAATTTTAAGCACCAACAGAACAGATCTAACAAACCAGACCATGATCATCATTCATCAGGATTTATGGTTCTAGCAAAATAGTAAAGAGACGGAGATACACACATCAAGCATACCAGCTACTACAATAAGAGGTCCAGATGCATGCATGATCATTTCTTAACACTTATATTCATCATTACAAGAACCTATAACCACCTATGCTCATTGTTACAAACCTATGCATACTTCAAAAAAATAAACCTATCTATTCGAAACCAGAATATTTTTGTCACTCAAATCGAAATTTATTGATTTGTTCTCCAAACTATTGAAATCTCAGGCCTCTAATTTGCTAGTTTCTTAAGAAATAAACATCATTGGATATTTTGATGAAATGCGTAGGTCCAGCCGATGAATACAAAGCAGCAACTACTTCAGACATTGGCTGGAGAAACACTCATCATTTGTAAAGGATTTTGAGTTATGAGTAGCAATGGTTACTGACTACACATGTACCACCAGAATTACCAAACAAGATTATAAACGCCCGAGAAGAAAAAAGGGATGAAAAAATTTGCTCGAACAAGCTTGTTATTTAATGCGGCTGTGATAATGTAAGTTACAAAGGACTAGGACAAACACTCACTCACTAAGACACTATAGGTGATTGTTTCATCACGTTACAAAGGACTAGGACAAACCACAACTTTACTCGACACACACACAGACACACACACAAACACACACACACACACACATGACCTTTCTAGGCTATATGGGTAAGAAACAGAACCACAACTTCACTAATTGGAAACAAGGTAACAACAATAAAATGTATAGCACAATAATGGGAAAAACTCCTGATTACACACAAAGCTCTATCCATAGTGGGAGCTATGGATAAAATCATGCACACTTCCAATAGGACTCGGTGAGACAGTATAATTCTGACAATTATATGACTAGGGAACTAAAGATTCTATGTACTTAGAACTCAATTAATAATTGAGAATGATCTGATTGTATTTCAACAATACACGCGTAGAGGAATACAATCCCAAACACAATAGCATCAAACAACGGTGGGTGCTCAACCCATTTACCATACACAAGCAACAGTTAAACCATAGCACGTGCATAAATAACTTGTGTCACATTAGGGGGGTCAAAATGTACTCACTATATTCTAATAAAAAAGGATTAGGAGCAGAGGGATAGGGAGGTGGATATGGAGGTGTTGCTACCTGCTGTGGTGGTGGTGCCTCTTGGTGGTCGTGCTTGAGCTCCTCCTCCTGATGCTGCTCACTAACCTATAGGGAAAACAAGACCATGGGTGAGCTGCAGCATAGGCACATACAAGAAGTAAAGGTAAGGAGAAGAACCTGGCATAATATTCCTAGAATAAAATAGTCATGAACTCATAGCAAGATCTCAGAAGCATTTGCCACTGGATCTTAATTGATCTCCCAATAGTAGTGGCTCAAACAGAAGGCTGTGAATCAAGATTTACATGGAGAATTTCAAACCATGATGATGCACAAAATACAAAATTATGGAGACATAATATCATCAACATGTATGCTTTATTTATTTGTGTGACTAGGTTCACCAAGATCAACAATAAGAAAAATTTGTTGCCAAAGTTAAGTTTGCCACTCTGAATATTGATTTTCTTTAGGTTGTTTCTAGCCAAGGTCTCATGTTAGGTTTCATATATGTTGCCTTCCTAAAAAAATTACAATTAGTGATGATTTTCAGATAAAGATGTTAATATTCTTTCTCCTGTTGTCCCTTGTGACCCCATCGTTAAGGCTCACTTCCCAGGATTTCCTCAAGGGTGAACCTTTTCTACTCTCTAATCATAGGAGAAATAAGAAAACCTGGGATCTATCATGACGAACAACGAGAGGGAGAGAGCTGACCTTGACGCGCTCCAGGGGAGGGGGAAGGTGCGGCTTCTCCATGGCGGCTTGCAGGTGTTGGTCCCTTTCAGTCCTTGGAGCCGGTGGTCCTTGTTCTCTCCTCCATCGTCGGGATCCTCTAGGAAGCAGAACCTACTTCATGAACAACCTGCAAAATCTAATCAAAACAAATAAGAGAGAGAGAAGGAGGGGAACTTGTGTCCATGAGGAGGGAGGGGTCTACTTGCCTAAGCTAGGAGGTCGTACACAACGTGGAGGTCGATGGTATCTCCGATGTATCTATAATTTTTTATGATGGCATGCTATTATATTATCTGTTTTGGATGTTTTATATGCATTAATATGATATTTTATATTATTTTTAGACTAACCTATTAATCTAGAGCCTAGTGCCAGTTTTAGTTTTCTCCTTGTTTTTGAGTTTTGTAGATATGGAATATTAAATGGAGTTCAAACGGAATAAAACCTTCCGAAAGATTTTTTTTCTAGAAGGAAGCAAATCCACCCGGCTTGCAGTGCATGTCAGGGGATCTACCAGGAGATCACAAGCCTGGTAGGCGTGGCCACCCCCCTAATCGCGCCGGGCAGGCTTGCCATTTCCTGGCAGGTCTCCTAACCCTATTCTTCGTCCTATAAATATCCAAATACTCCCCGAACACCAAAGGAAGCCACGCAAATACTTTTCCACCACCAGAAGCCTTCATTTCACGAGAGATCCAATCTTGGAGCCTTTTCCGGTAATCTGCCGGAGGGGGTTTCGATCACGAAGGGCATCTACATCAACTCCATTGCCCCTCTAATGATGCGTGAGTAGTCCACCACAGACCTACGGGTCCATAGCTAGTAGTTGTATGGCTTCTTGTCTCTCTTGGATCTTCAATACCATGTTCTTCATGATATTCATGTGGATCTATCTAATGTAATCTTCTTTTGTGGTGTATTTGTCAAGATCCGATGAATTATGAGTTTATGTTCAGATTATCCATGAATCATATTTGAATCTTCTCTAAATTCTAATATGCATGATTTCATATCCTTGTAAGTATCTTCGAGTTATTGGTTTGGTTTGGCCAACTCGATTGGTAATCTTGCAATTGGGAGAAGTGCTTGGTTTTGGGTTCAATCTTGCGGTGTCCTTACCCAGTGACATAGTAGGGGTAGGGAGGCACGTATTGTATTGTTGACATCAAGGGTATAAAGATGGGGTTTTAATTATATTGCTTGAGTTTTCCCCTCTACATCTTGTCACCTTTCTTAATGCATTACTCTATTCTTCATGAACTTAATACTCTATATGCAGGCAGGAGTCGGTCGATGTGTGGAGTAATAGTAGTTGATGCACAATCATTTCGTCTACTTGACACGGACGTGATGCCTATATGCATGATAATTACCTTGGATAACTACATGATTATTCATTTTCTATCAATTGCTTGACATTAATTTGTTTACCCACCATGATATTTTCCTTCAAGAGAGAAGCCTCTAGTGACATCTATGGCCCCCGGGTCTACTTTCCATAATATATTTTCAGATATATAAACCAAAAATACCAAAAATACTTTGCTGCAAATTATTTACCTTTTTTACTTTCCGTTCTCGTTTACATGTATCTCTATCGGATCCAATCCTTGCAAATACTCGTGAAGGGATTGACAACCCCTTTATAGCGTTGGGTGCAAGAGTTTGATTGTTTGTGTAGGTGCATCCATTTGTGACTTTCTTGTTCCTCCTCCTAGATTGATACCTTGGTTCTCAACAACTGAGGGATATACTTATATACTTTGCTGCAACACCCTTTCCTCTTCAAGGGAAAACCAATGCAAGCTCAAGAGGTAGCAGCGACCAAGGCGCCTTCTTCCGTCGAGCCCGACCATGTGCAGATCCAAATCGAATGAACAAGTGAGGGGACCGAGGTGGGAGGAAGAAGATATGAGGGTCTGGATCGAGGGAAGGCAGGCGGTGCTCACCTCGGTGGTCATCGCAAATCCGTTGGGGCCGAGCAACGGAGAAGAACCGGCGACCGACTGCGTCTAGGGATGTGCATCCGTCCACCATCACCGTAAATCTCAAGATGGATGAGCGGCCGTCGTCTTCATTGCCGGGAGGCAGAGGATAAGCCCGTGAGTGTTTCTCTTGACTGAGATAGAGGCGCTGCCAGTGGGGGAGAGGGAGGGGACGGCGCAGGGGTGGTGATGAATCGACAAGAAGGACATGGACGGAGTCACTCATGGGAGGGGACGGGACGAGGAGGGCCTGAGGGAGGCCATGTGCGGCGCAGTGAGCTCGATAGGAAGGAGCACGGGAGGAAGGGGGATGGAGAAGAGAGGAAGAAAGGACCGGGTGGATGAAAAATTTCAGGAGGACAAAGCTAGGGTTTCGTCTAGAGAGGTGAGGGTTGTCGTTGGATTCGGGTCATCCGACAGTCTTTGATGCATGATCCGCGTGAGATCCTCATGGACAAATCAGAATGCAGTAAACACTACAAAGATGTTATGACCATATAAATTGGTCATAACTGATTGAAAATCAGATTTGTTTTCACGAGAATAACATTTTCTATTTTCAGGTGACAAAGATGGTTTTTTTGTGAAGGACATTATTAAGATGGATTGAAATAAAGAATTGCTCTACATGAATTTTTTTTTGCACTGTTGACATGAACATCTTTGAAGTTTGGGTCATCATCATTCCATTTCATCTCGAATGCCGATCCAAGAGGCCATATGGGCGATCAGGTCAACATAGGGCCGCCCATAGCCACACCGCTCCCCAATGGGGGTCCTGCCCGGGCGTGTGGTTCGGATCCTCAAAAGCATCCGTCGGAGTGCTTGCGTACCGCGCTTCCGGTCGGGTCTCCTTCGGCATGAGTTGTGGTGCATCATCCCCGGCTTCGAGGTTACACGGTGATGTGTTCGTGTGGTCTAATGATTTCTAAAAATAATAACCAAATGGTTGCATGTAAAAAGCTTTTATCCACCTCTCATGGAAAAGACAAATTCTTGCCTATTCAGCAGGAAGCGGTTCAATTTTGAACTACAAATGCTTCATAATTTGCTAATTATTCAAAAAATATCTAGGTACAAAAGAATCTATTTAATTAGAGAAACACCAAAGTTTTTTCCAAAATTCAACCACAAGCTAGGAAAGGTCATGCCCGTCGTTGTGACCGCATTTCGAAATGGGCATGAATAATCCAAAACAAATCAAAAAATGGAAAACCTTCGCATTGTGTCATTATATGTGACCAGGTAGTGAGGAAAAATAATAAACTTGTAATACATCAATTATTTTTAAAAAGTGTTATAAAAAATGAGCTATCATGTGTGAAGATTCATGGCTTTCAAGCCAAATGATGGATCTTATGGCCGCATTCAAGGCATCGTTTGCTCAAATGATCTCATATTGTGAACAAGGTTGCATATTGGAATGACAAACAATGTTGCCTAAGGAAGTTTCTATTTTCTTTGGACAGAAAATTAATTTTTCATTTTTCGACTGCCGAAAATGAGGTTTTTGTGAAGGACCTACCATATATTTTTCACAAAATCGGACCAAACCAATTTTATAAAATAATAGGGCATATATAATGGTTGGGTGTCAAAAGATTTTATCCACCTCTCGTGAAAAAGATAAATTTTCATCGATTTAGTAGGAAGCGGGTCAAATTTAACTTCAACTACCTCATAGATTACTTTATTTTCTCCAAAAATCATTTCTAGTTACAAAATAACCTGTGTTTTCCAAGATTCAACCCCTAGCTTGGAACGGTCATGCCCGTCGTTTTGACTGCATTTTGAAATGGACATGAAAAATTCAAATAAACAAAAAATTGGAAAACCTTCACATTGTGTCATTATATGTGACCAAGTTACCCGGAAAAATAATAAACTTGTAATACGGTAGTGATTTTAAAAAGTGTTCTAAAAAATGAACTATCATGTGTGAAGATTCATGGCTTTCGAGCCAAATGATCAATCGTATGTCCACATTCATGGCATAGTTTGCTCAAATGATCTCATATTGTGCACAAGGGTGCATATTGGCATGACAAACAATGTTTCCTAAGGAAGTTTTCATTTTCTTTGGACGGAAAAATTCATTTTCCATTTTTCACGTGCCAAAAATGATTTTTTTTGTGAAGGACCTATCATATAATTTTTTTAAAATTGGACCGAATCATTTTTTTGAAAGATTATGTCATATTTAATGTACAATTGACTAAATGGTTGGGTGTCAAAAGCTTTGAGCACCTCTCGTGAAAAAGAAAAATTTCCTCGATTTAGCAGGAAGCAGGTCAAATTTGAATTGCAGCTGTCTTATAGTTTTCTCATGTTTTTTTCAACAATAATTTGTAGGTACATAAGTATATTTAATCAGATATACATGGTTTGGTGGCGTTACATCGATGTTTGGATGGTGGACGATGGCCCCAAGTCTAGAGCACGCAAGCTGGCATGCCAGCTGCATGGTCACTGCATGACCTTAGCATTGCCAAACATTCTGGGCGGCCTGGGCATGTCTTATGGGTTGGGCACTCCCTGGGTAGGTGCTAGGAAGAATAATACACCATAAGAATCTCACGAGGAGACTAAACTAAGCTCAAACATGGATTAGCAGCCAAGTGTTTCATTAGTGGTGGGGGAAATGAACATGGCCAATGGGACTGAGTTTTGGCTAAGGATGGTCATCTACTAAGGAGACTGTGTTGGCAAATCTTTAGCTCAAGTGGAGGAGCCTAAGTGGCACTTGCTTTAAAAAATACCACACTTGACAGAAATACGAATGTTGAAGCTAGGATCAACTAAATAAATGGATTGAGCTGCAATTTGGTGTAGGAAAGTAATTTTGGCATAGAAAGGCATTGTAATTTTTTTATATCATTTGTATATGCCAAATTGGTACTTCCTTCACAATGCTCTTCTCTGGACAGAAAATAGAAGTTGATGTTGGGCCCACATAGATGATTGGATTGAGATGCAATTTGGAGCAGGACGTTAATATTGGCATATGAAGGAAGAGTACAAATTTCATACCATTTGTATAAATATAAATGGTACTTCCTTCACAATGCTCTTTTGTAGACAAAAACTTGGGAAAATTATTGACAAAATTTGGCTAAATGAAATGACATCAAATTTTGTGGAGGAAATTTATATAGGTAGAAACATGCCCTGGTAAAGTTTCACAAATAATTAAGAAATAAAAAATACAGTTGATTATCATACTTAACAGATGACCAGAATAAAAGATTGGATGATGAGCTCACATGGATTGCTGGATAAATCTCAAATTTGGTGAAGAGTGATTATTTGAATATCTGAAACATTTGAAAAAATCCTAGATTATTTAAACAATACTAGATAGTACTTTCTTCACAAAGCTTCTCTAGATAGAAACTTTGGAAATTTGCTAATGAAGATTTACTAGGCAAATGGAGCTAAATATTGGCATGTCGCAATGGTTTGAATATGGAAGATATCCAAAAAACATTGAGGGAAATTGGAGGTGTCTAGATCGCACTTGCTTTGCAATGCGCCAATCAGGATAATAAATAGAAATTGATGCTGGGCTCACATAGATGATTAAATTGAGCTGCAATCTGGAGAAGGATGATAATTTGGGCATATGAAGGCAATATAAAAATTTCATACCATTTGGATAAATAAAAATGGTACTTCCTTTACAATGCTCTCCACTGTACACAAAATTAGGAAAATTGGATAAATTAAATGAGCTAAAATTTAGTGGAAGGAGGTTCTATGGGCAGGGTCATGTTGTGGTAAATTTTCATCCATTATAAATCAATATAAAATATAGTTGCTTCACAGACTAAAAAAATTACCAGAAACAAAGATTGGATTATGAGATCACATGGATTTTTTTATATATGTTTAACATTTTACAAATACATGATTACCATCTTTTCCTAAATTCCCAACAAAAACATCTTTTCATACATACGTTTTGATGTCTATATTTAGTTTTACACATTGTACATTTTTTGTATACATATAAAAAGGAGGAGGCCTTATGTACTAATGCATCCATGTTCACAACCTCATGACCATTTATATTGTTTGTAATCAGGTAGACATAAGGTCTTAGAACACTGTTGTCTGCTTTATGACCATTTGGTGTAAGGGAATTTCAGGGTCTGAGTCCTTACTAGACAAATGGCCGTGGATTTACGACCAATTCAGCTTGGGTCAATAAGATAAGGTCACAAGTTGACATATTTATTTTAGTGAATTCTCAAAACTCAGTGGTACCGATACTTGAAAATGTCTAACCAGAAAGTTGGTCACTCATTTCGGTTGGACTGAATGGAAAGTTGGTGGCACCGAGACCTTAGGGTTTTGGCATAGGTGTAACAGCCCAAGACCGACGCTCCAGAAGATTCCTGTTTTATTTCATTGTCATCATGTGATTCGTTTGGTTGTCGCATTCATCATTGCATCACTTATAACATCCAAATTGCATCGACAGTTCGTTGCTGATGTTTTTGAAAAGTTGCATTCGTTCGTAGCCGTCGGTTCTCTCTGTTCTTGTCATTGACTGTTTTGAGATGAACCACACACATGCACGCCGGCGACATCGTTTTTTTAAACCATGCTAAAAATATTCTCAGATTGGGTCGAACCATGCTAGAAATATTCTCGGAGTCCGTTTGATACCCAAACGGTCGACCGTAGCGACACCGTCATTGGTTTATCATCACACATTTTCGGTGTTTGAAATTGTTGTTAGGCTGCTCATTTCTCCATCTATTTTTGGCCCAACCCCACTACATAGCCCACAAATCCCAACTATCTCGTCTCTTTGTTCGTGGCCATCAGATCGCGATTAGAGGGCTCCGAGAACAACCTTAGACCCAAAGCCTAGCCAAAATTGCTGTATATAGACACCTAGCCCTGCCCAAAATGGCCAGACCCTAGCTCCTGCATCGAATTCCATGCCCATCCACTCCATAGACGCCACCCATAGCTCATGTCTCCCTCCTCCCGTGTGGGCCCTGCCAGGCCTAGATCTAGGCCGGACCTAGCCCTGAACCATGCCGAGGCGCCGCACGCCGCTGCCTCTCATCCCAGAGCACACGAGCCCCACCGCCCTTACCAGGCCAGGTCGACCCTACCAGACCTCCCTCTCTCTCCTCCTCCTATCTTCTCTTCCTTCTCCTTGTCCCCTAACCATCTCCCTCTTCTCTGTCCCGTCAGGAGCCGCTATGGCCAGCTCGTAGCAGGAACCACCCGTGAAGTCCGCCGTCACCTGTTTCTTGTTGCCGATGACTGGATATAGTGCGGGTGGGCCAAATCCTTCTGTTCCGGCCAGTCCTCGGTGTCCCAGCTTGTCGGAAACCACCTCCCCACCCCGGTGGCTTCCTTGGAGCACCGCCTCCTGCCTTTGTTTGGGCGGGACGAGGAGGACCCTACCAGATATGGTGCGTACTAAGTAGAGATACTACTTGTGCATACATAACCCTTAAACACAGTTTCTGTCAAAGAGAGTCCACGATACCTACCTATGTTTTGAATAAGATTCTGCAAGTAAGTTGTCATCACTGCACAAAGCAATAAAAATTGCTGCTAGACATGTATGATCTTTTATTGTAAGGGAAAATAAGCTTTGCATGATCTTGTGATGGCAAACAAATAAAAATGGTGGAATGTGTAATAAAGTTTGCTATCACAATGGGCAATATAAAGTGACATTCCTTTTCATTAAGAGATTGCACATCCAAAAATAAAAAGCACATGAAAACCTATGTTTCCCTCTACGAAGGGCCTAGCTTTTACTTTTATGTATTTCTACATTTACTTTTATGCAAGAGTCAATAATGTTCATCCGTATTCCAATCTGTTAATTCTTTTGTTGACAAGCATCATGATCTGGGGAAAGGTCCAGGCACATATATCCAGTTGGATATAGGTGATCATGATTTGTCATTGTTTACATTATCCCTAAGATAAAATAAGTTGGGAGGCAAAACACTAAACCCCTATCTTCCTATGTGTTTGATTGAAACTGCTTGTTCTAAAAGTGTGCCTTGAGGGTCAGCAATCATGGAAGATTAACTGATAGTTGAGTATGTGAAATTTGCTAAATCAAAACTCTTACATAGACCCTTCCTGGAAATAAGATCAATTGTAATTATTTGACGACTCACAACGTAGTTTGCTAGTTTTCAAGGAAGTTTATGGTATATACTTTAGCATGTCAATAGCTTGTTACTTGATCATAAGAAGTTTTATGACAAAATATTTGTTGTTTGATGATGCTAGAAAGAGTGATTGGAAGTAACATTGATCAAATTTATACACTGTGCTAGCATTCAAACTTCATAAATTATTTCTGTTATCATTTACCTACTCGAGTATGAGTAGGAATTAAGCATGGGGATGCTAATACATCTTCAACGTATCGATACTTTATGAAGTATTCATGCCAATATTCTACAACTTTCATATACTTCTGGCAACTTTTTATATTATTTTTCGAGACAAACTTACTTATCCGGTGCCCAATGCCAGTTTCTTTTTTGTATATGTTTTTTTGTTTCGTAGAAAGTCCATATCAAACAGACTCCAAACACGATAAAAATTTATGGCGATTTTTTGGGAATATATGTGAATTTTGGAAGAAGAATCAACGCCACACGATGCCCGATGATCTCACAAGCCAACTTGGCATGGACAGGGGGGTGGCCATGCTCTTATGCATGTGGACACCCCTTAAATCGGTTGGGGCCCTTTTTATCCACAAGAAAGATATTTTTCCGATATAAATATCATCAAAATTTTGTCCCAATCAAATTTACAAAATATTCAAGAAACGATGAAGTGCTAGAAAACAATGGAGAAAATTAGAGAGAAACATAGAGAGAGAGAGAGACTAATCTCGAAGGGGATCTCGCCCCTCCGGGAGACATGGAGGCCATCCACCATAGGTAGAACCTCTCCCTAGATGGGGAGAAGCCATGGAGGTGGAATACTAAGGGGGAGACTCTCTCCCCCTCTCTTCCGGTGGCGCCGGAGTGCCGCTGGGGGAGGCATCGCCATGGTGATCGTCTTCTAGAACATCACCGTATTCATCACCTTCATCATCTCTTTTCAGTGGTCCACACTTCCACACCCCACTATAATCCCCTACTTGAACATGTTGTTTCATTCCACATATTATTAATCGATGATGTGTTGCCATCTAATGATGTTTGAATAGATCTATGTCGTTATTTGGGTTGATTAATGATCTTGATTGGTTTGAGTGTATGTTTTATTTTTGTGTTGTCCTAAGGTGCCTTCCATGAGGCACACACGCGAAGGAACCATGCTGGTGGGTGTTCCCATATGTTCATGATTCGCTTATAGTGGGTGCCTAGACAAAAGCTTACACCCGAGTAAGGGGGTTGTTTACGTATGGGAGTAAAGGGGACTTAATTTTTAATGCTATGGTTCGGCTTACCTTAATGATTTCTAGTAGTTGTGGATGCTTGCTAGAGATCCAATCATAAGTTCATATGATCCAGGTACGAAAAGTATGTTAGCTCATGCCGCTCCCTCATATAAAATTGCAAGAATGATTACCAATCTTGTTAACAATTCCCTAGGATGATTCCGCACACCATACCAACATTATTCCACACTCGCTATTTGTAATATATGTTGATATATTCTAACTCTATTTAGTGCAACAACTAGTTTTCATGTTTTAGTTCTCCAATATCATGCAAAGCTACCTTATTTACACCCAAAATGCGGTTTTATTTCTCATTACTAGATAGAAGCAAATGTTCAGTGTATGTAGTGTCATATAGGTGGCATAGAGGGCTTGAGAGAATATTGATCTTACCTTTAGCTCCTTGTGGGTTCGACACTCCTTTCTTAGCATTCTATCTTTGGAAAGTGCTACGATGATTCCTTACAATTGGGGATTATCAATTGTCTTGAAGAAACACTTGGCAATCTACTTTGGTAAATATTACATTAAAACTGAACTCCACAAGTCTACATATGGAAAGAAGATTGTAGCCAAGCGATTCAAAAAGCATGACATGTTGAATTGAACTATCATGAGATAAGGCCACCTTAAGAAGACCGAGTACCTAACCCTTAAAGTTGTCTGCAAAACTCACATACCTCCGCGGTCCAAGGTTTGGTGTGATCTCTTGAAACATGTCTGTATCTCTCGTCATGTGATCGGTGCATCCACTATCAAGAATCCACTCTTTTCCTCCATACATGTAGTCTTTGAAGTTGGCCATGAGACTTAGGCTCATGATAGTCTTCTCACACACAATATCTAACAACTCGTCTTCATCATAGTAGCCATGTTCCACATTGTCATCATCAATTGTAATATCCTCGTCATGAGAGACAGGAGATTCATTAGGTTGTGCTCATAAGAATGTTCAAGTTTATGAATGCAAATGGCTTCAACATTGATGTTATTAATGGTAATGACATCTCCTTTATGATGCATGAGGTCATGAAGCTCAAACAAGCATTTATCAAAGTTAGGATCACTAGGCTTCATCTTATGAAAGACAATAGATTTATGAAGAATTTCATCAAGAATACTCAATGAATAATTTGCATATAGTTTCTCCAAATCATTCCACAAAGTATAAGCACATTAAAAATTCTTCATTGATCAAACAAACTTCTTAGTAATCCTCTAATGATGAGAGTAATAGTTCTAAGATTGTGAAGCATATCAATTTCCTATTCTTGTGTGGGGTGTAAGGGATCAATGGGAGTTACATAGTGGTTCTTAACCATACTTACTCAAATGGAATTCATTGAATATCTCAATCATCTCATATTTCCATTGACTATAGTACTCCCCATCGAGGGTGGTCATTCTACAATTAAGACTCCCCAAACTAGACACATTCATCTTCCTTTAATGGTTATAAAACCAAGGCTATGGAGATAAAGCTTTGCTACCAATTGTGGGATCACTAGAAGGGGCGTCTAAAGGGAGGGTGAATAGACTACTTGAAAAAATTATAACCTAACCGAAGATTTTCTCTAAGGGATTATTCTTGTCACTCTTGCTCGAACTCGAGGTCACTTTTGCTTCATCGACGGTGGAGCTTCCTCCTCATCATCTTCTTAATCATTGTTATTGTTGAAGGTGTCGTCTCCTAGATGTGGTGGTGAAGGAGTTTGAGGTGTATCATCATGATGCACTTCTTCCTCCTCATCATCTTGTCCTATATCGCTTGTGGATGATTCCATGTCGTGTTGAGGTTCTCCTTGACGCGAAGTAGGAGCTTCCACTTGGGTTGCTGAAGTGCTTTCCTTCACCTCCATGCGACGAATCTTGCCAATGCGCAAGTCTTGGATATCTTCCAAAGGTATTTATGTCCTAAATCATTTGGCAATTGTTTGACTTGAGAACCATTAGATTCATCAAACTTCACATCTATTGTCTCTTCTAATTTTTGAGTCAAGTTGTTGTAGAGACGGTAAGTGTGAGAGTTTGATCCATAACTGAGTAGGAAACCTACATGAAATTTTGGAGAAAATTTTGAACAACGATGGTTATCAAGAATTTAACACTTAGATCCGAATACCCGAAAGTATCCAGCTTGGGTCTTGTTATCGGTGAGTCGCTCATATGTCATTCTACCGAGAAGCTTGTGAATATAGAGTTGGTTTCTGGCATGACAAGTTTTTCCACGGCTTCTGCCAAAAAGTGTCTTCGCGTCTTATACTCCTCGAGCATCGTTCTTGCCATCTCAATAAGAGTTCACTTCTTCCTCTCAATAAATCCATTTTATTGAGGAGTGTACATAGCCAAGAACTCATGTAAAATCCCTTCGTTGTCAAGAAAGGTGTCCAAATTTGTGTACTGGAACTCCGATTCGTTGTCGCTCCGAATTTTTTTGATCTTCACCTCAAACTGATTTTGAGCTTTGCGAGCGAAGCTATTGAAGATCTTTTGCGCCCACGACTTATCATCAATAAAGAATACCCACGTAAATCTGGAAAAATCATCAACTATAACTAGGAAGAAGGAATTTCCACCAAGGATCTTGTAAGCATTGGGACCAAAAATATCCATACGAAGCAACACTAATGGTCTCCTGGTAGTAATGATATTCTTTAAGGGAGGACTTCCACCTACTTTCTTTCCGGTTTGATAAGCAGTACAAAGTCTATCTTTGTCAAAGATAACATATTTAACACCAGGAATATGATCACGTTTGATGAGCTTGTCTAAATTACGCATACCAACATGTCCTAATCTTCTACGCCAAAGCAAACCTTTAGAAGATTTTGCAATAAGACAAGTGTGAGGTTTGTATCTCTTAGTAAAATCAACAATGTATAGATCTCCTCTATGAAAAACGGTAAATACCATGCTATGATTATCTTGACGAAATATTTGGCGATATACTTTGGTAAATAGCACATTAAAACCGAAGTCGGCAATTCTAGATATGGAAAGAAAATTGTAGCCAAGGGATTCAACAAGCATGGCATTTTAAATAGAGGTATCATGGTTTTGTGTGATTTCTTGGAACATGTTCCTATCTCCGGTCATATGATCGATGCATCCACTATTGAGAATCCATCCCTTTCATCCGGCCATGTAATCTTTGAATTTTGCCATGAGACTTAGACGCCTAATAGTCTTCTCACACACAATGTCGAATGATGCATCTTCTTCATAGTAGCCATGTTCCGCATTGTCATCATCAAGCGGGATATCCTCTTCATAAGAGACAAGAGATTAGTTAGGGTTGTGATCATGACAATGTTCAAGATTATGAATGCAAATGGCTTCAACAATGATGTTATTGATAGTTCTTATGTCTCCTTTAGCACAGATGAGGTCTCGAAGCTTAAATAAGTATTCATCAAAGGTCGGATCACTAGGCTTCATTTGGTGAAATGCAACCGTCTTATGGAGAATGACATCAAGATTTTTCAAAGAGTAGTTAGGATATCTTTTCCCTAAATAATTCCAGAAAGTATAAGCACACTGAAAATTTCTCATTTGATTAAACACAATTCTTGGCAATCCTCTAATGATGAGATTAACAGTTCTAACACCATGAAGAATATCATTTTCTTCCTCGTGTGAAGGATGTAAGGGATCAATGGGAGGTACATAGGGGCACTTAACATACTTGCTCCAATGGAATTCATTGAAAAACTCAAGCATCTCATATTTCCATTGACTATAGTACTCTCAATCGAGGACGGGCACTCTACAACTAAGACTCCCCAAACTAAACACATCCATCTTCCTCAAGTGGTGATTAAACGAAAGCTATTGATACCAAAGCTCTCATACCAATTGTAGTATCACAATATTAGGCTTCTAGAGGGGGGTTTGAATAGACTACTTGCCAAAATAAAAACCTAATCTTTGCCCAAATTAATTTGTTGGCAGATTTTAGCAATGCTAGTCAACAAGTATGGTAGTGGAAAGTAAAGATAAGCATATGTAAGAGAGTTGAGATAGGAAGATAAAACATAAAGTTGACATGGAGATTTTTGGCGTTGTTCCGATAGATGGTGCTATCGTACGTCCACATTGATGGAGACTTCAACCCATTGAGGGTTGTGGCCGCGAGAGTCCATGAAGGGCTCCACCCACAAGGGGTCCACGGAGAAGTAGCATTGTCTATTCCATCAGGGACTTCATCCACGGAGGTCTAGCCTTACTCAGTTTAAATCTTCACGAAATAGGTGATCTCCTTTCCCTCAAAAACTTCTTGGGTCAACTCCACAACATGAAGTAGGAGGCTCCCAAGCGACACCTAACCAATCTAGGAGGCACCAGCATCCAAAAGATAATAGATGTGCTAAGTATGAGGAGCTCCTTGCTCTTGTGCTTCAAAATATAGTCTCCTCAACAGTCAATCACTCTCTCACATATTTCGCACGGGTAGAAGAGATTGATTGGGTGCAATGTAACTTGGGGAGGGTAGGAATCAAGATTCATATGGTAGGAGTGGAATATCTTGATCTCAACACATGAGTAGGTGGCTCTCTCTCAAAAAATGGATAGGGCAAGTGTTTCGATGTTCCGAGTGCTCCCTCTGTGAGTGAGAGGTGGTGGAGGGGTATATATAGGTGTCACGCCCAAGATGCGATCCTATCCTTATTTTTGGCTCCAGGGCCTTGACAGGGACAGAAGCGCATCTCATCGTTTTACAAGAATAGATATCATTACAAGTACATGTATAGTAGAGATGAGTATATGGAATTGGTTTACACTCGCCACAAGCTACATAAAGATCACATCAATACAGCACCATATTCAAACATCATACAGAAGAGCAGGGTCCGACTATGGACGAAACCAAATGATAAAATGACATCCATCCTTTCTATCCAAGGCTACCTGATGGAACCCATCCTAGATCGATGAAGAATAACAAGAACTCCAAATCAAACAAGCATCGCTATCACGTTAAAGCCTCACATTACCTGTACCTCCAACTGTTGTTGTAGTAATCTGTGAGCCACGGGGACTCAGCAATCTCATTTCCAAGGTTATCAAGACTAGCAAAG
The DNA here is from genome assembly GCA_022496015.1 of Hordeum marinum. NCBI lineage: Eukaryota > Viridiplantae > Streptophyta > Magnoliopsida > Poales > Poaceae > Hordeum > Hordeum marinum. Next base: position 203,663,471 of record CM039675.1, on the reverse strand, counting down.
CTTAATGGGTGACGTACGGTTAATTGGTGAGGCTACATCAAGCAATTAAGCATTTATTTGAGTGGATAACTTACGAATACATAAAGTAAACTATGGTGGTCTATGCATAAAGGACTTGAACTAGTAATGATTGTTAACTGATCCTGAACCCCTACTTACGTAAAACATAACCCCACAATGTTCTCTCTCGGATAAGGACCTACGAGAAGAGATAGTCACGGTTACGCATACGGTTGGTGTATTTTATTTGAGTTTACTTCAAGTTTACTATGACTGGGTGTTAAACAAAGTTTCCAAGTTGCCACACAACCATGGGCATAACTTTCTGAAAGATTTAACCCAGTAGGGGTGCTCCAACTCATTCATCACAAATTAACCACATGCCGCGTTGGAATTCCACAACTGCAGAATCACCCATAGTATTTGCGGTCCCGATGGAAAATCTCAACTTCGAGATAGCCTAGAGTGTCATCGAAATCCCGATAGATCCCGACAGATCCGCGTATCCCGACGTGTCGACGATCCCGATAGGATCCGCGTATCTCGTTCTCAGGACATGGCGGATAAGCGACGCGCATAGTGGCATGATAGAAATCCCTTGAGTTGTGCCGGGGTGGCCCCGCACGGTATTCTAGTCTGGACTAGCACCAGCAACACTGGCCCCCTGTATTAGGTTGAATAACGAACCTCGGGTAGCGCTACTCCCTATGCGTCAAATTAATAATTAGTGTGATTATGCTGGGTAGATGTAGAACCAATGTTCGGTCTTGCAATACATGTTTTATCCTAAAACTAAAATTAAGGGGGTCCCCATAACAACTCTGAGCATGTTAGGAGCACTCAATTATGGAACATAACAACAGTAAACAAGTAACTATGGTGGAAAAAGGTGGAACAAAACACTGAGAAAAAGGCCAAGGCTTCCACCTTTTACCAAGTATATATGTGCATTACATTAAATATCATTAATATTGCGAGAACAAAAAATGTCCATGTTGACACATGGGAGCAATTGGACTTGTAGCTAGAGACGCTATAAGAAGGGCTGAGCAAGCGGTAACATAGCCAAGCAAAGGTTTGCTGGGATATGGTGGGGTTAGAGGCTTATCATGGCAATGTTGGGAGGCTTGACATACAAGTGGTAGGTAACATGACATAGTGATAGGAAACGAGACAACTAGCATGGCAATGATAGTAGTGGTATCCAGGGAAATGTGTCATCTTGCCTGAGATCCCGCTTGGAAGAAGAACGATCCATTAAGAAGACGAGCCAATGTAGTCTAACGAATCCTCACACTCCGAACGCTTTCGGAACTCTATCGATAAGGAACAATCCGAAACCAAAATCAATACACAGTACACCACAACATATTCATGACATGATGCAGAAACAATATGATGCATGAATATGCATGTTATGCATGACATGGCAAAGCACAACAACAACTTCTACACATTAAGTGAAGCTCAATATGCAACAAAACTCCATAGTTGAATATTTAGTTCACTCTCATTAGTCACACGAATATATGAAGTTTTAATTAAGCATGGAAAAAGGTGAAGCATAAACAACTACATCATCTAGGCATTTTAAATGAGGCTGGAAGCAACATATATCATTTCCGAAATGACCACATGTGTTATTCGAAATTGGTCCAGATATTTTCTAACCATATTTTATATTATTAAACAGAAAAATAAGGTGCACCATGTGATTATAGCTGTCATTGTAGTTGATTTACATATATAGAACATTTCAAACGGAGCTACGGTCTAAAACATATGACCAACACAAGATGGGTATGCCATGAATTGGAAAATGTATGAAAATGACAACCACAAACATTTCAAATCATGGATGAAACATGATAATATTATACTACATGAAATTCTAAGAAATTTTCATATATGGCATGTCCAAAATGGAGCTACGGTTCAACCATAATAACCAACACAAGTTTCGTAGAATCTGCCCAAAAACAGCAACATAACATTTTGCACACATGAAAACAATAGGCTACAAAGGTCTAAAATGCACATCCAAGACATAGGATAGTATCTTACATGATGCACAAAGTTATATCACAGGATCAAGTTGATTAGGATCATGGATCACTAGGAAATAAGGTCACAATATGGCTAACTGGAAACAGTTTCAGACTTAGTGAAAATAGCAGTTTTTCATAGTGCAGTTTTGATCACGAAGGCATATGGACAGCAGTAAAACTACATGCTACGGGGAATATATTGGCATGAAAGATAACAACATTCTAGAGGACATTATAATCTACAACTAACTCCATTGCACCAACACAAAAGGGTTCTGGATCACTAGCAAAACACATGGCAAGACAGCAACGAAATAATATAGATTCCAGACTTGCAAATATTTTGGACCCTCAAAACAGCACATTAGTTAGGCATGTTGGCAACAAGAAAATACCACCTGAACATGGATTATCATGGCAAACAAAATGACCAGGGGATAGTGCACATGTCAAAGGGCATATCTCATGTAAAAAATAATTCATATGATGCATGGATTAAATCACACGAAAATAACAAAAGGGCATCACAGCAAAAATAACATGCACACAAATTTACTCAAATGACAAAACTAAATGCATAGATAAATTCATGGATTTTTGTACCACAAAAACATTTATAATATGATAGGTTCATGTAGGAAAATATTTCACAATTAATTATGTGATTTAACGGAATAAACCCTTTTAGCAATTATAAATGCAAATTAGATGCAAATACCACATCGCACGTTTTTTTCATGCATGCAAATGCACTACAAATAATATGTATATTTTAAGTATATTGTTGGATTAAATCCTATGCAAGATTAAATAAATATGCGTAATGCAATAAACATGGTATTTATGCAAAATGATGCAAACAACAAGCTTAAGTATTTTTTACATGGATGAAAATGGCATATAATTAATCCACACATTTTTCTGAGCATTTCTCATATATAAAACATTTTAATCCGACATAGTGTTATTTAAATGTGGGTAATTTACCAACATGCAATTCCTTGCAGTTTTAAAAGATGCAACGGGTCAAACAGGGGCGTTGCTTATCTAAACGACGCACAGAGCAAGGAATAGGGCTGGGGGCGATGCTCACCATAGGCCTAGGTCCAGTCGGTGGATGCGAGGCAGGCCGACGGGGCAGGCAGGGCTGGAGGGGTGCCTCTGCTGGGCCTTGGGCGCGCGGGGCCCACGAGGGCGCTGGCGAGCGACGCAGGCGTCGTGCTCCCTGCTCGACCCGTGCAGGACCATGGGATGGAGGCGGTTGCCGGCCTAGGTGGCGCCATGAGGAGGCAAGGACGCAAGGCGATGGCAGAAATGGACCATAGGGAGGCTGATCCGGTGAGGGTGCTGCGGGATCTTGACGGTGAGGGATCCTGCAAGCTAGGAGCTGGGATGCACGGAGGGCTCGGGTTACTGGAGGAGAAGGGAGAGGGAGAGATGAGAGAGGGTGGAAGGAGAAGGGAAGAGAGCCGCGAGGGCACGATGACCTAGGGAGGTCCGGCTAGGCCTTGCCTCCAGCAGCGATGCTCCAGCGAGGAGGCGAGCACGACGAGGCCATGGAGCTCGTCTCCAGGCACGTGGAGGTAGCGGCGCGCGTGGAGAGGCTGCGGTCGCCAAACGTGTCCAATTTTACCACGGACATGTCCGGTAGGTGGGATTTTGGGTGAATCTGAGCCATTGGATGGGGATCCGATGGTCCAGATCTGAGGGGCTGATGGGGCTGCGGGATTTTGAGGGTTTTCTCTAGTAGGTGGGGTTTTCTTGGGGGGTGGCTGCAAAACTAGCTGGGGGGAAACCCTAGAGACTGAGAGATCTCTCTCCATGGGGTGGTTATATGTAGGGTACGGACTAGGGGATTGGACCTCATCCGTCCGATCGCAATCCGATGACCACGAATGGAGGGGCAAGCTAGGTGGGCTAGTGGGCTGTGTAGTTGGGCTAGGCCTAGAGAAGAGAGGGAAATGGGAGCCCCACGATAGAGCTTTTTTCAAACACCTAAACGACTAATAAATAAAACAATGACGATGGTGCTACGACCGACTGTTGGGATATCAAACAACCTCTAATTGCGACAAAATTTGCTAGGCGGTCTACCCTACAATATAATAAGACTGCATGCCAACTTTCGACACAATCCGAGAATATTTTACGCACACATTTAAAACATTTTTTCAATCAACGCCGCGGGCGCATGCGTGTGTGGTTGCTCTCGAAATGGGCAACGACAAGAACGGAGAGAACCGGTGACTACGAACATATGCAAATTTGAAAATTCATGTTGACAAAATGTCGATACTATGCAGATGATGCGAATGATTGATGATGAATGCGACAACCAGACGAATCACATGAAGAGAAATGAATAAAAGGGGAATCTTCTGGAGCATCGGTCCTAGGTTGTTACAATAGGCATCTCCAAAAATCCAGCCGTTACAACATTATTGCCCAACTCGGTGAAACCAAAGTGAAAATTTGGTTGTACCGACTATTGCAAAATGTGGCGACTTTTAGAGTTTTAGTGAGATCGATATATACTTCTCAGTTGTACCGATATGGGTGTCCTAGGCAGTTTCCAAATCTCAGTGAGACCGATTCTCAAAAATCGGTGGTACTATTACTTGAAAATGGCTAACCAAGAAGTTGGTCCAAATCTCGATGAGACCAATTCCCAAAACTTTGTGGTACCGATTCTTGAAAATGGCTAACTAGAAAGTTGGTCCAAATCTCGGTGAGACCAATTCTGAAAACTCGGTGGTATCGATTCTTGAAAATGGCTAACCAGAATGTTGGTCACTCATTTCTGTTGCACCGAATGGAAAGATGGTGGCACCAAGACCTTAGGGTTTTGGCATAGGTGTAACAACCCGAGACCGACGCTCCATAAGATTCCCATCATGTGATTTGTTTGGTTTTCGTATTCATCATTCGCATCATCTGCATTGCATAGACACTTCGTTTTCGATGTTTCTTAAAACTTGCATCCATTCGTATTCGCCATTTCTCTCCGTTCTTGTCGTTGACTATTTTGACACCAACCACACACACACCCGCGACATCATTGAAAAATATTTTAAAAGCGTGTGAAAGATATTTTTGGATTTGGTCAAAAGTTGGCGTGCGGTCTTAATATAGTGTAGCTAGACCGACTATCAAAGTTTGTCACAATCTGAGTCTGCCGGGCTGCTCATTTCTCCCTCTCTTTTTGGCCCAACCCCCTACACAGCCCATAAAGCCCAACTAGCTTGTCCCTCCGTTCGTGGCCATCAGATCCCAATCAAAGGGCTCCGAAAACACCCCTATACCCAAACCCTAGCCAAAAATTTTATATATAGACGCCAAGCCCTACCCAAAATGGCCTAATCCTAGCTCCTGCATCGAATTCCATGCCCATCCACTCCCTAGCCGCCACCCATAGCTCATGTCCCTCCTCCCGCATGGGGCCCACCAAGACAAGATCCGGCTCACCCCGGGCCCGAACCGGGCTGAGGAGTCGCACGCCACTTCCTCTCGTTCCCGAGCACCTCAGCCCCGCCACCGCACCAGGCAAGCTCGACCCCGTCGGACCTGCTTCGCCCTATCCTCCTCTCCTCTATTCCTAGGGATAGCACCCGCAGGGTATGGGTACGGGTGGAGCCTCCCCATACCGTTACCCATCTGGCCTAATCCTACGCATCACCCTCACCCATACCCGTCAACGGGTACAACTTTTTACCATATCCATTACCCGACATGGTGGATGGGTGCCTACGGGTAAAGTTACCCATGTTTGTAAGGATTCAATTTGAACAAGTTATGGTCATAGACCGCATAAAATAATATAGTTTACAAAAAGAGATAATATCAACAACATATACTTATAGACAACATCATATGGTCATAAAAAACACATAGGCATACACTTTTAGTAATAAACACTTGAGATAGTGTAGATTGTAGAGATAATTTTGAGTTTACATAGATTTATATGGGTACATGGGTATGCGGGTATGGTTTATATGATCCCATACCCGTACCCTCTCTACCTGATGGGTTTAAAATATTCTTATTTATATACCCATGGGTAAATTTTTGTCCCATACCCTTACCCTAATAGGGTTTTTACCCGCAGGGTACATGGGTAATGGGTACCCATTTCCATCCCTATCTCTTCTGTCTCCTTCTCCCCTAACCATCTCCCTCTTCTCTATCCCGTCACTAGCCGCCATGGCCAGCTCCCAGCAGGAACCACCCGTGGAGTCGGTCGCTGCATGTTTCTTGTTGGGGACCACCTCCCCGCCCCGGTGGTCTTCCACAGCGTTGCCGCCTCCTACCTTCGTTTGGGAAGGACGAGTAGGATGCCGCTAGGCGCTCGCTAGCGTTCGTGGGCCACGCCTCTCCGGCCCAACATACCCTAGGGCCAAGTCCGCCCCAACATCCTCCCCGTCATGGGCTTGGCCCACTAAGGTGAGCCCCAACTTTTCTATGTGCCGCCCTGTGAGAAGAATAGCTATCTGTCACCCATGCACTTTCGACCCGATAGCAGATTCGCACTATAGTCATTTTTTCTTGTGTGGGGAATTTGTCTATTTATTCGAGGAATTACATATTTACAGAAAAGTACCCGAACTTCATGCATTTATTAACTCACCAATCGTGCATCGTATGAAAAAACTTTATATATGTGAAATGACTAGAATTTCATATAGATTCACAATTCTAAACTCTCACATGTGTTTAAAATGTTTAACATGCTGTTTCCATGTAGTCTGTGCAAATATCATGCTAAAATGGTTTTTATCATAAATAAATAAAATACTATAGCTTCGATGCAAATGTTTTATATATGTAAGTTGACTAGAAAAATGTGTAGAATCTCATGCTACAATTCATTTTCTTGTTTAATAAATTTAAAATATGCTCGAGACAGATCTAGAACGATTCATGTTTTGTAGATGTGGTTGTTTTGGAAATGCTATATCTTGCTTCTCGCCTTATTTAAAATGCCTAGTTGATGTAGTTGTCCATGCTTCACCTTATGACATGACCACCCATATTAACAAAATTAAATATTGATGGCTACCTAAATGAAAATTAACTAAGTAATTTAAATATGGAGTTTCGTGAATATGCAACTCGTTGCATAATGAGCTTCACTTAATGTGTAGTATTTGATTGTTGTGATTGTCGTGGCTGGCATATTTAAACCATACATGCATCATATTTGTTCGCGCACCATGTCATGGATATGTTGTGGTGTTGTCATGTTTTTATTGGTTGTTTTTGGACTGCTTCTTCTTGATAGATTTCCGAAAGCATTCGAAGTGTGAGGATTCATTTGACTACTCCCCGTTCGTCTACTTCACAGATTCGTTATTCTTCCAAGCAGGATCTTAGGCAAGATGACCATTTTCCTGGATACCACTACTATCATTGCCATGCTATTTTTATCTCTTCTATCATGATGTCTTATTACCTACCACTTGTATGTCAAGCCTGCAAATGTTGCCATGAAAAGCCTCTAACCTATCCACATCCCAGCAAACCTTTGTTTGGCCATGTTACCGCATGCTCAGCCCTAGTTATAGCGTTGATAGTTGGAATGTTCTTGCTATTTAATTTAATGCACATATATACTTGGTAAAAGGTGGAAGGCTTGGCCTTTTTCTCAGTTTTTTTTTCCACTTTTGCCTCCCAAGTTACTTGTGTACCGGTGTTATGTTCCATATTGAGTGCTCCAAACATGCTCGGGGTTGTTGTTTGGACCCCTTGATTTTGGTTTTGGGATAAAACTCTTCTGGCAAGGCCCAACATTGGTACTCCATTTGCCTAATAACTAATAAAATTTAATAGGGACCCGCCGGCACCCGTGGATAATTGATCAACCCCCGGGCTAGTGATCCTCATGAGTGTTGGTTCAAACTAGAGCACTGTGCGGGGCCAACCTAGGGAAACTTGGGTGATTTCTATCACACCACTGTACGTGTATTTCATTCGGTCGTTTCCTGAGAACGAGATACACGGCTCCTATTGGGTTCGTCGACACGTCAGGCGGCCTTGCTGGATTTGTTTTACCTTTCTTGAACGTCTTGTGCAAGGAATTGTGAGGATACTTCGGTCTATCTCAAGGTTGAGGTTTTCCACCAGAATTCTGAGGATACAACAGGCTATCATGTGGTTGAGGTTTTTCCAATGCAGCGTGTGATTAGTTTGTGATGGATGAGTTGGAGCACCCCTGCAAGGTTAAATCTTTCATGAGAGTCATGCCCACGGTTATCTGGCAGCATGGAAACTTTGTTTAACATGCGTTCATAGCAAACTTGAAGTAAACTCAAATAAAATACAGCAATCGTGTGCATAACTGTGACTGCCTCGACTCGTCAGTTCTGAAGCGAGTGGGAACACGATGGGGTTAGGTTATACTCGTAAGTAGGTGTTCAGGATCACTTAGTCCTCATTACTAGTTCACGTCCCTTTATGCATAGACCACCCCTTCTTATTATTGTACTCGTAAGTAAGACACTAAGTAAATGCTTAGTGCTTGCTGCAGCCTCACCACTTAACCATATCTCACACATGAAGCTTTGCTAGTCTTGATACCCTTGGAAATGAGACTGCTGAGTCCCCGTGGCTCACAGATTACTACTACAATAGTTGCATGTACAGGTAATGCGATGATTTCATGTGAGCGCGGTGCTTGTTTGATTGATCATAGGATGGGTTCCAGGCCGGCAGCCTAAGATAGCAAGGATGGATGTAATTTTCTCATTTGATTTCGTCGGTAGTGGGACCCTAGTCTTATGTATGATAATGGAATATGATGTATTATTGACGTGATGTTGATGTAGCTTATGGCGAGTGTAAGACAAATCCATATACTCATCTCTTCTTTACATGTACTTGTCATGATATCCATTCTTGCGAGAGAACGAGATGTGCTTCTGTCCCCGTCGAGGCCCTCAAGACAAAATATGCATATGACCACATCTTGGGCATTAAAAGTTGGTATCAGAGACCGTACTCGACCTAGGAGGCCCCTTAATTGATCGAACTTGGCGGGCCCGTGTGCTCCAGCCCTCCCCGAGGCGCCTCGGAGCAGGAGACCAAGTCCATGTCGCCTTAGGGACTTGCATCTTCTGGCAGCCGATCTCCACTCGGGGGCTCCGACCCCATCGCAGCATTGCAACATGGATCCTCGGGAGGCTCCAGTGCCTCCTGAGGCAGTAGCTGACGGGACGGTATGGGGGTCGCTCGAGCGTCAAAGGGGACTCCATAGAAACATGCCTCAGGAGCCTTATCAGTCATATACCCCCTCGCCCCTTGGTGTCCTCCTGGCGATCCGGTCGGTATCAGGGGTATCAAGGCTCTCAACCGATTTCTCTTGTCCTAGTGATTAGTACGCACCCTGGAAACCTCATCAATCTCGTGGCTCTGTGCCCCTGGTCGCATCTTGGCGATCCGGATGCTCCAGCGGTGGTCGAGGCCTCGCCCCTTTTGGTCTCGTCCAGGTGATTCGGACGCCCCAACTGTGGGCGAGGTCTACTCGTGGTTGAGTCCCGCAGACATAGAGTACCGAAAAGGGCCCCCAAACCATTCCACAAACAAGCAAGAAGCACCCTAGGCGGAATCATGGACTATCTGGACAATCTGATCGCACCTCGTGACACACGAGATCATCACTGCCCTACAATCTATGTACACTACCAAATCAAGCAAGAGCCTCCTGATCTAATGGCATCCTGAGGACCGCATAAGAGTTGTGTGCACTAGTATGAGGATGCAGGTACTGCGGGCCACCACATGCGGCCACCGAGACCCCTGAGACCTGAGGCGCCAGGAGAAACGCCAAGAGGGGAGGGACCCTGCCATGACGAACAACAAGGCTACGAACCCGGGGAGTGACGGCCACGGTTGCCCCTCTGGATAGAGCGCCTTGCGAGGGCCTTGCCATACGCCATCACTGGGCTACATCGGCAATGGAGCCAAGCCCCGTGCCAAGAAACTAAGTCTGTCATGGCAAGAAGTCGACCAGCGAAATAAGAAAAGGAAAGACGGAGAAAATGAAGGTAATACGCAAAAGACTGAAGCCCACAGGGGCCGAGTTCTTCTTAAAATATTATAGGTACCAACAAAAGAAGACAGGGGAGGCCTAGGTGGAGGAGTCGCTGTGTCACACCCTGTGTTTTGCCTCTCATGAGTAAGTTATCATGACTCAAAAATTAGGGCCAACTATAACTTTTTGAGTGCACTTGAATGTTTGAATTGTGTGCTACATCCTTAGTTGTTGGATTAACTTGCTAGTGCTCTATAATTCATAAAACTCTCTCCCACTCTCAAAACTCTTTTCTTTGACCTAGAGCTCTTGTCAAATGATCATGCCATGTGTATAGGCCTTAAAAATATTTTTTACAAAATATTATTTTGGCCAAAAAAGGATTTATTCAAATTAGTTTTGCAAAACCCCCTGATTTGAGATTTGCACTGCAAGTCCCCAAATTGGGTGGATCATTTGTCCCCAAATGCTTTATTGGAACCTACTATACATATAACTTCCCAAAACCACAAAATATTATTTTAAAAGATTATTTTGATAATTTATTTAAAAGCTTTTTCTTAAGGATAGAAATGGTTTTTCTTAGGGAAAAATTATTTAAATGCTTTGAAAATATTCGAGAAAATTTAGGGAAACTCAGTGGACACATATTTTCCATATATATGAGTTTCAACACAAGGGCATGTTCAAATTATGGGCAAAACCCCTCAAAACCCTTTTATTCAAATCAAGCTTTTGAAATATTTCTATAAGAAATATTCTCAATAAACTCCAGGAAAATTCCAGCAAGTCAACACCATCATAAGTGATGATGTTGCAAAGTTTCATCTCAGTCCAAGTTGATTTGCTTCATCAAACCTTCCCAAAAAACCCTGTGTCCAGACTCAAATTTGAGCAACTTTACATTATGAAGTTTCTGCCCTTGACCTCAAACTTTGTGGGCATGCTCTAATGACCAAATAGTGATGCCACACTAAGTGGTGCATCAAGCGGAATGGATTTGCATAGCTAGATCTAAGCAAATGCATTTCTGCCAATTTCTAGGGTTTACCAAGTCTACATTGGTGACCTTCTTGTAATGAGTTCAAATTTTGTGATCAACCTCACTTGCACCTGTTTCATATTGATGAGCATCTCTGTGCTAGCTCAAACTTGCATCAAACACCTTCTGTCCTATTCTAGGGATCAATAATTGGGAGGGCAAAATCATTATTTTTGGCCAAGGTTTTTACAACACCCCCCACCTGGCCCCCTTCTACCTCCAGTAAGAAACCCAGCCCCCCAACTCAATGATTTGTGTGGTAAAAACCCCATTTCTACCCCTGGACAGCAATGTTTTACCTTCATCCCCACTCCCTTCCTATTCTAATGAAACCTCCACAACATCCTATGCAGTATATCCTTTGTTTTACCTCCCTAAAGCTTCTATACATGCATGGCCACGTCCAAGAGGCCAATAGCATGCCATGGCATGCCATATGGGCACTCTGGAGTGCGCCATAGTGTGCTCCCGCACTGTAGCCGCGGCCCAATCGCCAGCCCCGATCTCCTCGAGCCCCTCCCTTCCGCAAGCTTGTCGTCCCTGACGTCTGGGACATGCTACCGTCCTATCCCCCTCCTCACGCTCCCTTCGTTGGCCTCCCTCGCGCGTGCGCAATGGACGCGCGGCTCGGCCAGCGGGCGAGCTCACACGTGCGCTCCTCTCTCCCCCCTTGTTCCCTCCTGGGATGTGGACCTCGTCCACGAAGCCCGTAGACGTGCTCCCGCGACCCCCCGAGCCCTCCAGCGGCGGCATTGACCAAGCCGGAGCACGAGCTAGTGGTGAACTGCACCCTCGCCTATTAAAGCTTCCCCGGGCTCACCTCTGCCCTCCTCTCGCCCCTACTATATGCCCCCGAAGCCCTAGACCAGCCCCCTCTCTCACCCGTGCCCTCCTCCTCCTCCAACGGCCGGCGACGCCCGCCTCACGTGTCCTCGAATTCGAGCTCCGCTGTGACTCCTTCCTCATATCAGGTGCACCAGGGACCCTCCTGTATCACCCCTATCCTCCTCCGCACTTCCTTTCCTTCGCCCGCTGCCCGGAGAATGGAGTTCGGTGGCCGCCGTTCTCAGGGTCCACCGCGGCCAATGTTGTGCTCCGTCAGGTCCTCCCCAGCAAAAATGAGGGCCCCGGTCGGAAGCGGTGCTCCCTCCCGGTCACCTCGGTGGCCAGAGTGTCGCCACAGGTGGCCTGTATCGTCGGGACGACGCTAGCGAGTGCTCGGCCCCGTCTCCCCAGTCTCGCCCTGGCTCGAGCGGGAGGTGGGAGAAGCCCTGTCGGCTGGGCCTGCCTGTCAGCCACCTAAAGGCTGGGCCCGGTGTTTTCAAGTGGAAACGGCTCACAGGGTGGACGTTTCCCCCGACCGAAGGCGTATTCATTTGGATGCGCCATCGACATGGCACCTGGGCGTGCGCGGCTGGGCCGGCCCAGTGCACCCAGTAACTATCTTGCGCCCTGTGCGTGAATGGCCTAGTGGGTAAAACCCATTTTTCCATTTTCTGTTTTTCTAGGAACTTGTAAAATTCAGAGAAAATTCATTTGACCTCCAAAATTAGTGATTCAAATTTCTAAAAATTGCTCAAATCATTTCCTAGCCAAATATATTATTTGCACATTTTTTCCATATAGCATGTTTTGATCCACACATATTTTTGTTATAACTTGCATTATGGAACCACCTTGCAAAATTCCTAGAGCATTCAATATATTCCCAAATTGAGTGATTCAAATTCTTAGGTGTGTCTAAACTCATGAGCTAGTATGTGAGAATTTTTCCATATACTTTCTCTGTTGTGTGGATTATTGAACCATTTCTTCATGAATGGCTCACTTTGCAAATTCATAGGATATTCATACCAACTCCAAATCCAGTGAAACCACTTACCTCATGTTTCTAAAATCATGCCCTATTTTATGAGTAGCTCCACTCATTTTGAAAAAAAAATGTTTTGTATTGACATCTTAGAGGATCATCATTTCCATCATTCCCACCATTCAAAACTCCACCTGTATCCACATCCTATGAAACCTCCTGGGTTATTTTTCTCATGACCAGAGGAGTCCTAGAGAAATAAAACTCCTATTTATAGAGCACTTTTATTTTCTGCTTGTTGTGTTGCTTATTGCGGTTGTTTCCAACGATAGTTGACGAAGTAGATGGAATGCTCAGAGTGGACGAGAAGCGTGTGAAGACCTCGAAGACGTTGCTAAGCCAGGCAGGCAGCCCTTTGACCCTGTCAAGAAACTTTTTCATGCATGACATATAGCACTTGTTTTTTTGATAATTGATCATGATGTGGAGTTCCCCCTTCGGTGGGTTGCCTCCTATGCTTTTACCATTGACACTAGCATCAAGCATGACCCTACAACCTTATGAGGGTTATGCAGGTGGGTGTAGATAAGATGCTGGGTTATGCAAGTGCGTTTGGGATATATACATAGTGTTGGAAAGGAAGAAATGAATTCAAAGACTTTTCCAACCCCGTCGGGTGCCACTAATACCCGAGGGAGATGATGATGAGTTGGGTAACCATTTGAGAAAGATGTGGTATGCCAGAACAAGTGAGTGTGTGTTTTCGAAAATGGAGAGTTTTAAGGTCAGCTGACCGTCCCATACTTACATGCGCAACCACGATATCCCTTATGGGACGGGGCTTTGTTGATTACTATGGTTCGTACTAGCAAGGACCCCACATTACTAGTGGCAAGAGTGAAGTGGTCACTCTTGAGGCGGGGTCGTCCCAAAGTGGACGGTCATGCATTGTCTTTACAGGCATCGGGCACACCGTTGCATGCCCTCATGGATGATACGAGTGATGTATATCATGAGGGATGGCACCAACGAGTGGAATCTTTGTTTAGTATCACCAAGGGAAAGGGATTGTTCAGGTGCTTACCTCCGGTATGATATATACCCCGAGTTGTGGATGAAACGGAAGTTCCCCGAGTCTTGTGGGTAAAGTGTGCAACCTCTACAGAGTGTAAAACTATTCGAATAGCCGCGTCCGCGGTCATGGACACTTGGAGGTCCTTCTTAAACTACGTCCGGATGTTTTCTTGAAACTTGGTGTGAGTATGGATGTGATGGTGACAAAGAAGTCACATGAGCTAAGTCCGATGACTTAGCATGATGAATGACCATGAGGTGTTCAATCCCTACTTATGATGATGTCTACAACTTGTTCATATGGATATCTGCCTATTGTTGATGCATGCTTACTAGTTACTTGATCATGTCATTGCATTTAAAACTAGCTTTCCGCAAATTACCTACTTACTACTATATCACGCATCATTATTACCTTCTTCCACAACTTGGGTTGCTTGCGAGTACATTCAAAGTACTCATTGGCTTGCCACTAGTTATTAATTGGCCAGGCATGGAAGAACAGGGGTATGTGGAAGAGCTTGTTGGATACGAACATGCGAACTGGGACGCTTCCTAGTCAGAATGCCTGTAGGTTAGGGAAGATGGCGTGGGTTCACGCTTTCGATCAAGACTTCCGTTGCTTGTTCTATATTAAATGTTCGGCCCGTGTGGCCCTATTTATGTAAGACTTGACCTTCATGGTCTTCAATTGTGTAAGTCGTTAAATGTGGATGTAAGACTCTTGTTATTCAGCTTCTATATGTTTAGTTAGCATTGATCTCTGGGATTACGGTACATGTGCATTCGGTGATCAGGACTTATGAGTCGGGGTCCCCACACGCTGCCGCCGTTCGAGTCGCCATCCGCCTCGGCGCTGGAGCCGCCCTCCCCGCCGGAGGCGGGATCCTGGACAAACCGCTTCACCAGGGACTCCATGTGCAAGCGCACCTCATCCCGGAGGGGCCTCTGGAGCCCCTCAGGCGCCCATTCCTCGACACCCCGGAGGTCGAGCTCCGGGGCATGGTGCCGCAAGTTGAAGAACATGCATGTCAAGGCAAGGTCAAGGAGGTCGCGCGCGTCGGCCTCCCTATCCGCGTTCACGTGGGAGACGCCGGTCTCCAGCATCTACACCACCTTGCGGTAGAAATCGAGGTAGCCCCTGTCGTTGTGTGCGCAATGTAGTGTGGGGGCATCCCCAACGAACCGACTCACCACACTGGCTACGCGGTGGGCGATGTCAAGGTACTGCTTGGCATGCTTGGACTACAACATCTTGGCATATGCCACCTCGTCCTGTGCGGCTTGCGCGACATCGGCCGGCTCCTTGACCTGGGCTTGCAGGGACACCAGTTCCGCCCTGACCTCCTTTTCGCCCCTGAGGGCAATCTGGGGAGCAGCCTCGGCACTCGCCACCTCGGCCCATAGCACATCCACCACCTCCTAGAGTTGGCCAAGCCTGTGTTTCTTGGCCGCAGGAACCCTAAAAGAAGGAGACTCAGGTCCGGTGCACTGGACATGACAACTAAGAAAGAAGGAGGCGGCGGAGCACTCACTCATCAACCATGGCCCAGCGTCGGATACCTTGCGCCAACCTTTAGGTCCCCCGCCGCTTCCTCTAGAATAGGGCGTGGAAGCTGACGGCCCCTCACGCTTCACCATGCCGGTAGCGCTT
Source organism: Hordeum marinum (assembly GCA_022496015.1). Lineage (NCBI taxonomy): Eukaryota > Viridiplantae > Streptophyta > Magnoliopsida > Poales > Poaceae > Hordeum > Hordeum marinum. The sequence goes on along the minus strand of CM039675.1, from coordinate 203,647,814 downwards.
CCGCCAAACGCCATGCAGAAAGGGAGAAGCTTAGAAGAGCACAGGGTTTTCTCTGGAGCTACGGGAGCAGACGGGCACTTCGAGATGGAAAGACCCCTCAGGGGAGGGTGGATTTATAGGTGTAACCGTGGCTATGAGGCATCGTGGGAGAGCAGGCGTCATGCTCCCCTCGGGGGTCGAAGGGCCAGCTCGTTAGGCATGCCACACTACTTCACATCGCCTCACCTTCCATCATCGGGTCACATCCACGTGGACCAACGATTGGAGGCTCAAGAGAGCAACAACATTCAAGGAAGGGTAATGATGGCCGGCGCAGCGCATGACTGTCGCATCAGTTTGACTCGGGGTGGTTCCTGATGCCCTCGGGGAACGGAGGCGTCCGCGCCCCGGCGCGTGATGCTTGTTGAGCTAGGCCCAAAGGCGAGTTGGGCCCGCGACACTTCGGTCCATCCTCAACGGCTTTGCTTGGAAGCCATCTCGTGTGTGCCTTGGGCCCAGGGGCTACTATTGGCATTCTAAGAACGGGACTACCAAGACCTTCCTGCCTACGGCCCAGAGCATGGCACACTTCGTCAGACAGGCATGGCCTGGCGAGACCCCACCCAAGATAAGGCCCTCTCGAGGGCCCTAAGCTCGCGAGGAAGAACAACACCAAGACCAGCGAAGGATGGGTCTCCTCAGGCCCGCTCTGGAGCGGCGGAGATCCCTATGCAGCACCTGGCTCGAGAGGCCAGGGATGACGCAAGGCAGGATAGGCGGGTGCTAGCATGCCAGGTGGAGCAGTTTCCCCATTGGTGGAAAGGGGCAAGGATGTTCGTGGGTCCCAAAGCAACCGCCAAAGGTTCCCATTCCGGTGCAATGAGACCACGACCACGAGCCCAGCAGGAAGGATGTCATTGCCGAGCCCACCTCTGCATCATCAACAACTACTTTGCAGGCGAAGACCACCTTTCGTCAGGATAAAGATGTACTATTGTCCCTCTTCGAATTTGGTCATTGTGGGATCCCTTCCCGCCATAGAGTTAAGGGAAGAGGACCCGGGGTAATATAAGTAGAGGATATGTTGGACCACAGAGAGGGACAACACAACCAAGAGGAAACAGAAGATAGGTTACACCACCAAAGCGCCCTCATGAGGCAACCCACCACTGTACAAGTTCATCCACAAACCTCCTCATGAGGCAATCCACCATAGCAGGAGTAGGGTAATACGCTTCACAGCGGCACGAACCTGGGTAAATCATCATGTCCATCTGCTTCCTCATCATCGTGCGAGTTCGTCATAGAAATCATTGAGTAGCGAGCTAGGAAGGGCGAGGCTGGAGGGGATCTTCGCACACGCCCGTGCATTCGAACTTTTTTTGGTTTCGCGGAGCCCGAAATCCGACAGTTGGGGATGAACTAGTACCATGGATGACCAACGTCGCGAGGGCTCTGAGGTGAGGATGAATTAGTCCCTCATTCTACATTTGTGGCTAGTCCCTATTTGTAGTGGCTTGGAACTTCTTCCCTTATCGCACAGGTGGGAAGGGATTGCACAATGGCCAAATTTGAAAGGGAACAAGAGGTACATCTTATCCTGACTAAAGGTGGTCTTCGTCTACAAAGCATTGGGGCTTGACGCGGAGGTGTGCTCGGGAATGACATCATCCTGCCAAGCTCGTGGTCTTGGTCTTGTTGCACAAGAAGGGAATGCTTTGGCGGCCTTCCCCGGGAATTTACGCCTGCCCTTGCTCCCTTAGCACCAAAGAGCAAATTGTCCTCTCTGAGCTGCTGGCCCTCGCCTGGCCTTGATTGTCATGGCTCATGTCATCGCAACCTCATGAGGCCGGGTGCCTGTATAGGAAACTCCACTCCTCGAGTGGTAGCCTGGGGACGCCTCTCCTCTGGGGGCCTTGGTGTTGTTCACCTTATGAGGCCATGGCCCTCACGAGGGTCTTGACTTGGGGAGGACTTGCTACAAGGCCGTACTGGGCCGTTAAAGTGGGCCATGCGCTAGGCCACAGGCACGCAGTTCTAGGTTCCCCCGATCCCAAAATGCCGATAGTAGCCCTCGGTCCCAAGGCCTGTCTGGCCTGGCTTCGACGTGAAGGCAAGGAGCAAAGGTCTAAAACACCGCGGGCCACATTTGCCTACAGGCCAGGCTCGACACGTGGCGCATGGTAGGGTGCGAACACCTCCGCTCCCACGTCGCCTTGGCAACTGCCTAGGCCGACAAAAGCCGGGCGCCCGCCATGGAGCCATCATTGTTCTTGTTACATAAGCATTGGTAACCTGCTCAGATCCCCTTTCCTTCGTGAAGACCTCCTCCAGATCTTGGCACAGCCTGTCCTTCCTCTTGCTCTTCTTCCTCAAGGATTCCTCAAATGGAGCCCACCGGGAAGTCAAAGCCTAAAGCTAAGGTCTCAGCCTCCACTTCCCCCTTGCCGGAGCTCACGTCATACGCCATTGCCAAGGATGGGGACCTCACCCCAGCGCTCCCGGTGATGGAGGGCGACTCCAATGGGTGGGGCGAACCTTGATCTGGGGCGGCTCCGTGCAGCCACGCACCTTGGTGAAAAGAGTCTACCCCTTCTTCATCCACAAAATCTTCCCTGGGCTCATCCCGCCCTTCTCGGGGTTCTTCGCCGCTTTCCTGGAGCACAACGGGATCCAGTCCCTCCATCTTTAGCCCAATTCCATCCTGCTCATGTTTGTCTTTGCCTTCTACTGCGAGGCCTTTGTAAGCGTGAGTCCCTTTGTGGCCCTCTTCCGCCACTACTTCAGTCTGCGGCTTCATGACAGCACGAAAACCGATCGGCGTGCGTCTTCTTTGTCGCGGTACATGCCAGGAAGAAGGTCGAAGGCTTGATGCACCGTCGGGTGTTCCTGGATACCCAGGGTATCAATCCTCGCTGGGCGATCCAGAGGGAGCTTCTCGAGAAGACCCTCTTGTGGAGCTCCGCGAAGCTCATCGATCCCCGAGCGAGACCCATCTTGGATCGGATCTCCTCGGACATGGAGGCTAAGAAGCTGACCGGGGCGATGATGGTGAAGGAGTTCCTGGCGCAATTCCTGGCGTTACTCTAGGCGCACTCGAAGCTAGTGTGGGAGTACCAGGGTGTGGAGGTTGACATCAAGCTGCGGCTTGCGAGCCTGACTGGCAAGGAGCTGGACAGGGACTTGGCTACCTTGCTCCCCTATGATTCGGGGGACCTCCCCGAGGCCTACTCCCCATTGTACCACCGTGATGACCATGAGGAGTTGGTCACTTCCATGTGCGCCTTCGATGAGCTCGGGATCACGCCGTCCGAGCACCCCAATTCCTCGTGCTGGTGTCCTTCGGAGGATACCGAGGACGACGTCCTGTAGGAGGAGTGCCCTCCGGCATAGAGAAATTTCCCCACGATCTTGAAGACAATCACAATACCGACGAGCCCCTAGTTGCAGGCCTCCCGCGCTCCGCCAAGGCCCTCAAGAGGCCAGTGCCTGCCCCCCAGACCACACGAGCATCTGGCTGGTTAAACCCGAGCAAACGCGCGGACGTGCCTCCTCTGGAGGACTCCCTCACGCCCCCATAAGGAGACTGAGGCGCCGGTCTCGTCCCCTTCCAAGCCGTAGCCAAGAGGCGAGGCGGTTGTTGCTAGGTCGGATGTGTCCTCTCCGGTCGTGGCCTCTCAGGGCGACCTCCTCACTTCTCCAGGCGGAAGCACCACACGAGCTCCCCACTCGCCTCCTGGGCGCAACCAAGACCATGCCAAACAAGAGCGTGGGCGTTCCGGCCTTCGCCTAGGCAGAGAAGAAGAGGAATTGGGTTGGATCTGAGGAGTAAGTAACCTACCTCGCCTTTGATCGATTGATAGACTACGCACATGCTCACAACCCTTCCCCTGTCTATGGCCAGGGTCGATGACGTGATGAAGAGGAAGAAGGCGATCGCGAGGCCGAAGAAGCCCCCTGTTCGGAGGGTGCTGTCGGCCTCTGACCTCGATCGCGAGAAGCACGGAGGAGCATCGCGCCAACCCAGCACATCCCCCAGGTGTCCCAACCACGCCTCACCCGGGCACACTGGTGTGAGTCCCACCCCTGGCGCCCTGCCGACATCGCTTGGGAGACCGAGCGTCGGGGACATTGAAGCTCATGGTGCAGCACTCCCTTCTGTGGTCGTGGTGACCCTAGTGTCGGTGGAGGGGGCGTCTGCCAGCCCCTTATGGTGGCATCCACCCTGAGGGCACAGGGATGCAGCCTCAGGAGGTGCTAACCCCCGTGGGCCAGCAGGTTGTGAAGTCATCCACGCTCGTTGTGCCAGAGGGGAACCTGGAGCCTCCGGTGCCCCAAGTTAGCCAAACCACTGCCTCCTTGGTCACAACCCACGCCGATGTGTTGGCGCCACCTTCTGGTCAGGCTCTCCCGCTCCTGACCTGCGGTCCTCTAATAAGGCCCGGGGCCTTGGATGCGGCCTACACCACACTCGGACAGATCCAGGCCGACCTCCAAGATGTCGATACCGTGAGGGAGTGCCTGGGGCCTATGTTTGTGTGGCTCCAGGACGAGGCGGCCACCAAGAAGACCTAGGGCAGGGCCGTAGCTACCACCGTGGAGAGCAGGAAGAAGGCCGCCAAAGCGAAGGCGCTCGAGACGTTGAGCTGGTTCAAGTAGCATTTGCCACAAAAGCTACAGCGAGGCAGTGGCCAGACTAAAGGCCCTTCAGGAGGAGCAAATTGTGCATGCGCAACGACTCTGCGAGCAGGAGGAGGACCTCGCCGATTGCGACTCCACGCTGTCCTTGGTGGCTGCTGACCAAGCCGAGGAAAGCAAGTGTCTAGCCAAGCTAAAGGAGGAGGTCGTAGAGGCCCTGACGTCTCACGCGTGAAGCATCTCCGAGATGACTATGTAGCGGAAGTCAAGGGAGAAGACCCTCAACGTTGTCGAGAAGAAGAAGGCCGCGGAGTGTGATGTCTTCCCCTCCATCAAGGTCATGCTTCGTCAGGCGCTCTGCTCCATCTGCAGGGTAAGATTCAAGGAGCCACTTGCTTCCCTTGAGGGAGGCTACAAGGGGCTCTCCTCCACGCTTGGTGAGGTACTCGAAAACGTTGCCGCCCGAGTGCACACCATGCTGGAGAGCGAGGGTTGTGGCCTTTTCTCCATGGCTGCATCACATATCTTCACTCATCTCTACCTCCACGAACCTAGCTTCAATTTCAACATGGTGAGCGCCCCGGTCGCCCCTGAGTTCCACACCACTATGGCGACAGCCGTGAAGGATCTCGTGGACGCGGTGGTGAGGACGTTCACCTACGTCCCTGACATAGGGCCCTTGTTGGAGGCGAGCAGTGGGGACGACGACAGCGAGAACGATGTTGATGACGAGCCCGCCGTGACTGGGACAAGCGGCAGCGACGTCTTTGGCAATGACGGCCCCTCCTCCTAGATTTTAACCTACGACATTTACCATGCCTCGCGGAGGCATAAGACTTGTTTGGATTCACGAAACATTCAATGCATGTAATAACTGTTAGAACTCCGTGATTTCCTTTCGTGCTTTGCTTCCTTCCTGTCTGCCTTTGTGCTCTGCGTCAGCAGGGTCCAATCCCGTGCATACCTCGATCGCCATTAGGGCGTCCATATCACCAGGACGAGACGAAGGGGAGAGGGGATACATGACTAGTGAGGCCCCTGAGTCGCGATGATCATGGGTCCCCTCTGACGTGCGACCTAGATTTTGTACTCTGTGTCGGTAGGACCCGATCCCACGCATATCTCGAGCGCTATTGGGGAGTCTGGATCACCAGGATGAGACCAAGGGGCGAGGGGCTACGTGACCAGAGAGGCCCTTGAGTCGCAATGCTCAGGGGCCCCTTGACTTATGAGTATCTAGGAAACATGGTGACGACGAGGTTAACTCGGAGCTCCCATACTATCTTTTGCCTGGGAGGGATGCGAGAAGTCCAGGTACCAGGGAGCCGGTGAGGTGGCGCTTGCCAGGCCTGGCCTGAGCATAGCCCCTGTCTAGCCCCCTCGCGCGTGCATCCTAGGGGACCGTTGCACGACGAGGCCATCCTGAGGTTTGTGGAGCCGTTAGGGCACCACTGTTTTTATCCACCAGCGGGGAACATGGGGCTTCCACTCGGCCTGGGCATAGCCGCTGAGCGACCGTGTCGTCCGCCAGCATGAATCATGGGGTTTCCACTTGGGCATGGGGAGGGAGCTTTGTTTTAGAGTCTCCGAGTGTGTACATCCCAATATCGTTCATACACGTGACTAGCATGGCAGAATTCGATGTGGGGACCTGATTCATAAGTTGTGATGACCGAATGTACGTTCGTAGTTATCCCAGATATCAGTACTCACTGAACACACAAATACTGGAATACAACAGTCTTACATCCTTACATACCGTCTTACAAAAATAAGGGCTAGCTAGGCCAAGTCTTACATATATAGGTCCACAGGGGCCAAACACTTAAACATAACAAGCAGCAAAAATCATGATCAAAAGTGTGACCCCATGCCATCTGCCTTAAACCAACAAGCATGCTAACTAGGAAGCGTCCTAGTTCGCATGTTCGTGAACAATGAAGTCTTCACTGTATTTCTTTTCTTCCATGCCTGGCCAATTAAATCACCAGTGGCAAACTAATGAGTACTTTGAATGTACTCGCAAGCAACCCAAGTTGTGGAACAAAGTATAACAATGAATGATATAGCACTATGTAGGTAAGTTTTGCAGAAAGCTAATTTTAAGTGCAATGATATGATCAAGCAACTTGACTAAGCATGCATCAACTGTTGACGGTACTCATGTGAACAAGTCTCAGTTATCATCATAAGAAAGGGGTTGAACATCTCATGTTCAGTCATCATGTCAAGTCATCGGACTTAGCTCAAGTATCAGCTTTGTCATAATCACACACACACCAAGTTTAGTAAATATTGGACATAGGAGAAGAGCAGTCATCCAACTATCCTTGACTATGGACATAGCTATTTCAATAGTTTTACACTTTATAGGGGTCGCACACTTTACCCACAAGAGTCGGGAAACTTCCGTGTCAAGCCACGACTCACGGTATTGTTCATACCCAACGTAAGTACCTGAGCATTGTCTTTCCCCTAACGATACCAGCAAAGAGTCCCCTCGATTGGTACCCAACCCGCAAGATGCACATAACAAGTACCATCCATGCAGGGACCAACAGTGTGCCCGGCGCCTGTGAAGACATCACATGATCTTCGTTACTAGCATGATCCTGTATCGAGAGTTACCACGCCACTCGCACCACTAGTACTACAGGCCCTATGCTAGTACCCATCAAAGTAATCAACAAAGTCCAATCCCATAAGGGGTATCGTGGTTGTACAAGTAAGGTTGGAATATCGGTTGCAACTTACACCAATCCATTTTCAAAAACCACACACATTCACTTGCTCCAGTACACCACTTCTTTATCAAGTGGCTACCTAACACATCATCATCTCCCTATGCATTAGTGGCACTCGAAGGGGTTTTTGATAAGTCTTTGAAATCATTTGTTTCAATCACCATGCATATTCCCATCCCACTTGTGTAGCAACAACTAGCAACCTAACTACTCCCACTCGCACAAGCCTCACATGGATGGTGGGGCCATGCATGATGCAAGTATCAATGGTAAAGTATCGGAGGTATCCCACCGAAGGGGTAACACCACATTAACATGATCAAATCATCGAAACAACTAGTGCTATATGACATGCATGAAAAGTTTCTTAACATGGTCAAAGGGCTGCTTGCCTGGCTCAACAAAGTCTTCGGGGTCTTCGAAATCATTGGGTCAAACTTCCTCGTCAATACCGCAATTTGTCGTCATGATAAAGAATGATAATAATAAGCATCACACAAAAACAGAGGACAAACTCTACTTCAAAAATGCTACCCTACTCTGATAAATACAACAAACTATTCTAAGAATATTAGTCTACGGTTTTAAAGTTAAAAAGGTTTTTAAAACTATTTATCAGAGACTAAAAATGCCTAAAAGAGGTTTTAAACTAAAATAGTAGAGAAAATATTTTCAAATAAAAAAATTATACAAATGGCATTATTAAATTCTACACAATATTATAAGATTTGGTCGGGAAAAATTATTGATGCTGGAATTTTATTTAATCCTGTAAGATTTTGGAAGGAATTATCAGAAAAAGAAATTGAATACGAGCAGTGTGCCCTAGGCCAGAACTGGCCACAACTGGGCCGACCCAGAGGCTAGCCAGCCCAGGCGAGGCGCGACGTGCGCCGTCAGGTTTGAACCTAACACATAGGGCCTGGCCGCCAGTGACAGAGGGGGAGGGAGAGGCGATTAAGAGGCCGACAGGTGGGGGCCACCTGTCGGGTCCTTCTTCCTCCTCTGGACAGAGGGAGGCGGGCTCACTGGCGGTGGCAGAAAGTGCGGCGACGGCTGGCGAGAAGAGGAACGGGCTCGGGATGCTTCCACCATTCGGTTGGAGGTGGAGGGGAGCGCCAGAGAGCAACAGGTCACCGGTGACGAGGTATCCACGGCAGAGGGAAATCGGGAGGAGGTCAGCGGGCCCTTCTCGTGCAACAAATCGAGCGGATAGGAGGGCGAAATGGGTCAGAGAGGTGAGGGAGGAGAAACTAAAGAAGAAGGAGGACTAGAGGGGTGCCTCACCGTGAGATCGACGGTGGCCCGGGGCGGCGGCGCCGAGCTCGATCCCGAGCATAGAGAGAGGGAGAGGATCTAGGGCTTGGCAGGGCGTCGGTTAGGTGAGGAAGGGGGCAAAGGAGAGAAGAGGGGCTTAGGGGAGGCCCTTTTTATTGGGGAGGAGCGGTACACCGCACTGTGGTGCGCCGGCGAGGATGAAACATTCGCTTGAGGGCATGGGCGTAGAGAGAGGACGTATGGGGTGTTCCTGTGCGAGGTTTAGGCCATGGGAGATAAGAGAGAGATCGGGGATGGCTCGGGCGTGCGAAGCCCATGGTTGGCCGAACCGGGCGGCAATGGTGCGTGCGAGCAGAGCCATTGGAGGAAGAGGGAGGAGGGGGCCGACAGCGTGTCGTGGTGTGGACATCAAGGGGGACATAGGGGACACTCTGGGGGGCCTAGGCTGTCGGAGATGGGGATTAGGCGGCGGCTATAGTGCTCATGGGCAATGTAGCATGCTCCAGAGCAGCCAAATGGCATTCTATGGAATGTCATTGGCCTCTTGGACGCGGCTATGCATGTCTAGGGACTCCCTAGGGGTTGAAACAAGCAGGGGTGAGGCATTGGATGCCCTGGACAGTCAAGGGAGAAGGAGAGAGGCAAAGGGAGAGAAAGAAAGGAGTTGTCCAGATATTGAATTGATGGTTTTACCCCATCAATGAGTGGCTTATGGACATGGTTTTTTTACTTGAGGTGAATGAACATTGCAAGAAGATGTGGTAAGAAATGACTCAAGGAGAATAGAGGGACAACGTCAAACTTGGCTTTTACCAATCATCCAGAAAGTGTTTGATGGAGTTTTAGGCAGGCAAATGGAGTTTTCTTGAGATGAGATTTAATAGTATGGAAATGTAGGTAAAAATAGGGAGGATCACCAAGTTTGAGAAGATTTGAAGAAAGTTGACAGTACAAACTTGGAAAACCCTAGAATTCAGCAGAACCAGATTTCTGTAGATCCAGGCTGCAATCCTGTGCTCCGAAATCCACAACTTACTATGGCATCATTATTTGGGGTTTAGAACATGCCCGTAAAATTTGGGGTCAATAGGAAAAACTTCACAATGTAAAGTTCTTCAAATTTAAATCTGGACACGAATGGTTTTGGAATATTTTTGTGAAGCATCTCAAGGGGAATTGAGATGACACTTTGCAAGAGCGTCACATATGACATGTGTGAATTGATGGAATTTTCCTGGAATGTATTGAGAATATTTGTTGTGGAAATATTTCAAAAGCTTGATTTGGGCAGAAAGGGTTTCGAGGGGTTTTGCCCATGATTTTGAACATGACCGTGTGTTGAAACTCATTTATATAGAAAATATATATCCACTGAGTTTCCCTAAATTTTTGTCAAATATTTTCAAAGCATTTAAATAATTTTTACCTATAAAAGACCATTTCTGGCCCTAAGAAAAAGCCTTTAAATTAAATAGTAAAATAACCTTTAAATTAATATTTGGTGGTTTTGGTAAGTCATATATATCAGCGTTCTGGGAACGGGGCTACCTAGTCCTGCCTGCTGTGAGGGCATGGCCCACTACATCAGCCAGGCGAGGCCCGGCCCGGCATTACTCAAGACACGGTCCTCGCGAGGACCCTGGTCCCGCGAGGAAGAACGAAATTAAGACCCGCAAGGATGGCCTCCTCAGGCCCCCCCTCCTGAGGGGTGGAGATCTCTATGCAAGGTCTGGCCTCAGGAGTCAAGGATCTCATAAGGAAGAACAGACGGGCGCTAGCGCACCAGGCGGCGCAATTTCCTCTTTGGTGCAAAGGGAGCAAGGACATACGCAGATTCCCAAATCGCCGCCCAAATGTTTCCATTCTGGTGCAACGAGACCATGACCGCCAGTCCCACAGGGCAGATGTCATCACCTAGCCCATCAGCTACTTTGCAAGTGAAGATCGCCTTTGGACAAGGCGTGGATGTACTCCTATCCCCCGTCAAAATTGGTGGTTGTTGGATTCCTTCCCGCCATTGATATAAGGGAAGAGGACCCGGGCCACTGCTATACATAGAAGCTAGGTCACACCATATAGGAGGGATCCCGGATCCGGTCTCAACTAACCACCGCCAGGCAGAGTGCCAAGAACACACCTTGAGCGCCCTTGCGAGGCTGAAGCCCATTATACTAGTTCATCCACCCAAACCTCCATGAGAGGCAATCCACCAAAGCAGGAGTAGCGTATTACGCTTCACACCAGCCCGAACCTGGGTAAACTGCAGTGTTCATCTTCTTCCTCGTCATCGAACGAGTTCGCCGTTGTGTCCATCGAGTAGGGAGTAAGGTTGAGTGAGGCCACAGGGCAACCTTCGCACACGCCCATGTGTTCGAACATTAAGGGTTTTGTAGAGCCTGAAATCTAACATTTGGCGCGCCAGGTAGGGGGCATGTCGAAGTCCTCCTCAAGCGAGGCTCTCCATCCGCCTCGCTACTCCGATGCCCGACGCCCCACGAGCTTCTGTCGGCCACGATGAACCAGACACCATCGATCTCAATGCTGTCGCCGGGAACCTGCAACCCTTTAGCCTAGTGCTGGGCGGGTAGTATTAAGTTGCCACCGTTACCTCTATCGTCACTGCCCCTTGCGCCACCCAAGTGCACGACGGTCAGGCGGCGCCTTCAACATCCGTGTCCCATTGCTCCTACGTGGGGGACTTAGACGCAGACGACACACTTCTGCTGGCAAGCGAGGTGCTCCACCATTGTCCAATGCTAGAGGGCTTTGACGCGTGGGCCGACCACATCATGGAGCTGATCACCGTTGCGCGCGGCGCCACGGTCCCTCGTCCTTCTTCAAGTGCTGGAGGCTGATTGGTTGCGCCTGTCCCCCGGCCCGCCAATGGCACACACCCTGCAGCCAGGACGAACCCAGGCGGTGCCCGCCAAATGCTGTGCTCCTCCTCCTACGGATCCCAGTAACTAATTTTGGGGCACAGCCTGCCTAGGGCGACCTAGCTCGTGAAGAAGACAATGGAGCACCCCACGCGCGCACCAGTGTGCGCCCCCGTGACCTAGTGGATCGCCAAAAACTCAGGCTGACCAGACGCAAGCACACCACCCTACGCAGGGAGAAAATGGTGTAGGTGTCCATAAGGCAAGCAACAACGGCGAAGTCGCGCGGGACCGTCGGGGAATTGACTCACGTGAGGAGACACGCATTCTACCGGGCGGCAGCAATAGAGGTAGGTACCGTCGCTCTAAGGCCCGACGCAGGAGAGTCTATGGACTGCATGCGCTCGATGGCGCCCCACCACCACCCGGAGGAGCCGTCCCAGGCGCCACGTGGGACGGCTCGGGAGGAGGACCAGACCCTCATGTGGAGCCATATGTTCCGTGCTACGTCGTGCCTAGGGAAAATGACCAGGATCGGGCACTTGACGTAGGCGCCAGCACCTCCCAAGGTTAGGGGAAGCCCCGGCCGTCCTCCTTGAACTGGGCTTGGGGGCTTCACCCGGAGGAGCGACAAGTTTGGACAACGCAAGCCGGAGAAAGAGGGAGGATGCCACCGGACCTGTGGGGGCGCTGCGCGAGTTGCCCCTCCCCCGCAGGAAAGCATCGACGAGCCAGCCCTGGTGTATTGGGCGTAATGCCCTAGGGCTTGGCAGCAAGACACAGGTAAAGCAGGCTACCCACGGCAACTACAACATGAGTGCGCCTCGGGAGGTCGGGCCTCATGAGTCTCCCGAGGCAACACACGGTCACCGCCCAAACGCCTCACGAGGCGGCTTCATCGACAAAACATCCTTATGGCTACGCTGGATGTATTGTACTCATGTTTGGGCCACGGGAGCGCAATCTTGCGAGCAACAATGCATTCGGGTTTGGGTCGTAAGGACACACAACCGAGCAAAAATGCGGGGGATGGCTAATGACGGAGTTGGGAGCTACCGGGCCCGGTGCCCAGGGCCTTTCCCATCTATCTATGGACGTGACACTCTCACGTAATAATGAGTGGATTGTATACGCTCGGATCCCCCCTTGAGTACGCGGAGGGGTTCCTCCCATGCAATGTGGCAGCCACAGCTCCGCGCTAGCGGAGAAGTGAACAGTGCGCATAAATGGCTATGCCGATGCAACGTGGATGACCTATGCTCAGTGTTGTGGGAAGAGGAAGACTAGCCTAGGTGCCGGACGCTCCATTTGCTTGCTTTCTTTTTGTGTTCGAGTTGCCAACTTTTGAAAGGAAGTTTGAAGGGCTTAGAGCTCTAAATTTAAAAGAAAAGGGGCGGGGACTTTTATCTTGTTGCTTATAGTTTTTACCAATCTTCAGTTCTCTTTCTTCTGGATCGGCATTTTTGCAAGGGTCTGCACGTTGAGGCCCTACCCGGGGCACCCCGGGCCCTGATAGCGAGACCCTGTCACCTCAGGGACTCGCAACGTTCACAGCCGACCCCTTCTTGGGGGCTCCGACCGTGGCACGACATCATAGCATGGAGTCTCAGGGGGCCCATAGCATGGGCCTCCTGAGCCAAAGCCCGTCAAAATGGACTGGGGGTCGCTTGAGCATCAAGGGGGCTCCTGAGCACTCCGCCTCAGGAGCCTTACCTGTCACAAAGCCATTTGGCAGCCAAGATGTCGTCCTGGGTGAGTCGGTTGGCATCCAGGGTGCTGGGGCCTCACCTCGTGGTTGCGTCCTTGCTGATCCGGCCGTATACCATGGCGGTAGGGAAATGTGCAAGACTGGGACTCGTCGATGTAGACTTGCTTGAGTGTCGAAGGGGACTCCTGAGTAGTGCGCCTTAGGACCCTCTCCGGTCATATAGCCACTCTTCACCCTCGATCTCATCCTTGGTGTTTCGGCCAACATCGAGGGTGTCGAGGTCTCACCTCGTGGTTGCGACCTTTGCCAGTTGTAGACTACGACAGTAGAGAATTGCGCGGGACTGGGACCTGCAGACATAGAGCGTGGAAAAGGCCCCCAGTTCACCATGCCCGTAAGCAAAGAGGAGGCGCCCCAAGCGGAGCTGCAGAGTATCTGGACAACCTGACCGTGCAGCAAGATCATCAGCGGACCGTAAGCTAAGTACACTATCGAATCAAGCTTTAATTTCCTAATTTAACAGCGCCTCAAGGGTGAGGCGAGGCTTGTGCATACCGATGTGAGTACGCAGGTCCTACGGGAGAACTTTGCGTGATTACTAACACCCGAGGGACCTAGAGAGACAGGGGACGCAACATGGGAACAAAGGCCCAACGGAGACGGGCTGCTAATCGACAAGCCTGGGCTAGCGACCACGGGATCCCCCTCAGGAGGGGGGCTTCACGAGGATCCGACTAGCCGTCGCCATCAGGCCATCCCAACGGAGGCCCCAGACAGGCAGGAGGAATTTAATCGCACAACTACGAGCGGTCGATGACAAATCAAGGGCAAGAAGAAAAACGTAGGTAATGCGCAAAAGATTAACGCCCATGAGGGCCAATTTCTCTTTAAGGTGTTACCGGTACCAGGAGGAAGAAGCAGGGGAATCTAAGAGAAGAGTCGCTGTTGCTGCCCGAGCCGATGGCCTCCACTGGGAGGGTGCACCCGGATGAACTGCACGACTAGGGCGCCCACGTGCAGGCACACCTCGTCCCGGAGAGACCTCGGGGGCCCCTCGGGCATGCGCTCCACCACACGTTGAAAGTCGAGCTGCAGGGCGAGGTGGCGCAAGTTGGAAAAGACGTGCGTTGATGCCAGCTCCAGGAGGTCCCGTGCATCAGCCTCGTTGTCCTCATTCACGCAGGAGACACTAGTCTCTAGCGCCTCCACCACTCGGAGGAAGAAGTCAAGGTAGCCTCCATCGCCGTACATGTTGGGGAGGGCGGGGGAATCCCCGACGAATCGTTCCACCGCGCTGGTCGCACGGCGGCTGATGTGAAAGTACAGCTTGGCTCGCTAGGACTCGACCATCTTGGCGCATGACCTGCACAGCGTAGGACACTTCTTGGACCTGGGCTTGAAGATACCAGCCCCAACTTTGCCTCCGCCTCTCCCCTGAGGGTGGCCTGGAAGGAAGTGTCGGCGGTCACCCACTGGGCGTGTAGTGTGTCCGGCTCCTCCTCGAGCACGAAGCGCTTGCATTTCTTAGCCGGCGGCACCCTGGAAGAAGGAGACAGTCAAGCCCGGCGCATTGAATGTGTCAAGTGAAGAAAGAGGGAGGCGACGAAGCACTTACTCCCCCACTATGGTCTAGCGGTGGCGGACCCGTGATGGCTCCGATCGCCCCACGCCGCTGCCTCTGGAGTGAGGCAAGGGGGATTACAACCCCGCACATTCCCCTGCACTAGCGGAGCCTCCACCAGACACCATGAAGAAAGGGAGAAGCTGGGGAGAGAACGATGGTGTTTTTGGACTTGCGGAAATAGGTGGACGCTTCGAGGCAGCTGGGTTATGTCGTGAGGAGGCGGATTTATAGGTAAGATCAAGGCCACGAAGCATCGTCGGAGGGCAGGCGACCTGTGCCCCTCGGGCTCCGAAAGGGCCGGCTCAATCAACATGCGGCTCTGCCACACGTCGCGTCGCATCTGCGTGGCCCAAGGGGAAGAAGCTTAAGGAATTGACATCATTCAATGAAAGGTAATGATGGCTGGCACTGGGCGTAAGGTTGGTTTGACTTGGGTGGCCCTAGATGCCTTCGAGGAGGAAGGCATCGCCGCACGGGTGGCTGACGCGTGTAGAGCCTGGCCCACGGGAGTTTGGGCCCTGTGGCGCTTTGGGACGTCCCCAAGGCTTCGCCCTGAGGCCTGCTCGAGTACGCCTTGGGCCTGGGGCTACTGTCGACGTTCTAGGAATGAGGTTACCCAGTCCTGCCTGACTCCTGCCAGGGCATGGCCCACTTCGTCAGCCAGGCGAGGCCCAGCATGGCATAACTCAAGACAAGGCCCTCGTGAGGACCCTGGGCTCACGAGGAAGAATGGCAGAATGACCGGCAAGGATGGGCCTCCTCAGGCCCCCCCTCCTCAGGGGCAGAGATCTTTAGGCAAAGCCCGGCCTCAGGAGTCAAGGGTGATGCAAGGAAGGACAGGCAGGAGCCAGTGCGCCAGGCTGGGCAGTTTCCTCTATGGTGCAAAGGGAGCAAGGTCATATGTGGGTTCCCAAAGTGCCACCCAAAGGTTTCCATTCCGGTGCAACGAGACCATGACCGCCAGCCCCGTAGTGTGGATATCATCGCCGAGCCCACCACTGCATCACCATCATCTACTATGTAGGTGAAGACCGCCTTTGGACAAGGCTCTTATGTACTCCTGTCCCCCTTCAAAATTGTTCGTTGTGGGATTCCTTCCCTCCATTGAGAAAATAGAAGATCACCCAGCACACCTCTATATATAGAGGCTAGGTCACACCATAGATGAGGATCCTGAATCCGGTCGAACACTTGGCCGCTCAACTCACCACGGCAAGGCATAGAGCCAAGAACACACCTTGAGCACCCTTGTGAGGCTCAACCGATTGTACTAGTTAATCCAGCAAAACCTCCATGAGAGGCAATCTACCAAAGCAGGATTAGGGTATTACGCTTCATAGCGGCCCAAACCTAGTTAAACTACTATGTTCATCTTCTTCCTCGTCATCGAACTAGTTTGTCGTTGTGTCCATCGAGTAGAGAGTTAGGTTGGGTGAGGCCGTAGGGAAACCTTCACACACGCCCCTATGTTCGAACATTAAGGATTTTGCGGAGCCCGAAATCCGACAATATATATAGTAGGTTTCAAATAAGTTCTTTGGGAAAAAAAGGGTCCACTCAATTTGAGGACTTGTAGTGCAAACCCCATCTCAGGGGGTTTTGAAAACCTAATTTGAATAAATCCTTTTTGTGAAAATAAATTTTCAAAAAAATAGTCTTAGGCACTAAACACATGGTATGATCATTGGGCAAGATATTTGGATCAAGGAAGATGAGTATGGAGAGGGGTAGGACCTAAGAGTGCCAAACACAAATATCCAAAGAAGCAAATAAGCAACAGTACAAACAAGTATGCACTCAAAAACTTTTAATTGGTTCCAAATTTCGCAAATCCATCCCAGCAAAGTGATACAAACACAGGGTGTGACAAACCTCCTCCCCATTACAAGAATCTCGCCAAGATTCCTAGGCTAAACGCTAAAATATACTTCAAACTCTTGTGGTATGCGTATATCTCACATCGCTTCCCTAGAAGGTAATGTCGCCATGTCTTCAAGGCGTGAACCACGGCTCCCAACTCGAGATAATGAGTAGCGTAGTTCTCTTCATGAGGGTGTAGCTGTTTGGCTAGATATGCTACGGCACCGCCTTCTTGCATCAGAACACCTCAAATCCCGGTTCTCTACGCATCACAATATATCACAAACTTCTTGTGAATATCGGGGGTGGCCAAAGCTGGGGCTGTGGTTAGTCTCTTCTTGAGCTGTTGGAATCTTTCTTCACACTTCGGCGTCCATTCTTCCAGAATCCCTCAACGAACTTGCGGCAATAACCCGCGAGTCTGAGGAAGCTTCTCACTTCCTTTACATTGGTTAGGGATTACCATTCAGTCATGGCTTCAACCTTGGCGGGATCCACTGACAATCCTTTTGTAGTCAACACATGACCCAAGAATTCAACTTCATGCAGCCAAAACTCGTACATACTGAACTAGGCATAAAGCTGGTGCTCTCAAAGTTTTTCTAGGATCAATCTCAAGTGTTGCTCATGCTCCTCTTCAGACTTGGAAAAGATAAGTATGTCATCAATGAAGATGATAACAAACATGTACAAGTACTCCATGAAGACCTTGTTCATGATATACATTAAGTAGGCAGGGGCATTGGTTAACCCGAATGACATGTCCGTGTATTCATACATGCCATACTGGGTTACAAATGTCGTCTTCCGAATGTCTTGGGATCAGATCTTCAACTGGTAGTACCCGGACCTGAGGTTGATGTTGGAAAACACCGTAGCTCCATTGAGCTGATCGAACAGGTCTTCAATCTTGGGGAGTGGGTACTTGTTGTGACCTCATTGAGAGAATGGTAATTGACACAAAGTCTAATAGTTCCATCCCTCTTTGACACAAATAGAACATGTGATCCCCAAGAAGAGGCACTAGGGTGAATGAATCCTTTCCTGAGTTGCTCTGCCAGTTGCTTCTTCAACTTAGCTAACTCTTCATATCCCATTCTACAGGGCTTCTTATAGGTGGGTCCTGCTCCAGGCATTAGGTCAATGATGAACTCAATGTCACGGTCAGGATGCTTTCCGTGGAGATCATCGGGAAATACATCTGGGTATTCACATACCACTGGCACTTGATCCAACTCAATTCCCGACAGACAATTAACCCGAGGGGCTTGATTGGAGGAACAGTCGGGGACATACTTGACTTCCAATCCTTGGTTATTGGTTATGGTAACGGTCCTCTTGGCACAGTCCAAGTAGCCATGGTTCGTGATTAGCCAGTCCATGCCTAGAATCACATCCAAGCCTTCCGACTTCAGAATGATAAGGTCTGCTAGGAAATCTACTCCATTGATGTTAATCTCAACTCCTTTAGAACCTACCCTGGACTTCATAACTGATCCTGGGGTTTGTATCAACATACGACTACCCAGGGGTGTAGGTTTCATGCCACTCTCTATTGCAAACTTTTTGGTGACAAAAGAGTGCGAAGCTCCACAATCAAATAGTAAGATTGTCGGGGTTGAGTTGAAGAGGAACGTACCCAGTATGACGTCCGGGTCCTCCTAGGTTTCCTCTGAAGTGACATGATTCACACGACCCTTGCCATTGTTGTGATGGTTGCGGGGAGCTGGGTTCCTCGGTGGCGCTCCACGGCATTGACCTTGGGTCGGGGCATTGGGGGCACGGTGCATCTGGCTTTATGTTGGGACACAGCCTAGAGATGTGTCATGGCTGACTACATCCAAAGCAAGTGACTTGTCCAGGGTTACTGTTGTAGTTCCCTCCGCCATTGTTGTTATTGGGGTTGTTTTATGTTGGCCTGGGATTGGCGTACTGCTGAGGCTGGTACCTCGGACGAGGTGTGGGAGGTCTAGCCTGCTGCGGCTGATAGGTTGGCTTGGCTAGGGCTAGCTGCTAGGGGTGAGGCTTCTAGTTGCTGGAACTACCCTTGCTAATCATCTTGCGCTTGCGAGTGTCGTCTATGGCACGATGCTTGTCTTCCAACATGAGGGCCTTGTTCACCAGGTCAAAGAAGGTCCAACACTCACAGGCGATGAGCTGATACTGCAAGGTCTGCTGAAGTCCTTCCATGAAGCGTTCCATCTTAGCAGCTTCCAAGTTGACATCTTCAGGTGCATACCTTGACAACAGGTTGAACTTGTGCATATACTCCTTGATAGAGCCACTTCCTTGCTTCAGCGCTCGGAATTCTCTCTTCTTAACCTCCATGATCCTAGAAGGAATGTGGGCGGTGAGGAATCCTTCCTTGAAGTTATCCCACGTGATCACACGATTGCCTTGCATGACCTTGAATCCATCCCACCAAGCTCTGGTGATATGAATCCAGTAATCAGCATCCAGGGGTTCAGTAGTCTCGGTGATGGTTGTGTGTGAATTCCTCATGAACTCGGACAGAATGGATAGGCCATTGCCGTTCCTGCCTTCCTGCTGGTTGTTCACGAGGGCTTGAGCCATCTGCTGGATAGCAGTGGTGTTGGCTTGGCATTCCTTCCGGAGAACTTGGAGAAACTGATCTATGATCATGTTCTCCAGTGGAGGTGGTGGCGGGGGAAGGTCTCCTTATGGCCGCTCCTGGTGTCCTTCAGCTTGAGCAGTCCCACCAGTTCCCTGTTGCTGGCTGGAGTTGCCGGCTTCAGGGTTGGCAAAG
Source organism: Hordeum marinum (assembly GCA_022496015.1). Lineage (NCBI taxonomy): Eukaryota > Viridiplantae > Streptophyta > Magnoliopsida > Poales > Poaceae > Hordeum > Hordeum marinum. Next base: position 203,628,340 of record CM039675.1, on the reverse strand, counting down.
GAGTTGTTGTGGGTTGCATTCACCATCCTATTTGGAGTATCCAAGTCAAACAACTGGGATGGACTATAGAAAAGCAATAACTCAGAAAGCGTGCATAAGGGGGTTGGTATAGTGCAAGTGTGGTAAAACCAAAGGTCGAAAGACCAACACATACATTAAGAGAAGGTAGACGATGGAGTCACTTACATGTTTCTTAATGAAAAATCGCGACTTGCATCGGAACACAAACAAAAAAAGCAACCAACGAGCACACATGGTTTCATATGAACCATTACACGGACTCGAATTCGCATGAGGGGTACAATGACTGATCCTCCCGTAGGGGTTCTCGGACTCAGGTGGTTGAGTGTTGTGCTTCCTGCACAAGAGGAAGGAAGACTTGGTTGCTTGCTGGGAGTCCTTCTAGCATGATGCCCATGCTTTCCATGCCCGAAACATGTGACTAGAATACAAAGGTTGCTACTCGTCCTTGGGTCAAGATGTCAGTGGTTTGGCGGAATAGCTCTCGAATGTGGAGAAGTTCCTGGCAAAGCATGACGGATTCCTTAATCAGGTTGTGAACTAGACTATCGGCAGAGAGGCTAAAGTAGGTCTAGAATCTGAGGGGCATGCCATCCTCCTTGGATGGAACTAGTGTCTGAATTTTGCCGATGTTGTCCTTCCTTATTGGTAGGTAATGAGTAGCGGGCTCGTCGTACATCTCTGGAATGATGTCTCGAAGGTGGACAAGTGCCTTGCGTGGTGCTATCTCGACTGCGAGTGCCAGGGTCTCCATCTGTGGTCCTTCGAAGAACCAACTGGTCGGGGAGTCGTTCGCCTTCACAAACACTTCAACATGATATTCCTTTGTGATTGCATCAACCCAGTGCTCGTGATAGAGGAAAATAGGTCATTGGAGGAACTCGCACTTCTCCAGGCTATCCCCAAGGAGTAGGGGAAAGCAGGATGCTAGGAGGGCTTCTGGTACAAGGGCCACCTACAATGTTTTGAACGGAGGAGAGTCAGCAAGAGTTTGAAATGTACTAGAATAGAAGAGAGGTATAAATTAGTTGCACTTAGCAATTAGGCACAATTTCAAAAGGTTTTTATCCTAACTAACATTCATGTAACTAAGGGCTTCCTATAGTCAGCATGGCTCTGTCGGCACCCTGACTCATAAGTCGTGATCACCGAATGTACGTGCACTGTGATCCCAGAGATTAATGCTCACTGAACACACAGAAACTTGAATACAAGAGTCTTACATCATTACAAACCATCTTACACAAATCAGGGCCAGCTAGGCCAAGTCTTACATAGATAGGGCTGCAAGGGCCAAACACTTAAACATAACAAGCAGCAGAAATCTTGATGGAAAGCGTGAACCCATGCCATCTGCCTTAAACCTACAGGCATTCTAGCTGGGAAGCATCCTAGTTCGCATGTTCACACCAACAAACTCTTCATTGTATTAGGTATCTTCCATGCCTGGCCAATTAAATAACCAATGGCAAGCCAATGAGTACTTTGAATGTACTCGAAAGCAACCCAAGTTGTGGAACAAGGTATAACAATGCATGATATAGCACTAAGTAGGTAAGATTTGTAGAAAGCAAATTTTAAGTGAAATGATATGATCAAGCAACTTGAGTAAGCATGCATCAACTGTTGACGGTACTCGTGTGAACAAGTCTCAGTTATCATCATAAAAAGGGGTTCTACATTTCATGTTCAGTCATCATGTCAAGTCATCAGACCAAACTCAAGTATCACATTTGTCATAATCACACACACACACACACCAAGTTTAGTAAACATTGGATGTAGCACAGGAGCGGTCATCCAACTATCCTTGACTGTGGACACGGATATTCAAATAGTGTTACACTTTGCAAAGCTTGCACACTTTACCCACAAGACTTGGGAAACTTCCGTGTCAAGCCACGACTCGCGGTATTGTTCATACCCGAGGTAAGTACCTGAGCATTGTCTTTCTCCTGACGATATCAGCAAAGTGTCCACTTGATTGGTACCCAGCCCACATGATGCACATCACAAGTACCATCCATGCAGGGACCAACGGTGTGCCGGTGCCTATGAAGACAACGCATGATCGTCCTTACTGGCACGACCCTATATCGAGAGTTACCACGCCACTCTCACCAATAATAATGCGGGCCCTATTCTAGTACCCATCAAAGTAATCAACAAAGCCCCGTCCCATAAGGGTTATCATGGTTGTAAAAGTAAGGTTGGAATAACGGTCGCAACTTACACCAATCCATTTTCGAAAACCAGACACACTTGATCCGGTACACCACTTCTTTATCAAGTGGCTACCTCAGTCATCATCATCTCCCTCGAGCATTAGTGGCACTCAACAGGGTTTTCAAAAAGTATTTGAAATCATTTGTTTCCATCACCATGCATATTCCCATCCCACTTCTGTAGCAACTACTAGCAACCTAACTACTCCCACCGACACAACCCTCATAAGGATGGTAGGGCCATGCATGATGCAAGTATCAACGGTAAAGTATCGGAGGCATCCCACTGAAGGCGGAACACCACATCAACATGATTAAATCATCGAAACAACAAGTGTTATATGACATGCATGAAAAGTTTCTTAACATGGTCAAAGGTCTGCTTTCCTGGGTCAACAAAGTCTTCTAGATAAACAACGCACTCTATCATCATGACAAATAACGATAATAATAAGAAACTCACAAAAACAGAGCAAAACTCTACTTCTAAAATGCTAACCTACCCTGATAAATACTACAAACTATTCTAAGAATATTTGTCTAGGGTTTTGAAGTTAAAAAGGTTTTCAAAACTATTTATAATAGAGGCAAAAATGCCTAAAAGAGGTTTTAAAATAAAACACTAGATCAAAGATTTTCATTTTTTCCATACAAATGGCACTATTAAATTCTATACAATATTATAAGATTTGTGTTGGAAAAATTATTGATGTTGGAATTTTATTTAATCCCGTAGGATTTGAGAAGCAATAATCAAGAAAAACGGGCACTGTGCCCTGGGCAAGATTTGGCCACAACTGGGCTTGCCTAGAGGCTAGCGAGCCTAGGTGAGGTGCGGCGTGCACGCCGTCGGGTTTAAACCTGACGCGCGGGGCCCGGCTGCCAGTGAGAGAGGGGGATAGAGAGGCGAGGTGGAGGCCGACATGTGGGGGCCACCTGTTGGGTCCTTCTTCCTCCTCTGGAGAAAGGGAGGAGGGTTCACCTGCGATGGCAAAAAGCGTGGCGATGACTAGAGAGCACAGGAACAGGCTGGGGGTACTTCTGCCGTTCGGGTGGAAGTGGAGGGGAGCTCCGCAGAGCAAGGGGTCACCGGTGACGAGGTATCCATGGCGGAGGGAAATCAGGAGGAGGTCTCAAGGCCCTTCTCATGCTCCAAATCAAGCGGAGAGGAGGGGAAACGGGACAAAGAGGTGAGGGAGGAGCAATTGAAGAAGAAGGAGGACCGAAGGGGCGCCTCATCGTGAGATCGACAGCGGCCCGAGGTGGCGGTGCCGAGCTTGATCCCGAGCACGGAGAGAGGGAGAGGAGCTTAGGATTTGCGGGTTGTCGAGGAGAGAAGAAGGGCTCAGGGGAGACCTTTTTAACAGAGGAGGAGCGGTCCACCATACTATGGTGCGCCGGAGAGGATGAAACATTCATTGGAGGTCGTGAGGGAGAGAGCGAGGACTTCTGGGATGTTCCTAGGCAAGGTTTGGGCCGTGGGAGAAAAGAGAGAGAGCGGGGATGGCTCGCGCGTGCGAGTCCTGCGTTTGGCCAAACCAGGCGGCAATGGCGTGTGCGAGCAGAGTCGTTGGAGGGAGAGGTTGGAGGGGTCCGATAGCTTGTCGTGGTGTGGACGTCGAGGGGGACATGGGTGAAAAGCAGCAGGGGCAAGGCTGTCAGGGATGGGGATTGGGTGGTGGCTACAGTGCTCGGGGGCATTGTAGCGTGCTCGATAGCGCCCAAATGGCATGCCATTGGCCTCTTGGTCGTGGCCATGCATGTCTAGGGGCTCCCTATAGGTTTAAACAAGTAGGGTGAGGCATTGGATGCCCTGGAGAGTCAAGGGAGAAGAAGAGAGGTAAAGGGAGAGAGAGAAAGGGGCTTTCCAGAGAGTGAATTGAGGGTTTTACCCCAACAACCACTGGCTTATGCATTGGGTTTTTTACTAGCAGCGAATGAACATTGCAAGAAGATGTGGTAATTTTTTTGACTAAGAGAGAATAGAGGGAGGGGGTCAAACTTGGCTTTTACCAATCAGCCAGAAGGTGTTTGATGGAGTTTTAGCAAAGCAAATGAGGTTTTATTGGCATGAGATTTAACAGTATGGAAATGTAGGTAAAAATAAGGAGGATCACCAATTTTGAGGAGATTTGAAGAAACTTGATAGTACAAACTTGGAAAATCCTAGAATTCAACAGAATCAGATTTTTGTAGATCCAGGCATGCAATCTTATGCTCCCAAATCCACAACTTATTGTGGCATCATTATTTGGGGTTTAGAACATGCCCACAAAGTTTTCGGTTAATAGGACAAACTTCACAATGTGAAGTTGTTCAAATTTGAACCTAGAAAGGAATTGTTTCGGAATATTTTGGTGAAATAACTCAAGGGGAATTGAGATGAAACTTTGTAAGAGCATCACATATGACACGTATGACTTGATGGAATTTTCCTAGAATTTATTGAGAATATTTCTTGTGGAAATATTTCAAAAGCTTGATTTGGGTAGAAAGTGTTTTGAGGGGTTTTTCCCATGATTTTGAACATGACCATGTGTTGAAACTCATTTATATGGAAAATATATGTCCACTGAGTTTCTCTAAAATTTCTCAAATATTTTCAAAGCGTTTCAATAATTTTTCCCTATAAAAGACCATTTCTGGCCCTATGAAAAAGCCTTTAAATAAAATAGTAAAATAATCTTCAAAATTAATATTTGGTGGTTTGGGGAAGTCATATATATATATAGTAGTTTTGAAATAAGGTCTTTGGGGGAAAAGGGTCCACCCAATTTGAGGACTTGAGCGCAAACCTCATCTCAGGGTCTTTTGAAAACGTATTTTGAATAAATCATTTTTGGTCAAAATAATTTTTCATGAAAAATAGTCTTAGGTATTAAACACATGGTATGATCATTGGGCAAGATATTTGGATCAAGGAAGATGAGTATGGAGAAGGGTAGGACCTAGGAGTGCCAAACACAAATATCCAAACAAGCAAACAAGCAACAATACAAACAAGCATGCTCTTAAAAAGTTTTAATTGGTTCCAAATTTTGCAAATCCATCATAGCAAAGTGATACAAACACAGGGTGTGACACTGAAGGAGGTGTATCTGGGCACCCGTGAGCCAGCGCGAGACTCACGAGGCCCTACCTCAAGGCGGGTTGTGCCTGAATTCTTTGGCGCAAGGCACGCTTACAAAACCTGCGTGATATAGGTAACATGCGCCAAATGAATGTCCAGAGACCATCGCATGAGAAGGCCAAACACAAAGGACACTAGGAGGTGACGTGAAAGGGGTCGGCCTGCCAAACAGAGCTCAACCCTTGGGTTTATTGACATTGCAGGGACGGATCCAAACACAGACATCGTGCCTGGTCTTCTCATGCGACAAACCCGAGGAAAGACAACCAGCGCATGGCTCCCACGAAGGCGAAGCGTCGAACAACAGCTATACGAACTGGGGCACGCACCCTGACTCACCCACTCCCGATTAATTCACGCAAGGACAAAGCACCAAGGACCATGGGAGGTGACATGCACGGGCCGGACCCGCGAGACAGAGATTAGTCGCTTGGATTTATCAAGGCTATAGGGACAGGCCCGAGCATAGACACTGTGCCAGTCGATAATCATGAGGCGATCGAGGGAGGGGTTGTTAGGGCGCGACGACATTCATGGTGACGTAGCACCGGGCATGCAGGTTGAAATACTTGGAAAACTCGTCAAATACAGAAGCAGTTCTGATACATGCGCAAATCGAAACAGCTGCAGCAGCGGCCCCAAGAAGCTTGCGAATGATGCATCTCGAGGGGCGTCCTCAATTAAACAGACCAAAAGTCACTTGGCAACAATGTTGCTAAAGCGTTGGGATAGTTGTGCAAGCTTGATGCTCACGAGCCTAAGGGCTCCGGAGGCTCGAGGGGCCCACGAGGCCAAGGGGGCTTGCAAGGGTCCGGGACCTACTGAATGATCATGCGGCGCCGGGCCTCCTAAGTCACGTGTACGGCCAGTGCGAGAAGCTAGTATGCAGTGCCCATGTTCACGAGTTCGGAAGACAAGTGAACGTAGAAGCAGGGTAGCCACCACTACGGTCGACGCGCGACCGCTAGAAGATGCCCTGTGATGCAGCCCTATTGAGGCCCGAGAGGTTGACGCATACGCGTGGCTCGCCGCCCAAGTCGGGGGCAGTAGCTGCACCTGGAGGTGCAGGGCGATGCTAGGCATGCATGGCCTGCGCCTCCTGAACATCCTCGATCGTGTTGGTGATCAAGTCATGTGCGCCTGGCTCCTCGCGCCATGCTCCTTGCTTCTGGGGGCACGATCCGAAGCACACCTTAGAGTGGTGCCCGAGCACCTCCCTCGTCGAACCAGTAAGGTCCTGTGCTCTCCAATTGGAAGCTCCCGAGCCCGCCCAGAGGGAGGCACCGGGCATGACTTCCTATGTGAAAGCACATTTTCTCCCTTGGTGGTTTTGATAAATAGTAACAACATATATGTCATTGAACTAATACTTCCACTAAGCATATTTCAGGGAAGTTCAATGATGGGTTGGCAAAAGGATTGTGGAGAAACACCTAGATGCAAGGAAATGGATTAGCAAGCTTCAAGCAAACAAGACTCTCAATTTTACTTTGTGAGAAATCAGTTTTAATCCATAGGAAAGCCAATACTATTAAAAGGGGGTAAGGGACAGTTGGTGAACAAGATGATCAATGTGCAAAAATGATAGTCACCAAAAACACCCACAAACTCTGCCACATACTCTGTCTAGAGGCCTATCACTCAAATCGGTGAAACCAAAAATTTCCACTAGGTTCCACTGATTCACAAACTCAGATAGACCCATGCCAAACCCTAGCACATCGGTTGAACCAATCCCACATTGGTGCCACCGAGTTCAGGCTGCCAACTTTCGGTTGCCTCGATTCATAAAATCGGAATTTCCGAGTTTTTGGATCGGAGTCACCGAGATGAGGTTTCTAACCGTAGGACACCTGATCGGTATGACCGAGATTTATATATTGGTCTCATCGAGATACAAAAGTTACTACCTTTGGAGCAACTCGGTACCACTAAGATTCACACATCAGTGCCACCGAGTTGGTGACTTAAGTTGTAACGCTTGGATTTTTTGAGATGCCTATATATACCCCTTAACTACCACTCACTCAAAAGAGAAGCACTTAGAACAGATCCCCACTTATCCCATCATATTTTTGGAGAGAGAGCCACCAACTCATGTGTTGAGATCATACCATTCCATTCCAACCATATGAATCTTGATCTCTAGCCTCCCCAAGTTGTTTTCCACCCAATCAATATCTTCCACCAAAGCCAGATCAGTGAGAGAGTGATTGAGTGTTCAGGAGTCTATCATCTTGAAGCACAAGAGCAAGGAGTTCATCGACATTATCGATCCTATTACCTTTTGGAGGGTGGAGTGAACCAAGAAGTTTGTAAGGGCAAGGAGGTCGCCTGCTTCGTGAAGATCTACCCCGAGTTAGTCTAGTCATACGTGGACGTAGGCCATCATGGTATAGTCAAGGTTGCATCTTCGTGGAACCCTCTGTGGGTAGAGCCCTCCATGGACTCTAACGACCATTACCCTTCGTAGGTTCAAGACTCCATAAATGTGGACGTACGATAGCACCACCTACCGGAACAACGGGAAAAATCTTCATGTCTCCAAATTGTGTTTGATCTTCCTACCCTTCCTTTACTACTCATGCTTGTCTTAACTTTCCGCTTCTATACTCGTAGACATGCATGTGTAGGGTGTGCTTGACTTGCTATAATTGCTAAAATCTGCCAACACTTAAAATTGGGAAAATGCAGAATTTTCATTTAGTCAAGTAATCTAATCACCCCCATCTAGACCTACTTTCGATCATACAAGTGGTATCAAAGCTTTCGTCTCCACTACATTGGCTTCACAACCTAGGAAAGTATGGCGTCTAGCGAGGGAAATTATCACTGTAGAGGTCCGTACTTTGATGGCACCAATTTTGCTAGTTGGAAGCACAAAATGAAAATGCATATCCTTGGTCATAACCCCGCTGTTTGGGTTGTTATTTGTGTTAGATTGCAAGGTAAATTCTTTCTGGATGGAAGGGAACGGGATCATGAAGCGACCGCGGAAGAATTGAAGATGTTGCAATACAATGCTCCAGCATGTGACATTCTCTTCAACTCCCTATGCCCCGAACAATTCAATAAAATCATCCGTCTTGAGAATGCAAAAGATATTTGGGATACTTTGGTTGATATGCATGAAGGTACCGAATCCGTGAGAGAATCCAAGTTGGACGTTCTTTAGAGTCAGCTTGACAAGTTCAAGATGAAGGATGGTGAAGGAGTCGTAGAGATGTACTCTAGGCTAGCTCTCATCACCAATGAGATTGCCGACTTAGGAAGCGAAGAAATGACCGACAAATTCATCATCAAGAAGATACTTCAAGCTTTGGATGATATATCTGACTGCTTATGCACATTGATCCAAATTATGCCCAACTACAAAGATCTCAAGCCTACAAAAGTGATTGGAAGGATTGTTGCTCATGAAATGTCACAACCCTAGTAAGAGTCATAGGCTAGTAATGTGTTTGCATCATCATCATCATATATGCATCAATATGAAATGGGGAGAAGAAGAAAACCCCACCCACTTAATGAATTATAGGATTTCTAGATAAATGAAATTTCAACAAATCCAAAATGCCCATCAAAAATGTCCCCTATGTCTGATAAATAGGGACATGGATATACCAGGGGACATTTGTATTATTTGAACATTTAAAATAATTTGAATTAATGGTTTACATACCTGGAAAATGACAAATAAAGCAAATATCATTATCACTGTTTCCAAAATAATCTGAAACTATTATTATAAGTTTGGAATATTCAAACTACAATTTAGAAAATATGTGGGTCATTTTATAAAAGTCATTGGACCTGCAAAGGAAATAAATAAATATTAGAAAACAGAAAACAGAAATTAAAAAAAAAGCCAGAAGGGGCTTACCTGGCCCAGGAAGGAGATGGCCCAGCCCACCAGGGCCAAGCGGTCATCTTAAACCTCTGCCAGTAGGCAGAGGCGAAGTGCCGCGCGGCGCCGGGAGGCCTCCACCTCCTCCCTGCCTGGTCGCCCGCCTGGAGGCCCCAGGGCGCACTAGCTCGCCATCGCCGAGGTCTTCTCCCTCTCTCCCTCGCGGTCGCTCTCTCTCTCTCTCTCTCTCTCTCTCGCATTTCTCCTCTGGCTCCGCCATGACCGACCCACGATTCTCCGACGTGCCGTCGTTCTAGCCAACCCCGAGTCCTCCTGAGCCAGCCAATCGCTCCGCCCGGACCTCCTCCACCTCCCAGACAAGCCACGCATCGCCGGAGGGCTTCTATCACCGTCGCGCCGTCTTCTTCCTCCTCGGGTCGCCGGAGGGGAATTCGAGGCTCGCCGTCGATTCCGACCGCCCCCGAGGCCACTGACTAGCTCCCTGGATCCGTAGTGAGCTCCTCCTCCTTCCCCCTGCGTTCCCCCTCTCTTCCTCGCGTCGTAGCTAGCCTAGCCGTCGGACCCGAATCCACCTCGCCGCCGTGGTCGGTCGTCGCCGTGCATGCAGACCCCTAAGCTCACGCGCGTGTGCATGAATGAACTCCTGGAGTTCCGAGGAGCTCGTAGAACCCATCGCCCGGTCGTTCCGTGCCCTGTGTCGCGTTTGGGTCCGAACCCGAGCTCCGGCCGCCACCACGAGCTCGTTTCCGGCGAGCTCCGGCGACCCCATGACCTCCTGCGGCTCCGTATGGATGCGGTTGTGCGCGGGCTACTCGCCAGTGGTCTTAGCTCGCTAGATAACCCCCTGTAGAAGAAACCCGACGGTCGCCGCCGTCTCTGGAGGTCACCGGCGTCAAGCCGCCGGCCAACTCCGGTGGGTTTGACCCGGGTGGACCCCTGGCTTGACTCTGTGAGTCAATGACAGGTGGGGCCCCTGTCCAGATTAGTTAAGTTAATCACGGATTACTTTAAATCATTTAGTTAAACTAATGTGACACAAACAAGTGGGCCCCGGTCTGCTAATTAGTTAGGATTAATTTTAATTAGTTAGTTAAACTAACCAGACACTGACATGTGGACCCCACATGTCAGGTTTGACTCTGGGGCGAGTCAGCTGACTAGCTGATGTCATCATGACATCATGCTTATGTCATAACTCATTTTCTTATTTAAAATAATTCCAGAAAATGTTTAAAACTTTGAAAAATCATATAAATTAATCTGTAAATCAGATGAAAATAATTTATATATGAAAATTTATCAGAAAAATCCAATGAATCCAATGGTGCTACTCTCATGCATGATAGAGCAACCCAAACAGGTGAACTTGGACATTTTAGCATTAGGTCATTATATGGAATTTGAAATGAGGACAACTTGGAACCTATATTCAAATCTGAATTAAATAGACATGATCACCATTCACATTAGCTCACCCATGTATACCACTATGCCATGATCATGCATCATATTGTCGCATTTGCTTGTATTGATTGTTCTTATCTGCATTGCGGTAGGTCCGAATCCAGACGATACTACTCCGTACCCCGACGAAGGAGAGAACTCTTCCGTAACTCAGCAAGGCAAGCAACCCCATTGATCATTCCGATAACATCCCATTCTCTCGCTCCTGCTCTCATTATTGCATTAGGAAAAACAATCACATGTCAGTCTTACCCGGTAGATGATCCTATTCTTATGCATGACCTGATCTTGTCACAGTAAATAGCTACACCTTGCAACCTAGCATACCTGGTAGATGCTTGTGCCGTGATGTGCTTAGCTTACCTTCATGCCATGCTGCTATGCTTAGAGTTGTGTCAGGTCTGATTCATCTGGGTGATGAGTTAGAGTGAAACTGTGATGTTCCGATGTGTTGAGATCATAACGAATCCATTTTGGTAAAAGGTGGCGATGAGAGGCCATGTAGGAGTACATAGTGGGTTGTCTCATTGAGACCGTTCTTAGGAACTGGGTTCCGTGTTTGAGATCCAAGACGAGATACTACCACATGCTGGGCCCTGAAATATGACCCCGCTCGACTTATCAGTCGCTTAGTCTTTGGTCCAGGTATTGCAAGTAGTTTCTGGTGTTTATAGCATGCTGGAGGCCGTGCGTAGCGCTGACCCTCGGGGTGGGTTACGACGCGGTAGGCAGTGGCACGGTGTACCAAGGGTCACCCGAATGGTGGGCTTGGGAACCCTGCGCACATCGTTTGGGACCGTAGTGGAAACTTCGGCCGGACTTCCATGCGGGTCAGTCTCAAATAGGTGGTAGCCTGGACTAGAGGTCTTATGTGATTGACGGTCGTGGCCGACTCCCTCGCTGGGCATCCGCTTGAAGGTTGCCGAGGTGCATGGTTTATGGCACACAGCGATAAGTAGCGAGAGCGTGTGTGAAGAAGTACACCCCTGCAGGGCTATGAAACTATTCGAATAGCCGCGTCCGCGGATATGGACTACTTGGAAAACTTATGCTGTTCATAGATAATCAAATGGATACTTCTAAAAATCTCAAGACAAGTGTGAGTACTGTGGATGGCACTCTTCCGGGAGGGGAAGGTGAGTCCATGGTGGTGTATTGAGATAGAGTTAGTGGACTCGTGTGCGATAAGTAAAATTGTAACAAAGAGTGTAAAACTGAGTAGTGTAGGTTAGCCATGAGTCAAAGCTGGCTTTCTGCATAAACTCCTCCACACCTTTGTTGATACATGAGCATAACTAGACTAGGTCTGTTTTCAAGACTTGCTGAGTACGATTGTACTCATCCTTGCTTAATTAATGTTGCAGAGGAAAACCAGGACCCATCAGGTGGGTTCTATCTAGACGTTGACGATGCCGAATAGCTGGTGTCCCAGCTACGACCCTGTGACGTGTGGCGTGCTGTAGATAGTCAGGCCATGTGCCCTCTTTTCATTTCACTGTCCGTACTCGGATAGTTCTAAGTTTCCGCTGGCTTGTATGAACTTGTTTGTATAACTTGAGTGCCGGGTCATGTGACCCCTATCTGTAAGAACATATTATGCAAGGCTCTTCTGAGCCTTTTAAATAAAAGTCATGTTGTTGTATGGTTATGTTGTGATGCCATAGTTGTATCTATGCATAACGGGCATGTCGTGCGTACGTGCGGCGTGCAATGGTATGTATGGGATCCGACACCTAGTTGTGTGCCTTTAGCAGTACTCCTTACGGGAAACTATCTTTTTGTGCTTCCACCGAGCCTTGGTAGCTTCCTACTGCTCCGGACACATTGATTGATCGGCATGTATCCTTCTTTGCTGCTGTGTCTGTCCCTTTTGGGAAATGTCTCGTAGTGTAATGGAGTCCCTGTAGCCTGTTACGACTCGTCTACGTGCAGCGATGACATTCGTGTCTCGCGACGTAATGGAGTCCTTGTAACTTGCTACGACTCGTCTACACACGCTTGAGACCAACACCTGCATTGCTGGGTTATGTATGCCTGTTTCCGTACGGATGTGCCACTTGGGTTCTATGACTAGTTATGTCGGCCCGGGTTCTTTGTTGTGTGATTGCCAGCGACATGTTCACATATGTGAGCCAAAAGACGCAAACGGTCCCGGCCAAGGTAAGGCTGCAGCCGTGGAGTACCGTGCGTGAGGCCGCAAAGTGATGTGGCTTGTTACAGTATGGAATCATATGACTTAGGATCGGGGTCCCGACAGCGTTGGTATCAGAGCCTGACTGACTGTAGGACTATCAAGCCAAACCGGTCGAAGTTGAGTCTAGAAACACTATAGATAAGTAGGGGAATTGATTGTGGAAGGGAACGTAAGACTCTTTTTACTCCTCTTCCCAAGTTATTCTATGCTGGGTCATTCTCATCTTATCTACGAGGATAGGTACTAGGATTCTCATCTATTGCCTAGGATGACGAGTTACTAGCCATGGACCAATAACTAGCTTGTTTGTGAGTAAGTGTGGTTATTTTAGTGTTGTTGATGTGACAAACAGATGGAGAAGAGATTTGAGTCTAGATAGTCGAGTGGTCATGCCTTTCCAATCTCCTTTAAATTGTCTCAAAAATTTTGTTGAGCAATTACAGCCGTTATGCTGCTCGATTTCCGTTAGGATCTCTAATGTCTTTGCATCATTCTCTGTTTCAGATGCCGTCTCGTCCTTTCCGTCAGGTGGTCCGTCTGACCAGGTGCATCGATGTGCCGGGTCACACGGCCATGTTGGTTAGAGTGATGATGGAGGCAGGATATCGTTGGTACCCGGAGTACACCGTGGAGGAGCAGTACCGAGATTTCAACCAGAGTCAGTATCTGTGTACTGTTAGGATATACCCTTCATATCCTGGAGCTGCAGAGCCGCTTCACTGGACTCATGGATTGGGAGTTACCATAGATATGGCAGTTCAGGAAGCCGCCTATACTATGCTGACTATTATGAGGTTTCACCATGGTCTGCTTCAGAACACGGAGTTCTGCTATGTTCCTGCTTCCATTGGAGGAGAGGATGGATATCTCAGTGCAGCCTATTCTGATCATTCCCATGAAGACCCTAGGCTGCAGGTGACCGCGCAGATGTTGGAAACTAGGGACCATGATGCACGTGCCCTACGCATGGAGCTCTATGCTACCCGTGCCCGTCTTTGGACAGCTTTGACGCAGCTGGCACCTGTTGTGCAAACAGGTTATGGAGATATGGAGCTGCTGAGTCCATCACGGACTCATTTGCCAGCACACGTAGACTGGCCTGATGTTGGAGGCATCACCCCTCTTCGAGGACCGCTGTTGCCACCGACAAGGGGACCAAGGCCACACCCGTGCCCTTATGGTTTCCAGGGATTCCAGGCTAGAGTGTTTCCAGATCCGCAGGTTCAGCTTCCAGGTCATGGGGGTAACCTGTACGAAGCATTCTACGGTGATGTTTGAGTGCGAGGATGCTAGACCTAGTAAGCTAGTAGACATATCGCCACAGTCCTGTGTGTCTTGTGGGGTATGATCAAGGTTGAGAGTTGAGTTCCGGAGGTGTAGATAGATAATGTATAGGATGCTTGTAACGCCTCCGATGAGTTGTGTCATCTCTCCGTAGTTGTTTTCAGCTTGGGTTTGTACTGAACTAAGTCATGGTGCGTATGAAACCTAATGTTCATATGGTAGTTGTTTTACCATGTTGATTGGTGTTTATTCTACATGCCATTCTGATCAGATCATTTCCTAATTCTTCTCCTAGAGTTGTTGCTTGCTATGTCTAAGCTATGGATTGATTTCCCCAGGATGGTGTCAACCAGGAACAACCCTGTGCATGCTCATGAGCAAGGCGAGAGTAGCCAGCCAAGGCAAGAAGAGCTACCACGAGCACCATCTCTAGCAGAGGTGATGCTAGAAGCCGAAAGGAATAAGACGGAGACCAATAGGCTGTTGGAGAGGATTGAACAGAACACCGCTCGTGCTCCCCGCAATGATCACCATGATGGAGTGTCACTTGGTGACTTCATTAAGCTGTGTCCGCCTAAGTACCATCATTCGATCGATCCCCTCGATGCGGATGATTGGCTAACCAGCATGTCACGCAAGATTCGAGCTGCAAATGTTTCAGAGGACAACAAGGTGACCTTTGCAACATACTTCCTAGAGGGACCCGCCAACCTGTGGTGGGAAAGCTATGAAGCTATGCATCCTCAAGGACCCGCGCCAACCTGGGCAGAGTTTAGCGCCGCATTTCGTCTCCATCACATCCCGGAAGGGCTGATGGACCGCAAGAGAGAGGAATTCTGTGCCTTCACACAGGGCAGATTGTCAGTGGATGCATATAGCCGCGAATTTGGAAACCTTGCTCGCTATGCTCCAGAGGAGGTCTCAACCGATGCCAAGAAGCAGGCTAGGTTCCGCAAGGGACTAAATGCTGAGCTTCGTCGAGATCTTCGTCTGCATGAGTGCGCCACCTTTCAAGCTCTCGTCAATAAAGCGATCAATGCTGAGTCCGGACAGAGTGACTACGAGGCCACAAGGAGGCATAACCGTGACTTCAACCCTACATCGGGTTCAGGACCCAACAAGCGGCGAATATGGGTACCCAATGCAGCTATGCCGGCAAGGTACACTGCGAGACCATCCTTCCAGGCACCCTGTCCAGTTCAGTCCAACCCTCCACCCAGACCATTTGGAGGACCACAAGTAAATGTTTCCCCTCGTGCTACAGTGGTATGCTATAAGTGTGGAGAACCGAGACATTATTCTCGTGAATGTCCCCAGAACAATGCCAAGCCCGTTGGACGCGGAAAACCAGGGAAAGCCTTCTATGTGAAGCCAACTCCTGCCCGTGGGCGAGTTAATTATGTGTCTGCTGAAGAAGCTCTTGACGACCCTGATGTCACTCTAGGTACGCTTCTTGTTAATAGCCATCCAGCATCTGTTCTATTTGATACTGGGGCATCTCATTCATTCATCTCAGAAAGTTATGCACAGTTGCATAACATGTCTTTCTGTGACATGCCCACACCTTTAGTAGTTCAGACTCCTGGATCAAAATGGCAAACTTCTAGAGTGAGCCATGACAATGAAATTCTGGTGGATAGACTAGTATTCCTAGCATCCTTGATAGCTCTTAAGTCTTCGGACATCAATATCATTCTAGGTATGGATTGGATGAAAACCCACTATGCCAAGATTGATACTCATTTTAGGAATGTTCAACTTACACATCCCTCGGGAGAGGTAGTTAATGTCTCTACTCGAACAACCAAGCGCCAACTCTATTCTCTAAATGCTAGCCCTCTCCCTGAGCTAGAAGATATTCCGGTAGTTCGTGATTTTCCGGATGTCTTTCCAGAAGAACTGCCAGGTATTCCACCTGTCAGAGATGTCGAGTTTGTAATAGAACTTATTCCAGGGACAGTTCCAATAGCCAGAAGACCCTATAAGATGGCACCCTTAGAACTAGCCGAGCTAAAAACCCAACTCGATGAAGCTTTGAAGAAAGGGTTCATTCGTCCTAGTTCTTCTCCTTGGGCTTGCCCCGTCCTTTTTGTTAAGAAGAAGGATGGCTCGGAACGGATGGTTGTGGATTACCGACCAGTGAATTTGGTCACTATCAAGAACAAGTATCCACTCCCCAGGATCAACGATTTGTATGATCAACTCGCTGGATCCTCTGTCTTCTCGAAAATGGATTTGAGGTTGGGATACCATCAAATCAGAATTAGAAACGGGGACATTCCTAAAACGGCTTTTGTCACTCGTTATGGCCAATATGAGTACACCGTCATGTCCTTCGGTTTAACCAATGCTCCAGCCACCTTCTCCCGACTGATGAATTCGATCTTCATGGAGTATTTGGATAAATTCGTTGTGGTTTATCTTGATGACATACTCATTTACTCGAAGAACAAACAAGAACATGCCGAGCATCTAAGGTTGGTATTGATGAAACTTCGAGAGCATCGTCTATATGCCAAATTCTCCAAGTGTGAATTCTGGTTGCCGGAAGTGACTTATCTGGGTCACGTAATCTCTGGCAAAGGTATTGCTGTCAATCCTGAGAGAGTTCAGGCCGTCCTTGATTGGACTCAACCTGAATCGGTTAAGCAAGTAAGGAGTTTCCTTGGCTTAGCGAGCTATTGTCGCCGCTTTGTTGAGAATTTCTCCAAGGTTGCGAAACCTCTAACTGAACTTCTCAAGAAAGATAAAAGGTTCGAGTGGACTCCACAATGCGAGCATAGTTTTCAGGAGTTGAAAAGACGACTGACCTCTGCTCCCGTTCTGGTGCCACCAGATTTATCTAAGGACTTTATTATCTATTGCGACGCCTCGCGACAAGGATTAGGTTGCTTTCTCATGCAAGATCGTCATGTGATTGCTTACGCATCTCGACAGTTGCGTCCACATGAGGATAATTATCCCACACATGATCTTGAGCTTGCAGCTGTAGTCCATGCACTGAAAACATGGCGACATTATCTTCTGGGTAATCGTTGCGAGATATACACTGATCACCAAAGTCTAAAATATATCTTCACCCAGCCGGATTTGAATCTTAGGCAAAGACGGTGGGTAGAGTTGATCTCGGACTACGACTTAGGGATAACTTACACCCCGGGAAAAGCCAATGTCATGGCTGATGCGCTAAGTCGTAAGTCTTATTGTAACAATTTGATGTTACAACAAGGTCAACCGCTTCTCCATGAGGAATTTAGGAAGTTAAATCTTCACATTGTTCCTCAAGGATTCCTATCCAACTTGGTGGCGAAACCTACTCTTAAGGATCAAATCATAGCTGGCCAAAAGTGTGATAAGGGAATTTCCCGGATCAAGGAGAACCTCGTTAGCGGTCTCGCTAAGGACTTCTCTACAGATGATCAAGGTGTAGTGCTCTTTCAGGGCCGTTTAGTGGTTCCTAAAAGCCAACATCTCAGGCAGCTGATTCTTCAGGAGGCTCATGATTCTCCTCTCACAATTCATCCGGGTAGTACCAAAATGTATCAGGACCTACGTCAGAGGTTCTGGTGGACTAGGATGAAGAGAGAAATTGCTCAGTATGTTGCTAACTGCGACGTTTGTCGTCGTGTGAAGGCAGAGCATCAAAGGCCTGCTGGCATACTTCAACCCTTAGCTATTCCTGAATGGAAATGGGATAAGGTCGGTATGGATTTCATCACCGGTTTTCCCAGGACCAAGAGAGGGAACAATGCTATATTCGTAGTCATTGACCGCCTTTCCAAAGTGGCTCATTTTCTTCCTGTTCGGGAAAGCATTACTGCTAGTCAGCTAGCGGAGTTATATGTTTCTCGAATAGTTTCTCTTCATGGTGTTCCCTTGGAGATTAACTCAGACCGTGGAAGTATCTTTACTTCTCGATTTTGGGAAAGTTTTCAAACTGCCATGGGGACTCATCTATCTTTTAGTACCGCTTTCCATCCTCAATCAAGTGGTCAAGTTGAGCGAGTCAATCAAATTCTTGAAGATATGCTTCGAGCTTGTGTTATATCTTTCGGTATGAATTGGGAGAACTGCCTTCCATTTGCTGAATTCGCCTATAACAACAGTTATCAATCAAGCTTGGGCAAAGCCCCTTTTGAAGTTCTCTATGGACGAAAATGCCGAACACCTCTTAACTGGTCAGAAGCCGGAGAGAGGCAACTCTTTGGTCCGGATATGATCCAGGATGCAGAGGAGCAAGTTCGAATTATTCGTGAAAAGTTGAAAACAGCCCAATCCCGTCAAAAGAGTCAATATGATCGTCATCATAAGTCTGTGACTTACGAAGTTGACGAGAAGGCTTACCTTCGGGTTACACCTCTGAAGGGTACCCATCGATTCGGTATCAAAGGCAAGTTGGCTCCTCGTTACATTGGACCTTTTCGCATTCTTGCTAAACAAGGAGAGGTTGCCTACCAATTAGAACTTCCACCGCATCTTTCCAAAGTTCATGATGTCTTCCACGTCTCTCAACTCAGGCGTTGCTTTTTGGACCCTGTCCGAGAAGTGGACCACGAAACGCTTGATCTCCAAGATAACCTTTCATATCGGGAATACCCTGTTCGTATTCTTGATCAAGCTGAACGTACCACTCGACACGGGAACATCAAGTTTCTTAAAGTTCAATGGTCACATCATTCGGACAAAGAGGCGAAATGGGAAAGAGAAGATCGTCTCCGACTAGAGTACCCCGCGCTCTTCCGGTGACTTCAAATCTCGGGACGAGATTCCTTTGAGTGGGGGTGAGTTGTCACAACCCTAGTAAGAGTCATAGGCTAGTAATGTGTTTCTATCTTCATCATCATCTATGCATCAATATGAAATGGGGAGAAGAAGAAAACCCCACCCACTTAATGAATTATAGGATTTCTAGATAAATGAAATTTCAACAAATCCAAAATGCCCATCAAAAATGTCCCCTATGTCTGATAAATAGGGACATGGATATACCAGGGGACATTTGTATTATTTGAACATTTAAAATAATTTGAATTAATGGTTTACATCCCTGGAAAATGACAAATAAAGCAAATATCATTATCACTGTTTCCAAAATAATCTGAAACTATTATTATATGTTTGGAATATTCAAACTACAATTTAGAAAATATGTGGGTCATTTTATAAAAGTCATTGGACCTGCAAAGGAAATAAATAAATATTAGAAAACAGAAAACAGAAATTCAAAAAAAGCCAGAAGGGGCTTACCTGGCCCAGGAAGGAGATGGCCCAGCCCACCAGGGCCAAGCGGTCATCTTCAACCTTTGCCAGTAGGCAGAGGCGAAGTGCCGCGCGGCGCCGGGAGGCCTCCACCTCCTCCCTGCCTGGTCGCCCGCCTGGAGGCCCCAGGGCGCGCTAGCTCGCCATCGCCGAGGTCTTCTCCCTCTCTCCCTCGCGGTCGCGCTCTCTCTCTCTCTCTCGTATTTCTCCTCTCGGCTCCGCCATGACCGACCGACGATTCTCCGACGTGCCGTCGTTCTAGCCAACCCCGAGTCCTCCTGAGCCAGCCAATCGCTCTCCCCGGACCTCCTCCACCTCCCAGACAAGCCACGCATCGCCGGAGGGCTTCTATCACCGACGCGCCGTCTTCTTCCTCCTCGGGTCGTCGGAGGGGAATTCGAGGCTCGCCGTCGATTCCGACCGCCCCCGAGGCCACTGACTAGCTCCCTGGATCCGCAGTGAGCTCCTCCTCCTTCCCCCTGCGTTCCCCCTCTCTTCCTCGCGCCGTAGCTAGCCTAGCCGTCGGACCCGAATCCACCTCGCCACCGTGGTCGGTCGTCGCCGTGCGTGCAGACCCCTAAGCTCACGCGCGTGTGCATGAATGAACTCCTGGAGTTCCCAGGAGCTCGTAGAACCTATCGCCCGGTCGTTCCGTGCCCTGTGTCGCGTTTGCGTCCGAACCCGAGCTCCGGCCGCCGCCACGAGCTCGTTTCCGGCGAGCTCCGGCGACCCCGTGACCTCCTGCGGCTCCGGATGGATGCGGTTGTGCGCGGGCTACTCGCAAGTGGTCTTAGCTCGCTAGATAACCCCCTGTAGAAGAAACCCGACGGTCGCCGCCGTCTCTGGAGGTCACCGGCGTCAAGCCGCCGGCCAACTCCGGTGGGTTTGACCCGGGTGGACCCCTGGCTTGACTCTGTGAGTCAATGACAGGTGGGGCCCCTGTCCAGATTAGTTAAGTTAATCACGGATTACTTTAAATCATTTAGTTAAACTAATGTGACACAAACAAGTGGGCCCCGGTCTGCTAATTAGTTAGGATTAATTTTAATTAGTTAGTTAAACTAACCAGACACTGACATGTGGACCCCACATGTCAGGTTTGACTCTGGGCCGAGTCAGCTGACCAGCTGAGGTCATCATGACATCATGCTTATGTCATAACTCATTTTCTTATTTAAAATAATTCCAGAAAATGTTTAAAACTTTGAAAAATCATATAAATTAATCTGTAAATCAGATGAAAATAATTTATATATAAAAATTTATCAGAAAAATCCAATGAATCCAATGGTGCTACTCTCATGCATGATAGAGAAACCCAAACAGGTGAACTTGGACATTTTAGCATTAGGTCATTATATGGAATTTGAAATGAGGACAACTTGGAACCTATATTCAAATCTGAATTAAATAGACATGATCACCATTCACATTAGCTCACCCATGTATACCACTATGCCATGATCATGCATCATATTGTCGCATTTGCTTGTATTGATTGTTCTTATCTGCATTGCGGTAGGTCCGAATCCAGACGATACTACTCCGTACCCCGACGAAGGAGAGAACTCTTCCGCAACTCAGCAAGGCAAGCAACCCCATTGATCATTCCGATAACATCCCATTCTCTCGCTCCTGCTCTCATTATTGCATTAGGACAAACAATCACATGTCAGTCATACCCGGTAGATGATCCTATTCTTATGCATGACCTGATCTTGTCACAGTAAATAGCTACACCTTGCAACCTAGCATACCTGGTAGATGCTTGTGCCGTGATGTGCTTAGCTTACCTTCATGCCATGCTGCTATGCTTAGAGTTGTGTCAGGTCTGATTCATCTAGGTGATGAGTTAGAGTGAAACTGTGATGTTCCGATGTGTTGAGCTCATAACGAATCTGTTTTGGTAAAAGGTGGCGATGAGAGGCTATGTAGGAGTACATAGTGGGTTGTCTCATTGAGACCGTTCTTAGGAACTGGGTTCCGTGTTTGAGATCCAAGACGAGATACTACCACATGCTGGGCCCTGAAATATGACCCCGCTCGACTTATCAGTCGCTTAGTCTTTGGTCCAGGTATTGCAAGTAGTTTCTGGTGTTTATAGCATGCTGGAGGCCGTGCGTAGCGCTGACCCTCGGGGTGGGTTACGATGCGGTAGGCAGTGGCACGGTGTACCAAGGGTCACCCGAATGGTGGGCTTGGGAACCCTGCGCACATCGTTTGGGACCGTAGTGGAAACTTCGGCCGGACTTCCATGCGGGTCAGTCTCAAATAGGCGGTAGCCTGGAGTAGAGGTCTTATGTGATTGACGGTCGTGGCCGACTCCCTCGCTGGGCATCCGCTTGAAGGTTGCCGAGGTGCATGGTTTATGGCACACAGCGATAAGTGGCGAGAGCGTGTGTGAAGAAGTACACCCCTGCAGGGTTATGAAACTATTCGAATAGCCGCGTCCTCGGATATGGACTACTTGGAAAACTTATGCTGTTCATAGATAATCAAATGGATACTTCTAAAAATCTCAAGACAAGTGTGAGTACCGTGGATGGCACTCTTCCGGGAGGGGAAGGTTAGTCCATGGTGGTGTATTGAGATGGAGTTAGTGGACTCGTGTGCGATAAGTAAAATTGTAACAAAGAGTGTAAAACTGAGTAGTGTAGGTTAGCCATGAGTCAAAGCTGGCTTTCTGCATAAACTCCTCCACACCTTTGTTGATACATGAGCATAACTAGACTAGGTCTGTTTTAAAGACTTGCTGAGTACGATTGTACTCATCCTTGCTTAATTAATGTTGCAGAGGAAAACCAGGACCCATCAGGTGGGTTCTATCTAGACGTTGACGATGCCGAATAGCTGGTGTCCCAGCTACGACCCTGTGACGTGTGGCATGCTGTAGATAGTCAGGCCATGTGCCCTCTTTTCATTTCACTGTCTGTACTCGGATAGTTCTAAGTTTCCGCTGGCTTGTATGAACTTGTTTGTATAACTTGAGTGCCAGGTCATGTGACCCCTATCTGTAAGAACATATTATGCAAGGCTCTTCTGAGCCTTTTAAATAAAAGTCATGTTGTTGTATGGTTATGTTGTGATGCCATAGTTGTATCTATGCATAACGGGCATGTCGCGCGTACGTGCGGCGTGCAATGGTATGTATGGGATCCGACACCTAGTTGTGTGCCTTTAGCAGTACTCCTTACGGGAAACTGTCTTTTTGTGCTTCCACCGAGCCTTGGTAGCTTGCTACTGCTCCGGACACATTGATTGATCGGCATGTATCCTTCTTTGCTGCTGTGTCTGTCCCTTTTGGGAAATGTCTCGCAGTGTAATGGAGTCCCTGTAGCCTGTTACGACTCGTCTACGTGCAGCGATGACATTCGTGTCTCGCGACGTAATGGAGTCCTTGTAACTTGCTACGACTCGTCTACACACGCTTGAGACCGACACCTGCATTGCCGGGTTATGTATGCCTGTTTCCGTACGGATGTGCCTCTTGGGTTCTATGACTAGTTATGTCGGCCCGGGTTCTTTGTTGTGTGATTGCCAGCGACATGTTCACATACGTGAGCCAAAAGACGCAAACGGTCCCGGCCAAGGTAAGGCTGCAGCCGTGGAGTACCGTGCGTGAGGCCGCAAAGTGATGTGGCTTGTTACAGTATGGAATCATATGACTTAGGATCGGGGTCCCGACATGAAATGACACTCAAGGACAAGGAAGAGCTTCACAACAAGTCTAGCAGTTCTTACAAAGCCACAAGTGATGCTCCCACAACTTCAAGCAACAACCTTGTCACAAATGAAGAGATTAGCCTCATGGTGAAGAAATTTAACAAGTTTTACAAGAATGGATGCAAATATCGAAGCTCCAACTCAAGATATGAAGAGAAGCGTTCGTCAAGTCGTGATTGAAACTGCTAGAATTGTGGGAAGCCCGGACAATAATCCAATGAGTGCATGACTCCCTACAAAAGGAAAGAAGAGTCACGAAGAAGATGAAGCTCAAGAGATGAGTCACCTCAAAGAGAGAGGAGTAGAGATGATCGTTATGAACGAAGACTCTCAAGGAAAAGTAGGGATGTAGAGAAGAATGACAAGTAGACCAAGAGCTACTCAATAACAAGACATCTATCTCAAGTTGGTGAATGGATTTCTGGCTCCGAATCTAACAACCACTCCCAGAGAAGCTCTCACTCCAACTCCGACTATATTCAAGATGAAGGTGTTGCCGGACTTGCACTAGTGAGAAACGACTCCTACGACATACGTGATTCACCAAATGAAGGGAGTGTAAGTTGCTTCATGGCTAAAGTCCCCAAGTTATCACACCTCGAGTGTCTTGATATCAATAGTGATGAGGATGACTCATTAGGAGATGATGACTTGCTATTTGACAAATCTAGTCATGTTAGTCAAGATGAACTAGCTAGTAATCACTCCAGTCAAGATAAGTTGTGTGATGATAAGTTGGAAATAGAATACCTAACACAAGAACTAAACACTCTTAAGTTAGCTCATGAGTCTACTCTACAAGATCAAAGAGAGCTTGAAAGGACCATGAGAAACTCCGCTTTGAGAAGCTCAATTTAGAGCAAGAGCATGAGTTCCTTAAAGCTATCAATGATGGTCTTCGAAAGAAGACTTCCTCGCATCTAGCCAAACGAATTCTCTTGTCTACATTCATTCCACAAGTTAAGGCTAAGCAAACTAGTAACAAAGGAAAGAAAGGTTCTTCAACTAGTAGCAATAAAAATGAGAAAACCAATGATATTGCTTCTAGTAGCTCTATTGATCCCACTAACACTTCTCTTAGCAAAGTTACACGTGAGCAATAAAATGAACTTTTGAAAGGGATTATAGAGAAAGGTATCTACAAGAGTCTTGACAGATGTAAGCAATTTGAGGAAATTGTTTGCAAGCACGGAAGACTGCCAGAAGAACCATGGCATTGTCTACTTCAACTCGAATGGAATTTAATGGGAAGAAGGTCAATACCCCAAGCCTAGGTTGGTTCCTCAAAAGGATAAGTATGAAAATACTTTTCCCAAGGGAACAAAAGCTCAACATGACCTTCCACCACAAGACCCAAGCTCAATGGAAAGAACAAGATTCAGGAGGACATTGACTCATATGAAGATGAATCCCGTGCTTTGGTGAAGTGGGTTCCCAAGGCTACTTCAAGCTCAACTTCTACAAGGGACACTTCAACACCAATGATCCCCATCAACTTGATGTGCGTACCCAAGAAGAAGAACTAGAGAAGTTCTTGAGGGGTGACTCCGCCAATGAAATTCACTCACATTCATTATTGGCAAGGACTAGCTACAATCAACATTAACATTATGCAATAGTTCAAGGAGTCACAGATTCCCTCAAAGGTAAGCAAGGGACAAGGTAATCAAAAAATTCATGGACATTATTATGTATGTTTTGCACTCCATGTCCATAGATATCCTTGTATTGGTCTCATGTGTGTCGGGACTAACCCATGTAGGTGAGAAGAGTAAGAAACAACAAGGATGATCCCAACTCATGGTGATCTTCATCAACATTGAGCATCCACCACTACTTCACCTACACAAAGTCTTAATCGAGAAAACTCAAGGTTAGTTTATCCCTCTCAAGGGGGGATGTCACATCAAGGAGGAGCTTTACTCTAAGACTTGAGTCAAAGCATGTTATAGAATGTGACAACATTGACAAGCTTCATGTAAAAGTGGTAATCCCACACGCGCTTAAACGATGAGTATGACCTATGGTCAAGTATTCTTACTTGGCTCCTAAGTAAATATACTCATATATAGATGACTACAACATTTCCAAAGTGCTTGATAGATGCTAGTATGTAAGTGCATGTTTGCCTTGATTTCATTTGACATCTTATTGTGTGAGCATGTTGGTCTGCATTTATTTATCCATTTGAGGACATCCAATTGTTGCTATTTGGCCTTTGATTTTTTTCCCAATTGGATGGAAAAAAATGCCTAGGACGCTTCTCTAGATATCTATGCTTTCTTGTATCAAATTGTATTCATGCTGCATCACAAAATTTGAACAAGTACTTTTCGATCCCTCTATGTGAGGAGCACTTGGAGTTTTATATCGACAAAGGACTGACCATTAAAACCTACCAAGTGCATCTCGGTCGAACCAATCCAAAATTCTCGGGCTCACCGAATGCCTTGGGTTGATATGATTTTTTTACCTCGGCACCACCGATTCCATTTTCTCGCTTACACCGAGTTTCCCTGTCGGCTGACACCGAAAACTTAGAATCGGTACCACCGACAGCAAGGGGTATATATATCTATGGACCGATGCTTTGAATTTGAGTCTTCAAACCGTCATGCTTCAAAACCCTAAGCTGCCGAAAAAGGAACCCTGGTCATCGCCTTCGTCTTCTCGAGCGCCTCCGCTGTTGGATGTCCTCGTCGTCGACGGGCATCTTCTCGGCCGTCGTCACCGTTGTGACTCGTCACCGAAGTTGGGTACGAATCCAATCCCTTGTGCCTTCCCCTCCAATTCAATTTTTATTGATGAGACACCATTCGCAATCGTCTCAATCCACTAAAATTCCTTAGATTTGAGAACTATCAATTTTTTAGGGTTTACCGTCCACCACCAGAATCTCGTTGACACCAAAGAAAAAGAATCGGTCTCACCGATTCGCTTTTTAGGTCAACTTAGAACAACCTTGGTGAAACCAAGTGCCCATTTTCGGTCTCACTGAAATGTGGTGCCAATTTTCTGTTTAGCAGGTTGTCTGTCTCGGTGGATCCAAAAAGTTTTCATAGGTGGTACCGATATTCATTTGGCAGAATGCAAATCTTAAGAAATCCTGGTTCAATCTTTGAAAATTGTCTGCACTTTGTGATGACTCAACCCCTCTAGTCCTCTATATTCTATTCACAGGGTCAGAGATGTCTGTTTCAGAGGATAGTCAGAACAACTTGAAGGAGCTCAGTGCTGACACAGATTCTAGCACTAGTCCAAACAAGAGCTCACCCTCTTTTGATGATGTTCCTAGCTCACCTGATCTGCCCAGGGCAGCAACCAGAATGAGGAGGAAGCTCAATTCAGATGAGGAGGATGAAGATTTCATACCTGATGAAGTGCCTCCCAAGTCCAAGCAGGACAAGACTGTAAGGAAGCCCACTGCCGAGGCTACATCTTCCAAGTAGAAGACTGCCAGGAAGGAGTATGCCCCCTATGACACTATGAGAGCACCTGAGAGCTCCAGGGGCACCATGACTATTGAGCCTCCCAGGAAATCCATGCCCAAAATGGCTGGAGAGTAGAAGAGTAGGAAGAGGATCATCCATGTTGTTGGTAGGCCTACCTCCATGTTTGAGGACCCAGAAGAGGCTATTGCTACTGAGGAGGAGGAAGAGCCAGCTGCAAAGGCTCCTCCTCCTCAGTAGAAGAAATTGTTATCTGATGCTATGCCCAGCCAAGCAACACCCAAGGGCAAGCCAACTGGTTCCAAGAATCCTTCTGCACCCAAGCCCAAGAGGACTACCAGAGACATCCCGGCTTCTGAGAAGAACAAGGGATCATCATCCAGAGATCCCGATGAGGATGCTATGTCTGGGTGATGAAGCTGAGACCACACCTTCCGTGCACAATGCCAGTCACCTGTAGGCTGAGTACATGAAGAAAAGGAAGGATCAAGGGCTGAGAGATTGGGGAGCTGTTGATCCATATTCATAGAGGAGGAAGTATGCTATTGACTATAGATTCTACAACAAAGAACAACAAGACTTCTATGAGACCATATTGCTTGACAAGAGTCCTACTGTAAGTGACATGAGATATGTGGATTGGAAGTATATCAAGGACAATGAAGAGTACTTCCCGAGTGTGAAAGACAACTTTCATTGAATTAGCCTTGATGAGTTTTGTTGGCAATGTGTTCACAACCTGGAATGACGAGATTATCATGCAATTCTACTCCACCGCTCATTTCTATGAAGATGGTAGAATAGTATGGATGACTGAAGGTGCCAGGTATGAGTCCACTATTGAGGAGTAGGCTGCCATCTTAGGAGTCCTAGAAGTGGAAGATGGAGATATTTGCGTGTACTCTGAGCCAAAGGCAAGCCATAATCAGGTGAAAAACATGTACAATGAGATCCCTCCTGCACACATGAAGTCTTACAAACTAGTATCAATCTATTTCCTCCTGGCAGGTCTTCGGACTATCAACACCATTTTGAGGCACACCTGTATGCCTAAGTAAAGAGATGAGAAGATGATCCGAGGCTATTGCATTAATATGATGCTCCTTTTAGACTAGCATACGAGATTCAAAGTGATGGATCTGATTGTGGAGATAGTGAAGAAGGTTGCTTCTGACCAGAAGCGCTTGTGTTGCAATGCACCTTACATCCAGATGCTTATCAACTCCAAGTTGGAGAAGCATATCTTTGCGCTTGATCGACCACATTTCCCACTCTTGCCAGAAGTCGAAGACAATGTTGTGGTGATGGACCCAAATCATCCCACATTAGCTGCTTCACAGGCACATGTTGAGGCAGCAAGAGACACTAGTGATTAGCCACCCATGACCAGGAGTGAGAAAATGGATCTTCTTGTCAGTTCTATGCTTAGTATGTAGAAGGACGTCACCAACATACTGAAGAACCGAGACAGCCTCTCGAGGATTGTTGACGAAAAGTGCCATAGTCTCAACAACAAGGTGGATGAGCTTTGAGTGATAGGGAAGGAGCTCAAGAAGGAAGTTGATGATGTGCCTATCCCACACTCCACAGATGATGATGATTCTTCTGATGAGGATACTGCACCAGTCAGGGCGATTGCTTAGTTCAAGACTCAGGCTAGGACAGCCACAATAACTGAACAAGATATGAGACCATCTTCATCAGCACCAGCTATAGTCACTTAAGCTCCATCATCTCCAATAGTACCTCCCATTTCTACACCAACCCCATCCATGACATCGGCAAAGGTCTTCGCCGATGCAGTTATCTCGACTCCAACTTCAGCTACCGAAGGAGATCAGCCCGAGAAGAATGATTAGCTATATACCTTTGAACCCTTTGGTAACTTGTTGCCAAAGGGGGAGAATTTGTATAGATCATTAGGGCTTAGGGAGAGAGAGCGTTGGTTTTATTGCTTTTCAAAAACATTTGCTAGATTTGGTTTGGATGTGTTAAACTTCGTCAGTGTTTGATCATATACTAATGTGTGTTTCTACTATTTCCTATCCTTATGATTCTTGTGAGATGATCATTCACTTTGCTTGATTGTGTTCTGCTATGATATTCACTCTTATTATTCTCATACACCACGAAGATGTATGTGACATGGAAGAAGTGCCCCATGTACCTAATCGATTGTGCCTTTGCATTCAAACGCAAATTCAAAATAATGCACAAATTTAGGGGGAGCTCTTACTTATCACATAATTCTCAAAGCAACAATTATATTCATTGATTATATCATATGTCGAAGCTTTGGTCTATATGTTGTCATGAATTACAAAAAAGGAGGAGATTGAAAGCACATTTGCTCCCTTGGTGGTTTTGGTAATTAATAACAACATATATGTCATTGAACTAATACCACCACTAAGCATATTTCAGGAAAGTTCAATGATGGGTTTGCAAAAGGATTGTGGAGAAACCCCTAGATGCAAGGAAATGGATTGGCAAAGCTTCATGCAAAGAGGACTCTACATTTTAATTTGCATATGAAGTTGTTTTGGAAATCCTATATGTTGCTTCCCACCTAACTTAAAATGCATAGTTGATGTAATTTTTCATGCTTCACATTATGCCATGACTACCCATGTTAACAACATTTGATATTGATGGGTACCTAAACGAGAATGAACTAAGTCATTAAAATGTGGAGTTTCGTCAATATGCAACATGTTGCATATTGAGATTCACTTGATGTGTAGTATTTGATTGATGTGATTGTCGTACCTTGCATATTTAAACTGGACATGCATCATATTTGTTTGCGCATCATGTCATGCATATGTCATGGTGTTATCATGTGTTGATTGGATGCTTTTGGATTGCTTCTTCTCGATAGAGTTCCGAAAGCGTTCGGAGTGTGAGGATTCATTCGACTATGCCCCATTCGTTGACTTCACCGATTCGTTCTTCTTCCAAGTGGGATCTTAGGCAAGATGACCATTTCCATGGATACCACTACTACCCTTACAATACTAGAAACAGAATTTTTTTCGTCTGCCAGTTCTTTTTCATCAGCTGGCAGACGGCAAAGGAGCTATTTGCCATCAGTTTCTAGAAAATAGACGACAAAGAACTAGCTGATAGCAAAGAAGCTCTTTGCCATCAGCTAGTTCTTTGCCATCTGCTAGCGGACGACAAACTAGCTTTGTCGTCAGCTAGCAAACGGCAAAGAGGAATGGTGTCCCACTAACGGGTATCAGCTAACAGACAGTTTCTTTGCCGTCACCTAGCGGACGGCAAAGATTCTTTGCCATAAGCTAGCGGACGGCAAAGATTCTTTGCCGTCAGCTAGGGGATGGCAAAGATTCTTTGCCGTCAGCTAGCGGACGGCAAAGATTCTTTGCCGTCAGCTAGGGGACCGCAAGGAATTAACGTCCGTCCCCCGGCCCCACCCTACTAGCTAGTCTCTTTGCCTTCCGCTAGCAAATGGCAAAGATATTAACCTACCTAACCCCCATGCCCCACCCCTCTCTCTCCCCTCTCTCTCTCCCTCACCTCACCTGCGCCGTCCCTCGTGCCCGAGCCGCCACCGCCGCCGCCCCCGTGCTACCCCCAGAGCCCCTGCCGCTGCCGGCCAGCCCCGCCCCACACAGCCCGCCCCGTCTCCCCACCCCTCTCTCCCTCCCCTCACCTCACCAGCGCGCGCTGCCTCATGCCCGAGCCCTTCCCCCCACGCCACCCCCGGGAGCCCCCGTCGCTTAGGTACAAAATGGCATAATTAGCTCACTTAGGTACAAAATGGCATAACTACCTAGGATAGCTCAATAATGTTCTATAATTATCTTAGCTAGTTCATTTATGACATAATTAGCTCACTTAGGTAAAAAATGGCATAATAACCTTGGTTTAGCTCTAAAATTACCTATACTTAGCTTATTTTCCTCGAAAATGACGTAATAACCTTACTAAGCTCCGAGCTGACATACTTTACCTAGGATAGCTATAAAATTACCTATACTTAGCATTTTTTCTCCTAAATGACTTAATATGCTTAGTTAGCTGAAAAATGTCATAACTACCTTGGATAGCTAAATAATAATCTATACTGAGCTTAGCTTGTTCATTCACTATTGGAATCAGAAGATGTGTCGTCTGCCTCCTCTTTGTCGTCCGCTAGCGGATGGCAAAGAATGGCTTTGCCATCAGCTAGGAGAAAGCGAATGGCAAAGAGGTGGCAGATGGCAATGAGTGGCTTTGCCATCAGCCACCTCTTTGCCGTTTGCTAGCGGACGGCAAAGAGGGTGGGGCCCACCCACGACCCAGCCCGCTAGTTGACCTAACGGCCCCACTCTTTGTCATACCATAGCGGACGGCAAAGAGGGAGGGGGGCCACCCACGACCTAGCCCGCTAGTTGACCTAACGGCCCCCTCTTTGCCGTCTGCCTGCGGACGACAAAACTCCTTTGTCGTCTGCTAGCAGACGGCAAAGAGGGGGTGTTAGCCCCCCCGGCCCGCCTCTCTCTCTCTCTCTTTCTCTCCTCCCCTCTCTCCTCCCTTCGCCCGTCGCCCCCGCCGCCAGCGTCCACCGCCCCCGATGCCACCGCCGCCGCCACGTGCCCCCACGCCCCCACCGCCGTGCGCCCCCGGGCCACCGCCGCCGCGTGCCCTCGCCACCGCCGCCGCGCGCCCGCACCCCCGTCGCCGTGCGCACTCGCACTCCCGCTGCCGTGCACCCCCGCGCCCCTGCCATCGCGCGCCCCCGCGTCCCCGCCGTCGCGCGCCCTCGCCACCGCCGCCGTGTGCCCGCACCCTCGTCACCGTGCGCCCTTGCACCCTTGCCGCCGTGCGCCCTCATTGCCGCGTCGCCCCGTCGCCCCCGCCGCCGCCGCGTTGCCACCGCCGCGCGCCCCCGCCGCCGTCGAGTCGCCACCGCCGCCCCACCGGCCCGCGTCGCCACCGCCGCCTCGTTGCCCGCCAGCGCTTGCCCCACCGGCCCGCGTCGCCACCGTCGCCCCGCCCCACAGGTCTAGGTTTTTTTGTTTTTTTTGTTTTTTAGATTTTTATGTTTTTTTAGATTTAGGTTTAATTAGTTTACTTTAGTTAGTTTTTCTGTTAAGTTAGTAAGTTAGTTACTTAGTTAGGAGGAGGAGGAGAGGAAACGAAGAAGAAGAAGAGAGAAGAACAAGAGGAGGAGAAGGAGATGGAGAAGAAGCAGAAGAGGAAGGAGACAAAGAAAAAGAAGAAGAAAAGGAGGAGGACGAGGAGGAGAAAAGAAGAAAAAGATGGCAAACCGGACGGCACTCACCCCACCGCCGCCCGCGCACCTCACCCAAAAATAAGAACAAGAACAAGAGGAGGAGGGGTGCATCGGCGCCGACGTAACCGGGTCGAGGATCGCCGACATGACACCCCCCACACCTCGACCCCGACAAGACACCCCGACACCCCGACCCCGACACGACACCCCCTACACCCCGACCGCGACATGACACACCGACCCCGACCTCGACCCTAACACCCCGACCCCGACACGACACCCCCGACACCCCAACCCCGACATGACACCCCGACCCCGACACGACACCCCGACCATGCCACCCCGACACGACACCCCGACCATGCCACCCCGACACGACACCCCGACACCCCGACCCGGCACCCCAACACGGCACCCCCGACACCCCGTCACCCCGACCCCAAGCCCGACCCGACACCCCGACCCCGACCGCGAGCCCGACACCCCGACCCCGATACGATACCCCCTACACCCCGACCCCGACACGACACCGCCTACACCCCGACCACGACACAGCACCCCGACCCCGACACGACACCCCCGACACCCCGACCCCGACACGACACCCCGACCCCGACCCCGACCCTGACACCCCGGCCCCGACACGACACCCCGACCCCGACCCCCTGACACGACACCCCGACACCTTGACATGGCACACCGATCCCGACACCTCGAGACCCCGACACAGCACCCTGACCCCGACACCCCGACACGACACCCCGACCCCGACATGACACCCCATACACCCCGACCCCAACACGACACCCCGAGACCTCGACACGGCACCCCTGACAACAACACAGCACCCCGACCCCGACACGACACCCCTAACACCCCGACCCCGACACGAGGTTTCATCGATGTCGAGGAACCCCCAAACTCAGACACATCACCCCTACCCCGACGCGACATCCCCGACACCCAGACCCCGACATGACACCCCGACCCCGACACATGTCCAGTAGCTAGGCAAGATGAGTGATCGTGGGTCGATGTACATCGGTATAATGCGTGTGTGACTTTTGGTCCGTCGAGGCTTTCCTTAAATAACTTTCATGTGTGTTCTTGATGGAGGAATCCCGACTGTTTTCGTGGGGGGCACCTCATCATTCTTCTCTTCTTTGTGATATACTCGTCGATATATTGCGCAAGAAGATAAGAGGTGAGGCGTCCATCACCGGCGGTCGAACTATTACTGTGAGAGAGTGCCCACCAACATATATACACCACCATATCAGTGTGAGAGAGAGCGCACCACCACACCGTGAGATTTGAGAGTTACTTAAGGAAAGCCTCGACGAACCGAAAGTCACACACGCATTATATCGATGTACACCGACCTAGAACTATTGCTGCGCGCGGGACACCGGGCGCCGGCGTCACTTGTGGGATGTGGATTTAGTGTTCAATGCTGAGCGCCACATGTATCTCACACCGATGATACTTGCTATTTAGGGTTTCATCGACGTCGAGGAACCCCCTAACCTGACACCACGACATGACACCCCTGACCCCTGACCCCGACACGACACCACGACACGACGACACGATACCCTCGACCCCCGACACCTCTTCGGCCTCCTGTTGACCGAAAGGGTGCTCTTCGGCCTTCCAGAGGCCGACGGGTCATATATGTGTGAATTATGAGTTAGGTCATATAATTTCCGATTTTGTTATGAAAAACATCATATATATATATTTGTGTTCATCGGGTGGATTTAAATGTGCAGTTGTTTCGTCACTGCGAGGGTTTGGTGTTCGACGACCTCCCCGTGCGTTCGACGAGCTCCGCCCCTACGTTCGTGGGTGAGCACAAATGACATCTCCTCCTCCCCTTCCTTTGCTCTGTTTCGGTCTTCGTGCCGATGAAACTTGCTAGTTTTAGGTAGATTGAATCATCAGTATGCGTGAACACTATGCGTCTCCCGTTCGAAAGGGTTACATCTATAAATATGCATACATTTGCATATTTATAACTCTGATTCTTTCGAATTGTCCAACGTTATCCATCGACAACCCAAGTATGTGTAGATTGGGTTTTATTGTCCTAGAACTCTCCCAGAGATCAAGAAGCGCTAGATGAGCTCTGATCCTGAGATAAGGCCTCTTCCACGGCCAATGGAGCTCGCCATTGAGGCTAGGGCCCAGGAGCTTCTGGCGGAGGCAAATAGGCAGGCGGCGCAGAGGGAGAGGGAGATGGAGGACAGGACGAATAGGCTATTAGAGGAGGAGAGGAACCGGAACGACGCGTCTCACCAGGCCCTATACGAGCTCCTCGTGGAAAGTTTCTCCTGCATATTAGCCAAATCATGCACGTAATGTTCGTTTCATCACTAACTAATATGAATGACTCGTGAAAACAAAATGTGCAGACCGTGTGCCAGAACAATGGTCAGACCCCTCCGTCGATGCCCCATATTGCTATAGCACCCACGGTGAGTTTCATTTAAATGGTCATTAGTGACTGGTATTCACATTTGAGTTGCATCATGCTAAGGAGACACTTCAAATGATCTTTGGTGCAGTGTGCCTCCCGACAAGCATCGACCGATCCTTCTGCGTCTGCCCCAACCCCGACCGGTCCTTCTACGTCTCACCCTGGCCCAGACCCTACCAGTCCTTCAGCTCCATGTTGATGGTAAGTTTTCCAAAGTGTTTTCATTAAAAAATGCATACTTAGATAAAGAAATGAACTACTTAACTCCAAAATGACCTATACTTAGCTTATTTTCATCAAAAATGACTTGATATGCTTACTTAGCTAGAAAATGGTATATTCTACCTAGGATATCTATAAAAGGACCTATACTTAGCATTTTTTCCTCCAAAATAACTTGATATGCTTAGATAGATAGAAAATGGCATTAGTAGCTAGTATAGCTCAATAATGATCTACAGCTAGTTCATTTATGACATAATTAGCTCACGTAGGTACAAAACGGCATAACTACCTAGGATAGCTCAATAATGATCTGTACTTAGCTTAGTTAGTTCATTTATGACATAATATGCTCACTTAGGTAAAAAATGGCATAATAACCTTGGTTTACCACCAAAATGACCTATACTTATCTTATTTTCCTCAAAAATAAATAATAACCTTACTTACCTCCAAAATGATATATTCTCCCTAGGATAGCTATAAAATGACCTATACATAGCTTATTTTCATCAAAAATGACTTGATATGCTTAGTTAGCTAGAAAATGGTATATTCACCTAGGATAGCTATAAAAGGACCTATACTTAGCTTATTTTCATCTGAAATGACTTTATATGCTTAGTTAGCTAGAAATTGGTATATTCTACCTAGGATAGCTATAAAATGACCGATACTTAGCATTTTTCCTTCAAAATGACTTGATATGCTTAGTTAGCTAGAAAATGGCATTAGTAGCTTGTATAGCTCAATAATGATCTATAGCTAGTTTATTGATGACATAATTAGCTCACTTAGGTACAAAATGGCATAACTACCTAGGATATCTCAATAATGATCTATAATTAGCTTAGTTAGTTCATTTATGACATAATATGCTCACTTAGGTAAAAATGGCATAAAAACCTTGGTTTACCTCCAAAATGACCTATACTTAGCTTATTTTCCTCAAAAATACATAATAACCTTAATTACCTCCAAAATGATATATGCTACCTAGGATAGCTATAAAATGACCAATTCTTAGCTTATTTTCATCCAAAATGACTTGATATGCTTAGTTAGCTAGAAAACGGTATATTCACCTAGGATAGCTATAAAATCACCTATACTTAGCTTATTTTCATCAAAAATGACTTGATATCCTTAGTTAGCTAGACAATGGTATATTCTACCTAGGGTAGCTATAAAATGACCTATACTTAGCATTTTTTCCTCCAAAATGACTTGATATGCTTAGTTAGCTAGAAAATGGCATTAGTAGCTAATATAGCTCAATAATGATCTATAGCTAGTTCATTGATGACATAATTAGCTCACGTAGGTACAAAATGGCATAACTTCCTAGGATATCTCAATAATTATCTATACTTAGCTCAGTTAGTTCATTTATGACATAATATGCTCACTTAGGGAAAAAATGGCATAATAACCTTAGTTTACCTCCAAAATGACCTATACTTATCTTAATTTCCTCAAAAATACATAATAACCATACTTACCACCAAAACGATATATTCTACCTAGGATAGCTATAAAATGACCTATACTTATCTTATTTTCATCAAAAATGACTTGATATGCTTAGTTAGCTAGAAAATGGTATATTCACCTAGGATAGCTATAAAATGACCTATACTTAGCTTATTTTCATCAAAATGACTTGATATGCTTAGTTAGCTAGAGAATGGTATATTCTACCTAGGATAGCTATAAAATGACCTATACTTAGCATTTTTTCCTCCTAAATGACTTGATATGATTAGTTAGCTAGAAAATGGCATTAGTAGCTAATATAGCTCAATAATCATCTATAGCTAGTTCATTTATGAAATAATTAGCTCACTCAGGTACAAAATGGCATAACTACCTAGGATTGCTCAATAATGATCTATAATTAGCTTAGTTAGTTCATTTATGACATAATATGCTCATTTAGGTAAAAAAATGGCGTAATAACGTTGGTTTACCACCAAAATGACATATACTTAGCTTATTTTCCTCAAAAATACATAATAACCTTAGTTACCTGCAAAATGATATATTCTACCTAGGATAGCTATAAAATGACCTATTCTTAGCTTATTTTCATCAAAAATGACTTGATATGCTAAGTTAGCTAAAAAATGGTATATTCACCTAGTATAGCTATAAAATGACCTATACTTAGCTTATTTTCATCAAAAATGACTTGATATGCTTAGTTAGCTAGAAAATGGTATATTCTACCTAGGATAGCTATAAAATGACCTATACTTAGCATTTTTCCTCCAAAATGACTTGATATGCTTAGTTAGCTAGAAAATGGCATTAGTAGCTAGTATAGCTCAATAATGATCTATAGCTAGGTTATTGTTGACATAATTATCTCACTTAGGTACAAAATGGCATAACTACCTAGGATAGCTCAATAATGATCTATAATTAGCTTAGTTAGTTCATTTATGACATAATATGCTCACTTAGGTAAAAAATGGCATAATAACCTTGGTTTACCTCCAAAATGACCTATACTTAGCTTATTTTCCTCAAAAATACATAATAACCTTACTTACCTGCAAAATGATATATTCTACCTAGGATAGCTATAAAATGACCTATTCTTAGCTTATTTTCATCCAAAATGACTTGATATGCTTAGTTAGCTAGAAAATGGTATATTCACCTAGGATAGCTATAAAATCACCTATGCTTAGCTTATTTTCATCAAAAATGACTTGATATGCTTAGTTAGCTAGAAAATGGTATATTCACCTAGGATAGCTATAAAATGACCTATACTTAGCTTATTTTCATCAAAATGACTTGATATGCTTAGTTAGCTAGAAAATGGTATATTCTACCTAGGATAGCTATAAAATGACCTATACTTAGCATTTTTTCCTCCAAAATGACTTGATATGCTTAGTTACCTAGAAAAGTGTATATTCACCTAGGATAGCTATAAAATCACCTATACTTAGCCTATTTTCATCAAAAATGACTTGATATGCTTAGTTAGCTAGCAAATGGTATATTATACCTAGTATAGCTATAAAATGACCTATAGTTACCATTTTTCCTCCAAAGTGACTTGATATGCTTAGTTAGCTAGAAAATGGCATTAGTAGCTAGTATAGCTCAATAATGATCTATATCTAGTTTATTTATGACATAATTATCTCACTTAGGTACAAAATGGCATAACTACCTAGGATAGCTCTATAATGATCTATAATTAGCTTAGTTAGTTCATTCATGACATAATATGCTCACTTAGGTCAAAAATGGCATAATAGCCTTGGTTTACCTCCAAAATGACCTATACTTAGCTTATTTTCCTCCAAAATACATAATAACCTTACTTACCTCCAAAATGATATATTCTACCTAGGATAGCTATAAAATGACCTATACTTAGCTTATTTTCATCAAAAATGACTTGATATGCTTAGTTAGCTAGAAAATGGTATATTCTACCTAGGATAGCTATAAAATGACATATACTTAGCATTTTTTCCTCCAAAATGACTTGATATGCTTATTTAGCTAGAAAATGGCATTAGTAGCTAATATAGCTCAATAATGATCTATAGCTAGTTCATTTATGACATAATTAGCTCACCTAGGTACAAAATGGCATAACTACCTACCATAGCTCAATAATGATCTATAATTAGCTTAGTTTGTTCATTTATGACATAATATCCTCACTTAGGTAAAAAATGGCATATTAACCTTGGTTTACCTCCAAAATGACCTATACATAGCTTATTTTCCTCAAAAATACATAATAACCTTAGTTACCTTCAAAATGATATATTCTACCTAGGATAGCTATAAAATGACCTATTCTTACCTTATTTTCATCAAAAATGACTTGATATGCTTAGTTAGCTAGAAAATGGTATATTCACCTAGGATAGCTATAAAATGACCTATACTTAGCTTATTTTCATCAAAATGACTTGATATGCTTAGTTAGCTAGAGAATGGTATATTCTACCTAGGATAGCTATAAAATGACCTATACTTAGCATTTTTTCCTCCTAAATGACTTGATATGCTTAGTTAGCTAGAAAATGGCATTAGTAGCTAATATAGCTCAATAATCATCTATAGCTAGTTCATTTATGAAATAATTAGCTCACTCAGGTACAAAATGGCATAACTACCTAGGATTGCTCAATAATGATCTATAATTAGCTTAGTTAGTTCATTTATGACATAATATGCTCATTTAGGTAAAAAAAATGGCGTAATAACGTTGGTTTACCACCAAAATGACATATACTTAGCTTATTTTCCTCAAAAATACATAATAACCTTAGTTACCTGCAAAATGATATATTCTACCTAGGATAGCTATAAAATGACCTATTCTTAGCTTATTTTCATCAAAAATGACTTGATATGCTAAGTTAGCTAAAAAATGGTATATTCACCTAGTATAGCTATAAAATGACCTATACTTAGCTTATTTTCATCAAAAATGACTTGATATGCTTAGTTAGCTAGAAAATGGTATATTCTACCTAGGATAGCTATAAAATGACCTATACTTAGCATTTTTCCTCCAAAATGACTTGATATGCTTAGTTAGCTAGAAAATGGCATTAGTAGCTAGTATAGCTCAATAATGATCTATAGCTAGGTTATTGTTGACATAATTATCTCACTTAGGTACAAAATGGCATAACTACCTAGGATAGCTCAATAATGATCTATAATTAGCTTAGTTAGTTCATTTATGACATAATATGCTCACTTAGGTAAAAAATGGCATAATAACCTTGGTTTACCTCCAAAATGACCTATACTTAGCTTATTTTCCTCAAAAATACATAATAACCTTACTTACCTGCAAAATGATATATTCTACCTAGGATAGCTATAAAATGACCTATTCTTAGCTTATTTTCATCCAAAATGACTTGATATGCTTAGTTAGCTAGAAAATGGTATATTCACCTAGGATAGCTATAAAATCACCTATGCTTAGCTTATTTTCATCAAAAATGACTTGATATGCTTAGTTAGCTAGAAAATGGTATATTCACCTAGGATAGCTATAAAATGACCTATACTTAGCTTATTTTCATCAAAATGACTTGATATGCTTAGTTAGCTAGAAAATGGTATATTCTACCTAGGATAGCTATAAAATGACCTATACTTAGCATTTTTTCCTCCAAAATGACTTGATATGCTTAGTTACCTAGAAAAGTGTATATTCACCTAGGATAGCTATAAAATCACCTATACTTAGCCTATTTTCATCAAAAATGACTTGATATGCTTAGTTAGCTAGCAAATGGTATATTATACCTAGTATAGCTATAAAATGACCTATAGTTACCATTTTTCCTCCAAAGTGACTTGATATGCTTAGTTAGCTAGAAAATGGCATTAGTAGCTAGTATAGCTCAATAATGATCTATATCTAGTTTATTTATGACATAATTATCTCACTTAGGTACAAAATGGCATAACTACCTAGGATAGCTCTATAATGATCTATAATTAGCTTAGTTAGTTCATTCATGACATAATATGCTCACTTAGGTCAAAAATGGCATAATAGCCTTGGTTTACCTCCAAAATGACCTATACTTAGCTTATTTTCCTCCAAAATACATAATAACCTTACTTACCTCCAAAATGATATATTCTACCTAGGATAGCTATAAAATGACCTATACTTAGCTTATTTTCATCAAAAATGACTTGATATGCTTAGTTAGCTAGAAAATGGTATATTCTACCTAGGATAGCTATAAAATGACATATACTTAGCATTTTTTCCTCCAAAATGACTTGATATGCTTATTTAGCTAGAAAATGGCATTAGTAGCTAATATAGCTCAATAATGATCTATAGCTAGTTCATTTATGACATAATTAGCTCACCTAGGTACAAAATGGCATAACTACCTACCATAGCTCAATAATGATCTATAATTAGCTTAGTTTGTTCATTTATGACATAATATCCTCACTTAGGTAAAAAATGGCATATTAACCTTGGTTTACCTCCAAAATGACCTATACATAGCTTATTTTCCTCAAAAATACATAATAACCTTAGTTACCTTTAAAATGATATATTCTACCTAGGATAGCTATAAAATGACCTATTCTTACCTTATTTTCATCAAAAATGACTTGATATGCTTAGTTAGCTAGAAAATGGTATATTCACCTAGTATAGCTATAAAATGACCTATACTTAGCTTATTTTCATCAAAAATGACTTGATATGCTTAGTTAGCTAGAAAATGGTATATTCTACCTAGGATAGCTATAAAATGACCTATACTTAGCATTTTTCCTCCAAAATGAGTTGATATGCTTACCTAGGTAGAAAATGGCATTAGTAGCTAGTATATCTCAATAATGATCTATAGCTAGTTCATTTATGACATAATTAGCTCACGTAGGTACACAAGGGAATAACTACCTAGGATATCTCAATAATGATCTATACTTAGCTTAGTTAGTTCATTTATGACATAATATGCTCACTTAGGTAAAAAATGGCATAATAACCTTGGTTTACCTCCAAAATTACCTATACTTAGCTTATTTTCGTCAAAAATACATAATAACCTTACTTACCTCCAAAATGATATATTCTACCTACGATAGCTATAAAATGACCTATACTTAGCTTATTTTCATCAAAAATTACTTGATATGCTTAGTTAGCTAGAAAATGGTATATTCACCTAGGATAGATATAAAATGACCTATACTTAGCTTATTTTCATCAAAAATGACTTGATATGCTAATTTAGCTAGAAAATGGTATATTCACCTACCATAGATATAAAATGACCTATACTTAGCTTATTTTCATCAAAAATGACTTGATATGCTTAGTTAGCTAGAAAATGGTATATTCTTCCTAGGATAGCTAGAAAATGACATATCCTTAGCATTTTTTCCTCCAAAATGAGTTGATATGCTTAGTTAGCTAGAAAATGGCATTAGTAGCTAATATAGCTCAATAATCATCTATAGCTAGTTCATTTATGACATAATTAGCTCACTTAGGTACAAAATGGCATAACTACCTAGGGTAGGTCAATAATGATCTATAATTAGCTTAGTTAGTTCATTTATGACATAATATGTTCACTTAGGTAAAAAATGGCGTAATAACCTTGGTTTACCTCCAAAATGACCTATACTTAGCTTATTTTCCTCAAAAATACATAATAACCTTAGTTACCTCCCAAATGATATATTCTACCTAGGATAGCTATAAAATGACCTATTCTTAGCTTATTTTCATCAAAAATGACTTGATATGCTTAGTTAGCTAGAAAATGGTATATTCACCTAGGATAGCTATAAAATGACCTATACTTAGCTTATTTTCATCAAAAATGACTTGATATGCTTAGTTAGCTAGAAAATGGTATATTCTACCTAGGATAGCTATAAAATGACCTATACTTAGCATTTTTCCTCCAAAATGACTTGATATGCTTAGTTAGCTAGAAAATGGCATTAGTAGCTAGTATAGCTCAATAATGATCTATAGCTAGGTTATTGTTGACATAATTATCTCACTTAGGTACAAAATGGCATAACTACCTAGGATAGCTCAATAATGATCTATAATTAGCTTAGTTAGTTCATTTATGACATAATATGCTCACTTAGGTAAAAAATGGCATAATAACCTTGGTTTACCTCCAAAATGACCTATACTTAGCTTATTTTCCTCAAAAATACATAATAACCTTACTTACCTGCAAAATGATATATTCTACCTAGGATAGCTATAAAATGACCTATTCTTAGCTTATTTTCATCCAAAATGACTTGATATGCTTAGTTAGCTAGAAAATGGTATATTCACCTAGGATAGCTATAAAATCACCTATGCTTAGCTTATTTTCATCAAAAATGACTTGATATGCTTAGTTAGCTAGAAAATGGTATATTCACCTAGGATAGCTATAAAATGACCTATACTTAGCTTATTTTCATCAAAATGACTTGATATGCTTAGTTAGCTAGAAAATGGTATATTCTACCTAGGATAGCTATAAAATGACCTATACTTAGCATTTTTTCCTCCAAAATGACTTGATATGCTTAGTTACCTAGAAAAGTGTATATTCACCTAGGATAGCTATAAAATCACCTATACTTAGCCTATTTTCATCAAAAATGACTTGATATGCTTAGTTAGCTAGCAAATGGTATATTATACCTAGTATAGCTATAAAATGACCTATAGTTACCATTTTTCCTCCAAAGTGACTTGATATGCTTAGTTAGCTAGAAAATGGCATTAGTAGCTAGTATAGCTCAATAATGATCTATATCTAGTTTATTTATGACATAATTATCTCACTTAGGTACAAAATGGCATAACTACCTAGGATAGCTCTATAATGATCTATAATTAGCTTAGTTAGTTCATTCATGACATAATATGCTCACTTAGGTCAAAAATGGCATAATAGCCTTGGTTTACCTCCAAAATGACCTATACTTAGCTTATTTTCCTCCAAAATACATAATAACCTTACTTACCTCCAAAATGATATATTCTACCTAGGATAGCTATAAAATGACCTATACTTAGCTTATTTTCAT
This sequence comes from Hordeum marinum, assembly GCA_022496015.1. NCBI lineage: Eukaryota > Viridiplantae > Streptophyta > Magnoliopsida > Poales > Poaceae > Hordeum > Hordeum marinum. The sequence goes on along the minus strand of CM039675.1, from coordinate 203,585,185 downwards.
CAAAAATGACTTGATATGCTTAGTTAGCTAGAAAATGGTATATTCTACCTAGGATAGCTATAAAATGACATATACTTAGCATTTTTTCCTCCAAAATGACTTGATATGCTTATTTAGCTAGAAAATGGCATTAGTAGCTAATATAGCTCAATAATGATCTATAGCTAGTTCATTTATGACATAATTAGCTCACCTAGGTACAAAATGGCATAACTACCTACCATAGCTCAATAATGATCTATAATTAGCTTAGTTTGTTCATTTATGACATAATATCCTCACTTAGGTAAAAAATGGCATATTAACCTTGGTTTACCTCCAAAATGACCTATACATAGCTTATTTTCCTCAAAAATACATAATAACCTTAGTTACCTTCAAAATGATATATTCTACCTAGGATAGCTATAAAATGACCTATTCTTACCTTATTTTCATCAAAAATGACTTGATATGCTTAGTTAGCTAGAAAATGGTATATTCACCTAGGATAGCTATAAAATGACCTATACTTAGCTTATTTTCATCAAAATGACTTGATATGCTTAGTTAGCTAGAGAATGGTATATTCTACCTAGGATAGCTATAAAATGACCTATACTTAGCATTTTTTCCTCCTAAATGACTTGATATGCTTAGTTAGCTAGAAAATGGCATTAGTAGCTAATATAGCTCAATAATCATCTATAGCTAGTTCATTTATGAAATAATTAGCTCACTCAGGTACAAAATGGCATAACTACCTAGGATTGCTCAATAATGATCTATAATTAGCTTAGTTAGTTCATTTATGACATAATATGCTCATTTAGGTAAAAAAAATGGCGTAATAACGTTGGTTTACCACCAAAATGACATATACTTAGCTTATTTTCCTCAAAAATACATAATAACCTTAGTTACCTGCAAAATGATATATTCTACCTAGGATAGCTATAAAATGACCTATTCTGAGCTTATTTTCATCAAAAATGACTTGATATGCTAAGTTAGCTAAAAAATGGTATATTCACCTAGTATAGCTATAAAATGACCTATACTTAGCTTATTTTCATCAAAAATGACTTGATATGCTTAGTTAGCTAGAAAATGGTATATTCTACCTAGGATAGCTATAAAATGACCTATACTTAGCATTTTTCCTCCAAAATGACTTGATATGCTTAGTTAGCTAGAAAATGGCATTAGTAGCTAGTATAGCTCAATAATGATCTATAGCTAGGTTATTGTTGACATAATTATCTCACTTAGGTACAAAATGGCATAACTACCTAGGATAGCTCAATAATGATCTATAATTAGCTTAGTTAGTTCATTTATGACATAATATGCTCACTTAGGTAAAAAATGGCATAATAACCTTGGTTTACCTCCAAAATGACCTATACTTAGCTTATTTTCCTCAAAAATACATAATAACCTTACTTACCTGCAAAATGATATATTCTACCTAGGATAGCTATAAAATGACCTATTCTTAGCTTATTTTCATCCAAAATGACTTGATATGCTTAGTTAGCTAGAAAATGGTATATTCACCTAGGATAGCTATAAAATCACCTATGCTTAGCTTATTTTCATCAAAAATGACTTGATATGCTTAGTTAGCTAGAAAATGGTATATTCACCTAGGATAGCTATAAAATGACCTATACTTAGCTTATTTTCATCAAAATGACTTGATATGCTTAGTTAGCTAGAAAATGGTATATTCTACCTAGGATAGCTATAAAATGACCTATACTTAGCATTTTTTCCTCCAAAATGACTTGATATGCTTAGTTACCTAGAAAAGTGTATATTCACCTAGGATAGCTATAAAATCACCTATACTTAGCCTATTTTCATCAAAAATGACTTGATATGCTTAGTTAGCTAGCAAATGGTATATTATACCTAGTATAGCTATAAAATGACCTATAGTTACCATTTTTCCTCCAAAGTGACTTGATATGCTTAGTTAGCTAGAAAATGGCATTAGTAGCTAGTATAGCTCAATAATGATCTATATCTAGTTTATTTATGACATAATTATCTCACTTAGGTACAAAATGGCATAACTACCTAGGATAGCTCTATAATGATCTATAATTAGCTTAGTTAGTTCATTCATGACATAATATGCTCACTTAGGTCAAAAATGGCATAATAGCCTTGGTTTACCTCCAAAATGACCTATACTTAGCTTATTTTCCTCCAAAATACATAATAACCTTACTTACCTCCAAAATGATATATTCTACCTAGGATAGCTATAAAATGACCTATACTTAGCTTATTTTCATCAAAAATGACTTGATATGCTTAGTTAGCTAGAAAATGGTATATTCTACCTAGGATAGCTATAAAATGACATATACTTAGCATTTTTTCCTCCAAAATGACTTGATATGCTTATTTAGCTAGAAAATGGCATTAGTAGCTAATATAGCTCAATAATGATCTATAGCTAGTTCATTTATGACATAATTAGCTCACCTAGGTACAAAATGGCATAACTACCTACCATAGCTCAATAATGATCTATAATTAGCTTAGTTTGTTCATTTATGACATAATATCCTCACTTAGGTAAAAAATGGCATATTAACCTTGGTTTACCTCCAAAATGACCTATACATAGCTTATTTTCCTCAAAAATACATAATAACCTTAGTTACCTTTAAAATGATATATTCTACCTAGGATAGCTATAAAATGACCTATTCTTACCTTATTTTCATCAAAAATGACTTGATATGCTTAGTTAGCTAGAAAATGGTATATTCACCTAGTATAGCTATAAAATGACCTATACTTAGCTTATTTTCATCAAAAATGACTTGATATGCTTAGTTAGCTAGAAAATGGTATATTCTACCTAGGATAGCTATAAAATGACCTATACTTAGCATTTTTCCTCCAAAATGAGTTGATATGCTTACCTAGGTAGAAAATGGCATTAGTAGCTAGTATATCTCAATAATGATCTATAGCTAGTTCATTTATGACATAATTAGCTCACGTAGGTACACAAGGGAATAACTACCTAGGATATCTCAATAATGATCTATACTTAGCTTAGTTAGTTCATTTATGACATAATATGCTCACTTAGGTAAAAAATGGCATAATAACCTTGGTTTACCTCCAAAATTACCTATACTTAGCTTATTTTCGTCAAAAATACATAATAACCTTACTTACCTCCAAAATGATATATTCTACCTACGATAGCTATAAAATGACCTATACTTAGCTTATTTTCATCAAAAATTACTTGATATGCTTAGTTAGCTAGAAAATGGTATATTCACCTAGGATAGATATAAAATGACCTATACTTAGCTTATTTTCATCAAAAATGACTTGATATGCTAATTTAGCTAGAAAATGGTATATTCACCTACCATAGATATAAAATGACCTATACTTAGCTTATTTTCATCAAAAATGACTTGATATGCTTAGTTAGCTAGAAAATGGTATATTCTTCCTAGGATAGCTAGAAAATGACATATCCTTAGCATTTTTTCCTCCAAAATGAGTTGATATGCTTAGTTAGCTAGAAAATGGCATTAGTAGCTAATATAGCTCAATAATCATCTATAGCTAGTTCATTTATGACATAATTAGCTCACTTAGGTACAAAATGGCATAACTACCTAGGGTAGGTCAATAATGATCTATAATTAGCTTAGTTAGTTCATTTATGACATAATATGTTCACTTAGGTAAAAAATGGCGTAATAACCTTGGTTTACCTCCAAAATGACCTATACTTAGCTTATTTTCCTCAAAAATACATAATAACCTTAGTTACCTCCCAAATGATATATTCTACCTAGGATAGCTATAAAATGACCTATTCTTAGCTTATTTTCATCAAAAATGACTTGATATGCTTAGTTAGCTAGAAAATGGTATATTCACCTAGGATAGCTATAAAATGACCTATACTTAGCTTATTTACATCAAAAATGACTTGATATGCTTAGTGGTGCATCAAGGGGAGTAGATGCACTTGTTCAAATCCCCTGAAACCCATTTCTCTAGATTTTAAGAATTGGGAAAGTTTGCATTGCCAAGTTCCCCCATTGGGCCCCAAACATTTTGTGAATTTTATTATCCCTAAATTATGCAACCACATCAAGTGTTTGCACCAAGCATGATGGATTTTCTTAGCTAGATCTAAGAAAATCCAATTCTGCCCATTTCTAGGGTTCACCAAGTTTGCATTGTAAACTTTCCTTAATTGGGCTCAAATCTTGTGACCCATCTCAGTTTTACCTCCCATTTAATCATGATAAATATCATGGCAAGTAAATACAATTTGCTTGCCCAAACATCTATCAAGTTCCTTCCTCTAAATATTCAAACTTGTTGTTTGGGCCCCTTCCAATATTCTCCTTGATCTCAAACTTTTCCCACAGTCTCTAGGATAACCCCTCCACCCCCAGTAAGAATCTAAAGCCTCAGTTCCTTGGTTAAGTGCGGTAAAACTCCATTTTCCCTCCTGGACAACAGGAATATTCCTCTCTCTCCAACTCTCTCTCATCCTAATCAGGTGCTAGGGCATCCAATGCCAGATTCCCCTAGTCTAAACCCACCTTGTACCCCTAGACACCAGTAGCTACGCGAAAGACGTCGTTGGCATGCCGTGGCATATAGAATACGCCCTCTAGAGAGTGCTACAGTGTGAACCCGCACTGTAGCCGCTGCTCAATGTCCCCCGTGTCCCCGTTGACATCCACAACACGACGCCATGTCGCTCACCTCCTCCTTCCCCTCATGTCGCCCCACCTCGCACGCACGGCAGCCACCCAAGCCGACCAGTCGGCGACTTCGCACGCGTGTGCCCCTAGTGCTCGCCCCGCTCTCTATCTCGTGCCTGCATTGTGGACAAGTCCCATGAACGCGGTAGACATCCCCCTTTCCCTCCTCTTTCCCCTGCAAAGCTCGCCACGTGCTGCCCGTAGGTCTAGTCCATGGTGCATCTCGGGCCGGCTACTTAAATCCTCCCGGGTTCTCCTCTCAACTCCCTTGGCCTCCCCTTGTCACACCCTGTGTTTGTAGCTCATTGTTATGTTTGGGTTTATAAAATTAGGTTCCAAATAAAACTTTTTCTATGTGGTTCTGCTTGCTTGCTATGTTGTTTGCTTGCTTTTTTATTGAGTTTTATGGCACTACTAGGTTCTACTCCACTTCATAATCATCTTCCTTGCTCCAAACCTATTGGGGATATAATCCCACGCTATGACCCGCCAAAAGGGGTCTGGGTTATACCTGACGACTCGTGAGCCGGTCCCATGAATGAGCCGTGAGACTTACGGCCCAGGAAGATAGGAGGCTTATGGCGTGGGCCGCCAGGTGGCCCGGATAGAGAAGACCCGGGTGCGTAAGCCGCCCGGAGGTAACTTTGCAGGGAAGATAGAGGAAGACTTGGATAGACACTGAGAGTCGGTTACAACTTGTATGACCCAGAGTCTTTACCTCCTATATAAAGGTAGACCCAGGGCGACTTAGACATGAGGTTATCGAGAACTAGGTCAAGCTTTAGCTCCCTTGTAATCAATACAACAAGCAATACAAACACAATCAAGACATAGGATATTACCTCGCCTTGAGGGGCCAAACCTGGGTAAACTTGTGTCCTTCGTCCCAGCCAACCCCTTTGAGTCCATCATGTTTGCAATGGCCTCGAATCCAAGTCCATTCACCCGGACATCTGTTGTGATAAATCCACGACAATTGGCGCCCACCGTGGGTCTTGATAGCATGGTGGTGTTGAGTGCTCAAAGGGCTCTCTCCCAAGGCTCGAAGGATACGTGGTCGTAAGGATCAGCAAGAGTCGCCGTAGCTGGCTCTACATCGACGATGACGGCTGGGGACTTGATACTGAGTCCGTGGAGTATGGATTCCGAGTTCCATTCGGCGGGATCCACGTCTTCATTGGAAAGGTTGATGAATCGATACCTGGGCCGGACGTTTGCACCGACATCATCAAGCCGGCTTGGCGTCTGCAACCTGCGCGTAACATGCATCCTACCCGTGCTAATCTGGGTCAAAAGCATGTCTTCGTAGGCTTCACTCAAGGTACAGATCTCGAAGCTTCCGGATCACACGAAACACTCGTCTATTCAGAGGACGAATCTTCAAGTGGAGAAACGGAGTCGGTGTACCAGCTCCGCAATGGTGGTCTTGGGGGCTACGGCGATGTCTGCCCTGAGTCAGATCGCTCTGAGTCGGATGATCTTGGGCTTCCGGTTGATGCTGTCGTGTTCATGGCGGGGTTAGCCCCAGGCACGAGTAGTACACCCGCGGGAGCCGCCACCTTGGGTGATAACCCGTCGCCGGTGGTTCATGTTCTTGCGGACAAGCTCGCGGCTTTAATGGCCACTAAGGTCACACCAGATAATCAAGCAGTTTGGAATTTAGAGATCGCAAGGAACAAGGGCTGAATGACAGAGGAACGGCAAAGGATGGCTGAGCTAAAGATCCAGATGGAAGAAGAGGCAGAACGTATCAAGGCAGATGCTTTCCGTTTAGGGCTAGAGCAAATATCAGCAGCAGCGGTACATCGGAGGAGGCATCAATCCTGTATACCAGAGCGCTATGAAGCAAGGAACCTCTTCAATAGTCCTGGCGCATGGCGAGTAACAGACTTGCCCGAAAGCCGCCCGACGGAGTGGCCAACGACTCATCCGACCCGGCGTAACCAAGCTTCACTTGGGGGCTTTCCAACGCTGTTGGGTCATTATCCTAACCCAGCTGAGAATATGGTGGCAGCGGCCACCCCGCGTGAGACAATTCCTATCCCGGATGAAACATCCTTTGCGGAGGATGTGTGGAACGCCATTGGGTACCCCCAGATGGCCGTCGCCCAGCAGGAGAAATATACTTAAAGCCAGAGCTGTATTCATTCAACCCCTCTCCCCGGCCGCAGCTTTAGCCGGCGCTACGAGTCACCAGCAGGTTCCAGCAGTGACCGGCACAAAGAGATTCCGACGGGTCACCGGCCGGGCAGAGATACGCTAGCATTTGTAAACCATGCGGGAAGCCCGCAAGAGGCGCCAGCTAGGCCGGCTTACCAGGAGCCCGTGCGTACTGTTTCGGTAGGGGTAGGAGTAAACTCCAGGACGGTAGGGCTGCCATGTTTGTCACCGGCTCTGCGGAGCCAACGGTTGCCGAAAGACTTCAAAGGGCCCCGCAAGGTCCCAAATTATACCGCTGATTTACCCCCGGAGGCCTGGGTTGAATGTTATGAACTAGCCATGGAGATGCTGGATGTCAGTGAGGCGGTTTGTGCCAAGTATTTCGTCATGATGCTTGAAGGTCTGGCTCGCATGTGGCTAAAGGTTTACCACCTAATACCATCAATTCATGGGCGGAGCTAAGGGCCCGGTTCATTAAAAACTTTCAAGGGACATGCAAGCAGCCTATGACCATTGTGGATTTTGATCACTGTGTCCAACAGGAGAACGAGTTGGCCCATCATTGGGTACGGCGGGTCTCGAGAATGATCCACTCATCGGAGCAGATCACGGCGGCCCAAGCGATGCTGATCTTGGAGAAGAACTATCACTTTGTTCCTCTAAAGGAGAATCTTGGCCGGCTCAACCGTACGTGTCAGGACATGGGAGAGATCATGACGGCTCTCACGAAATATGCTGACTCTGACAACACGAAGGATCCGGGTTCTGATGATGAGAAGGCTGGCCAAGGTAAGAAGAGCAATCAAGGCAAGGGTGCAGCAAACGATGGTAGCCAGAGCAAGCATAAGAATCCAGAGGCCAGGTCAGAGCTGGTGGCTAATACAAACACCCAGCAGAATTACCCCAGAGGCAATAGGAGGTTCAGATCGCCCTTTGGCAAGGATAACTCTTCCTCGAACATGGAAGAGTTACTTAAGAGACCTTGTCCAAATCACAGTATGCCTGATATGCCAGTAAACCACACATGGGAGAATTGAAATTTCATGCAGAAGTACAAGCGGTATTTCACACAATCTAACAATCGAGATGGTGGCTCACAAGGAGGCTCAGGACATGGCGGGTCAGGATCTGGGTTTGGTTCCGGCGTCTCAGGATCTAGTCATCCGGGTCAGGATAATCAGGTGGGACACCAGCCGCATTCTGGTAACAATAATCAAAAACAACAACAACAGTGTAATCAGTCTGGTTATCAGAGTAAACCGACGCAACTCAGCTCTGGGCAGTACTACGTTTTCACGACCAGTCTCAATAAACGGGACAAGAAGTTATGTAAGCGGGCAGTTAATGCGGTTGCACCGGTTCTTCCGCAGTAATTAAAGTGGTCTGAATATGACATAACATGGAGCCAAGAAGATCACCCGCCACGGGTTGATGACCCGGGCCGGCTGGCTTTGGTTGTGGCCCCTAGGGGGCGGATATATGGTGAACAAGGTGCTTATGGATGGCGGCAGCAGCATAAACATCCTTCATTATGACACTTTTCGGTGGATGAAGTTGCTTGACAAGGATTTAAAACCTTCATCCACCGTTTTTCATGTTGTGGTGTCGGGTAAGTCGGCGTATCCGGTGGGCAGGATTTCGCTGGAAGTGGCTTTTGGCGAGGAGTACAATTACAGGGTGGAATCCTTATGGTTCGAGGTGGTCAAGATCAAGTGTCCTTATCATGTGTTATTTGGACGACCGGCTTATGCTAAGTTCATGGCTAGGCCCTGCTATGTTTATTTGCAGTTTAAGATGCCCGGCTTAAATGGTACCATTACCGTTCATGGTGACCAAAGTATGGCTATTGAGTGTGAAGAAGGAGATGCGGCTTACGTAGAGTCCAGTTGCGCCCATGAGGAACTTAAGTTCTATAAGGAGAATGTTGATTCAGAGGATATGACCCCGCTGAAAAAGCCCACCACGGAGGTTGAGCCGCCCCTCAAGTTTTTAGCGGATGTACCAAGATAGTAGATTTCACTCTGGGCGACTCATCTAAGCAGTTCATCATTGGAGCTGACATGGATCCCAAATAGGAAAGCGCGCTCATCGAATTCATCCGTGATAATTGGGACATCTTTGCATGGAAACCTTCTAACATGCTGGGTGTATCGAGAGAGTTCGCTGAGCACAACCTTAATGTGGATCCAAAGTTTAAGCCGATTAAACAGTTTTTGTGGCGGTTCAATGAGGAGACGCGTAAGGCTATTGGGGAAGAAGTTTCCTGGCTTTTGGCAGCGAGATTTATCGTTGAAGTTTTTCACCCGGAATGGTTGGCTAACCCGATGTTGGTTCTCAAAAAGAATGGCACATGGCGTATGTGTGTGGACTACACGGACCTTAACAAAGCTTCTCCGGCTGATCCATTTGCCCTCCCTCGTATTGATCAGAACATTGATGCTACGGTGGGGTGTGAAAGTTTGAGCTTCCTAGATGCTTATTCAGGTTATCATCAGATCAAGATGGCGGTTAAAGACCAGGAGAATACGTCTTTTATTACACCCTTTGGGGCATTCTGTTATGTTTCTATGCCTTTCGGGCTCAAGAGTGCCAAGGCGACTTATCAGCGATGTGTGCAGAACTGCCTTCACAGTCAGATTGGCCGTAATGTTCATGCTTATGTAGATGACATCGTGGTCAAATCTAGAAAGAAGGAGACTCTCTTGGAGGATTTAAAGGAAACTTTTGATAATCTCTGGGTCCACAAGATGATGCTTAACCCGACCAAGTGAGTCTTTGGTGTCCCGGAAGGCAAGCTTTTGGGTTTCTTGGTCTCTGAGCGTGGTATCGAGGCTAACCTAGATAAAATCAAGGCTATTACCTCTCTAGGAGAGCCGACTTGCATTAATGATGTTTAGCGCTTGGCAGGGCGGATTGCTGCGTTGAGCCGTTTCATAGGCCGTCTTGGAGAGAAGGCTATTCCTTTATATCAAATGATGAAGAAGACAGACAAATTTGTCTCGAGCAAAGCGGCGGGTGAGCCCTTGAGGCGCTTAAAAAAACAGCTCACTGAGCCGGCAGTGCTGGCCGCTCCGGCTGAGAAAGAACCGTTACTCCTTTATGTGGCGGCTAATAACCGGGCAGTGAGTGCTACAATTGTGGTCGAGCGTAAGGAGGCCAGGAAGGAGTATCCAGTGCAAAGACCACTTTATTATATCAGTGAGGTCCTGACAGAGTCTAAGCAAAGGTATCCGCATTGGCAGAAGCTGGTATATGGTGTCTTCATGGCCAACCGCAAGTTAAAACACTATTTCTTAGGGCACTAGATAATTGTGGTTAGTTCTGCTCCCCTAGGGGATATTATCCAGAATAGAGAAGCCATGGGAAGGATTGCTAAGTGGGCATTGGAGCTGGGACCTCTCAATTTAAAATATGTGCCTCGCACGGCTATCAAGTCCCAAGCCCTTATGGATTTCATAAATGATTGGACGGAGTGTCAAGCTCCCGAGGAAAAGCCAGATGACACATACTGGACTATACGCTTTGATGGATCCAAGCAGTTAGAGGGATCAGGGGTAGGAGTTGTTCTGACATCCCCCAAGGGTGATAAGTTTTGTTATGTGCTCCGGCTGATGTTCCCCTGCACTAACAATGCGGCTAAATACGAAGCTTTGCTTCATGGTCTTAGGTTAGCCAAGGAGATGAATTTGAGCCGAGTCAGGTGTTTGGGCGACTCTGATCTGGTGGCTCAGCAAGTTTCTAGCACTTGGGATTCCAAATACCAATGGATGGCGGCTTACCGTTAGGCGGTTCATATCATTGCGGGTCACTTCAAAGGATATCAGGTAGATCACATTGATCGTCGCAGGAATGAGGCAGCTGATGCGTTATCATAGTTAGGTTCTCGACGAAAGCCAGTGCCACCCAATGTCTTTCTGGACATCTTACACCATCCGACTATCAAGATACCTTCACAAGAAGATTTGGTTGTTCCTAACCCGGAGGCAGAATTGGTGGCGGCTTTGCATTCTATCCTAGATTGGACTATTCCCTATTTGGCCTATTTGACCCGAGGCAAGTTACATGACGATGAAGACCTAGCCAGAAAGATCACACGACATTCTAAGTCCATGACAATAGTTAATGGTGAGTTGCATAAATGCAGCGTGACGAGAGTTTTTCAACGTTGTGTTTCACCAGAGGAGGGCAGGCAGATCTTGAATGAAATCCATCTTGGCGATTGTGGACACCATGCCGGCTCGAAGTCTATGGTGGCCAAGGCTTTCCGGCATGGGTTTTTCTGGTTGAGGGCTCATAAAGATGCAGAGGACCTAGTCCGTAAGTGTGATGGCTGTTAGAAGTTTGGCGGGCATGCCCATATTCTAGCTCAGGAGTTAAGGATGATACCAATTACTTGGTCGTTTGCAGTCTGGGGGCTTGACATGGTGGGACCTTTAAAGAGATCCAAGGATAAGAAAACACACCTCCTCGTGGCGGTGGACAAGTTTACCAAGTGGGTAGAGGCAAAGCCGGTCAGCAAATGTGACGCGGCAACATTGGTTTTATTTCTTAAAAATTTGATCTACCGTTTTGGTTACCCACATAGCATCATCACTTATAATGGTACAAATCTATCCAAGGGGGCTATGAAAAAATTCTGTGACGAAGAACATATCCGGCTTGATGTTTCAGCAGTGGCGCATCCACAATCCAACTGTCAGCCGGAGCATGCTAATCAGGAAATTCTAAGAGGGATTAAACCGCGGTCATGGTTCCTTTGCAGCGAATGCCCGGGTGTTGGGTAGAAGAATTACCCTCCGTCTTATGGAGCATCAGGACCACCCCTAACAGATCCACAGGTTTCACGCCTTTCTTTCTGGTGTACGGGGCCGAGGCAGTTTTGCCTAGTGACATCCGGCATGACTCGCCAAGAGTGGCGGCTTACGTTGAGGCGGACAATGAGACGACACGTCAAGACACATTAGATGCTCTGGAAGAGGCGCGAGAGCTAGCAGCGGCCCGGTCGGCGATTTATCAACAAGACCTGCATCGCTATCACAGCCGCAGTGTCAAGACCCAGATGTTCCAGGAACGCGACTTAGTGCTCCGTCTGATTCAGGACCAGACAAATATGCATAAGCTCTCTCCTCCATGGGAAGGACCTTTTGTAGTCAGCAGAAATCTCAACAACGGGTCATATTACCTCATCAATATCCGAGATGACTCAGATATGGCGGGTCAGGAGACCCGCCGGCCGTGGAACATCGCGCATCTCCGGCCTTATTTCACTTAAGGGTGTAGAGACCCTTCATTGTACACTATCATTGTACATGTCATAGTTATATAAATAAATAAAGAAGTATCACTGCAAAAGTGAAGTCCCTACTGTTTTGCACATCCTCATATGAGAGAAGGTTAAACAATGTTCCGGTTGATGTATCAACTGAGATTGGCGAACGGCGGCTTTTTACCTTTGGGTATAGCTTATAATGCCTATTAGCCAGAAACTTTGCCACAAAAGCCCGGCTCAGGAAAATGAGTCGCGGCGCAAGGCGTTATGCCACAAAATCCCGGCTCAGGAAAATGAGTCGTTGCACGAGGCGTTATGCCACAAAAAACCGGCTCAGGAAAATGAGTCGTGGCGAGGGCGGCTTCTTACCTTTGGGTAGAGCTTCTAATGCCTATCCGCCAGCATTTTAGGCCATACTGCTGAAGGGGGCTTCTTACCGACGGGTATCTCTTCTAACACCCTATCGATCGGCTTTATGCAAATTTCCGGCTAACACGTTTAGCCGCGGTTGTGAGTCTTTTTTTACCGAAGGGTAGCTAACACCTAGTAACCCACGAACGGCGGCTTCTTACCTTCGAGTATAGCTTATAATGCCTATTAGCTGGCTTCGTGCCATGTAAAACCGGCTAAGAAAAATTAGCCGCAGAAAACGGCGGCTTCTGACCTTCGGGTATAGCTTATAATGCCTATTAGCCGGCCTTATGGCACAATAATCCGGCTAAGGAAAATTAGCCGTGGCAAGGGCGGCTTCTTACCTTCGGGTACAACTTCTAACGCTTATTCGCTAGCATTTACGTCGTATTATTACCTTCGGGTACAACTCATAATGCTTGTTAACTGGCTTTATGCTACAAAACTCCGATTAACATGATTAGCCGCGGACGGAAATTATTAAGTCCTTTCGGCTGACTCTCGACCCAAGAAGAGGAGACGAACGACGACAAGTCAGGAATGCATACAAGGAACATGGCACTTTGGAAGCCAGATATTTTCTCATGTAAAAAGATCAGCAGAGCAAATGTCACAGGAAATATATTACAAACGCTCTATGTAGAGCCCAAAAGTGTTGATCATGTCTTTCAAGTCCCCTACAATGAGTTAAGGAGAGCCGACTATTACAAAGTGGAGTTAATTAATTGGCCGGCGGCTCATCCTGCTCCGGCTCTTCCGGTGCCTGGATCTGAAGGTTCTCCAAGTTTGAGTTGCAGTCAGCTAGAGCTGCAAAAATCCCTTCTTCAAAGAAGGGAGACGGATCAAGATCAGAAGCAAAGAGGTCCTTACTACGGGTGGGCGTCAAGTCCTTCCATTCGTAGAGTGGGCCACGATCTCTCTTCTGGTCAGCATCATAAGCGGCCTGGTAAGTGTCCAGGTCAGCCTCTTCTGCTAAAATGGAAGCCAGAAGCCTGGAGTCCTTGACACACCAGATGTAGTCGGTTTTTGTGAACTTAGAGCCGTCATCCTTCTTGGAGGGAAGCCTTCCATCATATTAGCCGGAGTAAGCTCCAGAGCGAAGGTCAGAGCCCGGCTTATGCCTACGATTGCTCCCTGGTGGGCGGCTGATTTCTTCAATTCAGCGATCTGCTTCGGCATGGTGGATAAAAGTTCCAATACCCCTTTGAGAGTTGAAGCGATCTTGTCCTTGTACTAAACAGACCTGATGGTCAACATCGTGCCGCAGTAGAGCTGCTCCGCCAGGGTGTAGATAGCCTTCAGAGGCAATAAGCTGTCGGACGCCAGTTGACGGCTTCTAGGACCTGTATAAGCCGGAGGTTTTCATGATAAGTCACCAGTTCAGATGTTATAGCAGGAATTAAGGAAAGGTTGTCAAGAGCTCACCGAAGAGGGTGTCTGTCATCTTTGTGATATGGCATTTCAAGGATTGCAGCTCGTCAGAGACGATCATCAACCGCCGATCAGCGTCGTCCGCCCGTTTGGTTAGCATGGCCTTCTCAGACACGGCAGACTCTCTAAAAGAAGCAAACTCCGCCTTGACTGTAACCAGCTCTTTGGTCAAGAGCCGACATTTCTCATCGATGGTGCTCCGAGCAGCCTGTTGATCAGCCAGGTTGGTCTTTAAGCCGGCCAACTGTGACCCGGCTTCAGTCAAGGATTCCTGCAAACATTTTAAAGCAGAGAGTAAAATGGACAAGTCTCAAACAGATTGCAGGCAATATGCATGACACTTGGGGGCTAATGTCTGTTTTTTAGAAGTTCACTATGAAGAGTCTCGGTTCAAACTTTGCACAAGTTTGAGCCAGCCCTTGGGGGCTACTATTAGCTCTTTTAAATTGTCTTCTAAGAAGTCCCGACTCAACTTTGAACAAGTTTGAGCCGGCCCTTGGGGGATACTATTAGCTCTTTTAAATTGTCTTCTAAGAAGTCCCGACTCAACTTTGAACAAGTTTGAGCTGGCCCTTGGGGGTTACTATTAGCTCTTTTAAATTGTCTTCTAAGAAGTCCCAACTCAACTTTGAACAAGTTTGAGCCGGACCTTGGGGGCTACTATCAGCTCTTCTGATTATCTTCTACAGAATAATTTTATCTAAAAAATAACTATGCAAAGTCCCGGCTCAATATGTCGAGAGATTAAGCCGGCACTTGGGGGCTACGTAGGGATATAAGGAGGAAAAGAATACCTCATACTTCCTCTTCATGAGCTTAACCAGTTGGAGCTCCAGGTCCCGGCTGGTGGATAGGCGGGTCATGTAGCCAGCAGGAAGCTCCTCAGATGTCATCTTCTCCAAGGCAGAAGGCTCAAATTCACCCTGCTTGGTCAGCACGTGAGCCAGGGAGAATGCAGACCAGTGCCAGTGCTTGCAACTTCTGGGCCAATCGTGTCCTTAGCCGTCGGGGTAGGGCTCAGCGGCTTAGAAGGATTCTTTGGTTGACTATCTGGGACAATGTCATCAGCGGTCGGCTCTGCAGAAGCTGCTGGGATATCTTCAGGCGACCGCGAGTCATCCGGCTTTGAATGCTCTGGCTCTTGGGCAGTAGGGCTGGGGACTACTTGTTGGTTTTTCGACGCTTGGCTTGAGCACTGTAAAATGTGAGGATCAGAATCCAAAGGATACTACTGCTGAATAAAGAGCCGGATGTCATAGCAGGAAATACTTAGAGCGGGTTGATCTTGGGAGGGGGTAGAGAGGTCACCGAAGAATCGCTGGAAGAGCGTGATTTCTGAGAGACAATTCAAGAAACATGAGACAGCGTCGAGGTCGCAAAGTAAAATTAGTTAAACGGAGATACATACCTCTGCGGGGTGTTTCTTCGGAACTGGCGAGTTTGGCAAGCCGGACATAAGATCAGTAGAACCAACGCTCCGGGTCTGGCGACGCTCGGCTTGTTGTTTCTTTTTCAAAAGAAAGTCGGGAGCCAGATAAGCAAGAGGATGAGAAAGAGGAACTTTTCCAATAACCAGCTGCGGCTTCCGGGGGACAAAACATTCTGAGCCGGAAGAAGTGTAGATTACCTTAGGGGCATTGGCGCGGCTTGTTTCAACATCATCCTATGAGTAAAACAAGTGTAAGTAAAATAAGATAATAAAATGGCAGAAAGCAGCCAAGGTTTACCTCTGAGTCGGACGATTGCGGCAGGTCAAACCATCCTTCTTGTGGGGCGGTCTGCTTGGACTTCTTAGCCAGAGCTTTCTTCTTGAGCTTCTTCAAGGGAGGAACATATTCTTTCTTCCAGAAATCAGAGTTGGCCTGGAAAGGTAAACTAGTTAAACGGTAATGAGTCACAAAGGTATGAGTGGCAAGGACAAAAGGGGTGAAGAGTTTCCTTACATCTGGAGCCGGATTTTTGGTGTTAAAAGGCGTCAGGCCAATGGCGCTGCATGATCCGGATGCTTCATGGAAAGGGCTCCGGATGATGGTGGTGATGTCATCCTTTGTCAGTGTTGATTGGCTGAAGCATAATGAACTATCATACTTGCCTTCGTATTCACACATGAGCTAGCTTCTATGACTTAAGGGCATAATCCGCCAGGAAATCCAACAGCGGATCAAATCCACTCCGGTTAAACCATTGGCCATGAGGGCCTTGATCTTGGCGTGAGACGGCTAGTACTTGCACGTTCCGAAGCTGATAGCCAGCCAGGAAGCTCTGAAGTTGTCTTGATCCGGGAGGGATGATAACCAGCAGTGGACGCTCATTCTCAGGGGAGGTATCCTTGTAGTAGAACCAAGTCTTGTTCCAGTCCTTTGGATGACTCGGCATCTACATGGCCGGAAAAGTAATATCCCTACGCCGTTGGATGGAGATCCCGCCAAGCTCTATACTCGGACTGACTTTCATCTCAGTTTGCCGGTTGTCATAGAAGAATTCTCGAAATAACCCCAGAGACAGCTTGGCTTGCAAATAGACTTCACAGAGCACTTGAAAATTGCATATATTTGAGACAGAGTTGGGGGCCAAGTCCTGGGGGTGAAGCTTGTAGAAGTGAAGGATGTCACGAAAGAACTTCGAGCCGGGAGGCACGAATCCTCGCTCGATATGGTCAGAGAAGACCACTACTTCGCCTTCTAGAGGAGTGGGCCGTGTTTCATCACCCGGGGCCCGCCAATTAAGAACCTCCTTGGACGGAAGGGTACACGCGTGAACAAAATCCAGTAAGAATTCCTACGTGATGCAAGACCCGACCCAGTTGCATGAGTTGGAGGCACGAGACATGCTGGCGGCTCAAAGACTATGCAAATTAAAAGTACAGCGAGTCAAGAGCAAAGAAATATCTGCAACAGCTTACAATTTTAATGGCTCTACAAATAATATGCCATGGTCCGGCTGATGAGAGCTGGAGAGGCCTGGCGGGTCAACAAAGAAAGGAGGAGGAGCAAAAATCGGCTATGTCCCAGGAAACAGATTTCGTAAAGTTCAGCTAAAATGACGGATCTACAAAAACAGAGTAAATGCCTTTTATTTTCAGACCTAAGGACGCACAGGTGAAGCAGACGACATCCAAAATGGTAAGCAGAGCAAGGATCAATCTATGTGCTCTTGTTTACCGCCTCTTACCTAGCGGCATCGTGAAGACGAGCGACTGTCTGGAGTTTGTATGCTAGAGCGCGGCCGGTGGGAATGGAGGTCGAGCTCTAAAATGACGGTGGCGGCGAAGTTCTATAGAAACCCTATCGGAGACGGCTATGGATCTATGGGAAGAAGACTTACCGGCGACTGCATGACGAGCGCAAGATGAACTCTGGTCCGCAACAGGTTGATGTAGCGGCTGGTCGACGACGAGACGAGGACAGCGCCGGAGCAGGAGCAGAAGCGTTGGAGAGAAAAAAAATGGAAGCGCGAGCGGGGGAAGGGAAATGCCACCCGCAGCGGTCCTATTTAGAAGGAAAACGGGCAGGCGCGAAAATCCAGGCGACAGAAATCATTCGACCGAGGCGGACGCCTCGACTTTTGGGCTAACCATTTAATAAAAGATTTGTTGGTACGTGAGCGGATTTTTTGCAGGGCCCACGTGACGTCACGGCTGGTGATCACCGGGCGATTCGCTGAGGAGCAGAAGAAAAGGATGAAGTGAGCAAGCTCAAATCAACCTGGGGCCTAATGTTGGGGATATAATCTCGTGGTATGAACTGCCTAAAGGGGTCCGGGTTATACCTGACGACTCATGAGCCGGCCCAAGAATGAGCCGTGAGACTTATGGCCCAGGAAGATAGGCGGCTCATGTTGTGGGCCGCCAGGTGGCCCGGATAGAGAAGACCCGGGTGCGTATGCCGCCCGGAGGTAACTTGGCAGGGAAGATACAGGAAGACTCAGATAGACAATGAGAGTCGGTTACAACTTGTATGACCCAGGTTCTTTACCTCCTATATAAAGTTAGACCTGGGGCGACTTAGAGATGAGGTTATCGAGAACTAGGTCAAGCTTTAGCTCCCTTGTGATAGATACAACAGCAATACAAACACAATCAGGACGTAGGCTATTACCTCGCCTTGAGGGGCCAAACCTGGGTAAACTTGTGTCCTTCCTCCAAGCCAACCCCTTTGAGTCCATCACATTAGCAATGGCCTCGAATCCAAGTCCCTTCACCCGGACATCTGCCATGATAAATCCACGACAATACCCCTTGCCAAATGATCATGCCATGTGAATAGTGCCCAAAACTATTTTTATCAAATTTTGATTTAACGAAAAATGATTTATTTAATTTAAGTTTCCAAAACCACCTAAAATGAGGTTTCCACTACAAGTCCCCAAATCAAGTGGACCCTTCTTTTCCATAGGCTTTATTTCAAACCTACTATATATATGACTTCTCAAAACCACCAAATTTTATTTTTAAAGATTATTTTCATATTTTGTTTAAAGACTTTTTCCTAAGGCCAGAAATGGTTTTTCCCCAGGAAAAATTATTTAAATGCTTTGAAAATATTTGAGAAAATTTAAAGAAACTCAGTGGACATATATTTTCCATATGTATGAGTTTCAACACAAAGGCATGATCAGATCATAGGCAAAACCCCTCAAAACCCTTTCTGTTCAGATCCAACTTTTGGAATATTTCTATAAGAAATATTCTTAATAAATTCCAGGAAAATTCTAGCAAGTCAACACAGTCATGGGTGATTCTTTTACAAAGTTTCATCCCAATCCAAGTTGGTTTGATTCATCAAATCATCCCAAAACCATTCCTGTCCAGAATCAAATTTGAGGAACTTTACATTGTGAAGTGTCTCCCGTTGTCCTCAAACTTTGTGGGCATGCTCTAATGGCCAAATAGTGATGATACACTAAGTGGTCTATCAAGGGTTAAAGCCTAGCATCATGGGATCTACAGAAATCAGTTTTTGCCAATTTCTAGGGTTCACCCTGGTATGTATCTCGGAAAGTTGGTAATTCTTTCTTGCCAAAAACCTCATCAAACACCTTTTGGTGATTTTGTAAAACTAACATTTTCACCTCTTATCCTTTTACCCTTGGCCCCAGGTTTTTACCACAGTCTCTCTGAGTTACTAGCTACCTCTAGTAACTCTCCCTGGCCAAAGCTCCATGGGTAAGTGAGTGAAAACCCCATTTTTCACCTCTGGACAGTAGCTTTCCCCCTCTCTCTTAGCTTCCCTTCTCTCCTAAGGCATCACCAGAGCATCCAATGGCCTATTCCCTATTTGTTAATCCCCTAGATACCCCTAGGCATAGCCGGCCACGCAGAAGACACCGTTGGCATGCCAAACGCGCGCTCTGGAGCACGCTATAGTGCCGACAGGCACTGTAGCCGCTAGCGACTACATGGCTCCGGTAGCCTCGGGCCTCCGCCCTGCGCCACTTGGTCCCTCTCGGCGTCCGTGCCATGCCACCCTTGTCGGCCCCTCCTCTCTCTCCTTCCTCCTCCCTCCTCCTGGGCGTGCCGAGCGCCGCCCGGCTCGGCCAACCCGTGACCTCACACGTGTGCCCTCCTCTCTCTCTACCATTGCTCCCGCTCGGCGTAGACCTGCCCCAAGAATGCCCCAGAGCAGTCCCGTGAACCTCCCTCTCCCTCTGGCCTCGGCCACGAGCTCGCTGATGCATAGCGTTCGGTGGACTCGTGCCCCCTCTATAAAAAGGGCCTCCCGAGCCCCTCTCTCCCCTCTGCTCTCCCTCCCCACTCCCCTATAGCCCCCCTGCGCTCCAAGGACCTCATGTAGCTCCTACGCTCGGAATTGGGCCGAGGACCGCCACGGCAACCTCATCGCCGATCTCCGGGTACAGAGCCCCTCCGGCCCCATTCTTCTCCCATTGGTCCTCGCTCGCCGTGCAAATGCTTCCCCCTCCTCCTCCCGTCCTTTTTGCAGCACGGGACGGCTCCGGTGACCTCTCCCGAAGCGCCCTCCGCCGCAAGGGCTCATCGCTGGCGATTTCGGCCACCTCAGGCCTCCGTTCCACCTCTAGAGGACCGGCGAGTCGACGCTGAGCTCATCCCCGATTTCTCCTATCGTCGCCGTGCCATTCATCATCGCTGGTGCGCATGTCGGCCACCCTGTCGTAAGGTTGGAGATGACAGGTGGGGCCCGCCTGTCATCCTCTCCTCTCTCCCCTCCTCTCTCTGTCGTTGGCCATCAGGGCCCAGCCGTCAGGATCGAACGCGCATGCGTGCGTGCCGGTTTGCCTGGGCTGGTTGGCCTCCAGGCCGGCCCAGTTGCTGGCGTCCTCCGGCCAGAGCACTGTGCCCGTTTCTTTTCCCTTTTTATTTTTCCAGAAAATTTCAAAAATCCCACAGGGTGAAATATTTACCCAATTCCAATATTTCTTCCAGCTAAATTCATAAAATAATCCCTAGAATTTAATAGTGCCATTTGTAAAAATGTTTGAATATGTTTTTAGTACTGGTTTATTTTAAAACCTATATTTAGGCACCTTTTTGCCTCTATTATTTATTTCCAAAATCTTTTTCACAACAAAACCCTAAGAAAATATTTTTAGTATGACTTTTAGTATTTATCAGAGTAGGTGGACATTTTTGGTAGGAGTTTGAGTACTCTGTTTTGTGTGATTGATTATTTTTATCATTATTTTATCGCGACGATAGATTGCGCTGTTGACGAAGAAGTTGGACCCAAAAACTTAGAAGACCCCGGAGACTTTATTGAGCCAGGCAAGCAGCCCTTTGACCATGATAAGAAACCATTTTATTGCATGTCCTATAACACTTTACTTTCAACGTATTTGATCATGTGCGGTGTTGTTCCCCTTTCGGTTGGATGCCTCTGGTACTTGTCCGGTGACACTTGCATCGTGCATGACCCTGCCACCTTATGAGGGTTGTGCGGTTGGGAGTTGTTAGCTTGCTAACAGATGCTATGCAAATGGGATGGGGCTTATGCATAGTGATGACAAGAAAGAGGTGATTCAAGGACTTTTCGAAAACCCCGTCGGGTGCCACTAATGCCCGAGGGAGATGATGAGAGGGTGGGTGACCACTTGAGAAAGAAGTGGTGAGCTGGAGCAAGTTGATATTGTGTTTTCAAAAATAGGTTAGATTTAAGATTTGTCGACCGTCCCAACCTTACATGCATGACCACGATACCCCTTATGGGACGGGGCTTTGTTGATAACTATGGATTGGTACTAGCAAGGAGGCTGCATTACTAGTGGCAAGAGTGAAGTGGTCACTCTTGAAACGGGGTCGTCCCAGAGAGGAAGGTCATGCACTGTCTTTACAGGCACCGGGACACCGTTGCGTGCCCTCATGGATGAAACGAGTTATGTATATCATGAGGGATGGCACAAACGAGTTGACTTGTTGTATAGTATCACCATGGGAAAGGCATTGTTCGGGTGCTTACCTCGGGTATGTTATATACCACGAGTAGTGGATGACACGAAAGTTCCTCGAATCTTGTGGGTAAAGTGTGCAACCTCTATAGAGTGTAAAACTATTCGAATAGTAGTGTCCACGGTCAAGGACAGTTGGGTGCTGCTGCTTAAACTATGTCCGGATGTTTTTGTGAAACTTGGTGTGAGCATGTGTGTGATGGTGGCAAGAGGTCACATGAGCTAAGTCTGATGACTTGGTGTGAGGATTAGACTAAGTCCGATGACATAGCATGATGAGTGAACATGAGATGTTCACCTGATACTTATGATGATATCGGTATTTTTATCATATGGACACTTGCTTATTGTTGAAGCATGTTACAAGTTACTTGATCATGACATTTGCATTCAAAATTTGCTTTCCGCAAACTTACCTACTTAGTGTTATACCATGCATCATTATTATCTTGTTCCATGACTTGGGTTTCTTGCAAGTTCATTCAAAGTACTCAATGGCTTGCCACTGCTTATTTAATTGGCTAGGCATGGAAGAACAGGAGTATGTTGACGAGTTCGATGGAGACGAACATGCGAACTAGGATGCTTCCCAGTCAGAATGCATGTAGGTTAAGGCAGATAGTATCGGTTCATGCTTTCGACCAAGATTTCTGCTGCCTGTTCTATTTTAAGTGTTTGGCCCGTGTGGCCCTATCTATGTAAGACTAAGACCCTTGTGGTCATTATTTGTGTAAGACGTTAAGTATGGATGTAAGACTCTTGTTATTCAGCTTTTGTGTGTTTAGTGAGCATTGATCCCTCTGATCACTGTACACGTGCATTCGGTGATCTCGAATTATGAGTCGGGGTCCCCACAGAGCTGGTATCAGAGCCATCTTGACTGTAGGAAGCCCTTAGTTAGCATGGACGTTAGACAGGATAAAAGTCGTTTTCAAAACTACACTTAGCATTGGAACTTAGGGATTCTGCACTATTTACCTCTCCTATGCGGCACACAACACTTTGCTGACTCTCCTCCTTTCAAACCTTTGTAGATGGCCGTCATACCCGAAGCCTTTCGGACATCCGGCTTTCCCTTACTCCATGGGGATAGCCTAGAGAAGTGTCAGTTTCGCCAACCACCCATTTCCCTCTACCACGAGCACTGGGTCGATGCCGTCACGAAGAAGTACCATGTGGATGTGGTCATGAAGGCAAACGACTCCTCGACTAGTTGGTTCTTTGAAGGACCAAAAATGGAGACCACGATGTTTGTCGTCGAGACAGCTGCACGCAAGGCACTCCTACACCTTCAAGACATCATTCCAGAGATGGATGATGAGCCAGCTACTCGGTACCTTCCGTTCAAGAAGGATGACTTTGGCGAGAGTTGGACGCTGATTCCGACCAAGGAAGATGGGGCACCACTCAGGTTCCAGACCTACTTCAGCCTCTCCGCCGATAGTCTGGTTCACAACTTGATGAAGGAGTCCATGAAGCTCCGCGAGGAACTTCACCACACCCGAGAGCTCCTTCGACAAGCCAAGATGAAGCCAGATAAGATCAAGAAGGATGGATCCCCCGAGGGATGACCAGCTGTCGCTTATCGAGGAGGAGTACCCCCAGCTAGTGACTCACCTACGCGTAGTCATCGTATCAGTGCGAAGGAGTACCATGAGCTCTTCACCGACCCGCCTGCAAAGTGTCGTTTGGATGGACCTCCTCGTTCCCCGACCCCTTCGACCGGGAACGATGCCCATTTATATGATGAATAGGAGGAAGACCCAGAGGAGCATGACTACGAGACCGAGCACTCCACCACCTGAGTCCGAGAACCCCTACGGTAGGATTAGTCATGTATCCCTCATGCGAAGTCGAGTCCATGTAAATGGTTCATATGAAACCATGTGTGCTTGTTGTTTGTTTTGTTGTTTATGTTTCGATGCAAGTCGCGCTTTTGCCTCGTGCAACATGTAAGTGACTCCATCACCTACCTTAATATATGTTATTGGTCAGACGACCTTTGTTTTAACACACTTGCACTTGACTGACCCCCTTAGGCGCGGTTTTCCATTATTGCTTATCCTCTTTCCAATCCCAGTTGTTTGACTTGGCTGCTCCAAACAGGATGGTGACTGCTACCCGCAACAGCTCCTTCACCAACCCTGAAGCCCGCAACTTGAGCCAGCAACAAGGAGCTTGTCGCAGGTTTATCATGACAGATGTCCGGGTGTACGGACTTGGATTCGAGGCCATTGCTAACGTGATGGACTCAAAGGGGTTGATTGGTATGAAGGACACGAGTTTACCCAGGTTCGGCCCCTCAAGTCGAGGTAAAAGCCTATGTCCTACTTGTGTTGTATTGCTTGGTGTATCGATTACAAGGGAGCTATTGCTTGACGTAGTTCTCAATAGTCTGATCCCTAAGTCGCCTCGGGTCTCGCCTTTATGTAGGAGGTCAAGACCATGGGTCATACAAGTCGTTAACCGACTCTCAATACATGTATGAGTCTATCTCTACCTTATCTTGCCTTCCTAGTCTAGTTGTCTCCGGGCGGCTTACACGCCCAGGTCTTCTCCATCCGGGCCACGTTCCGGCCCATCTTGTCAAGCCGCCAAGCGTCTTGGGCTTAAGTCTTCACAGCCCACTCTTGGGCTGGTGTACGAGCCGCCTGGTGTGACCCAGAGCCCTTAGGGCGGGTCTCGCCGTGGGGTTATATCCCCACCAGAGCTGGTGGGGCTGCTCACGCTGGAGGACACCAGGAGCAGCCACAAGGCGACATTCCCTTGCCACCACCTCCATCGGAGAAGATGACCATAGCTCAATTTCTCCAAGTTCTCCGGGAGGAGCACCAAGCCAACAATGCTGCTATCCAACAGATGGCTCAGGCCCTTGTGAACAACCAGCAGCAAGGTAGGAACGACAATGGTCGCTCCATGTTGTCTGAGTTCATGAGGAACTCGCCCCCAACATTCACCGAGACTACTGAACCATTGGATGTTGATGACTGGATCCGCACCATCGAGGACCTCCTTGCATTGGTCAACAACAATCAGGATCATGAGAAGGTGCTTTATGCCTCTCACTGCCTCGAAGGTACCGCTCGATCTTGGTGGCATGGATTCAAGGTCATGCAAGGAGAACGTGTGATCACATGGAATGACTTCAAGGAAGGATTCCGCACTACCCACATTCCTTCTGGGATCATGGCTATTAAGAAGAGGGAATTCCGAGCACTGAGTCAAGGAAGTGGCTCTGTCAAGGAGTATCTGCAGAAGTTCAACCTGTTGTAAAGGTATGCACCTAAAGATGTCAGCACGAAGGATGCCAAGAAGGAACACTTCATGGAAGGACTTGAACAGGTCCTGCAGTATTAGCTCATCATCTGCGACTGTCGTGCCTTTTTCGACTTAGTGAACAAGGCCCTCATGCTGGAAGACAAGCGTCGTGCCATTGACGACACTCGCAAGCGCAAGATGATCAGCAATGGAAGCTCAAGCAACCAGAAGCCTCGCCCATGGCAGCCAGCCCCAGCCAAGCCAACCTATTAGCCATAGCAAGCTAGACCTCCTGGACCTCGACCGAGCTACCAGCCTCAGCAGTATACCAATCCCAGGCAAGCCTACAACAACAACCCCAATAACAACAACGGTGGCAGAAACTTCAACATCAACCCTGGGCAGATCACTTGCTTTGGATGTGGACAGTCTGGAAACATCTCTAAGCTTTGCCCCAACAGGAAGCCAGATGCACCACGCCCCAATGCGCTAGCTCAAGGTCAAGCCCGTGGAGCACCACCAAGGAACCTAGCCCCCCGCAATCAGCCCAAGAACGACAAGGTTCGTGTGAATCACGTCACCGCAGAGGAAGCCCGGGAAGACCCGAATGTCATACTGGGTACGTTCCTCATCAACTCAACCCTAGCAACGGTATTGTTTGATTTTGGACCTTCACATTCTTTTGTCACCCAAAAGTTTTCACTAGAGAGTGGCATGAAACCTACACCCCTGGGTAGTCGTATGTTGATACAAACCCCCGGTTCAGTTATGAAGTCTGTGATAGGGTGTAAGGGAGTGAAGATTGACATCAATGGGGTAGACTTCCTAGCGGACCTTATAGTTCTGGATTCACCCGGCTTGGATGTTATCCTTGGCATGAATTGGTTGACCAAGCACCAAGGCATGCTAGACTGTGCCAAGAGGATTGTCACCATGACTAATAGCCAAGGAGTGAAGTCAAGTATTTCCCCAACCCTGCCTCCACCCAAGCCCCTCAGGCTAACTGCCTATCGGGAGTTGAGTTGGATCAAGTGCTAGTGGTATGTGATTACCCGGATGTGTTTCCTGATGAGCTGCCCAAAATGCCTCCTGACCACGACATTGAGTTCATCATTGAGCTTATGCCCGGATCAGGGTCCATCTATAAGAAGGCTTATAGGATGGGATCCAAAGAGTTGGGTGAGTTGAAGAAGAAACTAGCAGAGCAACTTAGAAAAGGATTTATTCGCCCTAGTGCCTCTCGTTGGGGATCGCCTGTTCTATTTGTGTCAAAGAGGGATGGAACTATCAGACTTTGTGTCGATTACCATTCTCTCAATGAGGTCACGATAAAGAGCAAGTACCCACTCCCCAAGATTGAAGACCTATTTGATCAGTTGAATGGAGCCAAGGTGTTCTCCAAGATCGACCTCAGGTCTGGGAACTATAAGCTGAAGATCAAACCACAAGACATCCCGAAGACGGCATTTGTAACCCGGTATGGACTGTATGGGTACACGGTCATGTCATTCGGGTTAACCAATGCCCCTGCCTACTTCATGTACCTCATGAATAAAGTCTTCATGGAGTACTTGGACAAGTTCGTTGTTGTCTTCATTGATGACATACTTGTCTTCTCCAAGTCTGAAGAAGAACATGAGGAACACTTGAGATTGTTCCTAGAAAAGCTTCGAGAGCACCAGCTTTATGCCAAGTTTAGCAAGTGTGAATTTTGGCTGCATGTAGTTGGATTCTTGGGTCATGTGTTGATTGCAGAAGGATTATCAGTGGATCGTGCCAAGATTGAAGCCGTGACTGAATGGCAAACCCCAACCATGGTGAAGGAATTCAGAAGCTTCCTCGGACTCGCGGGTTATTACCACAAGTTCGTGGAAGGGTTCTCGAGCATTGCCCGACCCATGACCCAACTTTTGAAGAAGGACAAAAAGTTCGAGTGGATAGCTAAGTGAGAGGAAAGTTTCCAGGAGCTCAAGAAGAGAGTGAACACAGCCCTTGTTTTGGCCACCCCTTATATTCACAAGGAGTTTGTGATTTATTGTGATGCATCAAGAACCGGACTTGGAGGTGTTCTGATGGAAGAAGGCAGAGTCGTAGCATATCTATCCAGACAGCTACGTCCTCATGAAGAGAACTACGCAACTCATGATCTCGAGTTGGAAGCCGTGGTTCATGCCTTGAAGACATGGGGACATTACATTCTGGGGAACCGATGTGACATATTCACAGACCACAAGAGGTTGAAGTATATCTCCACTCAAAGGGAGTTGAACATGAGGCAGCGGAGATGGTTGGAATTGATCAAGGATTATGACCTCAGTGTTCAATACCACCCCGAAAAGGCCAATGTGGTAGCAGACGCCTTAAGCAGAAAGGCTTGTTCCTTGAATGCTATGATTAAGGAAAGTCTACCCGCTTTGTATGAATAACTTGAAAGCTTCAGCTTGGAACTAGTCGCACCAAGATTCCTCGCCAACCTTGAAGAAAAGCCTACCTTGATGGATGACATCAAAGAAGCCCATAAGGGACACGAGAGCATTGAAGGCATCAAGAGGAAGATCAAGGCAGGAAAGGCCCCAGGATTCTCAAAGGATGAACAAGGAGTTGTGTGGTTCGGGAATCGCATCTGCGTGTCCAACAAAGAAGAGCTCAAGAACCTGATCTTGCAAGAAACTCATGACACTCCCTACTCCATCCATTCCGGAGGAACCAAGATGTATTAGGACCTCAAGGCAAGATTCTAGTGGCATGGCATGAAACGGGAAATAGGCACTTTTGTTGCTAAGTGTGACATATGTCAGAGAGTTAAAGCTGAGCATCAGCGACCCGCTGGACTATTGCAAACTCTCAAAGTGCCTGAATGGAAGTGGGATAAAATCAGGATGGATTTCATCACTGGTTTACCAAGGTCAAACAAGGGAGATGACTCCATTTGGGTCATTCTTGATTACCTGAGCAAGGTAGCCCACTTCATCCCCGTCAGAACCACCTACGATGGAAGCCAACTCGCAAATCTCTACATCAACCGCATTGTGAGTCTTTACAGAGTTCCAAAGGAGATCATGTCAGATCGAAGAACCTAGTTCACCTCAAGATTCTCAAAGAAGTTTCAAGAAGCTATGGGAACCAAGATCTCTTTCAGCACTGCATTTCACCCTCAGACCGGTGGGCAAACGGAACAAGTAAATCAGATACTCGAAGATATGCTCCGCGCTTGTGTTTTGGCATATGGAGCCAAATGGGAAGATTGCCTACCATTCGCCGAGTTCTCCTACAACAACAACTATCAGTCGAGTCTTCAGATGGCACCGTTTGAGGTGTTGTATGGACGCAAGTGTCGCACTCCCCTCAACTGGTCAAAGACCGTAGAAGGGTTAACTTTTGGACCAGACATCCTCCGCGAAGCTGAAGAGCAAGTTTAACTTGTCCGAGAGCGCGTTGAGACCACCAAGTCAAGATAGAAGAGCCATGCCGATTCTCACCGCCGAGAACTAAACCTCATTGTCGAAGATTATGTCTACCTCCGTGTCATGCCTCTCAAAGGAACCAAGCGTTTCCACGTCAAAGGGAAGCTCGCACCCCGATACATCAGCCTCTTCAAGATCACCGCAAGGCGAGGAGAAGTTGCATATCAGCTAGAGTTACCTTCCGAGCTGTCAGATGTGCACAACATCTTTCATGTGTCACAATTATGGAAGTGTCTGCAAGTTCCCAACCGCCCTGACCTCTACAAGGACATCGACCATCAAGCCATCGATCTTCAACCAGATCTCACTTATCGTGAGGGGACAGTTCGCATTTTTGGATGAAGCCGAGCACTGCACCCAAAGCCGCACCATCAAGTAATTCGAGATCCAGTGGAGCAACCACACTGAAGCAGAAGCAACCTGGGAGCATGAAGATTATCTTAGATCGGAGTTCCCTTATCTTTTTAGTGCTTAGCGTAGGAATCTCGGGGACGAGATTCTTGTAAGGGGGAAGGTGTGTCACACCCTATGTTTGTAGCACATTGTTATGTTTGGGTTTATAAAATTTGGAGCCAACTAAAACTTTTTCTATGTGGTTGTCTTGCTTGCTATGTTGTTTGCTTGCTTGTTGATTGAGTTTTATGGCACTACTAGGTTCTACTCCACTTCATAATCATCTTCCTTGCTCCAAACCCCTTGCCCAATGATCATGCCATGTGACTAGTGCCCAAAACTATTTTTATAAAATTTTGTTTTAACCTGATTTATTTAATTTAACTTTCCCAAACCCCCTGAAATGAGGTTTGCACTGCAAGTCCCAAAATCAGCTGGACCCTTCTTTTCCAAAGGCTTTATTTCAAACCTACAATATATATGATTTCTCAAAACCACCAAATTTTATTTTTAAAGATTATTTTCATATTTTGTTTAAAGACTTTTTCCTAAGGCCAGAAATGGTTTTTCCTAAGGAAAACTTATTTAAATGCTTTGAAAATATTTGAGAAAATTTAGAAAACTTAGTAGACATATATTTTCCATATGTATGCGTTTCAACACAAGGGTATGATCAGATCATAGGCAAAACCCCTCAAAACCCTTTCTATTCAGATCAAACTTTTGGAATATTTCTGTAAGAAATATTCTCAGTAAATTCCAGGAAAATTCTAGCAAGTTAACACTGTCATGGCTGATGATGTTGCAAAGTTTCGTCCCAATCCAAGTTGGTTTGGTTCATCAAATCATCCCAAAACCATTCCTGTCCAGAATCAAATTTGAGCAACTTTAGATTGTGAAGTGTCTCCCGTTGGCCTCAAACTTTGTGAGCATGCTCTAATGACCAAATAGTGACGATGCACTAAGTGGTGCATCAAGGGTCAAAGCCTAGCATCATGGGATCTACAGAAATTAGTTTTTGCCAATTTCTAGGGTTCACCAAATTTCCATTGGCAACTTTTTCTCCTTGAGATCAAATTTGGTGGAGCATCTCATTTTCACCTAGCCTTTGACCCTGGTATGTATCTCAGAAATCTGGTAATTCTTTCTTGCCCAAAACCTCATCAAACACCTTCTGGTGAATTTGTAAAACCAACATTTTCACCACTTATCCTTTTACGCTTGGCCCATGCTTTTTACCATAGTCTCTCTAAGTTACTAGCTACCTCCAGTAACTCTCCCTAGGCAAAGCTCAATGGGTAAGTGAGTAAAACCCCCATTTTTCACCTCTGGGCAATAGTTTTCCCCCTCTCTCTTAGCTTCCCTTCTCTCCTAAGGCATCACCAGAGCATCCAATGGCCTATTCCCTATTTGTTAACCCCCTAGATCCCCCTAGGCATAGCCGGCCACGCAAAAGACGCCGCTGGCATGCCATGGCATGCCAAACGCATGCTCTGGAGCACGCTACAATGCTGACAGGCACTGTAGCTGCTGGCGACTGCATGGCTCCGGCATCCTCGGGCCTCCCCCTTGCGTCACTTGGTCCCCCTCGGCGTCCGCGCCACGCCACCCCTATCGGACCCTCCTCTCTCTCCTTCCTCCTCCCTCCTCCCGCGCGTGTCGAGCGCCGCCCGGCTCGGCCAACCCGCAACCTCACACGTGCGCCCTCCTCTCTCTCCCATTACTCCCGCTCGGCATAGACGAGCCCCAGGAACGCCCCCGAGGAGTCCCGTGAGCCTCCCTCTCCTTCTGGCCTCGGCCACGAGCTCGCCGGCGCATAGCGTTCGTTGGACTCGCGCCCCCTCTCTAAAAAGGGCCTCCCAAGCCCTTCTCTCCCCTCTGCTCTCCCTCTCCTCTCCCCTATAGCCCCCCTCCGTGCTCCAAGGACCTCTCGTAGCTCCTGCGCTCGGAATTGGGCCAAGGACTGCCGCGGCAACCTCATTGCCGATCTCCGGGTACAGAGCCCTTTAGGCCCCCCATTCTTCTCCCATTGGTCCTTCCTCGCCGTGCTAATGCTTCCCCCTCATCCTCCCATCCTTTTTGCGGCACGGGACGGCTCCGGTGACCTCTCCCGAAGTCCCCTCCCCCGCAAGGGCTCGTCGCCAGCCACTCCGGCCACCACAGGCCTCCGTTCCACCTACGGAGGACCGACGGGTCAACGCTGAGCTCATCCCCGCCTTCGCCTGTCGTCGCTGTGCCCTGCATCATCACCGGTGAGCATGCCGGCCACCCTGTCGCGAGGTTGGAGATGACAGGTGGGGCCTGCCTGTCATCCTCACCTCTCTCCCCCTCGTCTCTCTGTCACTGGCCGTCGGGCCTAGCCATCGGGATCGAACGGGCGCGCGCGTGCCGGTTTGCCTGGGCTAGTTGGCCTCTGGGCCGGCCCAGTTGCTGGCCTCCTCCGGCAGGGCACTGTGCCCATTTCTTTTCCCTTTTTAGTTTTCCAGCAAATTCCAAAAGTCCCACAAGGTGAATATTTACCCAATGCCAATATTTCTTCCACCTAAATTCATAAAATAATCCCTAGAATTTAATAGTGCCATTTGTAAAAATGTTTGAATATGTTTTTAGTACTGATTTATTTTAAAACCTATATTAGGCACCTTTTTGCCTCTATTATTTTATTTCCAAAATCTTGTTCACAACAAAACCCTAAGAAAATATTTTAGTGTGACTTTTAGTATTTATCAGAGTAGGTGGACATATTTGGTAGGAGTTTGAGTACAATGTTTTGGGTGATTGATTATTTTTATTGTTATTTTACCGTGATGATATATTGCACTATTGACGAAGAAGTTGGGCCCAGAGACTTTGAAGACCCCGGAGATTTTATTGAGCCAGGCAAGCAGCCCTTTGACCATGATAAGAAATTATTTTATTGCATGTCATATCACACTTTTCTTTCATCGTATTTGATCATGTGTTGTGGTGTCCCCCTTTCGGTGGAATGCCTCCGGTACTTCTCTGTTGACACTTGCATCGTGCATGACCCTACCAGCTTATGAGGGTTGTGCAGATGGGAGTAGTTAGGTTGCTAATAGATGCTATGCAAATGGGATCGGTCTTATGCATAGTGATGACAAGAAAGAGGTGATTTCAAGTACTTTTCGAAAACCCCATCGGGTGCCACTAATGCCTGAGGGAGATGATGAGATGGTGGGTGACCACTTGAGAAAGATGTCATGTGCGGGAGCTAGTTGAGATTGTGTTTTCAAAAACGGGTTAGATTTAAGATTTGTCGACTGCCCCAACCTTACATGCACGACCATGATACCCCTTATGGGACGGGGCTTTGTTGATTACTATGAATTGGTACTAGCAAGGAGCCCGCATTACTAGTGGCAAGAGTAAAGTGGTCACTCTCGAGACGGTGTCATCCCAGAGAGGAAGGTCATGCGCTGTCTTTACAGGCACCAGGCACACTGTTGCGTGCCCTCATGGATGATACGAGTGATGTATATCATGAGGGATGGCACCAATGAGTGGACTCGTTGTATGATATCACCATGGGAAAGGCATTGTTCGGGTTCTTACCTCGGGTATGTTAAATACCGTGAGTCGTGGATGACACGGAAGTTCCCCAAGTCTTGTGGGTAAAGTGTGCAACCTCCATAGAGTGTAAAACTATTCGAATAGAAGTGTCCATGATCAAGGACAGTTGGGTGGTGCTGCTTAAACTACGTCCGGATGTCTTTGTGAAACTTGGTATGAGTATGGATGTAATGGTGGCAAGAGGTCACATGAGCTAAGTCCGATGACTTGGTGTGAGGATTAGACTAAGTCCTATGACAGAGCGTGATGAGTGAACATGCCATGTTCAACCGATACTTATGATGATATCGGTATTTTTCTCATATGGACACTTGCTTATTGTTGAAGCATGTTAGAAGTTACTTGATCATGACATATGCATTCGAAATTAGCTTTCCGCAAACTTACCTACTTAGTGCTATACCATGCATCATTATTATCTTGTTCCACAACTTGCGTTGCTTGCGAGTACATTCAAAGTACTCATTCGCTTGCCACTGGTTATTTAATTGGCCACGCATGGAAGAGCAGGAGTATATTGACGAGTTCGTTGGATATGAACATGCGAACTAGGACGCTTCCCAGTCAGAATGCATGTAGGTTAAGGCAGATGGCATGGGTTCACGGTTTCGACCAAGATTTCCGCTGCTTGTTCTATTTTAAGTGTTTGGCCCGTGTGGCTCTATCTATGTAAGACTAAGACCCTTGTGGTCATTATTTGTGTAAGACGTTAAGTATGGATGTAAGACTCTTGTTATTCAGCTTCTGTGTGTTCAGTGAGCATTGATCTCTAGGATCACAGTACACATGCATTCGGTGATCTCGACTTATGAGTCGGGGTCCCCACACCCCTCCAACGTTTGCACCTTCGGGACCAGCTCATTCGGTCCCCTGTGCCCTCTTCCTCCTCCTGCTGCCAACATTGCCGCCTCTGCCACGCTTGAATCCGAGCACCACTAAGCTCCCCCCTCTCTTTTGAACATCTGTGGAGCACACCTGCGTCCCAAGGGTCCTGCCCTACTCTCCCTTCTCTCCTCCACGTGAGGGAAGAACCGCTCCCACTGCCGCCCTTCGCCAATCTCCGGCACCGCTGAAGCCCCGCTTACCCCAGCCCTCCCCCGCGGAAATGTGCCACCGGAGCGATGCCGGCAAGCGCTCGGCCCGCGTCCCCTATTTTCTCCTCTACCTGGTGGGAGCAGAGGGAAGAGCCCGACAGCTACGGCCCGCTTGTAAGTGGTTGCGGTCCCGGGCCCCCGTTAAGTGGATGTGCCTCTCCCCGGAGTGCGCTTCCCGGCAGGGGAAGCAGTTTCCAGATATTACGGCTTCGACGTGCCTCCCGCACGAGCGTGGCTAAGCCACTGGGCCGGCCTAGTGGATATTCAATGCCCATTGCGCTGTTTTGTCCTCTTTGGTAAAGAATTCTTTTCCCTTTTCTTTTTCTACAGGAACAAAACAATTCCTGGAATATTTATTTGACCTCCAAATTTGGTGATTCAAGTTTCTTTAGATTCCTAAAATCATGTCCTATCAAAATATGTGCACTGCACATTTTAGAGCAAACTTTTCTGTTTAGTTCAAACTCAAGTTCAAATGTGAACTATAAATGATACGTAATGGATGTAAGACTCTTGTTATTCAGTTTCTATGTGTTCAATGAGCATTGAGCTCTGGGATCACTGTGCACGTACATTCGGTGATCACGACTTATGAGTCGGGGTCCCCATAGAGCTGGTATCATAGCCTCCCTAACTGTAGGAAGCCCTTAGTTAGCATGGACGTTAGTTAGGACAAAACTATTTTTCCAAACCCTTCAAAATTACTTAGAAAACCACTATAATTCTCCCCTCTCCTAAAATTCTAAAGGAAGTAAAGGTTTTTGCCTGAGCACTTCCACCACTTTTCTCTTAGCTGTCCTTGTATACTTTTCAAAACTTTGCAAATGGTAGCTACTACCCTTTTGCCCCTGACCATGGGATTCCTTGTAATCCTCGAGGGTATCCTGGAAAGGGAGCCACCTTGCCAGACATTTCCCCAGATATCTTGGACACAAGTTGGCAACACTAGACAAGGAGCTACCAGCAGAAGATACCTTCTCAAAGGATGAAGGCATCAAGACTAGGGAGATGGCGACACCCTCGACATTGCCCCAGGTTGATGCAACCTTGGCTTGCGATGATCAGGGCGTAAGATATGCAAGATCATTATATGTAACGCTATTAGAGAAATCCTATCACTATCAATGACGTGTCGGCAACCACCGGTGGATGAGGACCTTGCCATTTGGTCCGCCTCACTATAGTAAGCACGAAAACGATTCTCACCATCCCCAGCTCTTGGTGCCAATGATATCGTCAACGAGATCGGAAGGATACAATTCTACCATGCGTTGTTAATGTCATTGCATAAGACATTGCCTACCTGGAACCCTTGACATCTCAGGACACAAGAATGCATTGTCATGATTACAAAGACACCAGAAGACCCTGTCACCAACAACCGTGAAGAATCACCTTCGTTGTCAACTAACCAGACACGAAGTCGTCAAGGACTCTTCAGGCGCAACAAGGATCATTTCGACAAACAACAACCAGAGACATAGCAACACCTGAAGAAGACCCAGAAGACTAACCAGACTCCTCTCCAAGACGTGAATCAAGCACGACTACTGAGTCCGAGAACCCCTAGAGTAGGATGAGTCATGTATTCCCCATGCGAACTCGAGTATATATGGTGGTTCAGATAGAACCATAATATTGTGTTGCTTGTTTGTGTTTTGATGAAAGTGGCACTCTTGCCCTAGGCAACAAGTGTGGTACTATATAACCTACCTCACCTTGATGTTTGTGTTTGGCCTTTTCGGCAATTGCTTGATTGCATTTGCACTATACAACCCCCTTAGGCACTTCCTCTATGCTACATTCCCCTCTTTGCCCATCTCGTCAACTAAAGGCCAGCAAGACAAGATGCACCAAGGATCCACCTCGACGGACAACTAGCAATGAAGACTATGACTAGAACATACTCAACCAAGTGCAACCCTATAAGGATTGTGTTTTCCCCTCAAGGTTGGAAGCCCTTCCCTAGATAGACCCAGACCTCACTAGATACCCCCAGCTAAAACCCTTAACCATGTGTGTAAAATACGGGTTTGCATGAGAGCACTAGTTAAGCTTCGGAAAACGTTGGGTTAACACTGGGTTTCATCATGGGAGTGAGCGTAGTGAGCAAACACATTACATCCTTAGGCGAGCAATTGATCTCATGATGCCATAGGGGAGATCGTTTTTGAGGATATATGATTAGTAGCCTAGTGATTTGATAGATATCTTAGGGATATGCCTAAGACCATTGGTGGTTACGAGACTTTCACATTGGTAGAAGAACTTGGTGGATCAAATTAATGGAGTTACTTAAATTCTCCCTTCAATAAATTGGATTTAGTAGGACAAATATAATGACAAGGTGAAATAATGATAGTGGATTGATGGTGATATGATAGTGACTGGATTAACTATTAGGGAATTCTTACTAGATGTAAACCTTGGATTTCAATAGGTGATTCTAATTGGTGCCCAGGTTCAATCGAACTACATGGTTCGGAGTAATTTGGGTTTAGTTTGATGATCTTGATCTTGATACCATGTATCTCCATTGAAGATAAACGAGGAATATTGGATGGTTGTCAAAATAGATTCAAGGATCCACATGCATCTAACATCGGAGTTTACTAGATCATCATGATGGGAATTGCTGATTGTATTGAGATGAGATAGTTCGTTCTAGAATTAGGGGATTTCAGGGGATCTAGGAGATACCTGGAGCAATCGCTGGTATTGATTATGTGAAAGCACATTTGCTCCCTTTGTGGTTTTGGTAATTAATAACAACATATAAGTCATTTAACTAATGTGTCCACTAAGTATATTTCAGGACAAGTTCAATGATAGGGATGTCCGAAGGATTGTGGAATTACCCCAAGATGCAAGTAAATAGGTTGGCCAAGCTTCAAGCAAGAGGACTCTACATTTTACGTTTGTGAGAAATCACTTTGAGTCCATAGGAAAGCCAGTACTATTAAAAGGGGGTAAAGTGTTGATGATGGACAATATGCTCAAACATGCACCAGTGACAGTCACCAAAACGTCCACAAACTCTCCCACCAAAGTCTGTCCTAAGACAAATATGCAAAATCGGTGCAACCAATATTCCTATCCCGGTGCGACTGATTCCAAACCCTAAACAGACTCAGCCAAACCCTAACACTTCGCTGGAGCCGACACTGCACTCGGTGCCATCGAGTGTATTGCCAAGATTCTATTATGCAAGTTCACATTTTCGGTCCGACCGAAAGTGGTGAATCAGCGTCACCGAGATTGGAAAATATGACCGTTGGTCACCTTGTCGGTGCAACCGGAAATTGTATATCGGTCCCTCCAAGATTCAAAAGTTGCCATGTCGGTACCACCAAGATTTACACATCGGTGTCACCGAGTCTGACTTATTGTGTGTAACGGTTGGATTTTTTGGGATGCATATATATACGCCTTCACCACCACCCACTCGAAAGAGAATCACTCATAACTCTTCCATACCTATCCTACTTAGTTTTCTGAGAGAGAACCACCTACCCTTGTGTTGAGGTCAAGATCTTCCACTCCAACCATATGGATCTCGATTTCTAGCCTCCCCAATTTTCTTTCCACCAATCACATCTCTTCTACATGGCCAAATCTATTAGAGACTGATTGTGTGTTGAGTAGTCTATCATTTTGAAGCACAAGAGAGAGGAGTTCATCGTCATTACCGAGCCTATTACCTTCTGGAGGGTGGTTCCTTCGTGATTTGTTAGGTGTCGCTTGGGAGCCTCCTACTTCATGTTGTGGAGTGAACCAAGAAATTTGTAAGGCAAGGAGATTGCCTACTTCATGAAGACCTACCCATAGTGAGGCTAGTCCTTCGTGGACGGAAGGCGCATGGAATGGTCAAGGTTGCTTCTTCGTGGAACCCTCCGTGGGTAGAGCCCTCCGTGGACTCTCGAAACCGTTACCTCCGTGGGTTGAAGACTCCATGAACGAGGACGTATGATAGCACAACCTATCGGAAACATGGGAAAAATCATCGTGTAATCACTTGTGTTTGATTTCCTAACCCTCTCTTTACTTACATGTGCAATGCCTTTATTTTCTGCTGCTACACTCTGAGACATGCATGTATAGGGTGTTACTTGATATGATATGAATGCTAAAACTTGCCAAGAATTAAAATTGGGAAAAAGGCAAAACTTTTATTTGGTCAAGTAGTCTAATCACCTCCCCTCTAGAGCCACTTCCGATCCTACAAGTGGTATCAGAGCTTTGGTCTCCATTGCATTGGTTTCACCACCTAGGAGAATTATGGCATCTAGTGAGGGAAATTATCACCATAGAGGTCCGTACTTTAATGGCACTAATTTTGATAGTTGGAAGCATAAAATGAAAATGCATTTGCTTGGTCATAGTCCTGCCATTTGGGATATTGTTCGTGTTGGCTTGCAAGGTGAATTCTTTGCGGATGGAAAGGAACCGGATCGTGAAGCATCTACGGATGAATTGAAGATGTTGCAACTCAATTCTCAAGCATGTGATATTCTCTTCAACTTCCTATGTCCTGAAGAATTCAACAAAATAATCCGCCTTGAACATGCAAAAGAGATTTGGGACACTTTGGTTGATATGCATGAAGGAACTGAGTCCATGAGAGAATCCAAGTTAGATGTTCTTCAAGGTCAACTTGATAAGTTCAAGTTGAAGGATGGTGAAGGAGTCGCTGAAATGTGCTCTAGGCTAGCTCTCATCACAAATGAGATTGCCATCTTAGGAAGCGAAGAAATGACTGACAAGTTCATCATGAAGAAGATACTTCGAGCTTTGGATGAGAGATATGACACCGTGTGCACGTTGATCCAAATGATTCCCAACTACAAAGATCTCAAACCAACGAAAGTGATTGGTAGAATCGTTGCTCATGAGATGATACTCAAGGACAATGAAGACCTTCATCACAAGTCTAGCGGTGCTTACAAAGTCACAAGTGATGCTCCCGCTACCTCAAGCAACAACCTTGTCACAAATGAAGAGATAAGCCGCATGGTCAAGAAATTCAACAAGTTCTACAAGAATAGAAGCAAAGATCTCAGCTCGAACTCAAGATATGAAGAGAAGAGTTCGCTATGTCGTGACCAAAACTGATACAATTAAGCCCAAACACTACTCCAATGAGTGATCGGCTCCCTACAAAGAAAGATAAGTTTCACCAAGAAGATGAAGCTCAAGATACGATTCACCTTGAAGAGAGAGAAGGAGTTGAGATGATCGTTATGAACGAAGAGTCTCAAGGAGAAGTAGGGACTCAGAGAAGAAGGACAAGCACACCAAGAGCTACTTAGGAAGAAAGCATCAAGCTCATGTTGGTGAATGGGTTTCCGGCTCCGACTCCGACAACCACTCCGAGAGAAGCTATCACTCCAACTCCGAGTATATTCAAGATGATGGTGTTGTCGGGATTGCACTAGTTATAACCAACTCCTATGATCTATTTGATTCACCAAATGAAGGAGGTGGAAGTTGCTTCATGGCTAAAGGCCCCGAGGTATCACACCCCGAATATCTTGATTTCGATAGTTATGGAGATGATTTGCTTTACGATGATGACTTGCTATGTGATAAAACGAGTGATGATAATTGTAATGAACTTGATATGTCTCATACTAGTCAAGATAAGTCAATTGACAATGATAAGATGAAAATAGAAGAACTAACTAAAGAACTCAACACTCTTATGTTAGCTCATGAATCTACTCTTGATGATTATAGAGAGCTTGTAAGAAATCATGAGAAGCTACGCTTCGAGAAGATCAATTTGGAGCAAGAACATGAATTTCTTAAAGCAATCAATGATGATCTCCAAAAGAAGACTTGATCTTATATTTCCAAATGACTAGTATTGTCTACATTCATGTCACAAGTTAAATCTAAGCAAACTAGTAACAAAGGGAAGAAAGGTTCTTCATCTAGTAGCAACAATAAAAATGCTAAACCCAATGATGTTGCTCCTAGCAGTTCTATTGATTCCACTAATGATGATACTCTTAGCCAAGTTACACTTGAGCAATAAAATGCTTTATTGAAAGGGATTATAGATAAAGGTATCTACAAGAGTCTTTAAGGGTACAAACAATTTGATGAGATTGTACGCAAGCATGGAGGATACCAGAAGGATCGTGGTGTTGGCTACTGCAATGCTAATGGAGTTGAATGGGAAGTAGGTCAATACCCCAATCCCAAGTTTGTTCCTCAAAAGGAGGAGTATGAAAATACTCTTCCCAAGGAGCCAAACACTCAAGATTACCTTCCACCACAAGACACCAAGCTCAAGGGCAAGAACAAGCTCCAACAGGACATTGACTCTTATAAAGATGAACCCCAAGCTTTGGTGAAGTGGGTTCCAAAGGCTACTACAAGCTCAACTTCTACAAGTGCTACTTCAACACCAAGGATCCCCTCAACTTGATGTGGGTTCCCAAGAAGAAGAACTAGAGAGTTCTTCAGGGGTGACTTCGCAAATGAAATTCACTCGTATCCATTATTGGCAAGATCTATTTGCAATCAACACCAACCCTATGAAATAGATCAAGGAGTCACACATTCCCTCAAAGGTAATCAAGGGACAAGGTAATTAGCAAATCAATGGACATCATTACACATGCTTTGCACTCCAACTCCATAGATATCCTTGTAGTTGTATCTTGTGTGTTGGGACTAACCCATGGAGGTGAGAAGAGTGAGGAAACAACAAGGATTCTCCCAACTCTTGGTGATCTCCATCAATCTTGAGCATCCAGCACTACCTCACCAACCTAAAGTCTTCATCGACAAAACCCAAGGTTAGTTTATCCCTCTTATGGGGGGAGGTCACATGAAGGGGGAGCTTTACTCTAAGACTTGAGTCAAAGAATCTCTTAGTATTTGATAACGTTAAATGCTTTATGTAAAAGTGGTAACCCCACTTGTGGTTAAATGGCGAGTATGACCTACGATCAAGTACTCTTACTTCGCTCCTAAGTCAAATACTCATATATAGATGACTTCATCATCGCCCAAGTGATTGTTAGATGCTACAGTGTTTGAGCATATTTGCCATGATTTCATTTGACATCTTACTGTGTGAGGATGTCGGTCTGCATTTATTTTCTCATTCGAGGATATCCAATTGTTGCTATTTGTCTTTTAATTTATCTTTTGCCAGTTGGGTATACAAGGATGCCTAGGACCACTTCTTTAGCTATATATGCTTTCTCACCTCATACTCTATTCATGCTGCATCACAAAATCGAGCAAGTTCTTTTCGATCCCTCTGTGTGTGGAGCACTCGGAGTTCTGTATCGACAAGGACTGACCATTAAAACCTCCCAAGTGCATGTCGGTGGAACCAACCACAAAATATCGGTATCATCGAATGCGTAGGGTTCATGTGGTATTCAATCTTGGTGCCAATGATTCCATCTTCTCGGTTACACTAAGTTTCCATGTCAACTGACAGTTGAGGAACTTGGTGACAACGAAATGTTAGAATCGGTGTCACCGACAGTGTTGGGTATATAAGCTGTGGACCCCAACTCTTTGAAATTCAATCTCATTCGTCACGCCTCAGAACACTAAGCTGCCGCCTATGAGAGCCCTGGCCATCGCCCTTGTCTCCCTCCGCTCCTTCGTCGCTGGGAATCGCCGTCGTCGACGAAATCCTCTCCCTCGTCGCTGCTGTAGAGGATCTACGCCAATCTAGGGTACGGATTCGATATGTTTTGCGCTCCTCGTCCAATTCTTGCACATTAGATTCAATATTATCTATAATACACCCTTTTCACGTATTCCTATCCACTCAAAACGCCATAGTCTCGCGAATAATGAATTTTCTAGGGTTTTGCCGTCAGCTCGATAAATCTTGGTCGAACCAAAACAGACATATCGGTCTCACCAATGTGATTTTTTGTGTAGCTAAGAACTGAAACGGTGGAACCGAGTTCCTCTTTTCGGTCCGACTGAAAAGGGTGCCAAGGTTCGGTTAAGTGAGTCAGTCAGTCTCGGCCCCACCAAAATATTTGTTCCGGCTGTACCGATATTTATTTGACAGAATGTAAAAATGTTGAAAATTTAATGTTCAAATTTCAAAAACCAGCCTCATTTTGTGATGACTCATCTACTTCTGATCTCCTATACTCTATTCATAGTGTCAGTATGTCAGGTACAGAGGACAATTAGAATTTGGTAGAGCAGGGAGTTGATATGAGTTCAGGCACGAGCCCTGAGGCTAGTGCTTTTTCAGATCCAGGCACCCCCAGCTCTCATGGGTTGCCCAAGGATGCCACCAGGACAAGGAAGAAGCTAAATTATAATGAAGAAGATGCTGACTTCATTCCTGAGGAGATTCTTGCCAAGAAGCAAGAAAAGGCTGCTAAGAAGTCAGCAATTGAAGCTACTTCTTCCAGAAGAGTTGTCAGCAAGAACT
Source organism: Hordeum marinum (assembly GCA_022496015.1). NCBI lineage: Eukaryota > Viridiplantae > Streptophyta > Magnoliopsida > Poales > Poaceae > Hordeum > Hordeum marinum. Next base: position 203,543,513 of record CM039675.1, on the reverse strand, counting down.
ATGCCAGCTTAGAGACTATCAAAGCACATGAGAGTGCTAGAGCCACAATATTTGTTGATCCTCGAAGGAAGGCTATGCCTAAGAAGGCAAGGGAGAAGAAGTCCAGGAAGAGGATTATCCATGTGATTGGAAGGCCTACCTCTATGTATGAAGATCTAGAGGAGGCTGTTGGTGCTGCTGTTGAGGAAGAGGAGGAAGAACATGTTGAGAAGGCCCCTCACATGTAGAAAGCCAAGAAGCTTATGGCTAATGCTATGCCAAAAACTGGCACTTCCAAGAGAACCAAGCCTACATCCAAGAAGGCTGCTGCACAGAAGTCCAAGAGGACTACCAGAGACATTCCAGCTTCTAAGAAGAACAAGGGGACTGCCTCAAGACTTCGAGATGATGATGACTTGACTACTTTGATGAAACTCAGACCACATCTTCCAGTACATGATGCCAACCACTTAGTTTCTAAAGAAATGAAGAAGAGGAAAGACTCAGGATTGAGAGCCTGGAGAGCCATAGATCCTTATGCTCAGCGGAAGAAAACTGTTGTTGACTACAGGTTCTACACCAGGGAGCAACAGGATTTTTATGAGACAATGTCGATTGGAAATTCATCAAGGAGAATGTGGACTACTTGCCAAGTGTCCAAGATAATTTCCATTGCATTCGTCTGGATGAGTTCATTTGCAGAGAACTTACTGTATGGAATGACGAAATGATCATGCAATTCTAATCCACTTCTCATTTCTACGGAGATGGTAGAATTATATGGATTATTGAAGGAGCAAGGTATGAATCTACTATTGAGGAGTGGGCTGTACTTCTAGGAGTTCCATAAGCTCAGGAAGGTTATGTGGATGTACACTCAGAATCCAAGGCAAGTCACAATGCCATGAAGGATATGTATACTCCTATCCGTGCAGACAAGGTCCAATCTCACAAGCTAGGATCCATCTACTATCTGCAAGTAGGTCTCCGAACCATGAACACTATTCTTAGGCATACCTTGATGCCCAAGTTAGGAGATGATAAGACGATCCAAGGATACTCCATCAACATGTTGATGCACCTTGATAGGAACACCAGGATTAGAGGCATGGATTTGATTGTCGAGACAATCAAGAGGGTTCTTGCTGATCAAAAGTGCTCTTGCTGTTATGCACCCTACATCTAGCTGCTTATCAACTCTCAGTTGGAGAAGCACATTTTTTCTCTAGATCGTCCACATCTACCCCTACAGCCAAAACTTGAGGATAATGTTGTGGGTGATGGACCCAGATCATCCCACATCTGCTACAGCACAGGCAGAAGCAGAAGTAGTTCGAGCCACTAGTGGATAAGCCCCCCGATCCAGGAATGAGCTAATGGATCTTCTGATCTCAGCCGTCCAGGGCATGCAGAAGGATATCAAGGGGATTCTGGACAAACAAAACAGTCTCGTGGTGATCTTTGAGACAAGGATCAAGGTTCTTGGTGATAAGGTGGACAAGTTGTCGAAGACAGTTATAGATCTTCAAAAGGAAGTTGACTCCATACATATACCTCGGGTCTCTTATACTTCTTCAGATGACGATGATGATGATGAGGATGAGGATGAATCACCTGTCAGACCAGGCACCCAGTTCACTACTCAGGCTAGATCAGCTATAGTGCCTGCACTAGACTTGAGGCCCTCTTCATCAGTTCCTGCTACTGTCAGCACAACTCCTCCATCAGCTCCTGTTTATCCTGTGATTACTCCAGCTCCATCCACGACATCTGCAGAGATCTTCACCGACGTTGTTATCTTGACTCCTTCATCGACAACCGGAGGAGATCAGCCCAAGAACGATTAGATATATGCCTTTGAACGTTTTAGTAACTTGTTGCCAAAGGGGGAGAAGTGTATATAGATCATTAGGCTTCGAGTGAGAGAGCATTTGGTGTTTGTTGCTTTTTCAAAACAATTGCTTTTGGTTACCGTGGTACTCTTTTTTTTTCTTGTGATACACGCTTGATGATGTTTGATCATACGCTTTAATGTGTGATGCTACTATTTCCTATCATCTTAATTCTTATGTGATGATCATTCATCTTTGGTTGATTGTGTTGTGCTATGATGTTCAGTCCAATTACTCTCACACACCACCAAGTGGTATGTGACATGTAAGAAGTAACCCATGTACCTAATCGATTGTGCATTTGCATTCAAACGCAAATTTAAAAATAATGCACAAATTTAGGGGGAGCTCTTGCTTATCACATCCTTCTCAAAGCGATGATTATATTCCATGATTATATATTTGTTGAAGCTTTGATCTATATGTTGTCATCAATTACCAAAAAGGGGGAGATTGAAAGCACATTTTCTCCCTTGGTGGTTTTGGTAATTAATAACAACATATAAGTCATTAAACTAATCTTTATACCAAGTATATTTCAGGACAAGTTCAATGATTGGTATCACCAAAGGATTGTGGAATTACCCCAAGATGCAAAGAAATAGGTTGGACAAGCTTCAAGCAAGAGGACTCTACATTTTACATTTCTGAGAAATCACTTTGAGTCCATAGGGAAGCCAATACTATTAAGAGGGGGTAAAGTTTTGATGATGGACAATATGCTCAAACATGCACAAGTGATAGTCATGAAAACATCCACAAACTCTCCCACCAAAGTCTGTCCTAAGCCAAATATGCAAAATCAGTGCAACCAACATTCCTATCCTGGTGCCACTGATTCCAAACCCTAGACAGACTCAGCCAAACCCTAACACTTCGGTGCAGCATGCACTGCACTCGGTGCCACCGAGTTGGGTTCCCAAGATTCTGTTACGCAAGTTCACATTTTCGGTCCGATCGAAAATGGTGAATCGGCGTCACCGAGATTGGAAAATTTGACCATTGGTCACCTTGTTGGTGCAACCGAGAATTGTATATCGGTCCCTCCAAGATTCAAAAGTTGCCACTTTTGGTCACTTCAGTACCATCGAGATTTACACATCGGTGTCACCGAGTCTGACTTATTGTGTGTAACGGTTGGATTTTTGGGGATGCCTATATATACCCCTTCACCACCACCCACTCGAAAGAAAAGCACTCAAAACTATTCCATACCTATCCTACTCAGTTTTGTGAGAGAGAACCATCTACCGTTGTGTTGAGGTCAAGATCTTCCACTCCAACCATATGGATCTTGATTTCTAGCCTCCCCAAGTTGCTTTCCACAAATCCCATCTCTTCTACCTAGAAAAATATGTGAGAGAGTGATTGTGTGTTGAGGAGTCTATCATCTTGAAGCACAAGAGCAAGGAGTTCATCATCATTACCAAGCCTATTACGTTTGGGAGGGTGGTGCCTCCTAGATTGGTTAGGTGTCGCTTGGGAGCCTCCTACTTCGTTTTGTGGAGTGAACCAAGAAGTTTGTAAGGGCAAGGAGATCGCCTACTTAGTGAAGATCTACCCATAGTGTGGCTAGTCCTTCGTGGACAGAAGCCGCATGGAATAGTCAGAGTTGCTTCTTCGTGGAACCCTCCATGGGTACAGCCCTCCGTGGACTCTCGCGACTGTTACCCTCCATGGGTTGAAGACTCCATGAATGTGGACTTACGATAGCGCCACCTATCAGAACCATGGGAAAAATCATCGTGTCATCACTTGTGTTTGCCTTCCTAACCCTCTCTTTACTTACATGTGCAATGTCTTTATTTTCTGCTGCTACAGTCTTAGACATGCATGTATTGGGTGTTACTTGATATGCTATGAATGCTAGAACTTGCCAAGAATTAAAATTGGAATAAAGGCAAAACTTTTATTTGGTCAAGTACTCTAAGCACCCCTCTCTAGACCTACTTTCGATCCTACAAGGTGGACATGCATAACTAGATTTCGACGGACGACGAACTCCTAGACAAGTAACCATCCGGAGCAAATGCTCGCTCCTCTCAGGCATCCCATGAGCTATGTGTTTGTGAGAAAACATGGGGAAATATGTTGTTGTCCTAATAGATGACATACTTATTTAACCAATGAGATAAAGGAACACCTTAGTCCTGTTTGGACGAGCCCCAAGAACACCAATTATCATGCCTCTCAAGTATAAGGTCTCACCTTGAAAGAGGTAGACTACTTGAAGAACCCTCCCTTCAGCAAAAGACATTCTTTCCCAAGAAATATGAAGGACCACTACGGCCGGGAAGCCACGACAACGAACAAGAAGAACCAAAGGAAGTCAACCACCAGTCCACAAATGGCTCCATCAGCTAGACTATATCAAGAGGCATCGACGCTCAAGTGCAATAAGAATTTGGACATCAAGAGGATTAGAGAGCCCCTTATTTTAACTCATCACCTATTAGTACCTTTGTAGGAAGGAACCGAGAGGTTGGTATCACCCCTCACTCCACCACTTTGACGGTGTACAATGAGCATGATGTCCCTACTCTCTTTAGATCTATGGAATGGAGTGGACGACTAACATGACTTCGTTACCAGCCCCTTCTGATCCAATCTAGGGAGTAAGCCCTGACTAGATCATGGTAAGCCACCCGTTAATGGTAGTTCACTCCACTTACCAAGGCTCATACCTTAGGAATTAGGTGGCTGTTCTATACTCTGGATAATCAGCTTATTTAGAACCCCTCAGAAACCCTCCCAGATGGTAGAAGCCGTTTTGACACCAAGTCTCTATGCTTAGTCTTAGGGACAAGACTCGGCCCAAACTTTTACCATGATGGCTACGGAGAGACTAGTAGACCAGACACTCGAAGACCCGCCAGACACTCGAAGACGAAGGCAAACGACCGATGATGACTGAAGAACGTACCGGCACAATTCAGTCAAGCAGAAGACCTTGACGAGAAGCCTACATGACAATATTCGAAATCCTTATTGTGGAAGACCACGAGCACTGGAAGATCAACTGCTCCAACAAAGTCGACGATTCCCCGTCACCGGGAAATTACGCCTAGACCTTGACCCTTATCATCTAAGCACGAGACATCTGGATGTCAGTAACCACCATGAGAAGCCCTAGGGCCAGCACGCAGACACACTACCTTGCCACATATTCTGACCTTAGAGTACACACGCTAGACAGACCCTTACAGAACCCCGATCATCAGACCCTTGACCTTTAGTCAAGTTTGACATATTGCAAGAACGATGTTCCCCCACAAAAGAAGCCAAACAAAGCACTCGAAGTTGTATCTTCGAGCACTTCAAGAATAGTGGAGCGACCACACAAAAATGCGGCAACACGGGAACATGAAGACTACATCAGATCCAAATTTTAGTATCTTTTCAATACCTAGCCTAGGAATCTCAGGGATGAGATTCTTGTAAGGGGGTAGGTCTTTCACACCCTGTGTTTTGCCTCATGAATAAGTTAACATGACTCAAAAATTAGGGCCAATTAAAACTTTTTGAGTGCATTTGAATGCTTGACTTGTGTGTTATTTGCTTGCTTCTCTGTTGCTTGATGGTGCTCTATAATTCATAAAATATCCTCCTGCCCTAAAGAATTCTTTTACTTGATCCCAACTCTTGTCCAATGATCATGCCTTGTGTATAGGACTTAAACTAGTTTTACAAAATATTATTTTGGCCAAAAAGCATTTATTCAAATTAAGTTTTCAAAAACCCCTGATTTGAGATTTGAACTACAAGTCCTCAAATTGGGTGGATGTTTTGCCACAAAGACTTTATTTGGAACCTACTATATTTAAGACTTCCCAAAAACCACCAAATATTATTTTGAAAGATTATTTTAATATTTCATTTAAAGGCTTTTTATTAAGGCCAAAAATTGTCTTTTATAGGGGAAAATTATTTTTATGCTTTCAAAATATTTGAGAACAATTAGGAAAACTCAGTGGACATATATTGTCCATATATAAAAGTTTAAACACATGGTCATGTTCAAAATATTGGAGAAAACCCTTCCGAACCATTTCTGTCTATTTCAAGCATTTGAAATATTTCTATAGGAAATATTCTCAAATAAATCCAACAAAATTCTAGCATGTCTCATATGACATATGTGATCATCTTGCGAAGTTTCATCTCAGTCCCAATTGTTTTGGTTCACAAAAATATTCCAAAACCATTCCTGTCCAGATCCAAATTTGAACGACTCTACATTACCAAATCACTCCTATTGTGCTCAAACTTTGTGGACATGCTCTAATCCTCGAATAATGCATCCAAACCAAGTGGTGCATCACGGAGAATAGATTCACTACTCTAAATCCCCACAAACCCATTTCTGTTGATTTCAAGAATTGGGAATGTTTGCATTGCCAAGTTCCCCCATTGGGCCCCATACTTTTTGTGAATTACATTATCCTTAAATTAGGCCACCACATCAAGTGGTGCATCAAGAAAATGGATTTTGTTAACTAGATCTAAGAAAATCCAATTCTGCCCATTTCTAGGGTTCACCAAGTTTGCATTGTAAACTTTCCTCAAATGGGCTCAAATCTTTTGACCGATCTCAGTTTTACCTCCCATTTAATCCTAGTAAATATCATGGGAAGTAAACACAATTTGCTTGCCCAAACATCCATCAAACACCTTCTTCTAAATTACCAAACTTGTTGTTTGGGCCCCTTCCACTAGTCTCCTTGATCTCAAACTTTTCCAACAGTCTCTAGGATGCCCCCTCTACCCCCAGTAAGAATCTCAAGCTTCAGTTCAATGGTTAAGTGGGGTAAAACTCCATTTTCCCTCCTGGACAGAAGGAATCTTCCTCTCTCTCCACCTCCCTCTCATCCTAGTCAGCTGTTAGGGCATCCAATGCCAGATTCCTCTTCTCTATACCCCCATGTACCCCTAGACACTAGTAGTACTGCTCAAGACACAGTTGGCATGTTGTGGCATGCCAAATGGGCACTCCAGAGCAGGCTACAGTGGGAACCTACACTCTAGCTGCCACCCAATGGATGTTCTCGATAGCCTCGGGCCTCCCAGCGTGTCCCCCGTGTCCCCCTCGACATTCACAACAAGGCACCATGTTGCGCACCTCCTCCTCCTCCCTTCTGTCGCCCCCCTCGCATGCGCGGTGGCCGCCCGAGCCGGCCAGTGGGCGACTTCGCATGCGTGAGCCCCTGGCGCTCGCCCCACTCTCTCTCTCCCCTGCGTCATGGACAAGTCCCACGAACACCGTAGATAGCCCCCTTGCCCTCCTCTTTCCCCTGCAAAGCTTGCCGCGGGCTGCCCATTGGTCCGGTCCATGGTGCATCTCGGACCGGATACTTAAGGCCTCCCGAGCTCTCCTCTCGAATCCCTTGGGCCCACCTCCATCGTTTGCACCTCCCAGACCAACTCCTTCGCTCCCCCGTGCCCTCTTCCTCCTCCCACTGCCAACATAGCTGCCTCGGCCACACTCGAATCCGAGCTCCCCTAAGCTTCCCCACTCTTTGGAACATCTACGGAGTACCCCTACATCTCAAGGGTCCTCCCCTGCTCTCCCTTCCCTCCTCCAGGTGACCAGAGCACTGCTCCTCCCGTCGCCCGTCGCTGATCTCCGCCACCACTGAAGCCCCGCTCGCCCTAGCGCTCCCTAACGGAAATGGGGCCACCAGGTCGACGCGCGGTGCTTCTCCGAACGCTCCGGTGGCCGAGTCATCGTCGGAGGTGGCCTGTGCCGACGGAGCAACGCCGGCGAGGGCTCAGCCCGCCTCCCCTATTTTCTCCTCTACCTGGCAGGAGGAGAGGGAAGAACCCGATAGGTGGAGCCCGCATGTAAGTGGCTACGGCCTCGGGCCCCCGCGTTAAGTGGATGTGCCTCTCCCCGGATTGCGCTTCCCAGTAAGGGAAGCGGTTTCGAAACATTACCTCTTCGACGTGCCTCCTGCGCGTGCGTGGCTGAGCCACTGGGCCGGCGAAGTGGCTATTCAACACCCAGTGTGCTGTTTTGTCCTCTTTGGCAAAGAATTCTTTCCTTTTTTTCTATAGGAACAAAAAAAATCCTGGCATATTCATTTGACCTGCAAATTTGGTGATTCAAGTTTCTGCAGATTCCTAAAATCATGTCATATCAAAATATGTGCATTGCACATTTTTAGAGCATACTTTTCTGTGTAGTTCCAACTCAACTTCAAATTTGAACTATGAAGGTCCCCTATTACAAAATCCCTAGGGGATTCAAATCAACTCCAAATGGAGTGATTCCAATTCCTAGGTACTCTAAATAGCATACCCTATTTTCCTGGCCGTTGTCAATATTCTTTCAATGCATTGATTCTGCTAGGTCAAATAAGTAGCATAATTTTCGTAGGAAATTCCTACCAACTCCAAATCTAGTGAAACCACTTCCTAAAATCTTCTAAAATCATTCCCTAATTGTTGGATCCATCCAATCATTTTGAGAAAAATATTTCATGTCGACATCTTATAGGATCATCATTTCCTTCATCTCTACCATTCGAGACTCCCCCTTGACCCACATCCAATAAAACCTCCTTGGTTATTTTTCTCATGACCAGAGGTGTCAAAGAAAAAAATAAAACTCCTATTTATATAGCACTTTTATTTTTCTGCTTCTGGTGTTTCTTATTATGCTTGTTTCCGACGATAGTTGACGAAGTACAAGGAATGCTTGGAGTGGACGAGCAGCATGTGAACACCTCGATGTCGGTGCACTAGAGTTTTTGGGCCATCTAGTGCCCCTTTCCTCGTGCGCGGGCAGTGGTAAACGCCCCGGCGGCAGAACCTAGCGAAGACTTACAGAGCACCAGCATAGAAGACTCAAGACTACCGGCAAGACCTTGTCAGGAGGGCCGTAGAGCCTCTAGGCCCCCGTCAAGGCAAGGTACCTACAAGGTGAGGCCCCGGCAAGGACGACCAGCACACAGGACAGGTGTCTATCCACGTGGATGCATGTCGCGACATCGACATTGGAGGGAGGTATGTGGCTCCGATGGGACGGCCCCCATCCCGTCCCACTGACGGACTGAGGCCCCTGATGGTGCATTTAATGCTCTTGTCCTACTCCGTCAGGGTTAGGTATGATAGCACTGTAGCAGCACTATGCACCCCATGTGCACACTGTACGCCACTTTTGGGATACCCTTAAGTACAAAAGGAGGCCCAGGGCATTACAGACAAGGACATTTGGACTCTTTGGCTTTTGGGATTTTAGATAGTTAGGTAGTTAGTCAATTGGGAGCCCGATAGTTAGAGAAGGAGAACCCACGTAGCAGCCGTTCATGGCGCTCATGTAGCTCGAACCCTAGAACAGGATCAATACAACCTAGCAAGAGTAAGGTTTTACCCATCCGTACGGCCCGAACCTGGGTCAAAACACCCCATGCACAACTCACCCGACCAGCTCTTTGTGCCCGGCTGCCCCTCGCCAAACTGAAAGGGGCCCCCGCGGTCCCATAGGTGTTCATTCCCACAACATCTTTGGCATGCCAGGTAGGGGTGTGTAAGAGGTTCTACGAACCCGTTCTGGTGATCTGCGCCCCAGCTTCATCGTCGCCATGGCCCCCAGGAAGAAGGGCCTGACTGCAGTTGGTCCATCTGCATCCGCCATTCCTATATCTGCCTAGACAGGAGACGGGGTGGACGCGAGTAGAGGAGGAGGTGGAGGTTCGGAACTTTCGTGACATTCTGGTGACCCAGGCTAACCAAGAGGCGACGCTCGCCGTGGAGACGCCCATGGTGATGGTGGGAACCCCCACGTACCTGGGTCTCAAGATAGAGCGGTACTGCCTGTGGGTGGTCCGGCGAATTCTGGGGGTGGAAGAGTATCTCCCAGGGCGCCCACACCGGCGCCTACGCCACGACCTTTTCAGGATGCACGCAGAGAGCCGCGCCACTACACCCGCAGTTCTTAGCGTCTCCATGGAAAGGCTCCTACGCATCATTCCCAAGATGCGTGGGATCATCTTGTGAGCGGAAGTGCCATGTCGACAAGGGACCGTGGAGGTGCTCCTTCTAACACGATTAGGAGTCACAGCACCTCGCGTTCCTCGCACCGCTCGATGCCGACCACAGCGGAAGAATTGATGGCACGGGTGCAGCTACTCCTGAACTTCCCTCCTACTGAGGAGAATCTCGACGAATGGAGAGCCACCATTCAAAGCCTCCTTAGCCTCGTAGATAAGCTTCGGCCCACAGGTCTGCCTCAGGCCAGCGGTGAGGTGCCCGGGGTTGGCATGACCTCGGCGGACTCTCCTCCGCAACAACATCGTTGGTCACCGACCCGACGGACCGACGCCCACGACGGTTACTCGACCGTGTCATCTGACCCGCGGGCGTGCTATGATCAGTGTCATGTTCTTCAGGAACATGGTGAGGACGACGCTCGAACCGCTTTCGAGCGGCAAAGGGAAGCACGCCTCCAATCAAACAGGCACGCGGGACCCACTGTAGACAAGTTCATGCCGGGGTACCCTGTCAGCCTACCTTACGAGGTGGGCTGTCCAGCGTTTACACCGGAGCTTGTGGCAAGTCCAGTGGCCCAACACCCGCACGTTCAAAATTGAAGTCCCGGAGAAGTACGATGGCAAGACTCATCTGTCAGAGTTCCCAAGCGTCTACACAATCGCGGTGCTGGCTGTCGGGGGCCGTGACGACAAGATATTGGCTAACTACTTCCCGTTGGTGCTTAAGCCTAACGTCAGGTCATGGCTGAAGCACTTGCCAGAGAGATCCATCACCTCCTGGGCGGACCAGTCTCACGAATTCGTGGACGCCTTTACTGGAGGTCATCAAGCTCCTGTCCAGGAGAGCGACCTGCACATCCTCCCCCAAAAGGAAGGCAAAACTCAGCGCAGGTACATGAAGAGGTTTAGCCACGTGCACCACAACATCCCAAACATTCATCCAGCCACCGTTATCAGCACGTTCCATAAGAACGTGCGCAACAGTAGGATGCGGGAAGAGATGGCGATGAACAGAGTTAGGGACGTCACCGAGCTTTATGCATTGGCAGACAAATGCGCTCGTGCTGAAGAAGGGAGAAGACTCCTCGGTGAGAATGCTGGTGCCGAGGTCAACTCTGACGATGAAGACACAACTTCCCTGGCAAACAAGGGTCGGCGGTAGAACAAGAAGCGCAAGGGCAAGACGGTGCTGGCGGTAGAATCCTCGGGCAACCCCGACATCGCCAAGAAAGGCAAGGTCGATGACCCCGACAAGGATGTTGCCGGGTGTGCCTCCTGCCATGCTCTGGCGGCTGCCGGCAAGCCAGGAGACTCCCGCAAGTAGTATTGCAATATCCATCACACCAAAGGCCACGACCTCTAAGACTATCGGCAAGTTGAGCAACTTGCTGAGAAGTAGAGGGCCGAATATGAAAGGCGCGACAAGGAGAAGGGTGAGGATGGTGCTGAAGGGTCTGACAAGAAGCGTGTTGGCCAAGGAGGTCACGGTGGCAAGCCCAATCAACAGAAGGATCAGCCTGCCCGCGGCTGCGACAAGCAAGAGGGAGATGATGATGACGTCGAAGAGGACGACGAGTCTAGTGAGCATGAGTTTCAGAAAGCTATGAAGGCAATCTACATAGAAGGAGGAGCCTCGTCGCATTAATCACACCGCCAACTTAAACAATGGGCGCGCGAGGTTAATGCGGCAGAGCCCTCAATCGCCACACTGAAACCTCTGAAATGGTACAACACCCCTATCATCTTTGACGCCGAGGATCACCCTGATCATGTAACTGCGGTCGGGTGCCTGCCGTTGTTGGTCTCGCCAACAATCCAAAACCTCAAGGTGACGAAGATGTTAGTCGACAGCGGAGGCAGCCTGAACCTGATCTCGCACTATGTCATTCGATGGCTGCAGATTCTTGATGAAGATCTCGAGCCGAGAGGTGCATTCCAAGGGGTCATTTCGAGACGGACTCAGCCAAAAGGCAAGGTAATGCTACCGGTGATGTTTGGTAGTGATATCAATTTCAGAATGAAGAGCATCATCTTTGACGTTGCCGAGATCTCATTGCCGTACAATGGCATTCACGAGCGTCCGGCACTAGCCAAGTTCATGGCGGCCACTCACTTCGCTTATAATGTGCTCAAGATGCCTAGACCGATGAGCGTCATTACCATCAACTCTGACAAGAAGTGCACGCTTATCTACGCTGACCAACTTTACAGGGGCGCAGCTGCAGCACCTACCGCCAAGGCTCTTGCTCCTGCCACTAAAGCCCCCGGAGGTGGAGACCGACAAGGCCTCTCGTGCACATTCCGGCAAGCGCACCTCTACAGAGTGTCGCGCTACTGTTGACGATGTGCCAGAGAGCTCCACCAGAAACCAAGAAGGTGTCTGCCAATGAAGATGGCACGGGGGGAACTTTCACCATAAGTTCCACCCTTGACGACAAATAGGAAAGTGCGCTCTTCGCCTTCCTGCGGGCGAATATCGATGTGTTTGCATGGCAAGCATCTAATATCCCCGGTGTTCCCAGTAAGGTGATTGAGCACCACCTTGCCGTCTGTCCGCACGTGTGGCCCATCAAGCAGAAGGTTCGGAAGCAAGAATTGAAGAGGCAACAGTTTATTGCCAAAGAGATCAGAAGTTAGAGGCTGCTGGTCTCATCAGAGGAGTACTCCACCCTACATGGTTGGCCAATCCAGTCATAGTGCGCAAGGCGAATGGGAAGTGGAGGCTATGCATCGATTTCATGGACATCAACAAGGCCTTCCCCAAAGATCCTTTTCCCTTGCCGCGCATCGACAAGATTGTGGACTCCACCACCGGCTGCAACTTGTTGTCTTTCCTTGATGCTTATTCTGGTTATCAACAGATCTTTATGGCCAAGGAAGACGAAGGAAGACCACATTTATCACCCCATGTGGTAGGTACTGCTTTTTGCATATGCCTTTCGGGTTGAAAAGCGCTAGTTCTACCTTTGCGAGAGCAGCCATATAGGTTTTGAGCCCCAGTTGCATAGGAACATGGAGGCTTATATGGATGACATAGTGGTCAGAACCAAGGACAAGGCCACGCTCATCGTGGACCTAGAAGAGATGTTCGCAAATCTACGCAAGATTAACATGAAGCTCAATCCCGAGAAATGTGTGTTCGGCATCCCATCCGGCAAGCTTCTTGGGTTCTTTGGGTCTCAATGTGGAATCGAAGCAAATCCCGACAAGATCAAAGCAATTGAGCAGATTGAGCCACCAAAACGAGTCAAGGACATGCGATGCCCTACCAGCTGTGTTGCTGAGTAGGTTCATCTCAAAGTCTGATGAGCGTGCCCTATCCTTTTTCAAAATCATGAAGAAGGCAGGTCCAATGAAATGGACTCCGGAAGCGGAGGCAGCGCTATAGGATTTGAAGAATTACCTTTCCTCTCTGCCAATCCTATTCGTGCCAAAACCACAAGAGTCATTGCTGTTGTACTTGGCGGCAACGAATCAAGTGGTGAGTGTTGTATTAGTGGCTGAAAGAGAGGTTGACGAAGAAGCAGCGGTAGCGGCAAAGGCGCCAAACAATGAGTCGGGACAACCTTTGGTAGGGTCTGGTGCTGAGAAGGAAGGATCTGCGTGGTTGAAAGAGATAGTTCAGAAGAAGGAAGTGGTGCATCAACCAGTCTATTTTGTGAGTTCCTTGTTGCAGGGGCCTAGATCAAGGTATTCTGGCATGCAAAAGTTTCTCTTCGGCCTGCTTATGGCCTCGAGGAAGTTGTGCCATTTCTTCCAAGCACATGAGATCACCTTTGTTACCCGCTTCCTGCTGTAGCAGATATTGGGGAACCCAAAAGCTAGCGGCAGGATAGTGGAGTTGGCTCTGGAACCATCAAGCTTTGGTCTTCAGTTTAAAAGCACTTCAACTATTCAGAGTAGGGCCTTGGCGAAGTTTATTGCAGAATGGACCCCGACGCCCGACGAAGAGATTCCAGAGTCAACTCTCCCCGGCAAGGAGACGGATCGAGAGTGGATCATGTATTTTCATGGAGCATTCTTGCTGCAAGGCACTGGTGCTGAAGTGCTGCTTGTTGCACCCACTGGAGAGCAACTCAGATAGGTGATCCAGATGCACTTTCCCCGGGAGAGATCAATGAACAACACTGCTGAGTACGAAGGGCTGCTCGCCGATCTTAGGGTCGTGGCGGACCTTGGGATCAAGAAACTTATTGTCAGGGGTGATTCTCAACTTGTCGTCAGGCAAGTAAACAAAGACTCCCAGAGTCTGTTGATGGAAGCTTATGTAGATTAAGTAAGGAAGTTGGAAGAACGTTTTGACAGACTGCAAATGGAGCAAGTTCCGCGTGCGGAGAACAACGTTGACGATGGCGTTTCAAAATGTGCTGCCCTTAAGTTACCTATGGAACTAGGAACTTTCACGCTCCAACTAACTCAACCCTCTATGACACCATCAACTGGGCAAGAGAAGAGAAGTGTAACACCCCAAAAATTTGACCATGTTTTAGTAATTAAAATTTTGCCAGGAAATTATTTTTTTATTTTCTGGATCATCTGGTGATTTGAGGATAACTTCTTTCTTATGAGTTGTGGAGTTTTCCCTCTTAGTAGAAACTTTTCTAAAATGTTTTTGGACTTGACTTCCTACTGAGGAGCATTTCATTTTCATTATATATGATCAGTGGAAATATTTCTACAATTATTTTCCTAAGCTCTATTATTTTATTTAATTGTTCCCATAAGTTTTAGAGCATCATTTGCACTACAACCCTTTGATAACTTCACTTATAAATTCTACAAAAACAATTAGGAGACGTGTAATGTTCCTACATCACTTTTATGCAAAAACCACTCTTAGTCATTTGGAGATTTTGAGCTTTATCTCAAGTTTTCAAATCTGGTCCAATTTGTAGTTTGCACTATAACCTATTTAAATATTACTTTAAAAATTCCATAAAAATTTGGAGATGTTGGTAGAAGTATATAATTCAATTTTATGCAGAGAAACAGCCTTGTGTTTTGGAAAATTTGAGCAAACCATCCTCATATTCATTCTGGCCCAGTTTGGTACTTTCTACTACAACCCTATTTTGCTTTGCTCTAATGATGATGAGAATTTTCCTACTTGAAGTTTACCCTACCAAACTCTTAAGTCCAGGAGTTCAGAGCCATTGGAGGATTTTATACGCATGCAATAATAGCCTTTATTTTCTATCTAGATTTGGTTTTCTCAGAAACTTGCACTAGGAAGTTTCTTCTTTGGCCAAACTAACCTTACCATCCCCTCTAGCATCTAGAGAGACTCTGATCTGGAAAGTTTGGTCTCTAGAGAACCCCATTTGATGCCCATGGTATTCTGTCGAGCACATTTTGTTCATGAACAGAATTGGCATGGAAATAAATTAAGATTGTGAACCTGTCCCTATGACTAGACAAGCTTGTCTAATAGATCTATAGCAACCAACTTAGCTTCCTGTTAAGTTTTATCTAAACCCAAGCTTTCTAGCACGTAATGGCATTTTGTCGAAGGGATGGTGGGCATTCTCTGGGCAAGGACAGAGTGCGCATATGGCTGCCTACGCGACCGAACCGCCGCGTCCACCTACCTCATGCCCTTGGCCTTTTCTTGCCCAAGGGACCACGCCCCGGTCTCATCCGCTCTCCCGTGCCACTCTGCTACCTCTAGCACCCCGCAGCATCGCCGAAGCGAGCCCCGTTGGTGGCTAGCCATCGTCTATAGCCCGGCCTTCCCATGGCAGCACCGCCCCAGCCACACGTGCGCACTAGCTGCCCCCTTGCACAGCACGATCTCATCCGCAAGGTCACTCCAGCCTCGCCAAGCCACCCCTCGCCATCGCCATGTCGCCCTGCCGTAACAGAGCAGTTGGCCGTCGATCTTATCCCCGGCCGCCATGAGACCAACCTAGTTGCACTATAAAAGGAGACCCCCGAGCTCAACTAGATCCTCACGCGACCTCTTACCATCTCTCTAGAGCCCCCGTAGCCAGCAATCGATGGAGGGAGGCCGTTTTCCCCGCCTCCGGTTAGGATTCCGCCGCCACCGTCGTGGTCAAATCCGGAGTCCCTACTACTCTTGCCCTTGCCTAGTGCTTTCCAAACAAGTATCTGAGATGAAGAGGACTATTCCCATTCCCTCTTTCCACCTAAAACCACCATAGGAGGAAATTCCCCAAGGCCCGAAGCTCCCCCTCTGCCATGAAGGAAGGCGCTCTCTCCCTCGAGCTCCCCTGCGCTCCTAACCATCGCAAATGGATGCGGTGCCTTCTCCCGATCATCCCCATATGAAGAGCGCGATGAATGTTGGCTTGTGTCGCCAGGGATCGCCGTTGGAAAAGGCCCTTGTCACTGTCAAGGCGGGCGTAGAGGGAAGAAGACGAACCTGATAGGTGGGGACCACCTGTCGGTGAGCCGGCCCAAGCCACCAGTGGCGCAACCCGGCTGATGTGTCTTCCCCCTGGAGAAGCATATTCCCATGAGTTCGGTTTTAGTTTCAGTAAATGTATTTTTCCCCGATGCATTTTCCTTTAAGTGTTTTATTTAAAATAGAAGTTTGACCCAGACTTTGACTGGTCATATCTTTTGATATACAGCTCCAATGGACCTGATTCCTTTTCTGTTGTTTTCCAAATTCCATCTAGTTTATTGTCATATTTATTTGAAAAAAATATCCAAAAACTATTTAGTACATTTTTGGACTCTGTGTTAATTTGAATATTTTCAAAACTAGGATTTGGAGGGAGGATTATAAACTTTCAAACAGTTTTGGAGTACACCTCATCTCCCTATACCTTGAAGGCAAGCATTCTAAACCCTGGTATAATATTTTTTGTGTGTTGTTTTGAAGTGGATACAACACCAAGTTCACTTGAAGTATGTGTTATTTCATGTGATAATGCTGGCATGTTAATTTACAAGTGCATGATGAGAATTCCTTGTTATTGGAATTGATATGCTTCAGACAATATTCACCCTCGTATACCTTTCATGCCTACCGGAAGGAATCAGGACAAGTCTCTATCTCGGGTAGACACAAGCTTGGTGCTGACATCTCGTTGGAGCGAGAATGGTCAGTCAGGCATTAAGGGGTGTGATGAGTGGTGATTCTGTCTAATGTCGTGAAATTTGTTTGTTGTACTAATCATACAGAGAATACATAACCTTCTGAGTCAACCATAGATCGAATCTTGTGCTAGTAACCCCCATACTTGTTTCGTACTACCACTTGTCCCTACAGCAGGTAGGGTATGATTCAGTAAGTTTTCAACCCCTTTCTTTGAACACACCATACAGAGAGGCCATTGTGAAAGATACCCGTGGCCCCTAGTGGAAATGTCACTTGGTCCGGGGGCATGGGTGTTTTCGGTTGGAGCCGAGGGGGTAGCTCCCCTTGTTTGCATACGTTATAAATTTTGTGATCCCATGCTAATCGTGGTCGAGATAGCCTCCCCACTCAGAGTTTTTCTTCACGAGTGTCGTGGGTGATTCCACGCACCGGTAAGTTAAGCTAGTGTGTGCAGGTCAGGTTTGTTTACAATTCAAAGACCGTAAGCGGAATTAGTCCCGGTGGGCTAAAGGAATCCGTTACTCGTGGGTAAAGAGTAAACCCTCTACAGAGTTTATATCTATTCAAATAGTCGTTTCCATGGTTTAGGACTATAGTCTGGGATGGGTCAAGTGTCGGTCTTAGTGTCGATCTTTGGAGGAAAACTTCTAAACCGGAACGTTGATCATAACGTGTGACAAATGATGATCTTGATTGTTATTATTGTGGACTAACCATTTATATGATTTGAATTAGTGAGTATTCCTAGGATGGTTCTACCTCCTAGATATTCATTGTGATTATTCTTATATAAGCCCTTTATGAGGTGTCCTTCAGACGCCCGACTATGGCATGCTTGACATTTACTTTCCTTTATAAGCCCTTTATGAGGTGTCCCTCAGACACCCGACTATGGTATGCTTGTCATTTAGTTTCCTTTATAAGCCCTTTATGTGGTGTCGCTCAGACGCCCGACTGTGCATGCTTGTCATTTACTTTCCTTATAAGCCCTTTATGTGATGTCGCTCAAACGCCCGATTGTGGCATGCTCGATATTTACTTTCCTTTACAAGCCCTTTATGTCGTGTCCCTCAGACGCCTGACTGTGGCATGCTTGTTATTTATTTTTCCTTATAAGCCCTGTGTCATGGACTATTATTTTATGACTAACTAAGTAATCATGGATTACTTCATTGCATGAGTATCACCTGTTATATTATACCTGTCTTCGTAATGTTTGCGAATACATTCAAAGTACTCACTGGCTTGTCCCTGGCTATTGTCTTGGCCAGATTTCTTGCTTGGAGAGGAGCATGGCGACACCAGCCCAGAACCTAGGCATCGAAGATACCAGATTCGTGAAGATAGGAATTATCCAGGTCAGCTGTTCTTGTGGGAAATGGAGTCCCATAGACGCTGATGATCCGCAAGCCTCTTCCACCATTGACCACTAGAAACCTTTTATTGTACTCATAGACCAGAATGGTCTTGTACTACATATTTTATATTTTGCTTGGAATTTCGGTATCAAGATTGTGTCTCATCAGCTAACAGTAATCCTGGGGCTGGTGAGCACAAGGGCTATTTACTGGGAAATTAATATCCTGGAAAACCGGTCCTTACAACCTTGGTATCAAAGACAGGTTGACCATTGGCTAAATCCTATCTTAGCCAGGTCAATAAACCTAGGTTACCACCCACCAGACCTTAACCTAAACACAGCCAAGCTTCTCGTGTACGATAGCCACACAGTGACACCGACACCTTTTTGTCAATCGGTGGCCAACCTATCAGCCTAGCCTATCGATCACGTGCTAGTGACCGACACCTAAATTGTCTCATTCGCATGAGTGAGAAGGAAAACTCCGTTCTCTTTTTTCTATAAAAGGGAACACTAGCCCCAACACACCACAGCCAACCATCCAAAACCAAGCCAACATGCCTGGCACCATTGTTCAAAATGAGACCATAGCAACCAGCCTTGGAGGTTTTGGCAAACCTCACCCGTCGTGCCTTTGCATTAGAGGATCCCCCAGAGTATGTTGTGTACCAAGGGATCATGAGCAGTGAGAGCCGTCAATTTTGGGCCACGGTGCACGTCTATGGTAGGGGTATAGCGCTAGAGTGCCCCTACAGGTTCACCGGAAGGACAACTTCCTTTGAGCCACAAGCCATCCAGCTGGCCGCTCGAGAGGCTATAGTTCAACTCCGACACCTATCGCCAAGAGTAAACTGCCGCTCGTTCTACTACTACCCCAGCCGTGACGGGTATAGCAGGCCACCCCAGGTTGCCAACAGAGACCACGAGATGGATCCTGAATTGCTGCATCTGGTGCGCTATGTAATTGGACTAGAAGCACTATTCGATCAGGTCACTCTGGATCTGATCACAGCCCGTGGAGAGCTTGTCCGTCGAGCCCCGGCAAGACGAGAAGATGAGCCCGACACCGACAACCTAGTCATGCTTTTCGGACAACCGATTGAGTCCTTAAGGTATGCCCCTGCAGCCGACCGGAGTGCATTTGTATCCCCGGAGGAGCTCCGTCGCCTTTTGGGGACACGCTCCAACGGGATTGTGACCACCAACCCTCATGATGGTCATCATCGCTACCCTGACCCTACAGCTCCTCAACCCCATCTAGCAAACCCGGATGGTGAAGTCCATGGAGAAGCCTCGGCGTCCACAAGGCACAGCTGCTTAGATATTAACAAGGTAGACTAAGTAACTCATGTAGTACCGAGTCTTAGTATTCTATGCCATGTATCAGTGTGACCTTGTAATCGCCTTGAATGAACGCAGACTGCCTGTGTGCCTTTGTTTGTATAGTACCCACGCATAATTTTGTTGGTGTACGATTGCATTTTTAAATCCCTGGCGTAGCTACCAAAACCACCCCAGACGACGCCCACAGTAATACGTCACTTTTGTGAGATATATATATTTGTGGCTATGACCCCGATACCATAGAGCGGAACCGACGACCTAGTTTACCGCCCCCACACCGCAATCGGTAACCCAGCCCTGATGCTATATATAAGGCCACTCCATGACCTTACCAAGCATCCATCACTTTCTGCACAGCTCTTACAGCCATTTTTGCCAAGCCAAGCCCTAGTAGTCATGTGAGAACTCCAGATGCAACCCCAGGTAGTTTTGTTAAAATATTGTGGGACTTCACCTGCAATACCATGAGTTCTACCCACCCACCCCAGTACGAGCTGCTCAAGACAAGGATCACCCCATCTGCCTCAAAATATTGGGCAGTAGTGCACATCCCACCCGCAAACCCGACCAAGACCCAACGGAAGTCTCCTTCGTGGGGAAATCTATGCCGACTCCGCAAATGGTCACAGAAGCTAGTGCATACGAAGCACTTGCTCGCCTTTGATTCGTGGTACCCTATGCCAGCAAAAGGGGGTATTATTACTTCCCGATTTTGGAGAGGGACCCAGTACTGGCCAATCTTGCCCAGTACGTCATTGCTCAAGAGCGTTTGACCCAGAGAGTAATGGGTTATCTCCAGAGGCTCACTGATTTGAATCCTTAGATCACCATTGGCAGGCCACTGAGGCTAGACCAGGAGGGGCGCGTTCTTCGTCTGGTCAATCCGCTGCCTCAAGTAGAAGAGGAATGTGACCTAGCGCCAGACACTTTTTCTTTGGACCCAGCCCATATCGTGTTTACGTTGTAGACGCCTCTTTTATGTTTGTTATCTTAGCATTTATTTTTGTGTTGTAGCTTATGTGTTGTATCCTAAGTTTGTGCTATGAATAAACTGTTTGGTTTAATTTAATGTGAGTAATTTTGTACTTCTGTGATTTTTGATCAACTGTTTTCGTTCTGAGTGAATCTCGAGGTGGCATTTTCTTTGAGACATTGCAACAAAATTTCTCCAGTGGCATAGATTTAAATTCATGCAGCACTACAACCGCAGGCTCACAGCCACTCAACTACACGCACAAAAACACGTACACTTTTTTGCACCGAACAGATCACCGCACTGACACACCACAATTGCTGAAAGAGAAATTTGTGGGTTATTATTGTAGTGTAGTTTGCCTCCAGCACCCTGACAGTAGTAGTAGTTAGCACCTTACACCAACGCTTAATCCTCTTGATCACGGCCGCCGTGAAGAGGCAACACTCGAGCAGCAGCGTCACGACGATCATCGAGGATCATTGCGCACAAGAGCACGGAGAACCCCAGCACTGCCGCCAACCCTCCGCACATCAGGATCGTGTACCAATCCGGCATTGCTTCTGCCATTAGAGCCTCGTCTTGAGCTCCTTCAAACAAAAATGGAGAAGAAGGAAGGAGAAGAAGAAACGAGGTCGGGTGTGTGGAAGAAGAGAGAAGCACCGCGGTCATTTAATAGATCAAAATTGGTGTCCGGTGAACAAAGTCCACCAGTGTCGCTCATAGCTCGATCACCGGTGTTTGGAGGCGAATCTGCGAGCAATGCCGACAGCACACCAGGCTGCAAGGTGAGTGCACGTTGCGCCGACACCTAGCATGCCGTGCACTACCACAGTATAACCCTAGGTGCCCTACTCGCTAGGTGTCGCAGATGGAGAAAGCACGGACACGCGCGAGAGAGAGAAGGAAGAAGAGAGATGGAGGTAGAAGAAGAGACTGACAGTGGGCCCGGGGTCCACCTGTCAGCCAAAGAGAGCACTGTGCACTCGGGTACGACCAGCGTAATATGGTAATTTGGAAATTTATTCTCAATTTACCATAGCCAAAAGTACAAACCTCTTGGTTTCCCCAGCCGTAGATTTCTTCACATAGTGCCAGTACCCCACTGTAGTTCACCAATTATCCATCCACTCACTATAACCGCATCATATCGCGTGAGCAAGATATTATTTTTTTGAATTGTTAATGCATGATAGTAGGAGTGACATTTTTGAAACCGTCCTTAGCAAATCTCGAGGACAATATTTTTCTTAAGGGGGTAGTGTTGTAACACCCCAAAGTTTTTACCAAGTTTAAGTAATTAAAATCTTCCCAGGAAATTAAATTTTTTATTTTCTGGACCATCTGTTGATTTGAGGATCACTTCTTTCTTCTGAGTTGTGGAGTGTTCCCTCTTAGTAGAAACTTTTCTAAAATGTTTTTGGACATGAGTGCCTACTCAGGAGCATTTCATTTTCATTATATATGATCAGTGGAAATATTTCTATAATTATTCTCCTAAGCTCTATTCTTTTATTTAATGGTTCCTCATAAGTTTTAGAGCCTCATTTGCACTACAACCCTTTGATAACTTCACTTAAAAATTCTACAAAAAAATTTAGGAGACATGTGATGTTCCTACATCACTTTTATGCAAAAACCTCTCTTAGTCATTTCGAGATTTTGAGCTATATCTCAAGTTTTTCAAATCTGGTCCAGTTTGTAGTATGCACTACAACCTATTTAAATATTAATTTAAAAATTCCATAGAAAATGGAGATGTTAGTAGAAGTATATAATTCAATTTTATGTAGAGAAACAGCCTTGTGTTTTGGAAAATTTGAGAAAACCATCCTCATATTAATTCTGGCCTAGTTTGGTACTCTCTACTGCAACCCTATTTTGCTTTGCTCTAATGCCCATGAGATTTTTCCTACTTGAAGTTTACCCTGCCAAACTCTTAAGTCCAGGAGTTCAGAGCTATTGGAGGATTTTATACACATGCAATAATAGCCTTTCTTTTCTGTCCAGATTTGGTTTTCTCAAAAACTTGCACTAGGAAGTTTCTTCTTTGGCCAAACTAACCTTACCATCCCCTTTAGCATCTAGAGAGACTCTGATCTGGAAAGTTTGGTCTCTAGAGAACCCCATTAGATGCCCATGGCATTATGTCGAGCACTTTTTGTTCATGAACAAAATTGGCATGGAAATAGTTTTAGATTGTGAACCTGTCCCTATGACTCAACAAGCTTGTCTAATATTTCTATAGCAACCAACTTAGCTGTCCTGTTAAGTTATATCTAAACCCAAGCTTTCTAGAACGTAATGGCATTTCATCGAATGGATGGTGGGCCTGCTTTGGGCATGGACAGAGCGCGCATATGGCTGCCTGCGTGACCAAACCGCCGTGTCGCACCTACCCCGTGCCCCTGGCATTTTCTTGCCCAAGGGACCATGCCCCAATCTCATCCGCTCACTTGTGCCACTCTGCTACCTCCGGCCCCCCGCAGTGCCGCCGCAGCGAGCCCCCTTGGCGGCTAGCCATCGGCTACAGCTCGGCCCTGCCATGGCAGCACGTCCCAGCCACGCGCACGCGCCAGTTGCCCCCTTGCACAGCGCAATCTCATCTGCAAGGTCACTACAGCCTCGCCAAGCCACCGCTAGCCATCGCCATGTCGCCCTGCTGCAGCAGAGCAGTCGGCCGTCGATCTTATCCCCGGCCACCACTAAACCGACCGAGTAGCACTATAAAAGGAGACCCCCAAGCTCAAGCTGATCCTCAGGCGACCTCATGCCATCTCTCTAGAGCCCCCGTAGCGAGCAATCGAAGGAGGGAGGCCGTGTTCCCCGCCTCCGGTCAGGATTCTGCCGCCACCGTCGTGCTCAAATCCGGTGTCCCTACTGCTCTTCCGCTCGCCTAGTTCTTTCCAAACGAGTATTTGAGATGGAGAGGACCGTTCCTATTCCCTCTTTCCACCTAGAACCACCGTAGGAGGAAATTCCTCGAGGCCCGAAGCTCTCCCTCCGCCATGAAGGGAGGCGCTCTGTCCCTTAAGCTCCCCCCGCGCTCCTAACCACCACAAATGGATGCGATGCCTCCTCACGATCATCCCCATATGAAGAGCGTGATGAATGGTGGCTTGTGTCACCACGGATCGCCATTGGAAACGGCCCTGTCTCTGTCGGGGCGCACGCAGGGGGATGAAGACGAACCCGACAGGTGGGGACCACCTGTCGGTGAGCCGGCCCAAGCCACTAGAGGCGCAACCCGGCTAATGCCTCTTCCCACTGGAGAAGCATATTCCTATGAGTGCGCTTTCAGTTTCAGTAGACGTATTTTTCCCCGATGCGTTTTCCTTTAAGTGTTTTATTTAAAACAGAAGTTTGACCCAAACTTTGACTGGTCATATCTTTTAATATACAGGTCCAATGGACTTGATTCTTTTTCTGTTGTTTTCCAAATTCCAACAACTTATCAGTACTGTTTTGGACTATGTGTTGATTTGAATATTTTCAAAACTAGGATTTGGAGGGAGGATTATAAACTTTCAAAAAGTTTTGGAGTACACCTCATCTCTCTGTACCTTGAAGGCAAGCATTCTGAACCCTAGTATAATATTTGTTGTGTATTGTTTTGAAGTGGCTACAACACCATGTTGACTTGAAGTATGTGTTATTTCATGAGATAATGCGATCATCTTAATTTACAAGTGCATGATGAGAATTCCTTACTATTGGACTTGATATGCTTCAGACAATATCCACCCTCATATACCTTTCATGCCTATCGGAAGGAATCAGGAGAAGTCTCTGTCTCGGGTAGACACGAGGTTGGTGCTGACATCTCGTTGGAGCGAGAATGGTCAGTAAGTCAGGAAGGGGTATGATGAGTGATTATTATATGTAATGTCGTGAAATATGTTTGTTGTACTAATCATGCAGAGAATACATAACCTCCTGAGTCGGCCATAGATCGAGTCTTGTGCCAGTAACCCCCATACTTGTTTCGTACTACCACTTATCCCTACAGCAGGTAGGTGTGATTCAGTAAGTTGTCAACCCCTTTCTTAGCACACACCGTATAGAGAGGCCATAGTGAAAGATACCAGTGGCCCCTGGTAGGCATGTCACTTGGTCCGGGGGCATGGGTGTTTCCGGTTGGAGCCGAGGGGGTAGCAACCCTTGTTTGCGCACGTTACAAATTTTGTGATCCCATGATAATCAAGGTATATATAGCCTCCCCACTTAAGAGTTTTTCTTAACGAGTGTCGTGGGTGATTCCAGACACCGGTAAGTTAAGCTAGTGTGTGCAGGTCAAGTGTGTTTTGAGTTCAAAGACTGTAAGCAGAATTAGTCCTGGTGGGCTAAAGGAATCCGTTACTCGTGGGTAAAGAGTACACCCTCTTTAGAGTTTATATCTATTCGAGTAGCCGTGTCCGCGGTTAAGGACTATAGTCTGGGATGGGTGAAGTGTCGTTCTTAGTGTCGATCTTCGGAGGAAAACTTCTAAACTAGAACGTTGATCATAACATATGACAAATGATGATCTTGATTGTTATTATTGTGGACTAAACATTTATAGGATTTGAATTAGTGTGTATCCCGGGGATGGTTCTACCTCCTGGATATTCACTGTGATTATTCTTATATAAACACTTTATGAGATGTCGCTCAGACGCCCGATTGTGGCATGCTTGACATTTACTTTCCTTCATAAGCCCTTTATGAGGTGTCGGTCAGACGCCCGATTGTGGCCTGCTTGTCATTCACTTTCCTTCACAAGCCCTTTATGTGGTGTCTCTCGGACGCCGGACTGTGGCATGCTTGTCGTTTACGTTCCTTATAAGCCCTTTATGTGGTGTCGCTCAGACGCTCGATTGTGGCATGCTCGATATTTACTTTCCTTTATAAGCCCTTTATGTGGTGTCGCTCAGACGCACAACTGTGGCATGCTTGTTATTTATTTTTCCTTATAAGCCCTATGTCATGGATTATTATCTTGTGATTGACTAAGTAATCATGGATTAATTCAGTGCATGAGTATCACGTGTTATGTTATACCTGCCTTCGTAATGTTTGCGAGTACATTCAAAATACTCACTGGCTTGTCCCTGGCTATTGTCTTGGCCAGATTTCTTGCTTGGAGAGGAGCGTGGCGACAGCAGCCCGGAACCTAGGCATCGAAGATAGCAGATTCACGAAGATAGGAATTATCCAGGTCAGCTGTTCTGTGGGAAATGGAGTCCCATAGACGTTGATGATCTGCAAGCCTCTTCCGCCATTAACCAGTAGAAACCTTTTGTTGTACTGATAGACCAGAATGGTCTTGTACTACACATTTTGTATTTTGCTTGGATTTTCTGTATCAATATTGTGTCTCATCAGCTAACAGTAATCCTGGGGCTGGTGAGCAGAAGGGCCATTTACTAGGAAATTAATATCCTAGAAAACCGGTCCTGACAAGAAGGAAGTTATGTTCCGACAAGTATCTCCCAGCAGGTCTCCCTGAAGCCGTCAGCGAGAAAATTTCACAAGAGAATGATAGGCTTGCCGGTGAGTGCTATGCTCTGGCAGGGCCATCAGCTCTTGTCGTAGAAGCGTGCACTCCTGCCAGGCTTGCCGGGGCGCAGTAGACTCCGGTAGGCTCTTAGGCCCTTGCCGTCGAGCCAAATGCTCCCCCGTTAGAGGAAACGCCTTTAGTACTTGTTGTCGAGCCTCAGGCTCCAACATGGGCACATCATCTTGTCGAATTGCTTCAGACAGGAGAGATCCCCGAGGAACAAGTGGAAGCAGAGAAAGTAGCATGCCAGTCTCATATGTACCAGTTCGTAGACAACGTCCTGTACAGAAAGAGACCGAATGGCGTGAAACTCAATTGCATTTCTCAGGAGGATGGACTGGAACTATTACGGAGATACACAGAGGTATATGTTGCTCCCACATAGGATCAAGAGCACTTGCCGGAAAGGCATACCTGTAAGGTTTCTTTTGGCCCACTGTGTCACAGCCCTAGTTTTACTTTGATTGCTAATGCATTCATGCATGCATTATTGTTTTTATTTCGAATTCGAATTGAGGATTGATCAAGCCTCAGAAAGAATTTTGTCAAATGACCTAGATAAAATTTTCCTCAAATATCTCCAAGAAAATGATTCGGTTGTTCTGTGAACATATTGGCAAGAGGCAAAACCTAAACCAATATTTTCAGAATCACAGAAGAATTTATTTTGGGCATTTGAGTTAATTCAATAAGTATTTGCATTGGGTTTATAATGCTATAAATATTTTATAGATCCAATAATTCTGAAAGTTGGTAAGTGCTTCTGAATATATTCTAACAGACCACATAAATATTTTAAGAAGGGTTTATAAAATTATTAGATTTTGAAATAAAATCAAAACAGAATGAAACAAAATAGAAAACAGAAAAATATATAAAAGAGAGAGAGTGCTTACCTGGGCCACCTGAAGCCTAGCACTCCTGGCCCAGCCCACCAGGGACACGCTGGTCTTCTTCCACCCCTCGCTAGTAGGCAGAGGCGTGGCAGCATGCTCGGGCACCGGCCTCCACCTCCTGCTTGCCAGCTCCGAGGCCTCCCCGATCCTATCTCTGCGCCCAGGAGACGTGGATGAGCTCCCCTTGCCCCTTCCTCCCTCTCTGCACTCTCCTCTCTCATCTGCCTCCTCTCTCCCTCGGACCCGAGAGCCACCATCGCCGCCGTTCGGTGCCCCACGGCCTCCGGCATTGCCGAGCCCCCCTGTTTGCCCCCCTAGCTCAGTCCCCTCGAGCAGCTCCTCCCCATCGAAAGAATCAAGGCCAGAGGTCCCACGGCATCGTCCCTGTCGTTGTTCCACTAACGGCACCGAAGGCCGCCGGCCATTGATCCTCAGCTACCGGAGCGCCCCCGAGCCACTGATCCCCTCAGTAGCCTCCCGGTGAGCCACCGCCAGTTTCCCCCTTGGGCCCCTGCTCTCCCGTGTCCTCTAGCCATTGTCCCCGCAAGCCGAGCTCCGGCCACCGCCATGGGCTTGCCTCCGACGAGCTCCGGCGACCCCAGGGCCTCCTATGGTTCCCTTCGGATGCGTTGGGCCGTGGGATTCGCCCCAGTGCCCTTCGCGGCCGCTCCCGTGGCCTCCGGTGGCCCTCCGCCATCGCCAGAGCTTGCTGGCGACCAAATCACGGCCGACCGACGTGGCCTAATTAGTAGTCTCTAATTAACCCCCCCTGACGCTGACTAGTGGGCCCCAAGCTTAAATAACCAACCATTTGTTTTAGTTGAGCAATAGTTAACAATGTTCCTATGACATGTGGGTCCTGCCGCCAGGTTTGATCTGAGCTAGCCCTGTTGACTAGGTGATGTCAGCATTACTTAGTGCTAATGCAGTAAAGTATGTCCGGAATTAAAATAAATCTTTAAATGATTTAATATTTGCAAAAAGGTTGAAAACTTCTAAAAATGATAGAAACTAATCTATAACTCGGATGAAAATAATTTATATATGAAAAATGATCAGAAAAATCCAATGAATATGATTCTGCCATGATAATGCATGTTTGAGCAAGGTAGCATCACCAAATAGGACATTTCATTCTTAGGATAATTTAATAAATAGTGTTGGAGTTGGAATTTAGTATATACTTGAATTCCACTTCACTTAATGTGACTACCTATTGCACTAGGTCAATTTTGTACCTTAACTTGTCATATCACATCATGTTTGTTGCATCACATTGAATGTGTTCCTTCTTCCTATTTGTCGGTGTTTCTTCCTTCTCGGTAGACGATGGTTCTGAGGATGTGAACGATCACACTAATAAAGAGAAGTAATATCTTCTGTACTGTCAGGCAAGCAAACCCCCTTGAGCATACTGATATGAACCCACTCCCTCGCTTCTGCTCTCTTTTACTGCATTAGGACAACAACGATTCAACTGTTACATGTTCTTGGTAGTTGAACCCATTCCTTTGCATGACCTATCTTTGCCACAGTAAATAGTTAAAACCACTTAGCATGAGTAACAACTGCTTGAGCATTGTCGTGCTTACTCATCCATGCTTACTTACTGTGCCTGCTAAGCTTAGAGTCGTGTCGTGTCGGGTCTGATCCATCCGGGTGATGAATCGTAATGGCAGTGTTCATGTCCTACCGTGTGAGAGCTAAGTGTGTAAACACTATTTGGTAAAGGTAGCGATGATAGGTCATGTAGGAGTACATGACGGGTTGTCTCATTGGGACCGACCTTAAGAACTGAGTTCTGTGTTTGTGATCCAAGACAGTTACTACCACAGATTGGGTTCCGGTAACTTGACCCCTCCCGTCCTATTAATCGCCTAGACCTCCGTCCAGGAGTGGCAACTAGTTTCTGGTGTTTGTAGGAAAAGTGTTGGCGGCCGTGCATAGCGTTGCCCGACGGGGTGGACTGTCATGTGGTATAGGCACAGTGGCACGGTGTACCAAGTGGCACCCGAACGGTGGGCTTGGGAACCCTACGCACATCGTTTGAGGCCGTCGTGGAAACTTCGGCCAGACATCCATGTGGGTTCAGTCTCAAATAGGCGATAAACCTAGACTACGGTCTTGTGTGGTTGACGGTCGTGGATGACGCCCACACGAGTGCTTCCGCTTGAAGGTTGCCGAGATGCATGACGTGCATATGGTGATAAGTGGCGAGAGCATGTGTGAAGAAGTATACCCCCGCAGGGTGAAATAATCTGTTCGAATAGCCATGTCCTCGGATATGGACTACTTGGAGAACTTATGTGGTTCATAGAAAACTTGAAGTGGATACTCTAAAATACGCAAGATATGTGTGAATACTGTGGATGGCCTTCTCGTAGGGAGACTGGAGTGGATCAATAGTGGTGTATTGATTGGTGAATATGTGGACTCGTGTAGTCGTAGTATAGGTTAGCCAAGAGTCAAAGCTGGCTTGCTGCAATAAACTCCACAACCCCCTTCATTCATACTGATGCATATGTAGTTAGTTCTAAGGTATGTCTTGCTGAGTACCCTTGTACTCACGTTTGCTTAATTTATGTTTTTGTAGAGGAGACGTCAGTCTCATTAGTGGTACTTAGGACGTGAAGTTTGATGTTAACCGGATTAACTTGGGAATCCCAGACAGAAGCCTAGTTCCTTTGGTAGGGTCGATGTAGGTTTTCATGCTCCTCTAGCCACTTTTGTAGATGTCTATACCCAGACATATTTAAACTTCAGCTTGTTTGATTGAATGCTCTGAATGTTGGGTCTTGTGACCCCGGTTTGTAACATCTTATTGTGTTGGCTCTTCCGAGCCTTCTAAGTAAATGTTGTAATATTGTATGGTTATGTTGTGATGCCATAGTTGTATCTATGCATATCAGGCTTGTATGGGATCCGATACCTAGTTGTGTGCCTTTAGTAGTACTCTTCACGGGTAAATGCCTCTTTGTGCTTCCATCGAGCCTTGGTAGCTTGCTACTACTCCGAACACACTGATTGACCAGCATGTATCCTTCTTTGCTGATGTGTCTGTCCTTTCGGGAAATGTCTCGCAGCGTAATGGAGTCCATGTAGCCTGCTATGACTCATCTACGTGCAGTGATGACATTTATGTCCCACGGTGTAATGGAGTCCTTGTAGCTTGCTATGACTCATCTACACACGCTAGAGATCGACACCTGCATTGTTGGGTTAGGTATGCCTATCCCTGTATGGATGTGCCACTTGGGTTCTACGACTAGTCATGTTGGCCCGGGTACATTGACATTTGAATGCTAGCGACACATTCACATACGTGAGTTAAAAGACGCAAATGGTCCCAACCCAAGCAAGGTGGCAGCCATGGAGATAACCGTGCATGAGACCGTAAAGTGATGTGATGTGTTACAGGCTGGATTCTTATGGCTTAGGATCGGGGTCCCGACACACTGCCATCCAGGATGCAACTACGTTAGTAACAAAGTGTGAAGCATGCCAGTTTCATTCACAGAAACTACATCAACCAGCTCAAGCTCTTCAAACAATCCCTCTCTCCTGGACATTTTCGGTTTGGGGGCTCGACATCTTGGGTCCTTTTCCCCACGCAGACGGGGTCTTTGAGTAATTGTATGTGGCAATCGACAAGTTCACAAAGTGGCCGGAAGTGGAAGCAATGAGGAAGGTGACAGCACAGTCAGCCATCAAATTCTTTAAGGGACTTGTTTGCCGCTTCGGGGTTCCCAACAGGATCATCACCGACAATGGCACACAGTTCACGAGCCGCACATTCATGTAGTATGTCCGAGACCTTGGTAGCAAAATCTGTTTTGCTTTCGTTGCCCACCCGAGGAGCAACGGCTAAGCAGAGAGGGCTAATGTTGAAGTGTTGCAAGATCTCAAGACAAGAACTTTTGATAGGCTGCACAAGTGCGGAAGAAACTGGATTGATGAGTTGCTAGTGTGTTTTGGTCAATCAATACGACACCAAATCGATCTACTGGCCAGACACCCTTCTCCCTTGTCTATGGGGCAGAGACAGTGCTCCCCATGAAACTCATATACGAATGACCTCAAGTGCTCGTTTATGATGAGCTCGAGTAAGAGCAGTTGCGGCAAAACGACGTGACGCTCCTTGAGGAAGACTGTCTTCAGGCTGCTGTGAGAGTTGCATGCTACCAGCAAGCCTTGCGCCGCTACCATAGCCGCAAGGTCAATCCCAGAAGTATTGAGGAAGGCCACCTTGTTCTTCGGCGAGTTTAGTCCGCGAAGAATCCAAACAAGTGGATGCCAAAGTGGGAAGGCCCTTATTGGGTAGTAAGAGTCACTAGGCCCGACGCAGTCCGCCTGGAGACCCAAGATGACGTTCCGGTGAGCAACTCCTAG
The DNA here is from genome assembly GCA_022496015.1 of Hordeum marinum. Classification (NCBI taxonomy): domain Eukaryota; kingdom Viridiplantae; phylum Streptophyta; class Magnoliopsida; order Poales; family Poaceae; genus Hordeum; species Hordeum marinum. Next base: position 203,512,084 of record CM039675.1, on the reverse strand, counting down.
AATATCGAGCATCTTCGAAAGTTCTACCCTTGAGGCACAGTTGCGAGGCCGGCCTCGGCAACCAGCGTTTGTACAAGTCTTGCCGTTGAAGCATGTAATCCTAGGTACAAAGCCACGCTCAGACCCTGTGCGTATATAAATAAAGATAAGTGTTCTGCAATCCTACTCGGCTCTCATGTTTACTTATGTACATGTTTATCTGGAGAATTTTCTCTTCTTTCTTTGTCCAAAGGGCAGAAGGATCCCTCACGTGCAGCTTTGCCAGGGGGGTGATGGTACGGATACCTATGAGCACGATGTTCCAAAACCCCATGTGAATCCTTGCCGAAAGTTATTTTCCATGCGCGATTTCAACTTGTTTATGGAAATCCTGCATGCACGGGAACCTTGTCACGATTTGATGCGCCCTCACTGCGTTCAAGACCGCTCAATGGTTAAGTGTCTTCGCCCGTGCTCCTTGTTTCATCTTGAGTGCACTCAATGATCCAAGTGACAGTGCTCGCACCCTTATCCCGTTTTTGAGTAAGGTCGACACCTTGAACGGCTGCGGCAAGGACGCTAAGGTACCTTGATGGTAGTGGCACTGCCAGCAGGCTGCTAAGTACCTGTTCCTCAAAGCACTCACGATAGGGCTACACATGCCGGCAAGATCCTTCGAGAAAGTCCGTAGGGAAATTTCAATATATAGAATCAGTCTAACAAGGAAGATAATACGCATTCCTTCAAAATGGGGTGAAATTTACATAAGATAGCACTTTTTTCTAAGTACATCTTTATTTGACTTTCTCCCCTAGGGGAGATTACGAGTAGAAAAAGATGGAAAGGATAGGCGGGTTACAAGAAGAAAACGATGGCGAGAGGCCCCCAGCAGAAGCCCGGCCTGACCCCTATGAACCACCACTACTTGGACGAGCAGGGCTACCATATAGGCAGGCAAGAGCTAGTCGCTCCTAGACCAGCATTGCGCAGAGGAGAATGCTGGGGCGGGCGGAAGGAGGATGGACCCCTGAAGCCGATGTCCACGGGCCTGCTGTAGTTGCAATATGAGGCAGCGCCCGGGAGTGAAGCACCTGGCAAGGACATTGCTGGGAGGGGGAGAGGCGTGAGGCTGGCGACGATGGTGCGGCCAGTGGTTAGTCCAGGCTTGAATCTTCGGGCTCTGACTTGACCGCCCAAGGACAGAGCTCATCGTCGCTGTCCTCCCCGCCACTCACGCCAGAGCATAGGCTTTCAACACTGCTCGCACACTCTTTGCAGAAGTTGAGGCAGATTCTGGAGCTCCCATAAATCTTGATGGAGCGCATATCGGCCTCCGTCATTTTAAAATGAAGGTCTTCCGGCCTTGCCTAAGGAACATGATGCGGTGCGCTGGGCACTCAATGTGTTGCCGCATCATTCCATTACATCACCCTGCCACCCATAGCCACAGGAAGGGCGGCTGGTCGTCCTCCACTGCCCTGGCGAAGAGGCGTGGGAGGCGCAGGTGGCTCCGGAGGGGACCACCCAGCTCGAGGACGAAGTCCAGCGCTGTCCCCTCAGCTTGGGCCTCTTCGATGGAGATGCCTGGCGTTGGAGAAGGGGGTGGAGCAGCACACCGCCTCCCCTGACCTCGACCTCCATCGTGGCTGCAGCCCCTCGCACGTTCTCCACCACACGAACTTGCACTGCCCACCGCCTCTGCGGCTAAAGCGGCGACATGATCCAAACGAGAGCTCCTCCTCGCAGCCGAGGAAGGCGGTCGCCCCCGCCCCCTGGTCATGGCGGAGGGCGGGCGCTACCTGAATGTTGAGGAGATGAGGGAGGAGGCGGACTGCAAAGTCTCGTACTCGAAGGGAAAACGAAGGATGGATGAGCTCCGCCCCCGTCGTCCCCAATTTATAGGAGGAAGCGCGGGGGCTGGCTCTCGCCCACTCCAAAGGACGCTGCTCACCTCCTCCAATAGCGGCGCCCTCGATCACGGGGCGAACAACAACCGCACCATCACGCCAATCCATGGCACCGCAGTTACTGCCTTTTCTCAGGGACTTTAAGTCACGGGCACCCATTGCTAGCCCCCTTGCCATGCATGCGGGGCGCATGGTGGAAAAGACGTGACACGTTAATTAAAAAAAACTCGACGGTCGCACCGCGCACGTATCCCACTACCCGCATTCAATGGGCATCGTGGGGAAGCACAGCAAGCTCAGTGATGACAACTGCGGGGCCCCTACCATGCGTGCCCACGGACTGTTTAGGCCTAGCCCAACAACGCCTCGCGACGTGTATGGCCCAGGCCCGGGGGCTCCTATCGGTGCACTAGAGTTTTTGGGCCATCTAGTGCCCCTTTACTCGTGCGTGGGCAGTGGCAGCCGCCCCGGTGGAAGGACCTAGCGAAGACTTACCGAGAACCAGCACAGAATACTCAAGACTACCGGGAAGACCTTGCCAGGAGGGCCATTGAGCCTCAAGGCCCCCGACAAGGCAAGGTCACGGCAAGGCGAGGCCCTGGCAAGCACCGCCAGTGCACAGGACAGGTGTCGATCCACTTGGATGCCTATCGCGGCGTCGAAGCTGGAGGGAGCTAAGCGGCACCGATGGGACCACCCAACCCCATCCCACTGACGGACTGAGGTCCCTGACGATGCATTTAATGCTCTTGGCCTACTCTGTGAGGGTTAGGTATGATAGCACTGTAGCAGCACTGTGCACCCCGTGTGTGCACTCTACGCCACTGTTGGGATCCCCTCAAGTATAAAAGGAGGCCCAGGGCATTACAGAAAAGGACTTTTGGACTCTTTGGCTTTTGGGCTTTCAGACAGTTAGGCAGTTAGTCAAGTGGGAGCCCGACAGTTACAGAAGGAAACCCACGTAGCATCCGTTCATGGCGCTCCTGTAGCTCGAACCCTAGAACATGATCAATACAACCAAGTAGGAGTAGGGTTTTACGCATCCGTGCGGCCCGATCCTCGGTAAAAGCACACCGGGCATAACTCACCCGACCGGCTCTTTGTTCCCGCTCGCCCCCTCGCCGAACCGAATGGGGCCCCCGCGTTCCCATAGGTGTTCGTTCCCACGACACTCGAAGACATTGCTAAGCCAGGTAAGCATCCTTTTGACCATGACTATGAACCCCTTTTATTTGCATGTCATATAGCACTTTCTGTTGTGATGAATTGATCATGTTGATGTGGTGCCCCCCTTCGGTGGGTTGCCTCCAATACTTTACCATTGATACTTGCATCGTGCATGACCCTACCTTCCTATGAGGGTTATGCAGGTGGGAGTAGATAGGATGCTATGCAAATGGGATGGGAATATGCATGGTGATGGAAACAAAAATGATTTCAAAGCCTTTTCGAAAACCCCGTCTGGTGCCTCTAATTACCGAGGGATATGATGATGAGCTAGGTAGTTACTTGATAAAGAAGTGGTGTACTAGAGCAAGTGAGTGTGTGTGGTTTTCGACAAATGGATTGGTGTAAGTTGTGACCATTATTCCAACCTTACATGTACAACTCTAAGTCAAACAAGCATCATGCTCACATCGAATCATCGCAATACCTATACCTGCAACTATTGTTGTAGTAACCTTTGAGCCACAGGGATTCAGCAATCTCATTTCCAAGGGTATCAAGACTAGCAAAGCTTAATGGGTGAGGAATGGTTAAATGCTGAGGGTATAGCAACACTAAGCATTGATTAGAGGTGGCTAACTTACGAGTACAAGAATAAGAAGAGTGGTCTACGCACAAATAGACGTGAACTAGTAATGATCAAGAAGTGATTCTGAACACATACTTATGAGTCAATCATAACCCCATTGTTTTCCTTCTTGGTTCAAACCTCATAAGAAGAGACAGTCATAGTTACGTACACGGTTGGTGCAATATTTTTTGATTTTACTTCTAGTTTGTTATGAAGGGATGTTATACAAATTTACAAGTTTCCACCTAACCGTGGGCAGAACTGTCATAAACATTTAACCCTGCAGGGGTGCTCCAACTCATCCATCATGAAGTAGACACAACTTGCGCCGGAAAACCTCAACCTCAAGTTACCCTGATATGCCTTCGAAATCCCGGTGCAAAAAACATATGAGAAAGGTCAAACAAATCTAGCAAGGCCCTAGTGGGTCAACGATCTAGATAGGAGCCACTTATCTCATTCTGAGGACATGACGGATTGTCCAAACTTCCGGTAGGACAATCACAGAGTTGCCCCTTGAAGCCAGTGGTAGTTGACAGGTTGGACCAACACACATAAGTAGCACTGGTCCAGGTTGTTGATATGGAACATAACACCCCCATAACACCCAAGCATGTTAGGAGCGCTCGATATGGAATATAACACCGGTACACAAGTAACTAGGGTGGCAAAGGTGGAACAAAACACCAAGCAAAAGGTCAGGCTTTCCACTTTTTACCAGGTATATAGGTGCATTAAATTAAATAGGAATAATATTGTGATCCCAAGATATCCATGTTGTCACATGGAAACGACTTGCACCTGCAACTAGCAACACTGTAAGAAGGGTTGAGTAAGCGGTAACTTAGCCAAACAACGGTCTTCTAGGAAGGTGGTGGGTTAGAGGATTATTATGGCATTTTTGGGAGGCTTGACAAACAAGTGGTGGGGAGCAAGACATAGAGATAGAAACGAGAAAACTAGCATGGCAATGATAATTGTATTATCCATGGAAATGATCATCTTGCGTAAGATCTTGCTTGGTAGAAGAACAAATCTATGAAGTAGACAAACCAACAATCGAACGAATCCTCACATTCTGAACGCTTTCAGAACTCTATCAAGAAGAAGCAATCTGGAAACAAACGATCAACACACGATAAATACCACAACCATGTTCACAATATGATGCGTAAACAAATATTATGCATGGCATGTTTAAATATGTAACACATGGCAAGCACAACAATCAAGTACTACATACTAAGTGAAGCTCAATCTGCAACGAGTTGGAGATTGACGAAACCCCACGTTTAAATCATTTAGTTCTCTCTTGTTTATTTCCACAACAAGTTTAAATGTTGTTAAACATGTCAAGAGGTGTAGCATAAATAAGCTAGACATTTCGTCAATTTTAAATGAGATTAGAAACAACAGATAGCATTTCCAAAATGACCACATATGTTAATTTTAAAATAGTTCCAGATCTGAACTAACCATGTTTTCTATTATCAGAGAGGAAAATAAAATGTACCATGTCATTATACTCGTCATTCTAGGTAATTTACCTAAATGCATCATTTAAAACGGAGCTACGACTTAAAATATATGACCAACACAAGATAAATATGTCATGAAATCAAAATCCATGCAAAAGACAACCACATGTATTTTTAAACTTGGATTCAGCAATATATTATGAAACTACAAAAAATTCTAGGCAAGTTTCTTATATGACACGTTCAAAACGGAGCAACGGTTCAACATTAGCATCCAACACAAGTTCTATTGAGAATCTGTCCAAACAACAACATGGCATTTTGCACAGCTCAGAACAACAATCTACAAGAATCCAAAATTCACAAACAAGACATGGGGCGGTAGCTTACATTATGCACAATAATTCATCTCATAGCAGCAAGTTGAATGGAAGCACATATCAATAGCCAATGATGTCACAAGATGGCTATTGGAACAACAATTATGACTTAGTGAAAATATCAATTGCTAGCAGAGCAAGGTTGATCTAAAGGCATATTTGCAGCAAGAAAACTGTATGCTATAGGACTTATCATGGAATGAAAATCCATAGAATGGTAGTGGACATTATTCACTACAAGTAACTCAAGTGGAACAACATAAAAATGCACAGAAACATGACTAGCATAAAATCATCATGGAAATATGAAATTAGAACATTCTCACACTTAGTTAAAATTAGAGTAGATATGAGCAGCAATGTTTATACGGTAGGCATGTTGACATCAAGAAACAAGTATGTAGCAAGGCTATTTCATGGAATCAAATGATACATCTACATATACCATAACATGCACTTCAATTCATCCCACATGGGCATTTGCAAAAGAGCGATGAATGTATGGCAATCATCAAGACAAAAATCTAATTTCAATCCAGATTCCAGACTTTGTGAAATTTGACTTTCCCCCAAAACAACAGATTGACTAGGCATGTTTACATGGCAATAACAGGAGCATAACAATCATTTATATGCATGACAACGATACTAGCATCAACTAGACATGTTATACAACAAATTACTCCATTGGCACAAGTTCAAAATATGCATGGTTTGCTTAATATGATACTCACAAAACGGAACATGTCACTAACAGATTAACAGTTTTATCACGATGACTCTTTTAGAGTAACAAATGGACATGTTAATGATGTTTCACGTTGCAACCAGAGGCATGACATCAAAGTAGACATAACATAGAACAAATCTCATGAAGGAACCACAGGGACAAGAACTATGGATTTGATGCAATCATCCACACAAGTAGACTGAAATTAGTTAATGATGCTCTTTTGTAACAAATATTTAGGCATGCAGATGAATTCTAATATGTGTGCAAATGCAACCATCAAGCAGAGCATGAAGAGTAGATCATCTTCCATATATTCAACATTTTCATAGGATGCACGTGCACAAAATTGCACCAAGTTTAGTATGCGATATGATGAGTTTTTTCACCCTAAAAGACTTGGAGAAAAAACAACCTCAGGGTACAGGGACAGACCGGTGCGGGATGAATCGGTTTGGGGGTCCACGAGTCATTTGGTTGGCGTGCTTGGGGTGGACGAGCTGGAACATGACCTCCCCGTCCCGATCTAGAGAAGAGGAGACCGACGGCCATGGCGACTCTGGTGGCACGAAGGTGGCCGGAGGGGTGGGGACGGGACAGAGGCGAGGCGCTAGCGATGGAACCGGCCTACGGCAGTGGCCGATGCTCGAAGAGGAGAGGCATGGGGCATGGGCGGCCAGCTAGATTTTGGCTTGCACAGCCATGGCTGCGGACTCGCGAGGCTGGCCAAAGGCTAGGCTGGTGTGGTTCTCCGGCGACAGGGTGATGCGGTGGCGTGGGCCAATTGCAAGCACGGTGAGTCAGCGGTGCTGGGGTGAAAGGTGAGTAGTGGAGGCTGGCAGCGGAGGCACGACGACACTCGAGAGGAGCCGGGCGAGGGAACCGCGGTCGGGTGGCGGTTGCGGGTGCGTGCCGGCCGTGCGGCATTGTACATCTCAAAGCTATGTACTTTTCCAAACTCTTTTGCCCTTGTTTTCGACTCTAATTTGCATGAATTGAATGTAACTAACCCGGACTGACGCTGTTTTCAGTAGAATTGCCTTGGTTTTATTTTTGTGCAGAAATAAAAGTTCTCAGATTGACCTGAAAATTTACGGAAAATAATTTTGGAATTAAAAAAAAATATTGGCGAAAGAATCAACTGTAGGGAGCCCACCACCTGGCCACAAGCCTGGTGGGCGCGCCCACCCCCTAGGGCGCGTCCCTATGGCTTGTGGGCCCCCCGACGCTCCTCTGACCTCCTTTCCACTTCTATATATTCCTATTCGGGGAGAAAAAATAAAGAAGAAGAGTTCATCGCATTTAAGGATACGGAGCCGCCGCCACCTCCTATTCTTCCTCGTGAGACCTGATCTAGAGTCTGTTTTGGGCTCCGGAGAGGGGAAATCGATGCCTTCATCATCACCAACCATCCTTCATCACCAATTCCATGATGCACTCCACCGTTCGTGAGTAATATCATCGTAGACTTGCTGGACGGTGATGGGTTGGATCATATTTATCATGTAATCGAGTTAGTTTTGTTAGGGTTTGATCCCTAGTATCCACTATGTTGCGAGATTGATGTTCCCACGACTTTGCTATGCTTAATGATTGTCACTAGGGCCCGAGTGCCATGATTTTGGATATGAACCTATTATATTTTCATGAATATATATGTGTTCTTGATACTATCTTGCAAGTTGTAGACACCTATTACGAGTTATGATCCGCATCCCCCAGGGTGACAATAACTAGGATTCTTGACGGTGATTACCGTAGTTTGAGGAGTTCATGTATTCACTAAGTGCTAATGCTTTGGTCTGGTTCTCTATTAAAAGGAGGCCTTAATATCCCTTAGTTTCCAATAGGACCCCGCTGCCGTGGGAGGGTAGTATAAAAGATGTCATGCAAGGTCTTTTCCATAAGCATGTACGAGTATATATGGAATACCTTCCTACATTACATTGATGAATTGGAGCTAGTTCTGTGTCACACTATGTTATAACGATTGCATGATGAATGCCATCCGACATAATTATCCATCATTGATCCATTGCCTACGAGCTTTCCATATATTGATCTTTGCTAAGTTACTTTTTCGTTGCTATTGTTACAAACACTACAAAATTGGTACTATCACTTTTGCCGGTGTTACCGTTACTTCTGTAGTACTTTGCTACTGAATACTTTGCTGCAGATATTAAGTTTTTCAGGTGTGGTTGAATTGACAACTCAGCTGCTAATACTTGAGAATATTCTTTGGCTCCCCTTATGTCGAATCAATAAATTCGGGTTGAATACTCTACCCTCGAAAACTGTTGCGATCCCCTATACTTGTGAGTTATCAAGACCTTTTTCTTGTGCCGTTGCCAGGGAGCATAGCTCTATTCTCTGAGTCACTTGGGATATATATCTGTTGTCACTGTGAGGAATCTTAAAGATCCAAAAACTAAGATCTACCCCTCAACTATGAGGACAAGTAATGAACTGCCATCTAGCTCTGCACTTGATTCACCTTCTGTTATGAGTAAATTTGCAACACCACCATCTGCTAGTAATTCTGATATGTCGCAAGTAATTGATGATGCTTCTTCTACTATGCACGATTCTTATGATGATACTTTGCTTGATGATATTGTGCCACTGCGTGAATTTCTTGATGAACAAATTCCTAGAGCCAATGCTGAAACTGATAATATTTCTGAATCTGATGAAATTATTGAAACTGAACACTATGATACACCTGCTCGCTTAGATATAAATTGCCTGATATACCTGAGGTTTAAGTTATGGAAGGAGAAGTAGCTAGGGACTTTCTTTCTTGTAAGGATAGAGATTTAAGAAATTGCTTTGCAAGTGGAAGGAAAAATCCTTGAATGCTAGAATGCAATATGATCCTAAGTTTTCTACTTCACCTATCTTTGTTGCTGATAAGGATTATGAATTATCTGTCGATCCTAAGTTAATTACCTTGGTTGAATCTAATCCTTTCCATGGTTATGAATCTGAAACTGTTGTGGCACATCTTACCAAATTGAATGATATAGCCACCCTATTTACTCATGAGGAAAAAATTTGCTATTACTATAATCTTAAGTTGTTTCCTTTCTCATTAAAGGGTGATGCTAAGATATGGTTTAATTCTCTTGCTCCTGGTTGTGTGTGTAGTCCCTAGGACATGATTTATTACTTCTCTGAAAAATATTTTCCTACCCATCAGAAACAAGCTGACTTGCAAGAAATATTTAACTTTGTGCAAATTCGAGAAGAGAGTCTCCCACAAGCTTGTGGAAGGCTTCTCCAATTACTTAATGCTTTGCCTGATCATCCTCTCAAGAAAAATAAAATACTTCATATCTTTTATAATAGACTAACCGATGCTTCTAGGGACCATCTAGATAGTTGTGTTGGTTGTGTTTTCAGGGAACATACTATTTAACAAGCTGAATTACTATTGCATAATATATTGAGCAAAGATAATGATTGGACTATTCCCAAATCACTTTCAAAGCCAACTCCGAAGAAAAGAGGTATTCTATTCCTCAGTCGTGAAGATATGCAAGTGGCAAATAAATCTATGAAAGAAAAGGGCATTAAAGCTGAAGATGTTAAGAATCTACCACCTATTGAAGAAATACATGGTCTTGATAACCCGACAAAGCTAGTAGTGGTAAATTCTCTCCGTAGATTTGGTGAAAGAGATATTTCTTATAATAAGTCTGCTAGCCAATGCTTGGATGAATTTGATAATCTTATTGTGAAGCAAGAAAATTTCAATGCTTATGTTAGTAGACAATTGAAACATAATGCTTACATGCTTGATCGCTTGGGTGATTATCTGAGTAGAATTGTCAATGACCTTAAGCTTATTACTAAACATGCTTCCATGGTAACCACTCAAGTAGAACAAGTACTTAAGGCTCAAAATGATTTGCTTAATGGGATGAATAGTAAACACAATGATCATTCTGTTAGAGTTGTGACTAGAGGAGGTAGAATGACTCAGGAACCTTTGTATCCAAAGGTCCATCCTAAGAGAATTGAGCAAGATTCTCAGAGAGTTAATATTGATGCACCTATTTGTTCCAATAAGATTAGGAAAAAGAATGATGATAGTACTTTGCATGCTGCTAGTGAACCTGTTATAGATAATATGAGAATCCAAAAGATATTTCTATTTCTGATGCCGAGACACAATCTGGTGATGAACATGAGCCTAGTGATAACATTAATAATAATAAAGATGAGGAGATTGAACCTGCTGATGATCTTGATAACCCACAACCTAAGAATAAAAGATACAATAAAAGAGACTTCATTGCTAGGAAACATGGTAGCGAAAGAGTACAATGGGTTTAGAAACCCATGCCCTTTCCTCCTAGACCATCCAATAAAAAGGATGATGAGGGTTTGAGAACTTTGTTGAAATGCTTAGACATGTCTTTTTGCGTATCTGCTTGACTAATATTTTGAAAATGTCTCCTTATCCTAAGTATATGAAAGATGTTGTGACAAATAAAAGAAAGATACCTGAAGCTGAGATTTCCACCATGCTTGCTAATTATACTTTTAAAGGTGGAATACCTAAGAAACCAGGAGATCCCGGAGTACCTACTATTCCATGCTCTATTAAACGAAATTATGTTAAAAATGCTTTCTGTGATCTTGGAGCTTGTGTTAGTGTTATGACTTTCTCTTTATACCGTAGACTTGATTTGAATAAGTTGACACCTATTGAAATCTCTTTGCAAATGGCTAATAAACAACTTCTCTGCCTATCGGTATTTGTGAGGATGTACCTATCATCATTGCAAATGCTACTACCTTGACGGACTTTGTCATTCTTGATATTCCCGAGGACGACAGTATGTCTATCATCCTTGGTAGACCCATTTTGAATACTGTAGGAGCTGTTATTGATTGCAACAAGGGCAATGTCACTTTTCATATTAATGTAATGATCATACAGTACACTTTCTGAAGAAACAACCTCAAGTTCATAGTATCATATCTATTGAAAAAAATTCCAATGATTATTATTGGAGACTTTGAGTTCCCTCCTCCTACTATCAAGAAGAAATATGATATACTTATTGTTGGGGAAATGCATATCCCCATTGAGGTAACTTAGTGTTATTCGAAAATTCTTTGGTTTCATGTTATTCAAAAGAAGTTTGTTAATAAACTTGATCAACCTTATTAATGGATTCCTTTTGATGAGCATGAGATGGATGAATTTAGAGAGCACAACTTCCTGTACCTAACTTTTACTTTTTGTTACCTAGATGAATTAAGTAAAATGCCATTATTTTTCTGTTTTCTGAGTTTCCCATGCAATAAAAAAGTGACCTGAAAATAAAAGTTCTTCAAATGTCCTGAAAATGGAGTATGATTTTTTCTGGAATATTTAAGAATTTTTGGCACTGAGTATGCATCAGGGGGTCGCACCAGTGGGACACAAGCTTGCAGGGCATGCCCAGCCCCCTGGGAGCTCCCTGGTCTCTTGTGGGTCCCACATGGCCCTCCTCCACTTATTCAAGCACCCATTCACTTCACCTTCCTCTTGAAAAAATCCCATCATTGCTCAAACCTATGTTCTAGCTCATCTTTCTACCTTTTTCGATCTCCTTGCTCAAAGCTCCATTTGCGAAACTGTTTTAGGGGATTACTCATCGGTATGTAACTCGTCCAATGGTCCAATTAGTTTTTGTTCTAGTACCTTATATATAGCAAATTTTTCCTATTGTGGTGACCTTGTTTCTGAGTTTGAATGTCAAATTTGTATGATCCCAAGTAGTTTTGATGCATGATATAGTCTCTAGGCACTTGAGGGAGTAATTGCTATGAGTTTTGTTAAGTTTTATTCACCTTTATTTAGGTCATTAAAAATTTCAGAATTTTTCAGAAATGTTGAGAAGATTATTAAGAGGTTGTTCAAGCCGGAGTTCTAAGGAAGATGAAAATGAAATGAAGGAGAAACCCCAATATAATCTTTCTCGCATCATAGAGGTTCGACCATGTGAATGGTTCTGTGACACATTCTTAAGGGTGGCCGAAATTTATGAAGATTTCTATTATTTGGCCGAGAATGCAGGCATCACTGACTTCCTCAATGATAAGTGTGACCAGTACCTCTTGCTAATGAATACCTTTGTGCAATTTTTTCACTTTCCTACTAGGGAAGACCCTCCTACAATAGAATTTCACTTATATGATGTGCCTAAGAAAATGAACCTTTATGATTTTTGCAAAGTTTGCAAGATACCCTACGACGGCAGCATCAGGGAACCACGTCCTCGAGACATGGAAGATTGTATTGCCACGGTCAATGTAGGAGAAGAGAGAGGCGTGTCAAAGGCAATAACAGCTAGTTCACATTATCCTGTGCTATGCTATTATTCATTATTTGCGGGAAGATGTTTAGTTGGTCGCTGAGAGACTGGAAGCCTTAGTGCCCCTAACCTCGCTCTTTTGCGCCATGCTTTATTTGCTGATAGAACCTTTAGTCTGGGCTCTATGGTGGCCCAACGGTTGAAAACCAACCGTTCGAACGGGCCCATATTCTGAGGTATCTATGCATCCCGTTTATCTAAACATCTTGAGATAACCATTAGGCTTCATGAGAAAGATGAGAGGCTGTTACCCGCAAAGTTTTTAGATTATGACTGTGTGGTAGCCCATGGTGTTATTAAGAAGAATGATGATAGGAGGTTACTTTACAACTTAGTATTTAGTTAGGGTACTTGTGAGATAATTACTCTGCCTGCTTCTTCCTTGTTCGATATACATTCAGGTAGGTACAAAATTATGGCCGATGACATCTAGTGATATTGGGGTTTGTGGAAACCCCGAACACCTGAGTCGGCACTGGCCTTTGATCCATATCAGGGCTCGGTTTTTCAGTGGGAGCCACAGGAGGTCGCTAATTAGTGGAACCCTTAGTGTCCTCCGGAGTATCCCGGAAATGGTTATTTCCAGTCGTGGACCTAGACCAACTTGGGTCAAAATCCTAGGCTTGGGGGAGTACGTATTTCTCACTCACATTACATTCATGTTCACACACCCATTTCAGTTGTCAATGCTCATACTTTTTCATTGTACTATACATGGTAGTGTATTTCTTCTTTATGCTTTCTTCTTGTGTGTTTGATTAATCTTTAAGAAAATCCAAACAAAATAAGTTCTATCTTGACCTTCTAGTTTGCTTAGTTGTATCAGTAATAGAAAACCCAAAAAGATTTCTCGTTCTTCTTTTCCTTGTTGGGAGCTTTCCCGTGTAAATAATTTTCCTTTCTTTTCTTTGGGTCGTACGGAGAAGACTGCGATGACATGTTGAGTGGCTCTCATATGCATTATTGTTTATCTTATATAGAGCCCATATTTCTTTGCCTTCCCTTCTGAGTTATTGTTTGCAGATTCCAGCTTAGTCCAATGCACGTGCACTCTTATTATTATTTACATTTTTCGGTCATGCAAGTGAAATGCAATAATGACGATATATGATGAACTGACTGAGATGGAGAAAAGCTGGTATGAACTCGACCTATCTTACTTTTGTAAATATGATTAGCTCATCGTTCTTAATTCAGCCCATTGTAGATGAAACTTGTTTGCAATTACAATTAGAGATTATAGTTGCTCATACCATGCTTAATTATCTAAGAGTGGATAATGGTTTGTCTTGAGTGCCAACATGCGCATTAAAATGGTTGTGATGTAGTATGATAGAATGGTATCCTCCTCTGAATGATTCGAGTGGCTTGACTTGGCACATGTTCATGCATGTAGTTGAAACAACAAACATAGCCTAAACGATGTTTATGTTCATCGTCATTTATATCCTACTCATGCTTGCATTCAATGTTGGTAATCTCAAAGCATGTTTATGACTGTTGTCGCTCTCTAGGGTGTCGCTCCCCAGTCTTCTACTAGCCTTCACTTGCGCAAAGCGGGAATACTGCTTGTGCATGCATCTCCATAAACCCAAAGTTGTTCCATATCAGTCCACCATACATATCTATATACGGTATCTACATGCCATTTCAAGTAAATTTGCATGTGCATTCTCCAAACCTTCAAATAAATATTCTGTTTTGTATGCCCAATTTGCTCATGTAGTGACTAGGGGTCGTCAGTATCTTCCATGCTAGGTGGGTTATTCTCACGATATGTGTTGATTCACTATCATTCACGAGAAAGTCGCTGGTACTTAGGATTCCGAGTCCTATGCTCAAAATTTAAATCAAAGTATAATAAAACAAACTCCCCCAGGATTGTGTTTGTATGGACGGTACCCATGGATTCGGCCCGCCATGGAGTGTGATTGATTTGGTGGAGGGGAGTAAAAACTTTACTATTCTATTTAGGAACATCCTATAATGTATCTAGCATGGAAGATATCGAGAACTCTTAGTTGTTTTGTTGGCAATGAAAGCATACCGCTCAAAATTATTATTCAGCCTTGTTTTAAAAGCTCGAGCTCTTGCACCTCTGCAAATCAATGCTTCCCTCTACGAAGGGCCTATCTATTTTACTTTACCATTGAGTCATCATCCTCTTCGAAAAGGCACCCGTTAGAGAGCACTGCCGTCATTTGTATGCTTTCATATTAATTGGTATTGAGTATGAGTATGACTGGATCTCTTTTACCATGAATTAGAGTGTCAAGTCGGCCCTCGTTCTTCACAGGTGCTCTACATTTATGTTTTGCGGTCTCAGGAAGGGCTAGCGACATACCGTTATGTCATATTGTATCATGATTGTTGTGATAAAATTGTTGTCATCTGGGACTTATTATTATTGCTCGCTAGTTGATTATACCTTTGATATGAGTAAATGTGAGACCTAAATGTTATTGTGAATGTTACTAGGCAGAGCCGCCACCACCTCCTGTTCTTCCTCGGGAGACCAGATCTGGAGTCCGTTTTGGGCTCTGGAGAGGGAAAACGATGCCTTCATTATCACCAACTATCCTTCATCACCAATTCCATGATGCTCTCCACCATTCGTGAGTAATATCATGATAGGCTTGCTGGATGGTGATGATTTGGATGAAATTTATGATCTAATCGACTTAGTTTTGTTAGGGTTTGATCCCTAGTATCCACTATGTTCTTAGATTGATGTTGCTATGACTTTGCCATGATTTATGATTTGAACCTATTATGTTTTCATGAATATATATGTGTTCTCGATCCTATCATGTAAGTTGTAGACACCTATTACAAGTTATGATCCGCATCCCCCAGGGTGACAATAACCGGGATTCTTTCCGGTGATTACTGAAGTTTGAGGAGTTCATGTATTCACTAAGTGCTAATGCTTTGGTCCGGTTCTCTATTAAAAGGAGGCCTTAATATCCCATAGTTTCCAATAGGACCCCTTCCACGGGAGGGTAGGACAAAAGATGTCATGCAAGTTCTTTTCCATAAGCACGTATGACTATGTATGGAATACATGCCTACATTACATTGATGAATTGGAGCTAGTTCTGTGTCACCCTATGTTATAACTATTGCATGATGAATGCTATTCGATATAATTATCCATAAGTGATCCATTGCCGATGAGATTTCCATATATTGATTTTTGCTAAGTTACTTTTCCATTGCTATTTTTACAAACACTACAAAACGGCTACTATCACTTTTGCCATTATTACCGTTACTTCCGTACTACTTTGCTACTGAATACTTTGCTATAGCTATTAAGTCTTTCAGGTGTGGTTGAATTGATAACTCAGCTGCTAATACTCGAGAATATTCTGCGGCTCCCCTTGTGTCGACTCAATAAATTTGGGTTGAATACTCTACCCTCAAAACTTGTTGCGATCCCCTATACTTGTGGGTTGTAAAGACGGCAGCGGGATCCGGGCCTGGGCAAGCCGGATCTAGGCCACGGGGGCCCTAAGCGATGGGAGGCAGTGTTTAGGCAGCCGGAGGCGATGTGGCATGATATGAGTGGCCGCGAGCGGTGGGGCTGGCTGGGGCGCCACCAAATGGTGTGGTGCAGGTGGAGGGCACTAATTTTAAGGTGGGAGATAGGGGAAGAACATTCTAGGCAGGGGAGGAGTTGTTATTTATAGTAGCTTGGCTAGGGTTTGAGGATTTTGCAACAATTTGAGCCCTCCGATGGCTCTGATCGGAGGGGGGTTAGGGAAGGCGTAGTGGGATGTGTAGAGGGGGTTGGGCCCAAAAGAGAGGGAGGTTAGAAGCTCGTGACAGAGTTTTAAAACCCAAACATGTCTAACAAAAAAATCGACTAGAGTGTTGCTATATGTTTATATGTTGGGGTATCAAACGACCTTCGAATATGATGAAATTGGGTAGGTGGTCTACCGACAATGAAAATAGACCCCACACCAACTTTCGACCCTTTCCAAGAATTATTTTATACCACTTTTGAAAACAATATTTAATGATACCCCGATCATGTGCGTGTGTGGTTGGTCATGAAATAGTCAGTGGCAAGAACAGAGAGAACTAACTACTACAAATGGATGCAAGTTTTGAAAAAATGAGGGCAACGGAGTGCCGATGCTATGCATATGATGTTAATGATGCGATGATGAAGTCGACAAACAAATGAAACACATGACGAAACACAAAATAATTGGAAGTATCTGGAGCATTGGTCTCGGGCTGTTATAGGAGTTGTGTAAAACAATATGTTATGGGTTATGCAACAAATATTCTTATTAGTTTTGAACAATCCTTGTTCAAGTTATTATAAGGGCATGTCTTGGATTTACCTCCATTTTTAGTTGTTTATTTATAGATCTTGAAAGAGTATTTATAACATTAAAATTGCCAAACGTCTTATGAAGACTCATAAGATACAACTTAAATGTTGCACTTCAAAGGTTGTATTGCACTTCAAAGTCAAATAAGTTGACAAAATACATAATCATGTATATGACCCAATGTGATGACCAGGACGCGGTGGATATTTACACTTCATTATTGATTTAGTGATGGTTTATTTAAAATAATTATGATAATTTTTAAATATTCAAAGCGACTTAGAATAAAGTATTTGAAAGGATCAAAATAATCAAAGTGAAGTTAATAATCATTATGAAAAAATATGAAACATTCCTCTATCGTGAAAAAATATATCTAAGTCATGAGTTTATCAAAACAATGTGGAATTATTTCTTACCGGTTTGCTTTTGCTAAATTTTTTTGGGGTATATGTAGATATACTTGAAATAGCAACAAAAACACTAAATAGAGCATCATCTTTAGTCTGTTGTGATGACACCATATTAGGTATGGAAATGATAGAAATAAATTTTATCACATCTCGATATTTGGGGTTAGATTTTTATGTAAATTGTTTACATTGAAATAAAGATAATCCCAATGTAGATAAGAAATTGCAAATTTGCAGGATACGCAATGGGAACTATTGGGTATTCCTTCTACCAAAAGTCCAAGGACAAAAGTGTTTGTCTCAAGAAAATGGATGGATTTTCGAGAAGAGGTTTTCTCGGTAAAGAAGTAAGTCAGAGGACATTACAAGCTAGATAACATTATTGAATCATGGGTGAAGATTAGCAATGAAATGGAAATTGTTCCAAAAATTGCAAATTGTTCTAAAAAAGTTGTTTGCACAATAAAACAAGAATATTTGTACACTGGTTGTAGGAATTAAAGCTTGTAACTGAAATGCATAGATCAATAAGGATTATTTAATATACTAAATTATTCCAAATTGAAATAGTCATCTTATGAGAAGATGATACTATGCACTACAAGGAAGCAATGGTGGCGCCCATCTCAAAAGGATTGGCTCAATGCAATTAAAACTCCAGAGTGGAGTTGGTATAGAACAATTTAATTTGAAATTTACTTGGTCCTATGAAAGGTATAAACAGATGGATAACAAACTAGTTTCTGAAAAGGATGGATGTATAAATGATACAATCAGAATTTTTTTGTCAAAATTTGAAATTGTCAGAATAAGTACGTGAAACTTCAAAAGGAGTTGAAGCAAGCATCAAGCAAGTGGAATTAACATTTTAAATAGTGAAAGAGTTTTACTCTATAAGAATGAGAAAGAAATTTGTATATGCATACAAAGTTTACTGGGAGCTATATATCATTTCAAAACACCATATGTAATTGACATACTAGAAATGATATAAACTTTTTAAGCACAAAGTAATAATACTTTCACTAAAAGTTTAAAAGGCAAGATCAATTTATTAGTCATCAACAGATCTATGAGATTAAGATGCCCAATTGTACTCAGGAAATGCAAAGTCATTGACAAGGTTTAAAATGGAGAATTCAATTTCTCTAGAATAGCATGATGCTTAGGAGTAATCAGTGTGATGACAATTGATAAACATGAAAAGTTGAGTGGTGTTCAATATATACCGATAAACTGAATACATCTTAAAAGCTATGTGTGTAAATCCATAAGTGTCTTACATAGTAAAATTTTGCGAATAAATAGCAAAGTCATCTTGGGTTAATTCATGAGGTGAATGTTGGTATCATTAAGTACATCATACATGACAAAAAAGTTGTTGCTAGTGAAATAGAGGAGACAAAGCAGGTCATTGTAAATGATTCCAAACCACATCAGCTTCATGACTAATATAAATTGGGCTGAAATTATGTTGTTTTGAACAGTTTTCAAGCATGAAAAATATTGTGGATTCTATAACATCAACGGTCTATATTGAAAACATTAGAACAATGATATATAAAATAAGTGTTTTAATATAAATAATGTATTCAAGCAGTGTCTTGATACATATAATGTCATCCAAATTGCAATGGAACCAATGAAAATGTATTATGAATAATAGTGACATTGCTTAAAGCTAAAGGAATTAAGGATCCTACCAAACATACTTGTCTTACACAAATATTATATGGTTTTGAATTTTTCAAAACCGGCGACGAAGGCTCTACCACTAAAGCAGAGCAGGAGCAACACGAGATAATCCGTAGGTAATAACAAAACATGCATCTAGATTAGTGAATCTAGTGCAAGTGAGAGACTATTCAAATATGCCCTAGAGGCAATACTATTTTATTATTATATTTCCATATTCATAATTAAGATTTTTTATTCTATGATATAACTGCTATGATTTTGGAATATGTGATTCAATGGAAAGCCTATATGCACATGTGGAATCATAAACAATAAAACAAAGGTTCCCAGTCTAATCTTTAATGCTTGCTCAACTGTTGGTAGTGATCATGTTACGGATCTTACGATAACATTAGGTGTAGCAATAGTCCTAGAAAACATTGAGAGTATGTGGTTAGAAGAATGATCATATTGAATCGACCCAAACTTTTCTGTTATACATTGAGATAATATCGTATGAAATTAATTGTTATAACATGGAGTGTTAGTATCTATTTTATGTTCCTTTCACCATGTGAGCATCATAGTCACTTCTTACCATATGATGAGCTTTTGAGTTGCTCAAACGTCGTCTGTAACCAGGTGATCATGACAACAACTTACAGGTTCATCAAAAAGTTTGACAAGGGACTAGATAGCTCAAAAGTGGAATTCACAATGGAAAGATATTCTTAGGGCCTTATCGCTGGGACAACATCCATCATCATCTATCCAGACATAGGTGACAATGTCACGGGATGGCAGAACACACCAATGAGAATGAAGATCAAAACCGGCAACGAGAATAACGACATACAAGCATGCAGATGACTCGAGAGGATACCTATGTTTTTCAAGTCTTCTAAAGTATCATGAAGAAAAGGAAATGTAACATGGTAATCGATTGTTCACTAAAAAATCATTCATATACTCATAGGGATCCATAAGGATGTCCACGATTCTAGTATCAGTCATTGGACAAAGGTGTTTCGTTGATGTGTCTGAGTTACCGAACTTACGGGGTCACAAGCTTAAGCTAATCACAATTTTCTGAGTGTTAGTAGGTTTAGACTATTGAAGATTTATTTATGGAATTGTTTCATTAATATTTGGAATAGTTTCGAGAGGATCAAGAAGCATTCCAGGGTCACCGAAAGGGATTCAGTGAATATCAGGTAATACCAGATATTACAAATAAATATATATAGGAGGATTATGTTTCCAAAGATTATAAATTATCTATAAAATGGCTTGAAATTATTTAGAACAATTTTATATTTAGTAAAATATCAACGGTCCTAATAAGGCCAAGTGGAGGGAAGCAACTTGGCCCACAAGGGCCCAATTGTGGAGGCGCCCTGTTCTTCTATGGAAGGAGACTGAATTGGGGAAGGAGATCCCTCCTTGGCCAGGGCAAGGGAGAGGAGTCCTTCTCCTCCTCTTGGCGGCCCCTCGTCCCACCCACCTACATATACTTGAGGCATTAGGCTCTTTTCTCTATACCAGTTTTGGAGCATCCTCTAGTTCATCTAGATTTAATTCTAGTTGGTCCTTGTTGACTAATTAGAGATAGGTATAGTTCCTCCAATACTCATAACTAGAAGTCTGGTGTGGTTCTAATGCCCTCCATCTAATTCCCCAATGACGTTTAGCTCTGTACGACGAAGCGCTGGCGGATCGTGAATGCCGTATGCTTGCAACCAAGTAGAGAGGTTGTTCTTTCACTTTTCGGTTTGAGGGATCATTCATCTACGGTTAGAGGGACTCTAAGACTGATCTTCATTGTCATGTTCTTCTTCCCCTACTACTCGGTGATGGTAATGATCATGATCCTAACCGTTATTGTATCTTCATAGTGTTCATGGTTGATCATAGGGCATTTTTTCTGTCTTTTCTACTAACTTTCCCGAGGAATGGGTCACAAGTACAATAACTAGGACAACTTATTTTTTCTGAGTAATAGTGTGCGCATTTTACTGAATTTTCTGACTTTAAACTTTATAGAGTGAGGTGGAGAGGGAAATTGTTCCTGCGAACAACAACAAAACATTTCTAGATGGATGAAACATTTATTTTAATTGCATTGGGCAAGCGAACACAACCATAGTGATCCACTCCAACCAAAATCCTTGCCTCACTGCCAAGCACCGGCTCTCTCTCAATGGGCAAGAATTGCATCAACACACTCCACAAGAACCTTTGATGTCCCTATCAAGGATGGACCGTCTCCCTCATCTTCGATGGCTACAGGTCCACCCCATTTGCCATCAAAAATATTCGAGAAGTGCATATTTGTCAACCTTTAGTTAATATAATTAAAATGAAAGAACCGTTATGAAATTTAGAAGGGACTATATTTTTTAAAACATAGGAAACATTTATTTTGTGAGAAGTTACTAATAGTTTTGTGAGAGCATGGTTTGATGGTTTGTAAATAAAAAGTGACTACAATGTTCAATGTTCAAAGTGGGAAGAAATTCGTTTGGGATCATATGCAAGAGAAACGTAAATTCGAAAGCAACTCTTAGTTTCCCTAATTGTGCCTAATAAGCTATGCCACTTTACAGTAATTTGGTGCAACAGAGGTAGTCCAATCATGACCACGATTTTGGTTTTTGGTTTGCATTTTTTCTCGGCCCCGAGCGATATAGCTAAATTTCGGCCCTTTCAAAAAAATTGGTTGAATCTCGGACGAAATTAGAAAACCAAAATTTAAATTTTAAGAAAACATTTACCAAATTATGGCCAAAATTCGGCCCATTTTGTTGAAATATAGCAGTCAAACAATAGTGAGGAGTACGTACATAAATGTTTACCAAACGATCCTCGGGGATTTAAAACTCTCCATCAGTCCAACATCACCATCAACTCCCACAGAGAACATTGAAACAAGGACAGAGAGAAGCACTACATAGTTGAGGAGGAGTGTCGGATGGATTCAATCGTAGCCCGTAGACGACACAGGTCAGCTGTAGGGACCGGGACGTCACGATGGCGCAAATGGGCAGGAGCCGCATGCTCGACCGGGGAGGCATGCAACAACGACTGGAGGAGTTGCATCTGGTCGCATCCCCGTTGTTGCACAGAGAGGAGGAGCAATGGTATCATCATATATTTAGGGTTTAGGAGTTTTGTTCGATGCTTTTAACTCATGCAAAATATGGGGAGACCCCAAAAGTTGGACTGGGCTAGAAAAAAGTTCAAACTGGGCCGAAAATTTTGACCGGCACAAAGTTTTTCCCCAATGTCGAATTTTTTCGATAGCGACCGGTAAAACTGGTTTCGTAAAATCTCGGATTTTTCAGATATTTTTCGTCCTAAATTTTCAAAAGAATTTTGTTCATCAACAATTTTTTACCTAGTTTTACCACAACAATGATCTTTTTCAAGTGGCCAACCTGTCTTTTTACGAATGGAAGTTTGCGGCTTCAAATCAGAGTCCCCTTTAGGGCTACATTATTTTTTTTGAACATGAAAAAACTTAAAAGTTACTATAGTTGGCAAAATTGGGATTCAAACCTACGACCCCGTGTGCTTCGCTAGCGAATCATACCATCGTACTATGAGTATTCTTGTGTTCGGTAAGGCATGCGGGAGCTGTTTGACCCATGTTAGTCATTTAAACTCAAATAATTCAAAAAAATTGGGAGACATTTGACTTTTTTTGTGGCTAACGAAAGTGCTAGTTTTTTACCGGTTTATGAAAATCTTGGTCGGGAAAGCAAAAACCTGACCGACACAGACATCTACCGGGCCCGGGCAAGATGGAGGAAATTTGGCCAAAAATTGATCTTTTCGATAGAAAATAAAAATAGTGATCATGACAAAGAAAACAGACCAATGATGCACTTGCATCTCATCGTGGCTTAGGGCTTGGGTGATATGAGGTGTGCCAAAAAACAGGACAAAGCATGGCTAAGTTGATGCAACCTTGTCTATGGTACAGTATACAGGGCCAGTCTAGCCATTGCTCTTGTATTAGGTTTAGTTGCGAGTAGATCGCGGCTAAGCATGCAACGTACGCCAAGAAGAGAACACAACAGATCAGAGAGCCGAGCAACAAGGGGAGGTAGTAAACTAGATGGATGACTCTTGACGTAGATATGTAGAATCATGACTATCGAAGCACGATCCCTAGCCTAGCTGTCGAAGCCAGAAGCTAGTCGAACATTGATTGTGTGGAGGAGAACTGCAGCCTAGCAACCAATTGTAGAACGGAACGCTATGGTCTGAGTCCACAACCAGCCATAGTGCATTGAACGCAGATTGTTCCGAACAGTACTGTAGGCTAGCAAGCTATCATAGAGCCACCGCCATACGGTCTGAGCCAAGCCAGTGACCAGCCAAACTGCAGCGAACACAGATTGTTCTGAGGACGCATGCAGGTCGACAACCTATTGTAGCACCGCTAGCGGTCCAATATGAGGTGGATTTTGGGAGGGACGATAATCCTCTATACCGGTGCCTTGGTCTCGTAGAACAGGCAAAGGGCAATGTTGGGATCAAGTCTAGTTCCTGACAGTAGTGTCAAAGTTTCTTTTCTGGACGACTAGGATTTGTTTCTATGGATTGTGTAGGGGGTATAAGACATGAAGAAGTTGTAATAGGATACCTTCTGCAATAATAAAATACGAATCAATTTATGATTGTACCTAAATTTTTTGATTTGCCTATGATACTAATGAAGCTCAAGAGTTTTCTGTTGAGTTTTGTGTGCCAAAATTTTCAAGTTTTGAGTGCTATCATGATGGATGAATGAATAAGTAGCGTCCAAGAGCCTAATTTCGGGGATGCCGAAGGCACTCCAAGGTATATTCTAGGAGTACTCAAACGTCTAATCTTGGAGATGCCCCAGAAGGCATTCGCTCTTTCATCTCAATCCATCAGTATGTCACTTGGAGCTACAGTTTGTGTTTTGATGGGAGCATCTTGTGTTTTAGTTTGATTTTATTTAAGTTTTCCATAATCATCATTTTCTGTACACATGTTCTCCATGATTTGTTAGAATACTCTATGAGCTTCACTTACATATTTTGAGATAAGCAGTTGCTGTAGTGCTTTAGTTATATATTTTAGAGAAAGGTGGCGTATAGATTTTAAAGAAATAAATGAACTCTCATTACTCAATTAAATTTGTTTGAGAGTTTAAAATATAGTGACAGTAATTTGCATGGGTTACTTGACTAGTCCAAAAATAATAGGTATTCAAGGAGCGCATAATCAAAACCTTCGTGTAGCAAATAAAAGAGAAATTGTGGTAATGTGAAAACGCGTCAGTGCATGGTTGTTGCTTGGTAGAAATATCGACAGTTAGAGGTGTTAATTATCTTTTTATATAAATATTGGTTATAGCATGGTGATGATGTGTGAGCATTCTTAGTCCTCATCCAAATCCTAGGGGCATGCGAGTAGTACTTTTCTTCGAGAGAGCTAAAAAAGCTTTGCAATAAGTATGTGAGTCCTTTATGACTAATGTGAATCCATGTATGTACGCACACTCACCATTTCATAATATGCTAGCCTCTTTGGTACCGTGCATTGCCCATTCTCACCTCGAGGGCCGATACACCTTCCGTCGGTGCATCCAAACCCCATGACATGAAACGCTCTGTTGCACATAAGACTCCTTATATATTCCTATAAAAAACCACCGTACCTACCTACTATGGCATTTTGTCACACCCTGTGTTTGTATGACTTTGCTACACTATGGGTTTATTAAATTTGGACCCATTTAAAACTTTTTGGGTGCAAGTGTTTGTTTGAACTGTTTGAGGACTACTTGTTTGGTTGATTGTGTTTTGGCACTCAATGATCTTTTTCCCTCATAACTCACTTCCTTGATCCAAACTCCCTTCCCAAGGATCATGCCATGTGTATAGTACCCCAAAACTATTATCATCAAATTTTATTTTGGCCAAAAAGAGTTATTCAAATTAGGTTTATAAGAACCCATGAGCTGAGGTTTCTACTACGTGTCCTCAAATTGGGTGGATTGTTTTACTCCAAAGACTTTATTTGGAACTTACAATATATAAGACTGCCCGAAATCAGCAAATGTTAATTTGACGTATTATTACTATTTTATTTAAAGAATGTTTCTTAAGGACATAAATTGTCTTTCATAGGGAAAAATATTTAAATGCTTTCAAAATATTTGAGAAAATTTAGGGAAACTTAGTGGACATATAGTTTCCATATATATGTGTTTCAACACATGGTCATGTTCAAAATAATGGGCAAATCCCTACAAAACCCATTCCTCTTAAAGCAAGCATTTGAAATATTTCTATAAGAAATATTCTCAATTAAATCGAGGAAAATTCTGGCAAGTCACATATGCCTAATTTGAAAAGTTTCATCCCAATCCCAATTGTTTTGGTTCATCAAAATATCCCAAAACCATTCTTGTCCAGATCCAAATTTGAGCAACTCCATATTGCAAACTGTCTCCTAGTGACCCAAACTTTGTGGACATGTTCTAATCCCCAAATGATGATGTTACACTAAGTGGTGCATCTATGAGAATGGATTTGCATGCCTAGAACTACAGAAACCTGATTTGTCAATTTCTTTGTTTTACCAAGTTTACATTACCATGTTTATTTAAACCAGCTCAAACATTGTGATCAACCTTGTTTTGACCCTATATTTGATCCTGGTAAATATTAAGGCAAGTGGAATTCATTTACTTGCCCGAATCAACATCAAACACCTTCTAGTAGTTTACTAAAAACCTTGTTTGACCCCCTTCCACTATTCTCCTTGGCCTAAGATGTTTACCACAGTCCCTTGTGTTGGGTCCTACTGTAGGTGCATCGCATGCAAATGAAAATTTCCTATGTGCAGGACAAGCTAGAACATTCTATGGAGATGGATTACAGATCGTTACCACTAGACGCGTAGTGCTATGCAGCGAAAGTAGAGTTGGGGCAGCGCGTTGGCATGGTCCGTCTCCTCCTCATCCAATCTCCCTCGAACAGTCGACCGACACAGAGCACAAAGGTGTTCGGAAGTTTCAAGTTATCTCAATCCCTAGGAAAGAGGCTGAACCTCGTACGTCAAGGGGGACTCCTGAGCATCGCGACTCAGGAGCCTAACTGGACCCGTAGCCCCTCACCCCTTGGACCGTCCTTGGTTTCCGGTCAGCCCAACGGTGGTGGAGGTATGCGCGGGCCGGGCCCTGACGACGCAGAGCGCTAAAGGTGGTAGGAAGATTCAAGTGATCTCGATCCTCGCCATGTTCCCTTCATGAGGGTTGCTCGCACGTCAAGGGGGACTCCTGAGCATCGCGACTCAAGAGCCTAACTTGACCCATAGTCCCTGGCCCCTTGGACCATCCTTGGTTTTCGGTCGGCCCAACGGCGCTTGAGGTATGCGTGGGTCGGGCCCTAGGGACACAGAGCATCACAACAAGCAATAAGGAAACAAGGGGAAGAAAACAATCATGTTGTCCAATAGTTATTACAAGCATTAGAAGTTCTCGCAAACACAAATGAGTTTAACGCCTCCACAAGGCACGATGTGCATTGCAGGAAAGGAGTAGGAGGAAGGAATCAGGAGGAGCCATCGCCACCATTCATCCTACCTTCGAGGGACTCGTCGTCGACATCGCTAGCGTCGTCTTCCCTGCCGCCAGCTTCAGCAGCATCCAGAGGCGGAGGAAGCATGACGCGGGTGAACGTCTTCACCAGCGCCTCCACGACGCCTTTCACCGCTGCCGCGGCTCTAGCGCGGACCTTAGTGGCGACTGGGAGGATCATGGAGTGGAAGTTGAACCCTGGCTCATGAAGATGAAGATGGCTGAAGACGCGTGTCGCGGCTGTAGAAAAGAGGTCGCGACACTCACTATCCGAGACCCTATCCACCTTGATGATGGCACCCTCTAGCGCCTCGATGAGCTTCGAAGAAAGCGTCGCGAAGCCGTCCTCCGGAGCGGACAAGGACTCCGTGAACCCATCTTGACGAAGGGTGTGGAGCGTCTTGAGAAGCTGGAGCTCGACAACACGGAAGGTGCTCAGCTCTGCGGCCTTCTTCCCCTCGATGGCGGCGAGAGCTCCCTCCTATGTGTCAAGAAGGATTTTCCTCGAAGCAACCACCTTCTCCTATGCGTCCAGGTGCGCTCGCTCTGCATCCTGGTGAGTCGCTACCTGAGGTACCCCTCAAGCTTGGCCTCATGGGACTCGAGGTCTTCCGTCCGCTAACGAAGATGCCCCTCAAGCTTGGCCTATTCCTCGTGGAAGGTCTTTTGACGGGCCTCCACCTCTTCGCGCGTGGCGCGAGTGGCCACGGTATCCTCCTCGCCCTTCGCCATGGCAACCGCGGCCTGACCCCATATCACTAGAGCGGCGATGTTACCCCGGAGCCACACTAAAATGAGCTCCAGGCATCCACCCATGAGGCGATCATCGGCACTCCCAAAAGCATAACGAACCTGACCCAGAGCAGCGTAGGCCCCGCCCAGAACGTCATTGATGGGCACCAGAGGCGCCATAGTCTCCCCTGAGGATACCTCAGCACGGTCGCGGGGGGCGCCCCTAGTTAAATTGCGTCACGAAGGATAGGAGGCTTCGGAGTCCACTCGACGACTGTGGACACGGACGGATCGACAGGCAGCACGCCCTCAGGGGTTGACCCTCCACACGTCGGTGTCATCACGTCCCCAAGGGCAGGAGAGGTCACGTCAACGAGCATTGGGGGCTCAGGGGGCTTGGCGATGGTGGCTTGAGGGGTCGCCTCACGAGCCCTGCCTTCTTCAGCATTAAGCGGCGGCATCTCGGCAAGGCCAGGCGGCGTGCTGGGAGTTTCCTTCGGCTTGACGCCCGCTTTCTTCTTCCTCATCTTCAACATGGCGGCATTCCTGGTCATCCAACAAGAGGAGGTCATCAATGCACAAGCCATGGACATATGAGCCAAGACAAGTCGGATCACTTACTCCTCGACGTCGACCCACTTCCTCTTCCTCTCCATCTCGACAATGACGGGGGCGCCCGAGCTCCCCATGGAGAGGGGGCCGCCACACAGAGGAGCAGAGTCGCCAACAGCCAAGGAGGCCGCGGAGGAGATCACAATGGCCCCATACTCACCCTCCTTGCCGGCGAGTGGCGCTTCGATCGGGGGCGATGCTGGCGCCTCAATCGTCCCGCCGGCGGAGATAGGACCCGCCGAAGGAGATTCGGCGCCGCGCTTTCGGGGAGTCGACACGCACGCAGACCGCGTGGCGCGAGGGGCTGGCCCCCGGCCCCTTAGAGGCTTTATCGACGCGTGAGGAGCCTGCAACAGAAACTTCACCAACGTCGTCGTCATCTTCAAGCTCTCGCAAAAGGGTGTCCTGTGACGAGGGGGACGCCCCCGCCGGGCCTTCGTCGGCGGTCCTCTCCGAGTCCTCCCCGCATGATGTATCACCGGAAGACACCCCCACCAGACCAGGGCCCTTGGCCGAGAAAAGCACTAACTCATTGAAGACAGGCATCGCGGCAACTAGGTCGGCCTCATTGTCACGACAGTACAACGGATCGTGATCCTCGGGAAGGTCACCCTTGTCACCACCAAGCAAGGTTGCCATAGCCCTGCTCAGTTCCTTGGGAGATATGCGCGTGTACCGAAGCCTGAGGTTGTCGTCGTTGCCCTGGTAGCCCACAAGGGCCTAGAATGGGCCTGAAGGGGCGGTAGGCGCTGAACCAAGAACACCTTCACTATCATCCCACCAGTCTGCTTCTTGGCATTGATGTCACGGGCTGAAGCTCTCCAGAACAGGCCCGGCCCAGGAAAGCTTTGCGGACCTCCACGCAAGAGTCTTCTCTGGCAACCCCTCCAGCAGATCCAACCGAGGGTTGGTACCCTTGAGATCCATGAGGACCCAGCGGTGCCTGAAGTTCTCCACCTTCTTCCCGAACTTCGGAAGCATGTTACCGCTCTGGACCGTGACGAAAGAGACACATGCCGAGCGCTGGGCCCGTCATGGAAGCGCAAGCTGAAGAAATGATGGAATAGAGCTACCGAAGGCCGCACACCCACGAAGGACTCAAAGTAGAAGGCGAAGACAGATAAGAGCAAGATGGAGTTGTGCTGGAGGTGAAGGGCCTGGATCCCATAGTGGCCAGGGATGGAAGTGAAGAATGCAAAGAAGGGCAAAACGAGCCCAACGAAGATGTTGTGGAGGAAGAAGGGGTATACCGCCTTGGACTAAGGCCGCTCCGTTGAGGAGCCACCCGAAATCAGGGTCCGCCCATTCTCATTGGGCCCAACCGCCGTCCATGGGAGCACAGGGTGGAGGTCCTCGTCCATGGCGATTGTAGACCCCAGGAGCGCAGGCAAGACGGGAGCGCAGGCAAAGCCCTACGCCTCTGGCTTTTGCTTGCCGGTGGGAGCCGTCACAGATCTAGCGAGGTCGGAGCAACAAGGAAGTAGATGGAGCGGTGCTGGATCTGGGAGGCGCCTGCGAGAGTAGGAGACGAGGGAAGCAAGAGCAGGTGCACGGGAAGGGAAAGCAATAATGGTCAAACGCTAGAAGTCTAGGTCTTGGCAAGTCGAGGGGAGGTTAAAGGGGAGAGGGGTGCCCGATATGAGCCGCACGACACGCGCAAGGCCTGGCCCGCAGGCGAATGAGGCCCACAGCGCTCCTGTTTGCCCTTAGGGCTCCCCCCCCCCCCCCCGAGGACGGCCCGAGCATGCGGGCGTTCTGGGAATTGGGGTACCCAGACCTGCCTACCTGCGGCCCAGGGCATGGCCCACCTTGTCGACCAAACGTGGCAGGGCATGGCCCCATTCAGGACAACGCCCTCGCTAGGGCCCCAACCTCGCGAGGAAGAATAGCGACAAGACCCGCGAAGGATGGGCCTCCTCAGGATCCCTCCGGAGTGGCAGAGTTTCCCATGCAAGGCCCGACCTCAAGAGTCAAGGATGACACAAGGAAGGACAGGCGAGCGCCAGTGCGCCATGCGGCGCAGTTTTCCCTTTGGCGAAAAGGAAGCAAGGGCAGGTATGGGTTCCCGCCCTGCTGGGCGGATGTCATCGCTGAGCCTACGCTATCGACATTTACTTTGCAGGCGAAGACCACCTTTGGGCAGGGTGAGCACCAACCGTTGCCCTCCTTCAAAATTGGCCACTATGGGATCCCTTCCTGCCATAGTGATAAGGGAAGAGGACCCTGGCTGCCGCTATAGATAGAGCATAGGTTGCACCAAAGAGGGGAATTCGATCCAATCCAACACTTAGTCACTCCATACACCAGCACGAGATAGCCAGCCAAGAATACATCTTGAGCGCCCTCATGAGGCTCAAGCATATTGTACTAGTTCATCCACCCAAGCCTCCATAAGAGGCAATCCACCAAAGCATGAGTAGGGTATTACGCTTCACAGCGGCCCGAACCTGGGTAAACTGTCGTGTTCATCTTCTTCCTCGACATTGTGCGAATCCGTCATTGCGTTCATCGAGTAGAGAGCTAGGTCGGGCGAGGCTATAGGAGATCTTCACACGCACCCCTGTGTTCGAACCTTAAGGGTTTTGCGGAGCCCGAAATCCGACACTCATCCCTATAGTTGCACAAGCCCCATTATCCCACCGCGTGCGTTTCTCTATTACCCTCCTCTATATTTGTTATCTCTTCCTTTGCATTTTGAGTCCTTTGGATTTATTTCAAAATTTACAATATCTTGGAATTCAATTTGCATGAATTTGTGTCACTTGTCCTAACCGAGCCACTCGATAAGCTTTAGGTTGTAGGTGTGAGTGAACAAGTCCGGTACCAATTCCACTATTTTCTCAATTCACATTGAGTGAAACGGGATACATCCTCAACTTTGGCAAACAGTATATTAGTATCGTTTATCTCATTTACCACTCACCTTTTCTCGAGTCTTGTGAGGGCGAGGCAAAGCACGTCATCTTCGTTCTTTGACGACTACATCAACATGAACGACTACATCAACCAAAAAACTTGAGCGACTCGCCATCAATGTACGACACTCCGAAGCTCGGAAAAGAGACTACATAGACGCACACATGGAGCAACTTTGACACGTGGTGGCCAACTATAAGTCTTCTTCCCCTTCGTCATCATCACGGCGTTGACGCTCAAGTCGCACATCTTCAAAGTGCCCAACTGAAGAGCAAGAACACCACCAAGGACAAGCTTCAATGCCTTGATCAAGGCAATCGACTACATGCATGGATGACCCTTCCATCTTCAGAAGCATCCCAAGGAAGAAGGCCGAGAATGGGATTTTCCCTTCGATCATGCAGGCGAGTGATGATGTGCCATCTTCGGCCTTCATCCATGGCGATAGTGACGAGTTGGTTGAGCATTGGAGTTTCCCTTCGACCAAGACGATGTTTGGGGACGTGTTGAGAGACTTATGCCACCATATCGAGAGTGAGAGTGACTTCACCACTATCCCCATATATGATGAGTTTCCCCAATTCCCATGTGAGGAGAGCCACAACCCCCACCACTTGAGTGAGATGAGTGACTCCACCATATGTGACTATGAGCGCAACTACCTAGAGGGAGTGAGTGAGCCACCACCACATAGAGCGAGTGAGGTAGTTGATAGGGCATGTGATGACATTTCGATTTCTAACAACTTAACCTCTACCTCTATTTGTGTCTTCTCCTTTGGTGCTAGGTCCCATATACGACGACACACCGATCCTTCACGACATTGTCCTTCCTTTGGACAAGACGATGGCCATGGTGGAGTATGATGCACCCCCACATGGTTCCATCATAATGAAGATGACCACGAGTTGATTTCTCCCACCTCACCTACACCACATGAGTGGAATGAGAAAGGTAACATATGTGAAGGTTATTCTGTTGTCCCACCAGTGTACTATCTTGCCACTGATTGCTTGCATGATGTTCATCACCTTATGAACACTTCACATGCTATGTCTTCTTCATGCTTAGATGTGCCACCTATTTATGATGAATAAGATGATGAGAATGTTGCATTACCTAGTTGTGATGTTTTACTCCATATGATAACATGTGAAAATTCTATTGGTCACATCATGTTTGACAACCTGCTATACTTGTCTTATGCTATGCGTGAAATTTCCCATATTGCATCTTTGCAATCTCACCGTAGCGACTATGCATATCCCATAAAAATTAATACAATTTTCTCATATGCCATAGACGACAAGACCATGGTTATTGGCATTTGCTTTTATTGTGATGATATTGCCATGCTTCCTTTGAATTATTTGTGCAATAATTCTCATATGACATGTCATGACCACCTAGCTTCACGCACGCACTGTTTTGGATGTTGTCCATATTCTCGGACTTATGCTTCCGCTATTGCACATGAGGAGACCCCAATAGTTTCTGCATACATATTAGGATATTTTAATACATCCTACACTTTGCATGATCCCCATATTTTTGTTCACAATATGCTTGCCATTTATACGCATAAAATGCTTGTGCCACATACTTGCTATAAATTGCGTCCCAATCATGTTGAGCATAATAACTATCATTGTATGATGGTTGATGTATTCCTATACCATGCCTCAAATTTATTTGAGCATTGGATATTATGTGCTAATGAACATAAGAACATGCACATCCTAACGGATGAAGTGTACATATACCACGAGCATACAATTTTTCTTTTGTCTTTGTTGTGTGTAGGTACTCATGAATATTCATGAACCTCACAATCCCATGAGTTGACGAAAAGAGCTATTGAGAGCAACGAAGGTTTGGGATTTATACGCACATCTATTCTACATTGCCCTCACATGGTTATGTCTTATTGTCCATTATCTATCTTTTTCCAATGTTGACATGTTCACTTTGGATGATATGCTCATTCCTATGCTCTTGCCATGCTATTGTCACCCTTGCTGGCATTTACCCATGACTCACAATTCCACTACTACTATGTGTACTTGCATGCTTGGTAGAGATCCTAGTTTCTATTGCCATGTTTACCTTAAGCACTATGCTATTGTTGCTTCTTGTGTTGGGAGAGTCAACATGTTACATTGCTATTCACATAGGACTTCTTGCCAATGCAACAACGATAATTTGCTCATATCTTGTTTTCATGCTTGTGATTTGTCATGTCCATTATATATGCCCACTATTTACACATGTGACATGATCCCCATGACTACATCTTGGATGTTGCATATTCGCACTACTAGCTTCCATGCCTATGATGATACTTTGATCATGTTTTGTGCTCGTGATATGTCATGCACATGATTGCCATAATTTTCTCTGGTATGTTGCATCTTCACACTACTAGTTTGCACTACATGATCACTATGCTTGCTTATGTTGCATCACCAATCTACTCCTTTTATGCGGTTGATGACAACCGTTGCCATGCTTTGCACATGATTGATATTGCATATTGCCATATGCCTCCATGTGTTGCCTCTTTCTTGCTAGATGATTTTCCATGTATTTAGTGCAACAATGCTTATAATCTTGATAATGAGATTGCCCCCATAGCTTTCTCACATATTATTGGAGCTTTAGACATCTTTCATGTGAAGCATGCTTGTCTTCCTTCTTCGCACCATATGCCTAGTGCCATGAATATAGAAATTCTTGCATCATATTGTTCATGCACTTTTGTTCCTAACAGTTATGTGCAAGAGCAGAGGCCCATCATCATGGATGATGTGTTTGTCTACCATGCACATACATTGTTTCCTTTGTTGCATGTATATGTAGGATACCTTGACCACATGTCAACCTCCACTTCGTAGGAGTTGACAATCAGAACTCTTCAGAGCAAGCCATGCTACACCGATGCGTTTCTACATCGCACTAGCTTCCGCATCGGCATTGTGACGGACGCACAATGTCACACTTTTGAGGTGACATCCTTCTTGCGCATGGTTATTGTGGCTCATCCTACTTGTGTTGCTTGTACCATGCCATATATAGGTCATCTTGGACCCCCCTTACTTGCACACATGTCAGAGATATTGCTACCATTCTAGATAGCCATCTTTCCATGCCTCATGACATATATACCTTGAGTGTTGCACCCAACTTGTTAATTGTTTGCTATTATCATATGCTTGGTTGCCACAATGTCCATCCTTAACAATTGCCATGCCAAATTGCTTGCTACATGCTTGACTTGATTGGCTCACACATGATGACCAATTTCTCTTTCTATTGTGTTGAGTACCTCACTATCTTCACCACACCGTGTGCACATTATGCTTGGATTGTATTGCAGTTTGTATTGCACCGTGTGTTTAAACACTTCATTATACTTGGTGTTTTGAATGATACCTATACCTACCATAGACCTTTTGTCGATTTCTTAGTGCATGATTGCTATGACCACGAGGTGGATGCTTGTTATATTGTCACACATACCTGCATCCCTACATCACCTTGGCATACTTGGTCCCATGATTACATTGCTTATACCCAATTTGTATGCTTACATGTCATGACACAATCCCTTGTCACACAATATGTTATGGATGATGACGACACTTGTTCGGTGAATCACCGCTTGAATGATTGGTTTTGCACTAACGCTAACCATATTTGTTTTTCCATGTGTTTTTCGTATTTGCTCCTTTTGAAGGAATTCCTAGACAGTGAGACATTGGAGAGTGCCCATTTAGAGCTTGATGATGATGAGGGCTTGGTGATCGTCCACTTCTACACGGCGACGCCATCTCCATCCCATGGTGATTTGGATTTTGATCCGAGGATGGATCTTTCCCAAGGGGGAGACGATGATGCAAAGCATCCTACGGAGATCACCATGACAAGAGGCCATTTAGAAAGTGCCTTGTGCCACAACTACATCACATACATAAAGGTGAATCATCTCCTTTACATGTGTTCACTTGACCCCTTCGAGGATGGTATACTACTAGACACTCCTCTCATGTGCATGCATAGGTATTGTCGGAGATTCATGGAGGACGAGGAGGACTGTTGGCACCTACATAGAGATACACCATCCACGAGGGAAGGTTGTAAGCGGAGACGGAAGAAGACGGAGTCCAAAAGCTGAAGGAAGGCCAAACAGCCAAGTCCTAGGCGACCCCATGCACACGGGCCCAGAAGACCCTGTGCACACGAGGGTACCCGAAGCTGCCTGGACACCCCGTGCGCACGGGCCCAGAAGACCCCGTGCCCACGGGACCCCCATGCCAACGATGCACGCCTGTACGCTTGGGCGAAGTGGACGGCGACCTGGAGACCTCGTGCGCACGAGCTCCACTTACCCAGTACACACGGGGCTGCATGTGTGCAACTGTTAGGCTTTGCCCTTGTATGGCCATCTTGCCCCTCCTTACACCTTCATGGCTTGGACCTATATATACTCTCCTCCCTCTTCCATCTAGGTTTAGCAATGGTTTGGCTCTTAGTTAGTTGAGCCTAGCTGCTTCCACTACCTCTCCCATGGAGTAGATGCCTCTATGAGAGAAGATCTCCTAGTGGATGCCAAGACCCCTTGTCAGGGAAGATCCTCTGGGATACCAAGGCCCCATATCCCCATGGGAATTTGGATGAACTCTGCCATGTATCCTATTTCCCTTTGTTGTTCATGTACCT
Source organism: Hordeum marinum (assembly GCA_022496015.1). NCBI lineage: Eukaryota > Viridiplantae > Streptophyta > Magnoliopsida > Poales > Poaceae > Hordeum > Hordeum marinum. The sequence continues at coordinate 203,476,399 of CM039675.1, read as the reverse complement.
TTGTGGATCTTGTGTGTGGTGAGTCTAGTGGATGTGTGATTGGACTTGTTCTTGAGTATTTACTCTTGTGATTTCTCCCCTTCATCCCTGTGTTCTTCGTGTTCTTGAGGTTTCCCCATCCACTTCGTGGAAGATCGACAAACACGAGTTTGCCCCGTATCAATATTCCTATTATCTTTTTGAATTCTCCCAACTACACTATATTGCAGAACTTTCATACTTATATAGGATTATATTGATGGGTTGCATTTTCCAATTGCACATGATGATTTTGATGAATATATTATGCATGTGCTTGCTTCTCCTACTTGCAATTATTATGAGAGAGGAACTACATCTTCACCTCTGTATGTTTCCAATACTATAAAATTGCAAGAAACCGTTTATATTATGCATTGGCCTTTACTTAATGTGGATGAATTGTTCTTGTATGACATATCGATGCATAGGAAGAGAGTTAGACTTTGTTGTAACATGATTTATATCACTTTTTGTTCACTACTAAATTAAAAATCTTTGTTAATTAAAATTGGCTTTGATATACCTTGGGATCCGGGTGGATCCATTAATTGAGCACTTTATGCCTAGCTTAATGGCTTTAAAGAAAGCGCAGCCAGGGAGATAACCCAGAAGTTTTAGCAAATCATTATTTCCATTGTTTGCTTTTATAAAATTTAAAAAACATACAGAGGGAACCTAAAACTTCACAAAAGGAATGGTGAAAGCGAGAAGAGATGATGAGCATCATTGAAGTGGGGGCTAGTCTCTAAATTTTGTTCATGCCGATGGAAACTTTCTGAATCCCGAATCACGGTAACTTTTCCAACAAAAATCATTTTGACCCTGTACAAACCCATTGTATTTTAAAATGATTTGCCTTTAGTGTGATTAGATTGCTTGTTCGTTTGTGCGGTGTAAAAACTGAAACTTTGGCTATAGTGCGTGAGTTTTCATTTCTTACTGGAACGTCAAAAGTTTCTAAATTTTTTACACAATATTGATATACAATTTTTTAAATTTTTCCTAAGTTTTCAGAATTTTTAGAGTTACATAAGTAAGGTCAAAGTCAGATTACTGTGTACTGTACTGTTTAAGACATATTCTGTTTTTGCTGAATTATTTTGCTTGTTTTGATGAAACTATCGATTTTATCGGTGGTACAAGCCATAGAAAAGTTATAATACAGCAGTTATAATGCAAATATAAAATATGAATTGGTTTTCAACAGTACCTAAAGTAGTTTTTTTCTTTATTATACTAATGGATGTTACTAGTCTTCTGTTAACTTTTGTCTGGATGAAGTGTTTGAAGATCGAGGAGGTCTCGATATGAGGAAAAGAAGGAGAGGCAATAGATCAAGATTGGGGATGCCCAAGGCACCCCAAGTAAAAAATCCAAGGATATTCAAGCATCTAAGCTTGGCGATGCCCCGAAAGGCATCCCATCTTTCTTCAACAATTATCGATATGTTTTCGGATTCATTTTATTTATGTGATATGTGCAAATCTTCGAGCGTCTTTTGCGGTCAGTGTATGCACCATGCTGGTATGAGATAGTCCATGGTTAATTTATATAATGCTCATTGCACTTCACTTATATCTTTTGAGTATGGCTTCATAGAATGCTTCATGTGCTTCACTTATATCATTTGAAGTTTGGATTGTCTATTTCCCTCCACATAGAAACCGTTATTCGTAGAATGCTCTTTTGCTTCACTTATATTTATTAGAGCATGGTCTTTTGTAGAAAGAATTAAAGTCTGTTTCTTCACTTATATCTATTTAGAGAGTCATCTGGAATTGGTCATTTGCATGGTTAGTCTTAAAATCCTACATAAAACATATGGATCACTGAATATGATATGCTTGATTCCATGCAACAGTTTTGCGATATAGAGAATATAATATATGGAAGGTACGAGTGGATGATCGTGTTTATTAAGATATTGGTGTTAAGGTTTTTGATTCCCGAAGCACGCACATATTGTCTCCCGTTATGCTGGAAAGTTGGAGCACAATTTATCCTTGATTGTCTATGTTTGTGTGAAGGTCGAGGGCGTGCGATGGTTAACTCCTACCAACCTCCCCCTAGGGGCATTCGTAGTAATACTTTTCTTCGAGGGCTAATAAACTTTTGCAATAAGTATGTGAGTTCTTTATGACTAATGTGCATTCATGGATTATACGCACTTTTAACTTTCTGCATTTTGCTAGCCTTTACGGTACAGCACATTCCCTTTCCCACCTCGAGAGTCGGTGCAAACTTTGCTGGTGCATCCAAATCATGTAATATGATACGCGCTATATCACATATGCCATGCAACTTCCACGATTTTCGTTTTGATGACTTGAGCATTCATTGTCATAATGCTTTGCATGATCGTAGGATAACTAGCATGATGTTTCCTTGGCTTGTCCGTTTTTTGATATCTTTGCTATGCTACATCACTACACATCAGTCATATACATTCATATTTTTCTCTAGGTATCGAGTTGTAATAATAGATTCATATAAGTAAATAGAAGTGTGATGATCATCATTATTCATTGTCAGAGCATGTCCCAACATGGAAAGGATGATGGAGACTATGATTCCCCCACAAGTCGAGATGAGACTCCAGTCGACAAATAAAAAAACGGGAAAAGAAAAAAAAGAAAGAAGAAAACAAAAAATAAAAAATAAGAAAAGAAGAAAGAAAAAGACGAGTGATAAAGAGAGAAGGGGCATGCTAATTCCATACTTGTGCTTCCAAGTAGCACCATGCTTTTCATATAGAGACTCTCCTATGTTGTCACTTTCATATACTAGCAGGTATTTTTCTTTCTAGAGTTAGATGCACACCCAGTTAGTTTTCATATTGAGTTTTCAAACACTTATAGCTCTTAGTCCATCCATTGCCTGGCAATCCCTACTCCTCACATTGATATCTATTGATGGGCATCTCCATAGCCCGTTGATATGCTGAGTTGATGCAAGACTTTCTTCTCCACATTTACCCCTTCGAAACCTACCACCGCATTCTATTCCACCCATAGTGCTATATCCATGGCTTGCACTCATGTATTGCGTGAGAGTTGAAAATGCTAAAGCACATTAAAAAGTAGGAACCAATTACTTGACTGGCACTTGGGTAGTACATGATTTATACACTGTGTTAAGAAGGCAGACCATGACAAGGCTATGTGATTTTGTAGGGATAACGTTCTTTAGACTTGATATTTTGAAAGACATGATTGCTTGTTGGGATGCCTGAGTATTAATGTCTTAATGTCAAAACGAGATGCTTTGAATCACTCATATCTTAATATTCATGCCATGATTAGATATATGATCAAGATTATGCTAGGTAGCATTCCACATAAAAATTATCTTCTTTATTATTTACCTTCGTCGTATCTATAATTTTTGATTGTTTCATGCCAATATTATACAACTTTCACATATTTTTGGCAACAATTTATATAATATATTGGACTAACCAATTCATCTAGTGCCCAGTGCCAGTTCTTGTGTTTTGTGTTTTTTTGTTTCAAAGAAATTCCATATCAAACGACGTACAAACATGATAAAATTTGATGTTTTTTTGGATTTTTTGTGAATTTTGAGAAGTGGAATCAATGCAAATGGAGGCCCACAGTGGGCAAGGAGTACCAGGGTGCGGGCTAGAGCCGAAACGCGCCCTGGTTGATAGAGGCGAGGGTCCCAGTCTTTCGATGAAATGATAACTATCGATTTGGTGGAGACGACTTTGATGATCCGACTAAGAACATGCACGTCATTGCGCCTTAGCAATCGCTAAACCAATCTCCAAGCTGTTATTGACCATGCCGAATCACGATCAACTTGACCACAAGGTCTATACCTGCAAGCAATCGAAGAACAAGCAAGAATATGAAAATGCAATCTGAATATTTCGAATATATCTGAAGTATTGATAATGATGGGGTTCCGAAAGCGGTCTTCGTCTGGTCGTTAGACACAAACGAAGTACACAAAGTTGCAATGGCAAACATTTAACTAAAAAAAACCAAAGGACAAGTTACTAGATTGATATACTTATATAGGAGCAAGGGGTGGCGGCCAAGGAGGTGGGAGGATGTCTCAAGACACCCTAAAACCAACCCTAGGTCATACCAGGCCCGTGGTCCCAAGTGGAGGTGTTGCAACACCTACGGACTTGTAGTTTGACTCAGATTCTACTGCAATGTCAGATTGTTTTGTCGATATATTCGGGATCCGGACGAATTTTAAGGTGATTCTAACTAGGCTGGAACGCATATGAAATCTAGTTTCTAGCAAAAAAATCACCCAATTCCGAGTCGGTATGAAAAAGTTGTCGGCGTTTTGAGACAGGTGTGTCTGTGTAGTCCGAACTGGAGTCCGGAACGTGAGAGACTTGGACTCCATCTTCTCTTGGGCTAAAAGTAAAGTGATAGAACTTGTTGAACAACACCTAATTGTTCCCTTTGACATTAGAGGACCTCTTGAATAGCACCCAACCATTTCCTCTTCCTTTGTCATCAAACGTTGTTCATACAAGTGTTCAACCATTCTACATTTAGGCATAAAATAAAATTAGGTAAAGTATTTTTTTCTGGATAACATAAATAAATTATTGCATAATTCTTATAAGAAATCACCTCACAAATATGCATGTATGCAACATTTTTGGTCATATCAAAGGTAATCATGTCCTCATCATCCTCCCCTTCTTGAAAACAAAGCCGTCCTCGATGTTGCTTAATCTGAAATGCGGCTACCAAAAGAGAAAAGGCGTACATATTGTATATGTATATGTCATCCATTTTTACTATTCTTAGTTGTGATACATGTGACACATATATACAAGGTCACTCATCACATGTCATGAAATATAAAGCCAAAAGATTATGACAAGAAGTAGAAGGCATCACAATATTGGAACTCAGTTTGCACATATAAGTGAAGTCCTTATTCATATCAAAAAATTCATAATGTTCATTATTAAACCATCCCAAGATTGGTAAATAAACGGGAATCGTTTCAAATTTAGATGCTACAACATGCTTAAATAAGCAAACATGCAACATGTCATTTGACACAGAATTATCACCAAGATTGGAGGTCATATCAAAATGATTAAACACCGGCAGAATTATTTGCAAACATATTTGACCCAAATTTGAATTATTTCCTGATTCACATGGTTCTTGCTCATCAATAGTTAATTCAATGGGTGCACTCACAATTGTTGATATTGTAGTTATTTGATCACGTGAAGAAGTAAAATCATGAACATAGTCCTCTAAAATAGGTGGTGTGATCAAAGTAATGGGTAGCTCATCACAGGGTACATTGGAATTGACAAGGCATTTATCATACTCATGTGGAGGTGGAATATCAATACCTTTGCCATTACCTCTTATGATCAACTCAGATCATGTAGGCACTCTCGGTGGTGACGTATTGCACTTCCTCACAAGAATTGATTTGGTTGTCATAGTATGCCTAGTAGTTGAAGGAACAATGGTATCAACTCTTGGAATGTGCACCTTGCGGGTAACACATTGTTTTATTTCCTGTTCAGCTTTGCAAGCAAGACAAAACTAATGATCCATAGAATAACACTTTTCATGAATTACCATCTCCTGAATATCACGGTTTAATCCTCCCTAAAATCTATCCATAAAATCTGCTTCACTTTCTTCTAATGAGGAATGTAACAAGGTCGTTTGTAAATCATCATAATATTTCATTACGGTGTCGCTACCTTGTTTGAAATATTGTAACTTTTTAAGCTTGTCACGAGTATAATAAGCAGGAACGAATGTGTGTCTCACGGCAAGTTTTAAATCATCCCAAGTAGTAGGTATAATATATTCGCCCCACCAAACTAAAGCATAACTAGTGAAAGAATCAACTGCGACCTTAACTTTATTATGTTCAACAAAATTATGGGAAGAAAATATATCATTCATTTCAAACTCCCATTCAATATATAAAGCAGGTCTAAAACGGCCATTAAATGATATTATAGAAACATTAACCTGATCATGTACATTTGGATCTCTTTGTAGCTCTCGTAGCGGTTGTTGTGGTGGCACGTCTCCCACGATCAAAGAAACCCATGAACTGACAACTCTGGATCCTGTCATGACTAGTAGAAACAAGAAACAAAGATCCAAGTATATTGTTCCTATGAACTACTGGATGTGGTGGTAAAACGCTCACAGTAAAGAAAATATCAAAGTCTTACAAATTCTCACCATGCAGCAGGTGGCAACATGGCAATCGACGGTGTCAATATCTCCAAAGATTGGCTAAAGAAATACCAGTTGAACGTATGTATACACGGTGTAGAAATATGAGGATCTTGGAAGGCTTAATGTATGATAGCAAAATATTAGCAATAATCAATTCAGAGATGCAATGTTGAATAAACGCTTAACAACGGTACTGTGCTGGTCCTAGGCTAGATAGTACTAGAAACGCGAACCTAGAGCACTAATGGAGTCATGACGTAGCACAAATAGCAGCAATGGATGATATGTAGTAACTCTAGATAGCAAGATTTAAGTGAAGATCATAATAACAGTAAAGATAATGATGAGAAATGATCGGCAAGCAAGATGTACCAAAACTCTCTCTGCAACTTTCCTACGGAAAATATTATGTCAAAATTTTGATATATTTTTCCAGATTTTCATCGACTCAAGATTTCGTATGCAAAAAGAATCACTCAATTCCGAGTTTGTATGAGGAAGATATGCCTGTTTTACAGAACACTACGCAAAACAGTTTCCACTCCGAATTCAGAGACGAGATTTGAGTCAAATAGATTCGAAACTTGTTTTTTTTCTTCTCTCTATTTTTTTCTTCCTTTTTTTATCTTTTTTTCTCTCACTTTTTTCTTTTTTATCCCACTTTTTTACCCAACCAAATAAGAAGCAGATTGGATCAAGCGTAGATGTGAACGACCTCAAGTATGGTAATGACAATGAATAGTGGTAGCATGTGGTGAAAATTGATGGATGGTGGTGGGTGACAACGAAAGGGATGACGATGGCGTGATGGTGGTATAGGGCAGCAGCGATAAAGATGGTGCGACACCGGCATGACAAGTTGTGAAGAGAACTCGAAACTCTAAAAGACTAGAAGCTAAGACCAGCAACTCGACATGACGATGCAACCGATAATTCAACTATGCAAGCACTGAGAAAAAAATTGCAAAGGGCCAAACTGGCTTGGAGAAAGAATGAATAGATCTAACTTTTTTGTGGATTTTTCTTGGGCAATAAGTAAGGAAAATAAATCTAATCTACGAATAACTAGAAATTCTCACCGAGCAACCTGAAAACTGATACCACTTGATAGATGCGAGGGTCCCGATCTTTCGATGAGATGATAACTATCGATTTGGTGGAGACGACTTTGACGATCCGACTACGAACTTGCATGACGTTGCCCCTTAGCAGTCGCTAAACCAATCTCCAAGAGGTTATTGACCATGCCGGAGCACGATCAACCTGACCACAAAGATCTATCCTGCAAGCAATCGAAGAAAATATGATAATGCAATCTGAAAATTGCGAATATAGATGATGTTTTGATAATGGTGGGGTTCCGAAAGCGGTCTTGGTCTAGTCGTTGGACACAAACGAAGTACACGAAGTTGCAATGGTTAAGTTTTAACTAAACAAAACTCAAAGGAAAATCTACTAGATTGATCTACTTATATAGGAGCAAGGGGTGGCGGCCAAGGAGGTGGGAGGATGTCCCTAGACACCCTAAAACTAACCCTAGGTCGTACAAGGCCCATGGGCCCTTGTAGTTTGACTAGGATTCTGCTGCAACGTCAGATTGTTTCGTAGATATAGTCGTGATCTGGACGAATTTGAAGGTGCTTCTAACTGGGCTGGAACGCATATGAAATCTAGTTTCCAGAAAAAAACAAATCACCCAATTCCGAGTCCATATGAAAAAGTTGTTGGCGCTTTGTGACAGGTGTGTATATGTAGTCTGAATCTGAGTCCAAAACGTGAGAGACTTGGACTCTATCTTCTCTTGGGATAAGAGTGACGTGATAGAACTTCTTGAACAACACCTAATTGTTTCCTTTGACATTAGAGGACCTCTTTAATAGCACTCAACCATTTCCTCTTCCTTTGTCATCACACGTGGTTCATACAAGTGTTCGACCATTCTGCCTTTAGGGCATAAAATAAAATGAGGTGAATTATTTTTGTTCTAGATAACATAAATAAATTATTGCATAATTCTTATAAGAAATCACCTCACAAATATGCATGTATGCAACATTTTTGGTTATATCCAAGGTAGTCATGTCCTCATCATTGGTGGAGCATGACCACCTCGTAGGTCGGTTGGAGCTATCCTTTGGGCGCAAGAAATCTAATTTTTGGTTAAAAATCCTCTCGAAATTTCAGCCCGATTGGAGTTATGGATATATGGGAATATAAGAAACGGTTTTCGGCTAGAAAACAGGAACGTGAAACAAAAGAGGACAGAGAGGGAGATCCAATCTCGGAGGGGCTCCCGCCCCTCCTCTGCCATGGAGGCCATGGACTAGAGGGGGACTATCGTCCCATATAGGGGATGACTGAGGGAGTCATGGATTAGGGGGTCCTCAGATAGTCGACCTATCATTTATGAGACAGACTGTATGGGCCGCAAGGCGAGCATCGGACGATCTAACACCACCTACGCCAGATGAAAGGTTCGAGGTGCGATGGCATAATCTCCAAGTTATTAGTTGTAGTTAGGCATGTTTATCTCTTCGGCATGTAACCGACCATGTGTAAACTCCAGGCACCCTCGGCGTCTATATAAGCCGAAGGGTTTTAGGGTATTGGGACAGAATAACTCATTTAGGGTTAACTATTCGATCTCGAGGTAGATCAACTCTATAACCCCCCATATCATCAATACAACCAAGTAGGACGTACAGTATTACCTCTATAGGAGGGCCCGAACATGGGTAAATCTGTCTCCCCTTTGTTTCCTGTTACCATTGATTCTAGTCTCACAGTTCAGGACCCCTACCCGAGATCCGCCGGTTTTGACACTAGAATTGGTGCTTTCATTGAGAGTCCCTCGGTGAGTGCCATAGGAATTGATGGCTCACCTCGCCGCGAGCAGTGAGATCTACATCTAGGGGAATCTTGCCCCCATTCAGAGTCTCACCGGTGACGACATCTTACCACATGCCAGCCCGATCAGCTGTCATGGCCAGACCGGAAGCTTTTCCCCCAATCAGACTATCAAGTTCGGAACCTTAGAGTTCATGGTTGATTCACGGGGAATACTTGTTCTAAGGGCGCCAAAAACATCAGGTCTCATGATTGGACGGAACAGAGTTCCGCTTCGGTATGGCTCTGGGACCGTCACGCCGCTCGACGAATCCACTCGTCTCAGCGACACGCATCCTACCATCGCCTCGTTCTTAAACGAGGTCTTCCATGGTATTGAAGCTATACGTATATTGGATGACCGGGTTCTGATCTATGATCGGCTTGGGATCATACCCGATGACAGGGAGATTCATGTCCCTCCGATCACCCACCTTGTCGCTACAATCGAGTGTCTGGCTGTGGATTCATCCCAATGGCCGGAATTGAAAACAGTCTATACCCTAGTCCACGATCACCGAGACTCTATCGGCGAGGCAGATGCAGGGAATCACTCTAAAGCCAGACCGTTGCCGGTCTGGGATCCACCACATGATTTGGAAACTGTATTCTAAAGCATTCAATGCGGCATGGAATCGATTTTTTCCCACCCCCGCCCCAAGATGATTATTCCAGTATCGCACAAAAGCCCATGTCTTCGGACTTTCGGGATATTAAGTAACTATAAGGAGAATCAATCCATGACTTTTGCGCAAGACTCCTACTCACTAGAAGCAGAGTAAAAGGTCTTAGTGACAAATAGATAACGACAACTTTCATTCGCAATTGCTGTGATGAAGGGATTCTTAATGCCCTAGCCCGCCGACACATTCGCGACTTTTCGGAGTTACTCGATTTGGTAAAAAAGTACTGTGCCATTGTAGGGACCCCGACTCATAAGTCGTGATCACTGAATGCACGTGTACAGTGATCGCAGAGAGCAACGCTCACTAAACACACAGAAGCTAATTAACAAGAGTCTTACATCCACATTTAGCGTCTTACACAAATAAAGACCGTGAAGGTCTAGTCTTACATAGACAGGGCCACAAGGCCAAGTACTTAAACTCAACAAGCAGGAGAAATCTTGATCGAAAGTATGAACCCATGCCATCTGCTTTAAACCTACATGCATTCTGACTGGGAAGCGTCCTAGTTCGCATGTTCATCACCAACGCACTTTTCACCGTACTCCTATTCTCACATGCCTGGCCAATTAAATAACTAGTGGCAAGCCAATGAGTACTTTGAATGTACTCGCAAGCAACCCATGTTGTGGAACATGGTATAAAAATGCATGATATAGCACTAATAGGTATTTTGCAAAAGGCTAATTTTGAATGTTATGACATTGTCAAGTAACTAGGGAAGCATGCATTATCAATTGGTAGATATCCATATGAACAACTTATAGATATCATCATGATCGAGGGGTTGAACATATCATGCTCAATCATCACATCAGGTCTTCTGACTTATCTCAAGTGTCATCTGTGTGCCATCCACACACACACACACACACCATGTTTGCGAAAACATCTAGACATAGTCTAAGCAGCACCACTCAGCTGTCCTTGACCGTGGACTCGTCTTTTACACTCTGCACAGGGAGCACACTTTACCCACAAGACTCGGGGAACTTCCGTGTCATCCATGACTCGCGGTTTATTACATACCCGAGGTAAGCACCCGAACAATACCTTTCCCATGTTGAAACTAAGCAAAGTGCCCACTCGTTGGTGCCATCCCTCATGATATACATCACATGTATCATCCATGAGGGCACACAACGGTGTGCCCGATGCCTGTAAAGACAGTGCATGGCCTTCCACTTCTGGGATGACCCCCCCTTGAGAGTGACCACTTCACTCTCGCCACCGGTAATGCGGGCTCCCTGCTAGCACAAACCATAGTAATCAACAAAGCCCCATTCCATAAGGGGTATTGTGGTTGCGCATGTAAGGTTGGGACCGTAGACAAATCTTAAATCTAATCCATTTTCGAAAATACACACTCACTCACTTGTTCGGGCACACCACTTCCTTCTCGAGTGGTCACCCAACTCATCATCATCTCCCTCGGGCATTAGTGGCACCCGATGGAATTTTCAGAAAGTCTTTGAAATCACCTCTTTATTTCCATTACCATGCATAATCCAGAAACCACTTGCTTAGCATCTACTAGCATCCTATCTACACCCACCCGCATAACCCTCATAAGGTGGTAGGGTCATGAACGATGCAAGTGTCAACGGCAAAAGTATCAGAAGCAATCCACTAAAATGGTCACTACTCCACATGTTCAAATATAAAAAAAGTAAAGTGCTATATGATATGCAATAAAATGGTCTCTTAACATGGTCAAAGGGCCGCTTGCCTGGCTCAACAAAGTCTTCGGGGTCTTCAAAGTCTCCAGGTCCAACTCCCTCGTCAATAGTGCAATCTATTGTCGCGATAAATAGTGACAATAATAAGCATCACACAAAAATAGAGCACACAAAGCTACTCTTAAAATGCTACCCTATTCTGGTAAATACCAAAAACTATAATAAAAATATTTGTCTAAGGTTTTGCTGTGAAAATATTTTTGAAAACTAATAAACAAAGGTAAAAAGATGCCAAAATAGATTTTAAAATAAAACACTATATAAAAAGTTTTCAACATTTTTCACAAATGGGACTATTAAATTCTATGGAATATCCTAGGATTTTAGGTGAAAAAATAATTGTCATTGGATTTTTATTTAATCCTGTGCAAATTTTTGGAAAACCTAGAGAAAAATAAAAAGGGAAGGGCCTCAGTGCCTTGGGCTGAATGCCCAGCTATACCTGGCCCACCTGGCTAGGCCGACGCAGCTGACCTACGGGCACGCGCGCGGCCAGGTTCGAACCTGATGCACCGGCCCCCAGCGTCAGCGAGAGCGAGGGCGAGGGAGAGAGGTGTGGGGATGACAGGAGGGGTCCCACTTGTCATCTCCCACCTCTGGACAGGGGACGACGATGCTCATCAGCGGCGGTGCGGGATACAACGATGGCAGGTGAACGTGGGGATGGGCTCGGGGCCGAGTCACCGATCGGAAGGAGGTGGAGCAGCCGGCCGGGAGGCCCTGGTCGCCGGTGAAGAAGAAGCCGCGGCGGAGGAGCTTCGGGAATGATCACCGGGGCCGCTCCGTGGTGCAAAAAGGATGGGGATGAGGGGGAAACAGGTGAGGAGGAAGCGGGGGATCCAGATCGGGTCCAAACAGGGGCAGAGGGGGTCGTTACCTCGCAAACGTTGGTGGCCCGATGCGGCGGATCTTGGCTCGATCCCAAGCATAGATGCTTCGGGAGGTCACCAGGGGGTACAGGGGTTCTGCTGGGATGAGGAGAGAGAGGCTAGAGGGGAGAGGGGGCTCGGGGAGAGGCCCTTTATAGGTGGACGTGAGTCCATAGTGGGAGAGAGGGAACGGGTCTGTGGCGCTCCTAGGTGTCGCCCATGACCAGAGGGAGAGGAGAGAGGTGCAGGGGAGCGCACGCGTGCGAGCCCCATGGTTGGACGAGAGGGGCGGTGCCGATACGTGTGCGGGAGGTTACCGAAGGGAGGAGGGAGAGGGGGCCTGCTGCTTGGACGATAGCAGATGTTGAGGGCATCTCGGGGGACAAGGCTAGAGGTCCCGAGGCTATCGGGGGCTATGGTTGGGTGGCAGCTACAATGCAGGTGCGCACTGTAGCACTCTCTGGAGCACACGTTTGGCATGCCAACGGTGTCCTAGGCGCGGCCATAGGTGCCTATGGGGGTAGAGGAGGGAATAGGAAAGTTGGACATGGCCTTGGATGCTCTGGTGGGTGTGTTAGAATAAGAGGGAAGGGGAGAGAAGAGGGTTTTACTACTGTCTAGGAGGTAAATTGAGGGTTTTACCCATGATCTAGTGCCTTATGGACTTGAGACTTTTACTGTATGTGATTGAGCATTGCAATAGGGTGTGGTAAAAATTTAGACTCAAAGAGAATAGAGGAAGGGGGCCAAACTAGGTTTTTGCCATTCTGGCTGAAGGTGTTTGATGGAGATTAGGGCAAGAAATGGGATTGGCTTGCCATGTGATTTGACAGGATCAAATGGTGGTTGGAATTAGGCCTGATCACCAAGTTTGAGGTTGATTGATGAAAGTTCACAATGTAACTTTGTGGAACCCTAGAAATCAACAGAATTTGGTTTCTGTAGATCTAGTCATGATTAGATAATCCCCTTGATGGACCACTTAGTGTAGCATCATTATTTCGTTATTACAACATGCCCACAAAGTTTATGGTCAAGGGAAGAAACTTCACAATGTAAATTTGTTCAAATTTGGATCTGGACAAGGAGGGTATTGGACTAGTTAGATGAACCAAACTAATTTGGATTGAGATGAGACTTTGCAAGATCATCACCTATGATGATGTTGACTCGCTGGAATTTTATTGGAACTTATTGAGAATATTTCTTATAGAAATATTTCAAAAGCTTGATTTGGGCAGAAAGGGTTTTTGAGGGGTTTTGCCCATTATTTGAACATGACCATGTGCTGAAACTCATATATATGGAAAATAGATGTCCAGTGAGTTTCCCTAAATTTTCTCAAATATTTTGAAAGCATTTAAATAATTTTTCCCTATTAAAAACCATTTCTGATCTTAAGAAAAAGCCTTTAAATAAAATATTAAAATAACCTTTAAAATAAATATTTTTAGTGGTTTTGGGAAGTCATAAATATAGTAAGCTTCAAATGAAGGCTTTGGGGAGAAAGGGTCCACCCAATTTGAGGACTTGCAATGCAAACCTCATTTCAGGGTTTTTTTGAAAACCTAATTTGGATAAATCCTTCCTGGTCAAAATAAAATTTGATAACAATAGCTTTGGACACTGCTCGCATGGCATGTTCATTGGGCAAGGAGTTGGGGTCAAGGAAGATGAATATGGACAGGGATAGAATCTAAGAGTGCCATACACAACAAACCAAACAAGCAAACAAGCACCAATTCAAACAAGCCCAAGCACTAAAAAGTTTTAGTTGGCTCCAAATTTTGTAAATCCAAGCATAACAAGGTGATACAAACACAAGGTGTGATAGACCTACCCCCCTTACAAGAATCTCATCCCTGAGATCCCTAGGCTAAGCGCTAAAAAGATAAGGAAACTCAGATCTAAGATAGTCTTCATGCTCCCAGGTTGCTTTGGCTTCAGAGTGGTTGCTCCATTGGACCTTGAAGTACTTGATGGTGTGGCTTCAGGGGCAGCGTTCTGCCTCATCCAGAATGCGGACTGGACTCTCACGATAAGTGAGGTCTGGCTGAAGATCGATGCTTGATGGTCGATGTCCTTATAGAGGTCGGGGCAGTTGGGAACTTGAAGACACTTCCGAAGTTGTGACACGTGAAAGACGTTGTGCATATATGATAGACCGGAAGGTAGATATATTTGATAGGCAACATCTTCTCTTCTTGCCGTGACTTTGAAGGGTCGATGTATCTGGGTACAAGCTTTCCTTCGGCATGGAAACGCTTGGTTGCTTTAAAAGGTGTGACTCGAAGATAGACATGATCTCCATTGTCGAAGCTCGCTTCTCGGCTTTGAGAGTCAGCGTGGCTCTTCTATCTTGCCTTGGCGGTCTCAAGGCGCTCTTGGATGAGTTGAACTTGTTCCTCTGCCTCGTGGAGGATGTCTGGTACAATGACTAACCCTTCTCCGGTCTCTGACCAGTTGAGGGGAGTACAACACTTGCGTCCATACAACACCTCAAATGGTTCCATCTGAAGACTCGACTAATAGTTGTTGTTGTAGGAGAACTCGGCAAACGGTAGTCAATCTTCCCACTTGGCTCCATAGTCCAAAACACAAGCGCGGAGCATATCTTCGAATATCTGATTTACTCGTTCTGTTTGCCCACCGATCTGAGGGTGAAAAGCAGTGTTGAAGGAGAGCTTAGTTCCCATAGCTTCTTGAAACCTCTACGAGAATCTTGACGTGAACTAGGTTCCTCGATCTGACACAATTTCCGTTGGAACTCCATGAAGACTTATGATGTGGTTGATGTAGGGGTTTGCGAGCTGGCTTCCATCATAGGTGGTCTTGACAGGAATGAAATGGGCTACCTTGGTGAGGTGGTCGACTATGACCTAGATAGAATCACGTCCTTTGCTTGACCTTGGTAATATGGCGATGAAATTCATCTCGACTTTGTCCCACTTCCATTCAGGCACTTTGAGAGGTTGAAGTAGTCCAGCGGGCCGCTGATGCTCAGCTTTGACTCTCTAGCATATGTCAAATTTAGCGACAAATGTGCCTATTTCCTGTTTCATGCCATGCCACCAGAATCTTGTCTTGAGGTCTTGGTACATTTTGGTTCCTCTACGATGGATGGAGTATGGAGTGTCATAAACTTCTTGCAAGATCAGGTCCTTGAGCTCCTCTTTGTTGCGTACACAAATGCGATTCCCAAACCATAGATCTCCTTGTTCATCCACTAAGAATCCTGGGGCCTTGCCTGCCTTGATCTTCCTTTTAATGCCTTGAATGCTCTCCTGTCCCTTCTGAGCTTCTTGGATGTCATCCATCAAGGTAAGCTTTGCTTCGAGGTTGGTGAGGAATCTAGGTGCAACTAGTTCCAAGTCAAAGCTTTCAAGCTCTTCATATAGGGCGGGTAGCCTTTCCCTAATCATGGCATTCAAGGAACAAGCCTTTCTGCTTAAGGCGTCTGCTACCACGTTGGCCTTTCTGGGGTGGTATTGAACAGTAAGGTCATAGTCCTTGATCAACTCCAACCATCTTCATTGCCTCATGTTCAATTCCCTTTGAGTGAAAATATAATTCAAACTCTTGTGGTCTGTGTATATATCACATTGCTTCCCCACAAGGTAATGTTGCCATGTCTTCAAGGAAGAACCACGGCTGCCAACTCAAGATGAGGAGTAGCATAGTTCTCTTCATGAGGACGTAGCTATTTGGATAGATATGCTACAACTCTTCCTTCTAGCATTAGAACACCTCCAAGCCCGGTTCTCGACGCATCACAATATATCACAAACTCCTTGTGAATATCAGGGGTGGCCAAAACTGGGGCTGTGGTCAACCTCTTCTTCAGCTCCTGGAAGCTTTCCTCACACTTAGCTGTTAATTCAAACTTCTTGTCCTTCAAAAGCGAGGTCATGGTCGGGCAATGCTCGAGAACCCTTCCACGAACTTGCGATAATATCCCGCGAGTCCGAGGAAGCTCCCTCACTTGCTTCACGGTGGTTGGGGATTGCCATTCAGTCACGGCTTCAATCATGGCAGCATCCACTAATAATCCTTCTACAGTCAACACATGATGCAATAATCCAATTTCATGCAGGCAGAATTCACACTTGCTGAACTTGGCATAAAGCTGGTGCTCCTCAAGCTTATCTAGGACCAATATCAAGTCTTTCTCATGCTCTTCTTCTGACATGTAGAAGACGAGTATGTCATCAATGAAGACGACAACGAACTTGTCCAAGTACTCCATGAAGGCTTTATTCATGAGGTACATGAAGTAGGCAGGGGCATTGGTTAACCCAAATGACATGACTGTGTATTCATACAGGCCATACCGGGTTACAAATGTCGTCTTCGGAATGTCCTGTTTTCTGATCTTCAGCTGGTAGTACCCAGACCTGAGGTCGATCATGGAGAACACCTTGACTCCGTTCAACTGATCGAACAGGTCTCCAATCTTGGGGAGTGGGTACTTGTAATTTGTTGTGACTTCATTGAGAGAACGGTAATCGACACAGAGTCTGATAGTTCCGTCCCTTTTTGACACTGATAGAACAAGTGATCCCCAAGGAGAGGCACTCGGGCGAATGAATCCTTTTCTGAGCTGCTCTGCCAATTGCTTCTTCAATTCAGCCAATTCTTCAGATCCCATCCTATATGGCTTGTTATAGATGGGCCTTGATCCAGGCTTAAGATCAATGATCAACGCAATGTCACGGTCATGAGGCATCCCGGGCAGCTCATCAGGAAATACATCCGGGTATTCACATATCACTGGCACATGATCCAACTCAATTCCTGATAGACAGTTAGCCTCAGGGGCTTGAGTGGAGGCAGGGTTGGAAAAATACTTGACTTCCACTCCTTGGCTATTGATCATGGTAACAATCCTCTTGGCACAGTCTAACAAGCCTTGGTGCTTGGTCAACCAATTCATGCCAAAGATGACATCCAAGCCTGGTGACTCCAGAACTATAAGGTCTGCTAGGAAGTCTACCATGTTGATGTTAATATCCACTCTTTTACAACCTATCCCGGAATTCATGACATACCCGGGGTGTGTATCAACATACGCCTACCCAGGGGTGTAGTCTTCATGCCACTCTCTAGTGCAAACTTTTGGGTGGGAAAAGAATGCTAAATTCCACAATCAAATAGTACTGTTGCTGGGGTTAAGTTGATGAGGAATGTACCCAGTATGACGTCCAGGTCTTCCTGGGCTTCCTCTGTGGTGACGTGATTCACAAAACCCTTGCCATTGTTGGGCTTGTTGCGGGGAGCTGGGTTCCTTGGTTGTGCTCCACGGTGTTGACCTTGAGTTGGTGCATTGGGGCACGGGGTATCTAGCTTCTTGTTGGGGCATAGCATGGAGATATGTCCCGAATGACCACACCCAAAACAAGTGCCTTACCCAGGGTTGTTGTTGTAGTTTCTACATCCGTTGTTGTTATTGGGGTTGTTGTAAGATGGCCTAGGATTAGCATACTGCTGAGGCTGGTAGCTCGATCGAGCCGCAGGAGGTCTAGCCTGCTATGGCTGATAGGTTGGCTTGGCTGGGGCGAGCTGCCAGGGGCGAGGCTTCTGGTTGCTGGAGCTACCCTTGCTGATCATCTTGCGCTTGCGAGTGTCTTCTATGGCACGATGCTTGTCTTTCGGCATGAGGGACTTTTTCACCAGGTCCAAGAAGGTACGACAGTCGCAAACGGCGAGATGATACTGCAGGGTCTGTTGACGTCCTTCCATGAAGCGTTCCTTCTTGGCAGCCTCCTTGTTGACATCTCTATGTGCATACCTTGACAGCAGGTTGAACTTCTGAAGGTACTCCTTGATAGAGCCACTTCCTTGCTTCAGCGCTCATAATTCTCTCTTCTTGATAGCCATGATCCCAGAAGGAATGTGGGCAGTGTGGAATTCTTGCTTGAAGTTATCCCAAGTGATCACATGATTGCCTTGCATGACCTTGAATCCATCCGACCAAGCTCGGGTGGTACCTATGAGGCACTGAGAGGCATAAAGCACCTTCTCACGGTCCTCATTGCAATTGACTAGTGCAAGAAGGTCCTTGATGGTGCCGATCCAGTCGTCAACATCCAAGGGTTCAGCAGTCTCGGTGAAGATTGGGGGCGAATTCCTCATTAACTCAGACAGAGTGGAGCAGCCATTGCCATTCTTGCCTTGCTACTGGTTGTTCACAAGGGCCTGAGCCATCTGCTGAATAGCAGCATTGTTGGCTTGGCATTCCTCCTGGAGAACTTGGAGAAACTGAGCTATGGTCATGTCTCCGGTGGAGGTGGTGGAAGGGGAATGTCACCTTGTGGCTGCTCCTGGTGTCCTCCAGCATGAGCAGTCCCACTAGCTCCCTATTGTTGGCTTGAGTTGCCGGCTTCAGCGTTGGAAAAGGAGCTATTGTGGGTAGTAGTCACCATCCTGTTTGGAGCAGCCAGGTCAAACAACTGGGATAGACAACAGGAAGAGCAATAATGGAAACACGCGCCTAAGGGGGTTGATCTGGTGCAAGTGTGGTAAAACAATGGATGAAGGACCAAGACTTATATTCAGGTAAGATAGACAATGTAGTCCCTTACATGTTGCCTAAGGCAAAAGCATGACTTGCATCGGAACACAATCAGCAAAACAATCAACAACACACATGGTTTCATATGAACCATAACACGGACTCGACTTCACACGAGGGGTACATGACTGATCCTACCCTAGGGGGTTCTCGAACTCAGGTGGTGGAGTGCTCGGTCTCGTATTCATGCTCCTGTGGGTCTTCCTCCCATTCATCGTCTGAATGGGCATCATTCCCGGTTGAAGGGGTCGGGGAACGAGGAGGCCCATCCCGACGACGCTTTGTCGGCAGGTCGATGAAGAGCTCACGGTACTCCTTCGCTCTCATGTGATGATGACGTGTGGGTGAATCTCCGGCCAGGGGTATTCCTCCTCTGTAAGCGGCAGTTGGTTGTCCCTTAGGGGCTCCCTCCTTCTTGATCATGTCTGGCTTCGTCTTGGTTTGTCGAAGTAGCTCTGGGGTGTAGGAGTGCCTTGCGTGCAGCTGACTCGATTGCGAGTGCCATGGTCTCCATCTGTGGTCCTTCAAAGAACCAACTAGTCGGGGAGTCGATTGCCTTTACAACAACATCCACGTGGTACTCCTTTTTTGACGGCATCGACCAGTGCTCATGGTAGAGGAAAACGGGTTGTTGGCAAAACTGGCACTTCTCTAGGCTATCCCCAAGGAGTAAGGGAAAGCCAGATGTCTGAAATGCTTCGGGTATGACGGCCATCTACAAAGGTTTGAAGGGAGGAGAGTCAGCAGAGTGTTGTGTGAAGAATAGAAGAGGTAAATAGCACATAATTCGTAAGTATAGGTGCTAGGTCTAGTTTCAAAAACGGTTTTATCCTAACTAAAGTCCATGCTAACTAAGGGCTTCCTACAGTCAGGATGGCTCTGATACCAGCTCTATGGGGAGCCCGACTCATAAGTCATGATCACCGAATGTACGTGTACAGTGATCCCAGAGTTCGATGTTCACTGAGTACATAGAAGCTGATTAACAAGAGTCTTACATCCACATTTAGCGTCTTACACAAATGAAGACAGTGAAGTTCTAGTCTTACATAGATAGGGCTACAAGGGCCAAATACTTAAACTCAACAAGCAGGGGAAATCTTGATCGAAAGCGTGAACCCATGCCATCTGCTTTAAACCTACAGGTATTCTGACTGGGAAGTGTCCTAGTTCGCATGTTTGTCACCGACGAACTCTTTACCATACTCCTGTTCTTCCATGCCTGACCAATTAAATAACCAGTGGCAAGCCAATGAGTACTTTGAATGTACTTGCAAGGAACCCATGTTGTGGAACAAGGTATAACAATGCATGATATAGCAATAATAGGTATTTTGAAGAAAGCTAATTTTGAATGTAATGACATGATCAAGTAACCAGGTAAGCATGCATTATCAGTTGGTAGATATCCATACAAACAAGTTATAGATATCATCATGATCAGGGGGTTGAACATCTCATGCTCAATCATCACGTTAGGTCTTCTGAGTTATCTCAAGTGTCATCTTTGTGCTATCCACACACACACACCAAGTTTGCAAAAACATCTAGACATAATCTAAGAAGCACCACCTAATTGTCCTTGACCATGGACATGGCTATTCGAATAGTTTTACACTCTGCATAGGTTGCACACTTTACCCACAAGACTCGGGGAACTTCCGTGTCATCCACGACTCGTGGTATATTACATACCTGAGGTAAGCACCCGAACAATGCCTTTCCTATGGTGATACTAAGCATAGAGTCCACTCGTTCGTGCCATCCCTCGTGGTATACATCACATGTATCATCCATGAGGGCACGCAATGGTGTGCACGGTGCTTGTAAAGTCAGCGCATGGCCTTCCACTTCCGGGACGAGCATAGAGTCCACTCGTTCGTGCCATCCCTCGTGGTATACATCACATGTATCATCCATGAGGGCACGCAATGGTGTGCACGGTGCTTGTAAAGTCAGCGCATGGCCTTCCACTTCCGGGACGACCTCGTCTCGAGAGTGACCACCTCACTCTCGCCACTGGTAATGCGGTACTGCTAGCACCAACCATAGTAATCAACAAAGCCCCATCCCATAAGGGGTATCGTGGTTGCGCATGTAAGGTTGGGACGGTCGACAAATCTTAAATCTAATTCGTTTTCAAAAACACACACTCACTCACTTGTTCTGGCACACCACTTCTATACCAAGTGGTCACCCAACTCATCATCATCTCCCTCGGGCATTAGAGGCACCTGACGGGGTTTTCGATAAGTCTTTGAAATCACCTCTTTATTTCCATCACCATGCATAATCCCGAAACCACTTGCGTGGAATCTACTAGCATCCTATCTACACCCACCCGCATAACCCTCATATGGTGGTAGGGTCGTGCACGATGCAAGTGTCAACGGCAAAAGTATCGGAAGGAACCCACTGAAGTGGTCACTACTCCACATGTTCAAATATAACGAAAGTAAAGTGCTATATGATATGCAATAAAATGGTCTGTTAAGATGGTCAAAGGGGTTCTTAGCTGGCTCAACAAAGTCATCGGGGTCTTCAAATTCTTGGTGTCCAACTCGCTCGTCAATAGCGCAATCTATTGTCGCGATAAATAGCGATAATAATAAGCATCACACAAAAAAGAGCACACAAAGCTACTCTTAAAATGCTACCCTATTCTGGTAAATACCAAAAACTATAATAAAAATATTTTTCTAAGATTTCGCTGTGAAAATATTTTTGAAAACTAATAAACAGAGGCAAAGAGATGACAAAAATAGATTTTAAAATAAAACATCGTATAAAAAGTTTTCAACATTTTTCACAAATGGCACTATTAAATTCTATGGGATATCCTAGGATTTTAGCTGGACAAATAATTTTCATTGGATTTTTATTTAATCCTGTGGCTTTTTTGGAATACCTACAGAAAAAGAAAAAGGGAAGGGCCTCAATGCCTTAGGCCGAATGCCCAGCCGTACCAGGCCCAACCGGCTAGGCGGGCCTAGCTAAGCTGCGAGCGCACTCGCAACCAGGTTCAAACCTGACACGCAGGCCCCAGGGTTAGCGAGAGCGAGGGCAAGGGAGAGAGATGATGTGATAACAGGGGGTCCCACCTATCATATCCAACCTCTAGATAGGGAACGGCGATGCTCACCGGTGGTGGTGCGGGACACGGTGACGGTAGGTGAATGTGAGGATGGGCTCGGGGCAGAGTCACCAATCCGGAGGCATACGTGGATGATGTGGTAAACCAAACACGTTAGCCACTTGATCGACGACCTATGGCAAACCTTTTCCAGTCTACGTGAATATGATATATGACTCAATCCGAAAAATTGTGTATCCGGAGTTCCCTCTAGTAAGCTGCTTCGATTCATCGTCTCCCATAGAGGAATCGAGTGAAATCCAGCTAAAATTCATGCTCTATCGGAACTTGCAATTCCCACAGAGCTAAAGCACGTCCAGAGCCAAGCTGGGTGCATAGCGGCGTTTAGCCGCTTTATATTCCGCCTCGGAGAGAAGGGTTAGCCGCTCTATAAGCATCTGAGGCGGACCAACAAGTTCAAATAGAGCGATGAGGCAGCAACTTCACTAGAAGAAATCAAAACACTACTGGCAACCAATCCCATACTCACGACACCAGGCACCAGTGAGCCCATGTTATTATACATATCGGCCGGCAACAAAGTTGTCAGCACGGTGCTCGTCGTTGAACCAGATGAGGAGGTACACACATTCCGCACTCAGAAACCGGTATATTACGTGTCAGAGGTGCTAACGCAGTGCAAGTCCAGATACCCGCATTACCAAAAGATAGCCTAGACAGTATTTATCGCATCAAGGAAACTCAGACACTACTTCCAGGAGTGTACGGTAACAGTGGTATTTGAGGTCCCCCTGAATGATATAATCAACAATAGGGATGCCACCGGCCGCATAGCCATGTGGGCCATCGAGCTCGTCCCCTTCGAAATAACCTGCAAGCCACGCTGTGCCATTTCATCTGAGGTATTGGCAGATGTCCTGGCTGAATGGACAGAGGCCAAGCTCCCCAAGGAATATAGTGCATACTCCCATTGGACAATGTACTTTGATGGATCGAAGACCTTGGCCGGACTAGGGGCTGGAGTGATCCTCACATCCCCCACATGCGACAACATGTGATACGTGGCGCAAATCATGTATGCCGACTCCAACAATGCAGCCGAATATGAAGCTCTCCTTCATGGTCTTCTGATGGCGGTATCAATGGGCATACGACAACTAGAGGTACGGGGAGACTCAAATTTGGCCATGTCCCAAATTAACGGCGAATTCGATGCCAAAAACCCGAAGATGGCAGCATATAGAAATGTCGTCCTAAAGATACCTGCTCGGTTCGAGGGGCTATAATTTCACCATGTCGCTCGTGACAACAACCAAGCTGACGACATAAAGGCCCGTATGGGAGCCAAGCGCGATCCTGGCCCAAAAAAACCTTCCTGGAGCAGCTCTTTAAGCCATCCATAGTGTGGCAGGATGATGACAATAGCGCCGGTCCGAAAACGGCGGACGAGCTTGTTCCCCTCATAAATTAACTGGACGATGGCATTATCGGCGGCTCTGTAATGAACAAAACGCCTTCGGCTCATGAGGCAATGGCAGTAATAGCACCATGGATAGAGCCCTTCTTCGCAAGGAACTCCCTGATGATCAAACCGAGGCACGACACATAGTTCGGTGATCCAAGACCTACAAAGTGCACGACACATAGTTCGGTGATCCAAGGCCTACAAAGTACACGAGGGTGAGTTCTACAAGAAAAGAACAACCGGAATATTACAGCGGTGTGTATCCGAGGAAGAAGGACTGGATCTCCCAGAAATGCACGCAGGCATGGGCGGTCATCACGCCACGGCAAGAGCCCTTGTCAGCAAGGCCTTCTGAGCTGGTTTCTATTAGCCTACAACTCGGATCGACGCCCAGTCACTTGTCCAACATTGTGTAGGGTGTCAACTCTTTGGAAATCAAAGTAACATGCCCCCCAATAGCTATTCGGACTATGCTGATCACTTGGCCTTTCGCCGTCTGGGGGCTGGACATGGCAGACCCCTTAAAGGGGCGACCAAAAAAAAGAAATACCTACTCATCATGGTTGACAAGTTCCCCAAATGGACAGAAGTAAAGCCCGTCAAGTCTTCTAATTCTGGACTAGTGATCAACTTCATATCCAGCGTGGTACAAAGTTATGATGTCCCACGTAGTATAATAACGGATAATGGATCCAACTTCACGGCTGAAGAGGTCAAGGACTAGTGCGCTAAAATGGGCATAAAGCTCAATTATGCGTCAGTATATCATCCACGGACCAATGGACAGGTCGAGCGAGCAAACGCTCTCATTATGAGCGGCATTAAGCCACGTTTGGTCTGATTCCTTCACCAGTCCGACTGTCATTGGGTGGAGGAGCTCGACCCCTTTTTATGGGGCCTGCGCACCACTCTGAACAGATCGACGGGTTACAAACCGTTCTTTATGGTCTATGGGGCAGAGGCTGTCCTCCCTTGCGACATTATTCATGACGCACCAAGGATGCGCATGTACGAGGAAAAGGAGTCCGAGTTGGATTGGCAAGGCGACTTAGACGCCTTGGAGGGAGAGCCCGACATAGCTCGAGCTCGCTCCACTTTTTACCAACAGCAGGCTCGACGTTACCAAACTGATGGTCGGTTAATACAAAGTTTACAACATAGATTGTTTCTACAGCAAGTACATATAAATTACATGTTCGACTGTTGATCGAAATTATCGATTACGGTGTCAAGGGGACAGTCCTCTTGAGAAAGACGGGTGGCAGGCATCACCTGGTCACACACCAAGTGGAGTTGCACTTCTTTTCCATCCCATCCCACGGGACAAACCCGCGCCATAGGCTCGGGATTAAGTCCGGTGTTATGGGTCTTGATCATTGCCTAGGCTTTCGGTGCTCCGTCATGGCAAGACAAAGTCTTCCGGAGTGCGAACCTGTTCCAAGCCCCTTGAATCGATCCACCAGTTCAGCTAGCCGTTCAGGCATCTATTCGGCAGGACATGGTGCCTTTACCATCCCTTTCATTGCTTTTTGCACATGCCCATGGAGAGCAGTCAGCTCTTTCAGCAGGTTCCTCTAGTATGTTCCGATCTCCTCTTCAGGACGCCCGGACAGGAAACCTGTACATGAGGCAACAGAGTACTTACTTTTACTTCCTACATGGGAAACATTTGCTGCTAATAGAATCACACTTACCGAACATGCCCTTCTGAAGCTTTTGGTTTTCTTCTTGAGCTTGGGCCAACTGAATCTTCAAATTCTTAATTTCTTCGGCCTGCTTTTGCACAACAGGGCAGCCAGCCTCGTGCTGGGACTCAACATACCGCTGAGAGTCTCGGGATTCCTCGTACTGCCTTTGCATGTGCCCTATTGATTTGGCTGCTACATGGAATTCATGCGCCAGGGACGATAATACATTAAGATTAGCAGTAAAGGTATACTCACCATGGGCCTCTCAGGTGAAGCTCTTCACTTGCGCCAGTTCGGCCTTCCTAGATTGCACTTCTGTGCGGCTGTCCTCCAGCTCCTTGGCCAATTGCTTGGCATGTTGCTTTGAAGCCTGCTTCACCAGTCAAACATGACAGAGACCTTTAATTTGTTTGTTCCAAATAAAATTACGGCTCAGGGGCTACTGGGTTTAAATGAGTATTCAGACTCTATAAAAGCCTACCACTTACCTGCATGCTGGCTGATAACAACTTCATAGCCTCGCCGAACCCGGCTCGGGCAGCTCCAATGTGCGCAGCTGCTGAGTGTAGGGCACCGAACTCTTGTTTGGATAATATTGGATGACGCATGGCCTCCCACCATTGTCGATGATTAATGGCACTCCCGACCTCCGAGTTGGTAACGGATACACCATCACTATAATCGGCAGGTGTTGGATTGTCCATGGGGGCTTTTGTAGCAAGAGCTGCATGAGCTGTAGCTCGGGAATTTTAGACGTCTCTGGACATGCTGGTAACCTCTTCGGCAAAAGAGGACTGGGCATTTCACCTAAATATTTTAATAAAACAAAACTGCCGTAAGACTCTATTTATTGATAATGACTGTATAGTCGAACGATGTACCTCTGGGGTGAGCAGGCCGGTGGATTCGTCCCCATGGCCTGCTCCTTCTCAAGATCCTTGTTGGCCTTTGACTCAACCACGGCTTCAGCTGCCGGTGTATGGCGCGCAGATCGACATCGTTTGGGATTCGGGGCCGGCGCATTCGGGGCGCTATTGGTAGCTAACCTCTTGTGGGATGAGCTTTTCTTCTTGCTCGTTGTAGGGATAGAGAATGACCTGGGGTAATCAACTATTATAGCGACCGTGGATGGGTCGATGCTATCCTAGAGATAGAATCCGTCTTCGAAGTCAAGTAGAAGATCCAGGTCCATGTTGGAACCCGGATCATTATCATGTGAATGGTTCTTGGGCTGAGGAGTCGGACAGTTGACTTTCTCGATGAAACTCCTCCATTCCTATTCACACAAGGCTTCAGTCAAATAAAGTGCGGAACGGAAACCCCAAACTATGGTCATGTTAGGGAGAGAAATGATTACCCACTTGATAGGAGTGTTGGCCGAATATCCTTGCTTGGTTGCCTGCCGAACAAAGTCCTCTTGCATTCCTTTGTACAGGTCGGCAAGTGCTGCGGCCAATGCCATCGGATTGGCGGGCCCTAGCTTTCCAGAGAACGTGGTGTCACTCGTCCCATTGTATTTCCACAAGGGGTGTACCCTCTGTTGAAGGGGCTGCACATACAGGGAGATGGCGGGGGCCGTGACGTCGATCATGGACATTTGGTGGTGGGCGAGCATCCGGACCTGAGCTGTTAGGTGCCGCACTTCGACGCTTTCCTCCTGGGACAAACTCCTCGGTCGCCAGTTGTATCTCTTGTTCGGGAGGGCGTCGGAGTATTCGGGAAGACCTGTCCGAGTTGGCTAGAACAGGGGGACGTCTTCAATATAAAACTATTCAGAAGTCCACTCTTCGAGTTTCTTTAGTGTGCCCACCGGATATCCAGTCCCAGCTATGCGGCACACTTTGGCTCCGTCGAGCTCCAAAATTGTCTTGTCCCAAGTACGGGGGATGAGACAGAAGTATTTTCTCCACAAATAAAAGTGTGCCTCGCACCCTAGGAATATCTCGCAAAGAGCGACGAAGCACGAGATGTGCAAGATGGACCCTGGAGTAAGGTGGTGGAGTTGGATCCCGTAGAACTCCAACTACCCCGTCAGGAACGGGTGGATTGGAAACCCAAGGCCCGAAGGAGAAAGGGGTCGAGGCATATGCATTCCCCCTTGTTAGGATTGGGGAAATGCTCGACAAAAACTTCGTCACTGTAAGAAAGCAGACATGCGCGGGTCACCGCCAGATCTGAAGAAGGGAGATATCCCTGGGTCTCCCGATTGATGAGCCGCAGGAATGTAACGGAGAAGCTGGTCCAGTCCCTTGGGCATGAGCCGTAGGGGCGCGCGGAGGAGCTAGGGGCATTAGCCATGTTTTTTGTGAGGCTTCCGCTAGGGGTTTGTTTCGATGAGGAAGAAGAGGATGTTGTATAAGACACAATTTTGTTTACGTAAATGAGTGGTGCTTCCGCTATGGGGGGTAAGATTGTAAAAATCACTGACAACTCACCTCCCCACGACGCACGGAAATTGAGGAACACGCGCAATTATAATAATGGACCTGCGTCCGTGACGCTTGGGGTCTTACCGAAGACTGGTCGGTTGCCGAAGATATTGGTCGGATATATATCAGCTTTGAAGGCTAGTCCGGGGGCTACCGAGGGAGTTCTGATTAGGGCGTCCTTGGATAGTCGACCTATCGTTTATGGTCCGCACTGTATGGGCCGGAAGGTGAGCATCTAACGATCAAATACCACCTATGCCACATGGAAGCTTTGAGGAGCCATGGTGTACTCTCCAAGTTATTAGTTATAGTTGGGCATGTTTATCTCTTCGGCATGTAACTAACCATGTGTAAACTCCAGGCACCCTTGGCGTTTATATAAGCTGGAGGCTTCTAGGGTATAGGGACAGAATAACTCATCTAGGGTTAACTATTCGATCTCGAGGTAGATCAACTTTGTAACCCCCTTATCATCAATACGACCAAGCAGGACGTAGAGTATTACCTCCATAGGAGGGCCTGAACCTAGGTAAATCTTTGTCCCCTTTCTCTCCTGTTATCGTTGATTCTAGTCTCACAGTTCTGGACCCCAACCCAAGATCCGTCGGTTTTGACACCGTCAGTGGCCAAGGAAGAAGAAGGAGGGGGGCTCTCCTCCCTCTTTCCCGGTGGCACCGAAATGACGCCGGGGTAATCATCATGACAGCATTCTACATCAACAATCTTGCCGCCGTCAACACCAACTATCTCCCTCTCTATGCAGCGGTGTAGCACCTCTCTTCCCTGCTGTAATCTCTACATAAACATGGTGCTCAACTCCATATATTATTTTCCAATGATATTTGGCTATCCTGTGATGTTTGAGTAGTTCTCTCTTGTCCTATGGGTTAATTGTGGTATGATGTTATGGATGTGAGTCATATGTTGATATGGTGATGTCTTATGGTGCCCTCCGTGTCACGCAAACGTGAGGGATCCATGCTTTAGGGTGTTGCAACATGTTCATGATTCTCTTATAGTGTGTTGCGTGAGTGACAGAATACACAAAACCAAGTAAGGGGGTTGTTGCGTGTGGGAGTAAAGAGGACTAGATAGTTACTTCCATGGTTAGGTTTTACTTTAATTATCTTTAGTAGTTGCAAAAGCTTGCTAGAGTTCCAATCATAAGTGCATATGATCCAAATAGAGAAAGTATGTTAGCTCATGCCTCTCCCTCATTGCATATAACAAGTATCTATTGTATCATATTCAATTACCTAGGGACAATTTTTCTCTTGCGTTACACAAAAAGGTTGCTTCAAAACAATTTACTTTTACTGATCATTTATTAAAACAACACCTAATTTTTATTCCCACGTCGTTTATTTTCTTGCAAAGTATGTCTAGTTTTATTCCCGCAAAGTAGTTTCGTACTTGTTATAGGTAAAGCTAATGTTAACTCTGCATAGAGCTGTGTCGATGGTTGATAGAACTTGAGGGAATATTTGTTCTACCTTTATCTCCCCATTGGTTTTGACACTCTTACCTATCAAAAAAAAGCTGTAAACGATCCCCTATACTTGTGGGTTATTGATGTCTACTACACAACCTTCTTCTTGTAGACTCGTGTTGGGCCTCCAACCGCAGAGTTTTGTAGAACAGCGGCAATTTTCCCTCAAGTGGATGACCTAAGGTTTTCCATCCGTGGGAGGTGTAGGATGAAGATGGTCTCTCTCGAACAACCCTGCAACCAAATAACAAAGAGTCTCTTGTGTCCCCAACACACCCAATACAATGGTAAATTGTATAGGTGCACTAGTTCGGCGAAGAGATGGTGAAACAAGTGCAATATGGATGGTAGATATAGTTTTTTTAATCTAAAAATATAAAAACAGCAAGGTAACTAATGATAAAAGTGAGCACAAACGGTATTGCAATGCTTGAAACATGGCCTAGGATTCATACTTTCACTAGTGCAAGTTCTCTCAACAATACTAACATAGTTGAATCATATGTAAAACCCTCACACGCGACAAAGAGTTCACATCAAAGTCACAAATAGAGGAGAGCAAATAAAGAAATTATTGTCAGGTATGAAAACACCTCAAAGTTATCATTTCCGATCAATCTTATGAGCTATCCCTATAAGTGTCACGAATAGCCCTAGAGTTCGTACTAAAATAACACCGTAATATACACATTAACCAAAACCCTAATGTCACCTATATACTCCAATGTCACCACAAGTACCCATGGGCTTTATTATACGATATGCATCACATAATTTCAGATTCATCATGTTCAATCCAACTCAAAGAACTTCAAAGAGTGCCCCAAAGTTTCTACCGGAACGTCAAGATAAGAACGTGTGACAACCCCTATGCACACATTCCGAAGGTCACGGAACCCGCAAGTTGATCACCAAAACATACATCAAGTGGATCAATACAACATTCCATTGTCACCATAGATATCCCATCGCAAGACATACATCAAGTGTTCTGAAATGCTTAAAGACTCAATCCGATAAGAAAACTTCAAAGGGAAACTCAATTCATCACAAGAAGATAGACAGGGGAAGACTCCATATGATTCATCTATATTAATAAAGCTCGCGGTTCATCAAGATCGTGTCATATCAAGAACACGAGAGAGAGAGATCAAACACATAGCTATTGGTACATACCCTCAGCCCTAAGGGTGAACTACTCCCTCCTCGTCATGGAGATGGACTCCGGTGATGGTTTCACCCTCCGGTAGGGTGCCGGAACGGGCTCCCGATTCGTTTTTCGTGGCTCTAGAGGCTTTTGGCGGCGGAACTCCCGATCTAGGTTTCTTGGGGGTTTATATATTTATAAGAGTTTATGGCGGCGGAAACAAGTCCAGGGGGTCCACAATGAAGTCACAAGCCAGGGGCGCGCCCCTGTGGCTTCTGGCTTCCTCGGCCTTCCTCTCCGATGACTCTTTGCTCCAGTATTTTTTATATTTTCCAAAAATATTCTCCGTAAATTTTTAGCTCATTCAGAGAACTTTTATTTCTGCACAAAAACAACACCACGGTAGTTTTACTGAAAACAACGTCAGTCCGGGTTAGTTC
Source organism: Hordeum marinum (assembly GCA_022496015.1). Lineage (NCBI taxonomy): Eukaryota > Viridiplantae > Streptophyta > Magnoliopsida > Poales > Poaceae > Hordeum > Hordeum marinum. The sequence goes on along the minus strand of CM039675.1, from coordinate 203,445,654 downwards.
TAATAAAATCATACCAAAATCATATTTAATTATTGTAAACATGGCATGAATACTTCATAAATTATAGATACGTCGTAGGCATATCAATCGTCCGTCTAGGTTAGTTCTAATAAAATCATACCAAAATCATATAGATTTATTGTAAACATGGCATGAATTCTTCATTAATTATAGATACGTTGGATATGTCTCAGCATCCCCAAAGCTTAATTCCAGCTCGTCCTCGAGTAGGTAAATGATAAAAGAAATAATTTATGAAGTGTGAATGCAAGCATAGTGCATAAATTTGATCAATGATAGTTCCAAACACTTTTTCTAGCATCATTATATATCATAAACAGTAGCGCATCTCATAACACTTCTCATGATGAAGTAACGAGCTATTCACATGTTAAAGTATAGACCATAAATTTTCTTGAAAACTAACAAACTATGCTTTCAGTCACCAAACAATTTCCACGTACTCAACTATCATGTTGTCTTCCATGATTGCTAACACTCAAAGCATGTTTTTAGAGCAAATAGCATCCGTCGAACACAGAGAAAGATAGGGGCTTAAAGTTTCGCTTCCCAACTTATTTATCATACAAATAATTGTCAACAATAATATTTCATGATCAAATATATTTGAATGGCCATATATGCTTGGATCTTTCCCCACAACACGATGCTTGCCAACACAAAAAGGAGAAATATAGGAAGTGGTGAAGATCACCATGACTCTTGCATAAAGGTAAGTACTAGAAAGTAAAAGATAGGCCCTTCTCAGAGGGAAGCATTGATTTGTATAGGTGCCAGAGCTCAAGATTTTAAAACATAGAAGAAGAATAATTTTGAGCGGTATGTTTTCATTGTTAACATAACGACCGAGAGATCTCGGTATCTTCCATGCTAGATACATTATAGGCAGTTCCCAAACAGAATGGTAAAGTTTTTACTCACCCTCCACCAATCCATCACACTCCACGGCGAGCCGAATCCATGGGCACCGTCCATTCAAACAAAAATCCTAGTGGAGTTTTGTTTCAATATATTTTGATTTGATTTTTTAGTATGGAACTGGGCATCCCAAATACCATCCACTTTCTCATGAATGATAGTGAATCAACACATATCGTAAGAATGACCCACCATGCATGGAAGATACTGACAGCCCCTTATCACTATATTAGCGAATTATGCATACAATTTTTTTGAAGGTTTAGAGTATGGCACATGCAAATTTACTTGGAACGGTAGGTAAATACCGCATATAGGTAGGTGTGGTGGACTCATATGGAACAACATTGGGTTTAAGGGTGTTTGTATGCACAAGTATTATTTCTACTTGGTGCGGAAGTTTTGGATAGTATGAGGTGGAAGCAAGCACCACATGTTGGAGGATCCATAACAATATAACTTCTATACAAATATACCCAAGCATAACTCATTACGTTGTCTTCTTGTCCAACTTTAATTAATTTTCTAAAGTTTGAAAATAATTAATGGGGCTTACAATCATAGAATATGTCCAAGATAGTATATTTATATGTGAAATCTCTCTTCCTTCAATATTCTTTCATGAATTGTTCAAGTGACCAATGCGGTGTTTCCTAACTTTCAATAAATTTAACCACCTATACTTCTTATATGTGAAGTCATTACTCCCCATGGGATAAGCATATAAATCATATATAATTTCAGAATTATGATATTCAGTTCACTCAACCATTTACTCATAGGATATATCTGAAGCACGAAAGTAAATGACAAAACTACTCCAGAACATAAAACTGAAGATCAATGAGTAGTCAAACAATTAAGTAGCTATGTGAGAAATTTCTCTCTATCTCTTTGAATAAATATTTTCATATCTTAGTATTTTATTCAACAGAAATAAAAATAAAAATAGCACTCCAAGAATAGCATGCAACATGTGAACGAATTAAAATTTAGGCTCAACATAGGCTAACCGATAATTGTTGATGAAGAGAGATGAGACGCGTAGCATCCCCAAGCTTAGATGCTTGAGACTTCTGGAAATATTTACTTGGGACACCTTGGGCATCCCCAAGATTTATATTTGTATCTCTTTCAATCCTCTCATATCATGGTTTCACCTATTCTCAAAAACTTCATCCACACAAACCTCAAAAAGAACTCGTGAGATAGGTTAGTACACATAATAATCAATCAACTCTTTATGTACTGACAAGAAAAATTTCACAATAATTTTCAAACATTAGGTACTGTATACTATCATTTACACAATTTATATTTACCAATATAGGCTACGGAAACTATGGGATACGTAGATAACAAAACTATGACAGCAATCTGTCCAAACAGAACAGTCTATAGAAATTTCCGAAAATAGTATACTGTTGCAACTCAAAGAATTACGAAAATTTAGGACATGCTAAATAATTTATATTAAAACACTGTGTAAAAATGTTAGAAATGTTTCATGTTGCACAAAAATAAGAAAATTAAAACACTACAATAGCAGTTTCTGTTTTTACACAACACACATCAAACATGCAATTCAAGCATCCTGAAGGCAATTCTTGGAACTTTTTATTGAAAAAAAAAGATTATAAATAACACCTAATAGATAAAAACAAAATAAAATGACACTCCAAGCAAAACTCATATTATGTGACCAATAAAAATATAGCTTCAAGTAGGACAAACCGATACTATTGAAGACGAAAGAGGGGATGCCTTCCGGTGCATCCCGAAGATTAGGCGCTTGAGTCTTCCTTGGATATTACCTTGGGGTGCCTTGGGAATCCCCAATCTTAATTTATTGTAACTCCTTACTCTCCTCATATCGGTGTCTCACCCAAAACTTGAAAACTTCAATCACACAAAACTTAACGGAACTTTGTGAGAAGGGTTAGTGTAATAAACATAGATCATTAAGTTAGGTACTGTTCAGACAAGATTCATAATTTTTCTCACATAATACCTACTGTATTCCATAATTACCACAATTTAGAACACCGAATACAAGCTATGGGAGTATTAAAACAATCAAACTATGCATGCCAAATAGAATCTATCAAAAACGGAACAGTCTGTAAATATCTGAATGATCACCATACTTACATGACTGTAACAATTCTGAAAAAATAGGAAAAACCCAGTAATTTGCATGTAAATATTTGGTAAAAAATTGAGAATTTTTTGACGCTCCAGTAAAAACAGATAATTTATATACTGGATGCAAAACTTTCTATTTTTGTACAGAATCAAACAAGCAAGTATCCACACTATCCCAAAGGATTTACTTGGCACTTTATTGAAATAGAAGACACAAAACATGATTACTAAAGTAACTTAATCATGTGAACACATAAAAACAGAAGGTAAAAGTGTTGGTTTGTCTCCCAACAAGCATTTTTGTTTAATACCTTTTAGCTCGGCATGATGATTTCAATGATGCTCGTATAGGAATAATAATTGAAACATGCAAAAGAGCATCATGAATCTCATGACAAGCACATTTATGTCTAACCCACTTCCTATGCATAGGGAGTTTGTGAGCAAAAAAATTATGGGAGCAAGAATCAACTAGCATAGGAAGGAAAAACAACCATAACATCAAAACTTTGAACACATAGAGAGGAAACTTGATATTATTCAATTCCTACAAGCATATGTTCCTCCCTCATAATAATTTTCAGTAGTATCATGAAGGAATTCAACAATATAACTATCACATACAAAATTATTTTCATGATCTACAAGCTTAGAAAATTTAGCACTCTCCACATAAGCTAACTTGTTCTCATCCATAATAGTGGGAGCAAACTCAACGAATTAACTATCATGAGGTACTTGATTGACATAACCACTTTGAATATTCAAATAATGATGACAAGTTTCATGGTTTTTATTACTCTTTATTGCATACATGTCATCAAAATAATCATCATATATAGGAGGCATGCCATCATCATTATAGTTTTGCTCATCAAAACTTGGGGGACAAAAAATATCATCTTCATCAAACATATGATCCCCAAGCTTGTGGATTTACATATCATTAGCATCATGGATATTTAGAGAATTTATACTAGCAACATTGCAATCATGCTCATCACTCAAAGATTTAGTGCCAAACATTTTAATAACTTCTTCTTCTAACACTTGAGCACAATTTTCCTTTCCACCATTTTCATGAAAGACATTAAAAATATGAAGCATATGAGGCAACCTGAATTCCATTTTTGGTAGACTTCTTTTATAGTCTAAACTAGTGAAAAACAAGAAACTAAAAGATTTGATTGCGAGATCTAAATATATACCTTCAAGAACTCACCTCCCCGACAACAGCGCCAGAAAAGAGCTTGATGTCTACTACGCAACCTTCTTCTTGTAGACTCGTGTTGGGCCTCCAAGCGTAGAGTTTTGTCGGACAGTGGCAATTTTACGTCAAGTGGATGACCTAAGGTTTATCAATCTGTGGGAGGTTTAGGATGAATATGGTATCTCTCAAACAACCGTGCAATAAAATACAAGAAATATCTTGTGTCCCCAACACACCCGGTACAATGGAAAATTTTATAGGTGGACTAGTTCGGCAAAGAGATAGTGATACAAGTGTAATATCGATGGTAGATATAGGTTTTTGTAATATGAAAATAGCAAAACAGCAAGGTAACTAATGATAAAAGTGAGAACAAATGGTATTGCAATGCTTAGAAACAAGGCCTAGGGTTCATACTTTCACTTGTGTAATTTCTCTCAACAATACTAACATAGTTGACTCATATGTAAATACCTCTCGTGCGACAAAGAGTTCACTCAAAAGTCACAAATACCAGATAACTAACGAAATTATTGTAGGGTACAAAACCACCTCAAAGTTATCTTTTCCGATCAATCTTATGAGTTATCCCTATAAGTGTCAGGAACAGCCCTAGAGTTCGTACTAGAATAACACCTTAAGATACTCATCAACCAAAACCCTAACATCACCTAGATACTCGAATGTCACCTCAAGGACCCATGGGCTTGATTACATGATATTCATCACACAATTTCAAATTCATGATCTTGAATCCAACACAAAGAACTTCAATGAGTGCCCCAAAGTTTCTACCGGAGGTTCAAGACAAAAACATGTGCCAACCCCTATGCATAGATTCCCAAGGTCACGGAACCCGCAAGTTGACCACCAAAACATACATTAAGTGGATCAATAGAACACCCCATTGTCACCATGGATATCCCATTGCAAGACATACATCAAGTGTTTGTGGGGACCCCAACTCATAAGTCGTGATCACCGAATGCACATGCATAGTGATCCCAGAGATCAATGATCACTGAACACACAGAAACTGCATAACAAGAGTCTTACATCCATTACATACCGTTTGTACTCAAATATGGCCTTTATTTATGGCCAAGTATTCATATGATTGCAGCGGAAATCTTTAATGATATCGTAAACCCATGCCATCAGCCTTAACCCTACAAGCATTCTGACTAGGAAGCATCCTAGATCGCATGTCTATCACCAAGGTAATCTTCATCACAACCTGATCTTTCAGGATTGGCCAATAAAATAACCAGTGGCAAGCCAATGAGAACTTCGAATGTACTCGCAAACAACCCATGTTTGGAACAAGGTTCAACAGAGCATGATATAGCATTAAGTAGGTAATTTTGCGGAAAGCTAATTTTGAATGCAATGACATGATCAAGTAACTATGTGTAAGCATGCATAAACGGTTGGCAGATATCCATATGAAAAAGTTATAGATATCATCATAAGAAGTGGTTGAACATCTCATGTTTATTCATCACAACAAGTATTCAAATTTTTCTCAGTTCTCATCCTTTTGTCATCCACACACACACGCCAAGTTTGTGAAAACATCGGACACAGTTTAAGAAGGACTTACAACTGTCCATGACCGTGGACACAGCTATTCAAACAGTTTTACACTCTGTAGAGGTTGCGCGCTTTACCCACAAGATTGGGGGAAGTTCCCTGTCATCCACGACTCGCAGTATATTACATACCCGAGGTAAGCACCCGAACAATGCCTTTCCCATGGTGATACTAAACAAAGAGTCCACTCATTGGTGCCAGCCTTCATGATATACATCACACATATCATCCATGAGGGCACGCAACGGTGTTCCTGGTGCTTGTAAATACAGTGCAGGGCCTTCCAGTTCTGAGATGACCCCGTCTCAAGAGTGACCACTTCACTCTCGCCACTAGTAATGCGGGCTCCCTGCTAGCACCAACCATAGTAATCAACAAAGCCCCGTCCCATATGGGGTATCATGGTTGCACATCTAAGGTTGGGACAGTCAGCAAATCTTAAAACTCTCCGTTTTCAAAAAATACACTCACTTCGATCCTCCGTTGCACCACTTCTTTCTCAAGTGGTCATCCAACTCATCATCATCTCCCTCGGGAATTAGTGGCACCTGAAGGGTTTTTCGAAAAGTCCTTGACATCATTGCCTTATTTCCATCACCATGCATACTCCCGATCCCACTTGCATAGCATCTACAAGCATCCTATCTACACCCACCCGCATAACCCCTTGGCTTGTGACCTCCTTGCAGCTTCCTTGCCTTGCACTCCAAGCCTGGTAGATCTCTTTTGTTCCAAAAATATCAGAACTGGCACTAGGCTCTAGATTAATAGGTTAGTTCCAAAAATAATATAAAATAGCATATTAATGCATGTAAAACATTCAAAATATATAATATAATAGCATGACACAATCAAAAATTGTAGATATGTTGGAGACGTATCAATCAGCACTGACCCGTTACCTCAGGCCGTCTCCGCCATGCGCGCCGCATGCATTGCGGGAAGTTACAATGGGCGCTCATGACTTAAAGGCCTGATCGTGGCATCAACTGCAGTTGCATGGATTGGTGCAATGGGGCGGTTACCTGTTCGCCCGTTATTATGGGTAATGAATTGGTGGAGGCGGATGGCGACCATTAGAGCGGAGGAGAGCTATCCCCTGCGCCCTCCCCTATAAATTGGGGGTTGTGAGGGGAGATGCTCATCCATCTCTTTCTCCTCTTTGGCCCCAAACTCGCTGAGCCCGCCCTTCTTCTCCTGTCTCTAGTATAACAAGTCACCATGCCGAGGGGTCGAGGGCGTCCTCTAGCCTCTGCCGGGACAACGAGGGCTTCCCATCGGGATCATGCCACCGCTTCAGCTCTGGAGCCGAAGGGTGGTTCCAGTGTGTGTGGAGGAGGTGTCGAAAGGGTCCGAGCTAGACATGGGGCCCACAATGGGGAAGACGAAGCGCTGCTTCCCCTCCTCCTCCACCATCGGACCCTCCTCCCGTGGAGGGGCACATCAAGGGTACTGCGCTAGAGTTCGTCGTCAAGCTGTGTGTCCCTCCCCGTAGTCGCTTGCATCTCCCTCGCCCATTTTCCAAGGTGATGGAGGTTGATAAGCCACATGCGATGTGGTTGCTGGTGCATGGTTGCTTTAATGGTACCATGCGAGCGGACGTCTGGTTCCCGGAGAGTCCCATCGTGTTTCTTAGGCGCGGGTGGAAAACCTTTGCACATGCCCACAACTTCACGGGTGTGCACCTCCTCCACTTCAAGTTCGTGGAGGCCGACCTGCTCTCCATCAAGATTTACTAGCATTTGGATGCTTGTCTAGGCTACTGCGAGGAGAGCTCGAGTGATGTTGAAAGCTCCTCCTCGAGCGATAGCTACCCGAAGGACAGTCGGTGAAGAAGACGACAACGAGGCCCAAGCCATCAAGCTAGAGTATGTTGACTCGAACTCAAGCTGAGCATTGGACGCACCATCACCGTCATCTATACTCCCCCGACAAAGCGATTTGCTGTGGGTTATTGACTTTGGCGCCGCCTTCTCCCCCAGCCGGTTCTTGACAAGCTCGTGAACTTCGGCTTCATCTTCCCTTCAGGTGGGCCTGCCGTCCGCAGAATGATGGTCCTAACAGAGTCAGGCTGGGCTTCTGTTGGGGCCATCCTTTTGTCCCTTTTCGCTCTAGTAGCTTGTTTCTAGGGTAGAAAGTCAAATAAAGGGCTATTAAAAAGGTGCCTTCTAATGTAATCTTTATCCAATTTCTATTGGAAAGGAATGAATGAATGTTATTTTTCCCTCCTTAGGTACTATCATTTCCTGCTCTTGTTTCTATTGTGTCTATATGTCTGTCCTTGTCACACGGGGCCACAAGTCGAGTCACTAACAACCACAATCAGCAAAGGGGGATTAAGCCCCCGATAATAGGATGGTGTCCTTTCCTAGTAGGGCTCCTTACCGGATCGACGTGGTCCCCCAGAACTTGATGAGCATTAGGAGTTGTGTAATGGCTCGTCCCGACAAGGGTTTTCACCACGTGGAGGACTCCATCCCTCACACCTAGAAGGAGCTTAAGTATTTCCTCTAAGGGAGAAAATTAACAGTGAGCCTCAGATATGCGATTAAACTTATCTTTTCCAGGCAGTATCTTTTTCTGGATTATGCTGAGCCATCGTCCTTGTTCCTTTGCCTTTCTCCCATGTTTTCCCTGATGGACAAACATGAGGGGCGAAGAAACCTCAACCCCCAAAGAGATAATGCGACAACAAGTATCATGAGCTGAACAAGTACTATATCAGATATCGATAGTTTAAAAGCAGTAACATTGTGATCATAAAAAGGTGCATAGTAAACACGCAATGCGATGTTATGATGCAATGCCTAGATTTATTATTGTTGCTAAGGGTTTGTGCCTGGCTTTGTACAAATGGTATCATGCAACTTCGGCAAGGCTTGTACAAAAGGTGGCTGCCGAGGACTGAGCCCAGCAGTCGCGCCTTATGCGTGGAACTTACAAAGATGCTCAATATTCCATGACTTAAGAACCTTGGTGTGATCTTCGGTATCAAGACGGACAGCGCCAGGTCTGGTGACTCATGCTACCCGGTAAGGGCCTTCCCACTTTGACGTCAACTTGTTGGTACCCTTGGCAGTCTGAACGCCCCTAAGGACAATATCTCCTTCCTCAAGACTCCGGGCATGGACCCTGCGGCTATGGTAGTGGCGCAGGACTTGCTGGTAGTATGGAGTATGCACAACAACTCGAAAATGATCTTCCTTGAGGAGCATGTCATTGTCATGCCATAACCGTTGTTGCTCTACTTCGTCATAGGCAAGTGCTCGAGGTGACCCGTATATGAGTTCTATGGGGAACACTGCTTCCGCCTCATATACCAAGGAGAAGGGCGTCTGGTCGGTGGCTCGATTCAGTGTCATTCTGAGAGACCAAAGAACCACCGACAGCTCATCTATCCAACACTTCCTGCTCCTCTGTAGCCTATTGAAAGTCCTTGTCTCGATCCCTCCCAACACTTCACCATTCATCATATTGACTTGCTCGTTGCTTCTTGGATGGGCAACGGAGGCGAAGGAGACCTTGCTTCCAAGGTTTTGGATGTACTGCATGAAAGCGCAGCTCATGAACTAGGTGCCGTCATTAGTGATCACTCTATTGGGCAATCCAAAATGACACACCTATCCTTTCATGGACATGATAGCTGACTGCGCGGTCACCTTCCTCACTAGCTCCACCTCAGGCAACTTTGTAAACTTGTCGATTGCTACAGACATGAACTCAACGCCCCAGATAGCGTGGGGAAAGGGGCCCAAGATATTGAGCCCCCAGACCAAGAATGGCCAGGAGAAAGGGATTGTTTGGAGAGCTTGCACTGGTTGATGGATATTCTTGGAATGGAACTATCAGGCTTCATAGTTGGTGACCACCTCAGCTGCATCTTGGAGGGTAGTGTGCCAATATAAACCTTGCCTGAAAGATTTCCTAGCAAGAGCCTTGATCCAATGTGAGAGCCACATATTCCGCTGGGAATCTCTGCCAACAGCTTTAGTCCATCCTCTCGGCATATGCACCTCAATTTTACACCATTTCATAGTCTTCTATACAAGGTGTCATCGACAAAGAGGTACATACTTGACTAACGGGCTACTTTCTCGGCTTCTTCTTGTTCTTTAGGGAGTTCTCCTTTTTGAATGAAATGGACTATCTGTCATGCCCAGGTTGGAGCCTGTGGCTCGAAAACTAGGGCTAAAGGCGTCTCCTCGCTTGTCGGAGCGCATACCCCGACTACATGAACCTGGGGCTCTGCAGGAGGGAGCTGCTCACCAACCAAAGCGGGACTTCCCTCGGCAGCTTCTCTACCAACAGCTTCAGGAAGCTCTGCTACGAAATGCTTGCCAGAGTTCATCTTTCTTCTCTTCATGGACATTGCATATGGGGATACATATGGTTGAGTGAGGCAAAGAACAAAAGTCCCTGGTTCCACAGGAAGCTTCTGTGTAGCAGACTTTGATAGATGATCAAGAATACTATTTTCGCTCATGACACATGTTCTGCATTTAATCCATTGAAGTGTTCCTCCAGTTTCCTCACTTCCTCTATGTATGCCTCCATCAATGCGCTCTAATAATCTTTGTTGATTTGCTTCACCACGAGCTGACCATCTCCCCTAACGATCAGTTTCTTGATTCCCAACTCCACCGCGATTATGAGTCTGACAAGTAGCCCCTCATACTCTGCAGTGTTATTGGTGGCCTCCTCCCAGGGAAAATGCATTTCAATCACATACTTGAGGCCCATGAGGAGTACTCCTGCTCGAGCGCCCTAGAGTAAGAAAGCACTTTCAGAGTACATGATCCAATCCTTGGGTGCCTCTTCCGGGGGAGAATTTTCTCTGGAACTACTTTTATGGCGTAGGTGTCAATTCTTCAATGGATTATGCCAATGCCTTGATTTGTATCATGGAAGTGCTCTCATACTTCAATCCTAAGCTTGACAGCTCTAGTGTCTACTCAACTATCCTGCCGGTGGCTTCGGGGTCCCTCAATAGACGCTACAACAGGTAGCGGGTGGCAACTATGATCTTGTGGACTTGTAAGTGGTGGCATAGTTTCCTTGAGCCCATGATGAGGCCGAAGATCATCTTTTGTACTCCAGAGTACCATGACCTATCCCCCTGCAATAGGGAACCGACAAAAAACAATGGGTCGCTACACCACTTTCTTCTTTGCCACTTCCTTGAAACTTCTTTTGCTTGCTTCCTGAGGTTCCCCTTGCTCTGCATTGGGTCCTATAGGAAATGCTTTAGTCTTGCCCCTGGCAGCATCAGTTGAAAAATCTGTGTATTCATCTACTTCTCGCTGCGCCACCAGCGCTGCACTAAGCACTTGATTCATTGCCGCTAGGAATAGCAGCAACTATTCTTGCGGTTTAGGAATGACCATGGTGAGAGTGGAGGAAAGGTAAGTTGTCAGATCTTGTAGGTTGCTTCTGCTTTCGGGGTCCACTTCATCGGGCCACCCTTCTTCAGGATCTTAAAGAATGACAAGGCACGTTCAGCAGATTTGGAGATGAATCTGCTCAACGCGGCAACACATCCGGTCAAACGTCTAATGTCCTTTATGGTATTGGGTGCTTGTATCTGCTCGATCGCCATGATCTTGTCGGGATTGGCTTCTATTACTTGTTGAGACATAAAAAACCCAAGCAGCTTGCCATAGGGGATGCCAAACACACACTTCTCAGGGTTGAGCTTCAAGTTGATCTTGTGCAGGTTTGCCAAAGTTTCTTCTATGTCTTGTATGAGAGTCACTTCGTCCTTGGTCTTGACTACAATGTCATCCATGTAGGCTTCCATGTTTCTGTGCAACTGAGGTCCAAATCTGATCTATAAGGCTCGAGCAAAGGTAGACCCAGCGCTCTTTAACTCGAAAGGCAAACGTACAAAGCAGTACGTGCCACCAGGAGTTATGAAGGCATTCTTTTGCTCATGTTCCTTAGTCATGAATATCTAGTGGTATCCGGAGTAGGCATCCAATAAGGAGAGAAAACCACACCCGAAAGTGGAATTAGCAATCTAGTCGATGCGAGGCAAGGGAAAAGGATCCTTTGGGCATGCCTTGTTCAAGTTAGTGAAGTCTATGCAAAGCCTACATTTCCAATTCGCCTTGCGCACCACTACCGGATTAGCCAACCAAGTCAGATGCAATACTCCTCTAACCAAGCCAGCTTCTTCACGTTTCTTGATATCTTCGGCAATGAATTGTAGCCGCTCCAAAGCTTGCTTCCTAACCCTTTGCTTGTCGGGTCTCGCATGAGGACATACATCAAGGTGGTGCTCAATTACCTCCGTGGGAACACCGGGGATGTCAGATGGTTGCCAAGCAAACACATCAACATTCGCCCACAGGAAGGCAATGATTGCACTTTCATATTTGTCAGTAAAGATGGCGCTTATGGTGAATATACAACCAGTGCCATCTAGCCTCGCCGTGACCTTCTTCGTCTCAAGATAGGTGATCTTGAACTTCTTGTCGGTGGAAATCTCCGGAAGGTTATCATAAAGTGCAGTGCACTCCAAAGAGGCATGCTTCCCGGAGTCCTTGCCTGTGTTTGCACCCGATTTCCTTGCTTTCTCCCCAATCCTAGCGAGAGCTGGGATTTCCGCTGCTTCAGCTGCTACCACGTCTCGATACATCTTGTCCCTGCATATGACTGTGCCTTTCTTGTCAGATGGAATAGAGATGATTCCAATGGGTCCTGGCATCGTCAGGGTGTTGTAAGTGTAGTGGCATGCTGCCATGAATTTTGCCAGAGCTGGGCTACCAAGAATTCCATTATAGGGCAGGGGAAAGTCAACCATGTCGAATACCACTCTCTCGGTCCGGTAGTTCAATTCCCCGCCAAACGTCACAAGAAAAGTGATCTTTTCCTTGGGTCGGCTCCTCCGGGGATTGATACCTTGGAAGGTATCCAAGTTCTTGAGCTTTTCGTCAGGGGTCTGCAGCCACTCAACCACCTTAGGGGAAATCAAGTTCAATCCTGCCTCGCCTCAACTAACATCTTGGTGACCTTGAGGCTGCGGATTGTTGGGGAAACCAATGACTACAAGGATCCGACCATAGTAGTGCAGTCAGGATGGTCCTCTTCATCAAATATGATAGGCGTGTGGTACCACCTAAGTGGTTTCATGGTTTACGCAGCAAGTTCCACAGCATTGACTTCATGCGCCCACTGTTCGAGCTGGTGTTGAGAGGAAAGCAAGGATGCACCCCCATCAACACACATGGCTTCGGTTGCCTTCTGAAATTATCGATCACTAGAATCCACCTCTTCAAACTCATCCTCGCTCATGTCATCTGCCTGTTTCTGCTTGTGGCATCTGGCCGGCTTTTCCTTTTGCCATGGGGTCTTGCCGCGTCGGCCTCCTATTCCACCACGACCCTTCCAAACAACACTATCTTGGCCCTTCTCCTTGTCACGTTTCTCGTACTCAGCCCTTTATTTCTCAGCTAGCTATTCAACTTGGCGACATTCTTACACATCGTGGCCTTTGGTGCGATGGATCTTGCAGCATGGACGTAGTTTTCCTTGTTTTTCTGCAGTAGTGGCCTCCTGGTAATCAACGCACGTGGCAAATCCCTTGCCGGGGGTCTCGGCTTTTGCCTTCTTGCAGGTGCTAAGAGCACTAGAGCTCTCAATGGCCAACACCACTTTTCCTTTGCACTTCTTGTTGCGTTTTAGGTTCTTCCCCTTCGAGCCAGGGGCATCGTTGCTGTCATTTGAGTCAACTTTGACGCCAGCCTCCTCTCCGGGTAATAGCCTTCCCTCTTCAGCATGAGCACACTTGTCCGCCAATGTGTACAACTCATTGACGGTCTTGGGGAGTTTGACGTTCCTCTTAGCCCGCATCCTCCTATCGCGCACATTTGAGTGGAACACGACAATCATAGCTGTGGGGTGTATCTTCAGAATGTTGCGGTGCACTCGACATAATCTATGGATGTACTTCCGTAGAGTCTCTTCTTCTTTCTGTAGAAGGATTTGTAGGTCGCTAGGCTGTCCAAGCTCTTGGTGTCCACCAGTGAAGGAACGAACAAACTTATTGTATAGGTTAGCCCATGAAAAAATGGAGTTTCCTGGCAGATGCATCATCCATGACCTGACATTTGTCTTGAGTGACAAAGGGAAATAGTTGGCGAGCACCTTATCATCCCTTCCTCCGACACCTTGAACGTCTATCGTGTAGATGCCCAGGAACTCTACCGGCTTCAATTCCCCATCGTACTTCTCCATCAGCTCTAGCTTAAAGGGTCGGGTTGATGGACACCGGACCTGGGGCAGCTCGCGAGTGAAGGCGGGGCATCCAACCTTGTAAGGCAGGTACCCGCCGACACTACGCGTGGGGTTGCCAACATCTGAACCGTTGCGCTTGTCAGACTGATGGTGCAATTCTCCATGTCGCTCGATGGTGATGCACGCGTCTTCCTTCTGCCTATCCTCTAGGACATGCCTCTGGTCCCGGCGATCGCGTGGGCCGGATGAAGCCGTTGATGCTTCATCGAGCTCGTTGGCGCGTGGAGCTGGCAGTGCCTGTCTCTGGGTTTGCTATTGTAGAGGGGACTACACCGTGGGTGTGGCCCCTTCGACTCGATCACCAGCCCGAGCCGCTATCGTTGTCCACGTACGTTGTGATGGTTCAGCACGTTGGGACTTGTCAGCTTAGACGAAGGAGATCAAACTCTAGATCGTAGCCCTCCATTCGTCCATCTTGTCAGCCTCCGACGAGAAGTTTAGCACCATCTGGACTCGCGCCATTGCTTCTGATGTCGTATCCGGCACGGCACAAGAGGCAGACTGCGACGTCGCCCGACTCCTAATGGAACCAGGATGGCCATCACCACGTTCCTGCCATCGCCCGCCGCTTGCTGGGGTAGCCCGACATGGAGGAGGCCGAGCCCGTGGTTTTGTGGCCCCGCTCGGCGCTCCGTCTCCTTCTGGACATGGCGTGCACTGACTGGACGTGTCGGTGAAGGGTGCAATGAGGGGGTCACGGCTTCCCCCAGATTGTGTGTCCTTGTTGCGGCTACGTCCATCAGCACTGTGGGGAGGTGAAGATTGCTTGTTTCCTTCCCCCGCAGTGCCCGGGCCGTGCTTGCCAGGGTGTAGCTGTTGTTGCTCCTCTCCGGCATTCCCCGCTCTAACTTCGCCCGCGTGGGGCACGACAGTGGCATCCCATGCTGAAGGATTGAAAGTAGGTCTAGATGGGGGGGGTATTATTCTACTTGACCAAATAAAAATCTATCTTTTCCCAATTTTATGTGTGTAGCATTCATAGCACGTCAAGCACACCCTACACATGCATGTCTACGAGGATAGAAGCGGAAAGTAAAGACAAGTATGAGTAGTAAAGGATGGGTAGGAAGATCAAACACAATTCGGAGACACGATGATTTTTCTCGTGGTTCCGATAGGTGGTGCTATCATGTGTCCACGTTTATGGAGTCTTCAACCCACGGAGGGTAATGGTCACGAGAGTTCATGGAAGGCTCTACCCATAGAGGGTTCCACGAAGAAGCAACCTTGACTATACAATGATGGCCTACGTCCAAAGAGGACTAGCCTAACTTGGGGTAGATCTTCACTAAGTAGGCGATCTCCTTACCCTTCCAAACTTCTTGGTTCACTCGACAATACGAAGTAGGAGGCTCCCAATCAACACCTAACCAATCTAGGAGGCACCACCCTCCAAAAGGTAATAGGCTCGATAATGATAATGAACTCCTTCCTCTTGTGCTTCTAGATGATAGATTCCTCAACATACAATCACTCTCTCATAGATTTTGCTTTGGTGGAAGAGATTGGTTGGGTGGAAAGAAACTTGGGGAGGCTATAGATCAAGATTCATATGGTTGGAATGGAATGGCATGATCTCAACACATGAGTAGGTGTCTCTCTCTCAGAAAATAAGTTGGTATGAGTGGGCATCTGTTTTGACTGCTTCTCTTACGAGTGAGTGGTGGTGGAGGGGTATATATAGGCATCTCCAAAAATACAACCGCTACACCTTAAGAGACCAACTCGGTGACATCCGTGTGTGAATCTCGATGGTACCGAGTTGCTCCAAAGATAAAAACTTCCAAATCTCGGCGATAACAATACAAAACTTTCGGTTGCACCGATTAGGTGACCAACGGTCAGATTGCACAAACCGGTGATGCCGATCCAACAAACTCGGTGGGAGTGACTTTGTGAATTGGGGTAAGAGGAAGGTTGCAACCCAAACTCAATGGCACCGAAGCAGAATCGGTTACACCGAAAAGCTAGGGTTTGGCAAGGGTCCGTGTGAGTTTAGGAGTCGGTGGCACCGAGTGGGAATTGTTGGTTGCACCGATTTTGAAACTTTGGCTTGGCACAGACTATTGTCGAGGAGCTTGTGGGTATTTTGATGACTATCAGTTGTGCATATATGAATATTTTTTTGACCAACAATACTTTACCCCATTTTAATAGTATTGGCCTTCCTATGGACTCAAAGTGATTTCTCACAAAGTAAAATGTAGAGTGCTCTTGCTTTAAGCTTTGCCAATCTATTTCCTTGCAACTTGGGGTTTCCAGAATCCTTTTCCCATCCCTATACTTGAATTTTTTCTAAAATATGCTTAGTGGAAACATTAGTTCAATGACATATATGTTGTTATTTATTACCAAAGCCACCAAGGGAGCAAATGTGCTTTCAATATCCCCCTTTTTGGTAATTTATGACAACATATAGATGAAAGATTCGACATATGATATAATCAATGAATTTAATCATCGCTTTGAGAAGTATGTGATAAGCAAGAGCTCCCCCTAAATTTTTCCATTATTTTAAATTTGCGTTTGAATGCAAATGCACAATCGATTAGGTACATGGGGCACTTCTTCCATGTCACATACATCTTGGTGGTGTGCGAGAGTAAGAAGAGTGAATATCATATCACAACACAAGAAAGAAAAGTGAGTGTGTCGATGTCAAAACCGGCGGATCTCGAGTAGGGGGTCCCAAACTGTCAGACTAGGATCGACGATAATAGGAGACACAGGGGACACGAGTTTACCTAGGATCGGGCCCTCCAATGGAAGTAATACCCTACGTCCTGCTTGATTGTATTGATGGTGAAGGGGTTATAGAGTTGATGTACCTCGAGATCGTATGTCTAACCCTAGATGAGTTGTTCTCCCTCTATACCCTAAAACCCTCCGGCTTATATAGATGCCAAGGAGGCCGAGGGTTTACACATGGTCGGTTACATCCCAAAGAGATAAACATGCCTATTTACTACATCAAACGTGGAGTGCAAGCCGTGCTCCTCGAAGCTTCCATCCTGAAACGGGGCCTTCAAATCGTCTGGTGTTCGGTAAGTAGCCCATACAGTCTGGCCCATAAACAACAGGTTAGCTATTCGAGGACCCCCTAATCCGGGACTCCCTCAATAGCCCCGAACTGGCCTCCAACACCAAGGGTCGTCAGCTCCAATAGCTTTGCGAACAGAGTCTTTGGCTTGCCAGGTGAATTCCTTCCTGCCAAACTATAGTTCGGCCTCCGATACTAAGTAGTTTTCCGCATAGTGGGACGTCCGAATTCTATGAAATAAGTTGGCTTTGAAGTCCAAGTGTCAGGAAAAAAGGTAATGTTTCCTGATGACATTTCTGATGAAAGGTCACAACCCTCCACGATCGATAAGACAGTTGTAGGCACTCGATGCGCAGTTCAAGGGCATTCCATCCACATGGTCTATCAACATGTCGATAGTGTCCCGTTTTATATGGGATATACTTAATCACGCGCTCGCAACAGCTCGCGCATCTCGGGAAGTGGAGGGGTTCATGGCGCAGCAGGGGGTGCCCGAATTGGAAGACCTCATAAAAGGAGAAAGAAATCCCCAAAGGCCTTTCATGCTCTCCATTCGACTTCTACGCCTCATATTCCCTTGCACCTCTAGAGCACAGATCTAGGTTTCTCCACCCTCGCTCCCGAGCTCAGCAATGGCAGGCTCCAATGGCCAGTGGTAAGCTTCTACAATCACCAATCAAGACATAATTGACCTCAAGAAGTCCGGTTACCTCCCCACCAACATCCCTCATCGCGCGGCGGAGGAGGGCCAAGTGATCCCCACCCCACAGCCAGGCGAGCGAGTGGTGTTCATCCCCCACTTCATCAGGGGGTTAAGCTTCCCCTTCCACCCCTCCGTTAGGGGGTTAATGTTCTTCTACAACGTCGACTTCCATGACCTCCCGCCAAACTACATAATGCACCTATCAGCCTTCATCCTCGTTTGCAAGGCTTTCCTGCACGTCGTGACGCATTTCGGGCTCTGGCTGCAGGTATTCAACATCAAGACAAAGTGCGTCGGCGGCAAGCATGCCGACTGCGGCGAGGTCGTTATCAGCAAAGTCACCCGCATCGGGTGGCCATTGGTCACCCTCATCGACACCATCAAGGGGTGGATAAAAGGAGTGGTTCAATGTCACGGAACCACAAGAAGGAGATCAGTACACTGCCGTCGCATTCAGGTCCGGTCCCCTGACCCGATTGGCTTCCTGGCTCGAAAAGGGCCTCGCCTGGGGGTCGAGCAAGGAGGTGACCAATCTGCAGAAGCGAATCCGTTCCTTGGTCGAGGACGACACCACGCTACCCGATGTGGTCCAAGTGATGCTCCGAAGACACATCCTCCCCTGCCGGCGCTGGAACATACCCTTTGGGCTTGGAAACTCGAAGCCGAGCCCACATTCCGGAACCTCTTCCGCACCGCACGGGAGAAGTTGTGGAAGGCGTTCTTCAAATCAATGAAGAGCTGGCCAGCCAAGGAGGAGGACAAGGTCCTGCACGCCACCAAGACGGATTCCGAGGTACAATACACCCTCGTGCGGTTGGCCTTATTACATAGAAGATATATAACCCCGTGTCCGATCTGTTATGCAGAGATGGATAATAAAAGCCATCAACATCAGCAGTCCGGCTCCTCAGCCCAAAGACGAGAGGACTCGGCTGCTAGCCAGGATGCTCGTGGAGAAGCCTTATGAGGCTCCAACAAAGAAGGAGAGGAAGAAACTAGGTCAGGCTAGCCTTAGCATCAAGGACCAACCTGATGCTGCATCCGAAGACACCCTCGCCTCCTCAAATCAGGAGGAGGCCGAAGAGGAGGAAGAAGAGGAGGAGGAGGTCGAGAGCGATGGGGGAGGCAACTTCCCCCAAGCCAAGTAGCGAGCGGCATCTTCGGACGCCCCAAGGCAGGCAGCATCTCCTGCCCCGAAGAGGGCGCAGCAAGTGCTGATGATCCAGTCCACCGACACTTCGGACTCTAGCTCCGCGTCCAAAGACCCCGAGGAGGTTCCACGAAGGAGCCTAAGTGTCAAGCCCCCTCCATCCAGGTTAGGATCCGAAGACCCTCCTTCCTACAACTAGTAAATTTGGAGTTTGCTCAAATGCATGTTATTGGTCCTACAGCCCCCCACACGTCATCCCCACCGAGGTGGTATCGGGTGGGGAGACCCCGCCCGACGAACTAGCAAAGAGAAGGAACGCCTCACACCCCACCATTCCATGCGCTACAAAGGATGCCGTGCAGGTGTCGTCCCAGCCCACTCCAATGGATGCCTACACGGGGGCGAGGGAGGTATCACCATGGCCAAGGCTGATGCTTCGGCCACCGCAGACCAGGGGACAATCCCCCACTCGGACACCGAGGAGGTCGGACGGACGGGCCATCAGTCCCCTCCGAGGACATCTTCGGAGTGCATTGTGCCTCCGGAGGCACCGGTCCAATCTCTGGTGGGTGATCGAGAAATCCAATCATCCCCGGCGCTGCCGACCAATAGGTGGTCGACCATGGCGGAGGCTCTATCAAGCGCGTCCATCCCCAAGGATCACCGCACCCACTACAAAGCGTCCAGTCCATTGACAACAGACTGAAGGAGGCCTTCAAAGGTCTTCTCGCGGGCTTTCAAGTAAGTCGCCCAATGTTTTTGCTAAGATTTTTATTTATTCATATTGTATACATGGCAGCCCCCGAGCCCTAGGGGAGATGAACAATCTTTCCTAGGGGTCATATCTATAATTCGGGAAGTGAGTGCCGATGTAATGTATGCATTGTGTGCATAATGTAGCCTTCATCATCAGCGGTGGCCAAAAACGGTGCCGAGATGGATGAGCGACATGAGAAGCTCAAGCACTTTGAGGATGAGGTGGAAGCCCTGAACAAGAGGTTTGACGAGGTGTAGGGTAAGTCCAAAATAAATTTGGATACTTTCCCTCGAATACTGTCAATGTAGATTCCTTTGAAATAAAGTAGCATCGTGTTGCACCTTCGTTGAAAGAGATAAAAAATGTCAAGGCCCAGCTTCGACATGCCAAATATGAAGCGGCTGTGGAAAAGGCAGCAGCCAAAGAAGATGGCACCACACTCTCCGCCCTATGAGCCACCAGTGATAAACACTAGGCTCGTGTGGCGGAGATACAGGATGAGCTCAAAGACTCTAGCAACAAGTGCGAGGCCTTGGAGCAACAAAATAAGGCGATCTCGGCCGAACTGTCCACCATAAAGTCCGATCTCCACAAGGAGCGGGTGGAAAGACGGTTCTTCGAGGAACAAGTTCGCCAAGCGAAGGAGATAGAAAATGGTAAGCCGTACTCCCTAAAGTGAGTATTTGGCGATAGCAAATTCGAATTGCTGACCCGGGTGCCGATATCCTCAGGCGCATTCGGTGATCTCGAGAAGAGTGTGGCGGGCGAAAATGAGCTGCTCGCCTCGCGGCGAGAGGAAGACGAAGCCTCGGACATTCTCGGCACAGCTTGGAGCCCCCGAGCGTCCTCCTCTTTTGTTGTAGCAGCTGAAACAGCTGATGGAGATGCACCAGATAGTGGAGCCGGCCATCAAGGACCTCTACATCCGCTTATGGCCCGGTGAGCCACTCCCAGGCAGCTACTTCGGCCTAGTGGAACTGAAAGCAAATTTTCTCCCTTGGTGGTTTTGGTAATTAATAACAACATATGAGTGATTGAAGTAATGTTTCCACGAAGTATATTTTAGGAAAAGTTCAATGATAGGGATGGCAAAAGGATTCTGGATATTGTGGAAGTACCCTACGATTGAAGGAAATAGGTTGGCCAAGCGTCAAGCAAGAGGACTCTACATTTTACATTTGTGAGAAATCATTTTGAGTCCATAGGAAAGCCAATACTATTAAAAGGGGGTAAGGTTTTGATGGTGAACAAAATGCTTATACATGCACAAGTGATAGTGACCAAAAACATCCACAAGCTCTCCCACCAAAGTCTGTACTGAGCCAAACATGCAAAATCGGTGCAACTTTCCTATCCCGGTGCCACCGATTCCAAACCCTAGACAAACTCAGCCAAAGCCTGGCCACTTTGGTGTAGCCGACACTGCTTTTGGTGCCACCGAGTTGGGTTGCCAATTTTTTGTTATGCAATTTCACACTTTCAGTCCATCTGAGAATGTTTAATTGGCATCACCAAGTCTGGCAATTCTGACCGTTGGTCACTTTTGGTCACTTTGGTACCACCGATATTAACACATCGGTGTCACCCAATTGGTCATTTTGTGTGTAACAGTTGGATTTTTGGGGATGCCTATATATTCCCCTTCACCACCACTCACTCGCAGGGGAAGCACTAAGAACTATTCCATACCTATCCTACTCAGTTTTGTGAGAGAGAGCCACCTACCCTTGTGTTGAGGTCAAGATCATCCACTCCAACCATTAGGATCTTGATTTCTAGCCTCCCCAAGTTGCTTTCCACCAATACCATCTCTTCTACCAAGCCAAATCTATGAGACAAATATTGTGTGTTGAGGAGTATATCATCTTGAAGCACAAGAGCAAGGAGTTCATCGTCATTATCGAGCCTATTACCTTTTGGAGGGTGGTGCCTCCTAGATTGGTTAGGTGGCGCTTGGTAGCCTCCTACTTCGTGTTGTGGTGTATGGGCAATGAGATCGCCTACACCGTGAAGATCTACCCCGAGTAAGGCTAGTCCTCCATTGACGTAGGCCGTCATGATATAGTCATGGTTGCTTCCTCATGGAACCCTCCGTGGGTAGAGCCCTCCATCGACTCTCGCGACCGTTACCCTCCGTGGGTTGAAGACTCCATGAACATGGATGTATGATAGCACCACCTATTGGAGCCACGGGAAAAATTATCGTGTCTACAATTGCGGTTGATCTTCCTACCCTATCCTTTTACTCATGCTTGTTGCTACTTTCCGCTGCTATACTCTTAGACTTGCCAAGAATTAAAATTGGGAAAAACATAGTTTTATTTGGTCAAGTAGTCTAATCACCCCCCCTCTAGACCTACTTTCGATCCTACAAGTGGTATCAAAACTATGGTCTCGATTGCATTGGTTTCACAACCTAGGTCCGTACTTTGATGGCACTAATTTTGCTAGTTGGAAGCATAAAATGAATATGCATTGCTTGGTCATAATCCTACCGTTTGGGTTGTTGTTCATATTGGCTTGCAAGGTGAATTCTTTGGTGATGGAAGAGAACCAGATCGTGACGTGAACCCGGAAGAATTGAAGATGTTGCAACTCAATGCTCAAGCAGGTGACATTATCTTCAACTTCCTATGACCCGAAGAATTTAACAAAAATCAGCCGTCTTGAACAGGCAAAAGAGATTTGGGATACTTTGGTTGATATGCACGAAGGAACTGAGTCCATGAGAGAATCCAAGTTAGATGTTTTTCAAGGTCAACTTGATAAGTTCAAGATGAAGGATGGTTAAGGAGTCACTGAGATGTACTCCAGGCTAGCTCTCATCACCAATGAGATTGCCAGCTTACGAAGCGAAGAAATGACCAACATGTTCATCATTAAGAACATACTTTGAGCCTTGTATGAGAGATATGACAGCGTGTGCACTTTGATCCAAATGATGCTAACTACAAAGATCTCAAACCAACGGAAGTGATTTGTAGAATTGTTGCTCCTGAGATGACACTCAAAGACATGGAAGAGCTTCACCACAAGTCTAGCGGTGCATATAAAGCCACAAGTGATGATCCCGTTACCTCAAGCGACAACCTTGTTACAAATGAAGACATAAGCCCCATGGTCAAGAAATTCAACAAGTTCTACACGAATAGAAGTAAAGCTCGTAGCTCCAACTCAAGACATGAACAGAAGCGTTCGTCAAGTCGTGACCGAAACTGCTACAATTGTGGGAAGCACGGAGACTACTCCAATGAGTGCTTGGCTCCCTACAAACGAAAAGAAGAGTCACCTACAAGACGAAGCTCAAGAGATGAATCACCTTGAAGAGAGGGAAGGATTAGAGATGATCATTATGAATGATAACCCTCAAGGAGAAGTAGGAACTCGAAGAAGAAGGACAAGTACACCAAGAGCTACTCAAGAAGGAAACATCAAGCTGATGTCGGTGAATGGGTTTCCGGCTCCCACTCCGAGAGAAGCTATCAATCCAACTCCGACTATAGTCAATATGATGGTGTTGCCGGAATTGCAGTAGTGATAACCAACTCCCATGATCTATTTGATTCACCAAATCAAGGGAGTGGAAGTTGCTTCATGGCTAAAGGCCCAAAGGTATCACACCCCGAATATCTTGATTTCTATAGTGATGAAGATGATTTGCTTTACGATGATGACTTGCTATGTGATAAAACTAGTCATGTTGATCATAATGAACTTCATATTTCTCATGATAGTAAAGATACGTCAATTGGTGATGATAATATGTAAATAGAAGAACCAAGTAAAGAACTCAACACTCTTAAGTTAGCCCATGAATCTACTCTTGAAGATCATAGAGAGCTTGTAAGAACTCATGAGAAGCTATGCTTCGAGAATCTCAATTTGGAGCAAGAACATGAATTTCTTAAAGCTATCAATGACGATCTCCGAAATAAGACTTCATCTTATCTTGCCAAACAACTACTCTTGTCTACATTCATGCCACAAGTGAAATCTAAGAAAACTAGTAACAAAGGCAAGAAAGGTTCTTTATCTAGTAGCAACAATAAAAATGGTAAATCCAATGATGTTGCTCCTAGTAGCTCTATTGATTCCACTAATGATGATTCTCTTAGCCAAGTTACACTTGATCAAGAAAATTCTTTATTGAAAGGAATTATAGAGAAAGGTGTCTACAAGAGTCTTGAAGGGTACAAACAATTTGATGAGATTGTACGCAAGCATGAAGGTACCGAAAGAATCGTGGTGTTGGCTACTTCAACACTAATGGAGTGGAATGGGAAGAAGATAAATACCCCAATCCCAAGTTTGTTCTTCAAAAGGAAAAGTATGAAAATACTCTTCCTAAGGGAACAAAGTTGCAAGATGACCTTCCACCACAAGACACCAAGCTCAAGGGCAAGAACAAGCTCCAAGAGGACTTTGACTCCTAAGAAGATGAACCCCAAGCTTTGGTGAAGTGGGTTCCCAAGGCTACTACAAGATCAACTTATACAAGTGCTACTTCAACACCAAGGTCCCCATCAACTTGATGTGGGTCCCCAAGAAGAAGAACTAGAAAGTTCTTGAGGGGTGAATTCGCCAATGAAATTCACTCACATTCATTGTTGGCAAGATCTTTTTGCAATCAACATCAACCCTATGAAATAGATCAAGGAGTCACACATTCCCTCAAAGGTAAGAAAAGGACAAGGTATTCAACAAATCAATGGACATCATCACATATGCTTTGCACTCCATGTCCATAGATACCCTTGTATTTGTCTCTTGTATGTTGGGACTAACCCGTCTAGGTGAGAAGAGTAAGGAAACAACAAGGATGCTCCCAACTCTTGCTGATGTTCATTAACTTTGAGCATCCACCACTACCTCACCAACATGAAGTCTTCATCGACAAAACCTAAGGTTAGTTTATCCCTCTTATGGGGGATGTCACATCAAGGAGGAGCTTTACTCTAAGACTTGAGTCAAAGTATCTCTTATTATGTGAAAACATTAAATGCTTTTAGTAAAAGTGGCTTCACACCCTATGTTTGTATCACCTTGGCATGCTTGGGTTTATAAAATTTGGAGCCAAATAAAATTTTTTGTTACTATTGTGCTTGTTTGGATTGTTTCTTGTTGATTGTGGTTGTGGCACTCGTAGATTCTATTTCACTTCATATTCATCTTCCTTGACCCCAAACATCTTGCCCAATGATCATGCCATGTGAATAGTGCCCAAAACTATTTTGATCAAATTTTGTTTTAACCAAAAATGATTTATTCAACTTAGGTTTTCAAAACACCCTGAATTGAGGATTGCACTGCAAGTCCGCAAATTAGGTGGATCCTTCTTTTGCAAAGGCTTTATTTCAAGCCCACTATATATACGACTTCCCAAAACCACAAAATATTATTTTTAAAGATTGTTTTCATATTTTATTTAAAGGCTTTTTCTTAAGGCCAGAAATCGTTTTTCTTAGAGAAAAATTATTTTAATGCTTTGAAAATATTTGAGAAAATTTAGGGAAACTCAGTGGACATATATGTTCCATGTGAATGAGTTTACATACAAGGGCATCATCAGATCGTAGGCAAAGCCCCTCAAAACCTTTTCTGTTCAAATCAAGATTTTGAAATATTTATATAAGAAATATTCTCAATAAATTCCAGGAAAATTCCAGCAAGTCAACACTATCATAAGTGATGATCTTGCAAAGTATCATCTCAATCCAAGTTGGTTTGGTTCATCGAACCATCCCTGTCTAGAATCAAATTTGAGCAAATTTACATTGTGAAGTGTCTCCCCTTGACCCCAAAATTTGTGGGCATGCTCTAATGGCCAAATAGTGATGATACACTAAGTGGTGCATCAAGGGTAAAAGCCTAGCGTCAATAGATCTACAGAAACCTGATTCTGTGAATTTCTAGGGTATAACAAATCTTAATTGTCAACTTTTTCCCCTTGGTCTCAAACTTGGTGAATCCTCCCATCCTTACCTAGCGTTTGTCCCTGGTAAGTATCGCAGTGAGGTGTTAACTTTTTCTTTCCCAAAACCTTACCAAACACCTTCTGGTGATTTAGTAAAACCATCATTTCCACACCTTACCCTTTTACCCTTGCCCCCAAATCTTTACCACACCTTCTAGCATTGCCCAAGCACCTCCAGTAAAAAACCCAAGTCCTCAAGTCACTGGGAGGTGGGGTAAAACTGCCATTTTCACCCCTGGACAACATCTATTCTCTCCCTCTTCCCTTTTCATCCACCCTAAGGCTTCTCCAGAGCCCTCCCAAGCTCCTCCTATACCTTGGGCATCTTCTAAAGCCCCAAGACACAAGAATACATGCGTGTGGGGCTTGAAATATGCCATGCATGCCATTTGGGCGCTCTGGAGCGCGCTACAGTGTGCTCCCGCACTATAGCCGCCCCTGCCCGGTGCCACCCGATAGCCTTGGGACTCCCCCGCGTGTCCCCTTGGTCGGCCTCGACGTCCGCGATGCGGCAGCCGGTCACCCCCCTCTCTCCCCTCTCTCTCTTCTCCTCCTTCGCGTGCACACGGCACAGACCAAACCAGCCTGTGGCCGCACTCGCACGCATGCACCTCCGGGTCCCCCACCTGGCTGCCTTCCCCTCTCCTGGGCACAGACTGAGTCCACAGAGGCCCCAGACATGGCCCGGCTCGCCCCCGAGGCCCGTGGCGATGCCCTGGTCCTCACCGGTGCACCACGTCCATGGTGGACAAGTGGCCCATCTATTTAAGGCCTCCCTGCTCATCCTTATCCTCCCTCCTCGCACTCCCCCTTCCTCCGCTTCTCCCCCATGCCCAATGAAATCTCCCTCGTGGTCGGGAGCCCTCTCCCGCACGAAACCCTCGCCGCCGTCGGCCATATCCCCTCCGTTCCCGTCGCCATGGCCTGGATCCCCCCTCCGGTGAGCCCCTCTGCTGCTGTCGCGGGTAGAGGGATGAGAGGTGGGACACACCTATCATCCCCTCGCCCCCTCCTCTCTTGCTGGTAGGCAGGGCATGCGGGCAGGTTTAAAACAAACTTGTCGCGCGCGACGCCTCGCCTTGGCCGGTTTCCCCCTGTGGGCCGGTTCGGCTGCTATGTTTTGGCCCGAGGACACAATAGCTTTTTCCTTTTTCTTCTCTTCTACAACTTCCAAAAATTCCACAAATCTGAATATTTATCCAGTGCCCATATTTCTTCCACCCTAAATCTTGAAATAATCCATAGAATTTATTAGTGCCATTTGTAAAAATGTTTGAAAATATTTTTAGTAATATTTTATTTTAAACTTATATTTAGGCACCTTTTTCCCTCTGTTAATTTATTTCCAAAATATTTTTAACAACAAAACCCTAGGGAAATATTTTTAGCATGAAATTTAGTAGTTATCAGAGTAGGTTAACATTTTTGATAGTAGTTTGTGTGCTCTGTTTTTGTATGTGGATTATTTTTTATCGCTTTATTTCGCAATGATAGATTGCGCGGTTGACGAAGAAGTTGGACCCGAAGACTTCGAAGACTCCGGAGACTATATTGAGCCAGGCAAGTAGCCCTTTGACCATGATAAGAAACCATTTGTATTGCATGTCATTTAGCACCTTACTTTCATCATATTTCATCATGTGGAGTAGTGACCCCTTCGATGGTTTGTTTCCAACACTCTTACCATCGATACTTGCATCGGGAATGACCCTACAACCTTATGAGGGTTATGCGGGTGGGTGTAGTTACGATGCTAGTAGATGCTACGCAAGTGGGATCGGGATCTATGCATAGTGATTGAAGGAAAGAGATGATTTCAAAGACTTTATGAAAACCCTGTCGGGTGCCACTAATGCTCGAGGGAGATGATGAGAAGATGGGTGACCACTTGAGAAAGAAGTGGTGTGCCGGAGCAAGTTGAGAATGTGTTTTCGAAAATGGATTAGATTTAAGGTCTACCGACCGTCCCAACCTTACATGCGCAACCACGATACCCCTTATGGGACGGGGCTTTGTTGATTACTATGGTTGGTACTAGCAAGGAGCCCGCATTACTAGTGGCAAAAGTGAAGTGGTCACTCTTGATACGGGGTCGTCCCAGAGTGGAAGGTCATGCGTTGTCTTTACAGGCGCCGGGCACACCGTTGCGTGCCCTCGTGGATGATACAGGTGATGTATATCACGAGGGGTGGCACCAACGAGTGGACTCTTTGTTTAGTATCACCATGGGAAAGGCAATGTTCGGGTGCTTACCTCGGGTATGTTATATATCACGAGTCATGGATGACACGGAAGTTCCCCGAGTCTTGTGGGTAAAGTGTGCAACCTCCGCAGAGTGTAAAACTATTTGAATTGCCGCGTCCGCGGTCATGGACAGTTGGATGTCCTTCTTAAACTATGTCCGGATGTTTTCGTGAAACTGGGTGTGAGTATGGATGTGAGGGTGACAAGATGGTACTTGTGCTAAGAGCGATGACTTAGCATGGGAAGTGATGTAAGTCCGATGACCTAGCATGATGTTTGAAGGTGAGGGTTTAACCCCAACTTATGATGATATCGGTATCATGTTCATATGGATATCTGACCAGTGTTGATGCATGGTTACTGGTTATTTGATCCTATTATTGCATTTAAAACTAGATTTCCACAAAATTACCTATTCAGTGATATATCATGTATCATTGTTACCTTGTTCCACAACTTGGGTTCCTTACGAGCACATTCAAAGTACTCATTGGCTTGCCACTGGTTATTTTATTGGCCAGACATGGAAGAACAGGAGTATGTTGAAGAGTTCGTTGGCGATGAACATGCAGACTAGGATGCTTCCTAGTTAGAATGCCTTTAGGTTAAGGCAGATGTCATGGGTTCACGCTTTCGATCAAGATTTCCGCTGCTTGTTCTATTTTAAGTGTGTGGCCCGTGTGGCCCTATCTATGTAAGACTTGACCTTCATGGTCTTTATTTTTTGTAAGACGTTAAATGTGGATGTAAGACTCTTTTTATTTAGCTTCTATGTGTTCAGTGAGCATTGATCTCTGGGATCACTATACACGTGCATTCGGTGATCACGACTGAGGAGTCGGGGTCCCCACAAGTGGTAAGCCCACTTGTGCTTAATCGATGAGTATGACCTATGATCAAGTACTCTTACATGGCTCCTAAGTCAAATACTCATGTATAGATGACTTCGTCATCGCCCAAGTGCTTGTTAGATGCTAGAGTGTTTGTGCATGTTTGTCATGATTTCATTTGCCATCTTATCGTGTGAGCATATTGGTCTGCATTTATTTACTCATTCAAGGATATCCAATTGTTTCTATTTGGCTTTTGATTTATCTTTTGCCAATTGGATATACAAGAATGCCTAGGACCACTTGTTTAGCTATCTATGCTTTCTCACCTCATACTCTATTCATGCTGCATCAGAAAATTTGAACAAGTGCTTTTCGATCCCTCTCTTTGTGGAGCACTCAGAGTTCTGTATCGACAAGGACTGACCATTAAAACCTCCCAAGTGCATCTCGGTGGAATCAACCACAAAATCTTGGTCTCACCGAATGCCTAGGGTTGATCTCGTTTTTCAATCTCGGTACCATTGATTCCATTTTCTCAGTTGCACCGAGTTTCCCTATCAACTGACAGTTGAGGAATTCGGTGACACCGAAAAGTTAGAATCGGTGACCCCGCCGCTTTGAATTTCACCCTCAAACCGTCGCGCCTCAGAACCCTAAGCTGCCGCTTTCGAGACCCCTGGTCGTCGCCCTTGTCTCCCTGTGCTCCTCTGCCGCTGGGAATCGCCGCCATTGACGAAATCCTCTTCCTTGTCGCTGCCATAGAGGATCCGTGCCAAGTTAGGGTACGAATTCGATCTATTTTGCGCTCCTCGTCCAATTCTTGTGCAATAGATTCAAGTTTATCCATAAGCCACTCATTGCATGAATTCTGATCCACACAAAATTTTGATGGATTAGCGAATACTAGATTTTCTAGGGTTTTGCCGTCCGCCCAATGGAACTCGGTGGAACTGAAGTGAACAAATCGGTCTCATCGATTTGAATTTCTATGTTATTGAGAACTGTCTCGGTGGAACCGAGTACTTCTTTTTGGTCTCACCGAAAAGAGTGCAAAGGTTCTATTAAGAGGGATAGTTAGTCTCGATGGCATCGAAAATGCTGCTTCGGTTGTACCAATTTTCATTTGACAGAATGCAAAAACTTTGAAAACCTATTGTTCAAACTTTCAATAACCAGCCTCATTTTGTGATGACTCATCTACTTCTGCTCTTCGATACTCTATTCACAGGGTCAGTATGTCAGATGTTGAGGAAAGTGAGAATATGCCAGAGCAGGGTGCTGACATGAGTTGAGGCACAAGCCCAAGTTCCAATTCATTCTTAGATCTAGGCACCTCCAGCTCCCATGGGTTGACCAAGGCTGCCACCAAGACCAGGAAGAAGCTAAATTCTGATGAAGAAGATTCAGACTTTGTTCCTAAGGAGATTCTTGCCAAGAAGCAAGAAAAGGCTGCTAAGAAGTTTGCTACTGAAGCTACTTCTTCCAGAAGAGTTGTTAGTAAGGTCTATGCCAACTCTGAGACTATCAAAGCTCATGAGAGTGCTAGAGCTACAATCTCTATTGATCCCCCAAGGAAGTCTATGCCTAAGAAGGCAGGGGAGAAGAAATCTAGAAAAAGGATTGTTCCTGTGATTGGCAGGCCTATGTGATAGCCCAAGTGTTGTCCCTACCTTTTATGGCATGTATCTTATGTGAACCTTGTTGTCATGAGATTAATGATATGAGTTGAACCTTCTTATGCCATGACTTGTTCATGCATTCATGCAACATGCATCATAACATCCATCATGCCATTCCTTGTTTGTGATGTGACCTTGTTGTGGTTGGGTGTGTTCTTGTGTTGTGTGATGTGGTTTGAGTGTATGTGGTGCAACACTCCTTCTCCTTTTCCCTCTCTTTTCTTTCAACAAAACCCAACCAAATACCCCCGCTTTATTCCCTTGTCATTTTATCAACAGAAATAACTTGCTAATATAATTGTTTAAAATGTTTAGGAGGTAGCCTATAATGTTTTAAAATTATGTGTGTGGTTCTTTTGGTGTTTGAGCTTAATATGTATTTGAGGTTTGAATAACAAGGGGGCTCTTGATTTTAAAATTATTTAATTTACTTGCTTCAAAAATCCCTTTGTCAATTTTATTAGCTAGTTCCCATTTCCTTGTAGTCAAATGTATTTTTTCTTTATTACAAATCCTTTTATTTTCCTCCATGGGTTTCTCTTAGCTTGCTAGTTTATTTTAAAAGGAAAACCCCTGTTGTTATTTTTCTGAGAAAGAACTGGGTCGGCTCCTCCCTGCGCGGCCCAGCCTAGGTGACCAAGCGGCCACCTGCCCCGTTCCTTCTCCGTCAGTGAAGCAGAGAGAGCAGAGAGAGCACACCCGCCGGGCGTTCAGAGACGCCGAGGAACGCCGTCTGTCCCCTCCTATTTAGCCTTGGCGTGCGTGCCCCCTCGGCCTAGGGTTCGCCTTCTACCTCCAGCCAGCGCCGGTCCCTTCTTCCCCCTCCATTCTCTCCTTCCTCTCCTTCTTCCTCTGTGAGGTAAGGGTCAGAGAGATTCTGAGAGGGTCAGTGAGGTCGCTGTTCGTCGTCGTCGTCATCCTCGCGTCTCTAGTGGTTCCCCTCCGCGTATGATATGCGATAGCAAACGCGGATCGTCCCCGCGTTTTGTTCCCGCCGTTAGAACACCGTGGGAAGCTCCAAGGCGAGGTCTTCTTCCTCCTCGTCGACGCGCTTCTGAAGGTTGCCGCTGGTCTTTTTCCTCCTTGTTGCCACCGCGTCTTCGTCTCTTCTTCTCCATCGTCGCGACCAGGGTCTTCGTCGTCTCCCCCTCGGTGAGAAGCTGTTCCCCGCAGCCCTTCTTCCCTGCGTAGGCCCATGAATTGTCACCGCTGTGTTCGCCTCCGCCGTGCCCCGAGCCGAGCAGCAGCTCGAGCTCGAGCACCTCCTTCTCTCCATTGCAGTCGTTGTTAGGTGCGGGAATGGGTTCCCTTAGGACCCCGCGCTCCCGCTGGTGGCGTGTGTCGCCGGAGTGCCCGTGTCTCGCCAGGGATCGTTGCCGCCGTGGTGTCGCCATAGGTGCAAGGGTTCGTCAGTTCATCAGTTTTGTCAGTAACGCGCTCATGTGTGTAATAGTGAGCTAGTTGCCCCCTTTCTGTCGAGAGCCGTAGCCGTAGCGTAGTGGTGTACGCTCGGGGAAGCGACCAAGAGGTCGTGGGTTCGAGCCCGACACCGCCTTTTTTTTGTTTTGTTTTCTTTCCTTGTTTTTTCCCTCTTTTATGTGTTGTATGTGTTTATATATGTGTAGATGTATAAACGCAGGTTTAGCTGTGTTTTTTATTCCTCTTCCTTCCCTGTTTATTAACATGTGTACGTGGAGTGCATGTGTGTGTGTGGGCTTGTGACTTATATGTCTGTGAGTGTATGTGTGAGAGTGTGGAGTTACATGCATGTGTATGTGCATATATGCACTTGTGCATATGTGTGCATAGGTGTGTGTGTGATGAACACCCACACTCATAGGTGGTGTTTTCATGAGTGTGGGAGTGCCCATGTGCTCTTGTGCGTATTTGTATGTGCATACCATGTGTGTGTGAGTGACAAGCAGGCATGCCCCACTTGTGATACACTATTTAATATTATAGCATGTGCCATGTTTAGTAGTGTCAAATAAATCTTTTACAATTTTAGCTATATTACCAAATCTGGCCATGTCCAAATATGTTCATGTGCATTTTAAGTAAGTTTTCACTTATAAGAGAGGTGGTTGTTTTGCTAGTGTAGTTGTTGTCATAATGCTCTATGTGTCTATGGGAGTATGATACATGATTTTGGGGTAGAAAGACCCAACGAATCCATTGGTGCAATTAGATTCCATTTTTGAGCAAGTTTGCAAAACTGTTATTTTCACCAAGTCCCAGAAATCTGTTTCATCATGCCAACTTGTGAGCTTCATGCTTATTGATGTGTGCCTCCTTTCGAGATTGTGTAGTTGGATAAGTTGGAAAGCATGTTATGTAGTTTCTGTCAATGCCTTGTTTGTGGTTGTAGGATTCCTGTAGCTCAAGTTGTGGGTTGTGCAAGTTGCTATGTTGCTCTTTTGTGGCAAATTGTTTGTTTTATTGTTTTGTGATTTGTGGGAGCTATACTCCATGGAATTGCTTGATCTTTAGCTCCATTATGCATGGTTTTTCATTGCCTAACCAGTGGCTACCTTGGAATGCCAAGGAATAGCCTAGGTATTTCTTGTCCTGTGTTTTGCCTTTGTATCTTGTCGTGAGCGTATCGTGAGAACCGTAACTCCGTTTCTTACGTTCTTCATATGCATTTTTATCATTTTGCATGATGCATCCATATTTGCCATGTTCATGCATGTCTAAATAACTTAACATAAGGTTCTGCCCAGTTTTATTAATAACCAATCCTTCGCATGTGAAACATGACTAGTTAGGATTGCCATGCTAAAAACTCTTCAAATAAGCATGCATCATTCTTGCTTGTGCATTGCACATTGGTTGTTTGTTTATTCTTGCTGTTTCTTTTGGGTCGACCTGAACGTTGAACCTGAGTACGAAGAGCCAGGCGAGTACAACTATGAGGATCCCGCTACTTGTTCCATTGAAGAACCAACAGGCAAGATGATCGTACCTGGATCCCGATACTATTTTCGCTTGCTAGTGTCTCGCTCTTATCATTACAATTGCGCTACCTACCACTTTAATGTCAGCCTCCTAATTGCCATGATAGCCTTTAACCCTCCACATCCCAGCAAACCTTTGATTGGCTAAGTTACCGCTGCTCAGCCCCTCTTATAGCGTTCTTAGTTGCAGGTGCAGGTTGTTCCATGTGATAACATGGATTTGGCATATCACAATATTATCTGTTATTTAATTTAATGCACATATATATCTTGGTATTGGTGGAAGGCTTGGCCTTTTTCTAGGTGTTTTGTTCCGCTGTTACCGCCATAGTTTCTTGTTACCCGTGTTATGTTTCCATACTTTGTGCTCCTAACATGCTCGGGGTTTTTATGGGGACCCCCTTGTTTATTCGGTTGAGATTAAAACTTGTCTGGAAAGACCCAAATTTGGTACTACATTTGCTTAACAACTTAATAAAATTTGCATAGGGCTTTGCAACCCTGTGGATAATTAATCAACCCCCCGGGCCAGTGCTCCTCATGAGTGTTGGTACAAACTAGAGCCGTGTGCGGGGCTAACCTGGGGCAACTTGGGAGATTTCTATCAGGCCACTGTACGCTGTGCTTACCCGTCATGTCCTGAGAACGAGATACACGGCTCTTATCGGGTTGTTGACACATCGGGTGGTATTGCTGGATTTGTTTTACCATTATCGAGTGTCTTGCGTGAGGGCTCTGACTTTCTTCGGGGTATCTCGAGGTGTTGGAATTCCTTTGGAGTTACCTATGATGATCACGAGATCCGTGGTCGAGGATATTCCCGTGGAGTGTGGTTAATTTGTGATGGACTAGTTGGAGCAGCCGTACAGGGTCAAATCTTTCGGAAAGCCATGCCCGCGGTTATGTGGCAACTTGGATATTTGTTTAACACCCGGTTCTAGTTAACTTGAAGTAAACTCTAATAAAATGCACCAACTGTGTGAGTAACCTTGATCGTCTCTAGTCGTGAACATGATCCGAGAGAGAACACAGTGGGGTTATGATTGACGTAAGTAAGTGTTCAGGATCTCATAGAGGTCACTCTATATTCGATCGTTCATCGTAGGCCCCGTATTTATCTTCATGTTACGTAAGTTTAGCCACCATACATGCTGAGTGCCGCTGCAAACTTAACACATACCCCATCCCAACCTTAAGCTTGAATAGTCTCGGTACCCGGGCGCATGATTGCTGAGTCCTTGTGGCTCACAGATTACTACAACACTCCAGGTACAGGTACAGATGAGTTCGTGGAGGATGATCTGATGCAGCTCTAGTGGGAATATGACGAGGAAAGGGGCAGGATGTATGTGAGTTATTCGGATTAGTAGAGGACCATGGTCGTGATCTTTGGGATAGCGAGATGGTATCATTTGCATCTGTTTTTATCGTTTGATTTCGTCCGTAGGCAGACCTTGTCTTCATCTTGATGTTTGAACTCTGTGTGGAATTGTAATTTAGTATGTGGCGAGTGTAAGACAACTCGTATACTCATCTCTTTTGTAATGTATGATGTAATGATGCTATACTTGCGATCGGCAAGATGCAGCCCTGTGCCTTAATATGGATAGGTGCGCATCTTGGGCGTGACAGCCTACCTCCATGTATGAAGATCCATAGGAGGCTGTTGGTGCTGCTGCTGAGCAAGAGAAGGAAGAACATGTTGAGAAGGCCTCTCCCAAGAAGAAGGCCAAGAAACTTTTGACTGATGCTATGCCAAAGACTAGCACATCCAAGATCACCAAGCCTACATCCAAGAAAGCTGCTACACAGAAGTCCAAGAGGACTACCACAGACATTCCAGCTTCTAAAGAGAACTAGGGAACTGCCTCCAGACTTGAAGATGATGATGACTTGACTACATTGATGAAGACATGAAGAAGAGGAAAGACTCAGGATTCAGATCTTGGTGGGCTATAGATCCTTATGCCCAGAGGAAGAAAACTGTTGTTGACTACATGTTCTACACCAGAGAGCAACACGACTTTTACGAGACAGTGATGCTAGACAAGAGCCCAGCTGTTAGTGATATGAGATATGTTGATTGGCAATTCATTAAGGAGAATGAGGACAACTTTCCAAGTGTCCAAGATAATTTCCATTGCATTGGTCTGGATGAGTTCATTGGCAGAGAGCTTACTGCATGGAACGATGAGATGATCATGCAATTCTACTCCACTGCACATTTCCATGGAGATGGTAGAATTGTATGGATGACTAAAGGAGCAAGGTACGAATCCACTGTTGAGGAGTGGGCTGCAATTCTAGGAGTTCCAGATGTTCAGGATGGTGATCTGGATGTATACTCAAAATCCAAGGCTAGCCACAATGCCATGAAGGATAAGTATACTCCTATCCCTGCAGACAAAGTGCAATCTCACAAGCTAGGATCCATCTAC
This sequence comes from Hordeum marinum, assembly GCA_022496015.1. Classification (NCBI taxonomy): domain Eukaryota; kingdom Viridiplantae; phylum Streptophyta; class Magnoliopsida; order Poales; family Poaceae; genus Hordeum; species Hordeum marinum. The sequence continues at coordinate 203,409,697 of CM039675.1, read as the reverse complement.
TATATGCAAGCAGGCCTCCGTACCATGAACACAATTCTGAGGCATACCATGATGCCCAAGTCAGGGGATGACAAGATGATCCAAGGCTACTCCATTAACATGTTAACCCACCTTGACGGACATACCAGGATTAGAGTTATGGATTTGATTGTTGTGACAATCAAGAGGGTTGCTGCTGATCAAAAGCGCTCTTGTTGCTATGCACCCTACATCCAGATGCTTATCAACTCTTAGTTGGAGAAGCACATATTTGCTCTAGATCGTCCACATCTGCCCCTACACCCAGATTTCGAGGATAATGGTGATGGACCCAAATCATCCCATATCTACTACATCATAGGCAGAGGCAGAAGTAGTTCGAGCCAATAGTCCTCAAGCCCCCAGATCTATAAACGAGTAAATGGATCTTTTGATCTCAGCAGTTCAGGGCATGCAAAAGGATATCAAGGGGATTCTGGACAACCAAAATAATCTAGTGAGGATCTTTGAGACAAGGTTCTTGGTGATAAGGTGGACAAGGTGTCTAAGACAGTTATAGAGCTTCAAAAGGAAGCTGACTCAATGCACATTCCTCGGGTATCTTCTACTACTTCTTCTGATGATGATGATGACGAGGAGGAGGAGGAGGATGGGTCACCTCTCAGGCCAAGCACATAGTTCACTACTCAGGCTAGAACAGTCACAGTGCCTACACCAGACTTGAGGCCCTCTCCATCAGCTCCTGCTACTGTCAGCACAGCTCCTGCTCCATTAGCTCTAGTACCTCAAGTGTCCACTCCAGTTCCATTCACGACATGTGCGGAGATCTTCGCTGTCGCCGTTCTCTCGACTCCTTCATCAACAGTGTTAAAGCTGAGCTTTACGCCGTGGGCAGGTTCTTTTAGGAGCGCATGTGTCTTGTCTGAAGACGGGTTGATGGTAACAGTTCAGGGCAACCGAACGCCCATCGTAAGTTCCCCACCGCTACCCATGGAATCTTAAGTGCGAAGTTGTGCCTTCTCGGCACGTACTTCATTGGTAGTGAGGTTGCGCGATGGGGGGCGAGTCCATATTGAGGGGAGAGGGAGGGTCGGAGCTTTGGGTCTGAATCCGAATTCGCCTCCCAGCCTTTCGTGCCTTTACAACGAATGTCGAACCTGGCCGGTCGTCTTTGTAGCTGAATTCGGCCGCTAGTGCGAGTGCTTGTTCCTCTGCTCTAAGGGACTGCTCTATATTGCCATTGACTGTAATGACCCACTTGGAGCCCGACATCTTGATCTTGAGGTATGCGTAATGCGGGACTGCGTTGAACCGAGCAAACGCCGTCTGGCCGAGCAGCGCATGATAGCCGCTGCGGAAGGGCACAATGTCGATGATCAAGTACTCGCTGCGGAAGTTATTGGGAAAGCCAAACACAACCTCCAGGGTTACAGAGCCCGTACATCGGGCCTCAACACCTGGGATTACTCCTTTGAAGGTAGTGTTACTGGGTTTGATCCTTGACTGATCTATACCTATCTTTTTCACTGTGCCTGAGTAAATCAGATTGAGGCTACTTCCTTCGTCCATTAGGACTTTAGTGAGGTGGTACCCATCTATAATGGGATCTAGGACGATGGCAGCCGAGCCCCCATGATGGATACTGGCTGGGTGGTCGCGTCAATCAAAGGTGATCGGGTATGCTAACCATGGGTTATCCTTCGGAGCTACGGGCTCCACAACATAGACCTCCCCAAGGGCCTGCTTCCTCTCCTTCTTAGGTATGTGGGTGGCGTATATCATTGTCACATCCCTAGCTAGTTGTCTTAGGACAGCATGTGTGTGCATCATATTTCAATTTTTGCATCAACTTGAGATGGGGATCAAAATAAACCCCAAACAATTCATTTGAATCAAACCAACTTAATGTTTGTGAAAAACCAACAAATCCAAAATGCCCAACTAAAATGTCCCCTATGTCTGATAAATGTGGACATGATTATACAAGGGGTCATTTAAAATATTTGAACAGTTATAGCATTTCAAAAATAAATAATAAGGCTTCTGAAATTGCGAAATAAAGCATTATCATTATTTCAGATTTCAAAATATCCTGAAACTTTTTAGAGAAGTTTGAAATATTCAAACTTAATGCTATAAAATACTTGGGATATTTATTACTTAGCAGTTGTGCCTGAAAATAAAATAAAACTAATGTTAGAATAATACGAAACAAATAAAAAAATGGAAAAAAACAAAACCCACCTAGGCCTTACTTGTAAAGAAGAGGCCCAACCCACGAGGGGCAGCAGCGTTTTCTTCCTCCTACCAGGAGGAGAAGCACCTGCATGCCTCCACCACAGCCGGTCGTGGCCATGCGCTCGGCCACCTCCTGCCTGCCTGGCCTCCTCCTCGTCGCGCTGGCAACGGGATAGACCCTAGCTGTCGCCTGGACCTTCTCCTCCTCGCCATTCCTCCCCCTCGCTTCTCCTTCTCCTCCCCATCGCCATGGCTGAGCTCTGCTCGAGCTCACCGTCGCTGCCCGCCTAGCTAGAGCCCCCGTCATGCCCAGAGCTCCGTCATAACCCCCTCGTCCTCCCAGTGGAGCTAGAACCGTCGGGAGCACCTCTACGCCGAGCCATCGCCGTTCTTCCCCACCGACCGCCAGAGCATCCTCGTCGATTCGCCGTAGCCAGAGCACCCCCGCGCCAGCTAGAGCTCTCTACAGCCTCCCTGTGAGCCCCCGATGCTCCTCCTTCTCCTTCCCGGTCTTCCCGCGTCCTCTAGCGCCATAGCCAAACCTTCCCGAGTCGCCGTCGCCGTAGAGCTCGTCGTGGCCGTCGTCTCCGGCGACCCCGAGCCCCCAGACCAGCCCCACTCGATGCGAACGAGCGTGGGCGTCCCGTAGCTGCATCCGGCGCATGAAACCATGCCCTGTGGCACTTTTTTGGCCAACTCCGGCAGTCCTCCGCCACGGGTTTTGTCGCCTCTAGCCCCACTCTAGTGGACGACGACGTGGCCGGCTGGTTAGTGCTACTGAGCCCGGCTAATTAAGACATTAGCCACTGGCAGTTGGCCCCGCAGAGGGTCAAACCTCTGGTCAGCACAGGGAATTAGCCCCTGACGTTGACACGAGAGCCCCACCCTGTCAGGTTTGACCTGGGCGGGTCTGTTGACCTGTTGATGTCACAGTGACGTCAGGCTGACGCATTAATTGAAATTTTAGTATTAAAATAAGTCAGGAAATTCCAGAAAATGTTTAAAACTTCTAAAATTCATATAAATTAATGTCGGGACCCCGATCCTAAGTCATTTTTATCCAGACTATAACATATCACATCACTTTGCAGCCTCACGCACGGTAAGTTCCACGGCTGCAGCCTTACCTTAGTCGGGACCGTTTGCGTCTTTTGGCACACATATGTGAACATGTCGCTGGCTATCACACGACAAAGAACCCGGGCCGATATTACTAGTCATAGAACCCAAGTGGCACATCCGTATGGAAATAGGCATACGTAACCCAGCAATGCAGGTGTCGGCCTCAAGCATGTGTAGACGACTCATAGCAAGCTACAAGGACTCCATTACGCCGTGAGACATAAATGCCATCACTACATGTAGACTAGTCGTAACAGGCTACATGGACTCCATTACACTGCGAGACATTTCCCCGAAGGGACTGACACAATAGCAAAGAAGGATACATGCCGGTCAATCAATGTGTCTAGACTAGTATCAAGCTACCATGGCTCGGTGGAAGCACAAAGAGGCAGTTTCCCGTAAAGAGTACTACTTAAGGCACATGACTAGGTGTCGGATCTCATACATACCATTGCACGTCACACGTACGCATGACATGCCCAATATGCATAGATACAACCATGGCATCACAACATGACCATACAACAACATGACTTTTATTTAAGAGGCTTAGACGAGCCTTGCATAATATGTTCTTACACATAGGTGTCACATAACCTGACACTCAAGTCAGACAAACAAGTTCATACAAACCAAGTGGAAGCTTAAGTTGTGTGAGTACAGCCACACGAAAGGGGTAAAAAGGGACATGGCCTAACTATCTACATCCCGCCACAGGGCATAAGGTCGTAGTTGGGAACCAGCTATTCGGCATCATCGACATCTAGAAAGAGCCCACCTGATGGGTCCTGGGTCTCATCTACAACATTTATTAAGCAAACATGAGTACAAACATACTCAGCAAGTCTTTAAATCAGACCTAGTATAATCATGCTCATGTATCAACAAGGGAAGTGGTGGAGTTTATGCAACAATGCCAGCTTTGACTCATGGCTAACCTGCACTACTCAAATTTTAACTCTTTGTTAAAATTTTAGATATCGCACATGAGTCCACTAACTTCATAGTAATACACCACCATGGATTCACTTCCCTCTCCTGGGAGATTGCCATCCACGGTACTCACACTTGTCTTGATGTTTTTATGAGTATCTATTTGATTATCTATGAACAACATAGTTCTCTAAGCAGTCCATATTGGAGGACGCGGCTATTCGAATAGTTTCATACCTTGCAGGGGTGTAATTCTTCACCCACGCTCTCACCACTTATTGTTGTATGCTCACAAAACCATGCACCTCGGCAACCTTCAAGCAGATGCCCAGCGAGGGAGTCGGCCACGACCGTCAATCACATAAGACCTCTAGTCCAGGCTATCGCCTATTTGAGACTGAACCCGCACGGAAGTCCGGCCAAAGTTTCCGCTACGACCCCAAACAATGTGCGCAGGGTTCCCAAGCCCACCATTCGGGTGACCCTTGGTACACCGTGCCACTTGCTACCGCGTCGTAACCCACCCCTAGGGTCAACGCTACGCACAACCTCCAGCATGCTATAAACACCAGAATCTACTTGCAACTCCTGGACCAAGGACTAAGCGACTGATAAGTCGAGAGGGGTCGAGTTACCAGAACCCAATGTGTGGTAGTAACTAGTCTTGGATCACAAACACGGAACTCAGTTCCTAAGAACTGTCCCAATGAGACAACCCACTATGTACTACTACATAGCCTCCCATGCTACCTTTACCAAATCGGGTTCATCATAAGTCATCACATTAGAACAACATTGTTTCACTTAGTTCATCACCCAGATGAATCAGACCTGACACAACTCTAAGCATAGCAAGCATAGCAAGCAAAGTCAGCTAAGCACATCATGGCACAAGCATCTACCAGGTATGCTAGGTTGCAAGGTTTAGCTATTTACTATGACAATGATATGTCATGCATAAGAATAGATTCATCTACCGTGTATGACTAACATGTGCTCGTTTGTCCTAATGTAGTAAACAAGAGCAGGAGCGAGAGAGTGGGATGTTATCGAAATGATCAATGGGGTTGCTTGCCTTGCTGGGTAGCGTGAAGGTTCTCTCCTACGTTTTAATACTCGGAGGTATCCTCGGAAGCAGGGCCTACCGCAATGCAGATAAGAAATATCAATACACACAAGTGCAACAATATGATGCATGATCATAGCATGATAGCATGTGTGGATAAGCTAATGCAACTAGTGTTCATGTTGATTTGAAATGAATTTGAATATAGGTTCAAAATCGTTCTGCATTTCAAATTCCATATACTAACCTATTAGTAATTGTCCATGTTCATCTACATAGGTTGCTCTAACATGCATGATAATAGCACCATTGGATTCATTGGATTTTTCTGATAAATTTCCATATATAAATTATTTTCATCTGTTTTACAAATTAATTTATATGAATTTTTGAAGTTTTAAATAATTTCTGGAATTATTTTTAAACAAGAAAATAGAATTATGACATCAGTGTGATGTCACAGTGACGTCAGCTGGTCGGCTGACCAGGCGAGAGTCAAACCTGACATGTGGTGACCACATGTGAGTGACTCAATCACTTAACTGAATAATTAAAACTAATCCTAGTTAATTAGTATTTCTGGGCCCACTAGTTAGTGACTAATTAGGTTAATTAAGTTATTTAATTAATTTTTCTTAATCTAACTTAATTAGAGGGTTGGGCCCACTTGCCAGTTCACCTGGGGTCAATCCCCCGTGGTCAACTCCAGCAAGACCCACCGGCGTTGAGCCGCCAATGGCTCCAGAGATGGTGGAGGGGCTCGGGATCCCTCCTCCGACGACCGAATGGACGGCGGAGGGCACCAAACAGACCTATGCTCACGTGCGCGTCCCTCCCGACACCTCCCAGTTCACATGGCGAGCTTGGCGGCCGCCGGAGCTCGGGCGAGCATGAGCCCATGGAACCAGGGTGCAACACGACCTCTACTTGGCACCTACGGCCTCTACGCAGCCTCACGAACACGACGGTGGCCTCTGATGGACCAGCTGGTCACCGGAGCATGGCCGGCGTCGAGCTCGAGCGGTGGGGCACCTTGGACCTCGATGGAATCCAGCGGTAGGGCACGCAAACGAAGGGGGAAAGAGGGGGAAAAGATCCAGGGGCTCACAACGGTTGCAGAGATGTCGAGAGTGGGCTCGGGCAGGGCCTGGAGTAGCGGCGAGCTTCACTTTCTTGTCAGCAGCCGGAGGTTGAAGACGACGATGACGCAGCGATAGGGAGCTCCTGGCGGTGCGTGGCTCGGCGAGAAGCAAGAGGGGATCTAGGCGGAGCCTTTGGTGGGCTCAGAGCGCTATGGCGGCAAGCAGCTCGGCCATGGTGGAGCAGAGGAGGGGAGAAAGAGAGGTGGGAGAGAGAGAGAGGGAGCGACGGGGACGGCTCTGGGAGCTTATCTCCGTCGCGCTGGCGAGGAGGAGGCAGGCAGGCAGCTGCCGGCGTGGACGCCGGCCACACTCCCATCCTCCTGGCCGCCAGGAGGACGATGACCTCCCTAGGCCAGGTGGGCCGGCCTGGGCTGGGTTTCTTTCTCTTTTTTTATTTTATCATTTCTTTTCTAATTTCGGACATTTGTTTAATTCCTTTTTAGGTACAAGATGATTTTGCAAAATATCCCAAGTATTTTCTATAATGAAGTTTGAATATTTCAAACTTATCTAAAAAGTTTCAGGATATTTTGAAAACAAAAGTAATGATAATGCTTTATTTGGCATTTTCAGGAGCTCTAACATTTATTTTTATATTGTTTTGGATGTTCAAATATGTAAAATGGTCCTTGTTATAATCATGTTCAAATTTACCAGACATAGGGAACATTTTTAAAGAGCATTTTGGATTTGTTGAATTTTCACCAACTTTGAATTGTTTTGATTCAATGTGAGCTTGGGGTTTCTTCAACTTACCATTTCAAGTTGATGCCAAATTGAAACATGATGCAAACATATGTTGTTCCTATGACTTCTAGCTAGGGATGTGAGAACTCACCCCCACTCAAAATAATCACGTCCCAAGATTTTGATGTCGTCGGGAAGAGCGCGGGGTACTCTAGTCGAAGACGAGCTTCTATTTCCCATGTGGCCTCCTTATCAGAATGGAGTGACCACTAAACCTTCAAAAACTAGATGTTCTGACGCCGAGTGGTACGCTCGGCTTGATCAAGAATTCGAACAGGGTATTCTCGATATGTAAGGTTATCTTGGAGATCAAGCGCTTCGTGGTCTACTTCACGGACAGGGTCTGAGAAGCAACGCCTGAGTTGCGAGACATGGAAGACATCAAGAACCTTGGAAAGATGTGGCGGAAGTTCCAATTGGTAGGCGACCTCTCCTCATTTAGCAAGAATGCGAAAAGGTCCAATGTAACAAGGAGCCAACTTGCACTTGATACCGAATCGATGGGTACCCTTCAGAGGTGTAACCCAAGGTAAGCCTTCTCATCAACTTCATAGGTCACAGCCTTATGATGGCAATCATATTGGCTCTTTTGACGAGATTGGGCTGTTTTCAACTTTTCACGAATAATACAAACTTGCTCCTCTGCATCTTGGATCATATCCGGGCCAAAGAGTTGCCTCTCTCCGGTTTCCGACCAGTTAACAAGTGTTCGACACCTTCGTCCATAGAGAACTTCAAAAGGGGCTTTGCCCAAGCTTGATTGATAACTATTGTTACAAGCAAATTTGGCAAATGGAAGACATTTCTCCCAGTTCATACCGAAAGATATAACACAATCTCGGAGCATGTCTTCGAGGATTTGATTGACTCGCTCAACTTGACCACTTGATTGCGGGTGGAAAGCAGTGCTAAAGGATAGATGAGTCCCCATAGCGGTTTGAAAACTTTCCCAAAATCGGGAAGTAAAGATACTTCCATAGTCTGAGTTAATGTCCAAAGGAACACCATGAAGAGAAATTATTCGAGAAACATACAACTCCGCTAGCTGGCTAGAAGTTATACTCTCCCGAACAGGAAGAAAATGAGCCACTTTGGAAAGGCGGTCGATGACCACAAAGATAGCATTATTCCCTCTCTTATTATTGGGAAATCCGGTAATAAAATCCATACCGACTTTATCCCATTTCCATTCAGGAATAGCTAAAGGTTGAAGGGTGCGAGAAGGCCTTTGATGTTCTGCTTTCACGTGACGACAAACGTCGCAGTTAGCAACGAACTGAGAAATTTATCTCTTCATCCTAGTCCACCAGAACCTCTAGCGTAGATCCTGATACATCTTGGTACTACCCGGATGAATTGAGAGGGGAGAATCATGAGCCTCCTTAAGGATCAACGGTCGTAGATATTGCTTCTTCGGGATCACCAAACGGTTCTCAAAGAAGACAACACCCCGATCATCTTCCGAGAAGCATCTAACATTATACTTCTTAATATTTTTCTTGATCCGAGATATCCCAGCATCATGCTTGTGGGCTTCTATAATTTGATCCATAAGTGTAGGTTTCGCCACCAAGTTGGATAGGAATCCTTAAGGAACAAGGTGAAGGTTCAACTTCCAGAATTCCTCATGGAGAAGTGGTTGACCTTGTTGTAACATCAGATTGTTACAACAAGACTTACGACTTAGTGCATCAGCCATAACATTGGCTTTCCCCGGGTTGTAAGTTATCCCTAAGTCATAATCTGTAATCAACTCAACCCACCGTCTTTGCCTGAGATTCAAATCCGTCTGGGTGAATATATATTTTAGACTTTGGTGATCAGTGTAAATTTCACAATGATTACCCAGAAGGTAATGTCGTCATGTTTTTAGTGCATGGACTATAGCTCCAAGCTCAAGATCATGTGTTGGATAATTATCCTCATGTGGACGCAACTGTCGAGAAGCGTATGCAATCACATGATGATCTTGCATGAGAATGCAACCTAATCCTTGTCGCGAGGCGTCACAGTAGATAACAAAGTCCTTAGAGAAGTCTGGTGGCACCAGAACGGGAGCAGAGGTCAGTCATCTTTTCATCTCCTGAAAACTGTGCTTGCATTGTGGGGTCCACTCGAACCTTTTATCCTTCTTAAGGGGATCAGTCAGAGGTTTCGCAACCTTGGAGAAGTTCTCGACAAAGCGGCAACAATAGATCGCTAAGCCAAGGAAAATCCGAACTTGCTTAACCGATTTAGGTTGAGTCCAATCAAGGACGGCCTGAACTCTCTCGGGATTGACAACAATACCTTTACTAGATATCACGTGGCCCAGATAGGTCACTTCTGGCAACGAAAATTCACACTTGGAGAATTAGGCGTACAGATGGTGCTCTCGAAGTTACAACGATACCAGCCTTACATGCTAGGCGCGTTCTTGTTCGTTCCTCGAGTAGATGAGTATATCGTCGAGGTAAACCACGACGAATTTATCTAAATACTCGATGAAGATTGAATTCATCAAATGAGAGAAGGTGGTTGGGGCGTTGATTAAACCGAAGGACATGACGGTGTACTCGTATTGGCCATAACGAGTCACAAAAGCCGTTTTTGGAATGTCCCCGTTCCTAATTCTGATTTGATGGTATCCCAACCTCAAATCCATTTTGGAAAAGACAGAGGATCCAGCGAGTTGATTATACAAATCATTGATCCAGGGGTGCGGATACTTGTTCTTTATGGTGACCAGATTCACTGGCCGATAATCCACAACCATCCGATCCGATCCATCCTTCTTCTTGATGAAGAGAACCAGACAAGCCCAAGGAGAAGATCTGGGACGGATGAAACCTTTCTTCAAAGCCTCATCGAGTTGGATCTTAAGTTCGGCTAGTTCTAAGGGTGCCATCTTATAGGGTCTTCTGGCTATTGGGACAGTCCCTGGAACGAGCTCTATCACAAACTCAACATCCCTGACAGGAGGAATTCCTGGCAGTTCTTCTGGAAAGACATCCGGAAAGTCACGGACTAACGGAATATCTTCTAACTCTGGAAGGGGGATAGCATTGAGGGAGTAGAGTTGGCGTTTGGTTGTTCGAGTGGAGACATTAACTATCTCACCTAATGGATGTGAAAGTTGAACATTCCTAGTGTGAGTATCAATCTTAGCATAGTGGGCTTTCATCCAATCCATGCCTAGAATGATATTGATGTCCAAAGACATGAGGGCTATCAAAGATGCTAGGAATTCTCATGGCTCACTCTAGAAGTTTGCCATTTTGAACCAGGAGTTTGAACTACTAAAGGAGTAGGCATATCACAAAAAGACATGTTATGCAACTGTGCATAACTTTCTAAGATGAAAGAATGGGATGTCCCAGTATCAAATAGAACAGAAGCTGGATGACTATTGACAAGGAGCGTACCTAGAATAACATCAGGAACCTCAAGGGCTTCCTTAGCAAACACATAGTTCACTCGTCCATGAGCAGGAGCTGGCTTCACATAAAAGGCTTTTCCTGGCTTTCCACGTCTAGCCGGCTTAGCATTATTCTTGGGACACTCACGAGAGTAGTATCCCAGTTCTCCGCATTTGTAGCAAACCACGGAGGCACGGGGTGCAACATTTCTAGGCGGTCCTCCAAATGGCGTGACTGGAGGATTGGGCTAAGCTGGACGAGGCGCCTGGAAGGATGGCCTCGCATTGTATCTTGGCGGCAGGGTTGCGTTGGGCACCCAGACCCGACATTTATTGGGGCCCGAGCCAAATGTGGGGCTGAAGTCACGGTTGTGCTTTCTCGTGGCCTCATAATCAGTCTGTCCAGTCTCGGCATTGATAGCCTTGTTGACGAGAGCCTGGAAAGTGGTGCACTCATGCAGGCGCAGGTGTCGACGGAGCTCAGGATTAAGTCCCTTGCGGAACCTTGCTTGCTTCTTGGCATTTTTAGAAACTTCCTCAGGAGCATAGCGAGCAAGGTTTCCAAACTCATGACTGTAGGCATCCACTGACAGTCTGCCCTGGGTGAAGGCACATAATTCCTCTCTCTTACAATCCATCATCCCTTTTGGGATGTGATGGGTACGAAATGCGGCACTGAATTCTGTCCAAGTTGGTGCGGGGCCTACGGGACGCATGGCTTCAAAATTTACCCAACACAGATTGGCAGGTCCTTCCAGAAAGTAAGTTGCAAAAGTTACCTTGTTGGCCTCGGACACATTGGCAGCCTAGATCTTGCGATACATGCTAGTCGGCTAGTTATCCGCATCGAGTGGGTCGACCGAATGATGATACTTGGGTGGGCACAGTCTGATGAAATCACCGAGTGACACGCCATCATTGAGATCATTGCGGGGAGCACATGCTGTGTTCTACTCAATTCGCTTCAATAGCCCGTTGGTCTCTCTCTCTTGTTCCTTTCGGCTTCAAGCATCACTTCTGCTAGAGAAGGCGCATGCGGCAGATCCTCTTGCCTTGGCTGGCTTCCCTCGCCCTGCTCAGGGGCAGGAACGGGATTATTCCTAGTTGCCACCATCCTGGGAAAACAAAGCCACAACTTAATTATAGGGGACAACAACTCTAAGACATAAGATAAGGAATGTACTGGACAACATGGCATGCAGGGTAAACACCAATCAACATGGTAAAACAACTGCCATATGAACAGCATGATTCATACAGACCATGACATAGTTCAGTACAAGCCAAGCTGAAATACAACTATGGAGAGATGACACAACTCATCGGAGGCATTACAAGCTTCCTATACATTATCTATCTACACCTCCGGAACTCAACTCTCAACCTCATCATATCCCACAGGACACGCTGGACTGTGGCGATACGATTACTACCATACTAGAACTAACATCCACGTACTCAAGCATCGCCATAGAATGCCTCATACAGGTTACCCCCATGACCCGGGAGCTGAATCTGAAGATCTGGGAACACTCTAGCCTGTGATCCCTGGGAACCGTAAGGACACGGATGTGGCCTTGGTCCCCTTGTTGGTGGCAACAGCAGTCGTCGAAGACGGGTGATGCCTCCTACATCGGGCCAGTCTACGTGTGCTGGCAGATGAGTCCGTGATGGGGTCAGCATCTCCAAATCTCCATAGCCTGTCTGCACGACAGGTGCCAACTACGTCAGGGCTGTCCAAAGACGTGCACGGGTGGCATAAAGCTCCATGCGAAGGGCATGTGCATCATGATCCCTATTCTCCAACATCTGAGCGGTCACCTGCAACCTAGGATCCTCATGGGAATGATCATAGTAGGCTGCACTAAGATAACCATCCTCTCCTCCCATAGAAGCAGGAACATAACAAAACTCTATGTTCCGAAGCAGACCATGGTGAAACCTCATGATAGTCAGCATGGTGTAAGTGGCCTCCTGAACTGCCATATCTATGGTGACACCTAATCCATAAGTCCAGTGAAGCGGCTCTACAGCTCCAGGATATGAAGGATAAATCTTGACGGTACACAGATACTAACTCTGGTTGAAATGTCGATATTGTTCCTCCAGTGTCTACTCTGGGTACCAACGGTAACCAGGCTCCATCATAACTCTAGCCAACATGGCCGTGTGACCCGGTACATCGATGCACCTAGTCAGACGGACCACCTGACGGGAAGGACGAGGGGGCATCTGAAATAGAGAATGATGCAAAGACATTAGACACTCTAGCAGAAATTGGACAACATAACTGCTGTAATTGCTCAAAAAGAATTTTGAGACAACTGCAAAAGATTGGAAAAGCATAACCACTCGACTTTATAGACTCAAATCTCTTCTCCATCTGTTTGTCACACCAACAATACTTGAGTACCCACATTCACTTGCAAACAAGCTAGCTAGTGGTCCATGGTTAGTAACTCGGTATCTTAAGCAATGGATGAGAAGCCTAGTTCTTATCCCTGTAGAAAAGATGAGAATGACTCAAAATAAAATAAGTTGGGAAGAGGAGTAAAAAGAGAGGGAATAATGCTATCTTTGTGGTCATCGACCACCTTTCCAAAGTGGCTCATTTTCTTCCTGTTTGGGAGAGTATAACTGCTAGCCAGCTAGCAGAGTTATATGTTTCTCGAATAGTTTCTCTTCATGGTGTTCCATTGGAGATTAACTCAGACCGTGGAAGTATCTTTACCTCCCGATTCTGGGAAAGTTTTCAAACCGCTATGGGGACTCATCTATCATTTAGCACTGCTTTCCACCCGCAATCAAGTGGTCAAGTTAAGCGAGTCAATCAAATCCTCAAAGACATGCTCCGAGGTTGTGTTATATCCTTCGGTATGAATTGGGAGAAATGTCTTCCATTTGCCGAATTTTCTTATAACAATAGTTATCAATCAAGCTTGGGCAAAGCCCCTTTTGAAGTTCTCTATGGACGAAGGTGTCGAACACCTCTTAACTAGTCAGAAACCGGAGAGAGGCAACTCTTTGGCCCGGATATGATCCAGGATGCAGAGGAGCAAGTTCGCATTATTCGTGAAAAGTTGAAAACAGCCCAATCTTGTCAAAAGAGCCAATATAATCGTCATCATAAGGCTGTGACCTAAGAAGTTGACGAGAAGGCTTATCTTCGGGTTACACCTCTGAAGGGTACCCATCGATTCGGTATCAAGGGAAAGTTGGCTTCTTGTTACATTGGAACTTTTCGCATTCTTGCTAAATGAGGAGAGGTTGCCTACCAATTGGAACTTCCGCCGCATCTTTCCAAGGTTCATGATGTCTTCCACATCTCACAACTCGAGTGTTGCTTCTCGGACCCTGTCCGTGAAGTAGACCATGAAGCACTTGATCTCCAAGATAACCTTACATATCAAGAATACCTTGTTCGTATTCTTGATCAAGCTGAGCATACCACTCGGTGTTGGAACATCAAGTTTCTCAAGGTTCAGTGGTCACACCATTCTGAAAAGGAGGCCACATGGGAAAGAGAAGATCCTCTTCGACTAGAGTACCCCGCACTCTTCCCGACAACTTCAAAATCTCGGGACGAGATTCTTTTGAGTGGGGGTGAGTTGTCACATCCCTAGATAGTTGTCTTAGGACAGCATGTGTGTGCATCATATTTCAATTTTTGCATCTACTTGAAATGGGGATCAAAAGAAACCCCAAACAATTCATTTGAATCAAACCAACTTAATGTTTGTGAAAAACCAACAAATCCAAAATGCCCAACTAAAATGTCCCCTATGTCTGATAAATGTGGACATGATTATACAAGGGGTCATTTAAAATATTTGAATAGTTATAGCATGTCAAAAATAAATAATAAGGCTTCTGAAATTGCCAAATAAAGCATTATCATTATTTCAGATTTCAAAATATCCTGAAACTTTTTACAGAAGTTTGAAATATTCAAACTTAATGCTATAAAATACTTGGGATATTTATTACTTAGCAATTGTGCCTGAAAATAAAATAAAAATAATGCCAGAATAATAGGACACAAATAAAAAAAGGAAAAAAAAGAAGAAAACCCACCTGGGCGTTACCTGTAAAGAAGAGGCCCAGCCCATGGGGCGCAACAGCGTCTTCTTCCTCCTGCCAGGAGGAGAAGCACCTGCATGCCTCCATCGCAGCCGGCCGTGGCCACACGCCCGACCACCTCCTGCCTGCCTGGCCTCCTCCTCGTCGCGCTGGCGAGGGGATACACCCCAACTGCCGCCTAGACCTGCTCCTCCCTGCCATTCCTCTCCCTCGCTTCTCCCTCTCCTCCCCCTCGCCATGGCCGAGCTCTCCTCGAGCTCACCGTCACTGCCCGCCTAGCTAGAGCCCCCTGCCGTGCCCAGAGTTCCGTCGTGACCCCCTCGTCCTCCCTGTGGAGATAGAAGCCGTCGGGAGCCCCTCTACGCCAAGCCATCGCCGTTCTTCCCCGCCGACCGCCGAAGCATCGTCGTCGATTCGCTGCAACCGGAGCGCCCCCGCGCCCGCTTAACCTCTCTGCAACCCCCGATGCTCCCCCTTCTCCTGCCCGGTCTTCTCGTGCCCTCTAGCACCGTAGCCAAACCTTCCCAAGCTGCCGTCTCCGCCGACCTCGTCGTGGCCGTCGTCTCCGGCGACCCCGAGCCCCCAGATCAGCCCCACTCGACGCGGACGAGCGTGGGCGTCCTGTAGCTACCTCTGGCGCGCGGAACCGTTCCCTATGGCACGTTTCCGGCCAACTCTGGCGGTCCTCCACCGTGGGTTTGGTCGCCACCGGCCCCGCTCGAGTGGGCATCGACGTGGCCGGCTGGTTAGTGCTAACCAACCAGGCTAATTAAGCCATTAGCCACTAACAATGGCCCTGCAGAGGGTCAAACCTCTGGTCAGCATGGGGAATTAGCACCTCACGCTGACACGAGGGCCCCACCCTATCAGGTTTCACCTGGCCGGGTCTGTTGACCTGCTGACGTCACAGTGACGTCAGGCTGACGCATTAATTGAAATTTTAGTATTAAAACAAATCAGGAAATTCCGGAAAATGTTTCAAACTTCTAAAATTTATATAAATTAATCTGTAAATCAGATGAAAATAATTTATATATGAAAGTTTATCAGAAAAATCCAATGAATCCAATGGTGTTGTTATCATGCATGTTGGAGTAACCTACGTAGTTGAACATTGAAATTTACTAATAGGTTAATATATGAAATATGAAATGGAGAATGACTCTGAACCTATAATCAAACTCACTTCATTTAACTTGGACAATAGTTGCATTAGCTTATCCATTCATGTTGCCATGTCATGATCATGCATCATATTGTTGTACTTGCCGTGTATTGATTGTTATTCATCTGCATTGCGGTAGGCCCTGCTTCTGAGGATACCTCCGAGTATTCCAACGAAGGAGAAAACCTTCCCGCTTCCCAGCAAGGCAAGCAACCCCTTTGATCATTCCGATAACATCCCACTCTCTCACTCCTGCTCTTGTTTATTGCATTTCGACAAACGTTCACTTGTCTGTCATACATGGTAGATGAACCTATTCCTTTGCATGACCTGTCATTGTCACAGTAAATAACTAAACCTTGCAGCCTAGCATACCTGGTAGATTCTTATGCCATGATGTGCTTTGCTTACTTGCCTGCTATGTTTGCTATGCTTAGAGTTGTGTCAGGTCTGATTCATCCGGGTGATGAACTAGAGTGAAAACAATGTTGTCTGATGTGATAAGCTAACGGTGAACCCGATTCGGTAAATGTAGCAATGAGAGGCTATGTAGGAGTACATAGCGGGTTGTCTCATTGGGACCATTCTTAGGAACTAAGTTCAGTGTTTGGGATCCAAGACTAGTTACTACCACATGCCGGGCCCTGAAATATGACCTCGCTTGACTTATCATTCGCTTAGTCCTTGGTCAAGGAGTTGCAAGTAGTTTCTGGTGTTTATAGTTTGTTGGAGGCCGTGCGTAGCGCTGACCCTAGGGGTGGTTTATGACGCGGTAGGTAGTGGCACGGTGTACCAAGGGTGACACGAATGGTGGGCTTAGGAACCCTGCGAACATCGTTTGGGGCCGTAGCGGAAACTTTGGCCGGACTTCCGTGCGGGTTCAGTCTCAAATAAGCGATAGCCTAGACTAGAGGTCTTATGTGATTGACGGTCGTGCCCGACTCCCTCGTTGGGCTTCCGCTTGAAGGTTGCCGAGCTGCATGGTTTTATGAGCACACAGCGATAAGTGGCAAGAGCGTGTGTGAAGAAGTACACCTCTGCAGGGTATGAAACTATTCGAATAGCCATGTCCTCGGATATGGACTACTTGGAGAACTTATGTTGTTCATAGATAAATTAATGGATACTCATAAAAGTATCAAGACAAGTGTGAGTACCGTAGATGGCACTCTCGTAGGAGACAGAAGTGAATCCATGGTGGTGTATTGTTGTGGAGTTAGAGGACTCGTGTGCGATATCTAAAATTTAACCAAAGAGTTAAAATTGTGTAGTATAGGTTAGCCATGAGTCAAAGCTGGCATTGCTGCATAAACTCCACCACTCCCCTTGTTGATACATGAGCATAATTAGTCTAGGTCTGCTTTAAAGACTTGCTAAGTACGTTTGTACTCATGTTTGCTTAATAAATGTTGCAGATGAGACCCAGGACCCATCAGGTGGGTTCTATCTAGATGTCGACGATGCCGAATAGCTGGTGTCCCAGCTACGACCTTATGCCCTGTGGCGGGTTGTAGATAGTCAGGCCATGTGCCTTTTTACCCTTTCGTCTGTCGTTCTCAGACATCTTTATGCTTCCGCTTGGTTTGTATGAACTTTCTTCTATGACTTGAGTGTCGGGTCTTGTGACCCCTATCTGTAAGAACATACTATGCAAGGCTCTTCTGAGCCTCTTAAATAAAAGTTGTGTTGATGTATGGTTATGTTGTGATGCCACAGTTGTATCTATGCATGTCGGGCATGTCGTGCATACATGTGACGTGCAACGGTATGTATGGGATCCGACACCTAGTCATGTGCCTTTAGTAGTACTCTTTATGGGAAGCTGCCTCTTTGTGCTTCTATCGAGCCTTGGTAGCTTGCTACTACTCCGTACACATTGATTGACAGGAATGTATCCTTCTTTGCTGCTGTGTCTGTCCCTTCGGGGAAAAGTCTCACTGTGTAATGGAGTCCCTGTAGCCTGCTATGACTCGTCTACGTGTAGTGATGGCATTTATGTCCCACGGTGTGATGGAGTCCTTGTAGCTTGCTATGACTCGTCTACACATGCTTGAGGCCGACACCTGCATTACTGGGTTACGTATGCCTATTTCCGTACGGATGTGCCACTTTGGTTCTATGACTGGTCATGTTGGCCTGGGTTCTTTGTCATTTGATTGCAAGCGACATGTTTACATACGTGAGCCAAAAGTTGCAAACGGTCCCAGCTAAGGTAAGGCTGGAGTCATGGAGCTTACCGTGCGTGAGGCTGCAAAGTGATGTGATATGTTACAGTCTTGATTCATATGACTTAGGATCAGGGTCCCGACAATCATATTCACCATTTTGACTTCGGGAGGGAATTTTTCTGACTGCCACACATTGGACCCGGAGGCTCATCTTCGTCCTTGTTGCGCGAGTTTTTGCCCTGGTCTTTGGGTTGTATCTTGCCGGCCTATTTAAACACCCAACATTTGCGGTGTCTGTGATTGGTAGCCTTTTCCGAAGTTACATGGATTTGGCAAGTCCTGTCCATGATCTTATCGAAATGAGTGGTTCCGTCACGATTGTCTTTAGGGGGCTTCCTCCATTGCCTAGGTCGGGAGTTGCAGAATCCGGCATTAACCACCGTGTCATCGGCGTCGCTGCCATTGTGCTGGCACTTGTTCTTCTTGCGCTCTGGCTTTGAGTTGCCATCCTGGGCTTCAGGTGCCATTGGATATACAGAATTTTGGTTGCGTCTTGCTAGCCAGTTATCTTCGCCCGCACAAAAGCGGTTCATGAGGAAGGTAAGGGCGGACAAAGTCCGAGGCTTGTCCTGGCCTAGATGGCGGTCTAACCATTCGTCCCGAATATTGCGCCGGAAGGAGCCTATGGCCTCAGCATCCGGACAGTCGGTGATTTGGTTCT
Source organism: Hordeum marinum (assembly GCA_022496015.1). NCBI lineage: Eukaryota > Viridiplantae > Streptophyta > Magnoliopsida > Poales > Poaceae > Hordeum > Hordeum marinum. The sequence goes on along the minus strand of CM039675.1, from coordinate 203,390,936 downwards.
TCTTAGTCAAGAACCGCTTCCAGAACTGTCGGGTAGTCTCGCCAGGCTTCTGGAAGACGTTGCTGAGATCGGAAGAGTCCGGCAGGCTGACATAGGTCCACTGGAAGTTAGAGTGGAACGCGTCCTCCAGGTCCTCCCAGCATCCTATGGAGTTTTTGGGGAGGCTGTTTAGCCAGTGCCGAGCTGGCCCCTTAAGCTTAAGGGGTAGGTATTTGATGGCATGGAGGTCATCTCCTTGTGCCATGTGGATATGGAGGAGGAAGTCCTCGATCCATACAATTGGGCAGTGTTCCCGTCATACTGCTGTGTATTCATGGGTTTAGACCCTTCAGGGAACTAATGCCGCATTACTTCATCTGTGAAGCACAGTGGGTGAGCGCCGCCTCTAACCTGAGCTATGTCCCGCCTGTATTCGGCGTCTGTATGGGACCGGTTGCGTTCCCGGACTCTGTGGGTTTTGGTCGAACCATGGTCTATACTCTCCCTGTCTATCCGGCGAGTAATCTCTAGTTCCGAAGATGGATCTTGTATGGCCTGCTCTATGATGTAGGTCATCGCGCATGTCGAACCTATCATTGGGTTCGAATGGCTCCTTACCCCATATTTTGGGCATACCCGGGACATAACTGATGTCATTGGCCGCTCTATCACTCCCACGAGGAGGACGGTCCGGCCTATCATATGGGGTATGATGCGGAGACAGAGTGTGAGTGAGCTCGTCGTCGAATTGTGGCAGCAGCCTTCTCCGAGGGTAGCTTTTGGGCTGGTTTGACAGACCACTGCCATATACTTCCTCGGCTTAGATGACTTTCGTCCATTGATTAGTGAGGTCGTTCTGTTCGGCTTTGAGTTGCCGCTCTTTGGTCTTTAGGATGCAAGCCATTGCTATGAGCCGCTGCCTGATTTCTTCTTGATCCTCGAGGTTATCAGGGATGTACAAGTCATCTGCTTCTGGTATGTCTTCCACCTCGATGGGGGGAATATAATCATTGCCTTCGGGGTCATTGACGGTATCGGGGTCGTTTTGGTCCTTAGTTTCGTGCGGACCCTCAAACGGGTGCTCGGGGCATCGGGATTGTCATGATCGACGAGGGCCTTACCGTTCCCGCTACTGACAATAGCTCTTCTTCCCTTTTTGCTTTCGGACCACTTATGCGATTTCCAATGCCTTGATGGCTCATCCCCTGATTTTTCGCCATCGTTGTGGGGCGTATTATCGCCGTTGGTGGCAGGAGTATCCACCATGTAGACATCAAATGTAGAACTGGCGGTCCAATTCCCGTTATTAATGGGAGTGGGAGCATGGTCCTCTTCATCCATGTATTCTGCCTCTTCGGAGGCATACTCCAGCACATCGGTTAATTCTTCGATGGTGGCTATCAATTGGTTGGTGGGTGGGCAGAAAAATTCGTCCCTGCCCGAACTATAATTGGGTCATACGTATATCGGGGCTGGATCGTCGGTGATCCTCATCGACGAGAGTTGCCCCAAGGCCTCGTCAACCGTTGAGGGCCCAGTCTGATCTAGCTATTCGGAACTCGTGGGGTTCACCCTCATGAAGTCAACCCATGGAGATTGTTCGGAAGGAACGTATGTCTGGTCATATGGTTTGATAGCCAGACCGGGATGAGAGATCGGACATTCGCCATGGGTTACCCCATCGTCGTGTCCGAAGAAGGGTCTCCAGGTTAAAGCCTTAGAGTTCTCGGGGGCTACGGGCAAAGCCGTGAGCCCGGTTAGTGAAAAGTCACCCCGAGAGTCGACGAAAAACTCCAGGTTTCCGAATCTGACCTCTTGATCGGGCTCGATGTTCTCCAAGCGTCCTAGATGGCCGGCGGAATCAACATGCAGCACAACGCTACCAAAGGCGATGATCTGCCTGGGGACAAAAACGTCCATGTTGCGGACCTCTTCGATCCCATCTCGCTCATAGAGAAACTCTCAATGAAAGCACCAATGTCGGTGTCAAAAAGGCAGATCTCGGGTAGGGCGTCCCGAGCTGTGAGACTACGATCGATGGTAATAGGAGACGAAGGGGACACGAGTTTACCCCGGTTCGGGCCCTCCAATGGAGGTAATACCCTACGTCCTGCTTGATTGTATTGATGGTTAAGGGGTTATAGAGATGATCTACCTCGAGATCGTATGTCTAACCCTAGATGAGTTGGTCTCTCTATATACCCTAAAACCCTGCGGCTTATATAGATGCCGAGGAGGCCTAGGGTTTACACATGGTCGGTTACATGCCAAAGAGATAAACATGCCTATTTACTACATCAAACGTGGATCGCAAGTCATGCTCCTCGAAGCTTCCATCCTACAAACGGGGCCTTCAAATTGTCCGTTGTTTGGTAAGTACCCATATAGTCCGGCCCATAAACAACAGGTAGGCTATCCAAGGACCGCCTAATCCGGGACTCCCTTAGAGTGATTATCTCATAAACATCAAAATGGTAGGAAATAGTAGCAACACACGTTAAGCGTATGATCAAACACCAAAAAAAGTTTATCACAAGCAACCAAAAGACCAATTCTTTTTGAAATAGCTATAAAAATCAACGCTCTCTCACTCGAAGCCTAAACAACCATATACTACTTCACCCCTTTGGCAACGAGTTACCAAAAAGTTCAAAGAGATATAGCTAATGGTTCTTCTAGGGCTGATATCCTCCGGTGGTCGATGTCAGAGTCGAGAGAATTGCATTAGGGAAGACCTCTAACGATGTCATGGATGGAGTTGGAGTAGCAACTGGAGGTACTGGTGGAGTTCATGGAGCTAAAGTGCATGTAGCTGGAGCTAATCAAGAAGGCCTCAACTCAGGATCTAGCATTGTGGCTGATTTGGCCTGAGTAGTGAACTGAGTATCTGGCCTGAGGGAAGAGACATCCTCATGATCTGAAGTATCCTCACCCGTGGTGTGTGGGATAGACACAAAATCTACTTCCTTCTTGAGCTCGTTCAGAGTCTTAGTGAGCCCATCCACCTTGTCATTGAGGGTCTTGACCCTATTCTCAAAGATCCTCACAAGACTGTTCTGATTCTCTAGTATGTCCTTGATGCCCTTCTGCATGCCTTGAACGGTAGAGATAAAGAGATCCATTTTCTCATTCCTGGATCTAGGGAGTTAAGCACTAGTGGCTCTAGCTGCCTTTGCCTCTGCCTATGCCTGAGCTGCAGCTGATGTGGGATGATCTAGGTCCATCACCACAATGTTGTCCTCAAAATCTGGCTATAGGGGAAAATGGGGTCTGTCAAGAGGAAATATGTGCTTCTCCATCTTGGAGTCGATGATCATCTGAATGCAGGGCATAGCAACATGAACGCTTTTGATTACCAGCAACCCTCCTCACACTCTCCACAATCAGATCGATCACTCTGAATCTCGTATGCTGGTCAATAAGAAGCAACAAGTGACTGGAGTAGCCTCAGATCATCTTGTCGTCTCCTGGCTTGGGCATCAAATTATGCCTCAGAATGGCGTTAATGGTACGGAGACCTACCTAGAGGTAATAGATGGATCCTAGCTTATGAGACTGAAGATGTGAAGGAAGGGTAAAATTGTACTTGTCCTTGATGGCATTGTGGCTGGCCTTGGACTCTGAGTACACACACACATCTCCATATTGTACCTCTGGGACTGCTAAGATGGCAACTCTCTCATGAATAGTAGACTCGTATCTTGCTCCTTCAGTCATCCACACAATCCTACCATCTCGGTAGAAGTGAGAAGTGCAATAGAATTGCATGATCATCTCATCATTCCATGCAATGAATTCTTTGCCAACAAACTCATCTAGGCCAACATAGTGGAAGTTGTGTTGAACATTTGGGAAATAGTCTTGATTTGCCTTGATGTACTTCCAGTCAACATACCTCCTGTCACTCATAGCTGGACTCTTGTCAAGCAGCACAGTCTCATAGAAATCCTGTTGCTCCTTGGTGTAGAACCTATAGTACACAACTGTTTTCCTCCTCTGAGAGTAAGGATCAATGGCTCTCCACTCTCTCAGACCTGCATCCTTCTTATTCTTCATGTCTTCAGCAAGTAGATGGCTGGCATTGTGCTATGGAAGGTGTGGTATGAGCTTCGTCAATGCAGACATGACATCCTCATCCATACCTCTAGAGGTAGATTCCTTGTTCTTCACAGAAGCTGGAATCTGTCTAGATGACCTCTTGGACTTGTCAGCAGCAGCCTTCTTGGGTGCAGACTTGGTGCTCTTGGATGGAGCTTTCTTTCGCATAGAATTTGCCAAAATCTCCTTTTGCTTCTTCTTGGGAGGGGCCTTGGAAACTTGCTCTTCCTCCTCCTCCTCAGCTGCAACAGCACCAGTCTCCTCTAGGTCCTCATACATGGAGGTAGCCCTGCCAGTTAGATAGACAATCCTCTTTCTAGCTTTCTTCTCTCTTGCCTTCTTAGGCATAGACTTCCTGGGTGGCTCAACAATCATAGTACCTCTAGAGATCTCAGGTGCTATCATAGACTCCGGAGGTGCATACTCCCTTCTGCAAGGCTTCTTAGGAGCCTTCTTGACAGATTTGTCTTGCTTGGTCTTGGGATGCACTTCCTCGGGAATGAAGTCCTCCTCTTCCTCATCAGAATTCAGCTTCCTCCTTGTCCTGGTAGCAGCTCCGGGCAAATCAGGTGAGTTGGGTATACCAACATTTGAAAATGATGAGCCATTGTCTAGACTAGAGCCAGAGCTCATGTCAACATTACGCTCCTGCAAATTCTAATTGTACTCTGAACCTAACATCTCTGACCCTATAAATAGAGTGTAGAAGAGTAGAAGAGGATAAGTCATCAGAAAATGTAGATATTTTTGAAAGATTGAACATACAAACCTTAGATATTGTTTTCAGCAAAAAGGAATTTCGGTGTCACCAGATCAAAATTTCGGTGCTACCGAGACTCGCATTACTCTTAAACGAAACTTGGCAGCAGTTTCGGTCAGACCGAAAACTGCTACTCGGTTTCATTGAGTATTGTCCTCGGTAGAACAAAAACAAAATCAATGGAACCGATTTTTTTGACTCGGTGTCACAGAGATTCGGTTTTGCAGACAACTAAACATAAAAATTCTTCGTTCGCTAATCCAATGAGGTTTCTAGTGGATAGAGAGGTTTACAAGAAGTGGATTATAGATAAAATAATCTCCAATGCACAAGAATCGGACGGGGAGCGCAAGGAGGGTTGGATCCATACCCTAGCTTGATGACGGATCCGCTACGACAGCGACGGGGGTGATGATTCCATCGGCAGCGGCGATCCCAATGACAGAGACACACGGGGAAGCAAAGGCGATGACCAAGGGTCTTGATTCGGCAGCTTAGGGTTTTGGAGGGGGCAACGTTTGAAGGAAATTTCCAAAGGTAGGGTCCGCCTCTATATATACTGGCGGCTGTCGGTGAGACCGATTTTGAATTTTCAGTGTCACCGAGTTCCTCAATTGTCAGTTGACAGGGAAACTCGGTGTAACCGAGAATATGGAATCGGTGCTACCGAGATCGAAATCCAGATCAACCCTACACATTCGATGAGACAGACATTTTTGAGTTGGTTCCACCGAGATGCACTTGGGAGGTTTTAATTGTCAGTCCTTTGTCGATACGGATCTCCGAGTGCTCCTCACATAGAGACATCGAAAAGTTCTTGTTCAAATTTTGTGATGCAGCACGAATAGAATATGAGGTGAGAAAGCATATATAGCTAGAAGAGTGGTCCTAGGCATTCTTTTTCAGCCAATTGTCAAAATCAAAATCAAAATGCCAAATAGCAACAATTGTATGTCCTCGAATGGATAAATAAATGTAGACCAACATGCTCATACAATAAGATGTCAAATGAAATCATGGCAAACATGCACAAAAATACTAGCATCTAACCAGCACATAGGCGATAACAGAGTCATCTATATATGACTATATTGACTTAGGAGAGAACTAAGAATACTTGATCATAGGTCATACTCATTGTTTAAGCATGAGTGGGGTTACCACTTTTTTCATAAACCATTTAATGTTGTCAGATACTATGAGATGCTTTGACTCACTTCTTAGAGAAAGACCCCCCTTGATGTGACATGCCCCCATAGGAGGGATAAACTAACCTTAGTTTTTGTCGATGAAGACTTCATGTACGTGAAGTTGTGATGGATGCTCAATGTTGATAAAGATTACCATGAGTTGGGAGCATCCTTGTTTTTTCCTTACGATTCTCACCTACATGGGTTAGTCCCAACACACAAGAGACAAATACAAGGATATCTATGGACCTGGAGTGCAAAGCATATATGATGATGTCCATTGATTTATTGATTACCTTGTCCCCCTTTGAGGGAATGTGTGACTCCTTGAACTATTGCATGATGTTGATGCTGATTGCAACTAGTTCTTACCAATAATGAATGTGAGTGAATTTCATTGGCGAAGTCACCCCTAAAGAACTCCTCTAGTTATTCTTCTTGGGGACCCTCATCAAGTTGATGGGGATCCTTGGTGTTGAAGTAACACTTGTATAAGTTGAGCTTGTAGTAGCCTTGGTAACCAACTTCACCATAGCTCGGGATTCATCTTCATATGAGTCAATGTCCTCTTGAAGCTTGTTCTTGCCCTTGAGCTTGGGGTCTTGTGGTGGAAGGTGATCTTGAGATTTTGTTCCCTTGGGGAGAGTATTTTCATACTTATCCTTTTGAGGAACAAACTTGGGCCTAGGGTATTGATCTTCTTCCCATTCAACTCCATTAGCATTGAAGTAGCCAATACCATGTTTCTTCCGGTATCCTCCGTGCATGCGTTCAATCTCCTCAAATTGTTTGCACCCGGCAAGACTCTTGTAGATACCTTTCTCTATAATCCCTTTCAAAAGTTCATTTTATTGCTCGAGTGTAACTTGGCTAAGAGAAGTAGTCGTGGGATCAATAGAACTAGTAGAAGCAATATCATTGGTTTTATCATTTTTATTGCTACTAGTTGAAGAACCTTTCTTGCCTTTGTTACTAGTTTGCTTAGCCTTAACTTGTGGAATGAACAAAGACAAGAGAAGTCATTTGGCTAGATAACAAGAAGTCTTCGAAGATCATCATTGATAGATTTAAGGAACTCATGTTCTTGCTCTGAATTGAGATTCTTGAAGCGGAGCTACTCATGTGTCCTTTGAAGCTCTCTATGATCTTGTAGAGTAGAGTCATGAGGTAACTTAAGAGTGTTTAGTTCCTGAGTTGGTCATTCTATTCCCAACTTATCATCATCGCATGTCTTATCTTGACTAGAATGATTACTAGCAAGTTCATCCGGACTAACATTACTAGATTTGTCAGATAGCAAGTAATGTTCAATTAACAAGTCATCCTTCTCACTATTGAAATCAAGATACTTGGGGTGTGATACCTTGGGGCCTTTAGCCATTAAGCAACATCCACTCCCTTTATTTGGTGAATCAAATATGTCTTAGGAGTCGGTTGTCACTAGTACAAGTCCGGCAACACCTTCATATTGACTATAGTCGGAGTTGGAGTGATAGCTTCTGTCGGAGTGGTTGTCAGATTCGGAGCTGGAAACCCATTCACCAACATGAGCTTGATGTCTTCTTCTTGAGTATCTCTTAGTGTACTTGTCCTTCTTCTCCGAGTCCCTACTTCTCCTTGAGGGTCTTCGTTCATAGCAATCATCTCTACTCCTTCTCTCTCTTTGAGGTGACTCGTCTCTTGAGCTTCGTCTTCTTGGTGACTCTTCTTTCCTTTTGTAAGGAGCCCTTCACTCATTGGTGTAGTGTCCGGGCTTTCCACAATTGTTGTAGTTTCGGTCATGACTTGACAAACGCTTCTCTTCATCTCTTGAGATGAAGCTTTGATCTTTGCCTCTATTCTTGTAGAACTTGTTGAATTTCTTGACCATGAGGCTTATTTCTTCACTTGTGACAAGGTTTTCTCTTGAAGTTGTGGGACCATCACTTGTGCCTTTGTAATCACTGCTAGACTTGTAGTGAGGCTCTTACTTGTCCTTGAGTGTCATCTCATGAGCAACAATTCTTCCAATCACTTTCGTAGGCTTGAGATCTTTGTAGTTGGGCATCATTTGGATCAATGTGCATACGGTGTCATATCTATCATTCAAAGCTCGAAGTATCTTCTTGATGATGAATACGTCGGTAATTTCTTCGTTTCCTAAGCCAGCAATCTCATTGGTGATGAGAGCTAGCCTATAGTACATCTCAGTGACTCCTTCACCATCCTTCATATTGAACTTGTCAAGCTGAATTTGAAGAACATCCAACTTGGATTCTCTCATAGATTCGGAACCTGCATGCATATCAACCAAACTATCCAAAATTTCCTTTGCATCCTCAAGACTACTGATTTTGTTGAATTCTTTGGGGCGTAGGTACTTGAAGAGAATGTCACATACTTGAGCGTTGTATTGCAACATCTTCAATTCATTCACAGTCGCTTCGCAATATGGTTCCCTTCCATCCACAAAGAATTCACCTTGCAATCCAACACAAACAACAGCCCAAACGGGGAGGTTATGACCAAGGATATGCATTTTCATTTTGTGCTTCCAACTAGCAAAATTAGTTCTATCAAAGTACGGACTTCTATAGTGACAATTTACCTCACTAGACGCCATACTCTCCTAGGTTGCAAAACCAATGGAATGGAGACTAAAGCTCTGACACCACTTGTAGGATCGAAAGTAGGTCTCGAGGGGGGTGGGGTGATTAGACTAGTTGACCAAATAAAAAACTATTTTTCCCCAGGTTTAAATGTTGGCAGATTTTAGCATTCATAGAAACTCAAGCACACCCTAGACATGCATGTATACGAGTATAGCAGCGGAAAGTTAAGACAAGCATGAGTAGTAAAGGAAGGGTAGGAAGCTGAAGCACAATTTGGAGACACGATGATTTTTCCCGTGGTTCCAGTAGGTGGTGCTATCATACGTCCAAGTTTATGGATTCTTCAAACCATGGAGTGTAAGAGTTGCGAGAGTCCACGGAGCGCTCTATCAATGGAGGGTTCCAAGAAGAAGCAACCTTGACTATACCATGATGGCCTACGTCCACGAAGGACTAGCCTAACTCAGGGTAGATCTTCACGAAGTTGGCGATCTCCTTACCCTTACAAACTTCTTGGTTCAGTCCACAGCACGAAGTAGGAGGCTCCCAAGCGACATCTAACAAATCTAGGAGGCACCACCCTCAAAAAGGTAATAGGCTCGATAATGTCAATGAACTCCTTGCTTTTGTGCTTCAAGATGATAGACTCCTCAACACACAATCACTCTCTCATATATTTGGCTTTGGTGGAAGAGATAGATTGGGTGGAAAGCAACTTGGGGAGGCTAGAGATCAAGATTCATACGGTTGGAATGGAATGGCATGATCTCAACACATGATTAGGTGGCTCTCTCTCAGAAATTCAGTTTGTATGAGTGGGGATCTGTTATGAGTGCTTCTCTTGCGAGTGAGTGGTGGTGGAGGGTTATATATAGGTATGTCCAAAAATTCAAATGTTACACCTTAAGTGACCAACTCAGTGACACAGATATGTGAATCACGGTGGTACTGAATTGCAAGGTAGCAACTTCTGAATCTTGTTGCCCAATACATTACTTTCGGTTGCACCGATTAGGTGACCAACGGTCAGATTGCACAACTCGTTGATGCCGATCCAATAGACTCGGTGGGACCAATTTTGTGAATTGGGGTAAAAGGAAGTTGGCAACCCAAACTCGGTGGCACCAAAGTAGAATTGGTTGTGCTGAAAAATTAGGGTTTTGCAAGGGTCTCTGTGAGTTTAGGAATCGGTGGCACCGAGTGGGAATTATTGGCTGAATCGATTTTTTATATTTGGCTTTGGATAGACTTTTGTGGAAGAGCTTCTGGGTGTTTTTGGTGACTAACACTTGTGCATGTATGAGCCCTTTGTTCACCAACAGTACCTTACCCCCTTTTAATAGTATTGGCTTTCCTATGGACTCAAAGTGATTTGTCACAAAGTAAAATATAGAGTACTCTATCTTTAAGCTTTTCCAATCTATTTCCTTGCATCTTGGGATTTTCCACAATCCTTTTTCCATCCCTATGATTGAACTTTTCCTACAATATGCTTAGTGGAAACATTAGTTCAGTGACATATATGTTGTTATTAATTACCAAAACCACCAAGGGAGCAAATGTCCTTTCACCTATGCCGACCGCATCTCCCATGACACCCGCATCTCTTGTAGCCGCTGTCGCGCCAAGGGTGTCCACAACTGTGTGCAAGGGAGCCTTCGAAGTGTAAGGATGCGTGGCCGCATCAGACTTATTCTTGGGAGCCATGGATGAACAAGATGACGATGAAGATGAATTCGCCGCTCACGAACCCGGGTTCGCACAAATGACGCACCCCTACCTAGCACGCCAAAGATGTTGGCGCGGGATGCACTCAATCACCTATGGGGCAACAAGCCACTTTGTAGTTCGGAAGGGGCGAGATCACTTGCACAAAGAGAGGAGTGCTGCCTCTTGAGCTTGCGTTGGTTTTCCGTTGAAGGGGAAATGGCCATGCAGCGAAGTAGATAAGTATTTCCCTCAGTTGTTGAGAACCAAGGTATCAATCCAGTAGGAGGAACAAGCAAGTCACCAATGGTTGCACCTACACAAACAATCAAACTCTTGCACCGAACGCTATAAAGGGGTTGTCAATCCCTTCACGGTTATTCGCAAGGATTAAATCTGAAAGAGATAGATGTCAATGAGTGAGGAAGGTAAAAGATAAATAAATTGCAAAAAGTTATACATATGAAAATATATGATGTAAAATAGACCCGGGGGCCTTAGGTTTCACTAGAGGCTTCTCTCTTGAAGGCAAATATCATGGAGGGTAAACAAATTACTGCCAAGCAATTGATAAAAAGGTGAGTAGTCATGTAGTTATCCAAGGCAATGATCATGCATATAGGCATCACGTCCGTGACAAGTAGACCGAAATGATTCTGCATCTACTACTATTACTGTACACATCGATCGACTCCTGCCTGCATCTAGAGTATTTAGTTCATGAAGAACAGAGTAACGCATTAAGAAAGATGACATGATGTAGTGGGATAAAATCAAGAAATATGATGAAAACCCCATCTGGTTACCCTTGATGGCAACAATACAATACGTGTCTTGCTACCCATACTATGTTAGTGGCTGAGGACACCGCAAGATTGAATCCAAAATGAAGCACTTCTCCAATTGCAAGAATAACCAATCTACTTGGCCAAACCAAACCAATAACTCGAAGACACTTGCAAGGATATGAAATCATGCATATAAGAAATGAGAGGAGATTCAAACAAGATTCATGGATAATATGAACATAAACTCACAATTCATCGGATCTTGACAAACACACCACAAAAGAGGATTACATTGGATAGATCTCCATGAAGATCATGAATAACATGGTATCGAAGATCAAAGAGAGAGTAGAAGCCATCTACAACTAGCTATGGACCCGTAGGTTTGTGGTGGACTACTCACACATCATCGGAGGGGCAATGGAGTTGATGTAGATGCCCTCTTTGATCGAACCCCCTTCCGGGAGATTACCGGAAAAGGCTCCAAAATTGGATCCCTCAGCAACGGAGGATTCCAACGACGGAAAAGTATTTGCATGGCTTGTTCTGATATTGGGGGAATACTTGGACATTTATAGGACAAGAATTATGGTTAGGAGACCTACCAAGGAGCGACAACCTTCTAGGCATGACCAGGGGGGTCGCGCCTAGCAGGCTTCTGGTGCCCTGACACCTCCCCTGACGTGCACTTAAAGCTTGATTGACTTGATTACTTCTAGAAAAATTGCTTCCAAAGGTTTTATTCCATTTGGACTCCCGTCAATATTCCATATCTGCAAAACTGAAAAACAAGAAAAAACAGAAACTGGCACTTGGCTCTTGATTAATAGGTTAGTCCCAAAAATAATATAAAATAGCATAATAATGCATACAAAACATCCAAAACAGATAATATAATTGCATGCGATCATCAAAAATTATATATACGTTGGAGACGTATCAAGGAGATTGCAAGACGGCGTGATGATCGGGGCACATGTGTTTTACCCCGGTTCAGGCCGCTATGAAGCATAAAACCCTACTCCTGCTTTCGTGGATTGTTCAGAGGAACACGAGAGGCATGCAACGCTCAAGTACGGCAAGGGTTGCCCTCGGGGAAAGAGATGCTACATGAGTACAAGTGTCAACAGGTCAGAATCTTGAGCTAGGTTGCCTTGGGCATCTTTTTATACCACAAGGGGCAACCAAAGTGGCAAAATAGATATTGTCTGATGATTAGATAGCTAGCACATCTTATCATACCTAACTTTGGCATTAAGGACAAAATTGCATCATTGCTTCCAAAGGTTTTATTCCGTTTGGACTCCATTTAATATTTCATATCTGCATAACTCAAAAACAAGGAAAAAACAGAAACTGGCACTTCACTCTAGATCAATAGGTTAGTCCCAAAATAATATAAAATTTCATATTAATTCATATAAAGCATCCAAAACATATAATATAATTGCAGGCCATCATCAAAATTTATAGATACGTCCTCGAGTAGGTATCAGCATCCCCAAGCTTATCGTGCTCGTTGTCGAGTAGGTAAATGATAAAAACAGATTTTTGGATGTGAGTGCTACTTAACATATTTATCCATGTAATATTCTTTATTGTGGTATGAATATTTAGATCTGTAAGACTCAAAACAAAAGCTTAATATGATATAGAACCAATAACATTTCAAGCATACTAGCAAAGCAATTGTATCTCTTCAAAATATAATGGCAAAAGGAAGTTATCCCTACAATATCATATGGTTTGGCTATGCTCCATCTTCCCCATACGAAGTATTTATATCATGCACAACCCCGATGAAAAGACAAGCAATTGTTTTCACACCTTTATTTTCTCAAACTTTTTCAACTCTCACGCAATACATGAGCGCGAGCCATGGATATACCACTATAGGTGGAATAGAATATGGAGGAGGTTTTCAAAGAAAGGGAGAAGATAGTCTCACATCAACTAGGCGTATCAACGGGCTATCGAGATGCCAATCAATAGATATCAATTTCAGTGAGTAGGGATTGCCATGCAACGGATGCACTACAGCTATAAGTGTGTGAAAGCTCAAAAGGAAACTAAGTGGATGTGCATCATGAGGAAAAATTCCACTAGCTATATGAAAGGGACAAAATAGGAGACTCTCTATCATGAAGATCATGGTACTACTTTGAAGCGCAAGTGTGAAAAAAGGTAGTTGCAATGTCCCTTCTCTCCTTTCTCTCCTTTTTTGTGTGGGCTTCTAAGGCTTCTTTTATTCATTTTTTATTTGGGCTTCGCTGGCCTATTTTATTTTTCATAAAGTCTGGAATATCATGCCCACTTGTGAGGGAATGATAGCTTCCATCATCCTTTCCTCACATGGAACATGCTCTAACAATGATAATCAACACACTTTTATTTACTTATATCTCAAAAGAAAATTACAACTCGATACCTATGACAAAATATGACTACATATGCAATATGGAAGTGATGGTGTGTGTCATAAAAGGAAATGGTGGAAGTCGCATGGCAATATATCTCGGAATGGCTATGGAAATGCCATAATAGGTAGGTATGGTGGCTGTTTTGAGGAAAGTGTTTGTTGCACCGGCGAAAGTTGTGCGGTACTAGATAGGCTAGCAAAAGTGGAAGGGTGAGAATGCGTATAATCCAAGGACTCAACATTAGTCATAAAGAACTTACATACTTATTGCAAAGGTCTATTAGTCATTGAAGAAAAGCATTAAACGCATGCTCCTAGGGGGAGGTTGGTAGGAGTTAACCATCGTGTGCCCCCAACCCTCACACAATGGTCGACAATCTATAAACAAGTCATCCTCCGACTTCCTTACATAGTGGTTCACCATACGTGCATGCTACATGAATCACAAACCTTTACACAATTATTTTTAAAATAATCAAAATTTACTTCCTAACATGTCTTTAAACATTACAATATTTATATCTCAAAACTTTATGCAAGGAATCAAACTTCTCATAAATACTCAATGCACTTAATATGGATGTTTTTATTATATCCCTTTTGGATGCCTATCATATTAGGACTAAATTCATAACCTAGACCAATTACCATGCTGTTTTAGAAAATCACAAAATAATATAATTTAGGTACAAGAGTTCAAGTATTTCCATAAAACACAAACACCACCATGCTCTAAAAGATATAAGTGAAGCACATAGAGCAAAGTTGCCCAACTCAAAAGATATAAGTGAAGCACATCGAGTATTCTAATAAATTCACAATTCAGCGTGTCTCTATCAAAAGATGTGTGCAGCAAGTATTATTGTTTAAAACTAACAAGCAAAGACTCATATCATAGAAGACGCTCCAAGCAAAAGACAAGTCATCTGGTGAATAAAAATATAGCATCACGTAAATTTACCGATGGGTTGAAGACAAAAGAGGGGATGCCTTCCGAGGCATCCCCAATCTTAGGTTCTTTTTCATCCTTGAATATGACTAGGGGTGCCTTGGTCATTACCAATTGTAGGCTCTTGACACTCCTTATTCCATAGTCCATCAAATCTTTACCCAAAACTTGAAAACTTCACAACACAAAACTTAACAGAAAACTCATGAGATCTATTAGTATTAGAAAATAAGCCATCACTTTAGGTACTATATTGAACTCATTATTTATTTATATTGGTGTTATACCTACTGTAATCTAACTTCTCCATGGTTCGTACCACGTGATACAACCCATAGATTCGTCAAAATAGGCAAACAACTCAAAGACAACAGAATCTGTCAAAAAACAGAACAGTGTGTAGCAATATAGAAACTTCGTATAATTATGTAATTCAAAAAATACTGAAAAATAGGAAAACCTGGTATATTTATGTATAAATCTTGTGTAAAAATTTCAAATTAATTGGATGCTCGGACGAACTTAGAAAATTCCTGGACTGAGCGCAAATGTTTTTGTTTTTCAGCAAGATCACATCAACAACTACCATAGATCACCCCAAAGGTTTTACTTGGCTCAAACACTAATCAAAACACCAAAACACAATTACTACAGAATTAATAATTTGTAAAACACTCAAAAACATAAGCAAAACTAGAACACAAAAATAACATTGGGTTGCCCCCCAACAAGTGCTATTGTTTATGCCCCTAACTGGCAAAACACATTAGATTTAGGTATGGTCATCTTTGGTATGCAATCCAAAACTAGCTCTCATAATAGATGCATAATGAATTCTTATTTTCTTTCTAGGAAAGTGTTCCGCTCCTTTCCTTAATGGAAATTTAAATCTAATGTTTCCTTCTTTCATGTCAATAACTGCACCAATAGTTCTAAGGAAAGGTCTACCAAGAATAATAGGACATGTAGGATTGCAATCTATATCAAGAAAAATGAAACCTCTGGGAACATAATTCCTATTTTCAACAATAAGAACATCATTAATCCTTCCCATAGGTTTCTTAATAGTGGAATCTGCAAGATGCAAATTTAGAGAGAAATCATCAAGATCATGGTAACCTACACATCACATAAAGTTTTCGGAATCGTGGAAACACTAGCACCCAAATTACAGAAAGCATGGAACTCATAATCTTAGTAGTAGGTTCCCACTCATCATGAAGCTTTCTGGGAATAGAAACTTCTAACTCAACTGTTTCTTCAAAATATTTCATCATAACATCAACTATATGTTTAGTAAAAGCCATATTTTGACTATAAGCATGAGAAGAATTCAACATGTATTGATGCAAGGAAATAAAATAAATCAAATAGCAGCTATCATAACTAAAGTCCTTGAAATCCAAAAGAGTGGGTTCATTGCTACTTAAAGTTTTGACCTCTTCAATCCCACTTTTATCAATCTTAGCATTAAGATCTATAGACTCCGAATCATAGGGATGCCTTTTAACTAAAGTTGACTTACATCCAGTCCCATAATTATCAAGATTTATATTGGAAAACAAAGATTCAATAGGAGTCACATCAATCACTTTAAGTTCTTCATCATTATTATCGGGAGAAAAAACTTTTTTCAAGCCATTCACGCTTAGCACGAATTCTAGCGGTTCTTTCCTTACTTTCATCAATAGAAATTCTCATAGATTTTAAAGACTCATTAATATCATGCTTGGGTGGAGTAGATGTACATTTCAAAGAATCAACCTCAGGAGAAATTCTATCAATGTTCCTAGCCAAATCATCAATAGAAGCATTAAATAAATTTGCGAACCAATAAAATCTTTAACAATATTCTCAAGATCAGAGGGCATATTATAATAATTTCCATTAGAATTGTTGTAGGAATTACCATAATTATTAGAGGAATAACTAGGAAACGTCTTAGGATTGAAATTACCTCTATACGCATTGTTACAAAATTGTTCCTACCAACAAAATTCACATCCATAGATTCATTATTATTTCCAATCAAAGAAGACAAAGGCATATCATTAGGATAAATAGGATCACTCTTACTAGAAAACAAATTCATCCATTCATCCATCTTTTCACTCGAAGTATTTATTTGTTCAATAGCATGCACCTTTTTACTAGTAGGAGATCTTTCGGATGCCATTGAGAGTAGTTTGTCATGATATTACCTAGGAGTTTAGTAGCTTCTGCTAACGTGACTTCCATAAAAGTACCACCCGCGACAGAATCTAAAAGATTCCTAGATGCAAAATTTAAACCTGCATAGAAAATTTGTATAATCATCCATAAACTCAAACCATGTGCAGGACAATTCCTAATCATTAATTTCATCCTCTCCCAAGATTGTGCAACATGCTCATGATCAAGTTTTAAAATTCATTATACCGTTCCTAAAGGAGATGATCTTAACGGGCGGAAAGTACTTGGATAAAAATGCATCTTTACACTTATTCCATGAATCAATACTATTTTTAGGCAAAGATGAAAGCCAAGTTTTATCATGATCCCGTAGCGAGAACGGAAAGATCTTCAATTTAACAATATCAGTATCCACATCTTTATTCTTTTGTATATCACACAACTCAATGAAAGTATTTAGATGGGATGCGACATCTTCCCTAGGAAGGCCAGAAAATT
The DNA here is from genome assembly GCA_022496015.1 of Hordeum marinum. Lineage (NCBI taxonomy): Eukaryota > Viridiplantae > Streptophyta > Magnoliopsida > Poales > Poaceae > Hordeum > Hordeum marinum. The sequence continues at coordinate 203,373,785 of CM039675.1, read as the reverse complement.
GTTTTCATAACAAGATTTAGCAAGGCAGCATTGATTTCATAATATTCCGCACTGGTGGCGGGAGCAATAGGATTACTAATAAAACCTTTATTATTAGTATTGGAAAAGTCACACAACTTGGTATACTCATACATCGTGACAAAGGAAGCCGTCAAGCACACAAGCAAAAGAAAGGAAAACGAAAGAAAGGCGAACAAAAAGGCAGATCTTTTTGGTATTTTCAGAAAATCGTTTTTGAAGTAGGGGTGAGGAAAACGAGAGGCGAATGGGATATAAAGTAAATGCAAGAGATGAGTTTGTTATGGGTACTTCGTAGGCTTGATGTATATCCTCCCCGGCAACGGCGCCAGAAATTGACAAGTTGACGGGAGAGATCTTGTCTAGACTTGCTATGTATCCTCATCGGCAACGGTGCCAGAATCCTTCTTGCTACCTCTTGAGCTTGTGTTGGTTTTCCCTTAAAGAGGAAATGGTGATGCAGGGAAGTAGATAAGTATTTCCCTCAGTTGCTGAGAGCAAAGGTACAAATCCAATAGGAGGAACAAGCAAGTCTCCAATGGTTGCACCTACACAAACAATGAAACTCTTGCACCAACGCTATAAAGGGGTTGTCAATCCCTTCATGGTTATTTCCAAGGATTAGATCTGAAAGAGATAGATGTAAACGAGTGTGGAAATTAGAAGATTAATAAATTTCTGCAAGGTATAGATCTAAAAATATTAGATGGAAAATACACCTGGGCCATAGGTTTCACTAGAGGCTTCTCTCTTGAAGGCAAATATCATGGTGGGTAAACAAATTACTGTCAAGCAATTGATAGAAAAGCTAAAAATCATGTAGTTATCCAAGGCAATGATCATGCATATAGGCATCACGTCCATGAAAAGTAGACCGGAATGATTCTGCATCTACTACTATTCCTCCACACATTGACCTACTCCTGCCTGCATCTAGAGTATTAAGTTCATGAAGAACAAAGTGAAACATTAAGAAAGATGACATGATGTAGAGGAATAAAGTCAAGCAATATGATGAAAACCCCATCTTGTTACCCTTGATGGCAACAATACAATACGTGCCTCACTACCCCTACTATGTCACTAGGTGAGGACACCGCAAGATTGAACCCAAAACCAAGCACTTCTCCCATTGCAAGAATTACCAATCTAGTTGGCCAAACCAAACCAATAACTCGAAGAGACTTGCAAGGATACGAAATCATGCATATAAGAAATCAGTGGAGATTGAAATAAGATTCATGGATAATCTGAACATAAACTCACACTTCATCAGATCTTGACAAACACACCACAAAAGAGGATTACATTGGATAGATCTCCATGAAGATCATGAAGAACGTGGTACTGAAGATCAAAGAGAGAGAAGAAGCCATCTACCTGTAGATCTGTGGTGGACTACTCGCACATCATCGGAGGGGCAATGGAGTTGATGTAGATGCCCTCCGTGATCGAAACCTCCTCCGGCAGATTACCGAAAAAGGGTCCAAGATTGGATCTCTCGGGAACGGAGGCTTCCGGCGGCGGAAAAGTATTTGTGTGGCTCATTCTGATGTTGGGGGAATATTTGGGTATTTATCGGCCAAGATTTAGGGTTAGGAGACCTGCTAGGGGAGCGGCAAGCCTACTAGGCGTGGCTAGGTGGCCCGCGCCTAGCTAGCTCGTGGCACCCTGGCTCCTCCCTTGGCGTGCACTCCAAGCTTGATCAAATTTTTTCCTTCCAGAAAAATTCCTGCCTAAGGTTTTATTCCATTTGGACTCCGTTTAATATTCCTTATCTGCAAAACTCAAGAACAAGGAAAAAATAGAAACTGACACTTGGCTCTAGATTAATAGGTTAGTCCCAAAAATAATATAAAATAGCATAATAATGCATTTTAAACATCCAAAACAGATAATATAATAGCATGAAATCATCAAATATTATAGATACATTAGAGACGTATCAAGGAGATGGCAAGACGACGTGATGATCGGGACACAGGTGTTTTACCCAGGTTTGGGCCAGTATGAAGCATAAAAGCTTATTCCTGCTTCTCATGGATTGATCAAAGGAACATGAGAGGCACGCAACGCTCAAGTACGACAAGGGTTTGCTCCAGGGAAAAAGATGCTACGCGAGTAAAAGTGTTCAGAGGTATGAATCTTGAGCTAGGTTGCATTGGGCCTCCTTTTATACCACAAGGGGCAACCATAGTGGCAAAATAGACATTGTGTGATGATTAGATAGCTAGAAGAACTTATCATACCTAACTCTGGCATTATGGACAAAATTCCATCATTGCTAGTCTAGGTGGCATGCAGGGATGGATCCCCGGCAAGCTCCTACCACCGCTCTAGCTAACTACTATGCCACAACTTGACACACCTACGGACGGGTGTCAATGGGGCATAATCCATCTTCTAGCGTGTCGCCATGTGCTTAGCGAGAGCCACTTAGCCACCTGAAAGCTTGACACCGTCTCAATAAGTGACTACAATAGCGATGCGGCGGAGCGGTGGCTGATCGGCTCACGCTTGTTAGGGGACTAGCTTGCCAGGTCTTCTGAGGGTGTGGGCGCCTTGGTCCGTGGCAAGCACCAGGGACATGCTTGGTGCGTTCCTAGCTTGTCTTAGGTTGTAGCACCGATGTTTCCTCTTTGCTTGGCCTGGAGTTGGCTTGCTTGTGATGGGTTTGGCTACCATTTACTGTGTATATGTCAGGGGCGCTGGGTACCGATGCCTTACTGCACTGACAGCCCTTCTCTACGAGCTTTCGTATCAAGTGATATTTTCGGTCTATTTTCCTGGTCTTGTGGTGTTGTCTCGGCTCCTTAACCTGTGTGTTGGCACCTGAATTATCGCAATAAATGTCCAACATTTTTTAATATCCCTGGTGAGGGAGTCCTGGATTAAGGGGTCCTCAGACGGTCGACCTGTTTCCCATCAGTCGGACTATATGGCCCACGAAGTGACCATTGGGTGATCAAGGGCCCCGTTGGCAGGGGGAAAGCTTCAAGGAGCCATGGCGTGTCCTCCAAGTTGTGAACCATAGATAGGCATGTTTATCTCTTTGGCATGTAACCAGCCATGTGTAAACTCTAGGGACCCTCGGCATCTATATAAGCCGGAGGGTTTTAGGCTGTAGGTAGAGAACAACTCATGTAGGGTTTAGCTCTTTGATATCGAGGTAGATAGACTCAGTAACCTATACACCATCAATACAATCAAGCATGGCGTAGGGTATTACCTCCATAGGAGGGACCGAACCTAGGTAAAACCTTTCCCCCTTCGTCTCCTATTACGATTGATTCTAGTCTCACGGCTTGGGACCCCTACCCGAGACCCGCCGGTTTTGACACCGACATTGGTGCTTTCATTGAGAGTTCCGCTGTGAACAACAAAGGAATTGATGGCTCACCTCTTCACAAGCAATGAGATCTGCAACCAGGGGACTCTTACCCCCGATCAGACTCTCATAGGAGGCGACATCTTGTCACATGCCGACCCGATCAGCCTCCTTGGCCAGATCAGAAACTTTTCCCCTGATGAGAGAATCAGGTTCGGAACCTTAGAGTTCGTCGCTGATTCATGGGGAGTACTCATACAGACGGAACCTTCGACCCTTGAGGAGGACCCTCTAAATCTCAATGCCTCGATGCCACAAACATGGGGCTTCACCCCCAATAGAGTTGTCACCCTCGGGCGATCTAGAACGCCCAACCTGGCCGATGTGACTGGATCCACCATGGCTAGACGGAACACAGAGCCACTTTCGCGCAACTCCAGAACCTCCACGCCGCATATTGGCTCCACTTGGCCCAGCGATACGCATCCTACCATCGCCTCGTTCTTAAACGAGTTGTTTGATCGGATCGAAACCATGCGTATGTTGGATGACCAGGTTTCAGTCTATGATCGAGTCGGGATTAAGCCCGATGATAGGGAGATTCACGCTCCCACGGTCACCCACCTTCTCGCTACCATCGAGTGTCCGGTGGAGGACTCGCCCCAATGACCGAAATTGAAAACAGTCTACACCTGTGTATCTGATCACCGAGACTTCATCGGCAAACTAGATGTTGGAATTTATTCTAAATCCAGACCATCATCAGTCCTAGATCTATCACACAGTTCAGAGTCCGTGATTCCGAACACCCAATGTGGCGTGGGGTCGAATTTTTGCCACCCATCACCCGAGAAGATGATCCTAGTATCGCATAAAAGCCCGTGTCTTTGGACTTTCGAGATATTAAAAAATTGCCAGGATAATTAGTCCAACACTTTTGGGCCAGACTCCTACTCGCTAGAGGCAGAGAAAAAGGTCTTAGTGACCAAGAGATAATGGCAACTTTCAGTGAAAATTGCCATGATGAAGGGATTCTCAACGCCTTGGCTCACCGACACATTCGTGACTTTTCGGAGCGATCCGATTTGGTACAAAATACTATGCCATGGAAAACGGTTGGCAATCTCAACGGTTATTTTCGGAACCAACTTTCTCCAAACATACTAGTGGAGATCGGGAAAAGAGGATTCCTCCAAAGCGGCTAGCGAGATTCAAACCTACCAAAAAAGAAACAGCCCCCTTTCAGGAGTCAGCACTATCCTTGACGGACTATTTGATAAACCTTGCCCTATATATTCCATATTGCTAAACACAAGCCCGACTCATAGCCTTTGAGCTTGGTGGGTCGTCAAACAAGTCGCAAAAAGTGGTGAGGCCATCCCCGAAGCGCATCCGCTGAATAGGCACTCCCCATCGTCGATCGAGTACAATGTCGAAGTGCTAGTGGTCTACGAAACGTTCCCCTCGAGGAACAGAAGGAAACGAGATATTAGAGAACTCGATCAGGTCTAGCATGTGGTAGAAACAAGTGCATGGGCAGACATACCCATTACCTTCACAGATGCCGACCAACCGGCCACAGTAGTCCTGAACCCAATTATCGATGGCTATAGGTTACATAAGGTGCTAGTAGACGGCGGCAGTGGGTCAAACCTGATCTACGAAGGCACCCTATAAAAATGTAGTTCGACCAATCCCACATCAAACATAGCAACACAACTTTTTTGGGAATTATTCTAGGGAAAGTGGCGCGTTGTTCAGGATGTATTGTCCTAGATGTAGTGTTTGACATTCCCCAAAACTAACGATCCAAAGAACTCCTCTTCCACATCGTGCCTTTCCCAAGCAACTACCACGCCCTATTGGGACGTGATGCCTTCACACTATTCCAGGTTGTACCCCATTATGGGTACATGAAACTTAAAATGCCAGGACCAAACGGAGTGATCACAATCTCAAGTGATCCGAATATAGCCCTTTGGGCCCAAAAAAATGACAGCGCTCGCCCTCGAGGCATTAGCTGAGATCTTCATTGCCGAAGAACTGACCACACTGCAGTCAACAATCGACAAGGACGACGTGATCCTTAGAAAAAGGCCCAAGCCCACGTCTTCCAAACCCGTAGAGGAAATTGTCAAGTTTCAAGTGCATCCGACGGATCCTAATAAGACAACGTCCATCGGAGCTCAGCTCAACACCATAGTAGACGAGGCACTGCAGAACTTTCTACGAGAAAATTGGGACATTTTTGTCCGGGCATCCTTCCGATATGCCCGGAATCCCATGACGACTTACAAAGCATAGTCTAAACATCATTGCAGGCTTCAAGCCTGTCGAGCAGACTCTATGCTGCTTCTCTGAACCCAAACGGCAAGCTATGGGTGAAGAATTAGCTAAACTGCTAGAGGCCGGATTCATTCAGAAGAATAAGCACCCCGAATGGTTGGCAAACCTGGTGATGGTACCAAAGAAAGATAAGTCATGTCGGTTGTGCGTCAATTTTAATGACCACTATAAAGCCTGCCCTATGGACCCTTTCCCCTTTACCACGCATAGACTAGATCATTGATGCCACAGTTGGTTACGATTCGTTGTGTTTCCTCTAATGAAGGAATACCATCAAATAAAAATGATGGAATCTGACCAAGCGACAACCGTATTCATCACCCCCTATGGGCTATTCTACTTTAACATGATGCCCTTGGGGCTAAAATACGCTAGGGCCACATACCAGCGCATGATCCAGACTTGTCTCGCGACATAGGTCGGTAAGACAGTCCAGGCATACATGGACGATGTGGTAATCAAAACCAAACACATCAGTCAGTTGATCGATGACCTAGGGCAAACCTTTGCTAGCCTACACGAATACGACACATGACTCAATACGGAAAAATGTGTATTCGGAGTTCCTTCTTGTAAACTGCTCAGATTCATCATCTCCCATAAAGGAATAGAAGAAAATCCGGCTAAGATCTGTGCTCTATCTGAACTTGCAATTCCTACAAAGCTAAAGCATGTGTAGATGCTGGCTGGCTATGTCGCGGCATTAAGCCGCTTTATATCCCGCCTCGAAGAGAAAGTTTTACCGCTCTATAAGCTGCTGAAACGGACCAACAACTTCGAATGGACCAATGAAGCAGTGGCTATGTTCGAAGAAGTTAAAACATTACTAGCAACCAATCCCATACTCATTGTACCAGGCGCCGGTGAGCCCATGTTATTATACGTATCGGCCACCAACCAAGTTGTTAGCATAGTGCTTATCATTGAACGAGATGAGGAGGGACACAAATTCCAGACTCACAAGCCGGTCTATTATGTGTCAGAAGTACTAACACAGTGCAAGTCCAGATACCCGCACTACTAGAAGATAGCCTAGATAGTATTTATGCCATCATGGAAACTCAGACACTACTTCTAAGAGTGTGTGGTAACGGTAGCATCCGAAGTACCCCTGAACGATATCATCAAAAATAGTGATGCCACTGGCCGCATAGCCAAGTGGGACATCAAGCTCCTTCCCTTTGAAATAACCTACAAGCCATGGCATCCATAAAATCTCAAGTATCACCAGACTTCCTGGCTCAATGGACATATGCCGAGCTCCCCAAAGAATACAGTGCATACTCCCATTGGACAATGTAGTTTGACGGATAAAAAACCTTGGCCGGAATGGGGTCTAGAGTTATCCTCACATCCCCTGACGAGGATATGTACCTAGGGTAGGGCCCTAGGATATGTACCTAGGGTAAGGACACTGTATTGGAGGACTTGAAGATTACAAGGGAGATTCCGACTAGATTCACCATGGTGCTCAAGTCACTCGGCTTTTAATCCATTTGGTATCTTCTCCCTCCACTCGATAATCACCTATCACTCGGAAGACCTCCCTTCCAATCGAAGCCAGAAGACCAGAAGCCACCCCAGGGAGGCCAACAGGAAAGCGTTAGGCCAATCATCCTTAGTAGCAATTATGATGTACGTTACCAGTAATGCTCGTCTTTATTCCCACGACCGAACCCTTGGATGCCTAGCACTTATGAGGGGCAGCGTACTCTATATAAGACACCTCTCCCCTCTAGCACAAGGGTCGCACCTTCAGTAGCTCATACTACCCACACGACAAGAGCACCCTAGCACTGAGACGTAGGGCTGTTACCTCCATGGGAGGGTCCTGAACTCATACATCCGCGTGTACACCCTCGTCGTAGCTAGGACTCTGCCCTCTCCTCTCACACCCCTATCTTCTACTATCATACTCGTTCCCACGACAGTTGGCACCCACCGTGGGGCAGGCGTCTAAGAGACTTCTAGTGAGGTTGCATTTTCCCCCCTTCTTCATGTCTTCCAGCGATGGTTTGTTCTTGGGCCACGAGATCCATCTCGGAGCGGTCACCTTCATCGCCGACGATTCGGCATGGCTCCAGGAGGCGCCTCTCGACATTGAGGAACTCTCGATCCGTGGGGTAGTGCACTTCCATCGGAGCTCCTGCGGTGTTGTTCTACGGCAGCCGTCAACTACGTACTTTAAGGCCCTCCCCGCTGTCCGCCTTTACAACCGATCTTGTCGCTCACAGCTCCAGTGCTGGGTGAGGCATGCGGTGGCTCACCAAGTTTCGTCTCCGCAGATTGCGGCAATCGAGCCCGCCGAGTCACTTCATGGCACGTTCGACTCGGGGTCAGATCAGTCTGACATTCCTTCCGAGTGTGAGAGTTGTGATCTTGCACTGCAGGTTCTTATGGCTGGTTCACATCAGAGCGTGCTGCCTGGTTTCGGTCGCGGCAAGCGAGAGGCTGGTGGGGGCGTTGAATGAGCAGCCGCACAGGGATAAGGAGGTCCTCCATACGCCCATCATCGGTGCGACCGCCAAGGCTCAGGCCATGGAGGCCACTTGTATTCGGCTCGAAGAGCTTCAGAGGGAACTCAATGAGCGGGCTCGCCAATGTCCACCACCTCCCAGTCGACATCAGTGACGGCTATTTCCGAGTGGTTCACAGAACAACATTGAGGTATACCGCACTCTAGTTTTCAACGTTGCAGCAGCAACTAGGATAGCAGATTCCATTCTGCTGTCACGTTTAGAGGCTGGCAGAGGTTTGCTGTAGATCAGAGCGTTGCTTGATATAGAGCAGCACTAAAACTTTGTTGTTTTGTAGTCGTGCAATAGAATACATAGTAATTCACCAAGAGCAGAGACTGTTCAGTCAGCACACAGTCCCGGTCCGCCTCTGCATTGCATGGGCAGAGATTTCTATGAGGATAAGTACAGGGATCAGGGGCAAGATAAGTTTCATCGTGATGACCACCATCGAATGCACACTCCTCCGTGGAGTGGTCCATATGTGCCCCGACACCATGATGATAGGCACCCGTTTGGTGAGGAGCGGAATCCTAGGTTTGATGCAAGAGACGTCCTTACTCTGAGGCGAATTCACAGAGGCAGAGCCCATAGAGATGGTTTCGACGAAGATTACCCAAGTGGCAGCAATGCTGTTATTTCTGGTCCCGAGTGCTTTAGTAGAGCCATTCGTTCTGCGAAGATCCCCCCCAATTTAGGGTTGGCGGCTGGGATAGGCAAGTTTTCTAGGCGAGTCAAAGCCGGAAACATGGTTGGATGATTACCGAGTGGCTATTCAGATTGGTGGTGGCAACGACAACATTGCAATGAAGCATTTGTCCTTGATGTTGGATTGTTCGGCTCGTGCATGGCTGAATCGTTTGGCTCCTTCTAGCATCCACTGCTAGGAGCGTCTTGCCCAAGTGTTCATCAGAATTTTCAAGGGCACTTGCAAGCGTGCTGCCAGTTTGATTTATTTGTAACATTGTGTTCAGAAGCCCAACGAGTCATTGAGGGATTATATTGAGTGTTGGTTCACTTTGCATCATATTATGGAGAACGTTTCCAAGCATCGGGCTTTTGTGCTTTCAAGGTCGGAGTGAAGTACAAAGAGCTTTACCTGAAGTTTGGGCGAAGCGGTGATATTTCACTAAGTAGGATGATGGAAATCACCACTCGGGCAAATGGCCAAGAAGAAGACCGCCTATGCAGCGGCAAAGGAAAAGCAGTCGACAATGATGCCGGTGGCAATTCCAGTCAGAAGCAGAAGCGGAAGGCTGATGTCCCTGTTCAGGCAGAGGCAGCCGCCCTGACGGCACAAGGAAAAAATAAGGGGATGTCCAAGGGACAGTTCGCCCCAAAGAAAGGAAAAATTAGTCGGGAACAGATGTTCTTGACTTGCCGTGTGCAATCCACACAAGGAAAGATGAAGATGGTAATTTGATATAACCCAAACATACCACAGAACAGTGTTGTCTACTAATCCAGCAGTTCAAGGAAGGTTAGTCGAGTGAGAAAAGTCCTAAAAAAGAGGATGATGAAGACAAAGAAACTTTTCCCGATGTCAATGCCACTCTGATGATTTTTTGCTTATGTTCAAAGCAAGAGTTGATTGAAGGTTATAAACAAAGAAGTCAATATGGTTGTGCCCACAACCCCCATGTACCTAAAGTGGTCTCAGACTTCCATCACATTTGATCAGTTAGATCATCCTGCTCATGTTGCCACACTCGGTCAGCAGGCTTTGGTGATAGATCCGATTGTGGGAGGCACTCGACTCCGCAAGGTCCTCATGATTGGAGGGGTGGACCGAATATTCTGTAGGCAGATACCCTTAAGGGGAAGGGCATTGCGATGTCCTGACTCAGTGAGAGCAAAATACAGTACCATGGAGTAATCCTAGGGAAGAAGGCCAAAACACTCGGTCAGATTGCATTGGATGTGGTGTTTGGGACAGACCAAAAATTTCGCAGAGGGAAATTGACGCTTGAATTCCTGGACTTCCAGAGGGTGTATCACGCCATCCTTGGTCGACCAGCTTATGCATGTTTCATGGCCCGTCCATGTTACGCGTATCTTAAACTAAAGATGCTTGGACACAAGGGCGTGACCATAGTCACTGGCAATCGATAGAGGGTTGAGGAGTGCCTCTAGTAGGGCTCCAAAATTTCCGATCATCAGATGGCTATGGTCGATCTTGAAGAGTACAACAAGAGCGCTGACCCTGCTGAGTTGTTGCGTGCTAAGAAGCCTGCTTCAGAGTAAGCTTTTTAGTCGGCAGGGGAAGTGAAAAAGGTGCATATTCACCCGACAGATCCTACTGCTGCCCTGACCAACATATCTTCGACACTCAAAGGTCAATAGGAAGTAGAGCTCATCCGATTCCTCTATGAGAATAGGAAAATCTTCGCATGGAAGCCAGCTGACATGCAGGGGGTTCCCAGGGAACTGGCTGAGCACCGACGGAGAGTTGATCCGAAGGACAAGCCGGTGAAAGAACATTTGTGTCGGTCGGTAGCGCAGAAGCAAAAAGCAATCGATGAAGACGTGGCTTGTCTCTTGGCAGCTAAGTTCATTCGAGAGATTTACCACTCCGAGTGGGTCTCGAATGTCATCATGGTGCCCAAGAAGGACAAGTCTCCCCGCATGTGTATGGACTTCATGCATATAAATCAGGTCTGCCCGAAGGATCATTTCCCGCTCCCTCGCATCGATCAAATTGTTGACTCGACTGTGGGGTGTGAGCGTTTATCGTTTCGAGATGCATACTCCGGTTACTACCAGATCCGTCTATTTGGTCCGGATGAAATAAAAATAGCCTTCATCACCCCATTCGGGTGTTCCTGCTATATCACCATGCCTTTTTGCTTGAAGAATGTAGTTGCTACTTTCATGCGGATGATTCAGAAGTGTTCACTCCACCATATCCGTCGGAATGTTGAAGCTTACATGGACGATATTGTTGTCAAGTCCCGCAAAGGTTCCGACATGCGGGCTGACATGGCTAAGACATTCGTGAGTATGAGGAGGTATGATATCAAGCAGAATCCGACTAATTGTACTTTCGGTGTTCCCGGCGACAAGTTCCTCGGTTTTCTCATTTTCGAAAGAGGAATCAATGTCAATCCTGAGAAAATCAGTGCCATTACCCGAATGAAAAGCCCCGTGCGAGTGCACGATTTTCAGAAGCTCACAGGTCGCTTGGTACCATTGAGTCGATTCATTTCTCGTCTCGGTGAGAAGGTATTGCCTTTGTACTGACTAATGAAGAAGTCTGATACGTTCGAGTGGACTCCAAAAGCTGAAGCAGCATTTGTCGAGCTCAAAGCCCTTCTTTCCACCCAGCCGGTGCTTCCTGCTCCACACAGCAAAGAGCCTTTGCTCCTATACATTGCAGCCACTAATCAGGTCATTAGTACAGTTCTGACTGGGGAGTGGGAAGAGCAAGGCAAGGCCTACATGGTCCAACGTCCAGTCTACCACATTTCTGAAGTGTTGACTCCTTCTAAGCTAAGGTACCCGCATTACCAGAAGCTTGTCTATAGTATCTATGTGTCAGCGAAGAAGGTGGCACACTACTTTCGGGATCACTTAATTTCAGTCATTAGTGATGCTCCATTGTCTAAGATCCTCAACAATCGAGATGTGACTGGTCGAGTGGCTAAATGGGTGATTTAGCTCCTATACTTTCACATAAACTTCGAAGCTAAAAAGGCGATCAAGTTTCAGGCACTTGCTGAGTTCTTGGCTGAGTGGGTTGAACAATAGATGCCATTCCAGATTCACTCGGCGCACTGGACCATGTTCTTTGATGGCTCGAAAATGCTGAATGGCTCTGGTGCTGGCGTTGTTTTGGTATCCCCAAAAGGCGACAAACTCAGTATTATCCTGCAGATTCACTTTGATTCCTCCAACAACGAAGCAGAATACGAAGCACTCTTGTATGGGTTGCGCATGGCCATCTCACTCGGCGTCAAGTGCTTGATGGTTTACGGCGACTCGGATTTGGTGGTCAATCAAGCGATGAAAGAGTGGGATGTTCGGAACCCCGCTATGAATGGATATTGTAATGTTGTTATAAAACTTGAGAAGATATTTCGAGGTTTGGAACTCCATCATGTTCCCTGAGTGAAGAATCAAGCAGCTGATGAGGTGGCAATGATTGGATCCACTCGGAGACCTAACACCAGCAATGTATTCTTAGAGCATCTTCATACTCCTTCGGTGCAGGAGGATCCCTTCATTGATGAGCCCCCACAAGCTATGAGCGCCTCTGATCCGACTGAGGTTGATGTCCCTGCGGTTATTGATCTGGTCATGGAGGTTCTGGTCATCATTCTCGACTGGACAGTGCCCTACATTGCATATATTTTGAGGCAAGAACACCCTAAGGATGAAGTTGAAGCCCGATAGATTGTGCGCAGATCCAAAGCTTTTACTGTGATGGATGATCAAGTTTATAGAGAAAGTGTAACTTGTGTGACACAGCGGTGCATCCCCCTAAGGAAGGTCGAATGATCCTGGAAGAGATCCACTCGGGAACTTGCGGCCATCATGTGTCCTCTCGGACAATTGTCGCTAAAGCGTATAGAGCTGGTTTCTTCTGGCCGAGTGCCAATGAGATGGCCAAGGAAATAGTTGATCACTACGAAGGGTGCCAGCTCTATGCGAACTTGTCTCACAAACCTGTGTCTTCCCTGAAGACCATTCCACTCGTTTGGCCATTTGTTGTCTGGGGTTTGGATATGGTTGGTCCCTTTCGGACAGGACAGAGTGGATTTACTCATTTTCTTGTTGAAGTCGAGAAGTTTACGAAGTGGATTGAGGCCAAGCCTATAAAGAAATTAAACTCTCGCCCTGTAATCAATTTCATGAGAGAGATAATCTACCGGTATGGAGTTCCCCATAGTATTATCACAGACAATGGCTCGAACTTCGACTCGGAAGAGTTCAAACAGTTCTACTTCTCCCAAGGCACTCGGGTGGATTATGCATCCCTTGCACACCCCCAAACCAATGGCCAAGCTGAGCGATCCAATGGACTCATCCTGTATGGTATGAAGCCTCATCTCATGCGGGATTTGGAACATTCAGCCGGAGCTTGGGTGTCCGAGCTGCCATCTACTTTATGGGGCTTGAGAACAACTTCCAATCGGTTGACTAGACGAACTCCTTTCTTCTTGGTCCATGGAGCCGAAGCTGTCCTGCCAAGTGACCTGCTTCATAATTACTCTCGAGTGGATCTTTATTCCGAAGTTGAAGATGAGCAAGCAAGACAAGATGGCAGAGGTCTCCTAGAAGAGGAACGCGAGATGGCTCTGATACTGACGACTACATACCAGCAAGATGTGCGACGCTTCCATGCGAAGCACGTTAAGAGTCGGTCATTTCATGAAGGTGATTTGGTGCTCCGAGTGGATCAACAACAACCTCACAAGCTCTCTCCGGCATGGAATGGACCTTTCGTCGTCACTAAGGTGTTGAACAATGGAGCCTATCACCTCGACAACCTCAAAAAGAAGATTGATGAGCTGCAAGCCTGGAATGCAGATCTGCTCCAGCGTTTCGATACCTAAAAACGAAGTTGTGTTGATGTAATAAAAGTATTTCAGACAATACCATTTATGCAAGTATGACTTCCTCAGTCTTTCGTCAATTCTGATCGCGCGTTTCCACATTTGGGAACAATCTGAGTGTCGAGCAATCCTCACACTGGAGCACTTAGCTGGGAACACACTTTCGCCTAAGTTAACAACCCTACCAAATGGATAGCAGTCCATTCACTCGAAGACTTAGTGGTGAACGAGTCTTCGTCTAAGTTCAAAACTTCTCCGAGTGTCGAGCGATCCTCACACTCGGGGGCTTAGCTGCGAACACGCTTTCGCCTAAGTTAAACCCTAACGAGTGGATTGCACTCCATTCACTCGAAGACTTAGCTGCGAACCAGTCTTCGTCTAAGTTCAAAACTTCTCCCAGTGTCGAGCGATCCTCAAACTCAGGGGTTTAGCTGCGAACATGCTATCGCCTAAGTTAAAATTCCTACAGTGTGTATAGCAATCCATTAACTCGGAGACTTAGCTTTGAACCAGTCTTCGTCTAAGTTCAAAACTTCTCCAAGTGTCGAGGGCTTAGCTGCGAACCAGTTTTCGCCTACGATAAATCTCTACCCAAGTGAGGAATATACTTCTCGCTCATGGACTCGGCAAAACAAATTTAGTCAAACAAATGATTGAAAGCGAAATGCAGATAAATTCAAAGGTTACAACGCGAATAAAAGTTATGCGTGTAAGCAAAGGTACTCAGGTTTAAGGCCTGAATGAAGTTTTACGGCCATTACATTTCCACTTGGCATTCCGAGGCGACTAAAGTTTTGACCGCAAATAAAGTTTTTTAAGCACCCGACGGACTTGCTGGCTTAACGAAGGTATTTAAATTGATCCCGTGTGCGATCCCAGTGGTTGCATCGATGAAGGTCTCCATGAAGTCGTCAAACTAAAGTTTGTTCGTGTTAATCACTTGGAGGTCCTTCAACTTGTTCTCTCTCGCCTCCTTGCAATGGACTTTGACGAGCGAGATCTCCACACCGTCTCAGCAGCGAGTGGCTGATTTCTTCCAAGCTTGCACTCGGATGGAGATCTCATTAAGGCGAGTCATCATGGATGTAAGGTCAGGTTGGAGGGTGCCTTCAGGCCATAGTTCCTTGTCAATCTTCTCCAATGCAGCCTTCAATCGAATGATGTATGCTTGAACACCCTGAAGACGGACGTTGAGATGGAACATGTTCATGGCCACAGCATCTCCAACGGGCGACTTAGTGGGATCCAGATTGGACTCAATCTCTTCGGTATCTTTTACGAAGTCCTGGCAGAATTCTATATGGAAGAAGGAATAGAAAGATGGTTACATTACTAGCCTATGGGCATTAAGGAAAGTCACTCAACAAGGAAGTTACCATCGAGCATGATGAACATCTTCTTTGTGAATCTCCCAAGTGCTTCTCCAGGCCATTGCTCCTCCTGATCAGTTGTTCAGTCTTCTTGATAATTTCACTCCGTTCAAGTTTCAGCTGGGAGTTTTCCTCCTCTATCTTCTTGGTTGTGGCAAGCTTCTTCTCGGCGGCTTCAGTTTTGTCCCTCGCCACCTTTTGAGCATCAGCGAGCACCTTGTCCTTGTCCTCTAGTGCTTTCTTCATGGTATCTAAAGAAATAGCATTGTTGAGTCGCGCTTGGAGTCGATAGTTTTCATCACGCACGTCTGTTCGAGTTAGAGCACTCGGTTCAAAGGATGTGAGGTGAAAGTAAGAGTGCATTGGGTCGACAAAGATTACCTCCCAGGGTGTTCAACTTAGTCTGTGCATGTGCCAGGTTGTGCTTAGAGACCCCCAGATCCAATTGCACCCGGTTCCTTTCCTTCTCCAATTCCTTGTATTGGGTGCCAAGTTCACAAGCTCTCTGAAAGCAACAAAAAATACAGTTCAGTCGACATGAAAATTTCTCCACTCTCGAGTGGAAAGGATCAAGAATAGTCAACTGGATGGCGCCCCGCTGCCCCACCGCCCCACCCCACACTCCTAAAATAGCATCATATCATGGTTGAGGGAAATTATGTCCATGAAACATGCATCATATCAAGGTTGACTGAAATGATATCCATGAAACTTCCAAGGTAGCTTCAGAGTGGTAACACTAAAGCAAAGAGTTCACTCGACATGTCGAGTGGCAAGCGTACTCCACGTACGACAAAAGACCCTGAGTACATGTTCTTAAGACTACTGCTCGTCGTCAATGATCAATAGTAGTCTCAGGGACTACACCCAGTGTATGCACTCAGCGTGCCCCCACTGGTTCTGAAATCACTCGACAAGGCCTATCCTCTCCGAGCATAAAATTGTCTCTATCAGACGCCCCACCAATGCAAGCACTCGACAGCGGTCTTGGGGACTACAACCAGTGGGTGCACTCAGCGTTCCCCCACTGGTTCTGAAATCACTCGACAAGGCCTGTCCTGTCCGAGCATAAAATTGTCTCTATCAGACCCCCACCAATGCAAGCACTCGACGGCAGTCTCGGGGACTACACCTAGTGGGTGCACTCAGCGTACCCCACAGGACCTGCTAATACACGATCTATCGAGTGGCAAGAAAATAAAAAACAAATGTTCACAAGCATGTTAATATCGTCTCCATTAAGACCCTCGCCAGTGCAAGCACTCGACGTTGGTCTCGGGGACTACACCGAGTGGGTGCACTCAGCGTGCCCCCACTGGACCTTCTATCACTCGATCTATCGAGCAGTTACCAAAACAATTCTAAGATCCTTGCCAATGTCATCACCATTCGATAGCGGTCTCGGGGACTACACCCAGTGGGTGCACTCAACGTGCCCCCACTGGACCGAAAACCACTCGACTAAGACCTAATCGATTCGAGAGGAGAACATACAAGTATTCTAAAAAGGAAAACACCCAATGGGTGTACAATAAAGAATGACAAGAATTCAATTGGAAATGCACTTACAATCGCACTTACTCGGAGGTTGATGCGAAGCGCCATGCTGGCATCATAAGCCAGCTTGCTCGCTTCATACGCCTCATTTGTGGGCAGCAGTATCTGCTCTGCTTGGATCGTGGCTTCCTTGGCAACTCCAGTTTGGTCTTCATGGACGTGGTGCATAGGGAAGACTGTCGCCGGCTGAATTTGAGGTGTTCTTGGAATGGGGGTACCCAGATATGCCTTCCTGCGGTCCAGGGCATGGCCCACTTCATCAACCAAATGGGACCAAACGAGGCCCCACTCAAGACAAGGCCCTTGCGAGGGCCCCCAACCTCGCGGGGAGGAACAGCGACAAGACCCGTGAAGGATGGGCCTCCTCACAACCCCTCCAGACAGGCGGAGATCTCTATGAAAGGCCCGACCTCAGGAGTCAAAGATGACGCATGGAAGGACAGGCAAGCACCAATGCGCCAGGCAGCGCAGTTTCCCCTTTGGAGCAAAGGGAGCAAGGACGTATGCGGGTTCTCAAAGCACCCACCAAAGGTCTCTGTTCTGGTGCAAGAAGACCACAACCACCCATCCCGCAGGGTGGATGTCATCGCTTAGCTTGTCCCTACACTGTTGACAGCCACGTTGCAGGCAAAGACCACCTTTGGGTAGGGCGAGCACCAACCCTAGCCCCCTTCAAAATTGGCCGTTGTGGGATACCTTCCTGCCATTGTGATAAGGGAAGAGGACCCGGTCCACCTCTATATATAGAGGGTAGGCTGCTTCGTAGAAGAGGATCCGAACCCAGACATGACCGATCCGATCCAACACTTAGTCACCCCACGCACTACCACAAGAGAGCCAGCCAAGAACAAACCTTGAGTGCCCTCACGAGGCTCAAGCGCATTGTACTAGTTCATCCACCCAAACCTCCACGAGAGGCAATCCACCGAAGCACGAGTAGGGTATTACACTTTCCAGCGGCCCGAACCTGGGTAAACTATTGTGTTCATCTACTCCCTCATTATCACGCGAGTTTGTCGTTGTGTTCATCGAGTAGCGGGTTAGGTTGGACGAGGCCGTGGGATATCTTCACACATGCCCCTGTGTTCAACTATTAAGGTCTTTGCGGAGCCCAAAATCCGACATTTGGCACGCCCGGTAGGGGGCGTCTCAACGTCTCCTCCAAGCTTCGTCCATCCCAAGATTCGCTGCTCAGATGGCCGACGCTCAACAAGATTTTCTGGGCTGTGGCGGGCCGGCCTCTGTCAACCCGACTACGTCGTTCGGAGGCCCTCGCCCTGGCATTGTGGTGCCATGCGGCTAGTACCAGGTCGCCAGAGTCGCCTCCACCATTACCGCCCCATGCGCGGCTCGGGCGCACAACGAGGGGGCAGCACCCCAGCATCAGCAACACGTCAAACAAACATGGGAGACCTCGACACGCATGATGCACTTCTACTAGCAAGCGAGATGCTACATCACCGACCGACACACGGGGGCTTCGATGCATTGGCGGATCACATTGCGGAGTAGGTCTCCGTCGCCCAGAGCGTGATCCTCTCTTCAAGACCGCAGGCGCCAGGCGTCGGGGGCTCACATGCCGAGCCCTCCCCCGGGCCTACCGGTGGAAGGGCCCCTCCAATGCCGGACAAGGCCGAACGGGGCACGCCACACGCTGTGCTCCTTTTCCTCTAAATCCTGGTGACCGGATTTGGGCGACAGCTGACGATAACCACCACACGCATGGACGAAACAGCAAGGTGCCCGGAGTGCACACCTACCCGTATCCATGCAACCCGGCGGGCCCTCAACAACCCGGGTTTGCCAGGGAGGAGCGCGCCAACCGGCACAGCGAGCGGGCGGTGCAGTCGTCTGGACGAATAAGCAATAACGGCGGAGGCGCATCGGGACACCATGGGAGAATCTACATCAGGCAACGCGAGGCCCACCCAGGCGTATTGGCGGATGACTTAGGAGGCGGACTGGGCACCTACGTGGAGCCCTACGTACCATGCTACGTCATACCACCTGGCCCACCTGGTGGAGAGATGGACCAGGTGCCCGACGTAGATCAGGCCCCCGCCGCGGGCGCCAACACTTCCCAAGAGTAGAGGGTGTGTTGTGCGTCCTACCCAAGCCGGGCATGGGGACTCCCATCAACTGAGCTCTGGGCCCGTGCGTAGCTAGCGGGAGGAGACCCATGGACCCACGGGACACGGCGCGAGCCAGCACCCCCGCGGGCAAGCGACGATGGACCAAGCCCCCATGCCTCAGGAATAATGGCCCGGAGAAGCAACGGGACAAACACAGCGTGATCCACCCGCGACAAGTATGGCACCAGCACGGCCTTAGGAGGATGGGACTCCCGGGGCCCTCAAAACCTTATCCAGACAACACAAAAATGCCTCACGAGGCAATGTTCACCAAATAAACACCCTTGTGTCCGCGTTGACGCATAGTGCTCATATTTGGGCCTCGGGAGCGCAATCATGAGGTCGCGCGGGGAACGATACAATCGGGTTAGGGTTATAAGGGCGTGCAACCGGGCAGAAATGCACGGGATGATCTTCGACGGGGCTGCGAGCAACAAATCCATGCACCTGGGGACTTGCCCAGGGCCGTGACACACTCAGGTAACAATGAGCGGGATGTATACGACCGGAGCCCCCCGAGGACGTGGAGGGGTTCCTCCCACGCAATGTGGTAGGCACAGCCCGAATCTGGCGGAGAAGATAGCACTGCCCATTAATGGCTATGCCCATGCAACATGGATGCCCTACACTCAGCGATGGGGGAGCGAAGGCGGGGACAAACCCCCAAAATTACGGATGTGGCCGTTTTCTCGCTCCTTTTGTATTTCAAGTTGCAGCCTTCAATGGCCCTTTCTATGCTTGGGCCTGTCAGAAGCTCGAAGATTTTGTGATTTTATGTTTAAAACAAACGGGTGGGAGTTTTTCTCTTTGCATATTCTCGTTTCGCCAAACTTGAAGTTCTTTCTTTCTGAATGGTGTTTCGCCAGGAGTCGAATGCTCTGCTTACCCCGAGGCGCCACATATCCAGATAGCAAGGTCTTACTGCCACAGGGGCGCGCATCTTTTAGCGGTCGACCTCCGCTTAGGGGCTCCGACCGCAACATGACATCAGAACATGGGATCTCGGGAGGCCCCAGGGCCTCCTAAGGCACCACGTGGAGAGATGGAATAGGGGATCGCTCAAGCGTCAAAGGGGTCTCCTGAGCAACATGCCTCAGGAGCCTTACCGGTCATAAGGCCACTCGACTTCCTGGTGTCGTCCTTGGTTTCCGGTCGGCATAGGGAATGTTGGGGCCTCGCCCCGTGAAGCGCGTCCTTGGTTTCCGGTCGTACCTAGCGGTGGTGAGGAAATGCATGGGACTAGGGCCTGATGACTAGAGCGGTTTGATCATCGAAAAAGGGGGCTCCTAGGCAATGCGCCTTGGGAGCCTTACCGGTCATAATGCCACTCGACTTTCTGGTGCCGTCCATGGTTTCCGGTCGGCATCAGGAGTACTGGGGCATTGCCTCATGAAGTGCATCCTCTCCGGTCACACGTAACATTGGTGGGGAAATGTGTGGGACTGGGACCTACGGATGCAGAGTGCTGAAAGGCCCCTAGACGGGTATCATGGACGGAGCCACAGCTTGACGGAATATCCCATCTCGCATTGCGACGTGGGATCGCCACCGTCATACAAAGATAAGAACACTATCGAACCCATCAGGAGCCTCCGCGCCTAATAACGGTCCCATGGATGAAATGAGGACTACACACGCTAACCTAAAAATGCAGGAACTGCGGCTACTACGCTAGGCTGCCAAGGCCCTCGAGGAACGAAGCAACAAAGGAGGCGACACGCGAGGAGGGGCTCAATCACGATGAGCCGCGAGGCCCAACGCCCAACAGGAGCAACAGACATGAGTCAGCCCTGGAGGGTGAGAGCCTCGCGGGGGCCATACCGGTGGCTGACGCAAGGCCACGACCATGGCGGCACTAACCAGCACCCCAACCAGCAAATCGAGGAAGAAAAACAAGATGGTAAAGGTAACATGGAAAGATTAATGCCCCACGGGGCGACATTCTTGTTCGACCATTACATGGACTGGTAAATAGGAATGGAGGGTTCCCACGGGGAGGAGTCACATTTGCCGCCCACGCCGCTGGCCGGCTCGGCGTCGGAGCCATCCTCCTCGCTTGAGGCGGGCACCTAGATGAACCGGTCCACCATGGCCTTCATGAGAGGGTGGGTCTTGTCCCGGAGGTGCGCTGGAGCTCGTCGGCACCTGCTCTCCAGGGCACCGAAGGTCGAGCTGTGGGGTGAGGCGGCGCTAGTTGGAGTAGATTAGCACCCACGTAAGTTCCAGAAGGTCACGCGCGTCGGACGCGCTCTCCACATCGACGCGAGAGACACCGGTCTCTAGTGCCTCCACCACCTTCCGAAAGAACTCAAGGTATCCCCCATCGCCGCGCATGTGCGGCAGTGAGGGGGCGTCCCCGACGAACCGGCTCACCATGCAGGCCGCGTGGCAGGCGACGTCCTGGAACTACTTAGTGTGGAGGGACTCCAGCAACCTCGCATGCTGTCTATTCTGGTGGCCTGCATGGTGTCGGCCACCTCCCTGACCTTGGTTTTGAAAGATGGTAGTTCCACCCGGGCCTCGGCCTCGCCCAGCAGGGCGGTGTCGAAGGCGGCCTTACGATGGCCAGCCGGGCCTGCAGCATCTCTACCTCCTCCTGAAGCTTGCCAAGTTTGCGTTTGTTGGCCGCGGGAACCTTGGAAAGAGGAGAAGGAGATCAAGCTCCCCACGTCGGATAGAAGAACGAGAGAAGTGGGAGGCGGCAGGGTACTTACTTGTCGACAAGGGCCCACCACTGACTAACTCTAGCCGACACCGAGGGCGCCCCATCGCTGCCTCGAGAAGAGGACGAAGGAGCCGGTCGTGTCCCTGTGCCAGCACAGCCTCCTCCGGACACCATGAAGGATAAGGGGACGGGAAGGGAAGAGGGTTCTGTGCAAGTAGAGCAAAGGAAACAAGGGGAAACCTCAAGACTGCGATACCCTCCCCTGGCCAGGGACAGGGCGGATTTATAGGCGTAACCGCGGCCATGAGGCATCGTGGGAGGGAAGGTGTCGTGCGCCCCTTGGGCGACGCGGTCCGGTTCGGTCAATGTTGTCCCATCCATGTCGCCTCCCCTGCCCTCTTAAGAGTCGCGTCCACGCAGCCTGCAGCACCGACAGCGCTTGATGGGAGGCAATGATGGCCTTTGCTGCGCCCAGGCGTCGTCTCAATCCAACTAGGTGCGGTTTGGGACGGCCTCGGGGAGAGGAGGCATCTTCGCCGAGGCGTTTAGCACGTGCCAAGCCTGGCCCGCGGGCGTTTGGGGCCCACAGCACTCCGGGCCCCCCTCCAGGCTTCGCTCGTAACTGTCGGTGTTCTGGGAATTTGGGTACCCAGACCTGCCTGCCTACGGTCCAGGGCATGGCCCACTTCATCAACCAAATGGGACCAAGCAAGGCCCCACACAAGACAAGGCCCTCGCGAGGGCCCCAGCCTCGCGAGGAAGAACAAAAACAGGACCCGTGAAGGATGAGCCTCCTCAGGAACCCTTCAAAGCGGCGAAGATCTCTATGCAAGGCCTAGCCTCAGGAGTCAAATATGATATAAGGAAGGACAGGCATGCACCAGTGCGACAGGTGGCGCGGTTTCCCATTTGGAGCAAAGGGACCAAGGACGTATGCGGGTTACCAAAGCACCCTCCGAAGGTTTCCATTCCGGTGCAGGAAGACCAAAACCACCCGTCCCGAAGGACGGATGTCATCGCTGAGCTCGTCCCGACACTATCGATAGCCAGTTTGTCGGCGAAGACTGCCTTTGGGCAGGGCAAGCACCAACCCCTATCCCCCTTCAAAATTTACCATTTGTGGGATCCCTTGCCACCATTGTGATAAGGGAAGAGGACACAGGCCACGGCTATATATGGAGTGTAGGCTGCTTCGTAGAAGGGATGCGAATCTAGACAGGACCGATCCGATCCAACACTTAGTTACCCCATGCACTACCACAAGAGAGCCAGCCAAGAACACACCTTGAGTGCCCTCACCAGGCTCAACTGCATTGTTCTAGTTCATCCACCCAAACTTCCACGGGAGGCAATCCATGAAAGTAGGAGTAGGGTGTTATGCTTCGCAGCGGCCCGAACCTGGGTGAACTATTGTGTTCATCTTCTCCCTCATCATCGTGCGAGTTTGTCATTGTGTTCATTTAGGTTGGACAAGGCCGCCAAAGATCTTCGCACACTCCCCTATGTTCAAATCTTAAGGGTTTTGTGGAGCCTGAAATCCGACTGAATTGATGCTGCGGCTGGAGTAGCTGAGGTGGCCTGGAGTTGCCCGGTTGGTGTTGAGGTCACGATGGTCGAAGCAGCTGGTGGGGCACTCGACAAGGGGGGGGCGCGAGCTCGGTTCTGTCTCAGGACGAGTCGCCTAACCCTTGGGATAACGCATTAGTCGACCTTTGAGGTGTTTGCGCTGATGATGTTCTTCGGGCGTGTATGCGTGGGGTGCCTGAGGTCACACCTTCACCCGCTGTACCCCGAGGTGGCTCTTCATCCTCCTCCTATTGAATGATTTCTACAAACACCAATCGACAACATTATCTTATTCAATCGAAAAATCATTTCAAGAAATAGAGTTTAGTGAAGATTTATTATACCTCGTTGGGAAGGGCCGTGTCAGCAGTATACACATCCATTTGCTCCTCTCTGTCTCGTGGAGGTGATGTTACTGAGTTAGCGGCTCTGGTAGACCAAATTCCACTAGGTCAGAAAGAATTTGAAGTCCTATACAACAGCGAAAGAAGAATCCGAACACTTACGTTGAGCAACGGGTACATCGATTTTCATCCGGGGCGAAGCTTTCTGAGGTTTTGGCACGTCAGGCTTGGGTTGCTTTGCGGCCTGTTCACTCGACTCGAATAGTTTCATCCGACCGAGCTCTTGGTGTTCGACGAAGCCCTAGATCGGATATCGTTCATGAAAATTTCCTACGATCCAGCCCCAATCTACCCTCAGATCGGCTACAGTACAGGTCTGGACGAATTTTTTCACCCACCCACCACCCACTTGATACCCATAGTCAAAGATTTAACCAACATGCTGGAGTATTCTTTCGATGAGGCAAAATACATGGATGAAGAGGATTGTGCCCCCACCACTGTTAATACCGATCGATGGGCTGCCTCTTCAACATATGATGTCTACATGGTGGACAATCCTAATGGCAACAAAACGCCTAATACTTATGGTGATAAGTCAGGCGATGCACCGCCAACGCGCTAGAAACCGCATAAGTGGTCCAAACGCAAAAATGGAAGGAAAGCCACATCGGCACGGAGGACGGAGTTATCCCCGAGGACCGCGGCGACCCTCTTATCCCTGCACACCCATTAGAGGGTCAGGAAAGCCTGAAGACCAGAGCAACCTCGATGACGTCAACAACCCCAAGGACGATAACAACCTCCCCCGTATCAAGGAGGAGGATATCCCGACAGCCGATGACTTGGACATCCCTGATAATCATGAAGATCAAGAATTGTTCAGACAGCAGCTCATAGCGACGGCGCAAAGCCTGAGAGCTAAGGAGCGACAGCTTAAAGCCGAGCAGGATGACCTCAATGATCGATGGAAAAAAGTCCTCTTAGCTGAGGAAGGACATGGTACTGGTCTGTCAGACCAGCCCAAGAGCTATCCGCAAAGAAGGCTTCTGCCACAATTTGACAACGAGCTCACCAATACTCCCTCTCCAGAACATACTCCATACGACAAGCTAGATCGCCCTCTTCGCGGGCGTGATCGGACAGCTGACGACGCCGGTTATAGGCCGGCAATACCCAGGTGATGGAAAAAAATCACTAGAGCCTAATGACAGGTTCGACTTGTGTGACGACCTAGATCATAGAGCATGTCGTACAAGATCCATCTATGAATCTAGAGACTACTCACCCGATAGAAGGGATGGGTACAGACCATGGCCTGACCAAGGCAACAACAAAGACCGGGAATGCAACCAAGCCAGTATAGACGCCGATCACAGGCGCAACATAGCTCGAATTCGAGGCGCCACTCACCCGCTGTGTTTCACGGATGAGGTGATGCGTCATCAATTACCGGAAGGGTTTAAACCCGGGAATATCGAACAATGCGATGGGACAATTGACCCAACTGTATGGATCGAGGACTTACTCCTCCACATCCACATGGCTCGAGCAGATGATCTCCACGCCATCAAATACCTCCCGCTTAAACTCAAGGGGCCAGCTCAGCATTGGCTAAATAGCCTCCCCAAAAACTTCATCGGATGCTGGGAAGACCTGGAGGATGCATTCTGCTCTAACTTCAATGGAACCTATGTTTGGCATGGTACAAAAACCCGAAGAGTCTGCACCAAAATTCTAGAATCGGTTCTTGACCAAGAAGAACCAGGTTGTTGACTGTCCGGATGCCGATGCAATAACCTCTTTTAGGCATAACATTCAGGGCGAATGGCTGGCTCGCAATCTCGGCCATGATAAACCTCGAACCATGTGAAACTCCGAAGATGCGCGCCTATCCATATTTGGGTACGGGGCCTCGACAAGGATAGAGGCGCATCTAGTCATTTCGCAAGTTCAGTATCATCACATACATTTATGAGGAGAAGAGGATATGAGTTGTCTTACACTCGCCACATGCTAAATTACAATTCCACACAGTTTATTCAAACATCATTCATAAGACAGGGTCCGACTACGGACGAAAACAAACGAGAAAAGATGTGATGAAACTGTCTTGCTAGCCCCAAAGATCACGACCAAGGCCACTCTACTCGTCTGGATATGTGACATACACACTGCCACGTTCCTCATCATACTCCCACTGGAGTTGCGTCACATCATCTGGCATGATCTCATCTGCACCTGCACCTGTATTTGGTGTAGTAATCTGTGAGCCATGGGGTCTCAGCAATCTCGTAACCGGGTACCGAGACTATTCAAGCTTATTGGGTTGGATGGGGATTAGTGTTTAGTTTGCAGCAGCACTAAGCATTCTATGGTAGCTAATTTACGAAACATGAATGTAAATATGTGGTCTACATTAATTGATAGAGAACAAGCATGATCGCTAAGCGATCCTAAACACCTACTTATGTCAAACATAACCCCACCATGTTCTCTCTCGGTTCATGTTCACGAGCAGAGACGATCATGGTTACTCACACAGTTGGTGTATTTTATTGGAATTTACTTCAAGTTAACTATAACCGGGTGTTAAACAAATATCCAAGTTGCCACATAACCGCGGGCATGGCCTTCCTAAATATTTAACCCTGCAGGGGTGCTCCAACTAGTCCATCATAAATTAACCACACTCCGTGGGAATAACCTCGACCACGGATCTCGTGATAATCCTAGGCAACTCCAAAGGGAATCTGACACCTCGAGATAGCCCGAAGAAAATCAGAGTCCCTCACGCAAGCCATTCGAAAAAGGTAAAACAAGTCCAGCAAGACCTCCCGGTGAGCCAGATCCGATTCTGGAGCCATGCGCTCTCTATCAATGGGCATCATCTGTCTATGCGAAGTGGACGGTTGCCTGAAAATGCCTCGAGTTGCCCCGAGGTGGCACGGCCGACTGCTAGGTAGGTGGACCCACACTCATGCGGAGCACTGGCCCGTGGGTTGATTAATTATCCACGGGGTTACAAATCCCTATGCGATTTTATTAAGTATTTTAAGCAAATAGTACCAATGTTGGGTCTTGCCAGACAAGTTTTAATCTCAACCAAATAATCAAGGGGGTCTCCATAACAACCCCGAGCATGTTAGAAGCGCAAAGTATGGAAACATAACACTGGTAACAAGTAACTATGGTGGCAAAAGTGGAACAAAAAACCAAGCAAAAGGACAAGCCTTCCACCATACCAAGATATATATGTGCATTAAATTAAATAGTAGTAAATATTGTGATATCTCCTGATATCCATGTTATCACATGGAAACAACCTGCACCTGCAACTAAGGATGCTATAATCGGGGTTGAGCTGTGGTAACTTAGCCAAACAAGGTTTGCTAAGATGTGGAGGGTTAGGCGATATCATGGCAATGTAGGACGATTGTCATTCAAGTGGTAGGTAACGCATATGTAACGATAAGAGCGAGACATCTAGCAAAGCAAAAATAGTGTCGGGATCCGGGTATGATCATCTTACTTGTTGGTTCTTCAGAGGGACAAAGAGCGGGGTCCTCGTAGTGGTACTCTCCTGGATCCTGGTACTCGGGTTCAACACTCACTTCTACCCAAGAGAAACAACAACAATAAACAACAAACCAAGGTGCAATGCACTAAAAAGATGATGCATGATTCATTTAAAGTAATTAGCATGGCAATCCTAAACTAGTCATGTTTCGCATGCAATAGTTAAGTTATTTACAATTCTGGACAGAACCTCATGTTAAGTTGTTTGAACATGCATGAACATGGCAAATATGGATGCTTCATGCAAAATTGATGCAAATGCATATGTAGAATATAGGAAACGGAGTAATGGATCTCATGCTACGCTCATGGCAAGTTATGAAGGCAAAATACAAGACAATGAAGGCCATGGGCTATTCCTTGGTATTCCAATGTAGCCAATGGTTAGGAAATGAAAAACCAACCACAATAGAGCCAAAGATCAAGCAAAACAATGGAGCATCACTCCCACAAGCCACAAAACACCAACACACACAATGTGCCCCCAAACAGCAACATAACAACTTCCACAGCAAATTTTTAGAGCTACATGAAGTTTCCAACCTCAAACAAAACATGTACGGAAACTACATAAAATTCTTATGAAATCATCCAACTACACAAACTAGAAAGGAAGCACACATCAATAAGCATTAAGCTCACAAGATGGCATGATGAAACATATTCTAGGGACTTTGTGAAAATCACAATTTTCTGGAATCTGAGTTAAGCTGATAGCAAGTTGACAGCAATAAATAATGGTGCTAGAGACCACCTCATGGCATGAAAATTAACAAGATGGTAGATGGCAACATGTACTTCAAAACACTAGCAGTGACCTTGGACTAAAACACAACATATCACTAGGTAGCAACCACTCATCATGGCATCAAAATATTAATAGATTCTCGGACTTGGAAATATTTAGCATGTTGAAAACAACAACATTTTAATAGCCACTTTGGAGCATGGTTCCCCACTTATAAGCAATATTATCATGTCAAAATAAAATACCATGGCATTCTACTCATCAAATACTACCACTTCCATGTTGACACAATTATCATACAATGCTCGGATTAATTACAACTAAAATGACAAAATGGCACTTTGGGACAAAAATGACATTTTTCCCAACTTGCCCAAATGACCAAACAAGGTGCAGCAATGGATTCATTGGGAAATTCTACCCGAAGATCATATATCATACTCATATATAAGTTTTTTTAAAACTCAAAAAACATGCTCGAAATCAACATGACATTCCTATAAGATAAAACTTGCTAAAAATGCCCATGTTCAAATATGCTCATGACCAGATTTAGAAATTACCAGAAAAGGAATTAATTTACCTAACACAATAAAACACTAAACAAAAATAAAGAAAAATAAGAGCCCCACGTGGCATAGAAACCAGGGCCCCTCTGTGGATGACAAGTGGGGCCAGGGCCCACTTGTCAAATAGACACAAACACACATACATAGCCTACACACACACACACTCACATAACCACACCAGATCCCTGTAGCCACAGCAGATCCACACACACTCGAACACACACCGCACACACACACAGCACACGGGATCCCGCTGTAGACACACCGGATCCACAACACCACACACACGAACACCCATTGCAAAAAAACAAGAACAAAGGGGGGGCGCCCGGGACAGTCTCGCCCGGATCGATTTACCACTATGCTACGCGCTCGCTAGTGAGCAAAGGGGGTCTCTGCTGATTAACTACTACAAAGCCTAGTGTTAACTGATGAAACTGACGAAAACGACACCGGCGAGAGAGGGCATGGTGGCGGCAAAATCCGGCGACTATAGGGGCTCTCCTGTGAGGAGGAAGCCCGACGGGGGTGTGGGATCCACAGAGGAATCCATTCTTGGAGCTAGGACGCGACGGCGACTGCGACAGCGAGCACAAAAGGACGGCCCAAGCTCGAAGCTTCCGGCCATGGTAGTGGCAACGGCGATAGGCGACAATGGCTACACTATGCCTACGAGGAGAGATCTAGAGGGGGGAAGGATGCGTAGATCCTCATAGTGGGATCAACATCGTCGTACGGGCTTGAGGAAGAACAGGAGGGGAAGATCTCGGCCGGAGGGGAAGAATACGAAGGAGAGGCGTGGCCTTGGCATCCCTCGAGGCAGTAGAGGACGACGAGGAAGAAGGGGGGACGACACTGAGCGACCCCGATGCTCGCCTACTCGAGGGGCTCGCCGGAGAAGCTCCCACAATGACGAGCTCCTCTCTGAACCCTCTCTGAATTCTCTCTTAATTTACCATACCTGAGACAGAAAGAGGATGAGAGGTGGATGGCGGCGGCGCGAGGAGGCAGAAGAAACCCTAGGGGGTGGCACGAATGTCCAAGGGGATAAATAGGCGCGGGACGACGGCGACTTGACGTTTGCGCCAATGGAGGAGGCCACGTGCTCGCTCCCTCTCTCTATCGACTAACAGAGGAAGGAGACGGAGAGGTCTCTGCTACGGGCGCGGGCTGGGCTGGCTAGATGGGTCGCAGGGAAGGGAAAATGGGCCCAGCTCCTACTCTCTCTCACAGGAAAACGGAAGAGTATTTTCTTTTAAATAAAAGCCTAGACAAGATAAATCCACAACTAAAAAAGGAGAGGGTTTTCTCCAAAATATAAAATACCTTTTAATTCACAAAAATGCAGGCTACTTAAATAAAATGGTTAGGGCATTTTTAGATCTAACAAATATTTTTCTTAATATAAAACTACATAGGTTGCAAAATTATTTGAAAGGGGGAAAACTCATATCATAACAGCAGGATTAATTTTTTAAATCCTAGTAGAAAATTTGGAAGATGATCAACAATTTTTAAGAAGGAAAATAATAAGCAATTATTTGACAAGTAGGAAATCTAAGTAGGATAAGAGAGAGGGGAAAAGCTTGGAAAGGGGAGGACCTAGAGTAACACCAACAAGGCACACATCCATTAACCACATCAAATGATCTTGCCAAACACCACATCATACCATAACACAACAATGCACTCAATATGCAAAATGGTATGATGCCATGATGCCCATGATGCAACATAAAAATGACAAGGACCAACTCATGAACATCACACTAATGAGAGTCACGCATGAAAGGTACACATCCCAAACTTACATGGAGGCCCCTGGAGCACTTGGGCTGTTAAAACTGTCCCACACTACAAGAGGATCTCGACCCAAGATCTAAGAATGAAAGAACTCTAGAATTCGAAACGAAGAAGATCCTCACGTTCCCAAGTAGCTTCTTTATCGGAATAATGTGACCACTTCACCTTGAGAAAGTTGATTGATTTGTTGCGAGTCTTACGCTCAGTTTCATCGAGAATAGCCACTAGATACTCACAATAAGATAGGTCTTCTTGGAGATCAATGTCTTGGAGGCCAATGGTATGCTCGGGAGTCTTGAAGCACCTCCGGAGCTGAGAGACATGGAAGACATCGTGCACATTTGTGAAGTTTGGAGGAAGCTCTAGTCGATAGGCAAGTTCACCTCTCTTGCGAACAACTCTGAAAGGACCCACAAAGTGAGGAGCTAGCTTCCCTTTAATTCCAAACTGCTAAGTGCCCTTCATGGGACAGACTCTGAGATAGACTAGATCATCAACTTGAAAGGAGAAATCCTGATGTTTGTTATCATAATAACTTTTCTATCGGGGTTGAGCTGCCTTGAGGTTCTCATGAATGACACATCACATCTGTTGGGGATATAAGCCCATGGGGAGATCCGCCCAGGAGGGGCCGGGTCACACGTAGCGGCTCATAAGCCAGCCCAAGGATGGGCCTTGAAGTCTTGAGCCCAAGGCGCTTGAAAGCTTATTAAGATGAGGCCCAGATGAAGAAGGTATGAAACCCCGGCCGGATAAGCCCCCGGAGGCAACTTGCTTAGGAAGGCAAGACAATGTAGAGATAGACTCAGGCACATTGTGAGAGACGGCTACGACTTGTACGACCCGTGGTATTGACCTCCTATATAAAGGCGAGACCCGGGGCGACTTAAAGAGAGACCAACTATCGAGAACTAGGTCAAGCAATCTGCTCCCTTGTAATCGATACACCAAGAAATACAAACACAAGCAAGACATAGGCTGTTACCTCTACTTGAGGGGCCGAAGCTGGATCATATTGATCGTCGTAGGAACGAAGCGGCTGACGCCCTGTCAAGGTTAGGCTCTCAACGAAAGCCGGTGCCGCCTAATGTCTTTCTGGACGTCTTACATCACCCGTCAGTCAAGTTACCCTCAGAGGAATATTTGGCTATTCCTGACCCGGAGGGACAACTGGTGGCGGCTCTACATGCTATTCCGGATTGGACTGTGCCTTACCTGGTGTACTTGTCTCGTGGTGAGTTACCTGATGATGAAAATCTTGCCAGACAGGTCACTCGGCAGTCTAAGTCTATGACGATAGTCAATGGCGAGTTACATAAGTGCAGCGTCACCGGCGTGTTTCAACGTTGTGTCTCACCCAAGGAGGGCAAGGAAATCTTGCAGGAAATTCATGCTTGTGATTGTGGACATCATACCGGCTCAAAATCTCTGATGGCCAAGGATTTTAGGCATTGTTTTTTCTGGTTGACGGCTCACAAAGTTGCAGAGGATCTGGTCCGCAAGTGTGACGGTTGTCAAAAATTTGGCCGGCGTGCTCATGTTCTGGCTCAAGAATTGCGCATGATTCCAATTACTTGGCCATTTGCAGTCTAGGGGCTTGATATGGTTGGGCCTTTCCAGAGGTCCAAGGACAAGAAAACCCATCTCCTGGTGGCGGTTGAAAAGTTTACCAAGTGGGTGGACGCTGAGCCGGTGAGCAAGTGTGACGCGGCCACGACGGTTTAGTTCATCAAAAAGTTGTTTTACCATTTTGGTTACCCTCAAAGTATCCTCATAGATAACGGTATGAATCTATCCAAGGGAGCTATGCGAGTATTCTATGACAGTGAACATATCCGGCTTGATGTTTCTTCAGTTGCTCACCCACAGTCAAACGGCCAGGCGAAGCATGCTAATCAAGAAATCTTGCGAGGTATCAAACCCCGGGTTATGGTTCCTTTACAGCGAATGCTGGGTTGTTGGGTGGAGGAGTTACCGTCCGTCTTATGGAGCATCAGAACCACTCTGAGCAGATCAACAGGTTATACACCTTTCTTCGTGGTTTACTCAGGAGCGAACGCCAATGCCCGGCTTATGGCTGCAATAGTTCCCTGGCGGGCGGCTGATTTTTTTAAGCTCTACAATCTGTTTTGGCAGGGTGGAAAATAGTTCTATGACCCCTTTCATAGTTGAAGTGGTGGTATCCTTGTAGAGCACAGCCTTGATCGTGCAGACAGCTGAACAATAAAGCTGTTCCATCAGAGTATAAATAGCCTTCAGGGGCAGCAAGTTGTTGGAAGCGAGTTGACGGCTCCTTGGACCTGCATAAGATGGACTCTTCATCATAAGTCGCCAGTACAAGTACCCATAAAAGATTTGGGTTAAGTTGTTAAATACGTACAAAATAGGGCGGCTGACATCTTTCTTATATGGCACTTCAAAGATTGTAGCGCATCTAACACAATCACCAGCCGTTGGTTAGCATCATCCGCTCGTTGAGTCAATGCCGCTTGTTCAGTTTTAGCAGACTCTTCGAAAGCAGCAAAGTTGGCTTTGATCTTAGTCAATTCTTCGGCAAGGAGCCGGCACTTTTCACGAGCTTCAATTCCGGCGGCTTGCTGCATGGCTAGATTATTCCTTAAGCCGACCACTTCTAACCCGGCTTCGTTTAAAGCTTCCTATGACATATCAAAATACGGAATGAGCCATCAGGAGGGATTTTTTTCAGATAATGAAGATTAAGAAAGTCTCCAGTAGATTGCAAGCAATATGTTTGAAACTTGGGGGCTAATGTCTATTTGATCTCCAAGATTACAATGCAGTTCCGGATCATCTTTATCAACTTAACCCGGAACTTGGGGGCTACAGGCTTGCTTTTCAAGTTTTTTACAATGAAAGCTCCGACTCAACTTTAACAAGATTGAGCCGGCCCTTGGGGGCTACAATTGGCTCTATTAACTACCTTCAATGAAGCTCCTGCTCAACGTTATCAAATTTGAGCTTGCCCTTGTGGGCTACGAACAATGATTTGCGATTACTTCTAAATAAGTTGAGGCCTACAGGCTAAGCATTTCTACTTCTAGCAAGTTTTGAAGACCCAGATTATCATCAGCTAATATTAACCTGGCTCTTGGGGGCTACGTAAGGGTATAAGGAGAGTGAGAATACCTCGTATTTCTTCTTCATAAAATTGACAAGCTTGAGCTCCAGGTCTCGGCTTGTAGGCATGCGGTTCAGATAACCAGCATGAAGTTCATCAGTTGTTAGCTTCTCTAGCGCGGGGAGCTCAAACTCTAGCTTCCTGGAAGTTTCAGTCGTCTCAGCACATGAGGTTGAGGAGAGTGGAAGCCAGCGCTAGTAATAAAGACGTCCAGAGTAGTTGTTTCATCAACAACCTTTGCAGTGTTTGGCGGCTTGGAATGATCCCTCGGAGGACTCTCAGGAATTATATCGTTGGCCGGCGGCTCTGTAGAAGGACAAGCATCTTTAGGTGCCTCTTTGGAAGTCGCCGAGGGATCAACATCTGGCATGGGAACATCCGGCTTGCCAGGCTCCGGTTCTTGAGCATTAGGGCCAGGGGATGACTTGTTGGTTTTCCTTCGCTTGGCTTGAGCCCTGAAGGGCGGAAAGGTTAGATCCCAAAGTTTACAACCACCAAAGACTCGGATGTAATGCCTGAAAAACACATACAGCAGGTTAATCTTTGGAGGCGGCAGAGCAGTTGTCGTAGAGTCGCCAGACAAACGAGGTGATTCCTGAAAAGCAGTTCAAGAAATATAAGGCAATTTTGAATTACAAAGGCAAGATTGGTAAAATAAAGCAAAGCGGGAATAGATACCTTAGCCGGATACTTCTTCTGAGATGGAGAGTTAGATAACCCGGCTAGGACAATGGTAGAGCCGACACTCTGGGTCTGGTGTCGGGAGATTTGCTGTTGCTTTTTCAAAAGAAATTGGGGGGTCTAAGTAAGCAAGAGGATGATAAAGTGCGACTTTTCGAATGACCCGCCGTATCTTCTAGGGTACAAAATAGTCTGAGTCAGACGAAACATAAGTTACCTCAGGAGCATTGGCGTGGCTTGTCTCTGTCTTGTCCTGTGAATAATTGTTATCAAGAAGGTGAATAAAGAGGCAACAAAGAGAGTCAAGTTATACCTCTGAGTCATCAGATTTCGGCTATTCTTTTGGCTCTTCTTGAGGAGTGGTCTTCTTCCTCCGGCCCGTGGTTTTCTTCTTTGACTTCTTCGGAGGAGGAATGTATTTCTTCTTCCAGAAGTCGGAATTGGCCTGAAAATATAAGCCGACAAAAGGTGAAGAGATTGCCAAAATATTGCTAATACAGAGAAGAGAATACTAAGAACCGCACTTACGTCCGGAGCCGGGTTCGTGGCACGGAAAGGTGCTAACCCCGCAAGCTTCTGAAGACTCATGAATGAGGCTCTTGATGGTAGCCATGATATTATCCTCTAATAATGTTGCCGAGATAAAGTAGAGGGGGTCATTAGGATGGCCCGTGTATTCATGCATGAGACGGCTTCACCGTCTCAGAGGCATGACCCTCCAAGAAATCCAGCAACGAGTTAAGTCCAGGCATGTCAGTCTGTTGGCCATAAGAGCTTTGATCTTCGCGTGAGCCGGAGCGTACTTTGCCTGCTTAGAATCTGACAGCCGGCCAGGGAGCTCAAATGCTGTCTTGAGCCGGGATGGACGATAACCCGACATGGGATGCTCTCCTTCCGGGGAGGTATCTTTGCAGTAAAACCAAGTTTTGTTCCAATCTTTAGGATGGCTTGGCAATTGAAGAGCCGGGAAGTTTATGTCTCATAGCCTCTAAATGGAAATTCCACCAAGCTCTAAGCTTGGGCCAGCCTTCACCTCTTTCTTGCGATTCACATAAAAGAACTCGCAGAATAAATCCACGGACGGCTCTTCTTGCAAATAGACCTCACTGTGTATTTGGAAGTTGCATATGTTGGAGACAGAATTGGGGGCAAGGTCTTGAGGGTGCAGTTTGAAAAAGTGAAGGACATCCCAGAAGAATTTTGAGCTGGGTGGGCTAAACCCGCACGCGAGGTGATCTATTAATACGACTACCTCACCCTCCTGAGGACGGGGCTTCAATTCATTGCCCGGAACCTGCCAATAAATAACAATTTTGGCTGGAAGGGTCCCCGCATTTACAAAGTCTGTCAAATACTCTTCCGTAACAGCAGAGCCGACCCAATTGCACGACTTGGATGCATGAGACATGGCAACGGTTCAAAACTGCGGAAGGTAACAATGTACGACGAGCCAGGGATGCCAGATGAATACGGACGGCCACAAGCCCAAGATTCTATAAAGTTAAGCCACCCCGGAGGTGGTTGGCGAGGGCCGGAAATTCACGGTGGCTCTAATTTATAAGAAGACGAAGTAAAATTAGCTAAGTGTGGAAAACAAGTTTCACAACATATCTTTGTGGTTGAGGATCTAGAAAACAGAGAAAAGTGATTTTATTTTAAATCTAGTGACGAACCGTCGAACTAGCGAAAGTTTGAAGACGACAAGCAGAGCAATTATAGATCTGCGTGGTGCTGCTATCAGTTTCCTACAGTATACCGCAATGGAGAAAAGGATATCATTGAGTTTTATGGACTATGCATAGCTGACATTAGGGAGAAGCTCGTGACCCAAGCGGTGGAGAAACTCCGTGAAAACCCTACCGAAAACTACGGATCAAGGGGAGGGGGAAAACTTACCGGAGATGGCGCAGCACACGCACGCAGAGCTCTAGAGCGAACAGGTTGATGCAGCGGCCTGAACGATGACGGCATGGAGATGTCACCGGAGCGATGTGTGCTAGAGCGGCGGCTTCGGAAGGAGGAAGAATAAGAGCGAGTGGGGAGGAAACAACTGCCACCCTTCGCGATCCTATTTAACAAGTCAAAAGTGGAAATTGGTGCGACAATCAAGGTGACAGGAGAATTAATTGGCCAAGATGGGCGCCTCGATTTTCAGGCTATCGGATTAATAGAGAACAATCCGTTGTGGCCGTCAAGGAATCCTTTGACATTTCCGATATGACGTCACGGCGGGTCATTTTTTATTTTTCAGGTGGTCATAAGAGAGACTCGCCGCCAAGAATGGTGGAAGGTTCAAATGAGCGAGCTCAAATCAACCTCGGGCTTAATGTTGCGGATATAACCCCATGGTGAGACCTGCCCAGGAGGGGCCGTGTCACACCTGGCGGCTCATAAGCCGACCCAAGGATGGTCCTTGAAGACTTGAGCCCAAGACATTTGATGACTTATTAAGATGAGGCCCAGATGAAGAAGGTATGAAGACCCGGGCGGATAAGCCGCTCGTAGACAACTTGCTCAGGAAGGCAAGACAATGTAGAGATAGACTCGGGCACATTGTTAGAGTCGGCTACGACTTGTATGACCCGTGGTCTTGACATCCTATATAAAGGCGAGACCCGGGGCGACTTTGAGAGAGACAAACTATCGAGAACTAGGTCAAGCAATCTGCTCTGTTGTAATCAATAAACAAAGCAATACAAATACAAGCAGGACGTAGGCTGTTACCTCTACTTGAGGGGCCGAACTTGGGTAAACCCGTCTCCTTTGTCTCGATCAACCCCTGTGAGTCCATCACCTTAGCGATGGCCTCGAGTCCAAGTCCATTCACCCGAACATCTGTCGTGACAAAACCATGACAACATCTCTTCTGCTTCGGTGATCATGTCATTGCCCAAAATTTGATGCTCACCGGTTTCAGACCAATTGAGCGGGGTACGACACTTCCTGCTATAGAGAATATTGAAAGGGGCCTTGCGTGAGCTAGCCTGAAAGCTGTTGTCGTATGAAAATTCAGCGTATGGAAGGCAGTCTTGCCATTTCATGCCGAACGAAATCACACAGGCTCTGAGCATGTCTTCAAGGACTTGATTAACTCTCTCAATTTGACCACTTGTCTGCGGAACGAATGCAGTGCTGAAACAGATCTTGGTACCCATAGTAGTTTGGAAGGACTCCTAGAACTTGGAAGTGAAGAGGCTTGCACAGCCAGATGAGATGACCTGAGGAATACCATGCAAAGAAACTATCCTTGACATATACAACTCCGCTAGCTGAGCTGTCGAGATAGATTGTTTGACTGGTAGGAAATGAGCAACTTTGGTCAGCTTGTCGGCAACCACAAAGATGGCATCGTTGCCCCTCCTTGACTTGGGAAACCCAGTGACGAAATCCATCTCTACGTGATCGAATTTCCACTCTGGAATAGGCAAAGGCTGAAGGAGACCTACTGGACGTGGATATTCTGCCTTCACTCTACGACAAATGTCACACTCGTTCATGAACTGAGCAATTTCACATTTCATGCAAGTCCACTAGAAGGTTTGCTTGAGATCATGATACATCTTGGAGCTGCCTGGATGAATGGATAGAAGAGAATTGTGTGCTTCGTCCATGATAACCTTCCTGAGATCACCTTTTGGAACCACCAGACGGTCCTCAAAGAACAAGGTATCTTTTTCATCAACGCGAAAGTACTTATATGTCGGAATGCCCTTGGCAACGCCTTTCTTTACATTCTTCACCATTGCATCAAGAAGTTGAGCTTGGTGAATCCGATCTTCCACAGTCGGAGAGACTTAAAGATTGGCAAGATATCCTTGCCAAATCATTTGAAGGTTTGTCACATCCCTAGCTAGTTGTCCTAGGACAGCATGTGTGTGCATCATATTTCACTTTATGCATCAATTTGAAATGGGGATTATCAAAAAAACCAAACCCTCATTTGAATCAAACCAGTTTAAAGATTGTGGAAACCAACAAATCCAAAATGCCCATCAAAAAAGTCCCCTATGTCTGATAAATGTGGACATGAATATATCAGGGGCCATTCTAAATATTTGAATATTTATAGCATTTCAAAAATAAATATTAAAGCTGCTGAAACTGCCAAATAAAGAATGAAAAATATTTTAGTTTTCAAAATATTCTGAAACTTTTTATAGGAGTTTGAAATATTCAAACTTAATTCTAAAAATATTTGGGATATTTAATATTAGCATTTGTACCTGAAAAAAATAAAAAAATGTCAGAATTAGAAAGTAGAAAGTAAAAGAAATAAAAAATGGGAAAGAGGACCAAGAGGAGCCGGCCCAACTGGCCCATGCCAATCATCCCTGTCCTCTCGCCAGGAGGACAGCGACACGCGCTCACCGCGCGCGGGCACGCACCTAGACACCTCCTGCCTGGCTGCTGCCCATGAGGCCTCTGAAACGCCAGCGTGAGGCCCCTCGCCGTGGCTCTCTTCTCCTCTCCCTTTCTCCCCTGTCGCACGCTCTCTCGCTTCTCCCCCTCTGCCGCCATGGACGAACCCATCGCCGCCATAGCACCGTCGCAACAGCCGCCCCCTCGCTTCGCATAGTAGCCTCCGAGCTCCGCCGTGCCCCCTCGTCCTCGCTGTGAAGCTAGAAGACGCCGGGAGCCCTCTATGCCACGCCATCGCCGTTCTTCCCTGCCTCCGGCCGCCTCTCCCCGTCGTCGATTCGCTGGCTGCGGGTCGTCCCCGAGCCCGTTGAGCCTCCCCTGCTGTCCCCTGTGAGCCTCTGTTGAACCCCCTTGTTCCCCCCGGTATTCCCGTGCCCTCTAGTGCCTTAGCCGGACCTTCCCAAGCCGCCGCCGCCGCCGAGCTCGTCGTGGCCGTCGTCTCCGACGACTCCGAGCCCCCAGACCAGCCCCACTCGACACGGTCGAGCACGGGCTCCCTCCGAGCGCTTTCGGCATGCGATTCCGAGCCCTCTAGCACGGTTCCAACCAACTTCGATGACCCTCTGCCACGGGTTTGGTCGCCGCCGGCCCTGCTCCGGTGGGCGCCGAGGTGGCCGGCCCATTAGTGTTAACCAGCCCGGCTGATTAAGCCATTAGCCGCTGACAGTGGGCCCCGTAGAGGGTCAAACCTCTGGTCAGCACGGGGAATTAGCCCCTGACGATGCGTCATGAGGGCCCCACCCTGTCAGGTTTGACTGGCCGGGTCTGTTGACTGCTGACGTCACAGTGACATCAGGCTCACGCATTAATTCAACTTCTAGTATTAAAACAACTCAGGAAATTCCAAAAAAATGTTTAAAACTTCTAAAATTCATATAAATTAATCTGTAAATCAGATGAAAATAATTTATATATGAAAAAATATAACAAAAATCCAATGAATCCAATGGTTTCATTATCATGCATGTTAGAGAAACCTATGTAGATGAACATTGACATTTAATAGGTTAACTTATGAAATATGAAATGGAGAATGATTTTGATCCTATATTCAAACTCACTTCAAATTAACTTGGACAATAGTTGGAGTAGCTCATCCATACATGCTGCCATGTCATGATCAGGCATCATATTGTTGCACTTGCGTGTATTGATTGTTATTTATCTGCATTGCAGTAGGCCTTGCTTCTGAGTATACCTCCAAGTATTCCAGCAAAGGAGAAAACCTTTCCGCTACCTAGAAAGGCAAGCAACCCCTTTGATCATTCCGATAACATCCCACTCTCTCGCTCCTGCTCTTGTTTATTGCATTAGGACAAACTTTCACTTGTCTGTCAAACATGGTAGATGAACCTATTCTTTTGCATGACCTGCCATTGTCACAGTAAATAGCTAAACCTTGCAACCTAGCATACCTAGTAGATGCTTGTGCCATGATTTGCTTTTCTTACTTTGCCTTCTATGCTTGCTATGCTTAGAGTTGTGTTAGGTCTGATTCATCTGGGTGATGAACTGGAGTGAAACAATGTTGTTCTGATGTGATAAGCTTATGATGAACCCGATTTGGTAAAGGTAGCGATGAGAGGCTATGTAGGAGTACATAGCGGGTTGTCTCATTGGGACCGTTCTAAGGAACTGAGTTCCGTGTTTGTGATACAAGACTAGTTACTACCACACGTTGGGATACTTAATTGACCCTCTCGACTTATCAATCGCTTAGTCCCTAGTCCAGGAGTTGCAAGTTGTTTCTAGTGTTTATAGCATGCTGGATGCCGTGCGGAGCGCTGACCCTAGGGGTGGGTTACGACGCGGTAGGCAGTGGCACGGTGTACCAAGGATCACCCAAATGGTGGTCTAGGGAACCCTGCGCACATTGTTTGCGGTCGTAGGGGAAACTTTGGCCGGACTTCCATG
This sequence comes from Hordeum marinum, assembly GCA_022496015.1. Lineage (NCBI taxonomy): Eukaryota > Viridiplantae > Streptophyta > Magnoliopsida > Poales > Poaceae > Hordeum > Hordeum marinum. Next base: position 203,333,536 of record CM039675.1, on the reverse strand, counting down.
CGGGTTCAGTCTCAAATAGGCGTTAGCCTGGACTAGACGTCTTATGTGATTGACGGTCGTGGCCGACTAGCTCGCTGGGCTTCTGCTTGAAGGTTGCCGAGGTGCATGGTTTTATGAGCACATAGCGATAAGTGGTGAGAGTGTGTGTGAAGAAGTACACCCCTGCAGGGTATGAAACTATTCGAATAGCCGCGTCCTAGGATATGGACTACTTGGAGAGCTTATGCTGTTCATAGATAATTAAATTGATACACATAAAAATGTCAAGACAAGTGTGAGTTCCGTGGATGGCACTCTCCTAGGAGAGGGAAGTGAATCCATGGTGGTGTATTGTTATGGAGTTAGTGGAGTCATGTGCGATATCTAAAATATAAACAAAGAGTTAAAATTGTATAGTGTAGGTTAGCCATGAGTCAAAGTTGGCATTGCTGCATAAACTCCACCAATCCCCTTGTTGATACATGAGCATCAATAGTCTAGGTCTGCCTTAAAGACTTCCTGAGTACGTTTGTGCTCACGTTTACTTAATAAATGTTGCAGATGAGACTCAGGACCCATCAGGTGTGTTCTTTCTAGATGTCAATGATGTAGAATAGCTGGTGTCCCCGCTACGACCTTATGCCCTTTGGCGGGCTGTAGATAGTCTGGCCATGTGCCTTTTTACCCTTTCATTTGTCTGTACTCAGACAACTTTATGCATCCGCTTGGTTTATGTGAACTTGTTTATATGACTTGAGTGTCGGGTCATGTGATCCCTACCTGTAAGAACATATTATGCAAGACTCGTCTGAGCCTCTTAAATAAAAGTTGTGTTGTTGTATGGTTATGTTGTGATGCCATAGTTGGATCTATGCATATCGGGCATGTCATGCGTACGTGTGACGTGCAACGGTTTGTATGGGATCTGACACCTAGTTATGTGCCTTTAGTAGTACTCCTTACGGGAAACTGCCTCTTTGTGTTTCCATCGAGCCTTGGTAGCTTGCTACTGCTCTGGACGCATTGATTGACTGACATGTATGCGTCTTCGCCGATGTGTCTCTCCCTTCGGGGAAATGTCTCACAGTGTAATGGAGTCCCTATAGCCTTCTATGACTCGTCTACGTGTAGTGATGACATTTATGTCCCACGGCGTAATGGAGTCCTTGTAGCTTGCTATGACTCGTCTACACACGCTTAAGGCCGACACCTGCATTGCTAGGTTTCGTATGCCTATTTCCGTACGGATGTGCCACTTGGGTTCTATGACTAGTCATGTCGGCCCGGGTTCTCTTTCGTTTGATTGCCAGCGACATGTTCACATACGTGAGCCAAAAGATGCAAATGGTCCCGGCTAAGGTAAGGCTGCAGCCGTGGAGTTTACCGTGCGTGAGGCCACAAAGTGATGTGATATGTTATAGTCTGGATTCATATGACTTAGGATCGGGGTCCCGACAGCGTTCGTATCAGAGCCTGACTGATTGTAGGACTACCAAGCCAAACCGGTCAAAATTGAGTCTAGAAACACTATAGAAAAGTAGGGGAATTGATTGTGGAAGGGAACGTAAGGCTCTTTTTACTCCTCTTCCCCAGTTATTCTATTCTAAGTCATTCTCATCTTTTTTGCGGGGATAAGAACTAGGCTTCTCACCTATTGCTGAGGATGATGAGTTACTAACCATGGACTATTAGCTAGCTTGTGTAAGTGAATGTCGGTATTTGAGTATTGTTGGTGTGACAAACAGATGGAGAAGAGATTTGAGTCTAGATAGTCGAGTGGTTATGCTTTTCCAATCTTTTATAGTTGTCTCAAAATCCTTTTTGAGCAATTACAGCCGTTATGTTGTCCAATTTCTGCTAGAGTCTCTAATGTCTTTGCATCATTCTCTGTTTCAGATGCCCCCTCGTCCCTCTCGTCAGGTGGTCCGTCTGACCAGGTGCATTGATGTACCGGGTCACACGGCCATGTTGGTTAGAGTTATGATCGAGGCTGGTTACCATTGGTACCCATTGTACACAGTGGAGGAACAATATCGAGATTTCAACCAGAGCCAGTATCTGTGTACTGTTAAGATATATTCTTCATATCCTGGAGCTGTAGAGCCACTTCACTGGACTTACGGATTAGGTGTCACCATAGACATGGCAGTTTAGGAGGCCGCCTACACTATGCTGACGATCATGAGGTTTCACCATGGTCTGCTTCAGAACATAGAGTTCTATTATGTTCCTGCTTCTCTTGGACGAATAGATAGCTATCTTAGCACAACCTACTATGATCATTCTCATGAGGATCCTAGGCTGCAAGTGACCGCTCAGATGTTGGAGAACAGGGATCGTGATGCACGTGCCCTACGCATGGAGCTTTATGCTACCCGTGCACGTCTTTGGATAGCCCTGACGCATCTAGCACCTGTCGTGCAGACAGGCTATGGAGATTTGGAAATGCTGAACCCATCGCGGACTCATCTGCCAGCACGCGTAGACTGGCCCGATGTTGGAGGCATCACTCCTCTACGAGGACCGCTGTTGCCACCAACAAGGGGACCAAGGCCACATCCGTGTCATTATTGTTTCCAGGTATCCCAGGCTAGAGTGCTTCCAGATCCTCAGGTTCAGCTCCCGGGCCACGAGGGTAACCTATATGAGGCATTCTATAGCGATTCTTGAGTACGTGGATGTTAGCACTAGTATGGTGGTAGTCGTATCGCCATAGTCCCGCGTGTCTTGTGGGATATGATTGAGGTTGAGAGGTTCCGGAGGTGTAGATAGATAATGTATAGGAAGCTTGTAATGCCTCCGATGAGTTGTGTCATCTCTCTGTAGTTTGTATTTCAGCTTGGGCTTGTACTTAACCTTGTCGTGGTGTGTATGAACCATGGTGTTCATATGGTAGTTGTTAATACCATGTTGATTGGGTGTTTACCCTGCATGCCATGTTGTCCAATACATTCCTTATCTCATGTCTTAGAGTTGATGTCCTCAATGTCTAAGTTGTGGGTTTGTTTTCCCAGGATGGTGGCAAGTAGGAATAACCCCGTGCCTGCCCCCGAGCAGGGCGAGGGAAGCCAGACAAGGCAAGAGAACCTGCCACACGTGCCCTCTGTGGCAGAAGTGATGCTTGAAGCTGAACGGAACAAAAGGGAGACCAACAGGCTGTTGGAATGAATTGAGCAGAAGACAGTGCGTGCTCCCCACAATGATCACAATGATGGCGTGTCTCTCGGTGATTTCGTCAAGCTGTGCCCACCTAAGTATCATCATTCGGTCGATCCGCTCGACATGGATGACTAGCAGACCATCATGTCCCGCAAAATTCGGGTTGTCACTGTATCCGAGGCCAACAAGGAGACCTTTGCTACTTATTTTCTTGAAGGACCTGACAATCTATGGTGGGAAAACTATGAAGCCATGCGTCCTGTAGGCCCCACACCAACTTGGGCGGAATTCAGCGAGGCATTCCGTACCCATCACATCCAGGAACGGCAAATGGATCGCAAGAGAGAGGAGTTCTGTGCTTTCACCCAAGGTAGACTGACAGTGGATGCCTATAGCCATGAGTTCAAAAATCTCGCTCGCTCTGCTCCGGAGGAAGTTTCAACTAATGCCAAGAAACAGGCTAGATTCCGCAAGGGACTTAGTCCTGAGCTCCGTCGAGATCTGCGCCTGCATGAGTGCACAACCTTCCAGGCTCTCGTAAACAAGGCTATCAATGCCGAGACTGGACAGACTGACTACAAGGCAACCAGGAAGCACAATCGTGACTTCAGCCCGCATATGGCTTGTGCTCCAGCAAACGCCGGGTGTGGGTGCCCAACGTAGCTCTACCGCCAAGGTACACCGCAAGGCCATCCTTCCAGGTGCCTCACCCAGCTCAGCCCAACCCTACAGCTAGGCCATTTGGAGGTCCTCCTACTAATCTTGCTCCCCATGCCAATGTTGTCTGCTGGAAATGTGGGGAACCAGGACACTACTCCCGTGAGTTTCCTCAGAACAATGCTAAGCCAGCTGGACGTGGGAAGCCAGGAAAAGCCTTCTATGTGAAGCCAACCCCTGCTCGTGGACGAGTTAACTATGTTTCTGTTGAGGAAGCCCTTGAGGATCCTGATGTTATCTTAGGTACGCTCCTTGTCAACAGTCATCCATCATCTGTTCTATTTGATACTGGGGCATCTCATTCTTTCATCTTAGAAAGTTATGCATAGTTGCATAACATGTCTTTTTTGTGATATGCCTACTCCTTTAGTACTTCACACTCCTGGTTCAAAATTGCAAACTTCTAGGGTGAGCCATGACAACAAGATTCTGGCGGATACACTAGTTTTGCTAGCATCCTTGATAGCCCTCAAGTCTTCTGACATCAATATCATCTTAGGCATGGACTAGATGAAAGCCTACTATGCTAAGATCGATACTCATACTAGGAATGTTCAACATACACATCCCTCGGGTGAGATAGTTAATGTCTCCACTCGAGCAACCAAGCACCAACTCTGTTCCCTAAATGCTAGCCCTCTTCAAAAATTAGAAGATATTCCGGTAGTCCATGACATTCCATATGTCTTTCCAGAAGAATTGCCAGGAATTCCACCTGTCAGAGATGTTGAGTTTTTGACAGATCTCATCCCAGGGACTGTCCCAATAGCCAGAAGACCCTATAAGATGGCACCCTTAGAACTAGCCAAACTTAAGATTCAACTCGATGAGGCTTTGAAGAAAGGTTTCATCCGTCCTAGTTATTCTCCTTGGGCTTGCCCCGTCCTCTTTGTCAAGAAGAAGGATGGATCGGATCGGATGGTTGTGGGTTATCGGCCAGTGAATGTGGTCACCATAAAGAACAAGTATCCGCTCGCCAGGATCACCGATTTGTATGATAAACTCGCTGGATCCTCTCTCTTTTCCAAAATGGATTTGTGGTTGGGTTACCATCAAATCAGAATTAGAAACGGGGACATTCCAAAAATGTGTTTTGTTACACGTTATGGCCAGTACGAGTACACCGTAAGTCCTTCGGTTTAACCAATGCCCCAGACACCTTCTCTGGCTTGATGAATTCGATCTTCATGGAGTATTTGGATAAATTCACCATGGTTTAACTCGACAACATACTCATCTACTCGAAGAATGAACAGGAACATGCCGAGCATCTAAGGCTGGTATTGATGAAACTTCGACAGCATCGTATGTATGCCAAATTCTCCTAGTTTGAATTTTGTTTGCCATAAGTGACCTACCTGGGCCACGTGATCTCTAGTAAAGGTATTGATGTCAATCTCGAGAGAGTTCAGGCCGTCTTTGATTGGACTCAACCTGAGTAAGTTAAGCAAGTTCGGAGTTTCCTTGGCTTCGCGAGCTATTGTCGCCGCTTTGTCGAGAATTTCTCCAAGGTTACGAAACCTCTGACTGAACTCTCAAGAAAGATAAGAAGTTCGAGTGGACTCCACAATGCGAGCACAGTTGTCAGGAGTTGAAAAGACGACTGACCTCTGCTCCCATTCTGGTGCCACCAGATTTCTCAAAGGACTTTGTTATCTATTATTATGCCTCACAACAAGGATTAGGTTGCATTCTCATGCAAGATCATCATGTGATTGCATACACATCTCGATAGTTGCGTCCACAAGAGGATAATTATCCAACACATGATCTTGAGCTTGCAGCTGTGGTCCATGCACCGAAAACCTGGCGAATTACCTCCTGGGTAATCGTTGGGAAATTTACACTGATCACCAAAGTCTGAAATATATTTTCACCCAGCCGGATTTGAATCTCAAGAAAATACGGTGGGTTGAGTTGATTACAGATTATGACTTAGGGATAACTTACACTCCGGGGAAAGCCAATGTCATGGCTGATGCACTAAGTCGTAAGTCTTATTGTAACAGCCTGATGTTACAACAAGGTCAACCACTTCCCCATGAGGAATTTCGGAAGTTGAACCTCCACATTGTTCCTCAAGGATTCCTTTCCAACGTAGTGGCGAAACCTACTTTTAAGGATCAAATAGTAGCTGTTCAAAGGTATGATAAGGGTATATCTTGGATCAAGGAGAATATTGCTAGAGGAAACGCTAAAGATTTCTCCAAGGACGATGAGAGTGTTCTGTTCTTCCAGAACCGGTTGGTGGTTCCCAAGAGCACACGCTTAAGACAGCTGATCCTTAAGGAGGCTCATGATTCTCCTCTCACAATTCATCCGGGTAGTACCAAGATGTATCAGGACCTACGCGAGAGGTTCTGGTGGACTAGGATGAAGATAGAAATTGCTCAATTCATCACTAACTGCAACGTTTGCCATCGCGTTAAGGCAGAACATCAAAGGCCTGCTAGCACCCTTCAACCTTTAGCTATTCCTGAATGGAAATGGGATAAAATGGGTATGGATTTCATTACCGGATTTCCCAGGACCAAGAGAGGGAATAATGCTATCTTTTTGGTCATTGACTGCCTTTCCAAAGTGGCTAATTTTCTTCCTGTTCGAGAGAGTATAACTGCTAGTTAGCTAGCGGAGTTATACGTTTCTGGAATAGTTTCACTTCATGGTGTTCCATTGGAGATTAACTCAGACCGCGGAAGTATCTTTACGTCCCGATTTTGGGAAAGTTTCCAAACCGCTGTGGGGACTCATCTATCCTTTAGCACTGCTTTCCACCCGCAATCAAGTGCTCAAGTTGAGCGAGTCAATCGAATCCTCGAAGACATGCTCTGAGGTTGTGTTATATCCTTCGGTATGAATTGGGAGAAATGTCTTCCCTTTGCTGAACTTGCTTATAATAATAGTTATCAATTAAGCTTGGGAAAGCCCCTTTTGAAGTTCTCTATGGACGAAAGTGCCGAACACCTCTTAACTGGTCAGAAACCGGAGAGAGGCAACACTTTGGCCCGGATATGATCCAGGATGCACAGGAGCAAGTTCGCATTATTCATGAAAAGCTGAAAACAGCCCAATCTCATCAAAAGAGCCAATATGCTTGTCATCATAAGGCTGTGACCTATGAAGTTGACGAGAAGGCTTATCTTCGGGTTACACCTCTGAAGGGTACCCATCGATTCGGTATCAAGGGCAAATTGGCTCCTCATTACATTGGACCTTTTTGCATTCTTGCTAAACGAGGAGAGGTTGCCTACCAATTGGAACTTCCGCTGCATCTTTCCAAGGTTCATGATGTCTTCCACGTCTTGCAACTCAGGTTTTGCTTCTCGGACCCTGTCCTTGAAGTAGACCACAAAGCGCTTGATCTCCAAGATAACCATACATATCGAGAATACCCTGTTCGTATTCTTGATCAAGCTGAGCATATTATTCGGCGTCAAAACATCATGTTTCTCAAGGTTCAGTGGTCACACCATTCTGAAAAGGAGGCCACATGGGAAAGAGAAGATCGTCTTCGACTACAGTACTCCGTGCTCTTCCGGACGACTTCAAAATCTCGGGACGAGATTCTTTTGAGTGGGGGTGAGTTGTCACATCCCTAGCTAGTTGTCCTAGGACAGCTTGTGTGTGCATCATATTTCACTTTTTGCATCAATTTTAAATGGGGATTATCAGAAAACCCCAAACCCTCATTTGAATCTAACCAATTTAAAGATTGTGCAAAACCAATAAATCCAAAATGTCCCCTAGGTCTGATAAATGTGGACATGAATATATCGGGGGGCATTCTAAATTTTTGAATATTTGTAGTTTTTCAAAAATAAATATTAAAGCTCCTGAAAATGACAAATAAAGCATTAAAAAATTTCTGAAACTTTTTATAGGAGTTTGAAATATTCAAACTTAATTCTAAAAATATTTGGGATATTTCATACTAGCATTTGTACCTGAAAAACAAATAAAACAAATGTCAGAATTAGAAAATAGAACATAAAAGAAATAAAAAAAGGGAAAGAGGCCCAGGAGGAGCCAGCCCAACTGGCCCATGCCAGTCATCCGTGTCCTCTCGCCAGGAGGACAGGGGCACGCGCTCGCCACGCGCGAGTACGCGCTCGACGCGTGCGGGCACGCGCCCGGCCACCTCCTACCTGGCTGCTGCCCTGGAGGCCTCCGGAAGCTCCAGCGCGAGGCCCCTCGCCATGGCTCTCTTATCCTCTCCCTCCCTCCCTTGCCGTGCTCTCTCTCGATTCTCCCCACTCTGCCGCCATGTCCGAACCCATCGCCGCCGTAGCACCGTCGCTCTAGCCGCCCCCTCGCTTTGAAGAGTAGCCTCAGAGCTCCGTCGCGACCCCCTCGTCCTCGCCATGAAGCTAGAAGACGCCGGGAGCTATCTACGCCGCGCCATCGCCGTTCTTCCCCACCTCCAGCCGCCTCTCCCCGTCGTCGATTCGCCGGCTGCCGGTCGTCCCCGAGCCCGCTAAGCCTCCCCTGCTGCCCCCTCTGAGCCCCTGTTGCTCCCCCTTCTTCCCCCTGGTCTTCCCGTGCCCTCTAGCGCCGTAGTCGAACCTTCTCGAGCTGCCGCCGCCGCCGAGCTCTTCATGGACGTCGTCTCTAGCGACCCCGAGCTCCGAGACCAGCCTCACTCGACGCGGTCAAGCACGGGCTCCCTCCTACCGCTTTCAGCGCGCGATTCTGAGCCCTCTAGCATGGTTCCGACAAACTCCGGCGACCCTCCGCCGCAGGTTTGGTCGCCGCCGGCCCTGCTCTAGTGGGCGCCGATGTGGCCGGCCCATTAGTGCTAATCAGCCCGGCTGATTAAGCCATTAGCCGCTGACAGGGGGCCCCGAAGAGCGTCAAACCTCTGGTCAGCATAGGGAATTAGCCCATGACGCTGACATGAGGGCCCCACCCTATCAGGTTTAACCTGGCCGGGTCTGTTGACTGCAGACATCACAGTGACATTAGGATGACGCATTAATTCAATTTCTAGTATTAAAACAAATCAGGAAATTCCAGAAAATGTTTAAAACTTCCACCATTCATAAAAATTAATCTATAAATCAGATGAAAATAACTTATATATCAAAATTTATCTGAAAAATCCAATGAATCCAATGGTGCCATTATCATGCATATTAAAGCAACCTATGTAGATGAATATTGACATTTACTAATAGGTTAACTTATGAAATATGAAATGGAGAATGATTTTGAACCTATATTCAAACCCACTTCAAATTAACTTGGACAGTAGTTGCATTAGCTCATCCATACATGCTGCCATGTCATGATCATGCATCATATTGTTGCACTTGCATGTATTGATTGCTATTTATCTGCATTGTGGTAGGCCCTGCTTTTGAGGATACCTCCGAGTATTCCAACGAAGGAGAAAACCTTTCTGCTACCCAGCAAGGCATGCAACCCCTTTGATCATTCCGATAACATCCCACTCTCACGCTCATGCTATTGTTTATTGCATTAGGACAAACGTTCACTTGTCTGTCAAACAGGGTAGATGAACCTATTCTTTTGCATGAGCTGTCATTGTCATAGTAAATAGCTAAACCTTGCAACCTAGCATATTTGGCGGATGCTTGTGCCATGATGTGCTTTGCTTACTTTGCCTGCTATGCGTGCTATGCTTAGAGTTGTGTCAGGTCTGATTCATCTGGGTGATGAACTGAAGTGAAGCAATGTGGTTCTAATGTGATAAGCTTATGATGAACCCGATTTGGTAAAGGTAGCGATGAGAGGCTATGTAGGATTACATAGCGGGTTGTCTCATTGGGACTGTTCTTAGGAACTGAGTTCCGTGTTTGTGATCCAAGACTAGTTACTACCACACAGTGGGATACTTAATTGACCCTCTCGACTTATCAATCGCTTAGTCCTTAGTCCGGGAGTTGCAAGTAGTTTCTGGTGTTTATAGCATGCTGGAGGCCGTGCGTTGAGCTGACCCTAGGGGTGGGTTACGACGCGGTAGGCAGTGGCACGGTGTACCAAGTGTCACCCGAATGGTGGGCTTTTGAACCCTGCACACATCGTTTGGGGCCGTAGCAGAAACTTCTGCTGGACTTTCGTGCGGGTTCAGTCTCAAATAGGCGATAGCCTGGACTAGATGTCTTATGTGATTGACGATCGTGGCCGACTCCCTCGCTGGGCTTCTGCTTGAAGGTTGCCGAGGTGCATGGTTTTATGAGCACACATTAATAAGTGGCGAGAGCGTGTGTGAAGAAGTACACCCCTGCAGGGTATGAAACTATTTGAATAGCCTCGTCCTCTGATATGGACTACTTGGAAAGCTTATGTTGTTCATAGATAATTGAATGGATACTCATAAAAATATCAAGACAAGTGTGAGTTCCGTGGATGGCACTCTCCTAGGAGAGGGAAGTGAATCCATGGTGGTGTATTGTTATGGAGTTAGTGGACTCGTGTGTGATATCTAAAATCTAAACAAAGAGTTAAAATTGTATAATGATGGTTAGCCATGAGTCAAAGCTGGCATTGCTGCATAAACTCCACCACTCCCCTTGTTGATACATGAGCATGAATAGTCTAGGTCTGCCTTACAGACTTGCTGAGTATGTTTGTACTCACGTTTTCTTAATAATTGTTGCAGATGAGACTCAGGACCCATCAGGTAGGTGCTTTCTAGATGTCGACGATGCCGAATAGCTGGTGTCCCAGCTACGACCTTATGCCCTGTGGCGGGCTATAGATAGTCAGGCCATGTGCCTTTTTACTCTTTCGTCTATCTGTACTTAGACAGCTTTATGCTTCCGCTTGGTTTATGTGAACTTGTTTGTATGACTTGAGTGTCGGGTCATGTGACCCCTACCTGTAGGAACATATTATGCAAGGCTCTTCTGAGCCATTTAAATAAAAGTTGTGTTGTTATATGGTTATGTTATGATGCCATAGTTGCATCTATGCATATCGGGCATGTCGTGCCTTCGTGTGACGTGCAATGGTATGTACGTGATCCGACACCTAGTTATGTGCCTTCAGTAGTACTCTTTACGGGAAACTGCCTCTTTGTGCTTCCATCAATCCTTGGTAGCTTGCTACTACTCCGGACACATTGATTAACCGACATGTATCCTTCTTTGCTGTTGTGTCTGTCCCTTCGGGGAAATGTCTCGAAGTGTAATGGAGTCCCTGTAGCCTGCTATGACTCGCCTACGTGCATTGATGACATTTATGTCCCATGGCGTAATGGAGTCCTTGTAGCTTGCTATGACTCGTCTACACACGCTTGAGGCCGACATCTGCATTGTTGGGTTACGTATGCCTATTTCCGTACGCATGTGCCACCTGGGTTCTATGACTAGTCATGTCGGCTCGGGTTCTCCTTTGTTTGATTGCCAGCGACATGTTCACATACATGAGCCAAAAGACACAAACGGTCCCGGCTAAGGTAAGTCTGCAGCCGTGGAGCTTACAGTGCCTGAGGCCGCAAAGTGATGTGATATGTTACAGTCTAGATTCATATGACTTAGGATCGGGGTCCCGACAGCGCTGGTATTAGAGCCTGACCTACTATAGGACGACCAAGCCAAACTGGTCGAAGTTGAGTTTAGAAACACTATAGAAAAGTAGGGGAATTGATTGTGGAAGGGAATGTAAGGCTCTTTTTACTCCTCTTCCCCAGTTATTCTATTCTGAGTCATTCTCATCTTTTCTACGGGGATAAGAACTAGGCTTCTAATCTATTGCTTAGGATGACGAGTTTCTAACCATGTACTATTACCTAGCTTGTATGCAAGTGAATGTCGGTATTTGAGAATTGTTGGTGTGACAAACAAATGGAGAAGAGATTTGAGTCTAGATAGTCGAGTGGTTATGCTTTCCCAATCTTTTGTAGTTATCTCAGAATCATTTTTGAGCAATTATACCCGTTATGCTGTCCAATTTCTGCTAGAGTCTCTAATGTCTTTGCATCATTCTCTGTTTCACATGGCCCCTCGTCCCTCCCGTCAGGTTGTCCGTCTGACCAGGTGCATCGATGTACCGGGTCACATGGCCATGTTGGTTAGAGTTATGATGGAGGCTCGTTACTGTTGGTACCCAGAGTACACTGTGGAGGAACAGTATCGTGATTTCAACCAGAGCCAGTATTTGTTTACTGTTAAGATATATCCTTCATATCCTGGAGCTGTGGAGCGGCATCACTGAACTTATGGATTAGGTGTCACCATAGACATGGTAGTTTAGGAGCTCGCCTACACTATGCTCATGATCATGAGGTTTCACCATGGTCTGCTTCAGAACACAGAGTTCTATTATGTTCCAGCTTCTCTGGGAGGAGAGGATAGCTATCTTAGCGCAGCCTACTATGATCATTCTCATGAGGACCCTAGGCTGCAGGTGACCGCTTAGATGATGGAGAATAGGGATCGTGATGCTCGTGGCCTACGGATGGAGCTTTATGCTACCCGTGCACGTCTTTGGACAGCCCTGGCACAGCTAGCACCTGTCGTGCAGACAGGCTATGGAGATTTGGAGATGCTAAACCCATCTCGGACTCATCTGCTAGCACGCGTAGACCGGCCCGATGTTGGAGGCATCACTCCTCTTCGAGGACCACTGTTGCCACCAACAAGGGGACAAAGGCCACATCTATGTCCTTACAGTTTCTAGGGATCCCAGGCTAGAGTGTTTCCAGATCCTCAGGTTCAGCTCCTAGGCCATGGGGGTAACCTATATGAGGCATTCTACGGCGATGCTTGAGTACGTGGATGTTAGCACTAGTATGGTGGTAGTCGTATCACCACAGTCCTGCGTGTCTTGTGGGATATGATTGAGGTTGAGAGTTGAGTTCCGGAAGTGTAGATAGATAATGTATAGGAAGCTTGTAATGCCTCCGATGAGTTGTGTCATCTCTCCGTAGTTTGTATTTCAGCTTGGGCTTGTACTGAACCTTGTCATGGTGTGTATGAATCATGGTGTTCATATGGCAGTTGTTATTACCATGTTGATTGGTTGTTTACCCTGCATGCCATGTTGTCCAGTACATTCCTTATCTCATGTCTTAGATTTGATGTCCTCTATGTCTAAGTTGTGGTTTTTTTCCCAGGATGGTGGCAACTAGGAATAACCCTATGCCTGCCCCCGAGTAGGGCGATAGAAGCCAGCCAAGGCAAGAGAACCTGCCCCATGCGCCCTCTTTGGCAGAAGTGATGCTTGAAGCTGAACGGAACAAAAGGGAGACCAAGAGGCTATTGGAACGAATTGAGCATAACACAGCGCGTGCTCCCCACAATGATCACAATGATGGCATGTCTCTCGGTGATTTCGTGAAGCTATGCCCACCTAAGTATCATCATTCGGTCGACCCGCTCGACGCGGATGACTGGCTGACCAGCATGTCCCGCAAATTTCGGGTTGTCAATGTATCCGAGGCCAACAAGGTGACCTTTTCTACTTATTTTCTGGAAGGACCCACCAATCTGTGGATGGGAAAACTATGAAGCCATGCGTCCCGTAGGCCCCCCACCAACTTGGGCAGAATTCAACGCGGCATTCCGTACCGATCACATCCCGGAAGGGCTGATTGATCGCAAGTGAGAGGAGTTCTATGCTTTCACCCAGGGCAGACTGGCAGTGGATGCCTATAACCGTGAGTTCGGCAATCTTGCTCGCTATGCTCCGGAGGAAGTTTCAACTGATGCCAAGAAACAGGCTAGGTTCCTCAAGGGACTTAGTCCTGAGCTTCGTCGAGATCGGCGCTTGCATGAGTGCACAACCTTCCTAGCTCTCGTCAACAAGGCTATCAATGCCGAGACTAGACAGACTGACTAAGAGGCAACAAGGAAGCACAACCATGACTTCATCCCCGAATCTGGCTCGGGCTCCAACAAACGTCGGGTGTGGGTGCCTAACGCAGCTCTACCGGCAAGTTACACCGCGAGGCCATCATTCTAGCCGCCTTGCCCAACTCAGCCCAACCCTCCAGCCAGGCCATTTGGAGGTCCTCCAGCCAATGTTGCTCCCCGTGCCAACATTGTCTGCTACAAATGTGGGGAACTAGGACACTACTCCCGCGAGTGTCCTCGGAACAATGCTAAGCCAGATGGACGTGGGAAGCCGGGAAAAGCCTTCTATGTGAAGCCAACCCCTGCTCGTGGACGAGTGAACTATGTTTCTGCTGAGCAAGCCCTTGAGGATCCTGATGTTATCCTAGGTATGATCCTTGTCAATAGCCATCCAACATATGTTCTATTTGATACTAGGGCATCTCATTCTTTCATCTTAGAATGTTATGCACGGTTGCATCACATGTCTTTTTGTGATATGCCTACTCCTTTAGTAGTTCAGACTCCTGGATCAAAATGGCAAACTTCTAGGGTGAGCCATGACAACAAGGTTCTGGTGGATAGACTAGTTTTCCTAACATCCTTGATAGCCCTCAAGTCTTCGGACATCAATATCATCTTAGGCATGGACTGGATGAAAGCCCACTATGCCAAGATCGATACTCATACTAGGAATGTTCAACTTACACATCCCTCGGGTGAGATAGTCAATGTCTCCACATGAGCAACCAAGCGCCAACTCTATTCCCTCAATGCTAGCCCTCTTCCAGAGTTAGAAGATATTCCGGTTGTCCGTGACTTTCCGGATGTCTTTCCAGAAGAACTGCCAGGAATTCCACCTGTCAGAGATGTTGAGTTTGTGATAGAGCTCCTTCGAGGAACTGTACCAATAGCCAGAAGACCCTATAAGATGGCACCCTTAGAACTAGCCGAACTTAAGATTCAACTCCATGAGGCTTTGAAGAAAGGTTTCCTCCGTCCTAGTTCCTCTCCTTGGGCTTTCCCCATCCTCTTCGTCAAGAAGAAGGATGGATCGGATCGGAAGGCTGTGGATTATCGGCTAGTGAATCTGGTCACCATAAAGAACAAGTATCCACTCCCCAGGATAAACGATTTGTATGATCAACTCGCTGGATCCTCTGTCTTCTCCAAAATTGATTTGAGGTTGGGTTACCATCAAATCAGAATTAGAAACGGGGACATTCCAAAAACGGCTTTTATTACTCGTTATGTCTAGTACGAGTACACCGTCATGTCCTTCGGTTTAACCAATGCCCCAGCCACCTTCTCTCGCTTGATGAATTCGATCTTCATGGAGTATTTGGATAAAGTCGTCATGGTTTACGTCGATGACATACTCATCTACTCGAAGAATGAACAGGAACATGCCGAGCATCTAAGGCTGGTATTGATGAAACTTCGACAACATCGTCTATATGCAAAATTTTCCAAGTGTGAATTTTGGTCGCCAGAAGTGACCTACCTGGGCCACGTGATCTTTGGTAAAGGTATTTTTGTCAATCCTGAGAGAGTTTAGGCCATCCTTGATTGGACTCAACCTGAGTCGGTTAAGCAAGTTCGGAGTATCCTTGGCTTAGCGAGCTATTGGCGCTGCTTTGTCAAGAATTTCTCCAAGGTTGCGAAACCTCTGACTAAAATCCTCAAGAGAGATAAGAAGCTCAAGTTGACTCCACAATGCGAGCACAATTTTCAGGAGTTGAAAAGACGACTGACCTCTGCTCCCGTTCTGGTGCCAGCAAATTTCTCTAAGGACTTTGTTATCTATTGCGATGCCTCGCGACAAGGATTAGGTTGCATTCTCATGCAAGATCGTCATGTGATTGTATACGCATCTCAACAGTTGCATCCACATGAGGATAATTATCCAACACATGATCTAGATCTTGCAGTTGTGTTCCATGCACTGAAAACCTGGCGACATTACCTCCTGGGTAATCATTGTGAAATTTACACTGATCACCAAAGTCTGAAATGTATTTTCACCCAGCAGGATTTGAATCTCATGCAAAGACGGTGGGTTGAGTTGATTACAGATTACGACTTAGGGATAACTTACACCCTGAGGAAAGCCAATGTCATAGCTGATGCACTAAGTCGTAAGTCTTATTGTAACAACATGATGTTACAACAAGGTCAACCACTTCTCCATGAGGAATTTTGGAAGTTGAACCTCCACATTGTTCCTCAAGGATTCCTTTCCAACCTGGTGGCGAAACCTACTCTTAAGGATCAAATAGTAGTTGTCTAGAGGTATGATAAGGGTATATCTTGGATCAAGGAGAATATTGCTACTGGAAATGCTAAAGATTTCTCCAAGGACGATGAGGGTGTTGTGTTCTTCTAGAACCGGTTGGTGGTTCCCAAGAGCACACGCTTAAGACAGCTGATCCTTAAGGAGGCTCATGATTCTCCTCTCACAATTCATCCGGGTAGTACTAAGATGTATCAGGACCTACACCAGAGGTTCTAGTGGACTAGGATGAAGAGAGAAATTGCTTAGTTCATCGCTAACTGTGAAGTTTGTCGTCGCGTTAAGGCAGAACATCAAAGGCCTGCTGGCACCCCTCAACCTTTACGTCTTCCTGAATGGAAATGGGATAAAGTGGGTATGGATTTCATTACCAGATTTCCCAGGACCAAGAGAGGGAATAATGCTATCTTTGTGGTCATTGACCGCCTTTCCAAAGTGGCTCATTTTCTTCCTGTTCGCGAGAATATAACTGCTAGCCAGCTAGAGGAGTTATACGTTTCTCGAACAGTTTCTCTTCATGGTGTTCCATTGGAGATTAACTGTAGTGACCCGACCTGAAAGGTCGAATCTCCGGTGTTTTCGTACCATCCCAAGATCATGCTGGTACACACACGGTACATCAATGTATATATCAAAGGGAAATCACACAACATTATATTAATCGAAATCTCATATCGAGTCCTTTATTACAATAAAAATTACAATAAAGTGGCTGAAAGCCAACTCATGAGAATATCTAAATCTTCCGGAAGCGTCGAAGGTAGATGAGTCCATCTGACTCCAAGGGCATCTCACCGAGCATAGAACGTGTCCTCACTCCTGGTCGGAAAAGTACTCCGCAACATGATACGTTGCAGCCGTGTAGGTCAGCATATGGAATATGCCGGCAAAGTCACGAAAGAGGGGTGAAAAGATAATCATCTAGTCTACATGCTTATATGGCAGGTGGGGTGGTAAGTTTTTGCGTAAAGCCAATTTTTCCTACATCAAGAGAGGGATAAGCAAAAATTATTACTAAGTTGGTTGATTAATGAGATGGTTCCACCAACCAATTCTCATACCCAATTGTTAAATACCCACATCATCATATTAATTGTGTTGAGAATTCCGAATGTTTCAGTTCCTTTGGCTCAAGTCGTCCATGACCGTGGACACGGCTAATCGATTAGGTTTGAGTACTCTGCAGAGTTTTGCACACGTTCCCCACAAGATTTGGCCGCCTCCGTTTAATTTCTCGCACTTCAGGGTGTTTGAGAAACGGATGACCAAAACATGGTCTTCCAAAGGGTTTCCCTGCGACTCTGACGGTGCCCATCCTTTCCTACCGTTTTTCTACATCTCGTAGCACCGCTTGTCCAGGGTCACCACGATATCCAACCAAGCCAGAGCCCATAATGACTTGTGGCTGTGCAGGTAAGCCTTGGGTCTTGAAGCACCCATCCATCTCTTTGTGCGTGGGTGGATCTTTCCGCGTGAATACTGGCCATCTCCAGCATCACCTAGGCAATTCCACTTGGTTTTTCCAGGGTGCCGTTCAACCATCATCCACCCAGAGGTATGTTGAAAACTCGGAGTCTTGAAATCTTGATCATTATGTAGGTCTTGAAATTATTAACTCTCTCAACTCTCATGAATCGCGCAACCAACCCCGTCTACTAATAGCATAGCAAAAAGTAAAACAACGTTTCCCGGGGCCAATGTGTCAAAGAGTTTGAGGGGGTACCTACCACATGATACTACTACAATGTAACCAAGTTTCCAACTAACCTAACTTGCATGCAATTGGGGAAGATGGTAGAACTAATGCATATAAAACATGGGTAAACATGATCAAAGTGACTTGCCTGATTGATGATCTTTGTACTCGTGGGACTCTAAGTAACAAGCTTCGCACTCCAGATAATCTAACGAAGCAAACAAGCACTCAATAAGCATACAACAGAATATTGTAACCCACAAACATCAATCAAGAACTAGTAAATAGTCAAGACAAAACAATGCACAAATCACAAGTAAGGAAAACACACAAAGTTTTGCTTACTAGGAGATGATTGATAAACAACTACTAACATAAAGAAACTATTGCTATTAACCAAAACAATAGTTGACAGCAAGAAAACAATAAAATATTTTATTAATAAACAGAATAAAACAAAATTAAGTTTGTTGGGAAAACTTTTAGTAAAGTTTTTTTTTTGAAAGTTTTGATAAACACTATATGAAACAACTATAGTTTTACTAACAAGAGGGCAAAACAAAACTTATTACTTAATAGCAAAAAATGTTATTAACAGAAAATAATTTACAAATAAACTTGTTTTAGAAAACAAAATTAAATTATATAAAACTTTGTTGAAAGAAAACTATTACTAACTAGTTGTTTTAACCAAAATAAACCTATTTGAAAAGAAATTGTGATTCCTATATTAACAAAGAAATAAACTAATCAATTTTAGATTTTTATTAACAATAAATAAAACACTAAATTTTTAAAAAACAGAACCTCCTAAACAAATTAAAACTAAATCTAAACTAAACTAATTAAAACTAAGTAAATAAAACTATACTATAACACTAGGCAGATTCTGTTTATAGCTAGAACACTAATCAAAATCATCTAAAAAAATTCAAACTAAGCATAAAGGTAGTCCTAACTAAGACCAAACAGTAGCAAAAAGATTCATGTCAAAATCTATTTTCAAACTCTAGTTATTCAGATTTGAAGGTTTTAAGCAAATTTGATTCAGTTCAAATTTTATAGTTCAAATTTAAAATTTAAAAGTACAGGGTGAAACTACATGAAAAATGTGAGCTATTGCAAAAAGAATCAACTCAAAACATAAAATAGATTAAAAGTTATAAGCAAAACAAAATCAGAACAGGTTCTGTTTTCTAAACAAAATCAGAAAAGGGGTGAAATATCTACCGGACGGCCAGGGGTGACGTGGCGACCTGTGAGTGGTTGGGCTAGTGTGCGCGCGGGTGGTTATGGGCGGTTGACCGATCCTAAGAGGATACCGGTTCGCGAAATAAAACGTTCTAATCTTGTCCATCGGATCTAGATCGGAGGGATGGGAGTGCTCACAGTGTAAAGGTCACCGGCGTGGGGAATCTCCGGCGAGTCCGAAAGCGGCGAAGACAACGGCGAGGGGCTCCGGTGGTCGAGGGAGGTAGTGCAGTGGTTCAGGCGACGGCGGGCGAGGTCCAGCGTCGAATGGTGGGGTCGGAGGGGCGAGTGGACAACCGAGGCGACGGGCACGAGCAATGGGGTTTCCGGTGGTGGCAGGGGCTCCGGCGAGGGTTTGCGGCGGCGTTCTGGCGACCGGAGAGGGGGCTCGGGGAAGAAATGGATGCGGGGAGTTGGGGCTCTTATATAGGATGCTCGTGGGGTGCGGGGGAGGAGAGGAGAGAGAGATCCGGGAGGAGTAACTGCCGGCGACGAAGTCGGGCGAGAGGAAGGTGGCGACCGCGCGGGCGAAACGGTCGGTCGAGGTGGGGCCCGGTGTCAGTGAGAGAGGGGGCGTCCGTTGCGCGTCGGTCGGCCGGTCGGTATTAAATCCGCAAGTAACTGCCCGTGGGCCGGCCCGTTTAATACAGAAACCGTTACCGTTTCTTTTAATGATTTTCCAGCGACATTCAAAAGCTTTTAAAACATTCAAACCGTTTATAAATATAGGGGTATTATATATAAAAATTAACAGAATAATAAATTCTATTTAATGAACATTTTTATTCTGTCATTTGAACAATTTGAAAAAAATAATATTTTCAGAAATTGCCTAATTGTTTTTAAATCCTTTTTGCTAATATTTTCAAAACAACTCCTGGTTACTTTTGTTTAAATAGATCACCAAAATGACCCTGGTGTGGAGTGTCATGTTACTCCCCTCTTATTTTGAACATTTTACCAAGATTTCAAATAGGTGAAAGCAACTTAGGGAAAGTAGAAAGGGCTTTTCAGAAATTCAGAGAAAGCATTTCAACTAACACATACATTCAAACAATGGTGATGATAGATGCATAGCTATATTTCATGACATTCCAAAATGAAATTTTGGGATGTTACAAACCTACCCACCTTAAGATGAATCTCGCCCTCGAGATTCGGGTTGGCTAGAAAATAGGTGCGGGTGGTCTCTACGAAGATCTTCTTCGCGTTCCCAGGTGGCTTCTTCCTCAGTGTGGTGACTCCACAGAACCTTACAGAACTTGATGATCTTGCTGCGGGTAACTCTGTTGTTTGTCTCAAGGATTCTGACAGGCTTCTCCTCGTAGGTCAAATCATTGTCAAGTTGTATGGCCTCTAGGGGCACGGTGTCTCGCAAAGGGATATCAGCCATCTCAGCATGACATTTCTTCAGCTGGGACACATGGAACACATCATGAACTCCGGATAATCCTTCCGGCAATTCCAGCTTGTATGCAACTTCGCCTCTTCGTTCAAGAATTTTATAGGGGCCTATGAATCTGGGTGCTAATTTTCCTTTAACACCAAACCTCTGGATTCCTCGAAGCGGGGACACACGAAGATATGCTCGGTCTCCCACTTCATACGTTATTTCTTTACGTTTGCTGTCAGCATAACTCTTCTGTTGAGATTGAGCTATCTTGAGTCTATCGTGAATCAGCTTGACTTTCTCTTCAGAATCTCGGATAAGGTCGGGACCAAAAAGTTGTCGGTCTCCAACACCATCCCACGTTAGTGGCGTTCTGCACCTCCTTCCATATAAAGCTTCGAAAGGGGCCATCTTCAGACTGGTCTGATAACTGTTATTGTACGAAATTCTGCGTAAGGTAAGTTGTCATCCCAACTAGATCCATAATCTAGCGCACAAGCTCTCAACATGTCTTCCAGAATCTGGTTGACTCTCTCAGTCTGTCCATCTGTCTGCGGATGAAAAGCTGTACTGAACTCCAGCCTTGTACCCAAAGTTTCATGTAATTGATGCCAAAACTTTGAGGTAAATTGTGTTCCTCTATCTGACACGATACTCCTCGGAACTCCATGCAAACATACGATCCTGGTCATATATATCTTGGCTAGCTTAGCGCTGGTATAGGTAGTTTTCACTGGAATGAAATGAGCTACCTTGGTCAAGCGATCAACCACTACCCAGATGGAATCATAACCTGAACGGGTCCTGGGTAATCCTGTGATGAAGTCCATACCAAGCTTTTCCCATTTCCACTCGGGTATCGGCAAAGGTTGGAGTAACCCTGCTGGTTTCTGATGTTCAGACTTTACTCGCTGACAAACATCACATATTGCAACATGTTCTGCAATATCTTTCTTCATACCTGTCCACCAATAACTTTCTTTTAAATCCAGATACATCTTGGTATTGCCTAGGTGTATCGAGTAAGGGGAATCGTGGGCTTCTTGAAGTATCAACTTCCTGAGCTCTGGGTCATTGGGCACATAGATTCGGTTCTCAAACCACAAAGTTCCGTGTTCATCCTCACGAAAACCTTTAGCTTTACCATCTTCCATTCTCTGCTTTATCTCAGCTATCTCCTTGTCCGATTTCTGGGCTTCACGAATTCTTTCGGTCAAGGTGGACTGGATCTCTAGTGTACCAACATATCCTCTTGGAACTATCTCTAGCTTGAGCTCTATGAGATCATCGGCTAACTCTCGGGGTAATCCTCCCACTGTGAGTGTGTTCACATAAGTTTTCCGACTCAAGGCATCGGCTACAACATTGGCCTTACCTGGATGGAAATGTAATCTCATGTCATAGTCCTTGATTAACTCTAACCATCTCCTTTGTCTGAGGTTCAACTCCTTCTACGTGAAAATATATTTCAGGCTCTTATGGTCGGTGTAAACATCACAACTATTTCCGATAAGGAAATGATCCAGGTCTTGAGTGCATGCACAACGGCTGCTAGTTCCAAATCATGGGTGGCATAATTCAACTCATGAGGTCATAGTTGTCTGGATGCATAAGCTACAACCTTTCCATCTTGCATGAGTACTCCTCCAAGTCCTTGACGCGAAGCATCACAATAAACCTGGAAGTCCTTCCGAATATTGGGCAAAATCAACACTGGGGCTGTGACCAAACATTTCTTCAACTCCTGGAAACTGGCTTCCCATTCCTCAGTCCAAACATACTTGGATTCTTTCTTCAACAACTCTGTCATGGGTTTGGCTATCTTTGAGAAATTCTCAATGAATCTCCGGTAATATCCGGCAAGTCCGAGGAAACTGCGGATCTCCTTAACTGAGGTGGGTGACTTCCACTCGGTGACGGCTTCAACCTTAGCGGGGTCTACGGCTATTCCTTCTCCGGAAATAACATGTCCAAGGAATCCGACTTCCGTCAGCCAAAATTCACATTTGCTGAACTTGGCATATAACTGATGCTCTCTTAGCTTCTCCAGAACTAATCGCAAATGTTCCTTGTGTTCTTCCTCGTTCTTGGAGAATATCAAAATGTCATCGATGAACACCACGACAAACTTGTCCAAATATTCCATAAACACTTTGTTCATCAAATTCATGAAGTAGGCAGGAGCATTAGTCAAACCAAAGGACATGACAGTATACTCGTACAAGCCATACCTTGTGGTGAAAGCTGTTTTGGGTATATCCTATTCACGAATCTTCAGTTGATGATACCCTGATCTAAGATCGATATTAGAGAATACTTTGGTGCCTACTATCTGATCAAACAAATCATTAATCATCGGCAGAGGATACTTGTTCTTGATAGTCACCTCGTTCAAGGCACGATAATCGACTACCATTCTCAAGGTTTTATCCTTCTTCTCCACCAAAAGAACTGGGGCTCCCCAAGGTGAAGAACTTGGGCGTATATAACCTTTGTCCAATAAGTCCTTAATTTGCTTCTTGATTTCCAACAGATCATTTGCGGGCATCCGATAGGGTCTCTTGGAAATTGGGGTTGTCCCTGGCTGTAGCTCTATTAGGAACTCAATCTCCCTATCTGGTGGCATGCCTGGTAATTCTTCCGGGAATACATCCGGAAAGTCTTTTACCACGGGTACTTCCTCCTGAACAACTCATGTGAGGGAATTTAACCGAGCACTCATCTGGGTGCGTCGGGATACATACTTAATCCTCTTGTTCTCCGGGGTGGTGAGTGAAACAGACTTGCTGGGACAATCAAGATTTCCTTCATACTTGGTCATCCAATCCATGCCTAGGATTACATCCAATCCCTGGGATTCTAAGACGATGAGGTCGGTGGGAAAAACATGGTTTCCTATATTGAGTTTCAGGGCATGGCATCCTATTCCTGCCATCATCATACCTCCTGGGGAACTGACCTTAATGGGCTGTCTAAGGGTTTTGGTGGGCAAACCATACTTATCCACAACTACCCTTGATATGAATGAATGAGTTGCACCGGAATCAAAAAGCACTGTAACTGGACGTGAATGCAATAAAAACTTACCAACCACAGTCTCGGGTTGATCATAAACTTCTTCCACGTCAAGGTGATTCACCTGGGCACGAGGAAAAGGATTTGGCTTCTTAGCTGTGGAGTTGCCGTTTCCATTTCCCTGGTTGCTCTGGGGACACTCAGTAGCATAGTGCCCTGTCTTCTGGCACTTGAAACAGGTGATGTGGCTCAGATCCTTCTGAGTAGGAACATGACGGTGCTGGTTGTTGTTCCCATTCCCATTGTCAGTCTTGAAATTGCCATGGTTGGGATGGGCATTCCCATTTCCTCCATGGTTGTGGCCTCCATGGTTGTGCATCGCATGAGTGTGCCTTCCAAACTTACCGGTCCCTGATCCGGTATTCCCTGAGTACGGGGAGTAGCGGGGATTATGATGACCTCCAGAGTTAAACTTCCCTTGAGTGTACTTCCTCTTGCGGTTCTCAATTTGCTGCTGTTTACCCTCCAAGATGAGGGCCTTGTCCACCAGCTCTTTGTAGTTGTTGAAAGTAGCCACTACCAGCTGCATGCTCAGCTCATCTTTGAGTCCTTCCAGAAACTTCTCTTGCTTGGCCGCATCATCGGCCACGTCTCCTGGTGCATAACGTGCCAATGTGCTGAAGTCATCCACGTACTGGGCCACAGAGCGATTTCCCTGGCGCAAGTTGCGAAACTCGCGCTTCTTCAGACTCATGGCTCTAGCTGAAACATGTGCGGTGCGGAAAGCTTGCTGGAACTGCTCCCAAGTTACATCAGCAATAGGATATGTGGTGGTGTAGTTCTCCCACCATGAAGCTGCTGGTCCATCTAGTTGATGTGCGGAAAAACGCACCTTCTCAGCGTCAGTACATCCAACGGTGACGAGTTCTCTCTCCATCTTACGAAGCCAGTCATCTGCCACAATGGGCTCAGTGCTGCTGGAGAAAGTTGGAGGTTTCAACCTCAGAAAACGGGTGAGATTGTCATTCTGGGGTGGATGTTGGTGGTTGTTGGTCTGATTCTGGATCAATAGCTGCATCAGTGCATTCTGCTGCTGAAGGAGTTGCGTGAGTTCCGGGGGAAAGGTGAAATCGGACTCACGTCATGGAGGCATCTTGCTGTTTTCAGAGGGGTGAGAATTAGAATAGAACAAGGGCCTAAAAGGAGAAATTCACTACCCATATGCAATGCAACAAACATATCACACCAAACACTCATTCATTTATTCAATCAATGTCAAACATCGGGAATACAAGTCTCAATCAAACTAAGCATCGACCTACGCTCTTAACGTTAAAAAAATAAAAGATACATGGAGGGCATAACTAAAGTTTTCCTCAGAAGTACAAGGTGACTGAGTCTCCTCCAGTGGTGCTCTCCTCATAGTCATCATCGTCGCTGATGAAAGGTGCCAACTCTCCTTCAGGATGAAGATTTTCACCCATGTCCATCTGTTCCTCCAGAGTGGCGATGCGAGTGTTCAGCTTGTTGATCGTCTCTAAGAAATCCTTCACCTCATACTCATGCTCGTACTCGGCTTCCCGTAAGTCAGCTTCAAGGTCAATCTCATGGTTCATCAGATTCTTGATGGTCTTCGTATCAGCACGAACTCGAAGCTCCAGAGTCCTAATGTTAGTCTCCAGGGTCTCGATATAGGAAATGGTGGAGTCTCCAGTGGGAGGGGTTATGATGTTGCCATGGGCATCTCTGCGGCAAACCATGCTGAGTCTTGGTGAAATGGTTCCACCTCTGTATTCCTCCTGAATACGTCCAAGAGCATGATGAATGGCCATGTCTCTTCCAAGTATCCAGCTGGGTGCCACAAACTTGAAGTCGATGGGTTCCTTCCGATTCCCAAATGTCTTCCCTGGGATGTGCACCTCGATCCTATAGCGTCCATCTTGTGGAAATGACATGATAGGAGTCCCGGTGATGCTCGGCAAAGCAATCCTCACGTCCTTGACGATCCTCATCAGCTCCTTACCAAAAGGCATCGTTGCGTCAGGCTGACAAAACTCCGTGATCAACACTGGGATGAAGGTGTCCATCTATAAATTTTGAAATAATCGGAGGGAAGTCAGAAACGAGTAGATGAGAATATAAGAATTTTAAAGACAAAGAGATACAATCCTAAGGCTTTCCAATCCTAGAGGTTACGTCCTACGGTCAGTGTGTGCTCTGATACCATTTCTGTAGTGACCCGACCTGAAAGGTCGAATCTCCGGTGTTTTCGTACCATCCCAAGATCATGCTGGTACACACACGGTACATCAATGTATATATCAAAGGGAAATCACACAACATTATATTAATCGAAATCTCATATCGAGTCCTTTATTACAATAAAAATTACAATAAAGTGGCTGAAAGCCAACTCATGAGAATATCTAAATCTTCCGGAAGCGTCGAAGGTAGATGAGTCCATCTGACTCCAAGGGCATCTCACCGAGCATAGAACGTGTCCTCACTCCAGGTCGGAAAAGTACTCCGCAACATGATACGTTGCAGCCGTGTAGGTCAGCATATGGAATATGCCGGCAAAGTCACGAAAGAGGGGTGAAAAGATAATCATCTTGTCTACATGCTTATATGGCAGGTGGGGTGGTAAGTTTTTGCGTAAAGCCAATTTTTCCTACATCAAGAGAGGGACAAGCAAAAATTATTACTAAGTTGGTTGATTAATGAGATGGTTCCACCAACCAATTCTCATACCCAATTGTTAAATACCCACATCATCATATTAATTGTGTTGAGAATTCCGAATGTTTCAGTTCCTTTGGCTCAAGTCGTCCATGACCGTGGACACGGCTAATCGATTAGGTTTGAGTACTCTGCAGAGTTTTGCACATGGTCCCCACAAGATTTGGTCGCCTCCATTTAATTTCTCGCACTTCAGGGTGTTTGAGAAACGGATGACCAAAACATGGTCTTCCAAAGGGTTTCCCTGCGACTCTGACGGTGCCCATCCTTTCCTACCGTTTTTCTACATCTCGTAGCACCGCCTGTCCAGGGTCACCACGATATCCAACCAAGCCAGAGACCATAATGACTTGTGGCTTTGCAGGTAAGCCTTGGGTCTTGAGGCACCCACCCATCTCTTTCTGCCTGGGTGGATCTTTCCGCGTGAATACTGGCCATCTCCAGCATCACCTAGGCAATTCCACTGGTTTCTCCAGGGTGCCCTTCAACCATCATCCACCCAAAGGTATGTTGAAAACTCGGAGTCTTGAAATCTTGATCATTATGTAGGTCTTGAAATTATTAACTCTCTCAACTCTCATGAATCGCACAACCAACCCCGTCTACTAATAGCATAGAAAAAAGTAAAACAACGTTTCCCAGGGCCAATGTGTCAAAGAGTTTGAGGGGGTACCTACCACATGATACTACTACAATGTAACCAACTTTCCAACTAACCTAACTTGCATGCCATTGGGGAAGATGGTAGAACTAATGCATATAAAACATGGGTAAACATGATCAAAGTGACTTGCCTGATTGATGATCTTCGTACTCGTGGGACTCTAAGTAACAAGCTTTGCACTCCGGATAATCTAACGAAGCAAACAAGCACTCAATAAGCATACAACAGAATATTGTAACCCACAAACATCAATCAAGAACTAGTAAATAGTCAAGACAAAACAATGCACAAATCACAAGTAAGGAAAACACACAAAGTTTTTCTTACTAGGAGATGATTGATAAAACACTACTAACATAAAGAAACTATTGCTATTAACCAAAACAATAGTTGACAGCAAGAAAACAATAAAATATTTTATTAATAAACAGAATAAAACCAAATTAAGTTTGTTGGGAAAACTTTTAGTAATGTTTTTTTTTGAAAGTTTTGATAAACACTATATGAAACAACTATAGTTTTACTAACAAGAGGGAAAAAAACTTATTAATTAATAGAAAAACATGTTGTTAACAGAAAAGAATTTACAAATAAACTTGTTTTAGAAAACAAAATTAAATTATATAAAACATTGTTGAAAGAAAACTATTACTAACTAGTTGTTTTAATCAAAATAAACCTATTTGAAAAGAAATTGTGATTCCTATATTAACAAAGAAATAAACTAAACAATTTTACATTTTTTTTAACAATAAATAAAACACTAAATGTTTAAACAACAGAACCTACTAAACTAATTACAACTAAGTAAATAAAACTATACTACAACACTAGGCTGATTCTGTTTATAGCTAGAACACTAATCAAAATCATCTAAAAAAATTCAAACTAAGCATAAAGGTAGTCCTAACTAAGACCAAACAGTAGCAAAAAGATTCATGTCAAAATCTATTTTCAAACTCTAGTTATTCAGACTTGAAGGTTTTAAGCAAATTTGATTCAGTTCAAATTTTATAGGTCAAATTTTAAATTTAAAAGTACAGGGTGAAACTACATGAAAAATGTGAGCTATTGCAAAAAGAATAAAGTGAAAACATAAAATAGATTAAAAGTTATAAGCAAAACAAAATCAGAACAGGTTCTGTTTTCTAAACAAAATCAGAAAAGGGGTGAAATATCTACCAGACGGCCAGGGGTGACGTGGCGACCTGTGAGTGGTTGGGCTAGTGTGCGCGCGGGTGGTTACGGGCGGTTGACCGATCCTAAGAGGATACCGGTTCGCGAAATAAAACGTTCTAATCTTGGCCATCGGATCTAGATCGGAGGGATGGGAGGGCTCACAGTGTAAAGGTCGCCGGCGTGGGGAATCTCCGGCGAGTCTGAAAGCAGCGAAGACGACGGCGAGGGCTCCGTTGGTCGAGGGAGGCAGTGCAGTGGTTCAGACGACGGCGGGCGAGGTCCGGCGTCGAATGGTGGGGTCGGAGGGGCGAGTGGACAACCGAGGCGACGGGCACGAGCAATGGGGTTTCCGGTGGTGGCAGGGGCTCCGGCGAGGGTTTGCGGTGGTGTTCTAGCGACCGGAGAGGGGGATCGGGGAAGAAATGGATGCGGGGAGTTGGGGCTCTTATATAGGATGCTCGGGGGGTGCGGGGGAGGAGAGGGGAGAGAGATCCGGGAGGAGTAACTGCCGGCGACGAGGTCGGGTGAGAGGAAGGTGGCGACCGCGCGGGCGAAACGGTCGGTCGAGGTGGGGCCCAGTGTCAATGAGAGAGGGGGCGTCCGTTGCGCGTCGGTCGGCCGGTCGGTATTAAATCCGCGAGTAACTGCCCGTGGGCCGGCCCGTTTAATACAGAAACCGTTACCGTTTCTTTTAATGATTTTCCGGCGATATTCAAAAGCTTTTAAAACATTCAAACCTTTTTTACATTTAGGGGTATTATATATCAAAATTAACAGAATAATAAATGCTATTTAATGAATATTTTTATTCTGTCATTTGAACAGTTGGAAAAAAATAATATTTTCAGAAATTGCCTAATTATTTTTAAATCCTTTTTGCAAATATTTTCAAAACAACTCCTGGTTACATTTGTTTAAATAGATCACCAAAATGACCCTGGTGTGGTGTGTCATGTTACTCCCCTCTTATTTTGAACATTTTACCAAGATTTCAAATAGGTGAAAGCAACTTAGGGAAAGTAGAAAGGGCTTTTAGAAATTCAGAGAAAGCATTTCAACTAACACATACATTCAAACAATGGTGATGATAGATGCATAGCTATATTTCATAACATTCCAAAATGAAATTTTGGGATGTTACATTAACTCAGACCACAGAAGTATCTTTACTTCCTGATTTTGGGAAAGTTTCCAAACCGCTATGGGGACTCATCTATCCTTTAGCACTGCTTTCCACCCGCAATCAAGTGGTCAAGTTGAGCGAGCCAATCAAATCCTCGAAGACATGCTCCGAGGTTGTGTTATATCCTTCGGTATGAGTTGGGAGAAATGTCTTCCATTTTACAAATTTGCTTATAACAATACTCATCAATCCAGCTTGGGCAAAGCCCCTTTTGAAGTTCTCTATGGACGAAGGTGCCAAACACCTCTTAACTGGTCAGAAACCGGAGAGAGGCAACTCTTTGGCCCGGATATGATCCAGGATGCAGAGGAGCAAGTTCGCATTATTCGTGAAAAGTTGAAAACAGCCCAATGTCGTCAAAAGAGCCAATATGATCGTCATCATAAGGCTGTGACCTATGAGGTTGACAAGAAGGCTTATGTTTGGGTTACACCTCTGAAGGGTACCCATCGATTCGATATCAAGGCCAAGTTAGCTCCTTGTTACATTGGACCTTTTCGCATTCTTGTTAAATGAGGAGAGGTTGCCTACCAATTGGAACTTCTGCCGCATATTTCCAAGGTTCATGATGTCTTCCACGTCTCGCAACTCAAGCGTTGCTTCTCGGACCCTGTCCATGAAGTAGACCACAAAGCGCTTGATCTCCAAGATAACCTTACATATCGAGAATACCCTGTTCGTATTCTTTATGAAGCTGAGCATACCACTCGGCATCGGAACATCAAGTTTCTCAAGGTTCAGTGGTCACACCATTCTGAAAAGGAGGCCGCATTGGAAAGAGAAGATCGTCTTCGACTAGAGTACCCTGCGCTCTTCCCGACGACTACAAAATCTCGGGACGAGATTCTTTTGAGTGGTGGTCAGTTGTCACATCCCTAGCTAGTTGTCCTAGGACATCATGTGTGTGCATCATATTTCACTTTTTGCATCAATTTGAAATGGGGATTATGAGAAAAACCCAAACTCTCATTTGAATCAAACCAATTTAAAAATTGAGAAAAACCGACAAATCCAAAATGCCGATAAAAAATGTGCCTATGTCTGATAAATGTGGACATGAATATATCGGGGGCCATTCTAAATATTTGAATA
Source organism: Hordeum marinum (assembly GCA_022496015.1). Taxonomy (NCBI): domain Eukaryota; kingdom Viridiplantae; phylum Streptophyta; class Magnoliopsida; order Poales; family Poaceae; genus Hordeum; species Hordeum marinum. The sequence continues at coordinate 203,303,382 of CM039675.1, read as the reverse complement.
TTTATAGCATTTCAAAAATAAATATTAAAGCTGCTGAAAATGCAAATAAAGCATTAAAAATATTTCAGTTTTCAAAATATTCTGAAACTTTTTATAGGAGTTTGAAATATTCAAACTGAATTCTAAAAATATTTGGGATATTCAATATTAGCATTTGTACCTGAAAAACAAATAAAACAAATGTCAGAATTAGAAAATAGAAAGTAACAGAAATAAAAAAAGGGGAAAGAGGCCCAGGAGGAGCCGGCCCAACTGGCCCATGCCAGTCATCCCTGTCCTCTCGCTAGGAGGACACGGGCACGCACCCGCCTAGCACGGGCACGCGCCCAGCCACCTCCTGCCTGGCTGCTGTCCTAGAGGCCTCCAGAAGCGCCAGCGCGAGGCCCCTCGCCGTGGCTCTCTTCTCCTCTCCCTCTCTTCCCTGTCGCGCTCTCTCTTGCTTCTCCCCCTCTACCGCCATGGCTAAACTCATCGCTGCCATAGCATCGTCACTCCAGCCGCCCCCTCGCTTCGCAGAGTAGCCTGTAAGCTCCGCCGCGACCCCCTCGTCCTCCCCGTGAAGCTAGAAGATGCCGGGAGCCCTCTACGCCGCGCCATCGCCATTCTTCCCTGCCTCCGACCGCCTCTCCCCGTCGTCGATTCGCTGGCTCCCTGTCGTCCTCAAGCCCGTTGAGCCTCCCCTGCTGCCCCCTGTGAGCCCCTGTTGCTCCCCTTCTCCCCCAGTCTTTCCGTGCCCTCTAGCACCATAGCCGGACCTTCCCGAGCCGCCGACACCGCCGAGCTCGTCGTGGTCGTCGTCTTCGGCGACCCCAAGCCCCCAGACCAGCCACACTCGACGCGATCAAGCATGGGCTCCCTCCCAGCGCTTTCGGCGCGTGATTCCGAGCCCTCTAGCATGGTTCTGACCAACTCCAGCGACCCTCTGCCGCGGGTTTGGTCGCCGCCGGCCCCACTAAGGTGGGCGCCGACATGGCCGGCCCATTAGTGCTAATCAGCCCGGCTGATTAAGCCATTAGCCGCTGACAGCGGGTCCCGTAGAGAGTCAAACCTCTGGTCAGCATGGGGAATTAGCCCCTCACGCCGACATGAGGACCCCTCCCTGTCAGGTTTGACCTGGCCGGGTCTATTGACTGCTGACGTCACAATGACATCAGGCTGACGAATTAATTCAATTTCTAGTATTAAAACAAATCAGGAAATTCCAGAAAATGTTTAAAATTGTAAAATTCATATAAATTAATCTGTAAATTAGATGAAAATATTTTATATATGAAAATTTATCAGAAAAATATAATGAATCCAATGGTGCCATTATCATGCATGTTAGAGCAACCTATGTAGATGAACATTGACATTTACCAATAGGTTAACTTATGAAATATGAAATGGAGAATGATTTTGAACCTATATTCAAACTCACTTCAAATTAACTTGGAGAATAGTTGCATTAGCTCATCCATACATGCTGCCATGTCATGATCATGCATCATATTGTTGCACTTCCATGTATTGATGGCTATTTATTTGCATTGCGGTAGGCCCTGCTTCTAAGGATACCTCCGAGTATTCCAATGAAGGAGAAAACCTTTCTGCTACCCAGCAAGGCAAGGAACCCCTTTGATCATTCCGATAACATCCCACTCTCTCGATCCTGCTCTTGTTTATTGCATTAGGAAAAACGTTCACTTGTCTGTCAAACACGGTAGATGAACCTATTCTTTTGCATGACCTGTCATTGTCACAGTAAATAGCTAAACCTTGCAACATAGCATACCTGGTAGATGCTTGTGTCATGATGTGCTTTGCTTACTTTGCCTGCTATGCTTGGTATGCTTAGAGTTGTGTCAGGTCTAATTCATCTGGGTGATGAACTTGATTGAAACAATGTTGTTCTGATGTGATAAGCTTATGATGAAGCCGATTTGGTAAAGGTAGCGATGAGAGGCTATGTAGGAGTACATAGCGGGTTGTCTCATTGGGACCGTTCTTAGGAACCGAGTTCCGTGTTTGTGATCCAAGACTAGTTACTACCACACGTTGGGATACTTAATTGACCCTCTCAACTGATCAATCGCTCTGTCCTTAGTCCAGGAGTTGCAAGTAGTTTCTGGTGTTTATAGCATCCTGGAGGCCCTGCGTAGCACTGACCCTAGGGGTGGGTTACGACGCGGTAGGCAGTGGCACAGTGTACCAAGGGTCACCCGAATGGTGGGCTTGGAAACCCTGCGCACATCGTTTGGGGCCGTAGCGGAAACTTTGGCCGGACTTCCGTGCAGGATCAGTCTCAAGTAGGCGATAGCCTTGACTAGAGGTCTTATGTGATTGACGATCGTGGCCGACTCCCACGCTAGGCTTCCGCTTGAAGGTTGCCGAGGTGCATGGTTTTATGAGCACACAGTGATAAGTGGCGAGAGCCTGTGTGAATAAGTACACCCCTGCAGGGTATGAAACTATTCAAATAGCCGCGTCCTCGGATATGGACTACTTGGAAAGCTTATACTGTTCATAGATAATTAAATGGATATTCATAAAAATCTCAAGACCAGTGTGAGTACCATGGATGGCACTCTCATAGATGATGGAAGTGAATCCATGGTGGTCTATTGTTGTGGAGCTAGTGGACTTGTGTGCGATATCTAAAACTTGAACAAGGAATTAATATGTGTAGTATAGCTTAGCCAAGAGACAAGTTGGCATTGCTACATAAAGCCCACCACTCCCCTTGTTGATACATGAGCATTATTAGACTAGGTCTGTTTTAAAGACTTGCTGAGTATGTTTGTACTCACGTTTGCTTAATAAATGTTGTAGATGAGACTCAGGACCCATCAGGTGGGTTCTACCTAGATGTAGACGACGTCGAATAGCTGGTGTCCTAGCTACGACCTTACACCCTACGGCGGGCTGTAGATAGTGAAGCCATGTGCCTTTTTACCCTTTCATCTGTCTGTACTCAGACAACTTTATGCTTCCGCTTGGTTTGTATGAACTTGCATGTATGACTTGAGTGTCGGGTCATGTGACCCCTACCTATAAGAACATATTATTCAAGGCTCGTCTAAGCCTCTTCAATAAAAGTTGTGTCGTTGTATGGTTATGTTGATGCCATAGTTGTATCTATGCATATCGGGCATGTTACAGCTGTTATGCTACCCAATTTCAGCTAGGATCTCTAATGTCTTGCATCGTTCTCTGTTTTAGATGCCCCCTCGTCCTTCTCGTGAGGTGGTCTATCTGACTAGGTGCGTAGATGTACTAGGTCACACGGCCATGTGGCTTAGAGTTATGATGGAGAGTGGTTACTGTTGGTACCTAGAGTATACAGTGGAGGAGCAGTATCGAGATTTCAACCAGGGCCAGTACCTATGTACTGTTAGGATATATTCATCATATCCTAGAGCTTAAGAGCCACGCCATTGGACATATGGGTTAGGTGTCACCATAGACATGATAGTTCAAGAGGTTGCCTATACCATGTTGACTATTATGAGATCTCACCATGGACTGCTATAGAACACTGAGTTCTGCTATGTTCGTATTACTCTAGGAGGTGAGGATTGTTATCTTAGTGCAGCCTATTATGATCATCTCATGAGGACCCTAGGCTTCAGGTAACCGCCCAGTTGTTGCAGAACAGGGATCGTGATGCACGTGCCCTTTGCATGGAGCTATATGCTACCCGTGGACGTCTTTGGACAACCCTGATGCAGCTAGCACCTATCGTGCAGACAGGCTATGGAGATTTGGAGGTGCTGAGCACATCGTGGACTCATCTACCAACTCGCGTAGACTGGCCCGATGTTGGAGGCATCAATCCTCTTCGACAACCGTTGTTGCCACCAACCAGGGGACCGAGTGCAGATCTGTGCCCTTACGGTTTCCAGGGATCGTAGACCAGGGTGTTTCTAGATCCTTAGGTTCAGCTCCCAAGTCACGGGGGTAACCTATATGAGGTGTTCTACAGCGATGCTTGAGTACGTGTATGTTAGTACTAGTATTGTAGTAGTCGTATTGCCACAGTCCTGCGTGTCTTGTGGGATATGACTGAGGTGTGAGTTGAGTTCCGGAGGTGTAGCTAGATAATGTATAGGAAGCTTGTAATGCCTCCGATGAGTTGTATCATCTTTTTGTAGTTTGTAGTTCATCTTGGGCTTGTACTGAACTATGTCATGGTGTGTATGAATCATGGTGTTCATATGGCAGTTTGTTTATTTCTATGTTGATCGGGTATTACCCATGCATGCCATGTTGTCCAGTACATTCCTCATCTCATGTCTTAGAGTTGATGTCTTCATTGTCTAAGTTGTGGGTTTGTTTTCCTAGGATGGTGTCAACTAGGAATAACCCTATGCCAGCCTTAGAGCAGGGCGAGGGAAGCCAGCCAAGGCAAGAGAACCTGACACATCCGCCCTCCTTGGCGGAGGTGATGCTCGAAGCTAAGCGGAATAAAAGGGAGACCAACAAGCTGTTGGAACATATTGAGCAGAATACAGCGTGTCCTCCCCACAATGAGCGTAATGATGGTGTGTCCCTCAGTGACTGTCAAGTTGTGCCCACCTATGTTTCATCACTCGGTGGACCCGCTCGATGCTGATGACTGGCTGACCACCATGTCCTGCAAAATCCTAGCTGCCAATGTATCTGAGGCCAACAAGCTGACTTTTGCTGCATACTTTCTGGAAGGACCCGCCCACCTATGGTGGGAAAATTATGAAGCCATGCATCCTGCATGCCCCTCAGCAACATGGGCAGATTTAATGAGGCATTCCGTACCCATCACATCCCAAAAGGGCTATGGCTCGCAAGAGAGAGGAATTATGTGCCTTTACTCAGGGAAGACTGATAATGGATGCCTATAGCCGTGAGATTCGGCAACCTTGCTCATTATGCACTGGAGGAAGTGTCGACCGACGCCAGGAAACAGGCTAGGTTCCGTAAGGGACTTAATCCCGAGCTCCGTTGAGACCTGCGTCTGCACGAACGCACTACCTTCCAGGCCCTCGTCAACAAGGCTATCAACGCCGAAACTGGATAGACTGGCTATGAGGCAACTAAGAAGCACACCCATGACTTCAGCCCTGCATCTGGCTCAGGCTCCAACAAACGTCGGTGTGGATGCTAACATAGCTCTACAACCAAGGTACACCACGAGGCCATCCTTCCAAGCACCTCGCCCAGCTCAGCCCAACCCACTAGCCAGGACATTTGGAAGTCCCCCTGACAATGTTGCTCCTCGTGCCACCGTTGTTTGCTACAAATGCCAAGCCGCCTGGACGTGGGAAGCCAGGAAAAGCCTTCTATGTGAAGCCAGTTCCTGCTCGTGTGCGAGTGAATTATGTTTCTGATGAAGAAGCTCTTGACAACCCTGATGTTATCCTAGGTACGCTCCGTGTCAATAGTCATCCAGCATTCGTTATGTTTGATACTCAAGCATCTCATTCATTCATCTCAGAAAGTTATGCATAGTTGCATAACATATCTTATTGTGATATGCCTACTCCTTTAGTAGTTTAGACTCCTTGTCATGGATTTGTCACGGCAGATGTCCGGGTGAACTTGTGACGGCTTGATGTCACAGCAGACTTAGGTTCGTGGCGATCGCAACTATGTGACGGCTTGAGAGGGGTTGGTCGGAATCGAGCGACACGAGTTTTACCCAGGTTCGGACCCTCCGATGGAGGTAAAAGCCTATGTCATGCTTGCCTGGTATTGATGATGAAGAAGATCTCCCGGTTACAAGGGTGCTGTTTGGCTACCTCTATTCATGAGAGCCTCTAATCTGTATATCTCTAATCTCTTGTGTCTATCTAAACTTGTGGACTTGTGAACTTGTACTCCTAAGGGCGCTCTACCCCTCCTTATATAAGTGGAGAGGGTAGGTTTACAAATAGAGTCCTACTCCCAGTAGTACTGGGACTAGTCTTTCATGAATCCTATTCCGGGTCTTGTTTATCTTGTAAGGGAATCCTTTCTCTCTCCTTGGACATTCTCTTGTGAGACGCCTGGCACCGGCTTACATTCTGGGTCTTGGGCCTGGTCGTCCTGCGACACGCCTGCTGCGTCACCAATAAAATGCCATGTCTTGACCAAGGTCTACCACTATGAGTCGCCAGGCCGGGTCATACTACGGGGTATATCCCCGACATTAGCCCCAAGGTTAGCTTGAATTTATTCATGGTAACCTCTTGAAATAAGAATAGTAAATATGTTAAGTGTCTGTCTTGCTACTTTGGCCATCTTATGAAATGGCTACTCAGGAATTCACGTGTTTTCTGCATATGAATGAGTCGTCTGGAGAATCGTCTTGCTTGCTAGTGTCCTTTGAAACGTATTGGGAATAGAATACCCATATGCCATGAGTCGGCTTCCAATACTTTCGCTTAATGAAAATCTTGAAAATAAGAAATCCTTATGATGTAGATCCGGACTTCCATTGTTGTGAAGCAGGGCGGCTTATATAAACTCTAGCAGGTTATGATCTTCTTGATAACGCCAAGTCATGAATGTTGGTGGCCCTGGGTCTAACAGGTGATCTCCATAATTAACATCTTGAAAATTCTCCTCAAAGTTTGTGATATGTCCATATTACCTGTAGCCCCCAAGCTCCGAGATTATCCATGATGACTTGGTGCTTTGTAATAATATATTGAACTGTGTAGCCCCCAAGTGTCGGGTTGTCCTGCATGCAGCAACCTGGGACTTATGACTGTCTTATGCCTTATGAAACTTTAGCAGGTGTAGCCCCCAAGGGCCGGCTCATTAGAATGTGATGCGCCGGGTCTTAAATTTGAACCTCATACTCTTTTTGAACAGATGGATAATATAGCCCCCAAGTGCCGGCCGCACACCTATGGCGAGTTGCAAACTTTAGCAATTTCGATCTGAATAGTGTAGCCCTCAAGTGTGCACGCCTGCGGCGACTTGGGACTGTGCACCTCAGAAGTTCTCTTGAACTGATATTGATCTGATTTGAAAGAGTCCTTGATCATGGATGTAATATAACCCGGAATGAATATCCTGAAATAATTCCTTTGTCTTTGACATGAAATCCCTGCTCATGGTTGCGGTGCAACCCAGCAAATATATATTTGATAAATCCATGAGTGTTGTAGATTACTACAAAGCACAATTGGAGAAATCCGAGAACTGGTGAATTAGATGACACGACATTATATCTGATAGGGCAGCTCTTGAAAAATAACCAATTCTCCGAGCTGGCTTGAAAACCCCAATCATTTAGTACTGGTTATGACAAACCATAATGAAGATCCAGCCAGGTTGGCTATTAAAGATCAATTTGTTCTTGCAGAAGTTTTTCATCATACTTGACGGCAGCTCATCTTAAGAGATAAGACCTGCAAAATTAAACAAAACATAATATATTCTGCATTGTTGTAAGGGCGGCTTGAAAAGGCATAACCCGGAGATCTTAACATAACCTTGCTTCATCTTTCACAATCTTTCTCTGGACCGACTTATAACATGAATGCAATGTATGATGCAATATACGATGCAATATGTATGATGCAATATGTGATGTAATGCATGATGATCTTGCTTTTCTTCATTTTTTTTGTCTTACAAAAACTCATATGATGGTTTTTCCTGGCTGGACTTGATGCTTGAACTCATATCAGTGCAGGGTCTCTAACGAGAGTCACCCTCAACTCCTTTGAGCGGTTCAGGATCTCTAGGCGAGATTAACCGATCATAGCGCAACGAACTAGAAAGAGACACATCCGCCGGTTCTTCCGAGTGGACTCACTGCTTGAACTCATAACAATACTCGTTTTCCAAGCGAGATTGAAGATCACAACAAACCAGAAAGTGACATAGTAGGGCATGATAACCCTTAGGTCCCACAAGCTACCTCACACGTGACACAAATCCGTCGTTTGAACCTTAAACACTACAGGGTCTTTAGAAGAGTAACTATTTAAGAGTACGAACAAGCCAGATAGCAGAGAGTTAGTAGCAGATGAGTGAGTTTGTCCTCGCTTTCCGTAAGCCGGCCCTCACGTGACAAGAGTCGCTGGTTTAACCTTGACCAGTACAGGGTCTCTAGCGAGAGTGGCTGCCAAATATTTTTGAACAGCTTAGGGTCTCTAATCGAAATTAACTGGCAAGAGTTTGGCGGGTCACATAGCAGAGCAGCATCAACATATAGGCATGTTTAACTCAAACTTGCGGTGGCTTAAGAGCCGACCAAGAGGGTGTGTAAGCTAAACCCGGTGGGTTGGAAGCCCCCAAATGACATTGTTGACGGAGTCAACTTTTGGGTATATAACCTGCCTGGCTGTGGCTTAAGAACCGATCAAAAGGGTGTGCAAACTAATCCTGGTGGGTTGGAAGCCCCCAGATGACCTTGTTGATGGAATCAACTTTTGGGTATATGACCCGAACTTCCAGTGGTTGAAAAGCCTAATCGAGAGGGTTGAAGCTTCACTCGGTGGGTTGAAAGCCTCCAAACGACCTTGTCGATGATATCAACTTGTGCACCATCTTGTAAGTCACCATCTTGTAAGCCGCCATCTTGTATGAAGAAATGGTAGAAGCCTCCAAGCGACTTTATGATGATCCAATAAATCCGGGCACCCATGTTTGAACGGTGTATCTCAGCGATTCGTCCTCTTGGGCGGCTTTTTAATTCTTCCACCACTAATGTGGTAGCCCCCAGGATCGAGTTAACTTTCCAAAGACCCGGGGTTCTATTTTCAAAACGACCAAATGTGTCTCGCCATGTCTTTAGCCCCCGAGTCTTAAGTTGACTCGAAGAGGCGGCTTGAGAATCTCCACTGAAAGTTGAGGGTGGCCGTGGCGGGTTATAGATGATCCTGTGCGAGTTGTTTCAATGATCCAGTTGATGGTCCGTCCTGGCTGGTTGTTCAAGTGAACCACATAGTAGTGGCGGCAACTTGTGCGCCTATCCGTCGGGTGGCTCATACAGGCGAGCACCGCACTGATATGTCGATGTAGATCAGACCGCGGGCGGCGTCTTGCGCTCGTCCGTTCGGCAGCTCATATAGGCGAGCACCAAACTAATATGTTTTAGATCAGGCTGTGGGCGGCGTCTTGCGCGCGTTCGTTGGGCGGCTCGTATAGGCAAGAACTGCACTGATATGTCAATGTGGATTGGGCCACTAGGTGGCAATTCAGAACCGTCCATTGGGTGGCTCGTACTAGTAAATGTGGTCCTTGGCGTGTTGATGTAGACGTAGAAGTCAGCCGTGGCGTTTGAAGACGGTGCGGTCGCGAGATACGGTTGTGACGTTTTAAGACGGTGCGGTCGCGAGAGAGGGTCGCGCATTGTAAGCCGACACAAACAGTGAGTCGCACATGACGTTGAAAACTAGCATGGATGGCGAGTTGTCGTGGCGTTGTTTAGTTGGCGCGGTCGGTGAGTCAGTCGTGGCAATGGTCACACCATTCCGAGAAGGAAGCCATATGGGAAAGAGAGGATAATCTTTGACTAGAGTACCCCGCTCTCTTCCCGACAACTTCCAAACCTCGGGACGAGATTCTTTTGAGTGGGGGTGAGTTGTCACATCCCTAGTTAGCATTGCTCAGGTCAGCATGTGTGTGCATCATGTTTCCATTATGCATCAATTTGAAATGGGGATTAACATAAACGCTAGCACCTCACCTGAATAAAACCAATTCAACTGTGGTGAAAAATCAACAAATCCAAAATGCCCATCAAAAATGGCCCCCACGTCTAATAAATGCTGACATTAATATATCAGGGGACATTCTAATCTCTAGAACATATATGTCATTTTAAAATAAATAATAAAGGTTATGAAAATGTCAAATAAAGCATTATAATTATTTTAGCCATTCAAAATATTCTGAAACTTTTTGTGTGGTTTTGAAATATTCAAACTAACCTAGCAAAATATTTTCAACATATTTTGAATTAGGTTTTGAGGCCTGGAAAAAAATAAAACAAATGTCAGAAAAGAAAATGGAAACAAAAATAAGAAAAAAAGGAGAGAAAGCTCACCTCAGGCCTAGGCCAGGCCGACCAACCTGGCCCAGGGAGGTCGTTGTCCTCCTGGCGGCCAGGAAGACGGGCGAGTGGCCGCCACGCGTGCACGGCCGTGCCACCATGCCGGCAGCTGTCTGCTTACCTCCCTCTCGCAAGCGCAATGGGGATAAGCTCGTAGATCCGTCCCCATCGCTCTCTCCCTCTTGCTTTCGCCCGCCTCTCTCTCTTGTCCTCTGCCTCGGCATGGCCGCCGCCTCCTCGCCGTTGTAGCCGTCGTTCCAGCTGCTCTCCCTCGCTCTTGAGCCCCCCAATGGCTCCGCATCGATGCCCTCTTCCTCCTCGCCGAGCCACGCGTCGCCGGGAGATCTCCAATGCCACATCGCCATCGTCTTTAACCTCTGGCCGCCGGCGAAGAAGTGAAGCTCGCGACTGCTCTAGGCCTCCCCCAAGCCCGTTCTCGCCGCCTCTGCAACCAACGTGAGCCCCTAGACCTTTCCCCCCTCTTCCCGTCGTCGCTAGCACGCCCTACCGCCGTTTCACCTCGGCCCCAAAAGCTTCTCGTTGCCGGCGAGGATGTGGTCGTCCCTGCGGTGGCCCAAGCTCACACCTGAGCACGTAAGCATGCTCAGGATGCCCCCAGGGAGCCCAAGGAACAATTAGCTGACCCGTTCGAGCTCCGGCTCGCCGACCCCGTGCTCACCCGAGCTCCGGCAGCTGCCACACACAACGCCAGCATCGACTCCGGCCATCCCAGTCCCGAGGAAGTGTCAGGTTCGACGCACGCGAGCACGCAGGGACGATCGATGCGCTCCGTCGTCCCTTTGGTCGTCGGAGTAGGGTTTTCGATCCCCTCCGTCGTCCCTGATGTTCCTGGCGGCTCAACATCGGCGAGTCAACTCGTTTGACCCCAGAGTTTCACCCCTGGGTCAACTGGCAGGTGGGGCCTGACCCTGTTTAATTAAGATTAGTTTTTAAAAAATAATTAAATTAATTAACCTAATGACTCATTGATAGTGGGCCCCTTCTAATTAATTAGTGGTTAGTAATTTAATTAACACCTGTTAGTGACTAGGTCACTGACCAGTGGACCCCAGTGCTCAGGTTTGACCCGTCAATGGGCTGTTAACCAACTGACATCATGCTGATGCATTAAAGGAATTTCTAATTTAAATTAATTCTAGAAAATAGTAAAAACTTAGAAAAATCATAGAAATTAATCTGTAACTCAGATTGAAATAATTTATTTATGAAAATTTATCAGAAAAATCCAATGAATCCAATGGTTCCGCTATCATCCATGTTAGAGAAATCTATGCAGATGAACATTAACATTTAGCAATAGGTCAATATATGGAATATCAAATGGAGAACGACTTTGAACCTATATTCAAATCCTCTCTATCTAACTTGAATAATAGTTGCATTAGCTCATCATTTCATGTTGCCGTGTCATGATCATGCATCATATTGTTGCACTTGTCGTGTATTGATTGGTACCTATCTGCATTGTTGTAGGCCCTGCTTCCGAGGATACCCCCGAATATTCCAACGAAGGATAGTACCTTCCCGCTTCCCAGCAAGGCAGGCAACCCCATTGATTATTCCGATATCATCCCATTCTCTCGCTCCTGTTCTTGTTTATTGCATTAGGACAAACATTAAATTGCATGTCATATGAGGTAGATGAACCCATTCCTCTTCATGACCTGTCATTGTCATAGTAAATAGCTAAACCTTGCAACCTAGCATACCTGGTAGATGCTTGAGCCATGATGTGCTTTACTTACTTGCTTGCTATGCTTGCTATGCTTAGAGTTGTGTCAGGTCTGATTCATCAGGGTGTTGAACTGGGGTGAAACATTATTGTTCTGATGTGATAAGCTTAATGATGAACCCGATTTGGTAAAGGTAGCGATGATAGGCTATGTAGGAGTACATAGCGGGTTGTCTCATTGGGACCGTTCTTAGGAACTGAGTTACGTGTAGGTGATCCAAGGCTAATTACTACCACACATTGGGTTCCGGTAACTCGACCCCTCTTGACTTATTAATCGATTAGTCCTTGGTCTAGGAGTTGGAAGTAGTTTCTGGTGTTTATAGTATGCCGGAGGCCGTGCGTAGCACTGACCCTAGGAGCCGGTTATGATGCGGTAGGCAGTGACACGGTGTACCAAGGGTCACCTGAATGGTGGGCTCGGGAACCTTGCGCACCTCATTTGGGGCCATAGCGGAAACTTCGGCCGGACTTCCGTGCGGGTTCAGTCTCAAATAGGCGATAGCCTGGACTAGAGGTCTTGTGTGATTGAGGGTCGTGGCCGACTCCCTCGCTGGGCTTCCTCTTGAAGGTTGCCGAGGTGCATGGTTTTATGAGCACACAACGGTAAGTGGCAAGAGCGTGTGTGAAGGAGTACACCCCTGCATGGTCTGAATCTGTTCGAATAGCCGCGTCCTCAGATATGGACTACTTGGAGAACTTATGTTGTTCATAGATAACTTGATGGATACTCATAAAAATCTCAAGACATGTGTGAGTACCATGGATGGCACTCTCGCAGATGACGGAAGTGAATCCATGGTGGTGTACTGATGTGGACTTAGTGGACTCGTGTGTCATATTTTAAACTTGAACAAGGAATTAATGTGTGTAGTATAGGTTAGCCAAGAGTCAAAGCTGGCATTGGTGCATAAACTCCACCACTTCCCTTGTTGATACATGAGCATGATTAGACTAGATCTATTTTAAAGACTTGCTGAGTACATTTGTACTCATGTTTTCTTAATAAATGTTGCAGATGAGACTTAGGACCCATAAGGTGGGTTGTACCTAGATGTCGACGACGCCGAATAGCTGGTGTCCCAGCTACGACCTTACGCCATGTGGCGGGCTGTAGATGGTCAGGCCATGTGCCTTTTTACCGTTTCATCTATGTGTACTCAGACAGCTTTATGCTTCGGCTTGGTTTGGATGAACTTGCTTGTATGACTTGAGTGTCTGGTCATGTGACCCCTACCTATAAGAACATATTATGCAAGGCTGCTCTGAGCGTCTTAAATAAAAGATGTGTTGTTGTATGGTTATGTTGTGATGCCATAGTTGTATCTATGCATATCGGGCATGTCGTGCGTACGTGTGACGTGCAAAGGTATGTATGGGATATGACACCTAGCCATGTGCCTTTAGTAGTGCTCTTTATGGGGAATAACCTCTTTGTGCTTCCAACGAGCCTTGGTAGCTTGGTACTGCTCCGAACACATTGATTGATCGGCATGTATCCTTCTTTGCTATTGTGTTTGTCCCCTCGGGGAAATGTCTCGCAATGTAATGGAGTCCCTTTCGCCTTCTACAACTCGTCTTCGTGCAGTGAGGACATTTATGTCCCACGACGTAATGGAGTCCTTGTAGCTTGCTATGACTCATCTACACACGCTTGAGACCGACACCTGCAGTGCTGGGTTATGTATACCTGTTCCCGTACGGATGTGGCACTTGGGTTCTATGACTAGTCATGTCGGCTCGGGTTCTCTATCGTGTGAATGCTAGCGACATATTCACATACATGAGCGAAAAGACGCAAATGGTCCCAGCTAAGGTAAGGCTGCAGCCGTAGAGTTACCGTGCGTGAGGCCACATAGTGAGGTGATGTGTTACAGGCTGGATTCCTATGACTTAGGATCGGGGTCCCGACAACTAGGTATGACCAGAAACCAAGGACACACTTTACAGGGCGAGGACTCGACATTCCCGATACCGACTGGAAATAAAGGACAGCACCAGGAAGTCGAGTGGCCTTATGACCGGTAAGGCTCCTGAGGCATGCTTCTCAGGACCCCCTTTGACGCTCGAGCGATCCCCTATTCCATCCTTCCTTGTGTTGCCTTAGGAGGCCCTAGGGCCTCCCAAGATCCCATGCTGTGACGTCATGCTGCGGTCGGAGCCCCCGAGCAGAGGTCGGCCGCTAAAAGATGCACGCCCCTAAGGCGGCAAGACCTTGCTATCTGGATCTATGGCGCCTCGGGGTACGTGAAGCGTTCATCTCCTTACGAATGACCATTCAGAAAGGAAGAAATTCAAGTTTGGTGAAATGAGAAAATGCAAAGAGACAAAACTCCCACCTCTTTGTTTTAAAACATAAAATCATGAAATCTTCGAGATTCTGACAGGCTCAAGTACAAAAAGGGCCATTGAAGGCTGCAACTTGAAATACAAAAAGAGCGAGAAAACGGACACGTTCGGCTTTTTGGGGCGTTTGTCCCCGCCTTCGTCTTCCCCCAGCGCTGAGGGTAGGGCATTCACGTTGGATGGGCATAGCCATGGATGGGCAGTGTTGTCTTTTGTGCTAGCTCCGGGCTGTGCTTGCCACATTGCATGGGACGAACCCCTCTACGTCCTCGGGGTCTCCGGGCATATACAGGCTGCTCATTGATACATGAGAGTGTCACGACCCTGGGCAAGCCCCGAAGCGTATGGCTTTGTGGCTTGCAGCCCCATCGTAGATCATCTCATGCATTTGTACCCGCTTGTGCGCCCTTATGTCCCTAACCCGATCGCATCGATCCCCGTGCGACCTCGGGATTGCCTACCCAAGGCCCAAACATGAGCATGATGCGTCGGTGCGGCCACAAGGGTGTTTTGTCGATGAAGATTGCCTCATGGGGAATTTTGGCACCATCCAGATAATGTTCCGAGGGCCCCGGGAGGCCCATCCTCTTGAAGCCGTGCTAGCGCTGTAGTTGCCGTGGGTTGCCCATGTTGTGTTTGTCCCGTTGCTCCCCCAGGGCATTATTCCTGAGGCCTGGGGGCTTGGTCCAGTGCTTGCCCACGGGTGCGCCAGCTCGCCCCATGTCCTATGGGTCCATGGGTGTCCTCCCGCTTGCTCCGCCCGGTCCCGGTGCTCAGTCGATGGGAGCCCCCAGGCCCGACTTGGGGAGGATGCCCAGGGCGCCCTCTACTCTTGGTAGGTGTTGGCGCTCACGGCGGGCGCCTGATATACGTAGGGTGCCTGGTCCATCCCTCCGCCCGGTGGGCCAGGTGGAATGATGTAGCATGGTACGTAGGGTTCCACCTAGGTTCGCGGTCCGCCTCCTAAGTCATCCGCCGGTGCACCGAGGACGACCCCTTCCATCGGCGGGGGGAAGTCGCCTCGTGCGCGGTGCGAACAAGCCCTGTTGCTCCAGGCCTCATAGCAGAGTTGCTTACCCTTGCCACCGCCGTTGGGTGGGCCTCGCGTCGCCTGATGTAGATTCCCCATTGGTGCCCCGACACGCCTCCGTCGTTGTTGCTTGCTTGTCCGGATGCCTGCGCCACCCGCTCGTAGCACCGAATCGACGCGCTCCCACCTGGCCAACCAAGGCTATGGAGGGCCTGCTTGTCTGGATGCCCTGCCGTTTCCTCCATGCGTCTGATGCTTGTCGACGGGCTGTGCCCCAAAGTCGGTCACCGAGATTCGGAGGAGAAGGAGCACAACATGTGGCGCGCCTCGTTCGGCCTCGTCCGGTGTGGGAGGGGCCCTTCCACCGGCAAGCCCGGTGGCAGGCTCGACATGCTAGCCCCTGGCGCCTGGCGCGTGCGGTCTTGAAGAGGAGTGAGAGAGGATGGCGCTCTGGGCAACGACGACCAGCTCCGCGATTTAATCCGCCCATGCGTCGAAGCCCCCGTGTGTCGGTCGACGACGGAGCATCTTGCTTGCGAGTAGTAGCGCATCATGCGCGTCGAGGTCTCACACGTAGGTTTGACGTGCTCTTATGCCGGGGGCGATGCTCGCTGTCCACCCGAGCTACGCAAGGGGCAGTAATGGTGGAGGCAACGCTAGTGACCTGGTACTGGCCGCTTGGCACCACGACACCGGGGCAAGGGCCTCCAACCACTGCAGTAGGGTTGATAGAGGCCGGGCCGCTGTGGCCCGGAGAAGCTAGTGGAGCATCAGCCATCTAAGGAGCGAAGCTTGGGAAGGACGAAACCTGGAGGATACCTTGACACGCCCCCTACCTGGCGTGCCAAATGTCAGATTTCGGGGTCCGCAAAACCCTTAAGATTCGAACATAGGGGCATGTGCGAAGATCTCCTACGACCTCGTCCAACCTAGCCCTCTACTCGATGAATAGAGCAACAAAATCACGTGATGATGACGAAGAGAATGAGCACGACAGCTTACCCAGGTTCGGGCCGCTGTGAAGCGTAATACCCTACTCCTACTTTGGTGGATTGCCTCTTGGCGAGGTGAGATGGATGAACAAGTACAGTGTTTTGGGGCCTCCTTAGGGCTCTCGGTGGTGTTTGAGGCTACTTGTGGTTCGGTGGTCGGACTGTGGTGGAGTTGGTCAATCTAGTCTGGGTTTTGCTCCCCTTCTACGAAGCAGACTACCCTCTATATATAACGGTGGTCCGAGTCCTCTTCCCTGATCACATTGGTGGGCAGGGATCCAACAACGGCCAATTTTGAAGCGGGACACGGGTTGGTGCTCGCCCTGCCCAAAGGCGGTCTTCGCCTGCAAAGTGGTTGTCAATAGTGCAGGGATGAGCTCAGCAATGACATCCGCCCTACAGGACGAGTGGTTGTGGTCTTCTTGCATCGTAATGGAAACCTTTGGGGGTGCTTTGGGAACCCGCGTACGTCCTTTCTCCCTTTGCTCCAAAGGGGAAACTACGCCGCCTGGCGCACTGGTGCTTGCCTCTCCTTTCTTGCACATCTTTGACTGCTGAGGCCGGGCCTTGCATAGAGATCTCCAAAGCTCCGGAGGGGTCTTGAGGAGGCCCATCCTTCACGGGTCTTGTCACTATTGCTCCTCACAAGGCTAGGGCCCTCGCGAGGGCCTTATCTTGAGTGGAGCCTCGTTTGGTCCCATTTGGTTGATGAAGTGGGCCATGCCCAGGACCATAGGCAGGCAGGTCTGGGTACCCCCATTCCCAAAACGCCGAAACAATCACTAAGCAATGTATTTACGTAGAGTAGTTCAATACTTAAACAGAACTACTCCCACTGAAGTCAGGATCCCTCCGCAAACTCTCAGTAATTCAGGATCCGACTAGCACAAGCGACTAGTGAGCTTTAGGAGCACTGCTAGCCGGCTTGTCTATTTGGTAAGAAACTCCTTGCAACGCATATATCTGTATGATTCCTATCGGTCGGGTAGGTAACTTATACCCTGGCTCCCGGCCTTCTTTGCTAGAAGGCCCAAAACCGTTTTGATAGCCTTGTCAAGTTAACCTGATGCAGTGCATGTCCGTGTCCGACACGAACCCTCCAGTTCAAGGACACCTAGTGCCACCTCGATTTTAGGAGCCCACCACTAGACGTACTTGGCGTGTGAAGGTGCAATCATCTAGAATGGCAATGTGCTTGATATTAACGAAGGATCTTTCTACCATTTTAACATGCATAGAAACAAGAAGCAATATCAATCACATATAAACATAAATATGTGAAATAGTATGGATACCTCGTGGACATCCTTCTAGGTCGGCTCCAACTCCGATGACCAAGGTAGAACTCCATCTTGTTCGCCACACCAGAATACCAAAGCCTCAAACTTGATCTCTCTTCTCTAACTACTACAACTAGTAATGAATTTACAGAGAATCACACATGTCATTATACAATATAATTACAACACTTTGGCTCCTGTCGGCTGACAATGATGACATGCATGTCATGTTAAATTACACACATGCATCACATACATATGAGCCATACTATTCATATCAAACTTGCGAAACAAAGTTGTGCATAGAATCGCATTCGAATGGTTTTTCTGATCCTGTATGAAATATAAGGCGCAACACACATATTTTAGGAAATTACAAATCAAGTATGTATTCTGATAGCGCCAAATTCAGATTTAGATTTATCATTCACCGTTAACCCCGACGGCAGAAACCGACCGTAGGGGTAGGTTGTGTCACCACCTCTTTGATTCCGATTGAAGAAACCATAGCCTCAACGATCCTGATGTGCAGTTGATCTCATCAACAGTGCGCATAGCCGATCTCATGAATGACGACAGATCTCATCCTCTGCCTCCACATATCACATATGCTACAGATCTGAACCAAAACCTATATCAGAGGCTCTGATACCACTGTTGGGTTCTACTGTAGGTGCATCGCCTGCAAATAAAAATTTCCTACATGCAGAACAACCAAGAACATGCTACGAAGATGGACCACATATCGTTACCACTAGACGCGCAGTGGCATGCAGCAGAAGTAGAGTTGGGGCAACTTGTTAGCATGGTCCGTCTCCTCCTCCTCCAATCTCCCTAGAAAAGTCGGTCGTTGGATCCCACATACAAGTTCATCGGAGTGGCGCAGGTGCACCGTCTCTAATTGTATCCGCGCGTGCAAGAGGAATATCGTGCGATAGACTGCTAGGTTTAATCACACAGTCAGCGGCGGGAGGAGGTGTCTAGTTGCAACATATGCAAAGCCATAATGACGACGCTAATGCAATAAACTTAATAAGTGATACGCACCTCCACTATATATAGGAGTCCGTCGCGGGCTCAACTCTTGGGCCTCACGCGGATTCTAAAGCCCACATGTTCCTTCCCTTAAGCGTGTGACCCTTTAGGTTCTCGTTCACTTGGTCATGAGTTCGATCACATTCGACTCGGCTAGTTAGTAGCGGTCTCTAGCAAAGCTTGCCGACTCCAAGTGTCCAATAAAGCTGGTTAGGCAAACCTATACTTCACACGATTGTTCCCTTTGCCACACGAAATATGTTGTCGTGCTAAAGGCTACATGGTCATCCTTGTTGTAGCACGACCTCTTTCTCATTCCGGTGAATCCGACCAACACTTCGGATTATCTCATAATCCTCATAGCATGGCCATGCTTATCCAGGTTGGATCACCTAAGGGGCCCAGAGTATATCTCTCCTAATCCGAGGGTCAAATCCCATCTTGCTAGACCATATCTCGTAGCATGGGTCTAGACAAGCCCAAAACCTACATTCGTAACTATCCAGTCAAGGAGCAGCGTTCAGTCGGCCCAAAGAAGGTCTGTCACCATCCCGAGTACATGCGTCGGCTCAGTTCTTAGGATATAGAATGTATGATGTACTAGAGACTCACAGATGATCTATAATTGCATCTCATAGTTGGGTTTGTCCAACTCAGACCTTATCTCAACTTGGATCTAACTACGTTGAATCCTACCGGATCTTTCTGAGTCCATATTATCCGACTAGCATCCAATACTACATGGTCCATGAGACAAGATCATCCACCGTTTTATATGCTAGTCTAAACGGTTGTGCGTCCACACAAACTTTTCGACTAGGGACTATTTAGTGCAGTCATCATACAATGCATAGGCTCAGAAACAAGTCACGTACTTGTTAATACACATCATTGATAACGTCCAAGGACTATGTTTATTCATGAAAGTTCGTTATATCTACTTGAGGCGGCTGAATAGGTGATTTTTACAAAATCATCACTTCAGGAATTTCAACATGAGGAATTTGAAATGTGATGAATAACTAGAAGTGGAATAAGTACTCAAGTGCATGAGAAACATAGCGATAGCATAGTCACCATGATGAAATGAAACATGCGCAGATTACAAGTAGCGTGATACAGGGTAAGCAGGTGAGGAACAAGGTAATTTGAAGAATTTCAAGTGAGGAAATTGTGAAAGTCTTCAGTCAAATTCTTCATACCGTAAAGATCAATTTCATCAATAGGTATATGAGGAAATGAAAGGGTTGAGGAAATGAACCAGGTAGCTCGATGAAGACAATGGTTTGATGACCCAGTTCCAACTGCTGTAACAGTTGTACGTCTCGTTTGGAGCATCCTGGTATTAAAACCAGAGCACACGCAGTCATAGGACGAACAATCCCGACCGTATTCTCCTTGAGCTAAGGTCACAAAGTCCTCGCCCAACACTTGTGGTAAGTCTTGAGGGTAGACTTCCAAAACCCTCACAAACTGGTCACCTGGAAATCCACAATTGACTGCTCGATGCTCTAGACCAAGGTCACTATGTCATCCCCAATTGACTGCATGATGTACTAGACCATGACGCCTAACCATCTGGAAGATACAAAGTCTTCGAAGGTAACAAGGGTCGGTTCCACACATGAACAATCTCTTTAGTGATGCTCAATCACTTTGGGTTTGGTGGTTTGGATTTGGCTTTTTCCTCACTAGTGATTTCCTCTCAAATTCCTCGGAGGATGGGTTGCTCTCAAATGACAAGTGTCAGTTCTCTCTCGGAGCATCCAACCAACTAGTGGTTGTGGGGGTGGCTATTTATAGCTAGGGTGCAACCTGACATGATAAGACATAAATGCCCCCAATGATATGACCGTTATGTGGATAAGGTGATTGGGGACAGCTCGCGCTAAGCACATCAACGGTCGGAATTTCAAACAATGAAAGTCCTCAGGCTTATCATGTTCCTCACTTGTAGGCAATTCGCACTGGCGAAATCCTAACTCCTCAGTCAGATCGATTTCATCACAGACCAGAAGAACATGGTCTCTATTACTGAAGAACTTGACTGAACTGCAAGAAATTTCCAAAGGCTTCACTCGAAGGATTGGATAGGTTGAGGCTTTTCGAGTTGAGCATTAGTTGGAAATTTTCCTTAGTATTACCTCAGCCCCCTTTAACAGTACCACGCTTTCTATGACTCAAAGCAAGGAAATGAAACTGCGAAAACAAAAGTCTTCATGCTTCATAGTCCTAGCTCATATCTTCAAGTCACACAAACTTCTTCATTTTCAAAGTCTTCAGGGAATTCCAAAGTCTTCACCAAAGTCGTCAGTTGAAAACATACATTTTTAGGGGTCGGTAATCTTTGACTATATCAAACTCCTCATCGACTTATAGAGCCTATGTACACTCACAAACACATTAGTTCTTTAACCTGTAAGTCTTCAATAGACCAAAATATAATCTCCCCCTTTTTAGTGATTGATGACAAATAAGTTAAATTTTCAACGAGGATAAACATACGGAGTGAAAGTACTAAGTTTGAGGAATTTGATAGCAAGATATAGAAGAACTTCCCCTAAAGATGTGCATATTTGACGAATTTTCTTTGGATTGCAAATGCACGTGTGAGTTAAGAAACATGGAGAACTACCCCTATATCTTGTAATTCATACACGCATTTAACATATGATATGAAGAATTTGAAATGCATGTTGAAAATGGTGTCTGACGAAATTCAGCATGCATGGATTAAGGTGCTTGAGGAAATAAGCATGCAAGGAAATAGTTCAAAAGAGTGGGACCACCATCAGACTTAAGTTTACAACTCAACCAACAAAAGCTTCAAAAGAGCAAGAGTTGTAACTTAAACAAAAAACAGCCCATATATAGAGACCCTCTTGAAGACTAACTCAAATTTTCTCCCCCTTTGTCATCGAAGACCAAAAGGGATGAAAACTGAGGATTAAAGCCCTTTGAAGAATTTCATTTTGAAGGTGATGTAGGAGCGCCCGTGTTGTCGGGGTTGTTTGTCGATGCAGGGCCTACCTTAGTGTCGTCAATATCCTCAACTTCATCAGTCTCACGTGATGAAGAATACGAACTTGTAACCAGGTGAGGAAATTGTACTTTCTTGAATTTCTTCTAAGGAGGATGAGACCATTCAAAGTTCTGCTGAAAGTCCATGTTCTTGAGTTCCTTAGGAGTCTTGAGATGTGCGAGAATGGCCCACGCGCGATCGAAGATTTCATGCACATAGTAGTGATTTTTCTTCATAGAGTTCTGCGTCACCGTCAAGTTCCGAAGAATTGAAGCAAACTGACGCTTCACCCACTTGTGATTGCGATCAACCTTCTGATGAAGACTTATGAGAAGCTCACGATCAGTCATCACACGAGGGGCAGACTCTCGAGGTTTTTGCTCTGAGGCTTTTGCAGTAGAGTCCTGGGTAGCAGTGTCATCATTGGTGGAGTAAGATGTAGCTTTGCGAAACTGACCATCCAATGGACGAGTACCTTCATCAATAACAACTTTTCCTTTTCCTTCAACTGAGGTAATTGTGTTCTTGAGGACTTCAATCAGAGACAGAAAGCCGAATTGATTTTGGAAGTCAGCCTTGAAGGGAATTGAAGACCTTGATCTGATGAATTTCATGGTCCAGGGAGCATAAGGCTTCAATTCAAATGGGGCTAATGCCGCATTGTCCAAAGTCCTCATGAAGAAACCATGGTAGTTGATGAGATCCCACGAATGATGCTGAATAGCATGTTATTCATGACCCCGCAACATCTTCTTGTTCAGAGTTGTGACCCTTCTGAGGAAAGAGTGTTGATGAGGATGCGATAAACCGTCCTAGGCACATAGAGCAAATCCTTCACTAGGAAGGTGGTCCTTTGAGGGTTTCTAGGAGCCAATCGCTTCATCAGCAATTGCATCATATAGTTGGCTAGAGCAGGTTCATCAAACAGGCAGTGGGCTTCTTCTGAAGGAATTGGAACTGGGACTGACCGAAGGAATTCGGAGGCTGGTGAAGTGTAGTGGGTTGATCCAGTCATCCAGTCCAAGACCCATGTGTTGATGTCAGAAGCATAACCTGTAATGTGCAAGGTGGCGTAGAATTGAAGAATTAGCTCTTCATTCCAATCGCAGATATCCAAACAGAATTGAATAATTCCTGCATCGTGAAGAACAGCGAGCACGAGTGTGAAGGAAGGGATTGTTTCCATATCCGCATGAGGAATTTGATGGTGCTCGAAGACTTTCTTCTTGTCAAACAGTAATGATGCATAATAGTTTATCTGTGTTGGAGTCCAGAATCTGGTGCGACCGGCCCTAGCTGAGTCATATGGATTGGGTCCAGTGAAGAAAATGTGCTCATCGAAGAAATTGGTCTTGATAAATTTGGGGCGCTTTGAGCCTTTGAATGGCATTCATGGCTTTGGCTGAAGGTTTGGCTTGAAGCGGCCCACAATCTCCTTAGGCATAGGAGGAACTTCTTTAGACTGAGGAATTTGTACAGCAGTTTCCTCAGTGGCAGTTGGAGCAACAATTTCTTCAGTTGATGCAGCTGGAATTTCTTCAGTGGCAGTTGTGGCCAAGTCATCAGATCCTGTATAAATTTCTCCAGTCTGGGCTGGAGACTGAGGAATCTGTGATAGAGGAGTAATCATTGGGTAATTCGGGTGTATAGCTTCCCAATATTCATCATTGATGATAGGGGTTGTGTTGCCAATGTCTACGTCCTCATCAATTTCTTCAACGTCGGCCTCTTCAGTAGTCAACTGAGGCTAGGGCGATGATATCTTTGGATTTGAAGCATTTGCTTCCACTTCAATTTCTTCATCAATCTGCTCTGAGGTAGTAGCAGATTGATTCTTTTCTTCTTGATCATCATTTGGGATGACATGGTCAACACCAAATGGCACAATTTAATAGACTGGCACGGAGCTAATAGGTGTTGCATCAAACGGTTTTGTTGAAGAACTTCGCAATGTCTTCAATTTCTTCACTGCTAAGGAATCTGAAGTTGATGCTTTTCTTTTCAGGGTCTTCTTCTCCGCAGCCTTTCCTTTCTTTGCTTCCGATGTAGAAGGAAGGTTGATGATCTTCACCCTTGATGATTTTACTGTCTCTATAGAGGGTGAAGGAGGAGCATTTTCTTCAGGCAGAACTGATGTTGTCTTCCTTGTGTTCTCAATTTCCTCAGGCACAGCGAAAACTTCAGCTGACCTGGCAATTTCTTTAGGCACAACAGTGGAGGTTGTCCTGGCATGTTCTTCAGCATCCTAAATTTCTTCAGCTGCGGGAGCAGTTTCTTCAGTAGGCTGAGCAAATTCCTGAGCCTGAGGACTTTTTGGTTGTTCAGCATCAAATTTGTGTTGTTCAACATCATCTTACTTTGGTGCCCTTCCATTCAGCATCATATTTGTGTTGTTCTTCAGAGAGGCAGCAAATTTCAGACCGAACAGTGATGAGTTGATTTGGGGTCAAATTCATCACATTATTCCTCGCAATTTTTTCTTTTCGAGCCCTGCTCCTCTTAGCTCTCAGAGCTTGATCTCTTTTCCAATTTTGCTCAGCTATGAAGTGAGTGAGGACATGGTCCACATCAAGAGGTACGTTCAGTGAGGAAAGTGGGGTGCTGGGATCCTCATGCCATATGTCAATGAAGTTGAGGATCAGCTTGGGATCCAGCATGAGAGGAACAGAGCTCTCTTTTGCCATTGTAGCCCTTTGCTGACTTTCTCTAATGATTTCTTAAAATTCTTCATCATCATCCTCAGATCCTGAGGGTACATTCACTATAGCTTTGCTAGTGTGAGGACTTGGTCTTTGACCTCCTCCAACAGTTTTCTTTAGTTTCAACATAGTAGGACTTGTTGAAGACTATGATTGAGCAGAGGGACTTGCAGAAACCCTTGGAGCAATTGAGAAGCCCTTTGTCCTCTGACATGATGCAAGGTGCATAGTTGTTGAGGACTTTGCGGCAGTAGTAGAGGACTATGCAGCTACTAAACCAGTGGCTGAGGCCTTTGAAGGCTTTGCTTGAGGAATCTGAAGTGATGACTTTGGAGTTGAAGACTTTGACTTCAGAGGAGATTTCTTCACAATTGATTTCTTCGGAGCACAAGCAGAGGCTTCGGTAGTGGCAGCAGCAGCAGAGTCTTCATTGAGTTTCTTCACAGCCTCTTTTTCTTTCTTCACTAACTTGGCTTGCTATCTTTGCCATTCTTGTGGAAAGTCAGCACCAGTCTTGAGACTAGTCGGACCAGCAGTTTGGTTTGGAGCCAAGGGTGGCCTGTTGCAAGGGGGTTTAACTGTGAATTTCTTCATATAATTGGGAGTGACATAGTGATATTCTTTCCAGTCCTTTGCCCATCTCCTCTCAATTTTCTGTATGCGAATCTTTTGTTGCTTTGTGGTTTCCTTGCCATGAGTTTCTTATTTTGGAGTGCAATATTCCTCATACAATTCATCAGGTATATCAAACGTAGTCTGCACTTCAGGTTTCTTTTCACCTTTCTCTGGCTTCTTCCCATCAGCCATTTTCTTCGTCTAAGGATTCCGAAGATGTACACAGTTTTTCCTCAAGAAACGCTGCAAATGAGTTAAGTTGATGAGAACTTAGTGATTCATTAGCGGACATGTTTGTACCTGTGAACACAGTACAGGTGCGAGCAATTTGAAGAGGGCATATGCGTTCTCAGAAGTTTTTCAAAAACATCAAGTGTGAGGAATTTGACCATGGGTGTCTTTAGGAATTTCACTAAGGGTTCTTGTCTTAGGTTCTAGAGTTGTGCAAATTTTGAGGATCCACACAATTGAGGAATCTTGAAGAAAATCATAACTTAGGGAAAAAATCAAGTGTGTGAACATGTATGGTGCTTTAGAATGAGATTCTTGAAGAATAAACACCTTTGAGGAAATTGAGGAGAACTTGAAGATCAAACAAGGCAGTAAAATCAGATTTTATTTACCCTGATGAAGAACATGACGAACAGTGAGATGAAATCGAGGAAGTTCGTCCGTCCAGATCTTCTATGCCCTAGCTTGGCAGAGGGAGACAGCTACAACGACGGCAGAGTGAAGATTTCCTCCTCCGATGCGAGTACGGCGATGGCGAGGTTGAGGCAGTGAAGCTCTTCCACACCTGTGGCAATAATTTTAGCGGCAGCGCTAGGTCGGAGCTCGGGAGAAAGTAGGAGTGAGGAGTAACCGAGCACAGTGAAAGAGAAGGGGTATTTATAGTGGAGGTGAAAACCAATCTGTCCAAAGATTTTGGACCAGATTGCCCCTCACCCTTGCTCTTCATGCAACATGTGGAACCCATGTTCTGAGTACTGGCAATAGTGGTGGATCGTGAGTTATCCAGGTGTGGGAATCGGAACGGTTTTAGTTGGAAGCGCCGAAATATTAGATAGTGAAGATTTTGAAGTGTTAGTTCATGAATTCTTCATCTGTCAAGGACATAGTGAAGACTTTGAACGAGTTTCAAAGCAGAACACATATGAAGAATTTGTGAACATACTTGGTTGAGTTTAGCATAGAGGGGGAACGGGTCCAATCACATTCACTTAGATGAAAATCAACTTGAAGCATTAGCAATAAGTGAATGCTATTAAGGACATTGAAAACTCAAATATATATAGTCAATGAAGAACATGAGTTTCATAGTTTGAAGAATTTGAAAAGTTGATGAATTAGAAAAGTTGAGGAATTTGCAAACTTGAGGAATTTGAAAATTGAAGAATTTGCAAAATGACGAAAAACTCAACTTTGAAGAATTTCAAAATTGTTGGTGGCGTGACCCACCATATAAGAATGAGTATTTCAAACACCGCATACAATTGTCATAGGGTTTTGAGAATCAAATTCTTCATTAATTTCTTCACACTTAGAGGGTTATTATTCATTGATTGAAGAAAAACGTTACTTCGTGTGTTGCACATCTAAGTCATCAATTTTGCATAAGAACATTCTAAGAGTCTAAGATATTTACCTCACACTGCAACTTGCAAAATCTCTATTCAGCAAAGAGCTTAGTGAAGATATTGGCCAGTTGTTTTTCAGTGGGGATGTGGTCGATGAAGATGTCGCCCTTGAGTACATGATGTCAAAGAAAATGATGACGAATCTGGATGTGCTTGGTCTTGGAATGCTGAACTGGGTTGTAAGCAATCTTGATGGCACTCTCGTTGTCGCAGTAGAGAGGCACATTCTTCACCTTGATGCCATAGTCCTTGAGGGTTTGCTTCATCCACGGCAACTGAGCGCAACATGAACCAGTAGCAATGTACTCAGCTTCAGTAGTAGATAGTGACCCATAGTTCTGCTTCTTCAACGACGAACAGACTAAGGATCGTCTGAGGAAATGACATGTGCCTGAGGTTTACGTGCGATCCACAAGATCTCCAGCATAGTTAGCATCAAAGTATCCGACGACGTGAAGATTTGAGCCCTTGGGATACCATAATCGAAGCATTGGTGTGTGAGCTAAGTATTGAAGAATATGTTTCACCGCCTTATGGTGTGATTCCTTCGGTGTTGCATGGAATCGGGCACACATGCAAACACTCAGCATAATATCAGGCCTAGATACACATAGATACAATAAAGATCCAATCATGGAGTGATATACCTTCTGATCAAAATCTTTACCATTTTCGTCAGTACAGAGGTGGCCTTTTGAAGGCATTGGAGTTTTGACGCCTTTGCAGTCTTGCATGTCGAATTTCCTCAGAACATCCTCGAGGTAATTGTCTTGATGAGGAATTTGAAGACCTAAGAAGAATTTCAACTCTTCCATCATAGATATTTGATATTCTTCACTCATCATGTAGGCAAATTCATCATTGTAACGTTTTTCAGTACAACCAAAGATAGTATCGTCTACGTATATTTGGCATATGAACAGTTCATTGTCATAGGATTTAGTGAAAAGAGTTGGGTCGAGTGAACCGGGCTTGAAGCCTTTCTTCATGAAGAATTCCTTCAGAGTGTCGTAGCACGCTTGAGGGGCCCGCTAGAGGCCATAGAGGGCCTTGTTGAGTCTGAAGACTTTGTCAGGATCCTTAGGGTCTTCAAAACCTGGGGGTTGAGCAACATATACTTCTTCCTCAAGCTTACCGTTGAGGAATGCAATTTTCACATCCATTTGATATAAGATGGTATCTTGATGGTTAGCATAAGCAAGTTATATGCGAATAGCTTCAAGTCTAGTAATAGGTGCAAAAGTTTCATCAAAGTCAATTCCTTCAACCTATGTGTAGCCTTGAGCTACAAGACGAGCCTTATTTCTTAACACAAGGCCATTTTCATCTTGCTTGTTACGGTAGATCCACTTGGTACCTATGATTTTGTTCTTGCGAGGATCTGGCTGCTTGACAAGTTCCCACACCTTGTTGAGCTTGAATTGATGCAATTCCTGTTGCATAGCTTGAATCCACTCAGGATCCTTGAATGCTTCATCAACTTTGGTGGGCTCTATGATAGAGACAAAAGAAAAGTGCCCACAAAAGTTAGTCAAATGTGAAGCTCTTGAGCAAGTGAGGGGTCCTGGTGCATTGATGTCATCGATGATTTTGTCAATCTGCACTTTGTTTGCAACTCTTGGAGGATTTTCTTCAGTACCATTTTCTTCAGGTGTATCAGCATGAATATCTTCATTCACAGGAATGACTTCTTTAGTGGTTATGACATCTTCAGTTGCCTTCAGCTTAATGGGTTCCTCAGGAGACTGTTCATGTAGCACAAAAGGCAGGTGCTCTCTTTGTGAGCCATCCATTTCATCGAACCGCACATCTACAAGTTCTACAACCTTGTGGTGGTAGGTGTTGAAGACTCTGTAGGTGTGCGAGTCCTTTCCGTAACCAAGCATAAAACCTTCATGTGCTTTCAGTGCAAATTTATAACTATGGTGAGGATCTGTAATCTAGCATTTTGCACCGAAGACTTTGAGATAACCTACATTGGGTTTCTTGCCAGTCATAAGTTCATATGAAGTCTTCTTGAAGAATTTGTGAAGATATACCCTGTGGATTTGTGGCATGTTGTATCAATTGCCTTAGGCCAGAAGCGACGACGAGTCTTGTATTCATCAAGCACGGTGCGAGCCATCTCAACAATAGTCCTGTTCTTGCGCTCCATGACGTTGTTCTGCTGAGGAGTATATGGGGCAGATAACTCATGAGTAATACCAAGTTCATCAAGATATTCATCAAGATTGGTGTTCTTGAACTCAGTCCCATTATCACTCCTGATCTGCTTGATCTTGATGCCAAAATTAGATGGAGGCCCTTGAAGCAAATCGTCGGAAGACATCCTGCACTTCAGACTTGTACAGAATAATATGTACCGAAGTGTAATGAGAGTAATCATCAACAATGACAAAGCCATACAAACTTGAAGAATTTTTTAGTGTGGAATAATGAGTGGGGCCAAAGAGATCCATGTGAAGCAATTCAAAGGGTCGAGTCATGGTCATGATTGTCTTTGAGGGATGCTTGGATCTGGTCATCTTCCTAGACTCACATGCACCACAGAGGTGATCCTTGAGGAATTTTACACCTTCAATGCTAGTGACGTGCTTTTTTACGAGTGTGTGCAAGTTCCTCATACCAGCATGTCCAAGTCATCGAAGCCACAGCCAGCCTTCTTAGGAGTTTGCAAGTAGGCATGTGGCAGGCTGAGGACTTGTAGAGAAATCAACAATATTGAAGTCTACTCTGCTAAAGCCTTTGAAGACTTTGGAATTGTCAGATTCCATGATGAAAACACAACAATATTTTCCAAATACGACAACCAAATCAAGATCACAAAGCATTGAGACAGACATAAGGTTGAACCCGAGGGATTCGACAAGCATCACCTTATCCATGTGTCGGCCCTTTGAGATTCCAACCTTACCTAGACCCAATACCTTGCTTTTCCTTTGTCAGCATAGATGATATGCTTCAGATGAGATGGAGCACGTGGCAAATTCATCAGTAGATGCTTGTCACTAGTCATGTGGTTTGCGCATCCATTGTCAAGGACCCACTCAGTACCTTTTGGAGTTTCATCCTGAAGATGAATTATTACAACTTATGAACTCATATGTTTCAGAGTGAAGAATATGACATCAATTTCATTAGAAAAAATTTCATCACACAAGATAGTAAGCAAGTAGTGTGAGGACGTGAGAAATGAGGAATTCATTTCTACATGGTTAGCTTGCGTCCTTTCAAGCATTTCCTCAGGTCTCCAGCAAATTCATCAGATGTTCAAGTTCATCTGGAGACCTGACCCTGCATAAGAGATTAGTTCAATTTCTTCACCACCCACATCTGGAGGGGTGGCAAAGAGTTCATCATTCTACGAGCACCATATGAGAAGAGAGGCATTAAAGCTAGTGCGCTTCTTTTTACAGGACGAGGGTTAGAGTGCTCATATGAATAAGTAGTGAAATGTTTCTAGGACTTATGAACATAATGATTTGAAGAATAATGCACATATTTAGAACTCTTAGATTTTCCCCGCGAACAGATGCATTAGCATGAGAATAATATTTTTGACCATTTGAGGAATTTGGTCTATGTGAAGACTTTGGTCCATATGAGGAATTTGATCTAGGGTTCCTGTTCTTCATGAGTGATGTCATGAGGACATTCACTTGAAGATTTTGTAAGGAGCTCTTGGGAACCCAGATTTTCTTCATTGGTGAACTGTTCCTGCAGTTAGTTCCAAAAAATCTAGCAAATACTTCACCTTTCTGATTTTTGAAGAATTTGTAGTTGGAGTGAAGTGACTCATCAGAGGAATATGAAGTTTCACTAGTAAAGCCAGATAAATTGGATGGATCTATAGGAGGTTCTTTTGCAGCAACCCATGAGGTTTTGGGGTACTACTCAGGTGTCTAGTAAGATCCATCAGCATTGATTTTCCTCTTAAATGCAATACCCTCTTTCCTAGGGTTCCTGTTCAGAATTTGCTTTTTTAGGACATCGCGAAGGGTTTTATGCCCTTTGAGACTTTTGTACAGGCCTGTCACATACAATTCCTTTAACCCTGCATTTTCCTCAATGATACTTGTGCTATCCTTAGATGAGGAATTTGTGACCACTGGAATAGTTGAAGAATTTGAAGCAATATAAGCATTTGAAAATTCAGGTGAAGAATTAGCAGTTTCACATTCGATGCATTTCAAACAAGGTGGAACAAATTCTTCCTGGGCGGTACTGATCTGTTGAGCCAGTAAGGAGTCATTTTCCCTTTGGAGATCCTCATGTGACACCCTTAGTTTCTCAAGATCTTGTTTTCTTTGAAGAAATTCATAAGAAACCTTCTCACGATCAGCTAAGAGAGCATTATGATGACTCTGAATGTTATCATAGTTTGTCTGCAGACTTTTGAGATCATCAGACATAGTTTGTGTCCGATCCACTTCCTCATTCAACAGATCATCGCTTTTGTCTAGCATTTTCGAAAGCTTTTCAAGTGCACTTTGTTGCCTAGTAGCAATATTAGCAAGTTTGGCGTAGCTAGGTTTTACATATTCATGAGATTCACCATCGCTTGATTCAAAGGAGGACTGATGCTTATGTACCTTGGAAACTTTAGCCATGAAGCAATAGGTGGGAGCATAATCATCATTGCTGATGTCAAAGTCATTGGAGTGATCGTTTTCTTCATCGTTGAAGATAGACTTGATGACAAAAGCAGTAGCGAGAGCAAGGCTAGCGACAGCAGATTTAGATTCCACCTCAGATTCTTCGTCTTCTTCATATTCTTCAGTTTCTTCTTCTAAGTCCATTTCCTCGCCAATGAAAGCTCGAGCCTTTCTAGAACTATTCTTCTTGTGCATTGAGGACTTTGAATATGAGGACTTTGCAGTTGAGGACTTTGAAGTTTACTTCTTCTTCTTCGATTCATCAGAACTGTCATCCTTGTACTTTTCTTCTTCTTCTTATATTATTTTTACTAGAGAGGACAGTCAGAGATGAAGTGACCAGATTTATTGCATTTGTGACAAGTTCTCTTCTTCTAATTGTGTGTGGAATGTGATTTCCTCAAGACACTTTTTGATGACTTTCCAAATCCACCTCTCCTTGAGAACTTCTGGAATTTCCTCACGAGCATTGCCAACTCCAGACTCAGTTCTTCAGGATCACCAAGGCTACTATCCGAATCTTCGCATTCAGATGAGGAAATAGCTTTTGCCTTTAGAGCACGAGATCTTCCATAGCTTGGCCCGTAGAGGTCTCTCTTCTCAACTTGTTGGAATTCATGAGTATTGAGTCTTTCAACAATGTCAGTAGGGTCAACTGACTTGTAGTCTCCACCTTCTTGAATCATCAAAGCCAGAGTATCAAACGAGGAATCAAGAGACCTTAGCAGTTTCTTCACCACTTCATGGTCAGTGATATCAGTGCACGCAGTGCTTGAAGCTCATTGAAGATATCAGTGAGATGATCAAAAGTTTGCTGAACATTTTCATTGTCGAGTCTGTTGAGGCCATTGAAGAGATTGCAAAGAATGTGAACACGAGAGTCACGTTGAGTGGAAACACCTTTGTTGACTTTGGACAGACTATCCCAGATAAGCTTAGCAGACTCCAAAGTACTCACTTTGCCATACTGATCTTTGCTCAGATGGCCATAGATGATATTCTTTGCTTGAGAATCGAGTTGCTTGAATTTCCTTGTATCTACAGCAGTAACAGTTCAAGAAATGTAGGGAACACCATTTTCCCCAATGTACCAAAGATCGTTGTCAATAGCTTCATGATGCATGTGCATCTTTCTCTTCCAGTAGGGGTAATCCATCCCATCGAAGGTAGGACACCCTGCGGAAACCTTGATCATACCTATAGTCGACATAACTAGAACTCTAGGCGGTTAAACCAAAATCATACAGAACAAGGGAGTACCTTGCTCTGGTACCAATTGAATGTGCGTTATATCGACTAGAGGGAGGTGAATAGGTGATTTTTACAAATTAATCACTTGAGGAATTTGAAATGTGATGAATAACTAGAAGCGGAATAAGTACTCAAGTGCATGAGAAACATAGCGACAGCATAGTCATCCTGATGAAATGAAACATGCACATATTACAAGAAGTGTGATACAGGATAAGAAGGTGAGGAACAAGGTAACATGAAGAATTTGAGGTGAGGAAATTGTGAAAGTCTTCAGTCAAATTCTTCAAACTGTAAAGATCAATTTCATCAACAGGTATATGAGGAAATGAAAGGGTTGATGAAATAGAACCAGGTAGCTCGATGAAGACAATGGTTTGATGACCCGGTTCCAACTGTTGTGACAGTTGTACGTTTGGTTCGGAGCGTCCTGGTATTTAAACCAGAGGACACACAGTCCTTACCGTATTCTCCTTGAGCTAAGGTCACAAAGTCCACGGCCAACACTCGTGGTAAGTCTTTAGGGTAGACTTCCAAAACCATCACAAACTAGTCACCTAGCGATCCACAATTGACTACTGGATGCTCTAAACCAAGGTCACTCCATGATCCCCAATTGACTGTAGGCTGCACTAGACCATGACACCTAACCGTCTGGAAGACACACAGTCTTCAAAGGTAACAAGCGTCAGTTCGACACAGGAACAATCTCTTCAGTGATGCTCAATCACTTTGGGTTTGGTCGTTTGGATTTGGGTTTTTCCTCACTGATCATTTTCTCTCAAAGTCCTCGGAGGATGGGTTGCTCTCAAATGATAGGTGTTAGTTCTCTCAGAGCAGCAAACCAACTAGTGGTTGTGGGGGTGGCTATTTATAACCAGGGTGCAACCTGACATGATAAGACATAAATGCCCCCAACAATATGACTGTTATGTGGATAAGATGATTGGGGACAGCTGGCGCTAAGCACAACAACGGTCAGAATTTCGAACTATGAAAGTCCTCAGGCTTATCATGTTCCTCACTTGTAGGGAATTCACACTGGCAAAATCTTAACTCCTCAGTCAGATCAATTTCATCAGAGACTAGGAGAACATCGACTCTGTCACTGAATAACTTGACTGAACTACAAGAGATTTCCAAAGGCTTCACTCGAAGGATTGGATAATGTAGCGACCCGACTCAAAATGAGTCAAGCCTTTGTGTGTTCTATGCCATCCCGGGATCAGTATGCTGGCACACACAGTACATCAATGTATATATCAAAGTTCAATCACATGTAATTAACGTAAAACTGATATATACCTTAAAATCTCAGCGGAAACAATCAACAGGAGTGGAGTCCCAATAACACCAACGACAGGTTGAGTGTAGACCGTAACCCTGAATCGTACTCTTACCCGTCGTAGAGCTTATCTGCAACATAAGACGTTACAGCCGTGTAGGTTAGCATTTTGAATATGCCGGCAAGTCACAAAAGAGGGGGTGAAAATAATCCTCTATACTATATGCTTATATGGCAGATGGGGCTATAAGTTTAAGTTTTTGAGCAAAGCAAATTTTTCCTACAACAAGACAGGGGTAAAGGAGAAATTATTACTACAAAGTTTGTTGATTAATGAGATAGTTCCACTGACCAATTCTCCTACCCAGGTTAATAATAATACCCTCATTAGTATAATTTTTTGTGTTGAGACTTCCTGATAGTTTCAGTTCCTTTGGCTCAAGTTGTCCATGACTATGGACACGGCTAATCGATTAGGTTTTAGTACTCTGTAGAGTTTTGCACACGTTCCCCACAAGATTTGATCGCCTTCGTTTGATTTCTCGCACTTCAGGGTGTTTGAGAAACAGATGACCAAAACATGGTCTTCTAAAGGGTTTCCCTGAGACTCTTTCGGTGCCCATCCTTTCCTACCATTCTTCTACATCTCGTAGCACCACCTGTCCAGGTTCACCATGATATCCAACCAAGCCAGAGCCCATAATGGCTTGTGGCTGTGCAGGTAAGCCTTGGGTCTTGAAGCATCCATCCATCTCTTTGTGCCTGGGTGGACCTTTCCGCGTGGATACTAGCACTTCCCCAACAACACCTAGGCTAACCACTGGTTTGTCCAAGGCGCCGTTCAACCATCATCCACCCAGAGGTATGTTGAAAAACTCGGAGTCTTTAAGTCTTGATCATAATGCAGGTCTTGTAAATAATTAACTCACAACTCTGATGAATCACACAACCCACCCCGTCTACTAATAGCATAGCAAAATTAAATCAACGTTTCCCGGGGCCAATGTGTCAAAGGGTTGAGGGGTGCCTACCACATGATACTACATCAAGTAACGAAGTTTCCAAATTACCTACTTTGCATGCAATTGGGGAGATGGTAGAACTAATGCAATAAAAACATAGGTATACATGGTCAAAGTGACTTGCATGTACTGTTGATGAAGAATAATATCGCTCTCAGAGATAACTGATAGACTATTCGTCACTCTCCGATGAAAATTTATATAATCAAACAATGCATTCATATAAGTAATCATACTAGCAATCAATTCTAACCATCAAAAGTATCACCAAACCAAAAGCAACAAATTTGTGATGAAGGAAATACTTAAGACAAAAATTAACAAAGCGTCATCAACACAACCAAAGTTGTTCTTCTCTACAAGTACATCCTATTTTCAAAATTAAAAACTCAAAACAAAGTAAAATATAATCAAAAGTAGTTTACTAAATATTTTACTTAGCAAAAAGAATTACTTTTGAAGAACAACTAGGAACTAAGAAAACAATACTCTAGCAACTTAAGTTTTTAACTACTAGAACATATCAGCAAGAGAAACACTAAGTTAATAAAAGAAAAAAATTAAAGCAAATAATTAACAGAAAGTATTTTCTCATAAATCTTTATTTTGCAAAAATAACTAATTGAAAAGCTTTTATAAAGGTTCTTCTTTTGATAAGGTCATCCTTTGCTTAAAACACAAACAATCTCAACTATAATACAAATTGTTTCTGGTGTAAACTTAGATTAACAGAAAATCAAACTTATAAAACAATTTGTGGAAACTATTTTCAAATAGTGGATCAAAACTAGCAATGAAAATCCAATTGTAAGTTATAATTGAACTAGAATTGATTTTCATGTAATCAACTAATAAAATATTCTTTGTTTTGAAGGGCTACTATTATCTAACAGAAAACTTTATAAAAGTCTATCACTAATATAAAAGAAAATAATTTAAAAACAATTTAAAAAAAGGGAATATAAATAAACCTAATAGAACTAAACATAATCTGTATTGCTTGAAAAGACTACTATAAAATATTCTAAAAATTTCCAAACTCTACCTACTGATAACTAAGGTCACTAGTGACAAGTAGCAAAAAGAATCAACTCAAAATATATTTTTAAACTCAAGATATTCAGAAAATAAGATTTGAATCAAATCTGTTTGAAATCAATTTTAAATTATTCAAAAACTCTACGGAAAGTAGAACAAAGTTTTGACACAATGCAAAAAGAATCAATCAAAAACTCTAAATATCCTAAAAGATATAACAAAAATAAAAATAGAACCTATTCTGTTTTCTAAAACAAAAACAGAAAAAAAGGAAAAACTAAACTAACGGACAGGGGGTGACGTGGCAAGTTCTGATAGGCTACGGAGGGGTGCGTGCTAGACTGAAACGAGCGGACGACCAAAATTTAGAGAAAAGCGTTGCGACTAAAAGTAAGTAAAAGAAAACCGGTCGGTTCATTTAAATTAAACCGAAGGGGTACACTCCTTCTAATCTACGTTGTTGAAGAAGATCTAACGGAGGGGAGAATCTCCGGCGACTTATCGCGGTGGAGGAGGTCTCCGGCGAGGCAGAGGAGGTGGGGTCGATGGGGACGGTGCTTCGGTGGTCCTCTGGCAATGGCGAGGCCTCCAATCGACGGCAGGGATCCTCCGGGGATGGTTGGTGGCGAAGGAGAGACGAGGGGGTGACTGTGGTGAGCAACAGGAGCTCCGGGAGCTTCGAGTGGTGTCTGGAGCTCGGGCGTGGCATCGACACGGCGTTCCGGAGGGTCTCCGGCGAGGGCGAGTGCACCAGGTGATGCGTATGAGCGTGGCGAGGTTGACAGTGGCCTTAGAGGGCTCGGGGATGGCGGGTGGAGTGGCACGAGAGCAAAGGTGTGGCGGCGACGCTCGGGCTCCGGCGAGCTATTACGGCGAGGGGAGGGGGTCGGACGAGGGGGAAAATGGGGGAACGGGTCGAGGGGAGGGGTTGGGTTTATATAGGGGCCTCGAGGCAGTCGGGGAATGGCAGGAGGAGGGATCTCCGGCTCGGTGGTTGCCTGCGTGGTTTGGGGAGCGAGAGGAGGGACGTGACCGCGATGATGATGCTGTCGGGCGGTGGGGTCCGCAGTTAGTGAGAGGGAGAGAGAG
The DNA here is from genome assembly GCA_022496015.1 of Hordeum marinum. Classification (NCBI taxonomy): domain Eukaryota; kingdom Viridiplantae; phylum Streptophyta; class Magnoliopsida; order Poales; family Poaceae; genus Hordeum; species Hordeum marinum. The sequence goes on along the minus strand of CM039675.1, from coordinate 203,266,624 downwards.
GGCGCGGTCAGCGATGGCCGGTGCGGAGGAATTTCGGGGAGAGATTAGGGCGGTGGGCCGGTGGGCTTTAAAAACTAACGCGATTTCATTTTATTAAATACGAGAGCATTAAAATATCATTAAAGCATTCAAAACCTGTCCAAAATAATAATGTTTTATATACCTGAATGATCAGGGAAATAAATTCCATTTAATGAACATTTTTCCACGGCCAAAATAAACACTTTTTTAAAAAAATATTTTCAGAAAATGTCTATATGGCTTTATTTATTTTTGCAAATATTTTTTCCAAATAACCCCTTGGGTTTTATGGTTCAAATACTTCACAAAATTACCCCTGGTTTGGAGTGTGATATTACTCCTCTAAAAAACTTGTAAGGGGTTTGAATGCTTACAAAATTCAAATAGGAAAATCAAATATGAAGGTGATCTCCATATAAGAAAATTTTCAAATAGTTTTCAAAATTCACTTTTCAAATCCTTTTATAATGCAGAAGTCATGTCATCTTCTCTCACTGATTTGAAATGTAGGAAGTTGAATTCAAACAAAAGGGGAAAGTCATTTTATTCCCTCTCATTCAAAAGTTTTCAAAAGTTTGAAATTTTCACTCAATTTCAATCACTCAAGCAAACAAGCATTCCTTCTAATATTTCTTATAACATTCCAAAATTTGGGATGTTACAGACAAGTTGAGGATTTTGGAGTTGAGCATCACTTCGAAATTTTCCTTAGTATTACCTCGGCCCCCTTTAATAGTACGGTGTTTCCTATGACTCAAAGAAAGGAGATGAACCTACAAAAACAGAAGTCTTCACGCTTCATAGTCCTTGTTCATATCTTCAAGGTCACACAAACTTCTTCATTTTCAATGTCTTTAGGGAATACCAAAGTCTTTAGCAAAGTGTTCACGAAACTCTTCACAAAGTCTTCAGTTGAAGACATACATTTTTAGGGTTCGGTAATCTTCGACTATATCAAACTCCTCATCGACTTATAGAGCCTGTGTACGCTCACAAACACATTAGTTCTTTAACCTACAAGTCTTCAATACACCAAAGTCACTAAGGGGCTTTAGATGCACTTACAATTCATAAACACATAGGAAATATCATCATATATGATTCCCTCTAGGTCATATCTCCAACACCTTGTATGCACCCCTTACCTCCAGTAAAATTTACATGGCTCAGCTAAATGATTGAGTGGGGTAAAAACCATAATTGCACCTCCTGGACAGTCAAACCAGCAGCATTTCTACCCCCTCGTCCTTCTTACGTCTACTCTCATGGATCCACCTAGCACCTGGGGCATGTCCAAACAATCCATCAACTAATGGACAAGCCGATGCATGCTCAGAGCGCGTGGACACACTACTGGTATGTAATACACGCGCTCTGGATCATGCTATAGTGCGCCGCTGCACTATAGCAGGAGCATCCCGGGCCCGCCCGACAACATTGGGATGGGAAACTTGTCCCCTGTGCCCTCCTTGATGTGCGCAAGACGTCGGGCTGTCACACCCATATCCGTTCTCTCGCCGAGGTCCTCTAGCGTGCGTGCCCGACGCCGCCTAGGTCGGCCAACCGCGGGCCTTACATGCACACACACCCCCTCTCCCTTCTTGCTCTCACTGGCCCTAGACCAACCCCGAGAAGACGACAAACACGACCCCACTCGCCCCCATGTCCTCCAACGTGGGCTACGAACTCGTCGGAATACCAATGCTCGGTGGACTGCCGTTCCCCTATGTAAGGGCCTCCCCCGAGCCTCCTCTCCGCTCTGGTCTCTATCCTGCTCCCAATCGAGATCCCATACCCTCCCCCTCCATTTTGGAACTCAGGCGCTCGGGATAGAGCAGAGCTCCGCCATGTCACGTCCATTGCCATCCGGCCACGGTGAGCCTCCCCTGCTTTTCTCTCTCGATCTGGAGTCACATCAGTACCTTGACCCTTTTTCCTCCTCTCCCCGCTCGATTTGCAGCACGAGACGGCCCCGACGATCACCTCTCGATGTGCCTCATCACGGGACCACGTCACTGGCGACTAGCTGCTCTCCTCTATCCATCTCCTGCACCACCCGAACGACGACGACGCCCTGGACCAATTCCCTTCCTTGCATGTCGCCGTCATGCCCTCTTCTGATGTCGGTGAGCTTCACTGCTCCTCTGTCCCGAGGTGGGATATGACAGGTGCGACCCCTTTTCATCCCCACACCCCCCTGCGCTCCTCTCCCACTCATTGACGATGGGGCCCTCTCGTCAGGTTTGAACCTGATCACTCACGCACCCGTAGCTCGACAGGGTTGCACGGCTCTAGGTCGGGCCAACTGCTGGCCCACTCCGGCCCAGGGCATTGTGGACCTTTTTGTTTTTTCCTTTTCTTTTGTTTTCCAAAAATTCCACAAGATAAAACATCTTGGAAATATGCCCTAGAGGCAATAAATGAAGTGTTTATTATTATATTTCCTTGTTCATGATAATCGTTTATTATCCATGCTATAATTGTATTAATTGGAAACACGTTACATGTGTGGGTAAATAGACAACACTTTGTCCCTAGTATGCCTCTAGTGAACTAGCTCGTTGACCAAAGATGGTCAAGGTTTCCTAGCCATTGACATGAGATGTCATTTGATAACGGGATCACATCATTAGGAGAATGATGTGATGGACAAGACCCAAACTACAAACGTAGCATATGATCGTGTCAGTTTATTGCTACTGTTTTCTGCATGTCAACTATATGTTCATATGACCATGAGATCATGCAACTCACAGATACCGGAGGAGTGCCTTGTGTGTATCAAATGTTGCAACGTAACTGGGATACTATAAAGGTGCTCTACAGGTATCTTCGAGGGTGTCTGTTGAGTTGGCATGGATCAAGACTGGAATTTGTTATCTCCGAGGGTATCTTAGGGCCAACTCGGTAATACAACATCACAATAAGCGTTGCAAGAAATGTGACTAAGTGTTAGTTGCGGGATCTTGTATTACGAAACGAATAAAGAGACTAGCCGATAACGAGGTTGAACTAGGTATGGAGATACTGATGATTGAATCTCGGGCAAGTAACATACCGAAGAACTAAGGGAACATCATACGGGATTAACTGAATCGTTGACATAGAGGTTCGACTGATAAAGATCTTCATAGAATATGTGGGAACCAATATGGGCATCCAGGTCCCGCTTTTGGTTATTGGCTGTAGAGGTCTCTCGGTCATGTCTACATAGTTCTCGAACCCGCAATGTCTGCACACTTAAGGTTTGGTGACGTTTCGGTAGTATAGAGTTATGTATGGTGGTGACCAAATGTCTTTCGGAGTCTCGGATGAGATCCCGGACACCACGAGGAGCTCTAGAATGGTCCGGAGTTAAATAATCATATATGGCAAGTCCTATTTTGGTCGCCGGAAAAGTTTTGGGATCATCGGTAGTGTACCAGGAGTGCCGGTAGTGTACCGGGAGACCATCAGGAGGGGTATTTCGACCCAAGAGGCTCCATGGGCTGTGGGAGAGTGTTTACCAGCCCTTAGTGGCTGGTGGAAGTCCCACACAACGCCCATGTGGTTTGGGAAAAAAGGCCTAAAGAGAAAAAGTGGAAAAAGGCAAAAATAGGGTGAATCCTAGTCCTACGAGGATTGGAGGTGCACTCCACCTCCTCCACCTGGTTCTGCCGAATCCTTGGAGGCTTGGCCCTTGTGCCAAACCTCCTCATCTCCTCCTCTTATATATACTAGAGGTTTTAGTGTTTTTGCATAGAATTTTCAGCCACGTGCTGCCCGTTCCTCAAGTGGATAGTTTCTCCTCCAGATCGGTTTTCTGCAGTGCTTAGGCGAAGCCCTGCCAGAATAGCTCCACCACCATCGCCGGAGCGCCATCACGCTGCCGGAGAACTCTTCTACCTCTCTGCTCCTTCTTGCTGGATCAAGACGGCGGAGAACGTCATCAAGCTGTATGTGTGCTGAACGCGGAGGTGCCGTCCGTTCGGCACTAGATCGGAAGGATCGTGATCAAGTTCGTGGGACGGATCATGATCAAGTTCATGGGACGGATCGTAATTGGATCGCGGGATGAACCATGATTGGATCACGGGATGGATCGTGATTGGATCGCAGGACGCACGGCGATTTGGATCGCGAAGACGTTCGACTACACCAACCGCGTTTCTCAGCGCTTCTCGCTTAGTGATCTACAAGGGTACATAGATCTACTATCCCTCTCGTAGATGCTCATCACCATGGATAGATCTGTGTGTGCGTAGGAAATTTTTTGTTTCCCATGCAACATTCCCCAACAAAACATTCCTCTAAATTCAAATATTCCTCCTCCAAAAATCTTGTAATATTCTGTAGAAATTAATGATGACACTTTTGCACTTTTTGAAAATAGTTTCGTGTACTAGTTTTATTTAAAAGTTAGTTTTAAATGTTTAAAACCATTTCTAAATTATTTTTCATAACTTTTTACACTTCAAAACCAAAGAAAAATACTTTTAGTCTTTATTGTAGTATTTTGCAAAGTGGTGTGACATTTTAGAAGTGGAATATTTTCTCTGTTTTTTCTTTGTTCTCATTTTGCCATGAAAATTTGTGGCGATAGATTGTGTTGTTGACGACGGTAGAAGAGGAAGTTAATAATGATGATCATGAAGCTTCGGATCAAGCTACTATTGAACCTCGTAGGTCGACAAGGCCGCGTACTACTCCTGAGTGGTATGGCAACCCTGTCTTGGAGGTCATGTTGTTGGACAACACTGAACCTACGAGCTATCGAGGAGCAGTGATGGGCCCGGATTCCGAGAAATGGTTAGTGGCCATGAAATCCGAGATGGGATCCATGTATGAAAAAAAAGTATGGACTTTGGAAGTATTACCTGAAGGGTGAAAGGCCATTCAGAACAAATGGATCTTTAAGAAGAAGACAGACGCGGACGGTAATGCCACCGTCTATAAAGCTCGACTTGTGGCAATGGGTTTTTCACAAGTTCAAGGAGTTGACTACGATGAGACCTTCTCACCCATAGCGATGCTTAAGTTTGTTAGAATCATGTTGGCAGTAGCTGCTTATTTTGACTATGAAATTTGGCAGATGGATGTCAAAATAACGTTCCTCAACGGTTTCCTTGATGCAACCAGAAGGTTTTGTCGATCCAGAAAATGCTAACAAAGTTTGCAAACTCCAGCGATCCATTTATGTACTGGTGCAACCATCTCAGTGTTGCAATAAGCGTTTTGATGAGGTGATGAAAGCGTTTGAGTTTATACAAGTTTATGGAGAAGGTTGTATTTACAAGAAAGTGAGTGGGAGCTCTATAGCGTTTCTAGTATTATATGTGGATGACATATTGCTGATTGGAAACAATATAGAAATGTTGGAAAGCGTGAAGGAATATTTGAACAAGAGTTTTTCAATGAAGGACCTAGGAGAAGCTGCTTTCATATTAGGCATTAAGATCTATACAGATAGATCGAGATGCTTAATGGCACTTTCACAGAGCACATACCTTGATAAAGTTTTGAAGAAGTTCAAAATGGACCGGTCCAAGAAGGGGTTCTTGCCTGTGTTAGAAGGTGTGAAGTTGAGTAAGACTCAATGCCCAGTGACTGCAGAAGATAGAGAAAAGATGAGTGTCATCCCCTATGCTTCAGCCATAGGCTCTATCATGTATGCAATGCTGTGCACAAGACCCGATGTCAGCCTTGCCATAAGTATGGCCGGAAGGTTTCAAAGTGCTCCTGGAATGGAGCACTGAACAGCGATCAAGAATATACTTAAGTACCTGAAAAGGACTAAGGAAATGTTTCTCATTTATGAAGGTGATGAAGAGCTCGTCGTAAAGGGTTACGTCGATGCAAGCTTTGACACTGATCCGGATGACTCTAAGTCGCAAACCGGATACGTATTTATTCTCAACGGGGGAGCGGTAAGCTGGTGCAGTTCCAAGCAAAGCGTGGTAGCCGATTCTACGTGTGAAGCGGAGTACGTCGCAGCCTCGGAGGCAGCGAAGGAAGGTGTCTAGATGAAGCAGTTCATGACAGATCTTGGAGTAGTGCCCAGTGCGCTGAATCCAATGAACCTGTTCTGTGACAACACTGGTGCCATTGCTCTGGCCAAGGAACCAAGGTTTCACAAGAGGACCAGACACACAAAGTGACGCTTTAACTCCATCCGCGATTACATCGAGGAGAAGGACATAAATATTTGCAAAGTGCACACGGATCTGAATGTTGCAGACCCGTTGACTAAACCTCTTCGAAGGACATGATCAACACCAGAACTACATGGGTGTTCGATTCATTACAATGTAAATCACATAGTGATGTGAGCTAGATTATTGACTCTAGTGTAAGTGGGAGACTATTGGAAATATGCCCTAGAGTCAATAAATAAAGTGTTTATTATTATATTTCCTTGTTCATGATAATCGTTTATTATCCATGCTATAATTGTATTAATTGGAAACACATTACATGTGTGGGTAAATAGACAACACTTTGTCCCTAGTATGCCTCTAGTGAACTAGCTCGTTGATCAAAGATGGTCAAGGTTTCCTAGACATTGACATGAGATGTCATTTGATAATGGGATCACATCATTAGGAGAATGATGTGATGGACAAGACCCAGACTACAAACGTAGCATATGATCGTGTCAGTTTATTGCTACTGTTTTCTGCATGTCAACTATATGTTCCTATGACCATGAGATCATGCAACTCATGGATACCGTAGGAGTGCCTTGTGTGTATCAAATGTCGCAACGTAACTGGGTGACTATAAAGGTGCTCTACAGGTATCTCCGAGGGTGTCTGTTGAGTTTGCATGGATCAAGACTGGAATTTGTTACTCCATGTAACGGAGAGGTATCTCAGGGTCCACTCGGTCATACAACATCACAATAAGCCTTGCAAGCAATGTGACTAAGTGTTAGTTGCAGGATCTTGTATTACGGAACGAGTAAAGAGACTTGTTGATGATGAGGTTGAACTAGGTATGGAGATACCGACGATCGAATCTCGGGCAAGCAACAAACTGAAGAAAAAAGGGAACATCATACGGGATTAACTGACCCTTGACATAGAGGATCGACCGATAAAGATCTCCGTAGAATATGTGGGAACCAATATGGGCATCTAGGTCCCACTGTTGGTTATTGGCCGTAGAGGTGTCTCGGTCATGTGTACATAGTTCTCGAACCCGCAGGGTCTCCACACTTAAGGTTTGGTGACGTTTCGGTATTATAGAGTTATGTATGGTGGTGAACGAATGTTTTTCGGAGTGCCGGATGAGATCCTGGACATCACGAAGAGCTCCGGAATGGTCGGGAGGTAAAGATCATATATAGGAAGTCCTATTTTGGTCGCCGGAAAAGTTTTGGGATCATCGGTAGTGTACCGGGAGTGCCGGTAGTGTACCAGGAGACCATCGGGAGGGGTATTTCGACCCAAGAGGCTCCATGGGCTGTGTGAGAGTGTTTACCAACCCTTAGTGGGCTGGTGGAAGTCCCACACAAGGCCCATGTGGTTTGGGAAAAAAGGCCTAAAGAGAAAAAGTGGAAAAAGGCAAAAATAGGGTGAATCCTAGTCCTACTAGGATTGGAGGTGGAGTCCACCTCCTCCATCTGGTTCAGCCTACTCCTTGGAGTCTTGCCCTTGTGCCAGGCCTCCTCCTCTCTTCCTCTTATATATACCGGAGGTTTTAGGGTTTTGCATAGAATTTTCAGCCACGTGTTGCCCGTTCCTCCAGTGCATAGTTTGTCCTCTAGATCAGTTTTCTGCAGTGCTTAGGCGAAGCCTTGCCGGAATAGCTCCACCACCATCGCCGGAGCGCCGTCATGCTGCCAGAGACCTCTTCTACCCCTCTGCTCCTTCTTGCTGGATCAAGACGGCGGAGATCGTCATCAAGCTGTACGTGTGCTTAACGCGGAGGTGTCGTCCGTTCGGTGCTAGATCGGAAGGATCGTGATCAAGTTCGTGGGACGGATCGTGATCAAGTTCGTGGGACGGATCGTGATTGGATCGTGGGATGGATCGTGATTGGATCGCGGGATGCATGGCGATTTCGATCGTGAAGATGTTCGACTACACCAACCGCATTTCTCAACGCTTCCCGCTTAGCGATCGACAAGGGTACGTAGATCCACTCTCCCTCTCGTAGATGCTCATCACCATGGATAGATCTGCGTGTGGGTCGGAATTTTTTTGTTTCCCATGCAACGTTCCCCAACAAAACATTCCTCTAAATTCAAATATTCCTCCTCCAAAAATCTTGTAATATTCTGTAGAAATTAATGATGACACTTTTGCACTTTTTGAAAATAGTTTCGTGTACTAGTTTTATTTAAAAGTTAGTTTTAAATGTTTAAAACCATTTCTAAATTATTTTTCATAACTTTTTACACTTCAAAACCAAAGAAAAATACTTTTAGTCTTTATTGTAGTATTTTGCAAAGTGGTGTGACATTTTAGAAGTGGAATATTTTCTCTGTTTTTTCTTTGTTCTCATTTTGCCATGAAAATTTGTGGCGATAGATTGTGTTGTTGACGAGGGAGTTGGACTAGAAGACTTTGTTGATCTAGGATAGCAGCCCTTCGAGCATGTTTAAGAAACCACTTTATTGTGTGGCATATGGCACTTCATTTTGTTATGTTAATCGTGATGCTATGGTGACCACCTCTATGGGTTGCCTCTGATACTTTTCCTCATATTTACTTGCGTCACATGAATCTCCTTTCTACTTAGGGTCGTGTGTGTGGGAAGTAGATAGGTTGCTAAGTGCTTGCTATGCCAAGAGGGACGGGATTATGCATGGTATTGGAAACAAAGTGTTTTCAAAATACTTTTCGAAAACCCTGTCAGGTGCCACTAATGCCCAAGGGAGAAGATGTTGAGCTAGGTAACAACTTGATAAGGAAGTGGTGTACCGGTGTAGGTGAGTGTGTGGTTTTTGAAAATTGAATTGTATAAGTTCTGACCATTATTACAACCTTACATGTACAACCACGATACACCTGTGGGACTAGGCTTTGTTGATTACTATGGTGGGTACTAGCAGAGAGCCCACATTACTAGTGGCGGGAGTGATGTGGTCACTCTCGATACGGGGTCATGCCAGAAAGGATAAACAAGGGATGTTTTTACAAACACAGGGCACACTGTTGTGTGCCCTCCTAGGTAATACTTGTCATGTACATCGTGAGGGATTGCACCAATGAGTGGACTCCTTGTTAGTATCATCAGGGTAAAGGCATCGTTCAGGTACTTACCTTGGGTATGAACAATACAATGAGTCGTGGCTTGACTGGAAGTTTCTCGAGTCTCGTGGGTAAAGTGTGCAACTTCTACAAAGTGTAAAACTATTTGAATAACCGTGTCCACTGTCAAGGATACTTGGGTGACCGCTCTTGGGCTACATTCATTGTTTACAAACTTGGTGTGTGGGTGAGAGAGATAAATATGGTGCTCGAGCTAAGTTAGATGACTTGGCATGATGATTGAACATGAGATGATAAACCCTTTTTTATTTTTATATCTGTAACTTGTTCACATGGATACCTGCCACCTCATGATGCATGCTTTTAAAAGTTAATTGATGATGTCATTGCACTCAAAATCAGATTTCCCCGAACTTACCTACTTAGTGTTATATCATGTATTTTTTATACCTTGTTCGAAAACATGGGTTGCTTGCGAGTACATTAAAAGTACTCATTCGCTTGTCACTGGTTATTTAACTGGCCAGGCCTAGAAGAGCAGGAATATAGTGAAGAGTTTGTTGGTGATGAACATGCAAACTAGGATACCTCCCATTCAGAATTCCTATAGGGTTAGTGTAGATGGCATGGGCCTACGTAATATTTCAAGATTTCAGCTACAAGTTTATGTTGTTATTTGGCCTTCATGTCGTATCTATGTAATACTTGACCTTGATGGTCTTTATTTGTGAAATACGGTACGATTGGATGTAAGTCTCTTATTATTTGGCTTTTGTGGGTTCATTAAGCATTGATATCTAGGATCATTGTACACATGCGTTTGGTGACCACGACTTATGAGTCGGGGTCCCCACATAGCTGGCATCAGAGCCATCCTAACTGTAGGAATCCTTAGTTAGCATGGACGTTAGTTAGGATAAAACCCTTTTCAAAACTATGCCTAGTTGCTAAGTGCAACAGTTTCTATGCTTCTCTTCTCTTCTTAGTCTATTTCAACCCCTTAGTGACTCTCCAGCCTTCAAACCTTTTAGATGGACGTCGTACCCGAAGACCTCCTAGCCTCTGGCTTTCCCCTACTCCTTGAGGATAGTATGGAGTAGTGCCAGAACCATCGACCACCCGTTTTCCTCTACCATGAAGGAGTACCACGTTGATGTGGTCGTGAAGGCAAACGACTCCCCGATAAGTTGGTTCTTTAAAAGACCACACATGGAGATCGTGCCGCTCACGCAAGGCTCTCGTCCACCTTCGATAAATCATCCTAGAGATGGCTGACGAGCGAGCTACTCGCTACCTACCTTTTAGGAAGGATGATCTTGGCAAGAGTAAGACATTAGTCCCATCCAAGGAGGATGACACACCACTCAGGTTCTAGACGTACTTCGGTCTCAGCCGATAGTCTGGCTCACAACCTGATTAAGGAGCACGTGAAGCTTCACAAGGAACTTAACCACACCCGAGAGCTACTTCATCAAGACAAGACAAAGCTAGACATGATTAAGAAGGATTGAGCCCCCGAGGGACGACCAATTGTCGCTTAGAGAAGAGGAGTACCCCCAACTAGAGATGCACCCACACGTCGACATCGCATGAGTGCGGAGGAGTACCATGTGCTCTTCATCGACCCATCGACGAAGTATCATCGGCATGGACCACCTCATTCTCGGACCCCCTCGACCGAGACAATGCCCGCACGGATGACGATTAGGAGGAAGACCGAGAGGAGCGCGACTACGAGACCGAGTACTCCACCACTTGAGTCTGAGAACCCCTAGGGTAGGATCAGTCATGTACCCCCCATGCAAAGTCGAGTCCGTGTAATGGTTCATATGAAACCATGTGTGCTTGTTGTTTATTTTTTTTGTTTGTGTTCCGATGCAAGTCACGCTTTTGCCTTATACAACATGTAAGCAACTCCATCGTTTATCTTATCTTAATATATGTGTTAGTCTTTCGGCCTTCGTAGACCATCGCTTTGTCTAGTGGTGCTTTTCCCTCCCATCTATCCCAGTTAATTGACTTGGCTGCTCCAAACAGGATCGTGACTGCAACCCGCAACACCTCCTTCATCAACCCTGAAGCCGACAACTCTAGCCAACAACAGGGAGATGGTGGGGCTACTCACGCTGGAGAGTACCCAGAGCAGCCACATGCCAACATTCCCCCACCACCTCCTCCATCAGAGAACATGACCATAACTCAGTTTCTCCAAGTTCTTCGATTAAAATGCCAAGCCAACACTTCTACTATCCAGTAGAAGGCCCAAGTCCTTCTGAACAACCAGCGGCAAGGCAGGAACGATAATGGCTGTTCTACTCTGCCTGAGTCCATGAGGAATTCGCCCCCAACCTTCACCGAGACTGCTGAACCGCTGGATGCCAATGAGTAGATCCGCAGCATCGAGGACCTCCGTGCATTTGTCAATTGCAATGAGGACCGTGAGAAGGGGATGTATGCCTCTCACTGCCTCGGAGGTAGCGGTAGAGCTTAGTGGGATGGATTCAAGGTCATGCAAGGCGACCATGTGATCACCTTCGTTGACTTGAAGGAAGGATTCCGCACTTCCCACATTCCTCCTGGGATCATGGCTATCAAGGAGAGATAATTCTGAGCACTTAAGAAAGGTGAAAGCACAACGTGGTCCCATGGTGGTTTTGATAATTCATGACAACATACATTGTCTCTTGGACTAACACCTCTATCTAGTGTATTTCAGCTAATAGTCCATGGAGAGTTGAGTTGGCAAAATGATTGTGGAGATTGTGGAATTACCCCAAGGTGCAAGGAAATAGGTTGGCCAAGCTTCAAGCAAGAGGACTCTACATTTTACATTTTTGAGAAATCACTTTGAGTCCATAGGAAAGCCAATACTATTAAAAGGGGGTAAGATTTTGTTGGTGAACAAAATGCTCATACGTGCACAAGTGATAGTCACCAAAAACATCCACAAGCTCTTCCACCAAAGTCTGTCTATAGCCAAACATACAAAATCGGTGCAACCAACCTTACCATCTCGGTGACATCGATTCCAAACCCTAGATAGACGTAGCCAAACACTAACCCATCGGTGCAGCCGGCACTGCTTTCGGGGCCATCGAGTTGGGCTGCCAAGTTTCTGTTACGCAAGTTCACATTTTCGGTCTGTCTGAGAATGTTGAATCGGTGTCACCGAGTTTGGCAATTCTGACCGTTAGTCACCCTGTCGGTGCAACCGAGATTTGTATATCAGTCCCACCGAGACTCAAAAGTTGCCACCTTTTGGTCACTTTGATTCCACCGAGATTAACACATCGGTGTCACCGAGTCTGACTTATTGTGTGTAATGGTTGGATTTTTGGCGATGCCTATACATACACCCCTCCACCACCACCCACTCGACATAGAATCACTCAAAACTATTCCATACATACCCTATCAGATTTTCGGAGAGAGAACCACCTACCCTTGTGTTCAGATCAACATCTTCCACTCCATCCATATGCACCTAGATTTCTAGCCTCCCCAAGTTGCTTTCCACCAATCCCATCTCTTCCACCAAGCCAAATCTGTGAGAGAGTGATTGTGTGTTGAGGAGTTTATCATCTTGAAGCACAAGAGCAAGGAGTTCATCGTCATTACCGAGCCTATTACCTTTTGGAGGGTGGTGCCTCCTAGATTGGTCAGGTGTCGCTTGGGAGCCTCCTACCTCATTTTGTGGAGTGAACCAAGAAGTTTGTAAGGGCAAGGAGATCGCCAACTTTGTGAAGATCTACCCATAGTGAGGCTAGTCCTTCGTGGACAGAAACCATATGGAATAGTCAAGGTTGCTACTTCATGGACCCATATGGGTGGAGCCCTCCATGGACTCTCGCGACTGTTACCCTCCGTGGGTTGAAGACTCCATAAACGTAGACGTGTGATAGCACCACCTATCGGAGCCATGGGAAAAATCTTTGCGTCTCCTATTGCATTTGATCTTCCTATCTCATCTATTTAATTCATATGCAATGACTTTACTTTCTGCTGCCATATTTGTAGACTTGCATGTGTAGGGCTGTTAGACTTGCTAGACTTGCTGAAAATGTTAAAATCTGCCAACCAATCAACTTAGGAAAAGTTTAGGTTTTAAATTCCTACTAGTAGTCTATTCACCCCCCCTCTAGATACTCTTCTATCAATCCAGAAGTGGTATCAGACCATTGATCTCCATTGCTTTGGTTTAATCACTGTGGAGGAAGATGGATGTATCTAGAGTAGAGAGTTTGAGTTGTAGAGTGCCTACTCTTGATGGAGAGTACTATAGTCAATGGAATAATGCCATGATTGATCTATTCGATAAATTCCATTTGACAAAATATATTGAAAACCCCTATGTGCTCCCTATTGATGAATTGCATCCCACACACGAAGAGGAAATTAACATGCTTGGTAACCGAAGAACTGTCAATCTTATTGTTAGAGGTTTACCAAGATTCGTGCTTTCTCAATTGAAGAATGTTGCATGTGCTTTTACCTTGTGGACTAATTTGGAGAAACGATATCCAAATCTTTCATTAGGAAATCTTGATGAAACTCTTCATAAAGTTGTTGCTTTTCACAAAATGATGCCTAGTGATCCAAACTTTGATAAATGCCTATTTGAGCTCTGTGATCTTATGAGTGCTGAAGGAGATCTCGCCACTATCAACAACATTATCTTTGAAGCCATTTTCATTCATAAAATTTAACGTTGTCATGATCACAATCAAACGAATCTCTTGTTCTTTATGACGAGGATTTCCCAACTGATGATGACAATGTGGAACATGGCTACTATGATGAAGATGAGTTGTTCGACATCGAGTATGACAAGATCATGAAGAATCTTAGTCTAATGGCAAACCTTAAAGATTACATGTCCGGAGGAAAACAGTGGATTCTCGATAGCAGATGTACCGATCATATGACCAGAGATAGAGAGATGTTCGAAGAGATCACACCAAACCATGGACCGCGAAGGTACGTAACGTTTGGAGATAATTCCAAAGGTAACGTACTTGGTCTTGGTAAGGTGGCCATATCCCATGATAGCTCTATTCAAAATATCATGCTTGCTGAATCTCTTGTCTACAATCTTGTTTCCGTATCTAGACTTGCTGACTTCGGTTTCAATGTGTTATTCACGAAAGTAGATTGCCAAGTGTTTTGCCAAGGTAATCATAAAATGGTCTTTACCGGTTTCCGTAGAGGTGATCTATACATCGTTGATTTCACTAAGAGATCCAAGCGTTGCACTTGTTTAATTGGTAAATCTTCTAAATGTTGGCTTTGGCATAGAAGATTACGACATGTTGGCATGCATAATTTAGATAAGCTTATCAAAGGTGATCATATACTTGGTGTTAAAGATGTTATGTTTTACAAAGATAGACTTTGTAGTGCTTTTCAAGCTGGAAAGCGAGTAGGAGGAAGTCATCCCGTTAAGAATATCATGACTACTAGGAAACCACTCGAGTTCCTTCACATGGATCTTTTTGGTCCTAATGCTTACTAGAGTCTCGGTGGAAATTCCTATGGTCTATATATAGTTGATGATTTTTCCAGATTTACATTGGTATTCTTTCTTGATGATAAGTCGCAGGTTCAAAAGATCTTCAAGAACTTTTCTTGCAAAACATAAAGTCAATTTGAAGTGATGATCAAGAAGGTTCGAAGCGATAACGGATCAGAGTTCAAGAACACCCATGTGGATACCTTTCTTAACGTAGAATGGGTCTCACATGAGTTCTTGGCTACGTAAACACCTCAACAAAATGGAGTTGTTGAGAGGAAGAACCAGACGCTCATTTAGATGGCAAGAATGATGCTTGACAAATACAAGACGCCAAGACACTTTTGGGCAGAAGCCGTTGAAACAACATGTCATGCCACAAACCGACTATACTTGCAAAAGCTTCTCGGTAAAACGGCATACGACCTACTTGCCGGTAACAAACCCCAAGTCTGATACTTTGGGGTATTTGGCTCAAAGTGCTACATTCTTGATAAGAATCATCGTATTAAATTTTCTCCTAAATCTCATGAAGGATTGCTACTTGGTTACGATTGAACTCTCACACTTACCGTGTCTACAACAACTTCACTCAAAAAGTTGAAGAGACGGAAGATGTGAAGATTGTTGAATCTAATGGTTTGCAAGTCGAACAATTGCGAAATGATGTAGGTGATAAGGACCCTTCGGAATCTATTCTAGATCTACCCATCAGCAAGATTTGTCCCATGGAGGTGAAGGAAAGTACTTTATCAACTCAAGTGGAATCCCCTACTTCAAGTCAAGGTGAACCTGAACACGACATGGAGGCATCCACAAGCGGTACACGACGAGATGATGAAGAGGAGGAAGTGCATCATGAAGATCCACCACAACCACCTTCACCAACACCTCAAGGGAACGACACCTCCAACAACAATAAATATGAAGGAGATGATGATGAAGAAGAAGAAGCTCCACCATCCAACATTCGAAAGCTGACCCGAGTTCGAGATCAAGTGACCCAGAACCATCCCCTAAACCAAATCTTTGGTGATATACAAACCCGTCTAGCTAACTTGTGTGAGCATTATTATTTCATATCTAGCATTGAGCCTTTGAAGGTAGAACAAGCTCTTGAAGACGCGGATTGGGTGAACGCTATGCATGAAGAGCTTCACAACTTTGAAAGGAATGAAGTGTGGACACTCGTGGAGAAGCCCGAAGATGAGCACAACATCATCGGAACTAAATGGGTGTCTCACAACAAACAAGATGAAGACGGTCAAGTTGTGCACAATAAGGCTCGTCTCGTAGCCCAAGGATATATGCAAGTCCAAGGTATGGACTACTGTGAGACTTATGCTCCCGTCGCTAGACATGAAGCTATTCGTATTCTTCTTGCTTATGCTAATCACCATGATATCACGCTTTATCAAATGGATATCAAAAGTGCATTTTAAATGGTGAAATTGAAGAAGAGGTTTATGTTACGCAACCACCTGTTTTTGTGAATCCTAACAAACCTAATCATATTTACAAGCTTCGTAAAGCTCTTTATGGTCTTAAGCAAGTCCCTCGTGCTTGGTATAAACGTTTAATGGAGTTTCTCATTGAAAAAGGTTTTGAAATTGGTAAAATTGATGCAACCCTATTCACTAAGAGAGTTAATGGTGAATTATTTGTGTTCCAAATCTATGTGGATGATATTATCTTTGGTTCCACTAACCCTCAATTTAGTGAAATATTTGGAAGGTTGATGTCCGACAAGTATGAGATGTCTATGATGTGTGAGCTGAAATTATTTCTTGGTTTGCAAATCAAGCATTCAAGAGAAGGAACTTTCATCTCTCAAACTAAGTATACCAAGGTCTTGATCAAGAAGTTCAACATGCAGGAGTGCAAACGTATGAAAACTCCCATGCCCACTAGTGGACACGTTGATCTTTCCACGGAGGATGAACCGTTTGATCAAAAGGTTTATAGATCTATGATTGGTTCATTTCTATATCTATGTGCATCTTGTCCCGATACTATGTTTAGTGTTTGCATGTGTGCTAGATGTCAAGATGCACCTAAAGAGTGTCATCTTTTGGTTGTGAAACATATTGTGAGATACTTCGTACAAACACCAAACTTTGGCATTTGGTATCCCAAGGGATCTTCTTCTAATCTTGTTGGCTATTCCGATTAGGACTATGCCTGTGACAGGGTTGATAGAAAGTTCACCTGATGTACTTGTCAATTTTTAGGCAGATATCTTGTGTCTTGGTCCTCCAAGAAACAAAACTCATTATCTCTGTCTACTATCGAAGCAGAGTATATTGCTGCTGGATCTTGTTGTGCGCAATTACTATGGATGACACAAACTCTTAAGGACTATGGAATTTATGTTAAAAATATTCCATTACTTTGTGACAATGAAAGTTCTATTAAAATTGGTCATAATCCTTTGCAATATTCTCGAACTAAGTATATTCAAGTCCGACATCATTTCATTCATGATCATATTGGCAAAGGAGATATAAATCTTAAGCATGTTCGCACTAACAAGCAATTAGCCGATATCTTTACCAAGCCACTTGATCAGAAAACATTCTGTCACTTGAGGAGTGAGTTGAACATCATTGATGCTTTAAACTTGAGCTAAACTCACTCGTTTGCAAGCAAGGGCATGAGCTATCTTGTTATTTCCATGTTCTCGTATGTCGTTATCATATGCCATAGAAATCTATGCTCCCTTGTATTGCATCTAACCTTTGGTAGTTACTTGGAAGAACTTCATTCCACAAGATCACCATCAACTCCAATCTTAAGCAATCTTGTCATTACCAAGTATCCACAACCCCTCTTGATGATGGAGGGAATAAGACAACAAAAACATATCCTTAACATATACTTGATCTTAGTTGACAAATCTTACGTGGTATCATGTCAATTGGATATATCCATTGTACTTCCTTGCATGACTAACCTTTGTAGGTGACTAGTGACGAGGATATGTACCTAGGGTAGGGTCCTAGTCAAGGGCCACATACCCTACCTAAGGACACCACATGGGAGGACTTGAAGATCAAGCATGAACTTCCGAGTGGATCTCTAGGGACATTCAAAGTCACTCGACAGTAATCCACTCGGAGACTCCCTCTCTCACTCGGCAGTCGCGTGTCACTCGACAGACCTCGCTTCCCTCGATGCGAGAAGACCAAGAGCCATCAACAAGAGCCCAACGGGCAGACGCTGGCTTAATGGCCCTTAATAGCTTTAACTATGTACGTTACCTATAACGACAAACTTTACACGCCACGAGCAGACCCTTTTATGCGGGGCCATTATGAGGGGCAGCGAACTCTCTATAAGCCGCCCCTCCCCTCCTGCACAAGGGTTAAGAAAACTATTGTAATCTCTACATTCAACTCAACATAAAGCTCCCGAGCACTCAGACGTAGGGCTCTTACCTCCACGAGAGCGGCCTGAACTCATACATCTGTGTGTACACCCTCGCCGTAGCTAGGACTCTGCCCTCTCCATTCGTACCCCTACCATCTACTGTCAGGCTCGTTCCCACGACAGTTGGCGCCCACCGTGGGGCAGGCAACTAAGCAACTTCCGGCGAGGTTGCGTGTTTCATCCTTCAACATGTCTTTCGGCGGTGTTTTTGCTCTGGGCCAAGAGATATGTTTCGGAGCACTCACTTTCATCGCCGACGATTCGGCATGGCTTCAGGAGGCGCCTCTCGATGTCGAGGCGCTCCCGGTTCGTGGGGCCATGCACTTCCGTGCGAGTCCATGCGGCGTGTTGCTGCGTCAGCCATCGACCCCTTACGCATTGGCTCCTCTAGTCGTTCGCGGTCACAAGCGGTCCGGCCACTCACGACTCCAGCGATGGGTCGAACACGTAGCGGCACGTCAAGCTTCTTTGCAGGTTGCAGCAATCGGACCTGCCAAGTCCCTTCATGGCTTGTTCGACTCGGATTCCGATCCGTCCGACGTGCCTTCCGAGTCCGAGGGCTATGATCGCGCAGCAGAGGTCTTGATGATAGGCTCTCATAAGACCTCACCACTTGGCTTTGGTCATGGCGAGCATGAGGCTGGTGGCCCGTCGAACGTGCAGTCGCATCGCGATGAGAAGGTCATTCATACCTCCATCGTCGGCGCGACCGCCGAGGCCCGGGCTATGGAGGCTGCGCCCGTACGTCTAGAAGAGCTCCAAGCAGAGATCGACGAGCACGCCCATCCACGCCCACCGCGTCCTAGTCGACGTCAGCGACAGCTGTTCCAACTGGATCTCACGATGGCGTCAAGGTATACCGAACTCCCATGCTTAATGTTGTTGCCGCTGCTAGGATAGCAGATTCCATTCATCCGTCTCGGTCAGAGGCTGGTAGAGGGTTGTTGCAGATCAGAGCACTCTTAGATGCAGCACAGCGCCAGAATTCAGCGGTTTCTCAGTCTCGTCACAATATACACAGCAATTCACCCAAGGCAGAGACCGTTCAATCGGCACATAGTCCTGGGTCGCCCTTGCGTCGTCAAGGCAGCGGTTATCGTGAAGGGTAAGACAGATATCAGCACCACTGCGAAGACCACCGTCGAGTGCCCACTCCTCCGCGGAGCTGTCCGTACGCGCCCCGGTGCCAGGACGACAGGCACTCTTTTGGTGACGAGCGGGACACGGACTTTGATGCCCGCGCATACCTTCTTCAGAAGCGGATCGACAAGAGCAGAGCCTACAAAGAAGGACACGACAGAGATGTCCCAAGTGGAATCTCAGCTGCAGTGTCTGGTCCAGAGTGTTTTAGCAGAGCTATATGTTCTGTGGAGATTCCCCCCCAACTTCAGAATGGTGGCGGGGATCGGAAAGTTTTCTGGTGAAACAAAACTAGAGACTTGGCTAGATGATTACCGAGTGGCTGTGCAGATTGGCAGCGGGAATGACAACGTCGCAATGAAGCACCTGCCTCTTATATTGGATGGTCCAGCTCGAGCTTGGTTGAATCGTTTGGCTCCTTCCAGCATTCATTGTTGGGAAGACCTTGCCCGAGTGTTTGTCCGGACCTTGGAGGGCACTTGCAAGCGCCCTGTAGGTCTGGTCGAATTAAAGCACTGCGTCCAAAAGCGCAGTGAAACCTTAAGGGACTATATTCAGCATCATACGGTGGAAAATGTGTTAGAACACCAGGTTGTTTGTGCCTTCAAGGCCAGTGTGAGATACAGAGAGCTGTACTTGAAGTTCGGGCGTACTGGTGACATTTCACTCGGCAAGATGATGGAAATTGCCACTCGCTATGACAATGGTGAGGAAGAAGGCCGCCTCCGTAGCGGCAAAGGAAAAGTGATCGCCGACGAGTCTGGCTGCGGTAACAATAGGAAACAAAAGCGGAAGACTGAAGACCCAACTCTGGCAGAGGTGGCAGCACTGGCGACTCGGTCGAACAACAAGGGCAAGGCCAAAGCTCAGTATGCCCCCAAGAAGGAGAAGGGTCAGCCAGGACCCGATACCTTGGATCAGCCGTGTGTGATTCACACGAGGAAATATGTAGAAGGCAACCTGATTTTGCCAAAGCACACCACTCGACAGTGTCGGACCCTCATCCAGCAGTTCAAGGGAGACCAGTCGAGTGGAAATTTTCCGAAAAGAGAAGTTGACATTTGAAGTCGTGGATTTCAAGAGTGCTTACCACGCCATTTTGGGTTGACCCGCTTATGCACGTTTCATGGCCCGACCATGTTACGTGTATCTCAAGCTGAAAATGCCGGGCCCTAAGGGCGTGATCACGGTCACTGGTAATCGATAGCGGGCCTAAGAGTGTCTCCAGCAAGGGTCCAAGATTGCCAATCAACAGATGGCCATGGTCGAGCTCGAGGAGTACAAGAAAACCACTGACACTGCTGATTTGCTCCGTGCAAAAAAACCGGCTTCCGAGTCAGCATTTCAGTCGGCAGGAGAAGTGAAGAAGGTGCACATCCACCCGACGGATCCAACCGCTGCCTCGATGAATATCTCGACAACACTCGACAGCTTAGATGCGAATCGGCATTCGCCTAAGTTCAAAATACTCCGAGTGATGAGCGATCCTCACGCTCGGGGGCTTAGCTGCGAATACAATTCGCCTAAGTTATAAACCTCGTCGAGGTGATGGTAATCCATTCACTTGACAGCTTAGATGTGAATCATCATTCGCCTAAGTTCAAAATACTCCGAGTGATGAGGGATCCTCACGCTCGGGGGCTTAGCTGCGTATACAATTCGCCTAAGTTAAAAAAACTCGTCGAGACAATGGTAATCCATTTTCTCGACAGCTTAGATGCGAATCGACATTCGCCTAAGTTCAAAATACTCCGATTGATGAGTGATCCTCATGCTCGGGGGACTTAGCTACGAATACATCTCGCCTAAGTTAAAAACCTCGTCGACTGGATAGTAATCCATCCACTCGACAGCTTAGCTGCGAATCGACATTCGCCCAAGTTTAAAATACTCCGAGTGTCGAGCGATCCTCACAAAAGCAATGGGACAGACGATTGAAAGCCAAAGCGCGAGCAAAATCCAAAGGATAAAATGGCGGATAAACGTCTTGTGCAGAAGCAAATGTACTCAGGCCTAAGGCCTGAATAAAATTTTAAGGGATACAGTTCCACTCGGCATACCAAGGAAAATTTGATTGTTTTTTCCAAAGATTCAAGTTTCTAGGTAGGCGACGGACTGGCGGGCTCGACAAAAGTGTCCAGGTCGAGACCGTCGGTGATTCTGGTGGCCACCTCGATGAAGGTTTCCATGAAGTCCTCGAACTGGAGTTTGTTCGTGTTTACCACTTGGAGCTCCTTCAGCTTCTCCTCCCTCACTTCCCTACAATGTACCCTAACTAATGACAATGCCACGTTAGCCCCGCAACGAATAGCAGATTTTTTCCAAGCTTGCACTCGACTGAGAAGTTCGTTCAGACGAGCCATCATGGAGTTGAGGTCGAGCTGAAGAGTGTCCTCGGGCCATAGCTCCTTGTCGATTCTTTCCATAACAGATTTCAGTCGAGGAATATAGGCTTGGGCACCCTGGAGCGAAAAGTTGAGCCACAGCTGGCGACTTGGTGGGGTCAATCATGGGCTCAATCTCCTCTGTTTCCTTTTCAAAGTCCTACCAGAATTCTATTGAAGGGGAATCAGTAAACTGCAACCCTCAATTTTTTTTGCAAATGTCAGTCGACAAGAAATACTCACCGTCAAGCAGAAGATACATCTTCCTCGAGAACTCACCCATATGCCTCTCTAGGCCATTGCTCCTCTTGGTTAGTTCCTCGGCCTCCTTGACAAGATCCGCACGCTCCTGCTTCAGCTTGGCGTTCTACTCTTCCAATTTCTGGACGGCCACCAACTTCTACTTTGCAGCTTTAGTTTTGTCCTTGGCGACTTGTTGGGCGTCAGCAAGTGCTCTGTCCTTCTCCTCCAATGCCCTCTTCATGGAATCTGAAGAAACAACATTGTTGAGTCGTGCTTGGAGTCGACGGATTTCATTGCGCACGTCTGTTCGAGCGAGAGCACTTGGTTCAAAACACGAAAAGGGGAAGATGGGAATGCTGACAATCGGCACTTATTACCTCCTAGAGACTTCAGCTCAGCACATGCTCGTTCCAGGGCGTTGTTGGCAACTGCCAAGTCCACCTGCAATTGGTTCTTCTCCTCCTCCATCTCCTTGTACTGCGTCCCAAGTTTGCAAGCCGTCTGGAACCAACAAAATACAGGAGTTCAATCAGCAAGGAGTTCTTGGACAGTCGACTGAGTTATTAAGACCGGCGAATGCCCATGTCGGAAGAATTCAAACAGAAAGTCCACTCGACACATTGAGTGGCTCTGGCGCTCCGCACGTCGTAAACAAATTCAAACAGAAAGCTATCTCTATTAAGACCCCTGTCGACACAAGATATCGACAACGGTCTCGAGGAGTACACCCAGTGGGTGCGCTAAAAGCGCCCCCACTGAGATGGTTAACTCTCAATCCGTCGAGTAACACGTCAGAAAACACACTCGACAAGGTCAGCCATGTCGTGACACTCGACCCGTTGAGTGACGCACCCACCCTACTCTATAGAGTGCAGCCTATCCTTATGCAGCGTCATATCATGGTTTGTAAATAATAACCATGCAACCTGCAAGGTAGATGCGGAATGGTGTGATTCAAGGCGAAGTGTATCCTGTATACAATAGACTCTAAGACCCTTTCCGATGCAAGCAATCGACAGCGGTCTCGGGGACTACACCAAGTGGGTGCGCTAAGAGCGCCCCGACTGAGACGGTTAACTCTCGATTCGTCGAGTAACTCTTTAGAAAAAAAACACTCGACAAGGTCACCCCTGTCATGACACTCAACCCATTGAGCGACACACCTCCCCCACTCTATGAAGTGCAGTCGATCCCTATGCAGCGTCATATAATGGTTTCATAATAATATCCATGAAACCTACAAGGTATCCATGGAGTGGTGTGATTCGACGACAAAGTGTATCTTGTATACAATAGACTCTAAGACCCCTGCCGATGCAAGCAATCGATAGCGGTCTCGGGGACTACACCCAATGGGTGCGCTAAGAGCACCCCCACTGCGACGGTTAACTCTCGATCCATCGAGTAACTCGTCAGAAAACACACTCGACATGTCAAGCGACAATATTACTGCGTGTACTACCAATCCTAGTCCTACTCGACTATGATCCGATCTATTCGACTGGAGAAAGTTCAAACATTCTACGGAAATCACCCAGTGGGTGTACGGAAGCAAAGAAAAGACAATAATTCAATCGACCATGGACTTACAATCAAACTTACTCGGACATTGGTGCGGAGGGCTGCGCTGACGTCAAAAGCCAGCTTGCTGGCCTCGTACGCCTCCTTGGTCCGCAGCATGAGCTGCTCCGCCTGGATCATGGCTTCCTTTGCAGCTCCGGTTTGGTCTTCTGGGGTGCGATGCAGCGGGAAGGCCGTCACAGGTGGGGTAGGCATAGTCACTGGAGCAGCTAAGGCAGCTTGAAGAGGTCCGGTCGGAGCCGACATCACGACAGTCGAGACGGTTGGAGGAGCATGCGACAGAGGCGTTGCAGGCTCAACCCTGGGTCGTGTCGAGTCACCTCTCCTCTGGGAAGACTCCGCAGTTGAGCGCCGAGGTGCTTGCGACAATGACGCCCTTCGGGTGCGAGCACGCGAAGTGTCTAGTGGCCCCTCATCATCCTCCACTTGAATAACCTCTACAACAACCGACAACATCAACATCTGCACGTGTCGAGTCCTATTTGGACAAACTAACAACTTTCTTACCTCTATGAGAAGTGGCAGTGTCGGCGGTATCAACGTCTATCGCGTCCTCTTCATCTCGACGAGGCGAGGTCATAGATGTTTCATCTCTGATAGATTAGACAGCTTTCACTCAGATATAACTCAAGACTTCAGTCGACAGAACAATTCGGAAATGAACACTTACGTGGAGACGACACGTACGGCCACCCTCATACGGGGCAGTGCTTTGCGGGGCTTGGAGGTGGCTTGCTTGGGCTGCTTGGCCAGTCTTTCATTCGACTCGACAGTTGAGGGGCAGCTCCGCTTTGGGTTCTTCTCGCTTGGGCCCAGGGCCTTGTTCTCAGCAGCTGCCGGGTCATGGAGGGCCTTAGTGTGGCCATCACGACGAGGAGGCGACTCAACTCCTTCCTCTTCGCCGGAATCCTCATACTCATCCTCAGAATCGGAAAGTCCGTCGCCGTCCATGCTGCCGCCCTTGCTCATCACGTTGTCATGCACATGGTTCCTGTTGGGAAAGGGCGAGTGCATGTTCGCCCATTCCTGCATAATACAAACAAGCGAGTCAGACTACAAGTGAATACATCACTCGACGGTATAAATGTATCAGTCGACATCACACGTCTCACCAGGTTCTTTGGTGGGTTTTCAGCCGAATAAGGTCGGATCCTCTTGGCTCTCGAGGGGTTGTCACAAGCCCCAGTGATGCTCTGAAGCCACTGCTCGACATTCTCCTGTGTAACTTCTTCTGGATGCATCTTGGTCGAGTCCCCCGGACCTTCATAATGCCACATGGTGTGGTCTCCGGCCTAGAGTGGTTGTATACATCGACCCAGGAACGTTTCAAGCAGATCCATGCCTATCACCCCACCCCGGATCAGCTGAACCAATGCCTCTTCTAAGATACCTACTTGGACATGTTCCTCATCGGTCACCTTCAGGGACTTGGGAGCAACGGGTCGGTCAGGTGAAAACGGGGGAAGACTAGTTGACATGTTAGGTGGCGCTACATCTTTGCAGTAGAACCAGGTCGGCTGCCAGCCTCGGACATACTTAGGGAGAGTAATGGCAGGAAAGGAACTACGTTGCCTTTTTTGGACCCCTAAACCTCCGCACAATTGGATCACATGAGTCTTCCCGTCGGCGGCAAGAATTTTCTTCATAGTATGTGATCTGACCGTGAAGAGATGCTTAAACAACCCCCAATGGGGAGAGCACCCCAGGAAACACTCGCACAAGGTGACGAATGCAGACAAGTATGCCATGGTGTTCGGCAGAATGTGATGCAGCTGCGTACCAACGAAATTCAGAAATCCCCGGAAGAATGGGTGTGGTGGCATGGAGAAACCTCTTTCTACATGGGAGAGGAGAAGAACCCGCTCTCCGTTGCGCGGCTCCGGCTCGCGCTCCTCCCCTGGCAGCCTCCAGCCACCGTCCGCCAACAACCCGTCAGAGACGAGGCCCTCGAGGTCGGCGTAGGTGACAACAGAGGGGAGAAAATCCCCCTGCATCCACCCCGCGGGCGCGGTGAACCGAGCGGTCGAGGGCTTCTTGCCCTGGAGCTTCGACGTCCCCTTCTTTGCATGCTCCAGCTTCTCCGTCGCGTTCTTCGTCATCGGAGCAGTGGCTCTGGTCGGAGGAAAGCGGTGCGCTGCATTGGGGAGCAGAGGAGGCGGAGGAAGTGAGGGAGAATCGGCGGAATGTACTGTGCAATCCATGGCTCAGGATGCTTTATATGCTGCCGAGTGTCTCACTGACTGGTGGGCCTGCGAGATAACCACGCATGCCAACCGCTGACGGCGCCCAGTGCATGGCGAGATGATCGGTGCAAGAATCGAGGCATCATGCCTCCACTTGCCCTGATCATGGCGTCATCTCCGCGCGTGTGCGCGCTTCCCAAATTTTTGTACCCCTTAGAATCCGGGCCCTTCAGACCGACCCGTCACCTCCCCAAGATGCGCTCGATTCACTCGGATACTTTCAAGTCTGAATGGATACAGGCGAGTGGAGAAGAATTCAATTGACGTGAATTTCGTACATTACCTCGCTTCACTCGACGCCAGAAGACCAGGAGCCATCATCAAGAGCCCAACGGGCAGACGCTAGCTTAGTGGCCCTTAATAGCTTTAACTACGTACATTACCTGTAACGGCAAACTTTACACCCCACGACCAAACCCTTTGATGCGAGGCCATTATGAGGGGCAGCAAACTCTATATAAGCCGCCCCTCCCCTCCTGCACAAGGGTTAAGAAAACTATTGTAATCTCAACATTCCACTCGACATAAAGCTCCCGAGCACCCAGACGTAGGGCTGTTACCTCCACGAGAGGGGCCTGAACTCATACATCTGTGTGTACACCCTCGCCCTGGATAGGACTCTGCCCTCTCCATTTATACCCCAACCATCTACTGTCAGGCTCATTTCCACGACAACTAGTGTACTAGAATGAGAAGGATTGCTCTCTATTTGTATGATCTCTCGTAACCACTCAAATCTTATCTATTTGATGGCCTTTGTAAATATTTCACATTCCCTTTTTGAAACTATTTATTTTGTCTCTGAGAAAATAGAAACGTGGTCACTCATTGGGAGCCACTGATATAAATAACTCGGTTCTACCAAAATTGCAGATGAGCAGCACTACACAATCTCGGTAAGATCGATTTATTTATCCCGGAGTCACCGATTTTCTTTGTTTCCTAAATCTATGTTTACTTAAAAAAATTGGTATATGTCCTTGAGATGTTCTTGTTCCTTCGATGACCCCTTTATATTAAAAAAAGGGGGAGATGATAACAACTAGTCTTAGGGGGAGAAATTCTTTATTCAAGGATCCCTAGCTCCAAGGAGAAGGAAACTAAAATTTGCAAAAGGTAGAGAAGTTACATTCAATGATTCCCTTAGTTCTTTTCTATGAACCCTACTTTCAATGATCCTTGTTCTCGAGGATCCCTTCCTTGTCAATGATCCCTGTAACTACTCCTACATTTAACCTTTTTGGTAATTTATGCCAAAGGGGGAGAATATCAAAGCTTCATGCTAAAGGGAGAGTTACATGCTTATGCAAAGGTGGAGATATGAGTTGGGGGGAGAAGAGAATATCAAAAGTTGAAAAGTTCACACTTATATAAACAAGGGGAGAATACCAAAGTAAGGGGGACATAATTCCATGTGAACAGTCAACAAGGTCTCACTAATATTCTTGTTCACTTTAGACTTTTTCTCACCCTGTCCAATTCCAATATCTACATGCTGAGATTCAGGGGGAGAGGATGAACTACCACTTTCATATCTAAGGGGAGAAAAGCTATAAAAGATTAATGCCAAAGGAGGAGACATATCAATCTTAAGGATTATCATATTTTATATGTTCTCCATATCTTGGTATCCTTTGAGTTATATTGCTTTTGTTTAGTAGAATACTCTTGTGCTTCCTAACATTGTTTTCTCAAGTGTGTCTCTACTACTAGAATACTCAAGAACTCAAGGTAAGTATATGCATCATATATTCGATCAAGATGATCTCCTGCTTCTTGGACATATTGTTTGGAAGAGTGAAGTCTTGAACAAGGATATACATTTCATTCATATATATTGATGCATATAGCCAAGATACACATGACTTCCTATATCCCTTCATCTATATGTGTGTCCATGCATTCCAAAGCAACTATCCTTTAAAGGACTACACACATTTAGGGGGAGCAAATGTAAGGCATGTGTTTCTCAAAGTCTTCATTACATCCATGCATATATTTATTTGAATCTTTGATTCTATGTTGTCATCAACTACCAAAAAGGGGGAGATTTAAAGCACAACATGATCCCTTGGTGGTTTTTATAATTTCTGACAACATACATTGTCTCTTGGACTAACACTTCTATCTAGTGTATTTCGGATAATAGTGCATGGAGGGTTGAGTTGGCAAAAGGATTGTGGAGATTATGGAATTACCCCAAGATGCAAGGAAATAGGTTGGCCAAGCTTCAAGCAAGAGGACTCTACATTTTCCATTTGTGAGAAATTATTTTGAGTCCATAGGAAAGCCAATACTATTAAAAGGCGGTAAGGTTTTGTTGGTGAACAAAATGCTCATATGTGCACAAGTGATAGTCACCAAAAATATCCACAAGCTCTTCCACCAAAGTCTGTCTATAGCCAAACATACAAAATCGGTGCAACCAACATTCCCATCCCAGTGCCATCGATTCCAAACCCTAGACAGACGTAGCCAAACCCTAACCCTTCGGTGCAGCCGACACTGCTTTTGGTGCCATCGAGTTGGAATGCCAAGTTTCTGTTACGCAAGTTCACACTTTTGGTCCGTCCGGTAATGTTGAATCAACGTCACCGAGTTTGTCAATTTTGATTGTTGCTCACCGTGTCGGTGCAACCGAGATTCGTATATCGGTCCCACCGAGATTCAAAAGTTGCCACCTTTTAGTCACTTCGGTACCACCAAGATTAACACATTGGTGTCATTGAGTCTGACTTATTGTGTGTAATGGTTGGATTCTAAGGGATGCCTATATGTACCCCTCCACCACCACCCACTCGACAGAGAAGCACTCAAAACTATTCCATACCTATCCTATTAGATTTTCCGAGAGAGAACCACCTACCCTTGTGTTGAGATCAAGATCGTCCACTCCAACCATATGGATCTTGATTTCTAGCCTCCCCAAGTTGCTTTCCACCAATCCCATCTCTTCCACCATGCCAAATCTATGAGAGAATGATTGTGTGTTGAGAGTCTATCATCTTGAAGCACAAGAGCAAGGAGTTCATCGTCATTACCGAGCCTATTACCTTTTGGAGGGTGGTGCCTCCTGGATTTAGGTGTCGCTTAGGAGCGTCCTACTTCGTGTTGTGGAGTGAACCAAGAATTTTGTAAGGTCAAGGATATCGCCTACTTCGTGAAGATCTACCCATTGTGAGACTAGTCCTTCGTGGATGGAAGCTATATGGAATAGTCAAGGTTGCTACTTTGTGGACCCTTATGGGTGGAGCCCTCCTAGGACTCTCGCGACCGTTACCCTCCGTGGGTTGAAGACTCCATAAACGTGTATGTACGATAGCACCACCTATCATAACCAAGGGAAAAATCTTTGCGTCTCCTATTGCGTTTGATCTTCCTATCTCATCTCTTTACTTCTTATGCAATGTCTTTACTTTCCGCTGCCATATTGGTAGACATGCATGTGTAGGGCTGTTAGACTTGCTAGACTTGCTGAAAATGTTAAAATCCGCCAACTGATCAACTTGGGAAAATGTTAGGTTTTAAATACTAGCTAGTAGTCTATTCACCCCCCCTCTAGACACTCTTCTGTCGATACTAAGCAAGGATAGTGCCTCTATGAAGGAGTACATCTAGAAGTACAACCTGCTGTCAAGGTATGGACTTGAAGATGTCAACACTCAGGCCGCTAAGATGGAATGCTCCATACAAGGACTCTAGCAAGCCCTATAGTATTAGATCGTTTGTTGTGATGGCCAAACCTTCATCGATATTGTGAACAAGGGCACCATGCTTGAAGAAAAGCAGCGTGCCATGCACGACACTCGCAAGGGGAAGATGATCTGCAAGGATAGTTCTAACAACCAGAAGCCTCACCCCTGGCAGCTAGCCCCAGCCAAGCCAACCTACCAGCCACAGTAGGCTAGACCTCCTACACCTCATCTGAGATACTAGCCTCAACATTATGCCAATCCCATGCTATCTTACAACAACTCCAATAACAGAAGTGGCAGCAAGAAGAACACCAACAACAACTTTAGTTAGGTCACGTGCTTTGGATGTGGTCAGTCTGGACACATATGTAAGCAGTGCTCCAACAAGAAGCCAGATGCACATCGCCCCAATGTGCCAAACCAAGGTAAAGGCCATGGAGCGCAACCAAGGAATTCAGCTCCCCGCAACCAGCCCAACAATGGAAAGTGTCGTGCGAATCATGTCACTACTAAGGAAGCCCAGTAAGACCCACACGTCATACTAGGTACATTCCTCGTCAACTCAACCCAAACAACCATACTGTTTGATTATGGAGCTTCGCATTCTTTTGTTACTCAAAGGGTTGCACTAGAGAGTGGTATGAAGCCTACACCCCTGTTTAGTCACATGTTGATACAAACCCCGGGTTTAGTTATGAGATCCAGGATAGGGTATCAGGTAGTAGGGATTGTCATCAATGGAGTAGAGTTCCTAGCAGACCTCATAGTTTTGGATTCGCCGGGCTTGGACATCATCCTTGTCATGAATTGGTTAACCAAGAACCAAGGCTTCTTAGACTGTGCCAGGACGATTGTCACCATAACCAATAGCCAAGGAGTTGAAGTAAAGTATGATCCCAACCCTTCCTCCACTCAAGCCCCTCGGGTTAGCTGTCTATCGGGAATAGAGTTGGATCAAGTACCAATGGTATGTGAATACCCAGATGTATTCCCCGACGAGCTGCCCAGAATGCCTCCCGACCGCGACATTGAGTTCATCATTGAGCTAATGCCCGGGGCTAGACCCATCTATGAGAATGGGATCCGAAGAGTTGGGTGAATTGAATAAGCAACTGGCAGAGAAGGTCAAAAAAGGATTGACTCACCCTAGTGCCTCTCCTTGGGGATCACCTATTCTATTTGTGTCAACGAGGGACGGAACTATGGGACTTTGTGTCGATTACCGTTCTCTCAATGAGGTCACAATAAAGAACAAGTACCCTCTTCCCAAGATTGAAGACCTATTTGATCAGCTGAATGGAGCCAAGATGTTTTCCAAGATCAACCTTAGGTTTGGGTACTATCAGCTGAAGATTAGACCCCAAGACATTCCGAATACGGTGTTCATAACCCGGTATTGCATGTACGAGTACACGGTCATGTCCCTTTGGTTAACCAATGCCCATACTTACTTCATGTACCTCATGAACAAAGTTTTCATGGAATACTTGGACGAGTTTGTTGTCGTCTTCATTGTCGGCATACTTGTCTTTTCCAAGTCCGAGGAAGAGCATGAGCAACACTTGATATCGGTCCTTGATAAGCTTTGAGAGCACCAACTTTCCCCAAGTTCAGCAAGTGTGAATTATGCTTGCATTAAGTTGGATTCTTAGGTCACGTGTTGACTGAGGAAGGGTTGTCAGAGGATCCTGCCAAGATCGAAGCCGGGATAGAATGAAAATCCCCAAGCAATGTGAAGGAAGTCAAAAGCTTCCTCAAACTCATGGAATATTACCGCAAGTTCATCGAAGGATTCTGAAGCATTGCCCGACTCATGACTCGGCTCTTTAAGAATCACAACAAGTTTGAATGGACGCCAAAGTGCAAAGAATGCTTCCAAGAGCTCAAGAAGAGATTGACAATATAACATGTTTTGGCCACCCCCGATATTTGCAAGGAGTTTGTATATATTGTGAAGCATCAAGAACCGGGCTTGGAGGTGTTCTGATGCAAAAAGTAAAAGTCGTCGAATATCTATGCAGACAACTACGTCCTCACGAAGAGAACTATGCTACTCATGATCTTGAGTTGGTAGTCGTGGTTTATGCCTTGAAGACATTACCTTCTGGGAAACAATGTGAGATATAGACTGACCACAAGAGTTTGAAGTATATTTTCTCTCAAAAGGAATTGAACATGAGGCAACGAAGAAGGTTGGAGTTGATCAAGGCTTATGACCTCAGTGTTCAGTACCACCCTTGAAAAGCTAATGTGCTAGCAGACGCCTTAAGCAGAAAGGCTGGCTCCTTGAATGCTATGATTAAGGAAAGGCTACCCGCCTTGTATGAAGATCTTGAAAGCTTTGTCTTGGAACTAGTTGTACCTGGGTTCTTAGCGAACCTTGAAGCTAAGACTACCTTGATGGATGATATTAAGGAAGCTAAGCCTACCTTGAAGGGACATGAGAGAATTGAAGGCATGAAGAGGAAGATAAAGGCAGATAAGGCCCCAGCATTCTTAGTGGATGAGCAAGGAGTCGTATGGTTTGGGAAGAGCATCTACAAACCCAACAAAGTTGAGCTCAAGAATTTGATCTTGAAATAAGCCCATGACACTTCGTATTCAATTCACCTTGGAGGAACCAAGATGTAGAAAGACCTCAAAGCAAAATAATGGTGGCATTGCATGAAGAGAGAGATAGGCACCTTTGTTTCTAAGTGTGACATATGCCAGAGAGTCCAAGCTGAGCATCAGCGAACCGTGGGACTGTTACAATCTCCCAAAGTGCCTGAATGGAAGTGGGATAAAGTTAGCATGGACTTCATCACCGGCTTACCCAGGTCTAGCAAAGGACATGATTCCATTTGTGTCATTATCGATCACCTGAACAAGGTAGCCCGCTTCATCCCTGTAAACACGACCTACAATGGCAACCAACTAGTTAACCTCTACATAAACTGGATCGTGAGCCTCCACGGAGTTCCAAAGGAAATCGTGTCAGACCGAGATACAAAGTTCACCTTGGTATTCTGAAATAGATTCCAAGAAGCCTTGGGAACCAAGTTGTCCTTCAGCACAGTTTTTCACCCTCACACCGGAGGCCAGACGGAATGAGTAAACCACATACCCGAGGATATGCTTCGTGTTTGTGTTTTGTCATATGGAGCCAAATGGGAAGATTGCTTACCATTCGCCGAATTCTCCTACAACAACGACTATCAACCGAGTCTTCAGATGGCACCATTTGAGGTGTTCTATGGATGCAAGTGTCATACTCCCCTCAACTGGTCAGAGACCGGAGAAGATTAGTCTTTGGACCAGACATCTTCTACGAAGCAGAAAATCTAGTTCAACTAGTCAGAGAACGCCTAGAGACTGCCAAGTCATGACAGAAGAGCTATGACGACTCCCACTCTCGGTACATGAATTTCCATGTTGGAGACCATGTCTATCTCCGAGTTATGCCTCTCAAGAGAACCAGCGCTTCCACGTCAAGGGAAAGCTCGACAAAGGTACATCGACCCCTTTAAGATCACCGACAAGTGAGGAGAAGTTGCCTACCAGCTAGAGCTACCTTTCGAGCTCTCTGACGTGCACAACGTCTTCCACGTGTCACAACTTCAGAAGTGTATCCAAGTTCCCAACCGCCCCGACCTCTACAAGGACAACAACCATCAAGCCATCAACCTTTAACTATACCTCACTTGTCATGAGAGGCTAGTTCACATTTTGGATGAAGTTGAATGTTGCACCTGAAGCCGCACCATCAAGTACTTCAAGGTCCAATGGAGCAACCACACAGAAGTAGAAGCAACCTGCGAGCTTGAAGACTACCTTAGATCTGAATTCCTTTATCTTTTTAGCACATAGCCTAGGAATCTCGGGGACGAGATTCTTGTAAGAGGGGTAGGTCTGTCACACCGTGTGTTTGTATCACTTTGCTGTGCTATGGGTTTATAAAATTTGGACCCATTTAAAACTTTTTGAGTGCAAGTGTTTTTTTGAACTGTTTGATGACTGCTTGTTCGGTTGATTGTGTTTTGGCACCCAATGATCTTATTCCCTCTGGAACTCACTTACTTGACCCAAACTCCCTGCCCAAGGTTCATGCCATGTGTATAGTACCCAAAAAATATTTTTATCAAATACTATTTTGGCAAAAGGGACTTATTTAAATTAGGTTTATAAAACCCCCTAAAGTGAGGTTTATACTACAAGTCCTAAAATTGGGTGGATTGTTTTTACCCAAAGACTTCATTTGGAACCTACTATATATAAGACTTCCTGTCAGTGCACTAGAGATTTTGGGCCATCTAGTGCCCCTTTACTCGTGCACGGGCAGTAGGAGCCGCCCTGGCGGCAAGGCCCAGTGAAGACTCATAAAGCAACAACACAGAAGACTCGAGACTATCGGAAAGACCTTGCCGGGAGGGCTTTTGAGCCTCCAGACCCCCGGCAAGGCAAGCTCCCGGCAAGGCAAGGCCCCGGAAAGGACCACCAGCGCACAGGCCAGGTGTCGATTCACCAGGACGTGTGTCGCGGCGTCAACGTTGGAGGGAGCTAAGCAGCACTAATGGGATGGGACCCCATCCCGTCCCACTGACGGACTGAGGCCCCTAACGGTGCATTTAATACCCTTGTCCTACTCCGTCAGGGTTAGGTATGATAGCACTGTAGCACGATGCATCCCATGTGCACACTGTACGCCACTATTGGGATCCCCTTAGGTATAAAAGGAGGCCTAGGTCGTTACAGAGGGGGACTTTTGGCTCTTTGGCTTTTAGATAGTTGGGTATTTAGACAACCGGATAGCTCGACGGTTAGACAACTAGAGACTACCAAGATCACATAGCAGCCGTTCATGGCGCTCTTGTAGCTAAAGCCCTAGAACGCGATCGTGGGTACCTCGACTCATAAGTCGAGATCACCGAATGCACGTGTATAGTGATCCCAGAGATCAATACTCACCGAACACACAAAAGCTGAATAACAAGAGTCTTACATCCTCATTTAGCATCTTACACAAATAGAGACCATGAAGGTCTAGTCTTACAAAGATAGGGCCACAAGGGCCAAATACTTAAACTCAACAAGCAGCGGAAATCTTGATCGAAAGCGTGAACCCATGCCATCTGCCTTAAACCTACAGGCATTCTGAGTGGGAAGCGTCCTAGTTCGCATGTTCGTCACCAACGATCTCATCACCATACTCCTGTTCTTCCATGTCTGGCCAATTAAATAACCAGTGGCAAGCCAGTGATTACTTTGAATGTACTCACAAGCAACCCATGTTGTGGAACAAGGTATAACAATGCATGACATAGCACTAATAGGTATTTTGCAAAAAGCTAATTTTGAATGTAATGACATGATCAAGTAACTAGGTAAGCATGCATCAATAGTTGGTAGATATCCATATGAACAAGTATAGATATCATCATAAACAGGGGGTTGAGCATTTCATGCTCAATCATCAAGTCGAGTCATCTGACTTATCTCAAGTGTCATCTTTGTGTCATCCACGCACACATACACACGCCAAATTCAGTAAACATTTGGACGTAGCACAAGAGCGGTCATCCAACTTTCCTTGACCGTAGACACGGCTATTTGAATAGTTTTACACTCTGCAGAGGTTGCACACTTTACCCACAAGACTCGGGGAAATTCGATGTCATCCAATACTCGTGGTATATAACATACCCGAGGTTAGCACCCGAACAATGCCTTTCCCATGGTGATACTATACAAAGAGTCCACTCGTTGGTGCCATCCCTCATGATATACATCACACGTATCATCCATGAGGGCACGCAACGGTGTGCCCGGTGCCTGTAAAGACAGCGCATGGCCTTCCACTTCCGGGATGACCCTGTCTCAGGAGTGACCATTTCACTCTTGCCACTGGTAATGCGGGCTCCCTGCTAGCACCAACCATAGTAATCAACAAAGGCCCGTCCCATAAGGGGTATCATGGTCGTACATGTAAGGTTGGAATAACGGTCGCAACTTACACCAATCCGTTTTCGAAAACCACACACACTCACTTGCTCCGGTACACCACTTCTTATCAAGTAACTACCTAGCTCATCAACATCTCCCCCGGGCATTAGTGGCACCCGACTGGGTTTTTGAAAAGCCTTTGAAATCATCTCTTTATATCCGTCACCGTGCATAATCCCAAACCCACTTGCGTAGCATCTACGAGCATCCTATCTACACCCGCCCGCATTACTCTCATAAGGTGGTAGGATCATGCATAGTGCAAGTGTCAATGGCAAAAGTATTGGAAGCAACCCACGGAAGTGGTCACTACTCTAGAGGATCAAATATGACGAAAGTAAAGTACTATATGACATGCAATAAAAATGGTTCTTAACATGGTCAAAGGGCTGCTTGCCTTGCTTAACAAAGTCTTTAGGGTCTTCAAAGTCTTCAGGTCCAACTCCCTCGTCAATAGCGCAATATATCGTCGCGATAAATAGCAAATAATAAGCATCACACAAAAACAGAGCACACAAAGATGCTATTAAAATGCTACCCTATTCTGATAAATACTAAAAACTATAATAAAAATATTTGTCTAAGGTTTTGCTGTGAATTTGTTTTTTAAAACAAAAAGCAGAGCCAAAAAGGTGCCAAAATAGGTTTTAAAATAAGCAGTGTATAAAAAGTTTTCAAATTTTTTCACAAATGGAACTATTAAATTCCATGGAATATCCTAGGATTTATGGTGGAAAAATATTGGGCATTGGATAAATATTAAGCCCTATGGGATTTTAGGAAAAACTAGAGTAAAAGAAAAAGAAAAAAGGCCCAGAGCCGACTGGGCTAGAACAGACCCAATTGGGCCGGCCTGCGGCCGAGCCAGGCCTGGGCGAGCTAGGGCGTGCGCACCGTCTGGGTTCAAACCCGACATGCCGGCCCCACGCGCAAGCCTCTCAAAGAGGGAGAGAGACAGGGGAGAGGATGACAGGTGGGGGCCACCTGTCATCTCCTTCCTCTTGACGGGAAGGGGGAGCACTCACCTGTGGTGAAGGACGGCACGACAAGGGGAGCTTAGGACAGGGACGGACCCAGCGACGAGTTGTCGGTCTCCTGGAGGTGGAAGGGCGGTCGGAGGTAGCCTGGCTCGAGGCGACGGGCACCCGCGGCGGCAGAGGTTTGGGAGGGGATTGCCGGTGGTGTCTTTCTACTTGGAATGGACGGGTAGGAAGGGGAAAAGGGTCAGGGGAACCATGCGGGCTAGAAGGAGGTGAGAGGAGTGCCGGAGCGGGCATGTGTCCCGAGATCGACGGAGCTCCGCCACGGCGGCACCTTGGTCGATCCCGAGCAGTCGGCTTTGGGTGGTCACTCGGGTGGTTTGGGAGTGCGAATGGGGGTGGAAGGGAGCCAGTGGAGGGAAGAGGGGCTCGGGGAGGCCCTTTTAGAGGCGAGTTGCCGTACACCGAGTCACTGGTGCGCCGGCGAGCTTCGGGCCGAGGCAGGGAGGCACGGGAGGAGGAGCTGGTGCGCATGCGGTCCTCCTGGGACCTGTCCATGACCAGGGGAGAGAGAGAGAAGAGAGGAGGGAGCGCACGAGTGTGAGGTAGCTCACTGGCCGAGTCGGGCGGCGCTCGGCATGCGCGGGAGGAGGGAGAAGGAAAGGGAGAGAGGAGGGGGCCGACACAGTGGAGTGGTGCAGACACCGAGGGGGGCCAAGTAGCGAGAGGGGGAGGCCTGAGGCCACCGGAGCCATGTAGTGGGCAACGGCTACAGAGCATGTCGGCACTGTAGCGTGCTCCAGAGCGCATGTATGGCATGCCAACGGCGTTTTGTGCGCGACCAAAGGTGTCTAGTGGATCTAGGGACATCTAGGCTAGGGGCAAAGGCATTGGATACCTGGGGAGGAATATAGAATAAGAGGGGAGGGGAGATAGAGCTGATTTGCTGCTGTCCGGAGGGTAAAAATGGGGTTTTACCCCCACTAACCCATAGATATGAGTCTTGAGATTCTTACTGGGGAGAAGGGGGAACGCTGAAGACATTGGTGAAAGTTTTAGGCCAAGCGAAATAGTAAAGGGTGGGTCAAAACATGATTTTATCAAACATGCAGAAGGTGTTTGACAGGATCAAATGGAGGGTAGATTTAGATCTGATCACCAAGTTTGAGCTTGATTGAAGAAACTTCACAATGTAGCTTTGTGAAACCCTAGAAATCAACAGAATCTAGTTTCTGTAGATCTACTCATGCTAACCTAATCCCCTTGATGCACCACTTAGTGTAGCACCATTATTTTTTGATTAGAACATGTCCACAAAGTTTGGGGTCAAGGGGAGAAACTTCATAATGTAAATTGCTCAAATTTGAATCTGGACAAGGAGGGTTTTGGAATAGTTTGATGAATCAAATTAACTTGGATTGAGATGATACTTTGCAAGATAATCACCTATGACAGTGTTGACTTGCTGAAATTTTCTTGTAATTTATTGAGAATATTTCTTATAGAATATTCCAATAGCTTGATTTGGATAGAAAGGGTTTTGAGGGGTTTTGCCCATTATTTTGAACATGACCATGTGCTAAAACTCATATATATGAAAATATATGTCCACTGAGTTTTCTAAATTTTCTCAAATATTTTGAAGGCATTTAAATAATTTGTCCCTATGAAAAACTATTTCTAATCTTAACAAAAAGCCTTTAAATAAAATATTAAAATAATCTTTAAAATTAATATTTGGTGGATTTGGGAAGTCATATATATAGTAGGCTTCAAATAAAGCCTTTGGGAAAAAGGGGTCCACCCAATTTGAGGACTTGCAGTGCAACCCTCATCTCAGTTGTTTTTGAAAACTAAATTTGAATAAATCCTTTTTGGTCAAAATAATATTTGATAAAAATAGTTTTGGGCACTATTCACATGGCATGATCATTGGCCAAGAAGTTTGGGTCAAGGAAGATGAATATGGAGAGGGATTGAATCTAAGAGTGCCATACACAGCAACCAAACAAGCAAACAAGCAACAATTCAAACAAGCACAAGCACTGAAAAAGTATTAATTGGCTCCAAATTTTGTAAATCCAAGCATAACAAGGTGATACAAAGACACGGTGTGACAGACGTACCCCCATTACAAGAATCTCGTCCCTGAGATTCCTAGGCTAAGTGCTGAAAAGATAAGGGAATTCAGATCTAAGATAGTCTTCACGCTCTGAGGTTGCTTCAGCTTCAGAGTGGTTGCTCCATTGGACCTTGAAGAACTTGATGGTGCGGCTTCGGGTCCAATGTTCTGCCTCATCTAGAATGTGAACTGGCCTCTCGCGATAAGTGAGGTATGGATGAAGATCGATGGCTTGATGGTCGATGTACTTGTAGAGATCGGGGCGGTTGGGAACATGGAGACACTTCTGAAGTTGTGACATGTGAAAGACATTGTGCATATCTGATAGCTCAGAAGGTAATTCTAGCTGGTAGGTAACTTCACCTCGCTTGTCAGTGATCTTGAAAGGGCCGATAAACCTTGGTGCAAGTTTTCCTTTGACATGGAAACGCTTGGTTCCTTTGAGATGCGTGACTCGAAGGTAGACATGATCTCCAACACGGAAACTCATGTCCCGACGGTGGAAGTCGGTGTAGCTCTTCTGTCTAGTCTTAGCGGTCTCGAGTCGCTCTCGGATGAGTTGAACTTGCTCTTTTGCTTCGTGGAGGATATCTGGACCACAGACTAGCCCTTCTCCCATTTCCGACCAGTTGAGGGGAGTATGACACTTGCGTCCATACAACACTTCAAATGGTGCCATGTGAAGGCTCGGCTGTTAGCTGTTGTTGTAGGAGAACTCGGCGAACAGTAGGCAATCTTCCCACTTGGCTCGATATGCCAAAACGTAGGCACGGAGCATGTCTTCGAGTATCTGATTTACTCGTTCCGTCTGTCC
The DNA here is from genome assembly GCA_022496015.1 of Hordeum marinum. Taxonomy (NCBI): domain Eukaryota; kingdom Viridiplantae; phylum Streptophyta; class Magnoliopsida; order Poales; family Poaceae; genus Hordeum; species Hordeum marinum. The sequence goes on along the minus strand of CM039675.1, from coordinate 203,227,284 downwards.
AACGGTCTGAGGGTGAAAAGCAATGTTGAAAGAGAACTTGGTTCCCAAGGCTTCTTGGAACCTATTCCAGAACATAGAGGTGAATTGGGTGCCTCGGTCTGATACAATCTCCTTAGGAACTCCGGGATGGCTTACAATCTAGGTGATGTAGAGGTTGGCCAATTGGTTCCCATTGTAGGTTGTCTTGACGGGAATGAAGTGGGCTACTTTGGTCAGGTGATCACCAATGAAGCAAATGCAATCATGTCCTTTACTCGACCTTGGTAAACCGGTGATGAAGTCCATCCTGACTTTGTCCCACTTCCATTTAGGCACTTTGAGATGATGCAATATCCCAGCGGGTTGCTCGTGCTCAGCTTTGACTCGTTAGCATATGTTTCATTTAGCGACAAATATGCCTATTTCCTATTTCATGCCATGCCACCAGAATCTTGTCTTGAGGTCTTGGTACATTTTGTTTCCTCGAGGATGGATGGAGTATGGAGTGTCATGATCTTCTTGCAAGATCAGTTTCTTGAGATCCTCTTGGTTGGGTATGCAGATGCGATTCCCAAACCATACAACTCCTTGTTTATCCACTAAGAATCCTGGGGCCTTACCTACCTTGATCTTCTTCTTGATGCCTTCAATGCACCTGTGCCCCTTTTGAGCTTCTTTGATGTCATCCATCAAGGTAGGCCTTTCTTCGAGGTTGGCAAGGAATGCAGGTGCAACTAGTTCCAAGCCAAAGCTTTCAAGCTCTTCATATAGGGCGGGTAGCCTTTCCTTAATCATGGCATTCAAGGAGCAAGCCTTTCTGCTTAAGGCGTCTGCTACCACGTTAGCCTTTTCGGGGTGGTATTGAACACTGAGGTCGTAATCCTTGATCAAACTCCAACCATCTTCGCTGCCTCATGTTCAATTCCCTCTGAGTCAAAATATACTTCAAACTCTTGTGGTCTATGTATATCTCACATCACCTTCCCAGAAGGTAATGTCTCCATGTCTTCAGGGCATGAAACACTGCTGCCAACTCAATATTATGAGTAGCGTAGTTCCCTTCATGAGGACGTAGTTGTCTAGATAGATAGGATACAACTCCGCATTCTTGCATCAGAACACCTGCAAGCCCGCTTCTCAATGCATCACTCACTACTAGGAAAAGGGCTATAGATAATATGGACATTAATGGCGCACCACACATGTGGTGCGCCACTACTATATAGTAGTGGCGCACCATGTGTTGGTGTGCCATTAGTGTGATGGACACTAATGGCGCACCACACCCATGGTGCGCCACTAGTAACAAACTTTATTTATTATTATTTTTCCAAAACTAGTAATGGCGCACCAGGGCACAGTGCGCCATTACTATAACTAGTAATGGCGCACCACTCACCCCGTGCGCCACTACTAACAGTTTTTTTTACTTTTTTTTCATAACTAGTAATGGCGCACTAGTGCATAGTGCGCCATTACTAGTTCAAACTAGTAATGGTGCACCACACACATGGTGCGCCACTACTAACATTTTTTTTATTTTTTATTTTTGCAAAACTAGTAATGGCGCACCACCTATCTTGTGTGCGATTAGTAACCAGGGTTACTAATGGCGCATTTGTAGGTGGTGCGCCATTAGTAACCTGGGACCAGCTAGATATTTTGGACAGCCACCTACCACACTCACTTTCCCCACTTCATTCTCTCCACCTCCTCCTCCAAGCTCGTCTCGTCTGCCTCCTCCTCCTCACCTCATTTGCACCATAGATTCATCCAAATTAAGTGGTTAAATTACCTTTTTTTGATAGGTAAGTAAGGGGAAAGCTTTCTTTATGTTGTAGATCTACTTTTTTCTCCCTCCAACAACGTGCACATGCACTTTTTATGGCCTAGCTAGATCTATGTATGTTTGTGGTGTTGCATATGTTTGTGCTGTTGCATATATGTTTGTGTTTGCAGGTACCGGTATTTGAAATGCGATAGTTGCCAATATTTTGCCGGAATGTTGATTCATTTCCGTTTCAGCGAGAATTTGGCACTATGCATTATTTTTGGTCCTATTTTTAGGCAAAGTCATGCCAAATTTTTTCTTGGTTCTAAAATATCGTTTTGCTCTACCCCACAGGTCACCATGGTCCGCACGATGACCGAAGGCATCGTGAATAGGTTTTTGAGCTCCGCGAAGGCCGAGATACTTCAAAAGAACAAGACGGAGATAAGATGTTCATGTCGAAGATGCAAGCTGAGGAGCCTTATGGACCCAGATTCCGTACAGGTGCGGGACCACCTGCTCTTGCGTGGTTTCATGGATGGCTATCGGTGGCAAGGTGATGAAGATGATTATGAAGTCGTCCATGGGGGCCGGGCAAGAAATGAGGAAGGGCATGAGCAAGACAACCGCGGCAAGGGCGGGCGAGAAGACGAAGAATCTCCAGGACATGATCACGAAGTAGATGCAGTACACAGTCATCATGTAGAAGATGTCGGACATGATGATGAGGAAGATGCCGGAGCAGACGAAGGGCATGATCATGAAGATGAAGATGCCGGAGCAGACGACGATGGACCATCGATGGGCTGGGTGCAGGACCCTCATATTCAAGAGCTGCTTCTCAAGCAGATGGATAACGCAAGAGCTGCCGCCCGAGAGAAAGCCAAGCTGAATCAACTCGAGATAGACGCGGTTACTCCATTGTATGAAGGATGCAGGCCCAAGGACACCCTCCTGAAAGTAATGCTCATGGCTCTGGAGATGAAGGTAAAACACAAAATGACCGACGCATGCTTCGACGAGAACATGTCATTCTGGCACGAACGTCTTCCCAAGGGGAACAAGTGCCCGACCAGTTTCGACGAGGCGAAGAAAATTGTGTGTCCTCTAGATTTACCGCATGTGAAATACCATGTGTGCATGAACAATTGCATCATTTATCGGGATGAGCACGCGGAGTCTACCATATGTCCGGTGTGCGGCGTCACTCGATACATGAAGAGGAAGAAAGCTCCTCGAAAAGTGGTGTGGTACTTTCCGATCACTCCTCGTCTGCAGCGATATTTCGCAGACCCTAAGGTAGCAAAGCTCCTGCGTTGGCACGCGGATAGGGAGGAGAAGAAGCGAGAAGATGACGCAAATGATCCGGAGATAAATAAAAAAGACAAGATGCTGAGTCACCCTAAGGATGCAAGCCAGTGGCAAGCTTTGAACTTCGAACACCCAGAATTTGGGAATGATCCAAGGAACATCATGCTGGGCGCGAGCACCAATGGAGTCAATCCGTTTGGCAGCCAAAGAAGCACACATAGCACCTGGCCTGTGTTGTGTGGATGTACAACCTTCCCCCCTGGTTGTGCATGAAGAGGAAGTACATTCACATGAGTATGCTAATTGAAGGGCCGAAACAACCAGGGAACGACATCAATCTGTATCTGGGGCTGCTGAAAGAGGAGCTAGACAAGCTATGGAAAACGCCAGCCAATACGTGGGACGCTGTAGAGAAAGAATATTTCCCTATGAGAGCCGCACTGACCACGACGGTGCACGACTATCTCGGTTACAGATATGTCGCGGGGCAGGTGGTCCACGGATTTTCTGGATGCGTCAGGTGCATGGATGACACAATGTATCGCCAGCTAGATAGAGATCCCGGGTCTTCGAAAACCGTGTTCATGGGACACCGAAGGTGGCTTCGCGACGATGACTCATGGAGAAAACGCAAGGATCTGTTCAATGGTGAAACTGAACCCCGAAGACACCCGCGTACGAGGAGCAGCGAGGAAATAGACAAGTTGTTGAAAAATTGGAAAGAGTGCCCACCGCCGGGAAAGGTGCCAGAGCCGGGAAAGAAGCGAAAGGCGCCAGAGCCGCTGTTGAAGGTATGGAAAACGAGGTCTGTTTTCTGGAACTTGCCGTACTGGAAGATCCTCCGTGTGCCTCACAGCCTTGATGTCATGCATATCACGAAAAACGTGTGCGAGAGTCTACTTGGTACCCTGCTCAACATGCCAGAGAGGACCAAAGATGGGCCGAAAGCAAGGGCAGACTTGAAATCAATGGGCATCAGGGAGGAGCTTCACGCTAATAATGATGATGATGATGATGATGATGATGATGATGATGATGCGAAGCAGGACACGGCAAGTCATCGCAAAGGCAAAAAGGCCAAGAAGACCGGAAATGACTTCCATCCCGCGTGCTTCACTCTAAGTCAGGAGGAGATCGATCAGTTTTTCACCTGCCTCGTAGGAGTAAAACTTCCTTATGGTTACGCGGGGAAGATAAGCAGATACCTAGACTCAGCGAAGCAGAAGTTCAGCGGGATGAAGTCTCACGACTGTCACGTGCTGATGACGCAGATACTTCCAGTTGCAATCCGTGGGATCATGGACGCGCACATCCGTGAAACACTATTTGGCCTATGCAACTTTTTCGGCGTCATCTCTCGGAAGTTGGTTGGCGTGAGGCAACTCAGAAGGCTACAGGAAGAGATCGTGGTGATACTATGCGAGCTTGAGATGTACTTCCCGCCCGCATTCTTCGACGTTATGGTGCATCTACTGGTCCATATCATGGAGGATATCATCCAACTTGGGCCGATGTTCCTGCACAGCATGATGCCGTTCGAAAGGATGAATGGTGTCATCAAAGGATACGTTGGCAACATGTCACGTCCAGAGGGAAGCATAGCCACGGGCTTTCTGACCGAAGAGTGTATCTCCTACTGCACAAACTATCTAGGCATCGAGAACCCCGTTGGTCTGCCCGTCAATAGGCACCTTGGCAGGCTCGCTGGATGGAGTCACCGTGAGGGTCGCCGCGAAACGCATGTCGACCTCGAGGGTCGACTCGCCAACTTTAAAAGAGCAAACCTAGTCGCGCTACAACACATAGACGTGGTCGATCCTTGGGTGGTAGAGCACAAAACCTATATTGAGAAGATGTACAATGACCAAGGCCAACAGAGGACAGATGGAGATATAATCAAAGAGCACAACTCATGTTTCACGCGTTGGTTCAAGAAGAAGCTTCTATTGTACCCTTTACATGAGGATTCTTCCGCGGAAGAACAACTCAGATTCGCCTTGTCACAGGGCGCCGAGCACAACCTGATGACATATGAGGCGTACGATATCAACGGATACACATTCTACACCGAGGGAAAGGACATGAAGAGCGATGTTTATCAGAACTCCGGGGTAACGATGGAATCCTACACCTGTAACGACAAGGACAGATACTACGGAAGGATCGAGGAGATCTGGGAGCTGAGCAACGCTGGAGAGAAGGTCCTGATGTTCCGTGTCAGATGGGCCAAGAGCGTCCTAAAAGAAGACCGGTATTTCACCACCATGGTTATACCCGAAGCCAAATCCAAGACCGCGGGCGCAAACGCCACCGTGAAAAATGTGCCATGGGTACTAGCTTCCCAAGTGGACCAATGCTTCTTCATTACCGACCCGTCAAAGCCCAGTCATGTTGTCATGAGGAGAGGCAAAAGGAAGATCATCGGAATGGATGGAGTACCAGCATACACCACAAGAAGAAGAAGGACCACCCTACCTAAAGGACGTCCGTTCAAAAGAAGAACTACATTTGCAAATAATAAGGGCATGAAGATTGTGAACAGATAGCTAGCTAAGATCGATTGTATTTAAATTGTAGCCTTCATTTCTCGATTGTATTCATAAATGTTTTCATATTCATAATTTTTTTATCAATTCACAAATGAATGCAACTAAAAATCCAAAAAAATATTGAAGGTGCACCCCTAGGAGGTGCGCCGGCCATTGGTATACCAATTTTTATGAATTTTTTTCAAATACTTTCAAATAACAAATTTGATAATATTTTCAAATAACAAATTTGATGATATTTTTTCATATTCATAAATTTTTTCAAATAACAAATAAAAAATTATTAGACGCAACTAAAAAAAGTTACTTATGGCGCACCCCTTAGTGGTGCGCCATTGCTATCGATATACTTATGGCACACCCCTCAGTGGTGCGCCATTGCTATCTATATACTTCTGGCGCACCCCTAAGTGGTGCACCATTGCTATCGATATAATTATGGCGCACGCCTGGGAGGTGCGCCATTGCTATCTTCGGTTTGCTTCGCTTCACCCCTGGGATAGAGAGGGCTTCTCTCAGGCGGCACCAACGAGATCGACGGCTTCCCCCCCTCCTCTTCTATCGATTCCCCCCTCCACCGCCGCCGATTCCCCCCTCCTACGCCGCCCCCACCCATCTGTCTCTTCCCCGTCGCCGTGCCATCCGTCTCTTCCCCGTCGCTATCCGTCGCCGCGCGGGGGTCTCCGCGCCGTTCGTCTCTTCCCCGTCGCCGTCCGTCGCCGTCACGTGTCACCGTGCGCTGCAGCCACCGTATGTGTTCTCTTCTCTTCTCCATGGTTCTTCTCTTCTCCACCGTTGCATAGGTGGCCAACCGGCCATGATGCTAGGGCTGTTGCCAGCAGTTCTTGGGATTCAGGTCTCCTGGCTCACATCAATCTAGGGCTATTGCAAATTATGGAAGCAATAGTTGCTACGTTTATTGTTTTTCTCATGGAGCTCTCCCTAGTACAGCGAGTACAAAACATAAATTGTGTGCTACCTATTAGTCAAGTAGGATGGTACAGCTAGAGCTGATTTTTTTTCAATTGACATATAAATTAGACCGACTACCTTGATGATCACCGTCAAATAACCTGGAAAATTTACACAAATATGCTAGACAGAAAGTGAGAAAAACAATAATAATCAAGACAGAACAAATGACACATACTAGTTCTTGGAACCCGTGATAATTTAGTACTAATGAAAATCCAGTTACTGTCAACTGAATTTGACATTATAATTTATATTTTGAACTTAACTCTAGCACTTTTACAGTAAATTAGCACTACACAAACACTTTTACAGTTCTGAACACTTTTCATAAGATGAAGCTCTTGATCTTACAGTAAATAGTCAAGTTAGGACTACACTTTTAAAGTTGAAGATACTCCTATAAATTGAACCTCAACTTGCAGAGTTGTTGTTTTTAGTTAACTGAAATTACACCAAATAATTTCAGTTGCTTCCTTAAGTTTAGTCATGCTGTATTGCACCCTATTTTTACTGTCAAAACTGCATTGCTTGTATTGTCAAAAAGGTTCAGGCTCAATGTTGCATTGCTGAAAACTTGAAATTTTGCTATACATTTGCTATCCTATGCGTGGTTATGCTGAATTTAGATACCCCGGAGGGCCTTGAGTATGCCGGAATGTCGATTAACTTCCGTTCCAGCAAATTCGGGTACTCCATATGTCCTATTTTCAGCAAAGGTCATGCTGAAATTTTCCGTGAATTTTAGCATGACTTTGCTAAAAATAGGACATATGGGGTAATTGCGACTAATGCATGGGTCGGGGTTTGAATTCCCCTAGTCGTTTTCTCCCTACTCTGCTTTGCCCACATGCACCTATTGTATACATATATACCTGGACCGTGCCCTCCTTCCAGCCTTGAATCTTGAGCAGCATTATCTTAGGATGCCTCGGTGTCGACAAACCCTAAATGATGAGACCATGATAATTCCTCACAAACTAGCCCTTAAATAACACTGAGCCATTATGCCGTCACCCTTGAAGCCTTGCGGACATTTGCAGCCCTTAGCTTGTTCATTCTATAGATTTCCAAAATTCAGTTTTGTAGGCCCTTGACAATAACCAACTTTTTGACCAAACTTTTTTCCTATTTAGACCGAAACATGGCCCATAACGATGAGGTCGGCATTCGCGCAAGGCATTCTGGGAGCTTTCCCAGGACATGGAGGAAGAACCTCACCGCTATGAGGACGCCGCGGAAGACGCCGATTCCGACTACACAACTCCTAGTGGCGTCGGGGATGACACCACTGATGGTGCCGCTGAGGATGCCACCACTGATGATGGCAGCGCACGCACAGATGGCAGCCAACCGAAGAGGCAACGGAAGGACCGGCGCCCAAACATGCTCGACACCGTCAAGGAGGAATTTACTGAAGTGTCCTCCGAGGGGCATCCAACGGCGCCCAAAGAATTAGTCAAGGGGTACTCGGTTCAGCTCGGGTGCATTCTTCGGAGCACAGTCTCGATCAACACCAAGAACCCAAGGCATCGTGACCGAGGGAATTTGCGCAGCCTCCTCTTCACGAAGCTGCACGAACGATACAAGTTCCCCGGTGACGTCGCAAACACACGCCTCTCATGGAATAAAGTGAATAGTGTCGCCCTCACGAAGATGAGCACGGCCCTGTCTACTTGGAGAAGCGCGGTGAAGAAAATGATTGACAAAGGTGATAGTTATGAGAAGATCAAGGCGAAAAATCCTTCCATGAGCAAAGATGACCACAAGGAGTTCAACATCAAGTGCGGGAGCAGCGCAACCGTGGAATCAAGTCAGTGGGGTAAATATATGCGGGACTTGAACTTAGGGGTCCACCAACTCGGCCCCGGTGGTTACAGAGTGGCGGAACCTATATGAGACAAGGAGGACACGGAGCGTGCCGAGCAAGGCCTACCGCCTCGCTTCCAGAAATACCATGACAAGCAGACCAGGAACTATGTCAGGGCCCGGTACAAGGTGGACCCGGTAACAAAGGAGCTTACCACAGATGCGAAGACCAAGGCGCTTGAGCGTGTTCTGGTAAGGAATACACCCCCGCGTAATTAGCTCCATATGGTTGCATTCTAATTAATGAAGCCAAATTTCTAAATGGTTCACATTCCTTCCGCAGGAGACTGAAAGCAGTAGCGCGGGGTCGTCTCAGAGCTTCCCTTGGGACAACAATTTAAATAGGGCGTTGAACGTAATGAGAAACAAGGATAAGTTCAGTAAGCCGTCGTCAGCTGGTCGTGTGGCCGGCAAAGGCTTGTCCACAAAATGGTCGTCATACTATAATGCTGGTGTGCGAAAGGAGAGAAAGACCAACTCGGAAAGCCAGGCACGCGAGGTTCAAGAACTCAAGACACAAGTGGCGCGGATTCTGGAGATGGTCCAAGAGCAAGTGCAACAACAACTGGGAATGACAATCACCGCCATTATGCCTTCCTTGCTTGAGGGGCTGCGGGGATGGATTGCGGGCGGCCAACAGGGGCCGCCCCCGGTTCCCAGCTTCACGGCCAGCAACTCGCACAACGCGCAGGCGGCGCCATTGGTGTCTCTAGCGGAGGCGGTATTGGTGTCTCCGGTGCCGGCACGGGCATTGGAGCTTAATACACCCGGGTGTACGCCGGCCGGCACCTCGGTAGCAAGCGGCCCCTCCGTCAGTTGCACGCCCACCGTTGGTGGTGCCTCGACATTAGCCGAGCTCGACGCCATCACGGTAACTAAGCTTCTCGGCCAATGACTTCATCTCCTTGCCTTTGACTGGGCATCCCTGACGCCCTACATGTTTTCGCAGGGCACTGCCGACGTTCCATGCACTCTCCTGCACTTCGTGGGCGGCGAGTTGATCGATGTCGCCAAGGGCAGAATCGTTCAACCAGGCAACCCCGTGTTCCATGGTAATCCGATGCCACCCACCGTGTATAGGGTTGAACTGGTTCGGGTGCTGCCAGGCTGCGATGACTTGTTACCTCCGATTCGACCCGTTGGGGCCGACAAAGATGATGTGATGACCCTCAGCGCCTGCGTAAGCTGGCCCCTGCTTTGGCTGAAGAGCCAGATTCGTTTGGGGACAGGGGACACCACCCCAAAGACAACACCGCCAGTCGTGCCTGCGCCAAGCCATGGCAAGAACGCCACAACACTACCGGACATGCCGGACATGCATATGGCACAGGATCCGGACATGCATATGGCACAGGATCCGGACGACGATGACAACGACGACGGTACATTTACCCACGTTGATAAGTACTTTGCCGAACATGGGTATGGTGACGAATTCTTCGGGCCTCCTTCTCAAGAACCCAACCCTGCAAAAGACGACTGCGATCTAGCTGGTACCGCGGAGAAACCCAATTGCTACAGGCGTCATCTGGCGTTCAGTTCTCAGGAGACGCCTCCAGCTGCCGCCTTCACCGAGCCTCAGATAGCCGAGGTGTGAAATATTATCAGCCCCAACACACTCAAGAAGGCGGTCTGTGAGCAGAAGAACAACGGACGGAAAAGAAAGAATAAAAAGGGCGGTGCGAGCCAGCCGGCACCAAGTACGATCCGTGCTCAGGACGGGCGACCTTCACCTAAGGATATCTCGAGGAGGGTGCATGTGGTGGGTAGGCCGATGCTACCGACTAATCTGCTCAATGCTGCAACCGATGCTATGCGGAGTCTGCATGACAGTGTTCTTTCTTTGGAGAAGCGGCGTCTCTCCGAGAATGATGTGGCATACCCAGTTTTCGTGGCCAAGGTGCCAGGGGGCAAGGGCTTTGTGGATAGCACCATTCGGGGTACGATCGTCCTGCGGTTTGATGACATCTTCGCTATGTTTAACCTTCATCTGCTGCACTACACCTTCGTTCGGCTATTTTCGCTGAGTATGGAGATGCGGATCATTAGAGACAAGACCCCAGACATCATGATAGTCGACCCCTTCTACATGCGTGCCAAGATCTTGGGCAGCGCTGGGGACCAGCAAGTCGCGAGTTCACACCTCGAAGGCATCATTCTGGCAAACCCAGATAAGGATAACTTCCTCGTGCCTTACTTTCTCGAGTAAGTCATCCCCTCACCGCCCCGTAACATATGATTTCTTAGATTTCGATCGTTCTTTTTTTTCTAACATTCCGTGTTTTGTGCAGTGACACACATTGCACACTCATCCTCTTAAGCCCAAAATATTCCATGGCCACGTATTTCGACTCGAACCGTCAGTCGAAGAAAGACTACACGAATATCATGAAAGTTCTTGATGATGTTCTCCCCGGCTACGCCAGATCTGGAGGCACCTTCAGCAGGACAATTCGTAGGTACGGCAAGCATGTGTTCACCCACAATACGACGTTCCCCTGCGTCAAGCAGCCGCCTGGCAGTCAGAAGGATGCCTACTACGCCCTTCATCACATGCGGGCGATCATACGTGACCAGCATCACCTTCTACTACCAAATAATCTCAAAGATTGGGCCACACGCTTGTCAGCAATCCAGGACGCGGACACCAGACAAGAATTCTATTGCATCCAGTCGGAGTTTGCAGAAATCATCCATAAAGATGTCCTTCGTACCTCGGGGCAGTTCTACCACAGATATCAACCGTCCAACAGTGAGATAGAAACAATGCTACAAATGCAGGCTGACAACGCCGGTGATTTCATGACCATCACGAAAGACGGCGGCTTCATCCATGCTCCGGTCCCTGAGTCGAGTCGAAAGTAGTGATGCTATGTAGTTCTGAAATGTCGATTGGCTCATGTTGTAGTATTAAACTTAAATGAACTTGTATGTCTCTTTGGTTTGGACAGTCGTTCAACTTCTATGTAATTGATGCTATTTATTAGTAGGACCATGAATCATGCTATTAATGTGTTGCTTTTCTCTTCCGATCCTCTTGTTGCATACTTATATATTGCTTATGTATTGTCTGTGAATTGCTACTAACGTTTTGTTTGGCTAGTGCATAGAGATGCCATCGTATGTTGTGTAAAAGGGTAAGGTTCCCGGAGTCTATGACGACTGGGAGGAATGTCAGAGACAGGTTCACCGTTTCAGCGGTAACAGTTACAAAGGGTACACCACTAGGGCGGAGGCGGAAGCTAGATACGTGCGCTATCTAGCGGGATAGAGGAGGGAGCGTTGGAGGAACCGGATGAAGACCAGTTTCATCGCAATGATGCTCATCGTGATGACCGCACCTCTCTTATATGTGATGGTAATTTAGATGATCGATATCGACTTGTAATGTGAAGACAAACTCGCTAGTCGCGGTCTCGAGACATGTAATGTTCTAACTTTGTTCGGTATTTTAAATTCGGAGACTAATATGATGAATTGTATTCGGAGACTAATCTTCTATTGTATTCGATAAATCTGTTGTTTATATGTTGTGTTGTCTATATTCTGTGCAGTAATATGTTTTGTAACCTGTGCAAATATCAGAAAAGAAAAAATCGCTAATATTCATACTAGTGGTGCACCACTCTGCACTTTAGTGGCGCACTACAATAAGCACACTAGTGGCGCATCATCCACCAGTGCGCCATTAGTAAGCCAGAGCACAAGGTAAATATGGCCCCCTGGGAGGCATACTAATGGCGCACTACCTGGTGCGCCATTAGTATCTGGTATACTAATGGTGCACCAGGGGTGCGCCATTAGTATTAATTACTAGTGGCGTGATGCTAGTGGCACACCTGTAGTGCGCCATTAGTAGCCAAAATAGGTGCGCTACTAGTAGGCCTTTTCCAAGTAGTGACTATATATCACAAACTCCTTATGAATATCAGGGGTCGCCAAAACTAGGGCTGTGGTCAATCTCTTCTTGAGCTCATGGAAGCTTTCCTCGCACTTAGCTGTCCATTCAAACTTCTTGTCCTTCTTCAAAATCTGGGTCATGGGTCGAGAAATGCTCGAGAACCCTTCCACGAACTTGCGGTAATATCCCGCGAGTCTGAGGAAGCTCCTGACTTCCTTCATGGTGGTTGGGGATTGCCATTCAGTCACGGCTTCAATCTTGGCAGGATCCAATGACAATTCTTCTACAGTCAACACATGACCCAAGAATCCAACTTCATGTAGCCAAAATTCACACTTGTTGAATTTGGTGTAAAGATGGTGCTCTCGAAGCTTATCTAGGACCAGTCTCAAGTGTTGCTCATGCTCTTCTTATAACTTGGAGAAGACGAGTATGTCATCTATGAAGACGACAACAAACTTATCCAGGTACTCCATGAAGACTTTATTCATGAGGTACGTGAAGTAGGCAGGGGCATTGGTTAACCCAAATGACATGATCGTGTATTCATATAGGCCATATCGGGTTACAAATGTCGTCTTCGAAATGTCTTGGGGTCTGATCTTCAGCTTACAGTACCCGGACCTGAGGTCGATCTTGGAGAACACCTTGGCTCCGTTCAACTGATCTTACAGGTCTTCAATCATGAGGAGTGGGTACTTGTTATTTATTGTGACTTTATTGAGAGAACGGTAATCGACACACAGTCTAATAGTTCCATCCCTCTTTGAAACAAATATAACAGGTGATCCCCAAGGAGAGGCACTAGGGCTAATGAATCCTTTTCTGAGCTGCTCTGCCAATTGCTTCTTCAATTCAGCCAACTCTTTGGATCCCATACTATAAGGCTTCTTATAGATGGGCCTTGGTCCAGGCATAAGCTTAATGATGAAATGAATGTCGTGGTCAGGAGGCATTACGGGCAACTCATCAGGAAATACATCCGGGTATTCACATACCACTCACACTTGATCCAACTCAATTCCTGATAGACTGTTAGCCTCATGGGCTTGAGTGGATGCAGGGTTGGGAACATACTTGACTTCCACTCCTTGGGTATTGGGCATGGTAACAATGCTCTTGGCATAGTCTAAAAAGCCTTGGTGCTTGGTTAGCGAATTCATGCCAAGGATGACTTCCAAGCCTAGTGAATCCAAAACTATAAGGTCCGCTAGGAAGTCTACCCTGTTGATGTTAATCTCCACTCCTTTACATCCTATCCCAGACTTCATAACTAATCCTGGGGTTTGTATCAACATACGACTACCCAAGGGTGTAGGCTTCATGCCACTCACTAGTGCAAACTTTTGGGTCACAAAAGAATACGAAGCTCCACAGTCAAACAGTACTATTGCTTGGGTTGAGTTGATGAGAAACGTACCCAATATGACGTCCGGGTCTTCCTGGGATTCCTCTGCGGTGACGTGATTCACATGACCCTTGTCATTGTTGGGCTGGTTGCGGGGAGCTGGGTTCCTTGGTGGTGCTCCATGGCCTTGACCTTGAGTTGGCTCATTGGGGCGCGGTGCATAGGGCTTCTTGTTGGGGCATAGCTTAGAGATGTGTCCCGACTGACCACATACAAAACAAGTGACTTGCCCAGGTTTGTTGTTGTAGTTCCTGCCAACATTGTTATTATTGGGTTGTTGTAAGCTGGCTTGGGATTGGCATACTACTGAGGCTGGTAGCTCGGTCGAGGTGTAGGAGGTCTAGCTTGCTGCGAATGATAGGTTGGCTTGGCTAGGGCTGGCTGCCAGGGGTGAGGCTTCCGGTTGCTGGAGCTACCCTTGCTGATTATCTTGCGCTTGCGAGTGTTGTCTATGGCATGACGCTTGTCTTCCATCATGATGGCCTTGTTCACCAGGTCGAAGAAGGTACAACAGTCGCAGACGATGAGCTGATACTACAGGGTTTGTTGAAGTCCTTCCATGAAGCATTCCTTCTTGGCAGCCTCCGTGTTGACGTCTTCAGGTGCATACCTCGACAGCAGGTTGAACTTATGCAGGTACTCCTTGACAGAGCCACTTCCTTGCTTCAGCGCTTGGAATTCTCTCTTCTTGATAGCCATGATCCCAGAAGGAATATGGGCAGTGCGGAATTCCTCCTTGAATTCATTCCAAGTGATCACACGCTCACCTTGCATGACCTTGAATCAATCCCACCAATCTCGGGCGGTACCTCTAAGGTAGTGAGAGGCATAAAGTACCTTCTCACGGTCCTCATTGCAATTGACTAGTGCAAGGAGGTCCTCGATGGTGTGGATCCAGTTGTTAGCATCCAAGGGTTCAGCAGTCTCGGTGAAGGTTGGGCACGAATTCCTCATAAACTCAGACAGAGTGGAGGAGCCATTCCCATTCCTGCCTTGCTACTGGTTGTTCACAAGGGCCTGAGCCATCTGCTGAATAGCAGCATTGTTGGCTTGGCGTTCCTCCCGGAGAACTTGGAGAAACTAAGTTATTGTCATGTTCTCTGGTGGAGGTGGTGGCAGGGGAAAGTCGCCTTGTGGCTGCTCCTTGTGTCCTCTAGCATGAGTAGTCCCACCAACTCCCTGTTGCTGGCTTCAGGGTTGGTGAAGGAGCTGTTGCGGGTAGCAATTACCATCCTGTTTGGAGCAGCCAAGTCAAACAACTGGGATAGATGAGAGGAGAATCAACAATGGAAAAGCGCGCCTAAGAGGGTTGGTCGAGTGCAAGTGTGGTAAAACAAAAGGTCAAAAGACCAACACATATATTAAGGTAAGAATAGACGAGGGAGTCGCTTACATGTTGCCTAGGGCAAAAGTGCGACTTGCGTCAAAACACAAACAACAAAACAATCAACAAGCGCGCATGGTTTCATATGAACCATTACACAGACTTGACTTCGCATGAGGGGTACTTGACTGATCCTACCCTAGGGGTTCTCGGACTCAGTTGGTGGAGTGCTCGGTCTCGTAGTCACGCTCCTCTAGGTCTTCCTCCTGTTCATCATCCGAACGGGAATCATTCTCGGTCAAAGGGGTCGGGGAACGAGGAGCTCTATCCCGATGGCGCTTCGTCGGCGGGTCGGTGAAGAGTTCACAGTACTACTTCGCACTCATGCAATGACGACGTGTAGGTGCGTCTCTAGCTGGGGGTGCTCCTCCTCGATCAGCGACGGCTAGTCGTCCCTCAGGGGCTCCATCCTTCTTGATCTTGTCTGGCTTCATCTTGGCTTGCCGAAGTAGCTCTCGGGTGTGGTGAAGTTCCTCTCGGAGCTTCACGGACTCCTTAATTAAGTGGTGAACCAGACTATCTGTGGAGACATTGAAGTAGGTATGGAACCTGAGTGGTGTGCCATCCTCCTTGGTCGGAACCAGTGTGCAACTCTCGCCAAGGTCATCCTTTCTGATGGGAAGGTAGTGAGTAGACGTCTCGTCAGCCATCTCTGGAATGGTATCCCGAAGGTGTAGGAGTGCCTTGCGTGCAGCTGACTCGACTGCGAGTACTATAGTATCCATTTGTGGTCCTTCAAAGCACCAACTGGTCAGGGAGTTGTTTGCTTTACGACCAAATACACGTGGTACTCCTTCATGATGACATCGACCCAGTGCTCGTGGTAGAGGAAAACTGGTGGTTGGCGAAACTAAAACTTTTCCAAGCTGTCCCTAAGGAGTAAGGGAAAGCCGGATGTTAGGAAGGCTTCGGGTACGACAACCATCTACAAAGGTTTGAAGGGAGGAGATTTAGTAGAGTGTTGTGTGAAGAACAAAAGAGGTAAATAGTACGGAATTCCAAAGTATAGGTGCTAGGTGTAGTTTTGAAAGCGGTTTTCTCCTAACTAACGTCCATGCTAACTAAGGGCTTCCTACATTCAGGATGTCTCTGATACCAGCTCTGTGGTGACCCCGACTCGTAAGTCGAGATCACCGAATGCACGCGTATAGTGATCCCAGAGATCAATACTTACTAAACACACATAAGCTGAATAATAAGAGTCTTACATCCTCATTTAGCGTCTTACACAAATAAAGACCATGAAGGTCTAGTCTTACAGAGATAGGGCCACAAGGGCCAAATACTTAAACTCAACAAGCAGCGGAAACCTTGATCGAAAGCGTGAACCCATGCCATCTGCCTTAAACCTACATGCATTCTGACTGGGAAGCGCCCTAGTTCGCATGTTCGTCACCAACGAACTCTTCACCTTACTCCTGTTCTTTAATGCCTGGCCTATTAAATAACCAGTGGTAAGCCAATGAGTACTTTGAATGTACTCGCAACCAACACATGTTGTGGAACAAGGTATAACAATGTATGGCATATCACTAATAGGTATGTTGCAAAAAGCTAATTTTCAATGTAATGACATGATCAAGTAACTAGGTAAGCATGCATCAAGAGTTGGTAGATATCCATATCAACACGTATAGGTATCATCGTAAACAGGGGTTGATCATTTCATGCTCAATCATCAAGTCAAGTCATCTGACTTATCTCAAGTGTCATCTTTGTGTCATCCACACACACATACACATGCCAAGTTTAGTAAAAGAAAAAGGGCCCCAAGCGCCAGCCTCTCAAAGAGGGAGAGAGACAGGGGAGAGGATGACAAGTGGGGGCCACGTGTCATCTCCTTCCTCTCGACATGAAGGTGGCACTCACCGGTGCCGAAGGAGGGCACGACGTGGGGAGCTTAGGGTAGGGACGGACCCGGCGTCGAGATGCAAGTCTCCTAGAGGAGGAAGGGCGGCCGGAGGTGGTCTGGCTCGCCGGCGATGGGCACCCACGGCGGAGAAGGTTCGGGAGGGGATCACCGGCGGTGTATTTCTGGTGGAAATGGATAGGGAGGAAGGGGAAAGGGTCGGGGGAACCCTACGGGCTCGATGTAGGTGAGAGGAGCACCAGAGCAGGCCTCTGTAATGCGATCGACGGAGCTGCGCCGCAGCTGCACCTCGGTCGATCCCGAGCATTAGGACTCTGGGTGGTCGCTCGGGTAGTTTGGGAGTGCGAATGGGGGTGGAAGGGAGCCAGAGGAGGGAAGAGGGGCTCGGGGAGGCCTTTTTATAGGCGAGCCATGGTCCACCGAGTCGTTGGTGCGCCAACGAGCTCAAGGCCGATGCTGGGAGGCGCGGGAGGAGGAGCTGGTGCACCTGCGGTCCTCCTGGGACTCGTCCACGGCCAGGGGAAGAGACAGAAGAGAGGAGGGAGCACGCACGTGTGAGGCAGCTCATGGGCCAAGGCGAGCGGCGCTCGGCACGCGCGGGAGGAGGGAGAAGGACAGGGAGAGAGGAAGGGTCTGACACGGTGGTGTGGTGTGGACGCCTATGGGGGACAAGTGGCAAGAGGTGGAGGCCTGAGGTCGCTGGAGCCATGCAGTGGGCAATGGCTACAGTGCCTATCGGCACTGTAGCATGCTCCAGAGCGCGCGTAATGCATATCATGGCATGCCAACAACATTTTGTGCGTGACCAAAGGTGTCTAGGGGATCTAGGGGCATCTAGGCTAGGGGCAAAGGCATCAGATGCCCAGGGAGGAATATAGAATAAGAGGGGTGGGGAGGGGAGATAGAGGTGCTTTTCTACTGTTCAGAGTTTGAGATTGATTGAAGAAAGTTCAAAATGTAGCTTTGTGAAACCCTAGAAATCAACAAAATCTGGTTTCTGTAGATCTAGTCATGCTAAGCTAATCCCCTTGATGCACCACTTAGTGTAGCACCATTATTTGGTCATTAGAACATATCCAAAAAGTTTGGGGTCAAGAGGAGAAACTTCACAATGTAAATTTCAAAAATTTGAATGTAGATAGGGAGGGTTTTGGAGTAGTTTGATGAATCAAATGAACTTGGATTGAGCTGAAATAATCACCTATGACAGTGTTGACTTGCAGAAATTTTGTTGGAATTTATTGAGAATATTTCCTATATAATATTCCAATAGCTTGATTTGGACAGAAAGGGTTTTGAGGGGTTTTGCCCATTATTTTGAACATGACCATGTGCTGAAACTCATATATATGGAAAATATGTGTCCAGTGAGTTTCCCTAAATTTTCGCAAATATTTTGAAGGCATTTAAATAATTTTTTCCTATGAAAAACCATTTTTGGTCTTAAGAAAATGCCTTTAAATAAAATATTAAAATAATCTTTCAAATTAATATTTGGTGGTTTAGGGAAGTCATATATATAGTAGGCTTCAAATAAAGCCTTTGGGAAAAGGGGTCCACCAATTTGAGGACTTGTAGTGCAACCCTCATCTTAGGGGGTTTTGAAAACTTAATTTGAATAAATCCTTTTTGGTCAAAATGATATTTGATAGAAATAGTTTTGGGCACTATTCACAAGGCATGATCATTGGGCAAGAAGTTTGGGTCAAGGAAGATGGATATGGAGAGGGATATAATCTAAGAGTGCCATACACATCAACCAAGCAAGAAACAATTCAAACAAGCACAAGCACTGAAAAAGTTTTAATTGGCTTCAAATTTTGTAAATCCAGACATAACAAGGTGATACAAAGATAGGGTGTGACAGCGGTCAATATAATCAAGCAGGACTAAGGTTTTACGCATCAGTGCGGCCCGAACCTGGGTAAAAACTCCCCGTGCAGCTCACCAGACCGGATCTTCGTGCCATCTTGCCCCCCGCCGAACCGAAACGGGTCCCCGCGATCCCATAGGTGTTCATTCCCATGACATCTTTGGCACGCCAGGTAGCGGGCGTGTGCGTGCTACAAACCCATTCGGCTAATCTGCGCCCCAGCTTCATCGTCACCATGCCCCCCTAGAAGAAGGGTCTGATAGCAGTTGGCCCATCCGTGTCCGCCATTCCTGTATCTGCACAGAGAGGAGACGGCGTGGACGCAGGCGGAGGAGGAGGAGGCAGAGGTTCAGAACTTCCACGACGCTCCGGTGACCATAGCCAAGCAAGCGGCGCCGCTCGCCGTGGAGACGTCCATGGCGACGGTGGGAATCCCGATGCCCCTCGATCTCAGGATAGAGCTATACCGCCTGCGGGTCGTATGGCGAACTCCGGTGTGGAAGAATATCTCCTAGGGCACCCACTCCGGTGCCTACGCCACGACCTTCTCAGAATGTGCATGGAGAACCGCGCCATGGCGCCCGCAGTTCTCAACGTCCCCACGGAAAAGCTCCTGCGCATCATTCCCAAGGTGAGCGGGACCAGCATGCAAGTGGGAGTGGCATGCCGACACGGGATCGCGGCGGTGATCCTTCTAACATGGTTAGGAGGAAGAGCACCTCGCGTTCCTCGCGCCGCTCGTTGCCATCCACAACGGAGGAAGCGATGCCGCGAGCGTATCTGCTCCTAAACTTCCCTCCTGCTGTGGAGAAGCTCGACGAATGGAGAGCCACCATTCAGAGCTTCTGCCTCGTAGATAAGCTTCGGCCCGCAGGGCCGCCTCAGACCACTGGTGAAGTGCCCAGAGTCGGTGTGACCTTAGCGCACTCTCCTCCGCGACAGCATCGTCGGTTGCCGACCCAGCGGACCGACGCCTACGATGGTTATTCGACGGCTTCGTCTAACCGACAGAGGTGTCGCGATCAACGTCATGTTCTTCGGGAACGTGGCAAGGAATACTCCTGAACCGCGATTGAGCGATGGCAGGAACCGCGCCTCCAGTCAGACAGGCGTGCGGGGCCCACTATAGACAAGTCCACGCCGGGGTACCCTGTCAGCCTACCTTACGAGGTCAGATGTCCAGCGTTTACCCCTAAGCTGTGGCAACTCCAGTGGCCCAACACCCGTACGTTCAAAACGGAAGACCTAGAGAAGTATGACGGCAAGACCCATCCGTCAGAGTTCATGTGCGTCTACACCATTGCGGTGCAGGCTACCGGGGGCCGCGACGACAAGATATTGGCCAACTACTTCCCGTTGGTGCTTAAGCCCAACATCAGGTCATGGTTGATGCACTTGCCGAAGAGATCCATCACCTCCTGGGCGGACCTGTGTCACGAGTTCATTGGCGCCTTCACCGGAGGCCATCAAGCTCCTCGCCAGGAGAGCGATCTGCACATAATCCCCAAGAAAGAAGGCGAAACTGTACGCAAGTACATCCAGAGGTTCAGTCGTGTGCACCACAACATCCCAGACGTTCACCCTGCCGCTGTTATTAGCACGTTCCATCATAATGTGCGCAACCGCAGGATGCGGGAAGACTTAGCAATGAACCGAGTCAGGGACGTCGCCGAGCTTTATGCCCTGGCAGACAAGTGCGCTCGGGCTGAAGAAGGGAGAAGACTCCCCGGCAAAGATGCCGGCACAGAGGTCGACTCCGAAGCCGCTTCCTTGGCAAAGAAGGGCCGGCAGCGGAACAAGAAGTACAAGCACAAGACCGTGCTTGCCGTCGAGGCATCCGGTAACCCCGGTGCCGCCAAGAAAGGCAAGGTCGATGGCCCCAACAATGATGTTCTCGGGTGCGCCTCCTGTCATGCCCTGGCGGCTTCCGGCAAGCCAGAAGACTCCGACAAGAAGTATTGCAAGATCCATCGCACCAAAGGCCACGACCTCCAAGACTGTCGGCAAGTTGAGTAGCTTGACGAGAAGCAGAGGGCCGAATATGAGAGGCGAGATAAGGAGAAGGGTCTGGACGGTGCTGAGGGGTCCGGCAAGAAGCATGTTGGCCAAGGAGGCCGCCATGGCAAGCCCACGCAGCAAAAGGATCGGCTCGCCCGTGGCCGCGACAAGCAATTAGGAGATTATGATGATGTCGAAGAGGACAACGAGTCCAGTGATCATGAGTTTCAGAAGGCTATGGAGATGATGTGCATAGAAGGAGGAGCCTCGTCGCATACCTCTCACCGCCAACTTAAACAGTGGCTGCACGAGGTGTATGCGGTAGACCCTCTATCGATGCGCAAAAACCTTTGAAATGGTCCAACACTCCTATCATCTTCGACGCCGAGGATCACCGTGATCGCCTAACTGCGGTCGGGTGCCTGCCGTTGTTGGTCTCGCCAACAATCCGCAACCTCAAGGTACAGAATATGTTAGTCGACAGTGGGGCCACCCTGAACCTAATCTCGCCCGATGTCATTCAAAGGATGTAGATTCTTGACGACAGGCGCTTTCCAACGGGTCAATTTGGGAAGGACTCAGCTGAAAGGCAAGGTCACACTGCCGCTGACATTCGGCAGCGATATCAACTTCAGAACACAAAAGATCATCTTTTATGTTGTCGAGATCTTGTTGCCATACAACGACATTCTCAGCCGGCCGGCATTGGCCAAGTTCATGGCAGCCACCCACTTCGCTTACAACATGCTAAAGATGCCCGGACCAATGAGCGTCATTACCATCAACTCCGACAAGAAAAGCGTGCTTATCTGCGCTGACCAACTCTACCGGGGTGCATTCGCAGCACCTGCCGCCATGGCACTTGCTCCTGCCGCTAAAGCTCTTGGGGGGAATAAGACCAACAAGGCCTCTGATGCACATTCTGGCAAGCACACCTCTTCGAAGTGTTGCGCTACTATTGACGATGTGCCAGAGAGCTCCACCAACAAGAGCAAGAGGTCCAAGGTAGCTCCGCCAAAGACCAAGAAGGTGCCCGCCAAGGAGGATGGCACGGGGGGAACTTTCACCATAAGTTCCACCCTTGATGTCAAATAGGACAGTGCGCTCGTCACCTTCCTGCGGTCGAATGTCGATGTGTTTGCATGGGAACCATCTGATATCCCCGGTGTTCCTAGGAAGTTGATAGAGCACCACCTCCCCGTATGTCCACACATGCGGCCCATCAAGTAGAAGGTTCGGAAGCAAGCTTTGGAGTGGCAACAGTTCATTGCAGGAGAAATCAAGAAGATGGAAGTGGCTGGCCTGATCAGAGGGGTACTCCATCCTGTGTGGTTGGCCAATCTAGTCATAGTGCGCAAGGCGAATGGGAAGTGGAGGCTATGCATTGATTTCACAAACATCAACAAGGCCTGCCCCAAGGATACTTTTCCATTGTCGTGCATCAGCTAGATTGTGGACTCCACTATCGGCTGCGACTTATTGTCTTTCCTTGACGCCTATTCCTTTATCATTAGATTTTTATGGCCAAGGAAGATGAAGAGAAGACCACGTTTATCACCCCATGTGGTATGTACTACTTTTTGCGTATGCCTTTCGGGTTGAAAAGCATTGGTTCTACCTTTGCAAGAGCAGTCCACATTGGTTTTGAGCCCCAGCTACATAGAAAAATGGTGGCTTATATGGATGCCATAGTGGTCAAAACCAAGGACATGAAGCTCAACCCCGAGAAATGTGTGTTCAGCGTTTCATCCGGCAGGCTTCTCGGGTTCTTTGTATCTCAATGAGGAATCAAAGTGAATCCTGACAAGATCAAAGCAATTGAGCAAATTGAGGCACCGAGATGAGTCAAAGACGTGCGACGCCTTGCCGGCTATGTTGCTGCTCTGCGTAGGTTCATTTCAAAATCTGCTAAGCGCGCCCTGCCCTTTTTCAAAATCTTGAAGAAGGCAGGTCCAATGAAGTGGAATCCGAAAGCGGAGGCGGCGCTGTAGGATTTGAAGAAGTACCTTTCCTCTCTGTCGGTCCTAGTCGCGCCAAAACCACAAGAGCCGTTGCTGTTGTACCTGGCGGCAACGAATCAAGTGGTAAGTGTTGCGCTAGTGGCTAAAAGAGAGGTGGACGACGAAGCAGCAACAATGGCAGGGACGCCAAGCGATGAGCCAGGACATTCCCCGGCAGGATCTGGTACCGGCAAAGAAGGATCTGCGCAGTTGGAAGAGATAGAACAGAAGAAGAAAGTGGTGCAGCAACCAGTCTATTTTGTCATCTCCTTGTTGCAGGGGCTAGATCAAGGTATTGAGGCATGCAAAAATTGCTCTTCGGCCTTCTTATGGCCTCGAGGAAGCTGCGCCATTACTTCCAAGCACATGAGATCACCGTTGTCACCCACTTCCCGCTATAGCAGATATTGAGAAACCCAAAAACTACCGATGGGATTGTGGAGTGTACTCTGGAACTATCAATCTTTGGTCTTAAGTTTGAAAGTACATCGAGCATTCAGAGCAGGGCCTTGGTGGAGTTCATCGCATAATGGACCCAAACGCCCAATGAAGAGATTCCAGAGTAAACTCTCCTTGGCAAGGAAACCGATCAAGAATGGATCATGTTTTTGATGCAGCTTTCTCGCTGCAAGGCGCCGGTGCCGGAGTGCTTCTCGTCGCACCCACCGGAGAGTACCTCATATATGTGGTCCAAATGCGCTTTCCCCGAGAGAGGTCAATGAACAACACTGCTGAGTACAAAGGGCTTCTTTCTGGTCTCAAGATTGCAGTGGACCTTGGAATCAAGAAACTTATTGTCAGGGGTGATTCTCAACTTATCGTCGGGCAATTGAACAAAGATTACCAGAGCCCGTTGATGGAAGCCTATGTAGATGAAGTTAGGAAGTTGGCGGAATGTTTTGATGGCCTACAAATGGAAGACGTTCCACATGCAGAGAACAGCATTGCCGATGGCGTGACAAAGTGTGTTGCCCTTAAGTTACCTTTGGAACCAGGAACTTCCGTGCTCCAACTAACTCAACCCTCGGTGACACCATCAACCAACAGAAGAAAAGAAGGTTAAGTTTCAGCATGTACTTAACGGTAGAGCTTCCCAAAGCTGCCGGCGAGAAGGTTGCAAAAGGAAACGGCAAGCTTGTCAGTGAGTACTATGCTCCGACAGGGCCCCCGGCTCTTGTCGTAAAAGCATACGCCCCCGTCAGGCTTGCCGGGGCGCAGAAGGCTCCGACAGGCCCTCAGGCCCTTCCATGGAGGCAACTGCTCCCCCAGTAGAGGATATGCCTTTAGTCCTTGTTGTCGAGCCCCAGGCTCCAACATGGGCACAGCACATTGTCCAATTCCTTCAAACAGGAGAGCTCCCGGAAGAACAAGAGGAAGCGGAGAAAGTAGCCCGCCGGTCTCATATGTACCAGCTCGTAGACAACGTCCTGTATAGAAGGAGACCGAATGGCATGGAACTCAAGTGTACTTATCAGGAGGATGGACTGGAGCTGTTGGGAGAGATACACGGAGGCATATGTGGCTCCCACATAGAATCAAGAGCACTTGCTGGAAAGGCATTCCGACAAGGTTTCTTTTGGACCACTGCCCTCTAGGATGCAACTGCGTTAGTAACAAAGTGTGAAGCATGCCAGTTTCATTCGAAGAAGCTACATCAACTAGCTCAAGCCCTTCAAACAATCCCTCTCTCCTGGCCATTTTCGGTGTGTGGGCTTGACATCTTGGGCCCCATTCCCTGCGCTGCCGAGGGCTTTGAGTACTTGTACGTGGCGATCGACAAGTTCAAAAGGTGGCCGGAAGTGGAAGCGGTGAGGAAGGTGACAGCTCAGTCAGCCGTCAAGTTCTTTAAGGGACTAGTTTGCTGCTTTGGTGTTCCCAGGATCATCAATGACAATGGCACACAGTTCACGAGCCGCACCTTCATGTAGTATGTCCAAGACCTTGGTAGCAAAATCTATTTTGCCTTAGTTGCCCACCCGAGGAGCAACAACCAAGTAGAGAGGGCTAATGCTGAAGTGTTGCGAGGTCTCAAGACAAGAACTTTTTATGGGCTGCACAAGTGCGGAAGGAACTGGATTGATGAGTTGCCGGTCGTTCTTTGGTCAATCAGGACGACACCAAATCGTGCTACCGGCTAGACACCCTTCTCTCTTGTCTATGGGGCAAAGGTAGTTCTCCCCACGAAACTCATATACGGGTCGCCTCAAGTGCTCGCTTATGATGAGCTCGAGCAAGAGCAATTGCAGCAAGACGACGCGACGCTCCTTGAGGAACACCATCTTTAGGCTGCTGTGAGAGCTGCATGCTACCAACAAGCTTTCCACCGCTACCATAGCCGCAAGGTCAATGCTAGAAGTCTTGAGGAAGGCCACCTTGTTCTTCGGCGAGTTCAGCACGCCAAGAATCCAAAAAAGTTGACACCGACGTGGGAAGGCCCTTATCGGGTAGTACGAGCCAATAGGCCTCGCGCAGTCCGCCTAAAGACCAAGGATGGCATTCCGGTGAGAAACTCCTAGAATATCGAGCATCATCGTAAGTTCTACCCATGAGGCGCGGTTGTCGGGCCAACACCGACAACCACATTGTGTACAAGTCTTGCCGCTGAAGCATGTAATCCTTGGTACAAAGCCAGCCTCAGACCCTATGCATAGATATATAAATATAAGTGTTCTGCAATCCTGTTTGATTCTCATGTTTACTTATGTGCATGTTTATCTGAAGTGTTGCGTTGCACCTAATTCTGGAAAGGACTACCGAACCGCCAAGGTTCCATATCCATATTTTCTCTACTTTCTTTTTCCAAATGGTAGAAGGATCCCTTGCGCGTAGCTTTGCCAGGGGGGAATGATGGTACGGATACCTATGAGCGACGTTCCAAAAACCCCATGTGAATCCCCACCCACGGCCCGATGCGCCATCTCGGAGCCTCGGGGGGGATAAGTTGCGAAAACCCCATGTGAATCCTTGACGTAAAGTTATTTTCCTTGAGCGATTTCAACTTCTGTATGGAAAACCTGCACGCATGGAAACCTTGACATGATTGGATGCGCACTCACTGCGCTCGGGACCGCTCAATGGCTTAAGTGGATCCGCCCGCGCTCCTTGTTTTGTTTCGAGTCCGCTCAATGATCAAGGTGACAGCGCTCGTGCCATTATCCCTTTTTGAGTAAGGCCGACACCTTGAATGGCTGCGCCAAGGACGCCAAGGTGTCTTGCCGGAAGTGGCACCGCCAACAGGCCACTAAGGACCCGTTCCTCAAAGCGCTCGCGGGAGAACCACACACGCCGGCAAGATTCTTCCAGAAAGGGCGTAGGGAAAATTCCATGCACATTATCAGTTTAACAAGGAAGATAACATAGCAATAGTCCAAGACATAAGAAGATAGCATTACATCGGCCTTGCCGTGACTCTAACACGAAATAAATTGTTCTTGGCATGTGCAGCGACGAGGAGTGGGGCAACTAATCTTGGCGGTCGCCGTCGACCCGCTCGACCTGACTCACCCACTCGACGATGGGCGCAACGAGTTCCTCGAGCGCTTGGACGTCCACACCCTTCAGCAAATGGTGAAGGACGTTGTCAAGGTTAAGGCTGAGATTCTTGTATGCCACCTTGACGAGAACCTTGCGGAGGACAGCCTGTCAGAGCTTGCGCGATTCACTAGCGAGATGGGCCGCCTGGTCGGAGTGAAGCTGCTCAAGGGCCCCGACTAGGCTAGCGAAGAACATGGTCACATTGGTGTTCGTGGGGAACCTATCGTCAGGAGAATATGATGGGCCCTCTAGGCCCATGGCGGACAGTTGTTTGGCAAGCTTCCCCACGATGTCGACGAGCTTCTCGGTCCAGACTTCCACCCCACGGACATAGCCATTGTGGGAGACGACGGTGCTCTCGACAAGCTGCTTCTCGTCGTGGAGATACTTGACCAGGGCCTTCTCCCGAGTCTTGGCGACCTCAGGTGTCTCGGTCGGCGTGGCCAACTTCAATATCAGGTCGTCGATGGACTCATTGGCCACGGAGAGCTGCTTAGCCTTGTCAGAAGTGGTGACTTGCGCCTCCATCAGACTGGCAATGACTTTGTTCTGCTCGGCCTCGAGTGACGAGACATTCGTTCCTTGATCTTAAAGGGACACCACTAGTTCCTTCACCCCTACTCCAGTGAGCTTTTGACGGCCTCCACAGCCTCGGCTGCGTCGACGGCCTCCTTCAGCTTGCCGACATGTTCTGCCGCCAGGGCTCCGAGTGCTTCCTTGTGGCCCCGCTCCAACACCTGTGTCCGTCGCGCGACGAGGTCCTTGAGCTATACCTCCTTGACTCGGAGCTTGTTGGTGAGTGCCTTCTCGCGAGCGACGAGGTCTTCTTCTAGGGCGTCAAGCAAGATGCGATGCTCCGTCAAGCGAGCGTCCTCTGCGGCAGCCTGTTGCTTGGCCTCCTCCTACGCCTGTTCAGTGTCAGACTACTACATGTAGAGTTGGCTCCAGCCTTCACTCAGTTGCGACTGGCCAATCTGCAGATCCTTGGAGGGTTGGGCATACCAAGCATGGGTCTTCCCACACGTTCCTGGAAACTGGCCTCGGTAGGTTAGATGACCGCAGCCCTGGAGTCAAGTTTCTCCTTCCCGGCGTGGTGAAGCGATTAGAGGTTCCAGAAGCCATCGCCCATGGACTAGAGGAGCCGATCCTCCTGGGATTTTCTACCGGCATTTGGCTTGTCGACGATATCGAGCCCGGCGGCGATGATGACCTCCTCAACAAGGACTCCCTCCTCAGGCGGCGTCCCAACGCTTACCGTGATAGGGATGCTGACGAACAAGTTGTCGCCAACCTTGAAGTACCGACTCGATGAAGGGGATCGGACGCGGACGGCTGGCCCTTGATGGCCCTCTCCCCGCTAGCATCCTTACCAGCACGCTCGACGGACTTCTTGGCGGCCTCCTCCTCTAGTGCAGCTTTGGTTGCCTTGGCGCTCGCGGCCTCGGCAGATGCATTCTTGGTGGCCTTGACAGCAGCGTTCTTGGCAGCCTCAGCCTTGGCGCTCTTGGCGGCTTCTTCGGCGATGATCTTGTAAGCCTCGGTGGCATCATTCCTTGCTGTCCCCTCGATGACAGAGTCGACGTCCATTCCTTGTGCCACTCGATGACAGAGTCGACGTCCATTCCTTGTGCCATGGCAATGTATGAAGACACGGGAGGCGAACCAAGTAAAGCTAAGGAGGAAGTTCAAGAAGACAAAAAAAGAGAAAACAAAGCAAAATACCTTCTGCTATGACGATTACCGGCGGAAATCCGCCAGTACCTGGGCTTGCCAGCCCACCCTCATCGTGATAGAGCGCGCTGGAGGAAGTCCGGGCCGTAGAAAAATCCCTGGGCGGCAAATCCGGGGCGGTCGCCGCCGACTCTCCTTGTCGCCGTCCTCCCCCTACATGACCGGTGATCTCAACAGTATAGATGCACACCCCAGCGCCTGCCAGCGGGAAATTAGTAGTGAACTTACGCTAGGGGCTCCGCCGAGGGCTGAGTCAGGGGCTACGACGCGGGCTATCTCTGGATTGATGGTGGTCGTCCTTGGCGCACCTAAGGCGCTTGCCGATGACCCCTCAACCGAGGAAGTCTTTGCCCTATTCGCGACCCGCTATGCCAGTGTTTCCGCGTCCCTACGGAGGAAAACCAAGGCAGATTAGACAAGTAGGGAAAAAGAGCCGAGGATTCCGAACATGCGGTAGGATCCTTAAACTTCCTCTTCCTCCCCCGAGCTAAGGGCAGCTAGGTCGAAAGCGACCTCTGCCGTGGAGCCTATGGGGAGGCGGAGGGGTGCTTCTGAATCGCTTGGCCACGCAGGCGTGGGCTGCTAGTGGACTTCGCATCGTTGCGTAGCCTTGTCGGTTTGCCCCTTGCCGGGGGCTGCGCCACTCGAAGAGGCTTGCCGGGATGGGAGCCCGAAGGCAGCATTCCTGAGAACGCGCCTCTTCCTTTGAACGAGGGGCGGAACCTCCTAGAGCGGCTCCTCTTCGGATGCATCTCCGGGAAAGTGGCCCGAGGGAGACGTGTCACCTCGCTCCTCGGTGATCTCGCCCTGACCAGCAAGATTTTCGCCCGGCAGCACTTCCCCTTTCCCGGCTTTGTCTTCCAAGAAGCCGATGCTTTTGTCCTCCTCGGCAAGCGCCGCTTCTTATGCCCTACTCGTGATGTACGCCAGCTCCTCTTCAGTGGTGTCATGGACTAGGCCCTCCTCCTTGCGGATGGTGGTTTCCAATAGGTTGTCCAAAAAATCTTGTGCCACCTTTGCGAACGGTTCCATCCAAGTTGCGTCAAAGCTATGGGTATCGAACAGCTGCATCATGGCAATGATTTTGCCCAAGGCCATATTATTGGACAAGGGGATTACACCCACCGGTAGCTCGATCACCGAGATGCTCCTGAACAACTTCTGGTAGAGGGCCCCGTGTTGCATGGCTGTCCGGTTGTGGTTTAGCCCGGGGTGCATTCTCATGATGTTCGCCTCATTCCTAAAGTCCCAGGACGGCCTCCCCTTGTTCTGCATGGGGGCGATGTACCGGCGAAGAAAGTCAGCGCCTATCATCTCCGCAGAGAGGCTGGCATCCCTGAGGCGGTGGATCCTGGCTGTCGCGACCGTGAGATTCTCGTCCCATGGGTCGAGGGCGGTCCAGTCATCGTCGTGCACCATCTTGTTCTGCCGTGGCATACAGAAGTGTTGGGGCTTCTCCTCTCGGAGCTAGCACCACTTGCCCCGCCACTCGTCCCACCTATCGCAATAAGCCCCTTTGAGGTAGGTCTCCTTGGTTCCTGGCCATGGAAACAAAGTGACGGTGCCAGAAAGGGCTCCGCCTTGCTGGATGCGAGGGGTGAAATAATGGCGGAAGAGAGCGGTGCTGGGGGTCAATCCGGCAAAGCTTTCGCAGAGATGTGCGAAAACTGCCATGGATGTCACAACGTTCGGTGTGAAATCCAGGAGGTGGAAGTCGTAAGTGAGCATAAGGTTGATGAAAAAGTCCGAGTAAGGGGGCAGAGCCCGCAGTAAAAGTAATCGACGAAGAAAAGGTATTTTCCTGGACCTTCTCCAGAAGGACCCGTGCTCACGCAAGTGGCGGGGTGCCCCGCCATTGCCATCGTCCATATCCACCGGTAGTGCCTCTTCAAGACGGCCATGCTGAGCCCCGATTGAAAAACGACATGCTCCCTCCGCATCTTCGCCGCCTTGTTCTCCGAAACGGCCTTCGTGTCCTTGCCCTTGCTGGCTTTGGGCGGCATGATGATGGTGGGGATGGATACCAAGGACGAAGTAGGGGAGCGAGGGCGCTAACGGATGCAAGAGGCTCTACCTTGGGCTCGAGGAGGAAGGCGACAGCGGTTCTCAGATTGGGAAAGGCGAGAGGTAAATGGGCATCGGCTCCGTAGTCCCCTCTTTATGGGCATCACTACTCGAATGAGAAGATTTGACGTCTACCTCCTCTTTGTCGTCAGCAAGCGGACGGCAAAGAATGGCTTTGCCATCTGCTAGGAGAAAGTGGACGGCAAAGAATGGCTTTGCCATCAGCTAGGGGAAACCGGACGGTAAAGAGGTGGCAGACGGCAAAGAGTGCCTTTGCCATCAGCCACCTCTTTGTCGTCTACTAGCGGATGGCAAAGAGGGTGGGGGCCCACCCACGACCCAGCCTGCTAGTTGACCTAACGGCCCCACTCTTTGTTGTCCGCTAGCGGACGACAGAGAGGAGGGGCACCCACGACCCAGCCCGCTAGTTGACCTAACGGCCCCATCTTTGCCGTCTGCGTGTGGACGGCAAACCTTCTTTGCCGTCTGCTAGCACACGGCAAAGAGAGGGTGTTAGCCCCCCGGTCCGCCTCTCTCTCTCTCTCTTTCTCTTCTTCCCTGTCTCCTCCCTTCGCCGACCGCCCCCGACGCCACCGCTGCTGCGCGCCGTGTCGCCCCCGCGCCCCCATCACCACGCGCCCTTGCCACCGTCACCATGCACCCGCAGCCCCGCCGCCGCACGCCCCCACGCCCCCGCTGCCACGTGCCCCTGCGCCCTCGCCACCGCCGCCGTGCGCCCGCACCCCTGTCGCCAGGCGCCCTCGCACCCCCGCCTCCGTGCGCCCCCATTGCCACATCGCCCCGTCGCCCCTGCCGCCATGCGCCCCCTCCGCCGCGTGCCCCCGCCGCCGCCGCGTCGCCGCCGCCGCCGCGTCGCCACCGCCGCCCCACCGGCCCGCGTCGCCACCGTCGCCCCGCCCCACAGGTCTAGTTTTTTTTGTTTTTTTTTGTTTTTAAATTTTTCTATTTTTTAGATTTTTCTGTTTTTTAGATTTATGTTTAATTAGTTTAGTTTAGTTAGTTTTTCTGTTAAGTTAGTAAGTTAGTTACTTAGTTAGGAGGAGGAGGAGAGGAAATGAAGAAGAAGAAGAAGAGAGAAGAAGAACAGGAGAAGGAGACGGAGAAGAAGAAGAAGAGGAAGGAGAAGAAGAAAAAGAAGAAGAAAAGGAGGAGGAGGAGGAGGAGGAGGAGAAAAGAAGAAAAATACAGCAAACCATACGGCACTCACCACCACCGCCGCCCGCGTACCTCACCCGAGAATAAGAAGAAGAACAAGAGGAGGACGGGTGCGTTGGCGCCGACGTAACCGGGTCGAGGATCGCCAACACGACACCCCCCACACCTCGACCCCGACACGACCCCCGGACACCCCAACCCCGACACGACACCCCCTACACCCCGACCCCGACCCCGACCCCGACACCCCGACCCCGACACGACACCCCCGACCCCCGAGCCCGACACGACACCCTGACCCCGACATGACACCCCGACACCCCGACACGGCACCCCCACACGGCACCCCTGATACCCCGTCACCCGGCCCCGACACCGTCCCCGACACCCCGACCCCGACCCCGACCTCGACACCCCGACCCTGACACGACACCCCCTACACCCCGACCCCGACACAATACCCCCTACACCCCGACCACGACACAACACCCCGTCCCCGACACGACACCCCCGACACCCCGACCCCGACATGACACCCCGATCCCGACCCCGACCCCGACACCTCGACCCCGACACGACACCCCCGACACTCCGACCCCGACATGACACCCCGATCCCGACACCCCGACACGACACCCCGACACGGCACACCGACCCCAACACCCCGAGACCATGACACAGCACCCCGACCCCGACACCCCGGCACGGCACCACGACCCCGACACGACACCCCCTACACCCCGACCCCGACACGGCAACCCGACCCTGACACGACACCCCCTACACCCCGACCCCGACACGACACCCCGAGACCCCGACATGGCACCCCCGACCACGACACAGCACCCAGACCCCGACACGACACCCTCGACACCCCGACCCCGGCACGAGGTTTCATCGACGTCGAGGAACCCCCTAACACAAACACAGCACCCCTACCCCGACATGACATCCCCTACACCCAGACCCCGACATGACACCCCGACACCCTGACCCCGACACATGTCCAGTAGCTAGGCAAGATGGGTGATCGTGGGTCGATGTACATCGGTATAATGCGTGTGTGACTTTCGATCCGTCGAGGCTTTCCTTAAATTACTTTCATGTGTGTTCTTGATGGAGGAATCCCGACTGTTGTCGTGGGGGCGCCTCATCATTCTTCTCTTCTTTGTGATATACTCGTCGATATATTGCGCAAGAAGAGAAGAGGTGAGGCGTCCATCACCGGCGGTCGAACTATTACTGTGAGAGAGTGCCCCCCAACATATATACACCACCATATCAGTGTGAGAGAGAGCGCACCACCACACCGTGAGATATGAGAGTTACTTAAGGAAAGCCTCGACAAACCGAAAGTCACACACGCATTATACCGATGTACACCGACCCAGAACTATTGCTGCGCGCGGGACACTGCGCGTCGGCGTCACTTGTGGCATGTGGATCTAGTGTTCAACGTCGAGCGCCACATGTATCTCGCACCGATGATACTTGGTATTTACGGTTTCATCGATGTCGAGGAACCCCCTAACCCGACACCACGACACGACACCCCCGACCCCTGACCCCGACACGACATCTCAACCCCGACACGACATCCCGACACCACGACACAACACCCCTGACCCCCGACACCTCTTCGGCCTCCTGTTGATCGAAAGGGTGCTCTTCGGCCTTCCATAGGCCGACGGGTCATATATGTGTGAATTATGAGTTAGGTCATATAATTTCCGATTTTTTTATGAAAAACATCTTATATATATTTGTGTTCATCGGGTGGATTTAAATGTGCAGTTGTTTCGTCGCTGCGAGGGTTTGGTGTTCGACGACCTCCCCATGCGTTCGACGAGCTCCGCCCCTGCGTTCGTGGGTGAGCACAAATGACATCTCCTCCTTCCCCTTCATTTGCTCTGTTCCGGTCTTCGTGCCGATGAAACTTGCTAGCCGTAGGTAGATTGAATAATCAGTATGCGTGAACACTATGCGTCTCCCGTTCGAAAGGGTTACATCTATAAATATGCATACATTTGCATATTTATAACCGTGATTCTTTCGAATTGTCCAACGTTATCCATGGATAGCCCGAGTATGTGTAGATTGGGTTCGTTTTCCCATATGCTCTGCTCCGGATCCGATGCAGAATTTCGTCAGTGCCTCCCTGTTGTTCTTCGGGTACACATCCTCTCTGCTTATTGCCGAGAAGTGTATCAGGAGAACAGCGGGGAGGTGCTGACGAAATTTTGCATCGGATCCGGAGCAGAGCATGGGAAAACGAACCCAATCTACACATACTCGGGTGGGATTAGGACCTATCTTTACCTACTAGCGTCTAGGTTGCATCGACTTAGTGAAACTGACAATCTCTATTAACTGATGCATATGGTTTGTTGAATTATGTATATATTTTGTGTGTGTCGAGTAGCTACGCAGGATGAGTGATAGTGGGTGGATGTACACCGGTCACACTAGTCAGAAAGACATGACCCGTGAATGGTTAACATAAACCAAGGAGTTTGTGAGAGTCGCATTTGCAAATGGACAGAAAACAACCTGGTGCCCTTGTGTCGATTGCGGCAACTATAAGAAGAAGTCAGAGTTTGAAATGATCAAACACCAATAGAAGTGGGGTTTTACGCCTAATTATACGGTCTGGACATTTCATGGTGAGTCTGCCCAACGTGCCAGAGCTGAGCTGCTTCGTCGTCGCACCGACAAGCATGGTACCGGGATCGAAGACATGGTGCAAGACTTTGATGATGCTCGGGATTCGAACGATGAGATGGAGGAATCTGCAAAGGCCTTTTATGAAATGTTGGAGTCTTCAAAACGTCCTCTCCACGAGCACATTGAGCTTTGTCAGCTGGATGCCAACGCGCAAGTAATGGCTCTAAAGGCTCAGTTCAACCTAGGCAGAGAATGCTACGACGCGATTATGATGATATTTGGACGCTTTCTACCCAAAGGCCATGTATTGCCACCAAACCTGTACCAGTCGGACAAAATCCTACGTGCGCGTAAGATGCCCTATGAGAAGATAGATGCTTGTGAGAATGGATGTGCCTTATTTAGGTTTCAGTATGTGGGCTTGAACTATTGCCCCATTTGCAATGCTTCCAGATATGTTTTGGTAGACAACGGTATGGGTGAGAGGAGTCAGACCAAAATCCCCATTAATGTTCTTCGGTATCTGCCAATCATACCAAGACTTCAACGGCTTTTCATGGTCGAAGAGACGGCTAGACAGATGACGTGGCATAAATTGGGCAAAAGAATAGAAGTGGATGCATATGGGAATCCGATGTTGGGACACACTTCGGACGCTTTTGCGTGGAAGCACTTCGATGCATTACATAAGGATAAAGCGGCAGAACCAAGGCATCCTCGAGTTGCCATCAGCAAGGATGGGTTCAATATGTATGGTATGACGGCAACACAATATAGTTGTTGGCCTGTATTTGTCATTCCACTCAATCTCCCCCCGGAGAGATTATGAAAAGAAAGAACATTTTCCTGACCCTGATAATTCCAGGGCCCAAATATCCGGGGAAGAATATGAATGTGTACATGGAACTACTTAAGGATGAATTACAAGAAGCCTGGGATAATGGGATCAAGACATACGACGCTGCTACAAAAAAGAACTTCAAAATGCATGTGTGGTACATGTACTCGATGCATGACTTGCCGGCGTATGTGCTATTCGTTGGCTAGTGTGTGCATGGAAGGTTTCCATGCCCCACATGCAAGGCAGCTCTTCAGTTCCGTTGGCTGGAGGCGGGTCGCAAGTTTTCTTGCTTCGACATGCATAGACAGTTCCTAGATCCTGACCATAAGTTCAGAAAAGAAAAGAAGAATTTCATCAAAGGTAGAGTTGCAAAAACATTGCACCACCTGCATTGATAGGCCAACAGATCTTGGATCAGATAAACGCTCTTGAGCCGGATCCAAATCATCCAGGGTATTTCAAAGGGTATAATATGGAACACGCTTGGACTCACAAGATATGTTTGTGGGATCTGCCTTACTTCAAAGACCTCCTTTGCCCACACAACATCGACGTGATGCACACTAAAAACAATGTCGCGGAGTCCCTTTTTGGTACATTGTTCGACATAGGGGGGAAGTCGAAGGATAATCCTAAAGCTAGAGTTGACCAGGAGGCTCTATGTGATAGACCGTTACAAAACATTCGACAACCGAAAGGAAAGAAGAACTGGAGGAAGCCAAAGGCATGGTTCAATCTTGGAAGGCCAGCTATGAGGGAAATGATCTTGTGGGTGCAAATGCAGTTGATGTTCCCCGATGGGTATGCAGCGAATCTAAAGAGGGGAGCGAGTCTTGAAAAATTGAAAATATTTGGTCTCAAGAGTTATGATTGGCACATATGGCTTGAGCGGGTAATGTCGGTGATGTTGCATGGCTTTATCCCCGAGGATGAATGGCTAGTACTAGTAGGGCTAAGCTATTTCTTCCGTGCTCTTTGTGCGAAAGAACTATCGCCTGACGTGCTAGACAAACTGGAAGAGTTGGCGCCAGAGTTGATCTGCAAGTTAGAAAAGATCTTTCCACCGGGCTTCTTTAATCCAATGCAACATTTTATTTTGCATCTCCCGATCGAGGCAATATTGGGGGGCGTGCAAAATCGTTGGTGCTTCTCAACTGAGAGGATGCAGAAGACGCTTTGAGCAAAATGTAAAAATAAACGTAGAGTTGAAGCATCGATGGCCGAGGCATTCATTCCTGAGGAGGCGGCAAACTTTGTGACAGCACACTACACAACCCAGAATCGTCATTTGCATAATCTGAAGCCTCAGTACAATGATGGCGACCGTGAAAAAGGTCGATCCAACCTCAGCCTATTCAAAGGGAATCTCGCACCAGCCGGTGCTTCGAAATCATTAGGGTTGGATGTCGAAGAATGGAGGACCATTTCGTTGTATATCCTCAACAGCCAAACAGAAGTGTGGCCGTACATCAAGTAAGTTCAAGGTTCATTGTTTCGCAACTTCTAATTCCTTTGAAATGCTCTTATTCTCGGATATGTGATACAGTCGATACGT
The DNA here is from genome assembly GCA_022496015.1 of Hordeum marinum. Classification (NCBI taxonomy): domain Eukaryota; kingdom Viridiplantae; phylum Streptophyta; class Magnoliopsida; order Poales; family Poaceae; genus Hordeum; species Hordeum marinum. Next base: position 203,190,834 of record CM039675.1, on the reverse strand, counting down.
CGTCAAATTCTCGGCTGGAGCGTTGATCCAAAAGGATTCCATCGAAGAGTATGAGCTTCTGGCAAAGCATGGTGGCGGCTATCCCGGTTTCAGCTCTTGGTTCAAGCAAACGGTAATTTCCATTAATTAGATGATTTCATTTCTTTGCCTAGTTTGCGACTAATGCAACAATCCTTTGGTATTAAACTTGTAGGCTAATCCAGAGTCTATGGACTCTGAATTGAGACAAGTCGCAAATGGTTTTGTCTTTAAGGTCCATTCATTTGACAAATACGACATCAATGGGTATCGCTTTCGTACTTTTGGCAAAGAGCTATCTATGGCCGACCGACAGACTACAAATTGTTGTGTCTCCGTTGTCGGCGAAGGAGGGGTCGAGTACTATGGAAGAGTTGAAGCAATTTATGAACTTACATTCCTTGGTGAAAACCCACCAAACGTCGTAGTCTTCAAATGTTATTGGTTCCAGCCGAAGGAGACTAGAACGACTAATGAACATATAGGGCTAGTCGAAATCAAACAAAGCACCCATTTGGATGTTCCTGATGTCTATATTACGACTCAACAAGCGACCCAAGTTTTCTATCTTCCATGGGCCTGCCAAACGGATCCAAATTTGAAAGGTTGGGATGTCGTTTATGATGTGCCGCCACATTTTAGACCACCTCCCCTCAATGAAGATGATTATGAACCTCACATTAACCCAGACACATATGAAGGAGAATTCTTCCAAGAAACACGTGTTTCCAAAAACCGCTTCAACAACCGCTCTACTTCACCCCAGAACATTGAGGTCGACGGCGACAATGAACCCGACTTCACCCCCAAGCAAGAACAAGAAGAGATGGAAGAAGAAGAGGTTACAGTTGTGGATGACCTGACAATGCTTGACCGATTACATAGAGGCCTTCCACATGTTGATGCATTTATTGATGATGCTGATGAGCACGTCATTACTGATAGTGATGATGATTATGCATTTATTGATCCCGGAGCATATATAGATGATGAACATTAATATTATTAATGTGAGGTATTCAATTATTATTATGTACATATATATTATTAATTAGTTCATGTTATTAGGTATTCAATTTTTTTATGTTGAACTAATTTCGTTCACTCTTTGTCATTGCAGGTGTTGACAGATGGTGGGCGGGGGTCGAGAGCGCTCTGAGCCTCCTTCCTTGGCGCGTGCTGGGAGGGGTGCTATTATTCCACCCCAGCAACTCCGGAGAGCGCTGGTACACAACATGCAGACACCGGCGGGCGATTCTTGTTCGACCGGGAGAGGTCGGGGGAAGACGAAGAGAGGTGCTAGAGGTAGGAAGGTTGTTGTGCCTTCCTCGCCGCCACCCCCAGCTAATTCTCCCGACCACAGGAGTGCTCCGTCTCAGGTGGACCCGTCTGACTTGGACCCGTCTCGGACTCCAGTCCATGAGCCTCTGGTCAACGAGCCTCAGGTCACCGAGCGTTCGTCCCAGGAGACTCGGGTCCCAAAGTCTTCATCCCAGGAGACTCGGGTCCCAGAGTCTTCGTCCCACGTGACTCCGGAGGCTAGTGGCCATGCTGATGGTGGCGAGGACAATTACTTGTCTGAGGACACCTATAGCGAGAGCAAGCTGGTTGAGGAGGGCAAGAAGGTCTACCAGCGTGGTTGTACAAAGCTGCCTCCCGTGCCGACGACCCGCGAGCAGAGGTGGTTGATTGTGCCTAATGCGGAGAAGTAAGTGCATTTACTCTTTTTTAACCTTTTTCCTTCATGTTTCTTCAAATTAATATCTTATTTGTTGGCCTTGTCCTACTGTAGGGGTTGGAAATACGAGCGTGGTGGTGTCCGCAGGCCCAACCATGTCCTTGGTGTGCTTTTGCGGCATCACTTCCCGGGGAAGGTCCAGTTGCCCGGTGAGGGTGAGTCTCCACAGGTAGCACTGACCTGGGAGCTGTACAAGGCTGCCCCGGCCCCGCCGGAGGAGATGGTCGACTTTGTCTTCTGCGAGACGGTGGCTGACATTGTGATCCGTCGCTTTTGGGTAATTTCTCCTTTATAGAATTAAAAATCAACAACACCTAGTGATTGTACTAATCAATGTCTAATGTGTTGTCTTTTTTGATTGTAGACCTTCTATAGATGTCTTGAGGAAGACAAGGCGAGAGCGGTTGTTGTTCTCGAAGCCGAGTGCAAGCGCCTACTTCAGAACTTACGGCATGAGGCTCGGGTGCAGGCTATTCGAGACTACTACGCCTCGACTAACATTAAGAGGGCCAAGAAGAAGTGCCGCGAAAACTATCTGAGTAAGGGAAGTTTATGAAGGTAATTATCTATTCTTAAGGCCTTGTACTTAGTTTCTTTGATTTGATTCGTAGGCGTAGCACTGAAATTTCTCTTGTCTAACTTAGGTGCCCCGAGATGGTGTGCAGATAGGATGGACTGTTGGGAGGCATTGGTGGATGAGTGGTGCTCTCCCGAATGGCTAGCCGAACACAACAAGGCCAAGGAGAAGCGTGCCAAAATGAGAGGTGTGCCACACCATCAAGGGAGCTCCAACCTGTTAGAGTATGGGGATAACTGGGTATGTGGTTTGCTTCATGATTCATGCAATTTCATTGTTCATGCTAGCTTGAGCCCTTAACTAATATTTTGTTCACCTCATTTAGGTGCGAGAAAACAAGAAGGAGGTGCCACCTCTGTTCGACCTCTAGGCCATGGCCCATACTACCTCGTACAAGAAGGCCAAGGCATTCTTTGAGGATGACCTCGATCATCCAGAGAGCTTCAGTAACATCTCCTCCCACAACAAGCTCGTGAGGTACAGAGATGAGGGGAAGGCGAGGAAAGGGGAGGACTTCAACCCGAGCTAGAGTCCTTTTGATCCAGAGCTCATGATGATATCTGGTGGTGGGAGGCCCCATGGCTTGATAGCCATTGGGGATGGACTGATACATTGTGCTAGAACTCTCCCAGAGATCAAGAAGCGCCAGACAAGCTCTGATCCTGAGATAAGGCCTCGTCCACAGCCAATGGAGCTCGCCATTGAGGCCAGGGCCCAGGAGCTTCCGGCGGAGGCAAATAGGTAGGCGGCACAGAGGGAGAGGGAGATGGAGGAGAGGACGAATAGGCTGTTGGAGGAGGAGAGGAACCGGAACGACGCGTCTCACCGGGCCCTATACGAGCTCCTCGTGGTAAGTGTCTCCTGCATATTAGCCAAATCATGCACGTAATGTTCATTTCATCACTAACTAATATGAATGACTCATGAAAACAAAATGTGCAGACCGTGTGCCAGAACAATAGTCAGACCCCTCCGTCAATGCCCCATATTGCTATAGAACCCACGGTGAGTTTCACTTAAATGGTCATTAGTGACTAGTATTCACATTTAAGTTGCATCATGCTAAGGAGACATTGCAAATGATCTTTGGTGCAGCGTGCCTCCCGACAAGCATCGACCAATCCTTCTGCGTCTGCCGCAACCCCGACCGGTCCTTCTACGTCTCACCCTGGCCCAAACCCTATCGGTCCTTCACCTCCATGTTCATGGTAAGTTTTCCCAAGTGTTTTCATTAACAAATGCATACTTAGCTTAAGAAATGAACTACTCAGCTCCAAAATGACCTATACTTAGCTTATTTTCATCAAAAATGACTTGATATGCTTAGTTAGCTAGAAAATGGTATATTCTACTTAGGATAGCTATAAAATGACTTATACTTAGCATTTTTTCCTCCAAAATGACTTGATATGCTTAATTAGCTAGAAAATGGCATTAGTAGCTAGTATAGCTCAATAATGATCTATAGCTAGTTCATTTATGACATAATTAGCTCACTTAGGTACAAAATGGCATAACTACCTAGGATAGCTCAATAATGATCTATAATTGGCTTAGTTAGTTCATTTATGACATAATATGCTCACTTAGGTAAAAAATGGCATAATAACCTTGGTTTACCTCCAAAATAACCTATACTTAGCTTATTTTCCTCAAAAATACATAATAACCTTACTTACCTCCAAAATGATATATTCTACCTAGGATAGCTATAAAATGACCTATACTTAGCTTATTTTCATCAAAAATGACTTGATATGCTTAGTTAGCTAGAAAACGGTATATTCACCTAGGATAGCTATAAAATGACCTATACTTAGCTTATTTTCATCAAAATGACTTGATATGTTTAGTTAGCTAGAAAATGGTATATTCACCTAAGATAGCTATAAAATGACCTATACTTAGCATTTTTTCCTGCAAATGACTTGATATGCTTAGTTAGCTAGAAAATGGCATTAGTAGCTAGAATAGCTCAATAATGATTTGTAGCTAGTTCATTTATGACATAATTAGCTCACTTAGGTACAAAATTGCATAACTACCTAGGATAGCTCAATATTGATCTATAATTACCTTAGCTAGTTCAATTATGACATAATATGCTCACTTAGGTAAAAAACGGCATAATAACCTTGGTTTACCTCCAAAATGACCTATACTTAGCTTGTTTTCCTCAAAAATACATAAGAACCTTACTTACCTCCAAAATGGTATATTCTACATAGGATAGCTATAAAATGACCTATACTTAGCATTTTTCCTCCAAAATTACTTGATATGATTAGTTAGCTACAAAATGGCATTACCACCTTGGAGAAGAGGAGAGGAGAGGAGAGGAGAAAAAGAAATAGAAGATAAATTCTTCTTCTTCTATTTTTCTTCATTTTCTTCTTCTTCTTCTAGCTAGTCTTCTTCTTCTTCTAATTATATCTTTCCTACTTTGCAGATTTGCTATAGATGAGGAAGAGTGCATTGATGGACTGTACTCTTCTACTTCTGCTACCTTTATGTTGATGGAAAACTGGTTTTAGATACATATGTATGGATATGTTGTTGGAAACCATATTGTGTGTTGTTGGAAACTTGTATATATGTTGGACTTGTATGTTGGAACTTAATTATTGGTATATATATGCTTGTTTCAACTTATTTGGTATGCTTATTGGAACTTGTTGAATGATATGTATGTTTTGGATATGTATATGTTGGATATATATGAATATTCTGTCAAAATGAATGATTTTAAGAAAAAACAAAAAAATAGGGGCTATATAGCCACTTTGCCGTCGGCTGGCAGACGGCAAAGAGGTTTGCCGTCCGCTAGCAGACGGAAAGTGGCCATGTGGCAGCTACCTGTGCAAACTGGGGCTGGCCTAGGTGGGTTCTTTGTCGTCCGCTGGCGGACGACAAAGAATTAAGATTCTTTGCCGTCCACAAAGAACCCACCTACGCCAGCCCTAGCTATCAAAAAAAGGTGGTTTGCCGTCCGCTGGCAGACGGCAAAGACCTTAGGTTCTTTGTTGTCCATGGGTAGACGGCAAAGAACCTAAGGTCTTTGCCATCTGCCAGCGGACGACAAAGCACGACGTTAAGCCCCCTAACGGAGCTAAGTTCCCACGTGTGTCGTCCAGGCTCTTTGCCGTCCGCTGGCAGAAGACGAACAACCTAAGGTCTTTACCGTCCGCCAGCGGACGGCAAAGTGGCCTTTACTGTGGATTATTCAGCCGGACGGTTTGCCGTCCGCTGGCGGACGACAAAGCCTTTGCCGTCCGTGTTTCATGCCTTTGCCATCCGGGATGGCGGACGACAAAGTACCTATTTCCTTTAGTGGGAAGGCGCGGAGCAGTCTCTTTTTACAAAAAACAAGATGATACAGAAACGTTCCGCAGGTGCACTGCAGTAATGGCCGCGCCGCACATGTATCCCACTAACCGCATTCAATGGGCATCGTGGGGAAGCGTAGCGAGCGCAATGATTCAAACTGTGAGACCATGCCACATGTGCCCGTGCACTGTTTTGGCCTAGCCCAACAACGCTTCGTCACATGTATGTCCCACGCCCGGGGGCTCCTGGCGGTGCACTAGAGTTTTCGGGCCATTTAGTGCCCCTTTACTCGTGCATGGGAACTAGGAGCCGCCCCAGCGACAAGTCCCAGTGAAGACTCGTCAAGCAACAACACAGAAGACTCAAGACTACCAACAAGACCTTGCCGGAGGGCTTTTGACCCTCCAGACCCCCGGCAAGGCAAGATCCCGGCAAGGCAAGGCCCTGGCAAGGACCACCAACGCACAGGCCAAGTGTCGATTCACCTGGAAGCGTGTCGCGGCGTCAATGTTGGAGGGAGCTAAGTGGTGCCGATGTGAAGGGCCCCCGTCCCGTCCCACTGACAGACTAAGGCCCCTGACGGTGCATTTCATGCTCTTCTCCTACTTTGTCAGGGTTAGGTACGATAGCACTGTAGCACTATGCATCCCGTGTGCACACTATACGCCATTGTTGGGATCCCCTTAGGTATAAAAGGAGCCCCATGAATTTCCTGAGGGGGGCTTTTGGCTCTTTGGCTTTTAGACAGTTGGGCAGTTAGACAACCGGACAGCTCGATGGTTAGACAGCTAGAGACTACCAAGCTCACATAGCAGTCGTTCATGGCGCTCTTCTAGCCAAAGCCCTAGAACGCGATCAATACAATCAAGCAGGAGTAGGGTTTTACGCATTAGTGCAGCCCGAACCTGGGTAAAAACTCCGTGCGCGGAGCTCAATAGACCGGCTCTTCGTGCCATCTCGCCCCCTGCTGAACCAAAAGGGGTCCCCGCGATCTGATAGGTGTTCGTTCCCATGACAGTTCCCAAAACAACCAACTATTATTTTTAAATATTATCTTACTATTTTCTGTATAGGCTTTTTCTTAAGGCCAGAAATGGTCTTTCATAGGGAAAAATTATTTAAATTCTTTCAAAATATGTGAGAAAATTTAGGCAAACTCAGTGGACATCTATTTTCCATATACTCCCTTCGTACGGAAATACTTGCCCTAGAAATGAATAAAATGAATGTATGTATAACTAAAATAAGTCTAGAGACATCCATTTTTAGGACAAGTATTTTCTGACAGAGGGAGTATATGGTTTTCAACACATGGTCATGTTCAAAATAATGGGGAAAACACTCCAAAATCCTTTCTGCTTAAATCAAGCATTTGAAATATTTCTCTAAGAAACATTCTCAAATAAATCCAGGAAAATTCTAGCAAGTCACATATGCCTAATGTGACGATCTTGTAAAGTTTCATCCCAATCCCAATTGTTTTGGTTCACCAAAATATCGCAAAACCATTCCTGTCTAGATACAAATTTCAGCAAGTCTACATTGCAAACTATCTCCTATTGACCCCAACCTTTGTGGACATGTTCTAATCCCAGAGTGATGATGCAATACCAAGTGGTGCATCAAGGAGAATGGAGTTGCATGGATAAATCTACAAAAACCCGATTCTGTCAGTCTAGAGGGTTTACAAAGTTCACATTGCCAACTTTCTTCAAACCATCTCAAACATTGTGCTCAACCTTGTTGTTACCCTCTATTTGATCTTGGTAAATATCAAGGTAAGTAGAGTCCACTTACTTGACCAAATCAACATCAAACGCCTTCCAGTAGTTTAGTAAAAACATTGTTTGACCCCCTTACACTCTTCTCCTTGGTCTATTATTTTTACCAAAGTCCCTTGTATGCACCCCCTACCTCTAGTAAAATTTACATGGCTCAGCTCATTGATTTAGTGGGGTAAAACCCGAATTACCCCTCCTAGACAGTCAAACCAGCAACATTTCTACCCCTCCTCCTTTTTACCTCTACCACCATGGCTCCCCTAGCTCCCAGTGCATCTACAAACCATCCAACAACTAGTGGACAAGGAGAGGCATGCCCAGAACGGGTGGACACGCCATATGAATGCAATACGCGCCCTTTGGAGCACGCTACAGTGCTCCACCACACTGTAGGTGGAGCATCCTGAGACCCCCCCCCCCCCGACAGCATTGAGATGGGGGAAGTTGTCGCCTAGGCCCTCCTCGATGTGCGCAAGACGCGGGCTGTCATTCCCTCACCTTTATCTCTCCAGCGACCTCCCGCGCACGTGCCCGACGCCGCTCGGTTCGGCCAACAGCAGGCCTCACACGCACGCACACCCCCGCTCCCCTTGCTCCCATTAGCCCTATACCAACCCTAGTAATACCCTAGGCATGCCCCCGTGCCCTCCAGCGTGGGCTACAACCTTGATGGCGCACCAACAGTCCGTGGACCGTCGTCCCCCTATAAATGGGCCTCCTGCGAGCCTCCTCTCCCCTCTGGTCTCTCTCTCCTCCTCTCAACCAAGCTCCCATAACTTCCCCATGCGTTTTGGAACTCAGGTGCTCAGGATCAAGGCGAGCTCTGCCGCATCGGGTCCGCCGCCGTCTGGCCACGATGACCCTCCCCCTCCCCGATGTTCTCTCTCGATCCAGAGCCATAGCGGTACCTTGACCCTTTTTCCTCCTCTCCTCGCTCGATGTGTATCACGGGATGGTCCTAGCGATCACCTCCCGAAGTCCCTCCACTACGTGACCTCATCGCCGGCGACCAACTGCTCCCCTCCGTCCAACTTCTGCACCACCCGAACGACGATGTCGTCCTACACCCATTTCCATCCTCTCCTGCCGCCGTTGTGCCCTGCTGATGCCGGTGAGCTTCGCCGCCCTTCTGGATGCCGATGAGTGGATCCGCAACATCGAGGACCGTGAGAGGGTGATGTATGCCTCTCAGTGCCTCGGAGGTACCGCCAGAGCTTGGTGGGATGGATTCAAGGTCATGCAAGGAAACCATGTTATCACCTGGGCTGACTTGAAGGAAGGATTCCGCACTGCCCACATTCCTCCTGGGATCATGGCTATCAAGAGGAGATAATTCCTGTGCTAAAGCAAGGAAAGTGCCTTTGTCAAGGAGTACATCTAGAAGTACAACCTATTGTCAACGTATTCACCTAAAGATGTCAACACTGAGGCCGCTATGATGGAATGATCCATGGAAGGACTCTAGCAAGCCTTGCGGTATCAGCTCATTTGCTACGGCTGTCAAACCTTCTTCGATTTTGCGAACAAGGCCACCATGTTTGAAGACAAGCGTTGTGCCATGGACGACACTCACAAGGGGAAGATGATCAGTAAGGATAGTTCTAGCAACAGGAAGCCTCGCCCCTGGCAGCTAGCCCCAGCCAAGCCAACCTATCAGCCGTAGCAGGCTAGACCTCCTGCACCTCATCTGAGCTACTAGCCTCAACATTATGCCAATCCCATGCCATCTTACAACAACCCCAATAACAAAAGTGGCAGCAGCAAGAACACCAACAACAACTTTGGTCAGGTCACGTGCTTTGGATGTGGTCAGCCTAGACACATATCTAAGAAGTGCTCCAACAAGAATCCAAATGTGTCGCGCCCCAATGTGCCAAACCAAGGTAAAGGCCGTTGAGCGAAACCAAGGAATCCAACTCCTCGCAACCAGCCCAACAATGGAAAGTTTCATGCGAATCATGTCACCGCTAAGGAATCCCAATAAGACCCACATGTCATACTAGGTAAGTTCCTCATCAACTCAACCCAGGCAACCATACTGTTCGATTGTGGAGCTTCACATTCTTTTGTTACTCAAAGGTTCGCACTAGAGAGTGGTATGAAGACTATACCCTGTTTAGTCACATGTTGATACAAACCCCGAGTTTAGTTATGAGATCCAGGATAGGGTGTCAGGGAGTAGGGATTGTCATCAACGGAGTAGAGTTCCTACCACACCTCGTAGTTTTGGATTTGCCAGGATTGGACATCATCCTTGACATGAATTGGTTAACAAAGTACCAAGGCTTCTTAGACTGTGCCAGGAGGATTGTCACCATAACCAATAGCCAAGGAGTTGAAGTCAAGTATGATCCCAACCCTTACTCCACTCAAGCCCCTCAAGTTAGTTGTCTGTCAAGAATAGAGTTGGATCCAGTACTAGTGGTATGTGAATACCCAGATGTATTCCCTGATGAGCTGCCCAGAATGCCTCCTGACCATGACATTGAGTTCATCATTGAGCTAATGCCCTGGGTAGGACCCATCTATGAGAATGGGATCCGAAGAGTTGGATGGATTGAAGAAGCAACTGGCATAGCATATTAGAAAAGGATTCATTCACCCTAGTGCCTCTCAATAGGGATCATCTGTTCTATTTGTGTCAAAGAGGGACAGAACTATCGGACTCTGTGTCAATTACCGTTCGCTCAATGACGTCACTATAAAGAACAAGTACCCACTTCCCAAGATTGAAGACATGTTCGATCAGCTAAATGGAGCCAAGGTATTTTCCAAGATCGACCTCAGGTCTGGGTACTATCAGCTGAAGATTAGACCCCAAGACATTCTGAATACGGTGTTCATAACCCGGTATGGCATGTATGAGTACACAATATTGTCCTTTTGCTTAACCAATGCCCATGCATAATTCATGTACCTCATCAACAAAGTTTTCATGGAATACTTGGACAAGTTTGTTGTCGTCTTCATTGACGGCAAACTCGTCTTTTCCAAGTCTAAGGAAGAGCATGAGCAACACTTGATATCAGTCGTAGATAAGCTTCGAGAGCACCAGCTTTCCCCAAGTTTAGCAAGTGTGAATTATGGTTGCATGAAGGTGGATTCTTGGGTCATGTGTTGACTGAGGAATGATTGTTAGTGGATCCTGCCAAGATCGAACCGTGACTGAATGGCAATCCCCAAGCAATGTGAAGGAAGTCAAAAGCTTCCTCAGACTCGTGGGATATTACCGCAAGTTCATTGAAGCATTCTGAAGCATTGCCCGACCATGACTCACCTCTTGAAGAAGCGCAAGAAGTTTGAAAGGACACCAAAGTGCAAAGAATGCTTCCAAGAGCTCAAGAAGAGATTGACAGCAACCCTTGTTTTGGCCACCCCCAATATTTACAAGGAGTTTGTGATATATTGTGATGCATCAAGAACCGGGCTTGGAGGTATTCTGATGCACGATGTCAAAGTCGTACCATATCTATCCCAGAAAACTACGTCCTCACGAAGACAACTATGCTACTCATGATCTTGAGTTGGTAGCCGTGGTGCATGCCTTGGAGACATGGCGACATTACCTTTTGGGAAACGATGTGAGATATAGACCGACCACAAGAGTTTGAAATATATTTTCACTCAAAAGGAATTGAACATGAGGCAGCAAAGATGGTTGGAGTTGATCAAGGATTATGACCTCAGTGTTTAGTACCACCCTATAAAAGCTAACGTGCTAGCAGACGCCTTAAGCAGAATGGGTTGCTCCTTGAATGCTATGATTAAGGAAAGGCTACCCGCCTTGTATGAAGATATTGAAAGGTTTGGCTTGGAACTAGTTGCACCTAGGTTCTTAGCCAACCTCGAAGCAAAGCCTACCTTGATGGATCATATTAAGGATGCTTAGAAGGGACACGAGAGCATTCAAGGCATCAGGAGGTAGATCAACTCAGACAAGGCCCCAGGATTCTCAGTGGATGAGCAAGGAGTCGTATGCTTTGGGAAGCGCATCTGCAAACCCAACAAAGTTCAGCTCAAGAATTCGATCTTGAAAGAAGCCCATGACACTTCGTATTCCATTCACCCTAGAGGAATCAAGATGTAGCAAGACCTCAAAGAAAAATTCTGGTGGCATAGCATGAAAAGAGAGATAGGCACCTCTGTTGCTAAGTGTGACATATGCTAGAGAGTAAAAGCTGAGCATCAACGACCCACAGGACTGTTACAACCTCTGAAAGTGCCTGAATTTAAGTGGGACAAAGTCTAGATGGACTTCATCACCGGCTTACCCAGGTCTAGCAAAGGACATGATTCCATTTGTGTCATTTTCGATCACCTGAACAAGGTAGCCCACTACATCACTTTCAAAACGACCAACAACGACAACCAACTAGTCAACCTCCACATAAACCGGATCGTGCGCCGCCACGGAGTTCCAAAGGAAATCGTGTCAGACCGAGGTACCCAGTTTACCTCGAGATTCTGGACTAGATTCCAAGAAGCCTTGGGAAGCAAGTTGTCCTTCAACATTGCTTTTCACTCTCAGACCGGAGGCCAGACGGAATGAGTAAACCAGATACTTGAGGATATGCTCCATGTTTGTGTTTTTGCATATAGAGCCAAATGGGAAGATGCTTACCATTCGCCGAATTATCCTACAATCACAGCTATCACTCGAGTCTTCAGATGGCACCATTTGAGGTGTTGTATGGACGCAAGTGTCATACTCCCCTCAACTGGTCAGAGACTAGAGAAGGAGTTGTCTTTGGACTAGACATCCTCTGCGAAGCAGAAGAGCAAGTTCAACTAGTCAGAGAGCGCCTAGAGATTGTCAAGTCAAGACAAAAGAGCTATGCCGACTCCCACTGTCGGTACATAACTTTCCTTGTTGGAGTCCATGTCTATCTCCGAGTTATGCCTCTCAAGGGAACCAGCGCTTCCATGTCAAAGGAAGCTCGACCAAGGTACATCGACCCCTTCAAGATCACCGACAAAACGAGGAGAAGTTGCCTACCATCTAGAGCTACCTTTCGAGCTATCAGATGTGCACAACGTATTCCACATGTCCCAACTTCGGAAGTGTCTCTAAGTTCCCAACCGCCCCGACCTCTACAAGGACATCGACCATCAAGCCCTCGACCTTTAACCAGACCTCACTTATCATGAGGGGCCAGCCCGCATGTTGGATGAAGCTGAATTTTGCACCCAAAGCCGCACCATCAAGTACTTCAAGGTCCAATGGAGCAACCTGGGAGCTTGAAGACTACCTTAGATCCGAATTCCCTTATCTTTTTAGCACTTAGCCTAGGAATCTCGGGCACGAGATTCTTGTAAGGGGGTAGTTCTGTCACACCCTATGTTTGTATCACTTTGCTGTGCTATGGGTTTATAAAATTTGGACCCATTTAAAACTTTTTGAGTGCAAGCGTTTCTTTGAACTATTTGATGGTTGCTTGTTCGGTTGATTGTGTTTTGGCACTCAATGATCCTATTCCCTCTAGAACTCACTTACTTGACCCAAACTCCCTGCCCAAGGATCATGCCATGTGTATAGTACCCAAAAACTATTTTTATCAAACACTATTTTGGGCAAAAAGGACTTATTTAAATTAGGTTTATAAAACCCCGTGAATTGAGGTTTGTACTACAAGTCCCCAAATTGAGTGTATTGTTTCTATCCAATTGGAACCTACTATATGTAAGACTTCCCAAAACAACCAACTATTATTTTTCAATATTATCTTACTATTTGATTTATAGGCTTTTTCGTAAGGCCAAAAATGGTCTTTCATAGGGAAATTTATTTAAATGCTTTCAAAATATGTGAGAAAATTTAGGCAACCTTAGTGGACATCTATTTTCCATACACTCCCTCCATCCAGAAATACTTGTCCTAAAAATGAATAAAATGAATGTATGTATAACTAAAATAAGTCTATATATATATCCATTTTTAGGATAAGTATTTTCGGACGGAGGGAGTATATGGGTTTCAACACATGGTCATGTTCAAAATAATGGGAAAAACACTCCAAAATACTTTATTCTTAAATCAAGAAGTTGAAATATTTCTGTAAGAAACATTCTAAAATAAATCTAGGAAAATTCTAGCAAGTCACATATGCCTAATGTGACGATCTTGCAAAGTTTCATCCCAATCCCAAGTGTTTTGGTTCACCAAAATATCCCAAAACCATTCCTGTCCATATAAAAATTTGAGCATGTCTACATTGCAAACTGGCTCCTATTGTCCCCAAGCTTTGTGGACATGTTCTAATCCCAAAATGATGATGCTAAACAAAGTGGTGCATCGAGGAGAAAGGAGTTGCATGGCTAGATCTACAGTAACCAGATTCTGTCAATTTATAGGGTTTACAAAGTTCACATTGCCAACTTTCTTCAAACCATCTCAAACCTTGTGATCAACCTTGTTTTTACCCTCTATTTGCTCTTGGTTAATATCAAGGTAAGTAGAGTGCACTTCCTTGACCAAATCAACATCAAACACCTTCTGGTAGTTTAGTAAAAACATTGTTTGACCCCCTTCCACTATTCTCCTTGGCCTAATATTTTTACCAAAGTCCCTTGTATGCACCCACTATCTCCAGTAAAATTTGCATGGCTCGGCCCATTGATTGAGTGGGGTAAAACCCCAATTACCCCTCCCGAACAGTCAAACCAGCAACATTTCTACCTCTCCTCCTTTTTACCTCTACCACCATTGCTCCCCTGCCACCCAAGCCATCTCCAAACCATCCAACAACTAGTGGACAAGCTGAGGCATGCCTAGAACGGGTGGACACGCCACTGGCATGCAATACGCACGCTCTGGAGCAAGCTATAGTGCTCCACCGCACTGTAGTCGGAGCATCCTGAGCACCCCCCCGGACTGCATTGGGATTGGAAAAGTTGTCCCCTGGGCCCTCCTCAACATGCGCAAGAAGCGGGCTATCATCCCCTCTCCTTTCTCTCTCCGACGACCTCCCGCGCACGTGCCCGACGCTGCCCGGCTCGGCCAATAGCGGGCCTCACACGCACGCACCCCTCCCCCCCCCCCCCCCCCCCCCCGCTCCCCCTTGCTCCCACTGGCTCTAGACCGACCCTAGTAATACCATAGACATGCCCATGCTCGGCCCCGTGCCCTCCAGCATGGGATATAACCTCGACGGTGCACCAACACTCCATGGACCGCCCCCCCCCCCTATAATGTAGATTGTGGCAGTATAGGTTGGACATGGTAATTATAATAATACCAGATTCTTTGTTTTTTTCTCAAATGTTATAAAATAATACTTTTATTCCTACATTTGAATATGGCATACAAGTCAAAACAAATCAAACTGTATTATTATTTAATAAAAGTAATGAAAGATATATTATATCGTATAATATATGTATTATGAGCCAAAGTTAGTATAGTTTGAGTGCACACGTATTCTAGGATGGCATGTATTTAAGAAGGAAAGTAGTACCACTTATTTACCAAGTATATTTCTAAATTTAGGGTATCACTGATATGTCACCAACACAGTTGAGTGCATTGACTTCAACATTGGAGTTGAGAAAATGAAGGACAATGTCTAAAACATATGGATGCACTTAGTCTATTGGCTATTGAACTTATGATCACGGATACAAATTTCCCAGAGGTAGAGTTATCACTTACTTAGTTTTCCATATTCAAAGTTTTCCTAATATGTAATTCTATATAGGCCAAACAATCCAGGTGGTCTACAAAAATAAGCCAAAATGTATGGCGGACTCCATCTTCATAGTAAGGACCTTTATAATTAGGGAATATGAGAACTTAAAAATGATTTCACATACATACCATCAAAACCTCAAAATATTGGGGTATGACAACTTACATAGGACTTCATACATATTGAAGACCTTAGACTACCGAAGAATAATTAAATAATGATTACAACGTGAATACAACATTGAAACAAGTCAATGGGGAACAATTTATTTTTTAACTATTTCTTCGTATGTATTAATAATGATACAATATATTGTATGGAAGTTATTGATAAGCAATGTGCTTGTATATAGATAATCCATAGATTGAAGACCAAGTATCACTGAATTTGTTTTTTAGATATCTTTTGTGAACATATGATTTGGTTGTTTGCCCAAATGAAATCAATATATCAAGTACTACCAAAAACAGGAATATCGAGGTACCATTGTTAAAACATCCGTGAAAATTTAATCCTACTGTCGGAGTAAGTAATGTAAATTACTAATAGTGGTTTTTAAATCTGTAAATAAATTTGAACATGATTTATACGTGTTTAAATTAGAACAGCACGGTGACCGTTAAGGGGGGGATGTTTTAGAAAATTTTGTAGATTATATTCTCTTGGACAAACATACTATAGAGACTCTCACTACAAATTTGGACAACAATGTTTTACAAGAGAAATACCCAAAGGATGTTACTAAATTGTGGAATAGTGATATTAAAATAAGGACGGTACTACACAGCGGACGCTTGGTGTGCGGTTGCATCGAGCGGCCGTCCCGATTTGGAAAGCCACGTAATTTCCCCGTTGGTCCCAGCTTTTAAAAGGCAAATCGTCTCCCAGCTATCCGTTACCACATCGCGCCAAAAAAAGAAAATAGGCGTGCACCCTTCGTCCCCCACAGCAAAACCATCCCAAAAATCCAGGTTTTGCTTAATCAAAACAAACGGAGCATTCAAACGTCTGTTTCCATGTGGATTTGCACGCAAACTAGAGCACAGCCTCTTCGAAGACACATACAAGCAAACGTTTTTCACGCAACCTTGTGAATTTCTGCATGCAAATCTGCTTGTGTATGTGAAAAAATTCAGGCAAATAAACAGTTCCAGAAAAGGTAAGCAACACTTGACCGTACTTCTGTGTCTCTACATGATTCGTACAACATAGACTCTTTTTTTTGCATGATTTCCTTGTAAAACACATGAGAGAGACTTGCTCCCCTGGATCTTGTATAAACTTCATGTGGTTGCCCTCTCTTCCACCCCCACCCCCTACCGAATTCACTCTGCTTTGGTTGCTTATATTTTCCTGAACCTGGTCCAATCCCCTGCAGGCAACAATGAAAACAAATAATGGAAGAAAAAATGAATAAAGGAGAGGTACCATGTTCTGTAGTTCCTAAAAATAAATTCAAGTAACACACAAAAAAGAGAAAATACAAGGAGTGGACCCATGAGCTTATTTCACCAATTAGTGGTAGTTGGCAAAAACAAGAATAAGAAAATCTATTCATTAGAAAATGCACAAGGTTGGCTTTGTTTAGGTCGCTTGGTTTTCGTGCGTTGGATTGGGTCGTGGGCGGCTAGTGTGTATTGGGATCAGTCGAGTTGGTTCACGGGTGCGGGCGACTTTGTAATCTCGAGTTGGTTTGTGTGTTGGGATTGGTCGAGTTGGTTTGTGTGTTCGGGTAGGTATTTGGGTCGTACGCGACGTGTGTATTGGGATTGGTCGGAGTTGTTTAGCGAGTGCGGGTAATGTTTGGGGAGGGGGTGGTGGGCGACTCCATGCAAATGTGATTGCCTTCCTTGCGCGACTTAGCTCACCACCCCTCCCCCTCCTCGGTTGGTCGTGTCTATGTAAGGGTGGTTTTTGCGGCGACTATATATGCTTTTGTTTAGGCGACTTCGCTTTCATGTGTTGAAATTGGATGGGGGCAACTAGTGTGTACAGGGATTTGTCGAGTTGACTCGCGCATGTGGGCAACTATGCAAATCTCGAGGAAGGTGTGATGGGCAACTCCGTGCAAATGTGATTGCCTTCCTTGGTCGAGTTGTTTCATTTACATTTTGTCGCTTACACAGTTTTTCTCTTCTATCTTCTAAATGTGCATATGGCTGAGCTTGATCTCAAAAAATTCCTCGATGACTTTGAGATTGTGATGGAGGCCCGCCATACTGTACAGAAGTCCTACTTGCCAACCAACACCCTCAAATTTTAGTCTCCCACCCCGCCCACATTAAGTTCAACCTAGGTTGCTAGGTCGATGGGTTAGTCGACCTAGCACACCGACGGTGGCCGGATTTGGTACGCCGGCTTAGGCAATTTTCAAAGGGTGTGGCATGTGTAGGCGAGTAGGTCAACGCGTTGGGCGATCTAGCAACCCAGGGTGGGCGAGTTGGTCTAGCCGGATTAGGTGATTTTTGAAACGGTGTGGGTTGTGTAGGCGAGTAGGTTGACGCGTTAGGCGACCTAGCACCCCCGGGGTGGGCGAGTTGGTTTGACGGGCATAGGCCATTTTCCAAAGGATGTGTCATGTGTAAGCGAGTAGGTCGATGTGTTAGGCAACCTAATTCCCGGGGGTGGGCGAGTTGGCTTTGATGGGCTTAAACGATTTTCACGGGGTTTGTGGGGTTGTGTAGGCGAGTAGGCCTACGCGTTAGGCGACCTAGCACCCAGGGGTGGGCGAGTTGGTTTGCCCGCTTAGGCGATTTTCAAATGGTGTGGTGTGTGTAGGCGAGTAGGCCAACGCGTTAGGCAATGTAACACCCTGGTGTGGGCGAGTTGGTTTGGTCGGCTTAGGCAGTTTTCGAAGTGTGTGGCATGGTAGGCGAGTAGGACGACGCATTAGGTGACTCTAGCATCCCGGGGGCGAGTTGGTTTGGACAGCTTAGGCGCTTTTTAAAGGGTGTGGCGTGGTAGGCGAATAGGTCGATGTGTTAGGCCACTTAGCACCCGGGGGGTGGATGAGTTGGTTGGCCAGCTTAGGTGATTTTCAAGGGGTGTGGCATTGGTTGATGAGTAGGTCGACGGGTTTGGCTATCTAGCACCCGGAGGTGGGCGATTTGGTTTGACGGGCTTAGGCGAATTACAAAAGGGGTGTGAGTGTGTAAGGGAGTAGGGTGATGTGTTAGCCGACCTAGCACCCCGGGGTTGGCGAGTTGGTTTGACGAGTTTAGGCGAATTGCAAAAGGGGTGTGGTTGTGTAGGCGAGTAGGGCGATCCGTTAGTTGCCCTAGCACCAGGGGGTTGGCAAGTTGGTTTGCCAGCTTAGGAGATTTTCAAGGGGTGTGGTGCGGTAGGCAAGGAGGTTGACGGGTTGGGCGACCTAGCACACAGGTGTGTGCGAGTTTGTTTGACGGGGTTGCACGAATATAGGGGGCAAGGATAAGGATACTTAGTTCACCTTTAAGGTTGGTTTTGTACCGGTTTGCGTGGGATTTTGTATTGGATGACTTAGTATTAACAAAATACTAAAGTAGCTCTATGTGTGTGTGTTAACAAAATGTGTGGTGTCCTTCCCTGTTTTTGCATGATGCGCGTAACTTCGACTTGATGTTGGTGTCAGCTTTGAGGACACTAATTTCTTAATGTTCTCATATCCCACAAAGAGTATGCTCACGTTGCTTTGAGTAAAACTAGGCTTCAGATGTAGTTTGAAGTAAAAATAGAAAATGCCATTGTGCTGGTTAGGGACAAAAAACAATTGAAAAAGTGGTATGAGCAGGAAGAACATCCTAGTTTTCTTTATCTGCATCTCAGAAACTTGGAATTACGGGAAGCTTTAAATAACTAAGCAAAGCAAAGATAAATGGGATGGAAAAAAACTTTTTGCATACCTTGTCAGTGTACTGTCCTGGGTGGTCAACTATATTGCATTCCTTCGTAAGACACGTTGTCCACCCACCCTGCACTTTCTCCTGCACATTTTATGTTTGTTTTACATCAAGAAAATGTAAAATGGGGTAAAATAATGTTGTTGTAAGCGACATAGCTTATCACTGTAAACATGTCCCTATTGCCTAGCAGCATATGATGCATTACATTTTGTCTACTGTATTGCCTAGAAATTATCAGGGAAAACATAATCTATTGCGTATAAGATAACAGTGTTCTATGTTTTTCTTCGGTTCATATAAAATGTAAGCAAGCATGGAGGACATAGTTAGGCAATAATTATGCACAGCATGCTTTATAAACAGCCCGACTTAAATATGTTGTTCTTGTTCCATCAGTTTGCCTGAATAAAAATCCCACCTGTCAACAACAACAACAAAGCCTTTAGTCCCAAACAAGTTGGGGTAGGCTAAAGGGCAGCCCGGTGCATGTAGCTCCCGCTTGCGCAGGGTCCGGGGAAGGGTCCGACCACTTTGGGTCTATAGTACGCAGCCTTTCCCTGCATTTCTGCAAGAGGCTGTTTCCAGGACTTGAACCCGTGACCTCATGGTCACAAGGCAGCAGCTTTACCACTGCGCCAAGGCTCCCCTTCTAAAAATCCCACCTGTAAAGCCTAGAATTAAAATCATTCTTGTTCTGCCTAAAACGTACATACATTATTGTCTAGTTATCAGATTTGTTTTCATCTTCTATTGCCTAATAAAAAAACCTTCCTATCACCCAGTATACTATTGCCTACATCCTTGTGGTCTGAACGGATGGGTGAGAGTACTTATTGCCTGACATCCAATCTGCACTTCCTCCCCACCCCATGACAATGAACTGCCGCAATTCTAATCTAATCCAATTGACACCAAATGAACTCACCTTCTGCCGGAAACGTAGCAGTTCGCCTGGCCGATGTTCGCCGCCTCGCGCCATCGACAACTTCTCCTCCTCTTATCTCCTCGCGTGCATGCCTATCGATGCGGTGCCATCTCCCTGACAGTTTGCACCCTTTCAAAATTACAGCGCAAATGTAAAACACAGCAATCTTCTCCTTCCGATAAAGCCTGGTTGCACCCTATGGATTTGAAACATGAAAAAATGCGAGTGCCAGAAAGTGAGTACATGAAAAGCCAGGAACTGATACAGCAATTAAGAACATTTCTGGCAATATCCTTAATCTTGTAACTGCTAGATGCTCATGACTCAGCATTTTATGCTTTTCCTTCAGCGCTCCAAAAATCATAAAAATGACATAAACTAACCAGGAAATGATGATACTTAATCTACAGTCCTATATCCTTACCACGATCTTGCGTACTTGACCAAACCAATAACCTGCTTCAGGCCTACAACTGCAAGCAAATAAAAACATCACATGATGCTATGAACTTTTCAAGCTAAAGATAAACACATGGTAAATGATGCAAAAAAAAAGGTTGCATGCATTATTGAGATGATGGACCTCTCTATTGCCTAATTTATTCAGAATTATTGCCTATCATAGCTATTCATAGTGGCCTAAAATGTTGCCTAATTTATTCAGAATTATTAAGATGATGCAAAAATCAGAACATATGTTGATATTATCTGAAAATTATTGCCTACCATGGCTGTTCATAGTGGCCTAAAATGTTGTGTGAATGTCTACAAAATTGCCTAACATGTGTTCACACAAATGCTTGGAGAACTTTTATGCAGGGAACTACATTACCTGGCATGGGACAAATTTTCTGCAAATAATGTTGGAGGATAATGCCTATCGTAAGTCCAAGAAATGACGGTTGTGTTATCTGAATGTCCATTTTTTCACTGCAAATAGTGTGTGAACTATAATGCCTGCCATCGATACCCAAAAAGGAATAAAAATGACTACCATGGGCGTACAAATTTGCCTACCACAATGTTCTATTAAAGTACAAACAACTGTCTACTATTCATCATGGGAAGGTTTCTATGAACTGCAAAAACAAACAGATGAGGTGTATAAAAATGTTGTTGCAACCTCATGCTTGGCCCCTGTTTTTTGTCAGTCGGTGAGGAGAAAATCAAATAAATTGAGGGGAAATCCGCATATGCTGCTTGAGGATGGGGAAACTCACCTTGCAAACTCGTTCATGTAGCTCCTCCCCTCCGTGTATGACGGCCGCCTCGCCACGCCCCGCGCACATCTCCCCTTCTTGCCCCCATGCGTACAAGAGAGACGCCAGATCCGTCGACCGTACCGCCATCAGATCATGAGAGAGGGAGAGGGAGAGCTGCGATGAGGATGACGAGAAAGAGGGATTCTTCTGTGGAGAGAGAGAGATTCGTGGGGTGAGGGGTTCTTCAAGAGAGAGATCTGAAATGGGGAGGACTCATTGTGGGGATTGCCAGACTGGGAAGAGAACTTGACAGGGAACAAGACAACAAAAAGAAACGAGCAAGAGTGGCGTGACTCACATGCCCCGCATCGGTCGGCTGCCGCGTGGCCGCTCTGGAGCGACATATCACGCGCGTGTGTTTTGTAGCGTTTGGGTTAAAATAATGCTTTTAATCTAGCCTTGACGATCAAAATTTTGTATGTTTTATGTTACATTTTTTGATATATATCTGTCCTTGGCTTTAATTCAAAATTGTATGCATTCTACACAAAATAATAATGTTGGGTTCATATCAAATAAATGTTCATGTAGATATATGTTTTCAGGACAAGAATAATAATAATAATTGTATATAAAATTTGTCTAGCTGAAATGATTTACATTAAGTATTATTTCAATTTCTACATTTTATTGTACATCTACACACTAACACGCCCGAGTCGTGCAGTGTATGCACGTGACGACTACCAAAAACGAAAACCAAAGGACCTTCGGAGCGATTCTCTCATGTTTTGTGATCCATGTTGGATCGACTACTCGCATGGCTTGGAGCTACTAAGACAAACAACACTCGGAAAAATGAAGTATCAACATGTGGGAGCCATGAAACCACTGTCGTTTTATAATTTGAACTACGTTTCTTTTAAACAAGTAGTATGGATGATGTTTCTTTCAATAAAGTGTGGATAATGTTACAGAAAACTTTGCTTAAGTCAAACATGAGCTAACTTTGTTCTAGCTTAGTGCACGTACCTCAAGTAATCTAATTAAATTAAATGATCATGCAAACAGATAGTTGACATGACAGTTTTAATGTATATATATAGTACTCTAACTTCTTATAATGTATTTGAAAAAATTACATACAATAGAAAAGACACTAAAAAATGTCAATCTTGCACATGCTAGCAAATTTAACTATGCCTACATGAAAACAATGAAAATGATTAAATGTGTGTATGAAGAATAAAATAAAACAACGGACATGATAAATATGCAAGAAAAATGATACAAATATAATTTGCACAAGCGTGTGAGCATAAGAAATAATGTTAATACGACATGCATAATTAGCATGTAAATGATAAATCGATAACACACGTACACAAACATACATGAGGGTTCCAATAAAGAAACAGCAAGGAAAAATTATATACGCAAGGGTCATATGTTTGTACATGTCAGCACATTTGGTTCCAATATATTCAAACCCTAAAAGCCCAAAATTCAGTAACACCAACTTTCTCATTCGGCCCAACGGAGTTTTGTCCTAGACAGATTACATGCCAAACCATAGGTTCTCGGTGCTACCAACTTTCCATTTTGTGCAACCAAAATCAGTGACCAACTTTCGGGTATCCTATTTTTAAGAATTGGAATTTCCTTGTTTTGGAAATCGGTCTCACCGAGATTTGGAAACTGCATAGGTCACCCATATCGGTCCCATAGAGATTTATATATCGGTCTCACCGAAACGCCAAAAGTTGGAACATTTTGTACTAGTCAGTGCAACAGAGTTTTTACTTCGGTTTCACTAAGTTTGGCAATCATGTTGTAACGGTTGGATTTTTGGGCATGTCTATATATACCTAGGGGCTACAGGCAAAGCTGTGAGCCCGATTAATGACATGTCACCTCAAGAGTCGACGGAGAACTCTAAGTTTCCAAATTTGACCTCTCGATCAGGGGCGAAGTTCTGAGCGCGGTCTAGATGGCCGGCAGAATCAGCGCGCAGCATAGTGCTGCCAAAGGCGAAGATCTATCTGGGGACAAAAAAGTCCATGTTGCATACTATTCGTTGATGACAAGGCGAGGTGTCGAGTCCATCTTGCTCACAGAGGAATTCTCAATGAAAGCACCAATGTGGGTGTCAAAACCGGCGGATCTCGGGTAGGGGGTCCCAAACTGTGAGACTAGAATCGCCGGTAGCAAGAGACGAAGGGGACAAGGATTTACCCAGGTCCAGACCCTCCGATGGAGTTAATACCCTATGTCCTGCTTGGTTGTATTGATGATATGGGGGTTACAGAGTTGATCTACCTCGAGATCGACTAGCTAACACTAGATGAGTTGTTGTCTGTCTACACCCTAAAATCCTCCTGCTTATACAGGTGCCGAGGATGCCTATGGTTTATAGATGGTCGATTACATGGCGAAGAGATAAACATTCCTATTTACTACATCAAACGTGAAGCGCAAGCCGTGCTTCCCGAAGCTTCCGTTCTGGAGACTAGGCCTTGAAATCTTCCGGTGTTTAGTAAGTAGCCCTCATAGTCCGGCGCATAACAATAGGTCGGCTATACGAGGATCCCCTAATCCAGGACTCCATTAGTAGCCCCCGAACATGACTCCAACGCCAAGGTTCTTCAGCTCCAATTGCTTCGCGAACAGAGTCTTTGGCTTGCGAGGTGAGTTCCTTCCTGCCGAACCATAGTTCGGCCTCCGATGACAAGTAGGTTCCCACATAGTGACACGTCCGAATACTACAAATTAATTGGCTTTGAAGGCCAAACATCAGGGGGAAACAAAGCTCCTCTGACGGCCTCTCTAACGAAAGGCTAGGACCCACCCCGACCGCTAGGCTAGTTACATAGACTCGATTCGCGGTTCGAGGACGTTTTGATCATCACTATCTATCAATATACCGACCGTGTCCCATTTTACATGGACTATACTTAATCAAGTGCCCGCAACGGCTCGCACGTCTCGAGAAGTGGAGGGATTCACGGCGTAGCAAGGGGAGTCCAAATCGATAGGCCTCATAAAAAGAGGAGGAAAACCCCAATGGCTTTTCACGCTCTGCATTCAACTTGTCCAGCTCCCATTCCCTTGCGCATCCAAAGCACATATCTAGGTCTCTTTGCCCCCACTTCCGAGCTCATCAATGGCGAGATCCAACGGTCAATGGGAAGCTTCCTCGGTCACCAACCAGGACATTCTTGACCTCAAGAAGGCCGGCTACCTCCCTGCCAACATCCCTCACCACGCAGTGGAGGAGGGCCAAGTGATCCCCACCCCCAAGCTAGGCGAAAGGGTGGTGTTCATCCCCCACTTCATCCGAGAGCTGAGGTTTGCTCTTCACCCCTTCGTTAGGGGGTTGATGTTCTTCTACGACCTCGACTTCCACGACCTCCCACCGAATTCCATCATGCACATCTCGACGTTCATCCTCGTTTGCGAGGCCTTCCTACACATCGAGCCACACTCCGGGCTCTGGCTGTAGGTATTCAACATCAAGCCAAAGTGCATCGGCGGCAAGCACGCAGATTGCTGTGGGGCCATCATCAGCAAGCTCACCCGCGTCAGGTGGTCGTCGGGCACCCTCATCGACACCATCAAGGGATGGTAAAAGGAGTGGTTCTACGTCACCGAACCACAAGAAGAGGGTCACCACCCCGCCACCGCATTCAGATCCGGTCCCCCCACCAGACTGGCTTCATCGCCCGATAGGGCCTTGTATAGGGACCAGGGAAGGAGGTGACCGACCTGCAGAAGCGCATCCGCTCCATGGTCGAGGAGGGCACCAAGTTGATCGATGTGGTCCAAGTGATGCTTTGAAGATGCATCATCCCCTGCGAGCGCCGGGACACCCTCATGTGGGCTCGAGAACTCGAAGCCGAGTATTAGTGCACTAGAGTTTTGGGCTCTCCAGTGCCTCTTACTCGTGCACGGGCAATAGTAGCCACCCTGGCAACGAGGCCTGGCAGGGAGCTGCCAGATACAAGCACAGAAGAATCAAGACCCCCGGCAAGACCCTCAGACAAGACAAAGCCCCAAGAAGCACCGACAAGGCACCACCAGCGCACATGCCAGGTGTCGCCCCGCCTCGGCCCGTGTGGTAGCATCGGCGATGGAGGGGCTAAGCGGTGCCGATGGGACGGGCTCCTGTCCCATCCTGTGGGCAGACAGAGATGCCTGACGGTGCATTAAATGCTCCAGTCCTACTCCGTCAGTGTTAGGTATGATAACACTGTAGCTATGTACACCCCGTGTACGCAGTGTATGCCACTATTGGGATCGCCTTCAGAGTGTAAAAGGAGGCCTAGGGCGATACGGTAGAGAACTTTTTGACCTTTGCACTCGTAGACTTTTGCCTTTTTGACTTTGAGCCTTCTAGCTCACACGTGTAGCGGCTGTTCATAGCGCTCCTGTAGCTAGGACCCCAAGAACACCCACAATACAACCAAGCAAGAGTAGGGTTTTACGCATCTTCGCGGCCCGAACCTGGGTAAAAACCCTGCGTGTTATTCATCAGACCTGCTCTTTGTGCGAGCCTTCTCCCCCGTCCAACCGAAAGTGGTTCCCCTGATCCCATAGGTGTTTGTTCCCCATGACACCGAGCCCACAGTATGGAATATCTTCCGCACTACGCGGGAGAAGTTGTGGAAGGCGCTCTTCAAATCAATGAAGAGTTCGCCATCCGAGGAGGAGGATAAGGGTCTGCACGGTGCCAAGCCCGATTCCGAGGTACGATACACCCCAGCTTGGTCAGCTTTATTACATGGAAGATTAATAACCCCTTACCCGATCTGTCTTTGCAGAGATGGCTGAAGAAAGCCGTCAACATTAACATTCCAGTGCCTTAGCCCGAAGACGAGAGGATCGGGCTGTTAGCCAAAATGCTCCTAGTAAAGCCTTACGAGGCTCCTAGGAAGAAAGAGAAGAAGAAGAAACCAGGCCAGGCTGGCTTCCACATCAGGGGCCAGCCTGATGCCGTATCCGAGTATACCCTCGCCTCCTCAAATCAGGAGGAGGCCGAGGAGGAGGAACAGGAAGAAGAGGAGGAGGAGGAGGCCGGGGTCGAGGGCGAGGGGGAGGCAATTCCTGTAGCAACCCGACTCAAAATGAGTCAAGCCTCTATGTGTTCCGTGCCATCCCTGGATCAATATGCCGGCACACACAGTACATCAATGTATATATCAAAGTGCAATCACATGTAAATAACGTAAAACTGATATATATATATACCTCGAAATCTCAGCGGAAAGAATACGGGAGTGGAGTCCCAATAACACCAATGGTGGGTTTAGTTCAGACCGTAACCCTGAATCGTACTCTTACTCGTCGTAGAACTTATCTGCAACATAAGACGTTGCAGCCGTGTAGGTTAGTACATTGAATGTACCGGCAAGATCACCATAGTAGAACAGAACATAAAGACTATTCTATATGCAGTAGGGCTTTGTGGCTCTGTGTCTGAGTTTTTTTGCATAAAAGCTGATTTTATTTTTATTTTCCTATAACAAAGGAATATCAGGAGTTTTCACTACAGAGTTATCTAACATGACATGGTTCTTCCAACCGATGTCTTAATGCCCACAAGTATCATAAGTTGCCCACGACTAATTATCAGTCTAGTGTTGAGAGTTTAGAGATATATAAAAGTCCAGAGGCTCAAATTGTCCATAACCAGGGACACGGCTAATCGATTAGGTTTAACTCTGCAGAGTGTTGTGTACTTTACCCACAAGATTCGTTCCCTCCTTGTAAGTCCTTGCACTGGCGGGTATTTGAGAACAGGACGAACGAAACATGGTCTTTCAGAGTGTTTCCCTGACTACTGTCAGTGCCCATCCAATCCTAACACCGACTACATCCCGTAGCACTGCCCAGCCAGAGTCACAACAAAGATCAACCAAGCTAGAGCCCATAATGACTTGTGGCTACAAAGTTAAGCTTCCGGGCATGAATTATTCATCCGTCTCTTTGAGTCTGGGTGAAGCTTTGTGCAAGATGTCATGGCGCTTCTCCATGCATCCCAGCCATCCGCTGGTTACTCCACGGTGCCCATCAAATCCATCCTTCACCTAGTAGTGTGTATTGAAAACTTGTTTCTCGAGTCTCGAAGTCTTGAGGTCTTGAAGTTGCAGGACTTGAAGATGCCTTCATGAAGTTGTCGTTTTGACGTGGAGTCCTCCTTCTCACACCACTCACGAACGCCCATACCAAACCCCGTCTACTTTAGCATAGCATTAAAATAACTAGCGTTCCCGGGGCTTTAGTAACAAGTGGTGGGTTCCTACATCATGCATTCTACCCAACTACAAGAATTTTAATAACACTACTTGAGGGATTTGTTGAATGATGTCACTACATGCAGTAAAACATAGGTATGAAATAGATGGTCAAAGTGAACTTGCCTGGTAAGGTTGATGAAGATAATACCGCTCTCAGAAATAACTTGATAGAACTATTCGTCACTCTCTGATGAAAGTCTATATAATCAAACATGGCATTCATATAAGCAATCATACTAGCAATCAATACTAACAATCAAAAAGTAACACAAAACCAAAACACAAAAGGGTTGTGATGAAGGAAATACTTAAGACAAAAGTTAAAGCAACAAAACTTCATCAAATCAACCATGTGTAGTTTTCCCTGCAAATAACCTATTTTCAAAAGTAACAAAACGAAAACAAAGTAAAATATAACAAAAGTATTTTAGTAATTATTTTACTAGCAAAAAGAATTACTTTTGAAGAACAACTAAGAACTAAGAAAACAATACTCTAAACAACATAAGTTTTTGCCTAATAAACTTAACAACAAGAAAAACAATAAAGTACTAAAATAAGAGAAAACAAAATATAAAACAACTAAGTTAACATAAAGTAAAACTTATAAAACAATTTACAGAAATATTTTCAAATAGGAAATCAAACTAACAATGAAATCAACTTGCAAGTTATTATAGAACTAGAATTGATTTCATGCTATCAAAATAATAATTGACATAAATAAAAAATTGGTTGAGATACTACTGCTAGCTAGCAGAAAACAAAATAAAACTTCTCAACTAAAATAAAATAAATAAAATAAAAACAAATAAAACAAAAGAAATAGGAATAAGCCTAAAAAGAACTAAAACAAAATCTGTTTTGCTTAAAAGCCTGATTTAAATATTCTAGAAATTCTCAAACTCAACCTACTATTATATAATGTCATTGGTGACAACTAGCAAAAAGAATCAACTCAAAACCTATTTTTAAACTCAAGTTATAAGCAAATTAGTGTTTGAAGCAAATCTATTTGAATTAAAATTTAAGTTATTCAAATATGGTCAAACTTGATATCTACAGAAACTAGACAAAAAGTGTGACACAATGCAAAAAGAAACATTCAAAAACATTAAAAACTCTATAATATACAGCAAAAATAAAAATAGAACTAATTTTGTTTTAGAAAATAAAAACAGAAATAAAAAAATCCTAATCTAACGAACATGTGGTCTACGTGGCAAAGTTCTACTGGCTACGGGGTGTGCACGCGGTGTCTAAACGAGCGGACGGTCGCACTTTCAAAGAAAACGGTTCATTAAACAAGAGATATAATCTTGATCATTGGATCAAGATCTAAAGGGGAAGGGGCATTGCCGGTTCTTACACAGGGGTGAAGGTCTCCGGCGTGGTCTCCGGCAAGGCCGAGGCAGAGAGGTTGATGGGGAAGGTGTTCCGGTGATCCTCTAGCGACGGCGTTAACACCAGGTGATGCGGACAACCGCGGAGACGAAGATGGTGGTCTTGGCGACGCTCGAGGCTGACGAGGTTGAGTGAGGCGAGCTCACAGAGCTCCGGTGAGGTGGAGGACTCCGGCGAGAAATGGCGGCGAGGTTAGGGCACGACGAGGTGGTATTCGGGCAGGAACGGCATGCGGGAGAGCTCCTGTATTTATAGGCGGACTTGATGGTCGTAGAAAGGCAAGGGCAGAGGATATCGATGCGGGATCTGATTGGCTCCGGCGAGGAAGGAAGGAGCGGGAATAAGGGAAGGAAGGAGATGACTGGCTCGAGAAATGGTCGGGCGGTGGGACCCACTTGTCAGCGAGGGAGAGAGAAATGCGGGGGATCGGTGGCCGATCCAAAAGGGATTCGGAATCGATCTGGACCCGATCGGGCCAGATTTAGTAAAAAGGCCTCGGGGGGTTTCCTAATAACAGAATGTTTTTTTCTTTTATAAAACAAAAGCAGAAAAGGAAGTTGAATAAAAAGGAAAACTAAAATACTTTCATATAGACATATTATATATCAAAATGACCAGAAAAATAAATTATAAAACATGAACATATTTTTAGAGTCAAATAAAATTCTTAGAAAATCATAAAAATCAAAAAGTGCTACTATTTTAAATAAAAGGCAAATGAAACATTTTAAAAATACCAAAATGTCTTCAAATTCATTTATCTCCATTTTTATACTCAAGGGAATCTTTTACCCTATTTTCCATATATTTTATTTTTGGAGAAAAATAATTTTTTAAACCAATTTCAAAAATGGATTTGAAGCCTAATATGAAATATTTCAGAAACAGTTTTTTGAGTTTGATAAATTCAAATAATATTCAAATGGCCCCTCGTTTGGAGTGTCATATTACTCCTCTCAAAATTTTGTCAAGGGAATTCGAATTCTTTCAAACTTAAAAATGGAACCAAATATGAAATGAACTCCATAACAGAAAGATTTCAAATAGTTTTCAAATTCACTTTTCAAATGTTTTATTGTGAAGAAGTCATGTCATCTTCTCTCACTGATTTGGAATTGGATGAATTTTGAATTCAAAAGCAAAAGGGGAAAGTCATGTCATTCCCTTTCATTCAATTTTTTTAAAAGTTTCGAATTTCACTCGAAGTCAATCACTCAGTCAATCACTCAACCATTCTATTAATTAATATAACAATCCAAAATTTGGGATGTTAGGAAGAGAGCGGCGGCGTCGGACGCCCCGAAGCAGGTCTCTTCTCCTGCGCACAAGAGGGCGTGGCAGACGCGGGTGGTTTTGTCCGACGATAGTTCATACATGGGCACCGCGTCCGAAGACCTCGAGGAGGTTCCACGAAGGAGCCTACGGTTCAAGCCCCCCTCAAGGTTAGGATCCGAAGACCCTCCTTTTCAATACAAATAGTTTTAGAGTCTGCTAACACGTAGGTTATTGGTCTATCAGCCCCTCGCACGTTATCCTCACCGAGGTGATATCGGATAGGGAGACCCCGCCCGCCAAACTAGGAGAGAGTGGGGATGTCTCGCATCCTACCACTCCAGGCGCCACGAACGACACCGTGGAGGGTGTCGACCCAGCCCACTCCTATGGAGGCGAACATCGATGGAGAGGGAGATGGCACCGTGGTCGAGGCAAACGCCTCGGCCACTGAAGACGAGGCGGTAACACCCTGCCCGGATACCGAGGAGGCCAGACAAGCAAGCGCTTAGTCCCTTCCGAGAACATCTCGGGAGCGCACTATGCCTCCGGAGTCATCGGTCCAATCCCCGGTGGGTGATCGGCGAATCCGATCATCACCGGCACCACCGGCCAATAGGTGGTCGGTCATGGAGGAGGCTCTATCGAGCGCCTCCATCCCCAAGGATCACCGCACCCTTATGAGTGCGGTACTACAGAGCGTCCAGTCCGTTGACAACAGAATGAAGGAGACCTTCAAAGGTCTCCTTGCGGGTTTTCAATTAAGTCACTCGAACTGTTTATTTTGCAAAGATTTTATTTATTCGCATTATATACATGGCAGCTCCCGAGCCCTAGGCGAGGAGAAAAAGCTCGCCTTGGGGTCACATCTGAATCCGATACCGAACTAGGTACTTTAAGTGCCCGACATGTTAGAATAAATCAACATATGATCGGGTTGGCTATAATTCTGGAATTGAGATCCCATGTAAGATATTAACTCTGTGTAATGCAGGCTTCATCATCGACGGCGGCCATAGATGGTGCCGAGCTAGAACAACTAAATCGGAAGCTGAAGCGCTCTGAAGACGAAGTTGTGGACCTGAACCGAAGGTTCGACGAGGCTGAAGGTATGTCAAAACAGAATTCGAATGCCTTTGTCTGAGCTCTATAGTCCCAATACTATCAATTTAGCTTCTTCACATTGCATAATGCACGCGTAGCCTCGACGAAGGAGGTGGAGAGGCTCTAGGCCAAGCTCTAGCGCGCGAAGGACGAGATGGCCGCCGAGAGGGCGGTTGCTAAGGAAACGGCTATCGCTCTTTCCACCATGCGGGCCACTAGTGGCAAGTATGAAGCTCGCTTGGCAGAGGTCCAACATGAGCTCAAGGATGCCAGCGAAAGATGCGAGGCCTTGGAGCAGAAGAATAAGGCAATCTCGGCCGAACTGTCCACTATAAAAACCAAACTCTAGAAGGAGTGGATGGACAGACGGTTCTAGGACGAGCAAGTGTGCCAGGCCAGGGAAATACTATCTAGTAAGTTGTACTCACTAAAGTGCGTATTCGGGCTAGCAGGTTTGCATTGCTTACCCGGGTGTGGCAATCCTCAGGCGCATCCTCCGATCTCCAGAAGAGCATAGCAGACACAAATCAGCTGTTCGCCTCGTGGGGAGAAGGAGATGAAGCTCGGCTGTTCTAGGCACGGTTCGGAGCCCCCGAGCGCCCTCCTCTTCTGGTGGAGCAAACTGAAATAGCTGATGGAGCTGCACCATATGGCGGAACCGGCCATAAAGGACCTCTACATCCGTCTATGGCCCAGCGAGCCGCTACCAGGCAGCTACATTGGCCTAGTGCAGAGATTAATCGCTGCTACGCCTAGCCTCGACACCGTCAAGCACTCCTCCTGTATCAAAGGAGTTTGGATGGCCCTTTCCAAGCCCAAAGTGCACTGGCTGGGGCTAAATCCGATGAAGGTAGCCACCGACCAGCCACCACACGGAAAGGAGCATCGACGCCCTGAGTTGTACTTTGCTGGAGTGTTGGAGAGTGCTCGGGTGATAGTGTCATAGTGTTCAGGTTTTAAAATGTTTGAATGAGCTGTAACGCGTCCGAATACATGCCCAAATTTTGAATGATATTACTATTTGTTCTTATATGGTTTTGCATTCCTTTATAACTCCTATGTGGTTGTTTAATACTGAAAGATGCGAGTCGTCAGCTTCAGCCCCCACGTAGATACTACGTGGGGTGTTTATGCCAACGCACTATGTCCCTTAGCCGTATTATTGGCACCCGAAGGCTGTACAGTGCGGCAGACTAGGGAATCTGACTATAGTGATTTATTTATTTCAGTTAGTCATAGGGGCGCGAAAAGTGCTACATTAATCGTACAATTAGCCACCAAAGTGTTGTGATGTTTAGACGAACCTTGGCCGAAGCCGGTATCACAATGTCTGCAATAACACTTATAGCTCGGGGTTCACAGATCCGATCGCGCATACTACGACAGTCCATTTTCGGCTTTCTCCCCTGAGGTGCTTGACCAGACTATCTGGAAGCACAATCGCAGCAGTGCTCCCTTTGCCCTTTTAGCCGAACGAGCGGAACGTACGGGAGCAAGCACAGGAGCTGGGCAACCCAACTTATTGACCAAAGACATAGCTCGGAACCGATGCATATAAAGTGAACGCCAAGACACCGAACACATGATAGATAAGGCGATTTGTGGTTGAACTCGAGCCCACGGTCTATTAGCCGGTTACCTTGCGTCATACCGAACAGGTTTAGGAGAAGAGGGAGAAAGGAGAAAAAATATGCGCCAAGAAAAGGACTGATGAGGCCAACTTGCGTCACGCAATTTTGCATTTTCTCAACAACTCTTATAACCCGCATTGCCGAAGAAACTGTTTACAGGTATGTGAAAGAAAATAAAAATATACAGGAGTTGTTATACCAGGGGTCTTCGATTGGTAACCTGACGTCCTTGATATGCCCCCTTGCTAGTTGACTCCTGCTCTTAGATGCACCTTGATGGGTGTTAGTGTTTGGCGAGCGGATTTTGCTAACAAAATATTGAGAGGCTGCCGAATTGTAGGTGAGCTTTACGCCATAGGCAGGCTCTTTGAGGAGCGCCTGAATTTTGTCCGAAGACGTGTTGATGGTAGCAGGTTAGGCCAGCCAAACACCCATCTTTATATCCCGACCGCTACCCGTGGAATCTTAAATGCAAAGTTGTGCCTCCTCGACATATACTTTGCTGGTCCTGAGGTTGTGTGGTGGGGGCCGAGTCCCTATAAAGTGGAGGAGGAAGGGTCTGAGTTTTCGGTCTGAAGCCGAACTCGCTTCCCAGCCTTTTGTGCCTTTATGGCGGATGTCGAAACTTGTCGATCTTCTTTGTCGCTAAATTCGGCCGCTAGGGCCAATGCATGTTCCTCAGTTCTGAGGGAGCGCTCTGTATTGCCATTGACAGTAATGATCCCTTTGGTGTTGGGTTCTTCTGTAGGTGCATCGCATGCAAATTAAAAATTTCCTACATGCAGAACATCCAAGAACATGCTACGGAGATGGATCGCAGATTGTTACCACTAGACTCGTAGTGTCGTGCAGCGGAAGTAGAGTTGGGGCAACATGTTCGTGTGGTCCGTCTCTTCCTCGTTCGATCTCCCTTGAACAGCCGTTCCGATCTCCCTCGAACAGCCAGTCACCGAATCCAAGGTACAGGTTCGCCAGAGCAGTGCAAGTGCACCGCCTCTAATGGTATCCGCGCGTGTAGGAGGAACACCCGTGCGGTGGACTGCTAGGTCCGATCACACGGTCGACGGTAGCGAGTGGAGGTGGCTATTCGCAACACATGCAACCCTAATGACGGCGCCGAAGTGATCATGCGGATGGTTGTGCCGCACCTCCACTATATATAGGCATCCGGCGTGGGCTCAACTCTTGGGCCTTGCACGAATCCTGTAGCCCACATGTTCCTTCCCTTGAGCGTGCGACCCCTTAGGTTCTCGTTCACTTGGTCACGAGTCAGATCACATTCGACTCGACCAGTCAGTAGCGGCCTCTAGCAAAGCATGCCGACTCCAAGTTTCCGATGAAGCTGGTTAGGCGAACCTGTACTTCACACTTCTGTTCCCTTTGCCACACGATATATGTTGTCGTGCACAAGGCAATATGGCCACCCTTGTAATAGCACGACCTCTTTCTCGTTCCGGTGAATCTGACCAACATTCGGATTATCTCATAATCCTCATCGCATGGCCATGCTTATCTAGGTCGGATCACCCGAGGGGGCCCATAGTATATCTCTCCTCATAGGAGGGACAAATCCTATCTTGCTTGACCATGTCTCACAACATGGGTCTAGACAAGCCCGAAACCTACCTTTGTAACTACCTAGTCATAGAGTAGCATTTGGTCGGCCAAAAGCAAGTCTGTCACCATCCCGAGTACATGCGCTAGCTTAGGTATTAGGACATAAAAAGTATGTTGTACCTGAGACTCACAGATGACCTGTCACTTCGTCTCATAGTTGGGTCTGTCCAACTCAGACCTTATCTCAACTCGGATCCGACTATCTCGAATCCGACCAGACCTTTTTGAGTCCATATTATCCGGCTAGCATCAAATGCTACATGGTCAGCGAGAGCGGACCATCCACCGTGTCATATGCTAGCCTGATTAGTTGTGCGTCCACACAACCCTTTGGACTAGGGACCATTTAGGATAGTTATTATACAATCCATAGTCTCACAACCAAGTCACGTACTTGTTAATACACATCAATGATAATGTCCAGGGTTTATCTTTATTCATAAACACATAGGAAATATCATCATACATGATTTCCTCTGGGCATATCTCCAATAGTCTCCCACTTGCACTAGAGTAAGTCAAATAGACATCGAATGCCCATAGCTCTAACGTGCCCCTCATGCTTGGGTTGTGGAAGCGTCTTAGTCAACGGATCTGCAACATCTGCATCTGTATGAATCTTGCACAAATTGGTATCACCTTTCTCTACGAGCTTTCGTATCAAGTGACATTTTCGGTCTATGTGCCTGGTTTTGTGGTGTTATCTCGGCTCCTTGGCCTGTGCGATGGCACCTGAATTATCGCAATGAAGGTCCAACCGTTTTGACCAGCCCGGGAACATACCAACATCTTCCAGGAACTTCCGAATCCAAACACCTTCCTTTGCGGCTTCACAAGCCGCAATGTATTCGGCCTCTGTTGTGGAGTCGGCCACCATATCTTGCTTGGATCTTGTCTAGCTCACTGCTCCTCCATTCATGACATACCCGAATCCAGTTCGCAATCGACAATCATCCTTATACGTTTGGAAACTAGCATCAGCGTAACCCTTTACACATAGCTCCTCCTCACCTCCGTTAACTAGGAACATCTATTTAGTCCTTTTCAGGTACTTCAAGATAGTTTTCACCGTTGCCAGTGACTCTCACATTGGTCGGCCTCGTATCTACTTGTTAAGATTATTTCATAGGAAACATCAGGCCGTGTACATAGCATGGCATACATGATGGATCCTACTGCCGAGGCATATAGAATCCTACTCATCCGGTTTCGCTCATCATAAGTCGTAGGACTCTGAGCCTTGCTTAGCCTTACACCATGTGAGACGGGCAAGAATCCTATCTTGGCCTCACTCATGTTAAACCTCTTCAACACTTTGTCTATGTACGTGCTTTGGCTCAAGCCGAGCAGCCTCCTCGATCTATCTCTATAGATCTTGATGCCTAAAATGTACACTGTCGCTCCAAGGTCTTTCATTGAAAACTTGCCATTCAATGATTCCTTGACTGAGTTCAGCATCGAAACATCATTTCCAATCAACAGTATGTCATCCACATACAAGATCAAAAATACTACCAAGCTCCCACTAGACTTCTTGTATAAAAAATAGTCCTCTTCGTTCTTGATGAAACCAAAGTCAACGATGACTTCATCAAAATGAATATTCCAAGTCCGAGCTGCTTGCCTCAGTCCATAAATGGATCTGTTGAGCTTGCATATTTTACCAGCATTAGTTGGATCGAGAAAACCTTCGGGCTGTATTATGTATACATCCTCTTTTAAATTTCCATGAAGGAAAGCCGTTTTGACATCCATCTGCCATATCTCATAATCGAAATATGCAGCTATAGATAGTATGATCCGCACCGACTTTATCATCTCTACCGGCAAGTAGGTCTTGGTGTAGTAAATTGCTTGAACTTGTCCATAACCTTTAGCGAAAAGATGAGATTTGTGGATCTGAATATTTCCATCCACATCGGTTTTCTTCTTAAATACCCATTTGCAACCAATGGCAACAACGCCAGGTGGCGGATCAACCAAGTCCCAGACTTGATTCTCATCCATGGACTTTAACTCGGATCTCATGGCCTTTAGCCATGCCTCGAAATCTGGGCTCACCATCGCTTCTCCATACGTGGCTGGCTCATTGCTTTGCAGCAACAATACATCACGCACTCTATGCAATCTTTCCGACCTTCATGGCTCCGGTGCCGACTCCACTATAGGTTCCCTGATCAACTCCGGTATGATCTCATCACTAGCCGAGTCGTCCCCGAGTGGCTCTCGAATTTCTTCGAGTCACACCGTTCTCCCACTGGCCTCCCGATTGAGAAACTCTTTCTCTAGGAAAACCCCGTTCCGAGCAAGAAACACTTTGTTCTGTTCTAGGTAGTAGAAGTTATATCCCAAGGTTTCCCTTAGATATCCCACAAATATGCATTTATCTGACCTGGGTGTAAGCTTGCTCGACATGAGTCGCTTGACAAATGCTTCACAACCCCAAATCTTTAGAAAAGACAAACTAGGACTCTTCCCAGTGCACATCTCATGTGGTGTCTTGTCTACGGATTTAGATGGTACCCTGTTAAGTGTGAAAGCTGCAGTTTCTAGAGTGTATCCCGAGAATGACAAGGGTAAATCCGTTTTACTCATCATCAATCGAACCATGACCAACAAGGTTCGATTTCTCCATTCTGACACACCGTTTCTCTACGGCGTACCTAGAGGTGTGAGATGAGGTACTATACCTCGGCTTTTCAGATGATTATCAAACTCCTGGATCATGTACTCACCTCCATGATCTGATCATAGAAATTTTATCGTCTTGCCGAGCTGATTTTCAACCTTGTTCTGAAACTCTTTGAAATTATCAAAAGTTTCTGACTTATGCCTCATCAAATAGATATATCCATATCTACTCAAGTCATAGCTAAAAGTCACGAAGTACTGATAGCCACCTCTAGACGTTGTGCTCATTGGACCACATACATCACTGTGTATAAGCTCCAATAGCTCGGACGCCCTCTCGCAACTCTTTGCAAAAGGAGACTTAGTCGTCTAGCCTAGCAAGCATGATTCGCATGTCTCGAACGACCCGAAGTCGGACGAAGTTAGGAGTCCATCATCATGGAGCTTCTTCATGCGTTTCACACTATTGTGTCCAAGCCGGAACTGCCAGAAGTATGTCAGATTAATCTCATTAGGCTTATACCTCTTGACATTCACGTTATAGACTGGTTCCGTTTCTAGATTTAAAATAAATAACCCATCTTCTATGGGTGCATAGCCATGGAACATTCCATTCAAATAAAATGAACAACCATTGTCCTTTATATTGAATTCATAACCTTGAATCATCAAACATGAGGCAGAAATAATGTTCCGACTAAGTGCGAGAATGTAATAACAATTATTCAATTCCAAAATAAATCTAGAAGGCAGCTTGAGCTGCATCGTGCCGACCTCCAACGTACGAGTCTTGCTTTGTTGCCGACCCTGATGTCAATCTCCCCTAGTGCCACACGCTTAGTTCTTACCAACCCATGCATCGAGTTGCAAATATGAACAACCGATCCGATATCAAATACCCAAGAGCTACTAGGTATGTCAGCAAGGTAAATGTCTATAACATATGTAACAAGTGTACCTTTGCCTAAAGAAGCATCGCTGGCTTTCTTGCCGTGCTCAGTAAGCCACTTGCTACAGTTCCTCTTCCAGTGAGCAGCTTCCTTGCAGTGAAAGCAAATGGTCTTTGAGTTCGGTCTGGACTTTGGCTCAGCGGCGGAGACAGCCTTCTCCGTGTCGGTTGCCTTACCCTTTTTCTTGTACCAACTCTTCTTGAACGTAGGTGAGTTCTGCACCATCAACACTTGATGCTTTCCTTTCTTAATATCGTGCTCTGCCCCCTTCA
This sequence comes from Hordeum marinum, assembly GCA_022496015.1. NCBI lineage: Eukaryota > Viridiplantae > Streptophyta > Magnoliopsida > Poales > Poaceae > Hordeum > Hordeum marinum. The sequence continues at coordinate 203,152,523 of CM039675.1, read as the reverse complement.
GCATCCCATGTAATTCAGTGAGCTTCTTGTCCATGCCGTGCATATGATAGTTCGAGACGAACGTCCCATAGCTAGGTGGAAGAGGACCCAAAATTGCATCCATGGACAGCTCGTCCTCAAGTGGGAAGCCTAACCGATCCAAAGCTTGCACGTAGCCGAGCATCTTGATCACACGTGGGCTCAGTGGATCACCCTCCTTCCGCTTACAATCCATCAAGGACTGCCAGATGTTGAACCTTTCGGTCCTAGCCTGTACCTGAAACATGCTCTTCAAACTCTCGATCATATTGAAAGCCTGAATGTTTTCGAAATGCTATTGCAAATCGGGCTCCATACAAGCCAGCATGAGGCAGCTGATCTCATTTGAATCATCAATGAGTTTCTGGTGGGCATTCTTTGTTGTGGCATTAGCATTCTCGGCAGGTTCCACTGGGAGTGGATCCTCTAGAAAATGTTCCTTTTTATCGTGCTTGAGAACAATTCTCAGATTTCTATACCAGGTGGTAAAGTTGGTTCCATTCAGTTTATCCTTTTCTAGAATTGATTTCAATGCAAAGTTGGGTTGAGCAGGTGGTGCCATTGATCTACAACAGAAAATATGCAATCACTAAGCAATGTGTTTATGTAGAGTAATTCAAGCCTTAAACATAACTACTCCCACTGAAGTCAGCATCCCTCCGCAAACTCTCAGTGATTCAGGATCCGTCTAGCGCGAGCGTCTAGTGAGCTTTAGCATCACTGCTAGCCAACTTGCCAATTCGGTAAGCAACTCCTTGCTAATCGTATCTCTATACGACTCCTGTCGGTTGGGTAGGTATCTCATACCCCGGCTCCCAACCTTCTCTGCCACAAGGTCCAAAACCGTTTTGATAGCCTTGTCAAGTTAACCTAATGCAGCGCATGGTCGTGTCCAACACGAACCCTCCAGTTCAAGGACACCTAGTAGCACCTCAATTTTATGAGCCCACCACTAGACGTATTTGACGTGCGAAGGTGCAACATCTGGAATGGCAATGTGCTTGATATTAATGAGGGATCTTTCTACCATACTAACATGCATAGAAACAAGAAACAATATCAATCACATATAAACATAAACATGTGAAATAATATGGCTCCTTCATTGACATCCTTCAAGGTCGGCTCCAACTCTGATGACTAAGGCGGAAGTCCATCTTGTCCGTCTCGCCAGGACGCCAAAGCCTCGAACTTGATATCTATCCTGCAACTACTACAACTAGTAATGAATTTACGAAGAATCACAAGTTGAAACGCAAGTCATTATACAATATAATGACAGCACTTTGGCTCCTGCCAGCTGAAAATCATGACACGCTGGTCATGTTAAATTACACACATGCATCACATACATATGAGCCATACTATTCACAGCAAACCTGCAAAACAAACATATGCATAGAATTGCATTCTACCGGTTTGTGTGATCGTGTACGAAATACAAGGCGCTACGCACACGGAGATCCTTCTCATGCCGAATCTTCGGAAATCACAGATCACAGTTGCACTCCGATCATGCCGAATTTTCTGATCTGACCGATCTCATCGATCATCGCGAACCCAATTCAGATTTATGTTTCATGGTTAACCCCGATGGCAGATACCGACCGGTAGGGGTAGGTTGTGTCATGACCTCATCGATTCCGATTGACACAAAACATAGCCTCAATGATCCCGATGTGCAGTTGATCTCATCAACCGAGCACATAGCCGGTCTCATGAACGACGATAGATCACATCCGTCGCTGCCACATATCACATATGCTACCGATCTGAATCCAAAACCTATAGCAGAGGCTCTGGTACCACTGTTTGGTTCTTCCGTAGGTGCATCGCATGCAAACTAAAATTTTCCTACTCGCAGAACATCCAAGAACATGCTATAGAGATGGATCACAGATTGTTACCACTAGACACACAGTGCCGTGCAGCGGAAGTAGAGTTGGGGCAGCGCATTCGTGTGGTCCATCTCCTCCTCGTCCAATCTCCCTCGAACAGCCATTCCGACGTCCCTCGAACAGTCGGTCGCCGGATCCTACGTTCAGGTTCGCTGGAGTGGCGCAAGTGCACTGCCTCTGATGGTATCCGCGCATGGAGGAGGAACACCCGTGCGGCGAACTGCTAGGTCCGATCACACGGTCGGCGGTGGCCAGTGGAGGTGGCTATTCGCAACACATGAAAATCCTAATGACGGCACCCAAGTGATCATGTGGATGGTTGTGCCGCACCTCCACTATATATAGGCATCTGGCGCGGGCTGAACTCTTGGGCCTTGCACGGATCCTAAAGCCCACGTGTTCCTTCCCTTAAGCGTGCGACCCCTTAGGTTCTCGTTCACTTGGTCACGAGTCACATCACATCTGACTCGACCAGTCGGTAGTGGCCTCTAACAAAACATGCCGACTCCAAGTATCCGATGAAGCTGGTTAGGCGAACATGTACTTCACACTTCTGTTCCCTAAGCCACACGATATATGTTATCGTGCACAAGGCGATATGCTCACCCTTGTTGCAGCACGACCTCTTTCTCGTTCCGGTGAATCCGACCAACATTCATATTATCTCATAATCCTCATCGCATGGCCATGCTTATCCAGGTCGGATCACCCGAGGGGGCCTAGAGTATATCTGTCCTGGTAGGAGGGGCAGATCCCATCTTGCTCGACCATGTCTCGTAGCATGGGTCTGGACAAGCCCGAAACCTACCTTTGTAACTACCTAGTCACGGAGTAGCATTTGGTCGGCCCAAAGCAAGTCTGTCACCATCCCGAGTACATGTGCCAGCTCAGGTCTTAGGACATAAAACATATGTTGTACTAGAGACTCATAGTTGACCTATCGCTGCGTCTCATAGTTGGGTTTGTCCAACTCAGACCTTATCTCGACTCGGATCTGACTATCTCGAATCTGACCAGACCTTTCTGAGTCCATATTATCTGGCTAGCATCCAATGCTACATGGTCAGTGAGACCAGACCATCCACCGTGTCATATGCTAGTATGGTTAGTTATGCATCCATACAACCCTTTGGACTAGGGCCATTTAGGATAGTTATTATACAATGCATAGTCTCACAAACAAGTCAAGTACTTGTTAATGCACATCAATGATAATTTCCAAGTACTATCTTTATTCATAAACACATAGGAAATATCATCATACATGATTGCCTCTAGGGCATATCTCCAACACTTGGGGCCCGACATCTTGAGCTTGAGGTATGCATAGTGTGGGACCGCATTGAAATGAGTGAACGTTGTCCGACCGAGCAGCGCATGATAGCCGTTGCGGAAGGTCACAATGTCGAAGATCAAATCTTTGCTGCGAAAGCTATCGGGCGAGCCGAACACAACTTCCAGAGTTACGGAGCCCGTACATTGGGCCTCAATACCTGGGATCACTCCTTTGAAGGTAGTGTTGCTGGGTTTGATACTTGACGGATCTATGCCCATCTTTTTCACCATATCTAAGTAGATCAGGTTGAGGCTACGTCTTCTGTCCATTAGGACATTTGTGAGGTGATACCCATCTATAATGGGGTCTAGGACAAGGGTTGCCGAACACCCATGGCGGATACTAGTCAGATGATCACGCCGATCAAAGGTGATCGGGTATGCCGACCATGGGTTGTACTTCTGGGCTACGGGTTCCACAGCGTAGACCTCCTGAAGGGCGTGCTTCCTCTCCTTCTTTGGTATATGAGTGGTGTATATCATGTTCACCGTTTTGACTTCGGGAGGGAATTTCTTCTGTTTGCCACCAATTGGAACACGAGGTTCATCCTCGTCCTCGCTGCGAGACATTTTACCTTGGTCCTCAGCTGGTGTCTTGCCGGCCTGTTTAAACACCCAACAATTGCAGTGTGTGTGGTTGGAGGGCTTTTTTGAAGTCCCATGGATTTGGCAAGGCTTTTCCATGATCTTCTCGAGCTGAGAGGGTCCGTCGCAATTGCCTTTAGGAGGGTTCTTCCGCAGCCCAGGTCGGGAGTTGCAAAATCCGACGTTTATAGCCGTAGGCGCTTATTCTTATTGCCCTATGGTTTTAAGTTTCTTTCCCGGGCTTCAGGTGCTACGGGATCTTCCGAATTGTGCTGGTGTCTTGCCAGCCAATTGTCTTCACCCACGCAAAAGTGGGTCATGAGGGAGGTAAGGGTGGACATGGTCTGAGGCTTGTCCTGACCTAGCTAGCGGCCCAGCCATTCGTCCCGAATATTGTGCCGGAAGTAGGCTATGGCCTCATCATCCAGACGGTTGATGATTTGGTTCTTCTTAGACAAGAACCGATTCCAGAATTGTGGAGCAGACTCGACAGGCTTTTGGACGACGTTGCTGAGATTGGAGGACTCCAGTGGGTCGACGTTTAGAGCGGAACACATTTTCCAGGTCTTCCCAGCATCCAATGGACTTTTTGGGGAGGCGCCCCTTAAGCTTAAGAGGGAGGTATTTGATGGCATGGAGATCGTTTCCTCGCGCCATGTGGATATGGAGAAGGAAGTCCTCGATCCATACAGTTGGGTCAGTGGTCACATCATAATGTTCCATATTCGTGGATTTAAACCCTTCAGGGAACTGATGCCGCACTACCTCATCTGTGAAGCACAGTGGGTGAGCGGCGGCTCTGACCCGTGCTATGTCGTGCTTGTATTCAACGTCTCTATGGGGCCGGGTGCATTCCCGGAATCTCTTGTTTTGGTCAAACCGTGGTCTATATCCGCCCCGTCTATGGGGCGAGTAGTCTCTGGATCCATAGATGGATCTTGTGCGGCCCTCCATGTGATCCAGGGCATCTTGCAGGTTGAACCTGTCATTGGAATCTAACGACTCCTTACCCCATCTCCGGGGCACTACCGGTATATAACAGGTGTCATTGGTCGTCCTGTCCCGACGACGAGGGGGGCGGTCCGGCTTGTCTTATGGGGTACAATTTGGAGACGGGGTGTCAGTGAGTTCATCATCAAACTACGGCAATAGCCTTTTCCGGGGGTAGCTTTTGGGCTGGTTTGACAGACCGGTGCCGTGTGCTTCCTCGGCTGAGAAGACTTTCTTCCATCGATCATTGAGGTCATCCTGTTTGGTTTGAGCTCCTATTCTTTAGCCTTGAGGCTGCGAGCCATTACTATGAGCCGTTGCCTAATTTCTTATTGATCTTCAAGGTTATCAGGGATGTACAAGTCATTGGCTTCCGCTATATCTTCCTCCTCAACGGGGGGAAGGTAATCATCGCCATTGGAGTTCTTGATGTCATCGGGGTTGTTCTTGTCCTCAGGCCCTTCCGGACCCTCTAATGGGTGCTCGGCGATATCGGGATTTCCATGATCGGCGGGGGTATTACCGTCCCCGTTGCTGATAATAGCTTTTCTTCCCTTTTTGCTTTTGGACCGCTTATGCGATTTCCGGCGCCTTGATGGAGCATCACATGATTTGTCGCCATCGTTATGAGGCGCGTTGTCGCCATTAGTGGCGGGAGTATGTACCATGAAGACATCGTATGTAGAGGTGGCGGTCCAACTCCCGGTGTTAATGGGGGTGGGAGCACGTTCCTCTTCATCCATGTATTCTACTTCCTCGGAGGCATAGCCCAGCATGTTGGATAATAAAATGGCAGCGCTTGCCCTCGAGGCATTAGCGGAGTCTTTTGCAGCCGAAGAATTGACCGCATTATGGTCGATAGCTAATAAGGACGACATGATCCTTAGCAAAAGGCCCATGTCCATGTCCTTCAAACCTAGAGACAAAATCGTCAAATTTCAGGTACATCCGACGGACCCCAATAAGACAACATCCATCTGAGCCCAGCTTGACCCCCTTATGGATGAAGCACTGCGGAATTTCCTTCGCAAAAACTGGGACATTTTTGCCTGGCATCCCTCCCATATTCGCGGGATCCCAAGACGGCTTAACGAACATAGTATAAACATTATCCCAGGCTTAAAGCTTGTGAAACAGAGTGTCACACCCTGTGTTTGTATCACCTTCTCATGTTTGGATTTATAAAATTTGGAGCCAATTAAAACTTTTTCAAAGCTTGTGCTTGTTTGAATTGTTGCTTGTTTGCTAGTTTATTGTGGTTTGTGGCACTCTTAGATTCTATCCCTCTTCATATTCATCTTCCTTGACCCAAACCTCTTGCCTAATGATCATGACATGGGAATAGTTCCCAAAATTATTTTTATCAAATTTTATTTTGACTAAAAAGGATTTATTCAAATTAAGTTTTCAAAAAACCCTGAAATAAGGTTTGCACTACAAGTCCTCAAATTGGGTGGATCCTTCTTTCCCAAAGTCTTTACTTCAAACCTACTATATTTATGACTTCCCAAAACCACCAAATATTCAATTGAAAGGTTATTTTTATATTTTATTTAAAGGCTTTTTCGTAAGATGAGAAATGGTTTTTCATAGGGAAAAAATATTTAAATGCTTTGAAAATATTTGAGAAAATTTAGGGAAACTGAGTGAACATATATTTTTCCATATATATGAGTTTCAACACATGGGCATGTTCAAATCATGGGCAAAACCCCTCAAAACCCTTGTTTTGTCCAAATCAAGCTTTTGGAATATTTTTGTAAGAAATATTCTCATTAAATTCCAGGACAATTCCAGCAAGTCAACAATATCATAGGTAATGATCTTGCAAGGTTTCGTCCCAATCCAAGTTGATTTGGTTCATCAAACTATTCCAAACCCCTTCTTGTCCAGATTCAAATTTGAACAACTTTACATTGTGAAGTTTCCTCCCTTGACCCCAAACTTTGTGGACATGGTCTAATCACCGAATAATGATGCTACACTAAGTGGTGCATCAAGAGGATTAGCTTAGCATGATTGGATCTACAGAAACCTGATTCAATTAGTTTCTAGGGTTCACGCAGTTTTTGTTGTCAACTTTTCTCATCTGAGCTCAAACCTGGTGATCCATCTCTTTTCTACCCACCATTTGACCCTGTCGAATATCTCAATAAGTAGATAAACTTATCTTGCCCAAACATCCATCAAGCCCCTTCTGGTGAAATGGTAAAGCTACTATTTTCACCTCTTTGGCTATTCCTCTTGCTATGAAAATTTTACCACAACCCCTCTGGGTTACCAGCTTCCTCCAGTATTTCCTGTGTGGCCTCAGCTCAACAATGGGTGGGGTAAAAGCCCCATTTTTCACCCCTGGGCAACATTGGCAGCTACTTTTCTACCTCTCCCCCACTCCCTTTCTTCTCCCCTGCCTATTCCCTAGCTCCTCCTAGCCCATGGGCATCTCCAGAAACCCCAAGACACTAGAGGACACGCTGGTGGACATATTTTATGCCATGGAACACCATATGGGTGCTCTGGAGCGTGCTACAGTGCACCCAAGAACTATAGCCGCTCCTGCCCGGCGCCTACTGACCACCTCGGGCCTCCCCAGCTCACCTGCCGAGGGGCATCAATGTCAACAGCACACCGCCCCTTGTCCCCCTCGTCTCTCTCTCCCTCCTCTGGCCCCCTCGCACGCGTCGCGGCCGACCGAGCCATCCAACCACGGGGCTCGCACATGTGCGCGTCCCCCTCTCCCTCTCTCCTTCCCCGACTCGTGGACCTGCCCTAGGATGGTGGCAGACACAGCCTGGCCTCCCCCCATGGTCTCCCTTGCCCACGCCAGCAAACCCCGGTGACCGCATCCATGGTGGATTGGCGTCTGGCTATAAAAGCCCCCCCGAGCTCCTGTTGCTCTCCTCTCACCCCTCCTTCCCTCAGCGGCTCTCCCGTGCCCAGCCCCCTTGTCCTCGTGCTCGGGAGCTCGAGCCTGAGCCAAACCCTTGTCGCCATGTGGGTTTCCCCTCGCCGGTGATTCCCTCAGCCCTGGCGGCTACCCTGACCACGCACCGATGCGCGGGAAAGCCCTTGAGGGCGCCGCTGCCCTCCGCTTGAGCCGTCGTGGCCTGAGCCCCCGCCGGTGAACCCCTCTACTCCTTATCGTGAGGTGAGGGATGACAGATGGGGCCCACCTGTCATACCCTCCCCCTCCCCCTCTCTCGCTGCCAGGTTGGGCCCATAGTTAGGTTTAAAGTTAAACTTGCCCCGCATGCCGTCTCGCCCTAGGCCGGTTCCCCTTTTGGGCCGGCTCGGCTGTGGTGCTTTTGGCCCGAGAGGGCACAATGCCATTTCCCTTTTTCTATTTCCCCCCTGCATCAAAAAATTCCATAGACAAGAAAATAATTCCAAATCCAATAATTTTTCCACCTAAAATCTTAGAATATTCCCTAGAATTTAATAGTACCTTTTGTGTAAATTTTTGAAAATATTTTATATACTTTTTTATTTTAAAACCCAAATTAGGCATCTTTTTGCCTTTGTTAAATAGTTTCAAAAATGTTTTGCATCACAAAATCTTAAAAAAATATTTTTAATATAGTATTTAGTATTTATCAGAGTAGGGTAGCATTTTTAATATTAGCTTTGTGTAATCTGTTTTTGTGTGATGCTTATTTTTATCGCTATTTATCTCGACGATAGATTGCGCTATTTAACGAGGGAGTTGGACCCGTAGACTTTGAAGACCCCAAAGCCTTTGTTGAGCCAGGCAAGCAACCCTTTGACCATGTTAAGAAACTTTTTCATGCATGACATATAACACTTGTCGTTTCGATGATTGATCATGATGTGGTGCTCCCCCTTCGGTGGATTGCCTCCGATACTTTTACCGTTGACACTTGCATCGTGCGTGACCCTACCATCTTATGAGGGTTATGCAGGTGGGTGTAGATAGGATGCTAATAGATGCTATGCAAGTGGGTTGGGATTTATGCATAGTGATGCAAAGGAAGAAATGATTTCAAAGACTTTTCGAAAACCCCGTCGGGTGCCACTAATGCCCGAGGGAGATGATGATGAGTTGGGTGACCACTTGAGAAAGAAGTGGTGTACCGGAGCAAGGGAGTGTGTGTGGTTTTTGAAAAACGGATTGGTGTAAGTTGCGACCGTTATTCCAACTTTACATGCACGACCACGATAGCCATTATGGGATGGGGCTTTGTTGATTTACTATGGATGGTGCTAGCAGGGAGCCCGCATTACTAGTGGCGAGAGTGAAGTGATCACTCTTGAGATGGGGTCATCCCAAAAGTGGAAGGCCATGCGCTGTCTTTTAGTCACCGGGCACACCGTTGCGTGCCCTCATGGATGATACGTGTGATGTATATCATGAGGGATGGTACCAACGAGTGGACTCTTTGTTTAGTATCACCATGGGAAAGGCATTTTTCGGGTGCTTACCTCGGTTATGTGATGTATCGTGAGTCATGGATGACACGGAAGTTCCTCGAGTCTTGTGGGTAAAGTGTGCAACCTCTGTAGAGTGTAAAACTATTAGAATAGCCGTGTCCATGGTCAAGGACAGTTGGATGACCGCTCTTGTGCTACGTCCAAATGTTTTCACAACTGATGTGTGTGCGTGTGTTGGTGACAAGGATGGTACTTGAGCTAAGTCCGATGACTTAGCATGACGATTGACTAAGTCCGATGACTTAGCATAGGTAACGAACATGATATGTTCAACTCCTGCTTATGATGATAGATGTAACTTGTTCATAGGGATATCTGCCAACTGTTGATGCATGCTTACGTAGTTACTTGATCATGTCATTGCATTCAAAATTGTCTTTCTACAAGTTACCTACTTAGTGCTATATCATGCATAATTATTACTTGTTCCACAACTTGGGTTGCTTGCGAGTACATTCAAAGTACTCATTGTCTTGCCACTGGTTATTTAATTGGCCAGGGATGGAAGAACAGGAGTACGTTTAAGAGTTCATTGGTGACGAACATGCGAACTAGGACGCTTCCCAGTCAGTATGTCTATAGGTTTAAGGCAGATGGCATGGGTTCACGCTTTCGATCAAGATTTCCACTGCTTGTTCTATTTAAGTGTTTGGCCCTTGTGGACCTATATACGTAAGACTAGATCTTCATGCTCTTTATTTGTGTAAGACGCTAAATGTGGATGTAAGACTCTGGTTATTCAACTTCGGTGTGTTCAGTGAGCATTGATCTCTGGGATCACTGTACACGTGCATTCGGTGATCACGACTTATGAGTCGGGGTTCCCAACACATAGTCTGCGTCACTTCTTCGAGCCCAAACGTCAAGCCATGGGTGAAGAATTAGCTAAACTATTCGAGGCTGGATTTATTTGGGATATTAAACACCCCGAATGGCTGGCAAACCTGGTGATGGCTCCCAAGAAAGACAAGTCCTGGCGGCTGTGTGTCAATTTGAAAGACCTTAACAAAGCCTGCACCAAGGACCCTTTCCCGTTACCATGCATAGACCAGATTATTGATGCCACAGCCAGACACGATTAGTTGTGTTTCCTTAATGCTTACTCCAGATACCATCAAATTAAAATGAAGGAATCCTACCAAGTGGCTACCATATTCATCACCCCCTATGGGCCATTCTACTTCAACACGATGCCTTTCGGGCTAAACCAGCGCATGATTCAGACCTGCCTCGCGACACAGGTCGGTAAGACTGTCGAGCCATACGTGGATGACGTGGTAATCAAAATCAAACACATCAGCCAGCTGATCGACGACCTACGGCAAACCTTTGCCAGTCTACGCGAATATGATATATGACTCAATCCGAAAAAATTGTATTCGGAGTCCCCTCTGGTGAACTGCTTGGATTCATTGTCTCCCATAGAGGAATAGAGGCAAATCCAGCTAAATTTCGTGCTCTATGAGAACTTGCAATTCCCACAGAGATGAGGCACGTCCATAGGCTAGCTAGGTATGTAGCGGCGTTAAGCCGCTTTATATCCCACCTCACCAAAAAGGCTTTACCTCTCGATAAGATGCTGAAGCGGACCAACAAGTTGAAATGGACCGACGAGGGAGCGGCTACGTTAGAAGAAATCAAAACACTACTGGCAACCAATCCCATACTCACGGCACTAGGCGCCGGGGAGCCCATGTTATTATACATATCGGCCACCAACAAAGTTGTCAGTGCGGTGCTCGTCATTAAACGAGATTAGGAGGGACACAAAATCCAGACTCATAAATTGGTATATTATGTGTTAGAGGTGCTAACACAGTACAAGTCGAGATACCCGCATTACCAAAAAATAGCCTATACAGTATTTATGGTGTCGAGGAAACTCAGACACTACTTCGAGGAGTGTGTGGTAACAGTGGCATCTGAGGTCCCCCTGAACGATATAATCAACAATAGGGATGCCACCGGCCGCAGAGCCAAATGGGCCATTGAGCTCCTTCCCTTTGAAATAACCTACAAGCCACGTCGTGCCATTAAACCCTAGGTACTGGCGGACTTCCTCACTGAATGGACAAAGGCTGAGCTCCCCAAGGAATATAGTGCATACTCCCATTAAACAATGTACTTTGATGGATCCAAGTCCCTGGAGGGACTGGGGGCTGTAGTTATCCTCACATCCCCAGAGGCGATAACATGCGATACGTGTTGCAAATCATGTATGCCGACTCCAACAATGTAGCTGGATACGAAGATCTTCTTCATGGTCTTTAGATGGTGGTATCAATAGGCATATGACGACTAGAGCTATGAAGAGACTCAAACTTGGCCATATCCCAAATTAACGGCGAGTTCGACACCAAAAACCCAAAGATGGCGGCATATAGAAATGCCATCCTCATTATATCTGCTCGGTTCGAGGGGTTGGAATTCCACCACGTTGGTCGCGACAACAACCAAGCCGCTGACATACAGGCCTGTATGGGAGCCAAGGGCGATCCCATCCCGAGAAACACCTTCCTGGAGTAGCTCTTTAAGCCCTCCTTAGTGTGGCAGGATGACGAAAATGGCGCCGGTCCAAATACGGTGGACGAAGTTGTTCCCCCCATAAACGAACCAGACGATGGCATTATAACCGGCTCTCCAATGAATGAAATGCCCTCGGCTCATGAGCTAATGGCAGTAATAGCGCCATGGACAGAGTCCTTCCTCGCATACCTTCTTCACAAGGAACTCCCCGACGATCAAACCGAGGCACGGCGCATGGTTTGGCGTTCCAAGGCCTACAAAGTACACGAGGGTGAGTTATACAAGCAAAGCTAAACCAGAATATTACAGCGGTGTATATGTGAGGAAGAAGGGTGGGAGCTCCTAGCCGAAAACCACACAGGCATGGGCGGCCACCACGCCGCGGCAAGAACCCTTGTCAGCAAGGCCTTCCGAGCTGGTTTCTTTTGGCCCACAACTCGGACGGACGCCTAGTCAGTTGTCCAACAGTGCGTAGGGTGTCAGATCTTCGCAAATCAAAGCTACATGCCCCCAATAGCTCTTCAGACTATCCCGATCACTTGGCCTTTCGTAGTCTGGGGGCTGGACATGGTCGGACCACTTAAACAGGGGACCAAGAAAAAAAATACCTACTGGTCATGGTTGACAAGTTCACCAAATGTATAGAAGCAAAGCCCGTCAAGTCGGCTAAATCTGGACTAGTGGTCGACTTTATATCCAGCATGGTGCACCGCACATGGTGTCCCGCACAGTATAATAACGGATATTGGATCCAACTTTAGGGCCCAAGAGGTCAAGGACCGTTGCGCAAAAATGGACATAAAGCTCGACTACGCGTCAGTATATCATCCGCAAACCAACACACAGGTTGAACGAGCAAACAGTCTCATTATGAGCGACATCAAGCCACGTTTGTTCCAATCTCTTCATGAGTCCTACTGTCATTGGGTGGAGGAACTCGACTAAATTCTATGGGGCCTGCGCACCACCACAAACAGATCAATGGGTTACACACCATTCTTTATGGTCTATGGGGCAGAGGCAGTTCTCCCTTGCGACATTATCCATGACGCACCAAGAGTGCGCATGTACGAGGAAAAGGAGGCTGAGTTGGATCAGCAGGACGACTTAGACGCCTTGGATTGAGAGCGTGACATAGCTCTGGCTCACTCCACTTTTTACCAACAACAAGCTTGATGTTACCAAAGTAGGGAGGTCAGGGCAAAAGCATACAACGTAGGCGAACTCATCCTACAACTCTCGGAGAAGCAGAAGCATACACTCAACCCCAAATGGGAGGCTCCTTTCATCATTGATGAAGTACTAGCGGGAGGTGCCTATCGTCTTTGGAGTCCATCCGATAATGGCCTTGAACCAAACCCATGGAACGCAACTCGTCTTCGACGCTTCTACGGATCAACCGGTGTCATCTAACTCCCTTATATGTTTTCCTTTTTTCTGTTGTTCTTTTTGCCTTTTTTTCTTCTTCCCTTCCCATTTTTTTGTTTGACAGGGCCAATCTCTCTTCTTTCCCTATGTTTGGTCGAAAGATCTTGTACTAAACATTATCGGCATACACCGCAAATTGTTAAATCCGAACACATCATGTGGGGGCCTCTTCTAGTAGCCAACCAACTTTTATTACAAGTATTTGCTCCCACTTATCGTGCACACATGATTCTTTTGTCATTTTCTAGCCATCATATGCATCAATTTGAACTAAGACTTTGCCAAGCTGGGTTGCCTCGCTCTTGTGATTAACCTCTATGTTCCCGATTGTTCGGCTAGAGAGTAAAGAGAGCACCTCTGCGATTGTTATGACCGGGACATACGGACATGTACCTCAGACGGGTGAAGCCAAAAGCTAGATATCACTACAGGAATCAGGTAATTTGCCATCTGCCATGGCTGACGGCAAAGGGAAGGAGCCCAGACGGCAAAGGCCTTTACCGTCCTTTAGCAGACGGCAAAAATTCTGGCAAAGAAAAACCCAGTAAAGCGGTCCTTTGCCATCCCCTCAAGACCACGGATGGCAAAGAATCTTTGACGTGGGGGAGCGGATGCCAAAGAGCTTGGACGGCAGACCCAGGGGCTATGGCCATCAATTGTTAACAGCAATTCTTTGCCGTCCGCTCACTTTGTCATCAACCTTATGCTCCCTTTGTCGTTAGTGGGCGGATGGCAAAGGGTAAGGCCCTTTGCCCCTGGGGTCCCCCTTTGCCATCGTCCTTGGGCACCACCTTTGTCGTCGGCCTTGGGCCCCCCTTTGCCATCGGCCTTGTGCCCCTTTGTTATCGGTGGGCCAATGGCAAAGAGTAAGGCCATTTGCCCCCTGTGATCCCCCTTCCTCGTCTGCCCAGGCCCCCCTTTGCCGTCAGCCCACCAACGACAAAGAGTAAGGCCATTTTCCTTTTTATTTTATTTTTTATTAAAACAATTTTCACAGCGATATGATATCTATATATATGTATTTCACAGAAATAAATCTGTTGCCATACTGATAACCATCTTCAAATAAGTTTTATCCATCCATACATACATACATATTATGAAACTTTCATCCGTACCCAGCCATATTACAATAGTTTCATCCATACATACACAGTTTCATATACATATGTAGCAAGTATCACATTGTTCATCGATACAAAATAAAAAATACAAGTAACCCAAGCACTCCATCAATGCAAACTTCCATGAAGTGAATGTAATTTGCAAAATGGGAAGCTCCAAGCGAAGTATAGGTCATTTTTGATAAAATAGGCCATTGTAGAGCTAATGTAGCTAACTACGTCATTTAGGAGGAAACTAAGCTAACTATATGTCATTTTAGAGCTAACTTCAGTAAAAATAGGTCACTTAGGAGGTCACTATGCTTATTATGCCATTTTGGAGCTAAGTAAGCTAAGTATAGGTCATTTAATAGCTAAGCTAGGTAAAGTAGGCCATTTTGGAGCTAGGAAAGCTTATTATGTCATTTAGGAGAGAACTAAGCTAAGTATAGGACATATTTGATAAAATAGGCCATTTAGGAGCTAATTCAGCTTACTATGCCATTTAGGAGCAAACTAAGCTAAATATATGTCATTTTAGAGCTAATTTAGTTTAAAATTGGTCATGTAGGAGCTATCTATGCTTATTATGCCATTTTGAAGCTAACTAAGCTAATTATAAGTCATTTAATAGCTAACTTTGGTAAAATAGGTCATTTTTGAGCTACCTAAGATTATTATACCATTTCGGAGCTAACTAAGTGAAGTATAGGCCATTCTTGATAAAATAGGCCATTTTGGAGCTAATTTAGCTTACTACGTCATTTAGGAGGAAATTAAGCTAACTATATGTTATTTTAGAGCCAACTTAGGTAAAAAATAGGTCACGTGGGAGCTAACTATGCTTATTATGCCATTTTGGAGCTAAGTAAGCTAAGTATAGGTCATTTAGTAGCTAAACTAGGTAAAATAGACCATTTTGGAGCTAGGTAAGCTTCTTATGTCATTTTGGAGAGAACTAAGCTAACTATAGCA
Source organism: Hordeum marinum (assembly GCA_022496015.1). Lineage (NCBI taxonomy): Eukaryota > Viridiplantae > Streptophyta > Magnoliopsida > Poales > Poaceae > Hordeum > Hordeum marinum. Next base: position 203,137,216 of record CM039675.1, on the reverse strand, counting down.
CATATTTGATAAAATAGGCCATTTATGACCTAATTCAGCTTACTATGCCAGTTAGGAGGAAACTAAGCTAAATATATGTCATTTTAGAGCTAACTTAGGTGAAAGTAGGTCATGTAGGAGCTATATGTGCTTATTATGACATTTTGACGCTAACTAAGCTAATTACAGGTCATTTAAGAGCTAACTTTGGTTAAATAGGTAATTTTGGAGCTAGCTAAGCTTACCATACCATTTTGGAGCTAACTAAGCAATGTATAGGCCATTTTGGGGCCAATTTCGCTTACTACGTCATTTAGGAGGAAACTAAGCTAACTATATGTCATTTTAGATCTAACTAAGGTAAAAATAGGTCACTTAGGAGCTAATTATGCTTATTATGCCATTTTGGAGCTAAGTAAGCTAGGTATAGGTCATTTAATAGCTAAGTTAGGGAAAATAGGCCATTTTGAAGCTAGGTAAGCTTATTATGTCATTTAGGGGAGAACTAAGCTAAGTATAGGACATATTTGATAAAATAGGCCATTTAGGAGCTAATCCAGCTTACTATGCCATTTAGGAGGAAACTAAGCTAAATATATGTCATTTTACAGCTAACTTAGGTGAAAATAGGTCAAGTAGGAGCTATCTATGCTTATTATGCCATTTTGAAGCTAACTAAGCTAATTATAAGTCATTTAATAGCTAACTTTGGTAAAATAGGTCATTTTGGAGCTAGCTTAGCTTATTATACCATTTTCGAGCTAACTAAGTGAAGTATAGGCCATTTTTAATAAAATAGGACATTTTGGAGATAATTTAGCTTACTACATCATTTAGGAGGAAGCTAAGCTAACTATATGTCATTTTAGAGCTAACTTAGGGAAAAAGAGGTCACTTAGGAGCTAAATATGGTTATTACGCCATTTTGGAGCTAAGTAAGGTAAGCATAGGTCATTTAATAGCTAAGCTAGGTAAAATAGGCCATTTTGGAGGTAGCTAAGCTTATAACTGAATTCGAGGAGTATATCTTACGTAGACAATTGGTCGGCTCTGACGAAAACACCTAATACGACTCCTATAGTTATCTCCGTTGTTTGTGTCTTTTCTTCCCAAAGAACAATTAGTTGCATACTAAAAGTATGCGGACTTCTATCTATGTTCTTCGTAGAACCCCGACGAAAGGAATCTATAGATGTACTATTTTCCTCGCAAGATGTTTCTTATGCTAAGCAGTAATATAACATATATTTCTATGTGCTTTCTGTTTGTTCGCACCGCATGGCCGGATTGCCTGGTTCCCCAAATACAGTTGTCTCTTTTAGAGGGGCAATTAAGGAGGAACACTCCCGAGCTCTTCGCACGGGGGGGGGGGGGTGCCGATGGTCGGTTAAGACAAAGTTTACAACACAGATTGTTTATAAACAAGTACATATAAATTACATGTGTGGCTGCTGATCGAGATTATCGATTACGGTGTCAAGGGGGCAGTCCTCTTGTGGCAGACGGCCGGAAGTGATCACCTGGTCATACACCAGGTGGAGTGGAACTTCTTTTCCATCCGATCCCACAGGACCAAGCTGCGCCATATGCTCGGGGTTAAGTCCGGTGAAACGGGTGTTGATCACTGCCCATGCTTCCCGTGCTCCCTCCCGGCAAGCCAAAGTCTTCCATAGCTCGAACCTTGAATCGATCCCCCTGGAATCGATCCACGAGTGCGGCTAGCCCTTCAGGTGACTGTTCGGCAGGCCATAGTGCCATCACCATTATTTTCATTGCTTTCTGCTCGCACCCGTGGAGAGAGGTCAACTCCTTCAGTGGGTCCCCCTGGTACGATCCGAACTCCTCTTCAGGATGCTCGGACATGAGGCCCGTACATAAGGCAACAGCGTTCTTACTATTATTCCCTACATCACAAATATTTGCTGATAATAGAATCACACTTACCGAACAGGCCCCTCTGAAGCTTTCGGTTTTCCTCTTGAGCTTGGGACTCGACGACCGCTGAAAGTCTCAGGCTTCTTCCAACTGCCTTTCCATGTGACCTATTGATTCGGCTACTACACGTAATACGTGTGTCAGCCATGATGATACATTAAGATTAGCATTAAAGGTACACTCACCATGGGCCTCCTGCGTGAAGCTCTTTACTTGTGCCAGTTCAACCTTCACGAATTGCACTTCCATGCGGCTCTCCTCGAGCTGCTTGCCCAATTGCTCAGCATGTTGCTTTGAGGCCTGCGTGAGGAGTCAAACAGTGTGGAGATCCTTAATTCGTTTGTTTCAAACAAAATTAAGGCTCAGGGGCTACTGGGCTTACACGAGTGTTCGGATTCTATAAAAATGGATCACTTACCTATATGCTGGTTGATATCAACTTCATAGCTTCGTCGAACCCAGCTCGAGGCGGCACCAAGGTGCACATCCACCGAGCGTAGGGCGCCGAACTCCTGTTCGGAGAATATCGGGTGCCGCATGGCCTCCCATCATTGCTAGTGATGCATGGCACTCTCCACCTCCGATTTGGTGACAGATACACCATTACCAGAATCGGCAGGCGCCGGATTGGCTATGGGGCCTTCTGTAGCAGAAGTCGCATGGGCCGTGGCTCAGGAATTTCGGGCGTCTCCAGATGCCCAGGTAACCTCTTTAGTAGGAGAGGATTGGGCGTTTCACTTATGTATTTCAATGAAAAAACTGTTGTAAGACTCTATTGATTGCAACGATAAGTGGATAGCTGAACAATGTACCTTCGGGATGAGCGGGCAGATGGATTCGTCCCTGTGACCTGCCCTTTCGCAGGATCCCTGTTGGCCTCTGACTTGGCCACATCTTTGGCTGCCGGTGTATGGCGCGCGGATCGGTGGCGTTTGGGAGTTGGTACCGACACATCCGGGGCGCTCTTGGTAGCTGGCCTCTTACGAGAGGAGCTTTTCTTATTACCCATTGCGGGGATGGAGAATGACCCAGGGTAATCAACTATGATAGCCACCTGGGATTGGATGATGCTATCTTGGAGATAGACTCCGTCTTTGAATTCAAGTAGAATGTCCGGGTCCTCATTGAAACCAGGATCGTTGTCGCATGAATGGTTCTCGGACTGAGGAGCCGGACAATTGACTGACTCGATGAAACTCCTCCATTCCTATTCACGCAAAGGCTTCGGCTAAATAAATCACGGAACGGGAACCCCGAACTACTTTCATGCTTAAGAGGGAAAGGCTTACCCATTCGATAGGATTGGGGGCCGAATATCCTTCCTTGGTTGTCCGCCCATAAAAGTCCTCTTGCTTCTTTGTACAGGTCGGCAAGTGCGTCGGCCAACCCCGTCGGATTGGCATGGCATTGCTTTCGGGAGCGCGTGGTGTCGCTTGTCCCATTGTATTGCCACAACGGGTGTACCCTCTGTTTTAGGGGCTGCACACACCGGGAGATGGTGGAGGCCATGACGTTAATCATGGTCAGTTGGTGGTGGACAAGCATCCGCACCTGCGTGGCTAGGCGCCGCACTTCGACGCTTTCCTCCTGGGACGAGCTCCTCGGCCGCAGTTGTATCTTTTCTTCAGGAGGGCGTATGAGTATTCGAGAAGACATGTCCGAGTTCGCTCGAACAAGGGGATATCTTCAATATAAAACCATTCCGAAGACCATTCTTTGGATTTCTTCGGTGTGCCCGCTGGATACCCCGTCCCCGCTATGCGGCACAATTCGGCTCCACTGACCTCCAAAATCGTCTTGTCCCGAGTTCGGGGGATGAGACAGAAGTATTTCTTCTAGAAATCAAAGTGCGATTCGCACCCCAAGAACATCTCGCAGAGAGCGACGTAGCCCGAGATGTGTAAAATGGACCCTGGAATAAGGTAGTGGAGTTGGATCCTATAGAACTCCAATAACCCCCTGAGGGACGAATTGGAAACCCCTAGACCCCGGAGGAGAAAAGGGACGAAGCATACACACTCCCCCTTGTTTGGATTGGGGAAACGCTCGTCGAAAACTTCATCGCCGTAAGAGAGCAGACCTGCATGGGTTGCCGCTAGATCTGAAGAAGGAAGATACCCCTGGGTCTCTAGATTGCGGAGCCGCACGAGTGTAATGGAACAGCTGGTCTAGTTCCCTGGGCGTGAGCCGTAGGGACGTGCGGAGGAGCTGGGGGCGTTAGCCATGTATTGCGTGGAGGTTCCGCTAGGAGTTTCTTTCGATGGGGAGGAAGATAATGTGGTCTAAGCCATGGTTTTTCTTTGATTAAATGGATGGTGCCTCTGTTACGGAGGGGTAAGATTGTAAAAATTGCCTCCCCACGACGCGCAAAAATCGAGGAACTCGCGCAGTTATTATAATGAACCTGCGCCCGCGATGCTTGGGATTTTACCGAAGACTGGTCAGTTGCCGAACAAGGAGGGATGAGGACTCGCCTCGCAAGCCGAAGATGATGACATGAGAAGATTGACCGGATATATATCAGCTTCGAAGGCTAGTCCGAGGGATACTGAGGAAGTCCTAGATTAGTGGGTCCTTGAATAGTCGACCTATTGCTTATGGGTCAGACTGTGTGGGCCGCAAAGGGACCATCGGATGATCAAAGACCACCTATGCCGGATGGAAGTTTCGAGAATCCCTGATGTACTCTACAAGTTATTAGCTGTAGTTAGGCATGTTTATTTCTTCGGCATGTAACAAACCATGGGTAAACCCAGGGCACCCTCAGCGTCTATATAAGCCGGAGGGTTTAGGGGTATAGGGGGACAACTCATCTAGGGTTAGCTATTCGATCTCAAGGTAGATCAACTCTGTAACCCCCCACATCATCAATACAATCAAGCAGGACATAGGGTATTACCTCCATAGGAGGGCCCGAACTTGGGTACATCTATGTACCCTTCGTCCCCCATTATCGTCAATTCTAGTCTCACAGTTCGGGACCCCCTACCCGAGATCCTCCGGTTTTGACACAGACAACGATGATAATGTGGAACATGGCTACTATGATGAATATGAGAAGTTTGGCAGTGAATGTGAGAAGATGATGAAGATTCTATGTCTCATGGCAAACTTCAAAGACTACATGTCCGGAGGAAAAAAGTGGATTTTCGATTGTGGATGAACCGACCACATGACTGGAGATAGATATATGTTTCAAAAGATCATACCAAACCATGGATCGTGAATGTATGTGACTTTTGTAGACAACTGCATGGGTAAGGTACTCGGTCTTGGTAAGTTGGCCAAATCTCATGATATTTCTATTCAAAATGTCATGCTTATTGAATCCCTTATCTACAATCTTCTTTCCGTATCTAGACTAGCCGACTTCGGCTTCAATGTGTTGTTTACTAAATTAGATTGCCAAGTGTTTCGTCAAGACAATCATAATATGGTATTTACTAGATTGCGTAGAGGTAATCTATACATTGTTGATTTCACTAAAAGATCCAAACCTTGTACTTGTATCATTGCAAAATCTTCTAAAGTTGGCTTTGCCATAGAAGACTAGGACATGTTGATATGCCTAATCTAGACAAGCTTATCAAAGGTGATTATATAGTTGGTGATAAACATGTTATCTTTGACAAAGATGGACTTTGTAGTGCTTGTCAAGTTGGAAAGCAAATCGGTGGAAGTCATCCCATAAAGAACATCATGGATACTAGGAGACCACTCGAGTTGCTTCATATGGATCTCTTTGGTCCCAACGCTTACAAGAGCCTTAGTGGAAATTTCTCAGGTCTAGTCATAGTTGATGATTTTTCCATATTTACGTGGGTTTTATTTCTTGATGACAATTCGCAGGTGCAAAAGATCTTTAGGAACTTCACTCACAAAGAGCAGAATCAATTTGAAGTGAAGATCAAGCAAGTTTTGAGAGACAACAAACCAGTCTTCAAGAACACCAATGTGGACACCTTTCTTGACGAAGAAGGTATCCCACATGAGATCTCGGCTATGTACACACCTTGACAAAATGGAGGTGCTGAGAGGAAGAACCGGACTCTCATACAAATGGTTGGAACGATGCTTGACGAATACAAGATGCCAAGACACTTTTGGGAAGAAGCCATGGAAATAGCTTATTATACAACAAACCGACTCTACTTACACAAGCTTCTCGGTAAACCGGCATACGAGCTACTCACTGATAAAAAGCGCCATGTAGTATACTATCAAGTATTCGTCTCCAGGTGCTACATTCTTGATAACCATCGCCATTCTAAATTTTCCCCTGAATCTCATGAAGGTTTCCTACTCGGTTACGGATCAATCTCTCACACTTACCCTGTCTACAACAACTTAGGTAAAAAAGTTGAAGAGCCAATAGATGTGAAGTTTGATGAATCTAATGGTTCGCAAGTCGAACAATTGCCAAATGATGTAGGAGATAAGAACCTTCATAGGCCATTCGCGACTTGTCCATCAACAAGATTCATGTGATGGATGTGAAGGAAAGCACTTCATCAACCCAAGTGGAAGCTCCTACTTCGTGTCAAGGGGAACCACAAAACGACATGGAGGCATCCACAAGCGGTACACATCAATATGAAGAGGAGGAAGAAGTACATCATGATGATCCAGCTCAACCTCCTTCACCACCACCTCAAGGATATGATACCTTCAAGAACAATGAAGAACATGATGACGAGGAAGCTCCACCGTCCAACAAGAAAAAGCTACCTCGAGTTGGAGAAAGATTGAACAAGAATCATCCCTAAAAGAAACTCTTCGGTGACATAGAAACCGAAAGAATCACACTCTCTAAAACTTGTTTAGCTAACTTTTGTGAGCATTACTCATTTATCTCTAGTATTGAGCCTATGAAGGTGGAAGAAGCACTTGAAGACCCGGAATGGGTGAATGCTATGCATGAAGAGCTACATAACTTCAAGAGGAACAACATGTGGACACTAGTGGAGAAGCCCAAGGAAGACAATAACATCATTGGAATAAAATGGGTTTTTAGGAACAAGCAAGATGGAGATGCTCAAGTGGTACGCAATAACGCATGTCCCGTAGGATAAGGTTACACTCAAGTCAAAGGTATGGGCTACGGTGATACATATGCCCCCATTGCTAGACTTGAAGCTATCTGTATACTTCTTGCTTAATGCAATCACCATGATATTACCCTTTACCTAATGGATATCAAAACTTCTTATCTAACTAGTGAAATTGAGGAGGAAGTTTATGTCAAAAAATCTCTCGGCTTTGTTTACCCTAAGAAACTTAATCATGCCCTCTATGTTCTTAAGCAAGCCCCACGAGCTTGGAACAAATGCCTAATAAAGTTTCTTCTTGAAAAGGGTTTTGAAATTCCTAAAATCGACACCAACTTGTTCGCTAAAAGGGTTAACGGCGAATTATTTGTGTGCCAAATTTATGTGGATGATATTATCTTTGGATCTACAAACCCAAATTTTAGTGAGAAATTAGGACGGATGATGTCCGAGAATTATAAGATTTCTATGATGGGTGACCTAAATTTTTTCATTTGTTTGCAAATAAAGCAAATGAGATAAGGAACATTTATCTCTCAAACCAAGCATACCAAGGACTTGATCAAGAATTTCAACATGCGAGAATGTAAAGGTATGAAAACTCCTATACCTGCTAGTGGACATGTTGACCTCACCAAGGAGGACAAAACCGGTTGATAAAAAAGTTTATTGATCAATGATCAGTTCATTGCTATATTTATGTGCCTCGTGTCCCGATATCATGTTTCGTGTTTGCATATGTGCTAGATATCAAGCTGCTCCTAAAGAGTGTCATCTTAATGTCGTGAAAAGAATTGTGAGACACTTGATACATACACCAAACTTTGGAATTTTGTATCCCAAGTGATCTTCTTTTAACCTTGTTGGCTATTCTGACTCAGATTATGTCGGAGATAAGGTTCACAGAAAATTCACCTCGGGTACTTGCCAATTCCTTGGTAGATCTCTAGTATCTTGTTCATCCAAGAAATAAAACTCAGTATCTCTATATATCGTCGAAGCGGAATACATTGCCCCCGAATCATGTTGTACGCAATTGCTATGGATGACTCAAACTCTTAAAGATTATGGCATACATGTGAAACATGTACCATTGTTATGTGACAATGAGAGTGCAATCAACATTTCTCATAATCCCGTGTTCACTCTCCAACTAAGAATATTCAAGTTTGACATCATTTCATTCGTGATCATGTTTCCAAAGGAGATATCAATCTCAAGCATGTTTTTACTAACAAACAATTGGACGATATCTTTACAAAGCCACTTGATGAGAAAGTGTTTTGCTACTTTAGGAGCAAGTTGAACATCATTGATGCTTCAAACTTGAGCTAGACTCACTCGGGTGCATGCAAGGGCATGAGCTTATTTGACTATTCCTTGGTACTTTTGACATCATACTATCTTATATCATGGAAATCTATGCTCCCTCGTATTGCATCGAATCACCACATGGTCCATGTGGTAAGAAACCTGAAAACAAACAATGTATTGCATCTAATATTTGGTAGGTGCTTGAAGTAACTACACTACACAAGATTGCCATTAACTCATATCATAATCTATCTTGTCATAACAAGGTATCAACAATCCCTCTTTAAGATGGAGGAAGAAGACAACACAAACCATATCCTTGACAACTATTTGATGAAAAAAATCACTTTGTCATTTGGATATATTCTGTTATTCCTTTCATGACTAACCCATGTAGACAAACAAGTACCAAAAGAATAAAGGACTGCTCCCCACTCAATATGATCTTCATCAACTTGGAGCACCCACAAAAAGTTCTACTACATGATACATCATCTACGTCATTCAAAGGTGTCTAAGCATGTCCTTTAAAAGCTTTACTCCAAGATATGAGATAAAGCAGTTCTAAGTGATATGAAAACATCAAAATGCTTAATCAAAAAATCTCAACCCCATTTTAAGATTAACGATGAGTATGACCGATGATCAAGTATTCTTGTTTGGATCCTAAGTCAATATATTATAATATTGGTGACCTAGTCATCGACCATCATCTAGATGAAGTATCTTGATTGGTTCATGTTTCGTTGTATGCTTTCTTGGAACCACTCAATCTTCAACTAGTTGAAAATTCATTGCAAATATTTTAAAAATTCATTGCAAATATTTTGAAAACTCATTGCAAATATGCCGAATCTTCTGAGGAAATTGGTCAAATTATTCTGCTGATCTTCATTCAAAAATATGACCAAGAATATTTTTGCCCAGCTTTTGTTTACAATTTTGGTAAATCCGAGTTGGAAAAATCGGTTCTACTGATAATGCAGATATACTGCCAAGAGCCTTTTTGGTATGACAGATGTAAGATTCGTCAATTGTACATATTCTTTTCTAGAACCCTAACTTCATTTTTTATTCTACCAATGCATTTTACCTCAGAGGCACCGACTTTTTGGAGTCACATGACTCAAAAATCTTAGTGGCTAAAGGAGGAGAATTTGCATTCAAGTTTTCCTTTGTCTCAAAAGCTCTCTATGACCGTTATTCTCTAGGAACCCTTCCCTTTAACCCTTTTTGGAAATTGATGCCAAAGGGGGGAATATCAAAGCTAATGTGCTTGGTTGAACAAGGAGTAATATTCAAGGGGGACAATATGAAATATTATGCTTATTATTGGGGGAGAACCCAAAGTAAAAAGCACTACATTAAGGGGGAGAGAGTACACCAAATCCATTCCACCATCAGAGGAGAGAGAAAATATAATTTAGATTTGATCGTCTATTTGTGATAGACTTGTACCACCCTACCTACTCCCAATATCTACAAGAAAAAATTTAGGGAGAGAGGAATATTTATAAATCCATACTTAGGGGAGAAAATCTTAATGTTCTTGGAGACATATCAATCATCAAATGCTATTTTCAATATGTCTTCCATATCTTAGTACTGTTGAATATTTTTACATTTGGATAGCTAGAATACTCTTGTGTTTTCTAAAATTGTTTTCTGAAGTGTATTTCTACAATTAAAATACTTAAGAACTTCAAGGTAATTATATGCATCACATCCTTGTTTAGGACGATCTCTTGCTTCTTGCACATATTGTTTCTAGGAGAGAATCTTGAACATGGAAACTTCTCTTTCAAATATAATTGATGCATATAGCCAAGATACACATGATGGATCATGTCCACTCTACCATGTGTGTGTCCATACATTCCAAATCAACAATCCTTTAGAAGGATCGCACACAATTAGGGGGAGCATGTCTTAATCACGTGTCCCTCAAAGCTATCACATATCTCCTAATATCACTATTTCAAGATTTGATTGTATGTTATCATCAATTATCAAAAATGGAGAGATTGAAAGCACATATGCTCCCTTGGTGGTTTTGATAATTCATGACAACATACATTGTCTCTTGGACTAATAGTTCTACCTAGTTTGTTGCACACAAAGTCCACAGGGAGGATTGACCATAGAATGTGTGGAGTATCCCCAAGGAGAGAAGAAGAAGGAAAGGAATATGATTGGCCAAGCAACAATACCTCAAGTTTGAAGACTACATTTTACATTTCGTGAGAAATCACTCTTGACACCATAGGAAAGCCAATACTATTAAAAGGGGATGAGGTAAATATGATGATATGGTTGCTCAAGTGCTTAGAGATTAGCCACAAAAAATACTCATCCATTCTCCCACAAATATTCTGTCCAAACCCGAAAAGTCCAAAATTTGCTGCCACCAACTTCCTCATTCGGTCCTACCAAGTTTTGCCCTAGACAGATTCCATGAAAAATCCTAGCTTCTTGGTGCTACCAACTTTTCATTCGGTGCAACCAAAATTAGTGACCAACTTTCCGGTATCCTATTTTCGAGAATCGGAATTTCCATGTTTTGGAAATCAGCCTCACCGAGATTTGGAAACTGCCTAGGTCACCCATATCGGTCCCATCGAGATTATATATTGGTCCCGCCGAAACGCTAAAAGTTGCCACAATTTGTTCTAGTTGGTGCAACCAAAGTTTTACTTCGGTTTCACCGAGTTGGCCAATAATGTTATAACGGTTGGATTTTTGGAGATTCCTATATATAATCCTCCACCACGTCTCACTCGTAGAGGAAGCACTCAGAACACACCAACACTTTTCATATCCTTTTTTCTGAGAGAGAGCCACCTACTCATTTGTTGAGATCAGTATCTTGCATTCCAACCATACGAATGTTAATTTCTAGCCTCCCCATGTTTCTTTCCACCCAATCATACCCTTCTACCAAGCCAAATCTATGAGGGAGTGATTGAGTGTTGAGGAGACTTCCTTTTGAAGCACAAGAGCAAGGAGTTCACCATACTACCACATCCTTTTTCTTTTGGAGAGTGGTGTCTCCTAGATTGGTTAGGTGTCACTTGGGAGCCTCCATCTTCATGTGTGGAGTTGAACCAAGAAGTTTGTACCCATAGTGAGGCTAGTCCTTCATGAAGATGTACCCATAGTGAGGCTAGTCCTTAGTGGACAGAAGCCGTGATGGAATAGAGTAGGTTTCTACTTTGTCGACCCATATGGGTGGATCCCTCCATGGACTCTTGCGGCTCCTACCCTCCGTGGGTTGAAGTCTCCATAACTGTGGATGTACAATAGCACCAACTATTGGAACAACATGTAAAATCTTCATGTCTCCCATTGTGGTTGATCTTCCTATCTCTACTCCCTCTTACATGTGCTTATCTTGACATTCCCCTACTATACTTGTTGACTAGCATATGTAGGGTGCACTAGATTTGTTAGAGTTGCTAAAATCTGCCAACCATTAAAATTGGGAAAAAGGTTAGGTTTTATTTTGTCATGTAGTCTATTCACCCCACTCTAGACGCCTCTTCTAGTGATCCCACACTATTCCACTATGTGCCCATATGGAGCCCTCTTCCGGTGCCCTAATGGAGGGGAATCGATCCCAGAGGGCCTCCTCATGAACCTTGCTGATCCCATGTGTGAATAACTCATCGCTGACCTACAGGTCCATAGTTAATTAGTACCTAGATATCTACCTCTGTCTCTAAGTTCTTCATTGCCAACATCACCGCGATTCCTGATAATCCCCAAGTGCAAGGAATCATCGTGGCAATTTCCAAAGGTAGAAATGATAAGTATGGAGTGTCGAACCCAGAAGGAGCTAAAGGTAATATCAATATTCTCTCAAGTCCTATCTGCCACCGATACGACTCTACGTACATCAAACTTTGCTTCCAACTAGAAAAGAGAAATAAAACTATGTTATGGGTATGAAGAGGATAGATTTGCAAGATATCGAGAACTAAAATGTAAATACAGGTGCTGTTATAATAATTTTACAATATATTACAAATAGCAAGTGTGGAATAATGATGGCTCGGTGTGCGGAATTATCCTAGGCAATTGTTAACAAGATCGGAAATCATTATTGCAATTCTATATGAGGGAGATGCATAAGCTAACATACTTTCTCTACTTGGATCATATGCACTTATGATTGGAACTCTAGCAAGCATCCTCAACTACTAAACATCATTAAGGTAAAACCCAACCATAGCATTATAAGGTATCAAGTCCTGTTTATTCCCATACGCACACAACCTACTTACTCGGGTATGTGCTTCCATCACTCACGCCACCCACTATAAGCAAATCATAAGCATATTGCAACACCCTATAGCGAGGATCCCTCACGCATGCATGACACGGAGAGCACCATAGGAAATCACAAATAATAAAACATGCAACTCAAACCATTCATGATGATCAATCAACCAATAGGACAAAAGTATTGTACTCAAAACATCATAGGATGGCAACACACCATTGGATCCTAATATGTAGCATAAAGCACTATGTTCAAGTAGGTGATTACTGTGGTGTGCGGGAGAGTGGACCATTAAAAGGAGATGAGGATGGTGATGAAGAAGGTGATGTTAATTAAGACGATCACCGCGGCGATGGTTCCCCCGATGGTACTCCGACACCACCGAGAGAGAGGGGGAGAGGATCTCCCCTAGTGATTCCTCCTCCATGGCCTCCCCCCTTTGTGGGGGGAGGTTCTCCCTCTTGTCCTTGGCCTCCATGGTGTTGATGTCCCCTCCGGGACGATGAAGATGGCCTTCGGTGATGGTGACCCCCTCTGGCAGGGTGTCGGAGAGGGCCAATATTGGTTTTTCGTGGCTCTAGAGGCGTGCGGAGGCGGAACTCTCGATCTAGGTTATTTCCAGAGGTTTTAGAATATTTGATGATTTATAGAGCTGAGAGGGAGGTCGGTGGACTCCCGAGGGGCACACGAGCCTGCTGGCCACGCCTAGGGGGATGGCCACGCCCCTGGGGCTTGTGGCCTCCTCGGCCTTCCTCTCAGGTGACTCTTCGCTCCATTATTTTTTATATTTGCAAAAATATTCTTCATAAATTTTCAGCTCATTCCAAGAACTTTATTTCTGCACAAAAAAAACACTACGGTAGTTCTGCTGAAAACAGCGTCAGTCTGGGTTAGTTCTAGTAAAATCATATTAAAAATCATATAGAATTGTTGCAAACATGGCATGAATACTTCATAAATTATAGATACGTTGGAGACGTATCAACATCCCCAAGTTTAATTCCTGCTCGTACTCGAGTAGGTAAATGATAAAAGAAAAAATTTATGAAGTGTGAATGCTAGAAAGTGCATAAGTTTGATTAATGATAATGTCAATCACTTTTTCTAGCATAGATATATATCATAAACAGTAGCTCATCTCATAAAACTTCTCATGATGGAGTAACAAGCTATTCACATGTTAAAGTATAGACCATAAAGCTTCTTGAAAACTAACAAACCATGTTTCTAGTTGTCGAACAATTGCAATTCATCTTATTTTTAGGAAGGGTCTATGTAAGAGCTTTTATTTAGCAAATTCCACATACTCTACTATCATATAGTCTTCCATGATTGCTAGCACTCAAAGCATATTTTTAGAACAAATAGCATCCATCAAACACAGAGAAAGATAGGAGCTTAATGTTTCTCCTCCCAACTTATTTATCATATAGATAATTGTCAACAATAATAATTCATGATCAAATATATTTGGATGGGCATATATGATCGGATCTTTCCCCACCACATGATGATTGCCAAGAGAAACAGGCGAAATATAGGAAGTGGTGAAGATCACCATGACTCTTGTATAAAGGTAAGTACTAGAAAATAAAAGATAGGACCTTCGCAGAGGGAAGCAGAGGGTGTCATGCGCTTTTTGTTTTTGGATGCGCAAGCTCTTAATGCAAAGGAATGTCATGTTGTATTGCCCTTTGTGATAGCAACCTTTATTATGCAGTCCGTCTCTTTTATTTCTTTGTCATCACAAATTCGTACAATGCTTATTTTCCCTTAAAATAAAAGATCTTACATATTCAAGACCAATTTTTATTGCTTTTTGCACCGATGACAACTTACTTGAAGGATATTATTCAATCCATAGGTAGGTATGGTGGACTCTGATGGAAAAACTGGTTTAAGGGTGTTTCACAAGTAGTATTTCTACTTGGCGCGGAAGTTTTGGCTAGTATGAGGTGGAAGAAAACACCACATGTTGGAGGATCCAAAACAATATAACTTCTATGCAAATATTGTTTGGACCCCGATCCTAAGTCATAAGAATCCAGCCTGTAACACATAACATCACTTTGCGGCCTCATACACGGTAACTCCACGACTGCAGCCTTACCTTAGCCGGGACCGTTTGCGCCTTTTGGCTCACGTATGTGAATATGTCGCTAGCATTCAAACGACAGAGAACCTGGGCCGACATGACTAGTCATAGAACCCAAGTGGCACATCCGTACGGAAAGAGGCATACGTAACCCAACAATGCAGGTGTCGGCCTCAAGCGTGTGTAGACGAGTCATAGTCAGATACAAGGACTCCATTATATTGTGGGACATTAATATCATCACTGCACATAAACGAGTCGTAGCAGACTACAGGGACTCCATTACACTTCAAGACATTTCCCCGAAGGGACAGACATAGCAGCAAAGAAGGATACATGCCAGTCAAATAATGTGTCCAGAGTAGTAGCAAGCTACCAAGGCTCGGTGGAAGCACAAAGAGGCAGTATCCCATAAAGATTACTACTAAAGGCACATGACTAGGTGTCAGATCCCATACATACCGTTGCACGTCACACGTACGCCCGACATGCCACATATGCATAGATAAAACTATGGCATCACAAGATAACCATACAACAACACAAATTTTATTCAGGAGGCTCAGAGGAGCCTTGCATAATATGTTCTTACAGATAGGGGTCACATGAATAGACACTCAAGTCATACAAGCAAGTTCATACAAACCAATCGGAAGCATAAAGTTGTCTGAGTACAGACAGTTGAAAGGGTAAAAAGGCACATGGCCTGACTATCTACAGCCCACCACACGGCATAAGGTCATAGCTGGGACACCAGCTATTCAGCGTCATCGACATCTAGATAGAACCCACCTGATGGGTCCTGAGTCTCATCTGCAACATTTATTAAGCAAACATGAGTACAAATGTACTCAGCAAGTATTTAAAGCAGACCTAGACTAATCATCCTCACGTATCAACAAGGAGAGTGGTGGAGTTTATGTAGCAATGCCAGCTTTGACTCTTGGCTAACCTATACAACACATTTCAACTCTTTGTTCAAAATTTAGATATCACACGCGAGTCCACTAACTCCACATCAATACACCACCATGGATTCACTTACGTCTTCTACGAGAGTGCCATCCACGGTACTCACACTCATCTTGAGATTTTTATGAGTGTCCATTAGATTATCTATGAACAACATAAGTTCTCCAAGTAGTCCATATCCGAGGACGCGGCTATTCGAACAGATTCGTACCCTGGAGGGGTGTACTTCTTCACACATGCTCTCGCCACTTATCGCTGTGCGCTCATAAAACCATGCACCTAGGCAACCTTCAAGCGGAAGCCCAGCGAGGGAGTCGGCCACGACTGTCAATCACACAAGACCTCTAGTCCAGGCTATCGCCTACTTGGGACTGAACCCACATGGAAGTCTGGCCAAAGTTTCCACTACGTCCCCAACCGATGTGCGCGGGGTTCCCAAGACCACCATTCGGTTGACCCTTGGTACACCGTGCCACTGCCTACCACATCGTAACCCACCCCTAGGGTCAGCGCTATGCACGACCTCCAACATACTATAAACACCAAAAACTACTTGCAACACCTGGACCAAGGACTAAGCGATTGATAAGTCGAGAGGGTCAAGTAAGTATCCCAATGTGTGGTAGTAACTAGCCTTGGATCACAAACACGGAACTCAGTTCCTAAGAACGGTCTCAATGAGACAACCCGCTATGTACTCCTACATAGCCTCTCATCGCTACCTTTACCAAATTGGGTTCATCATTAAGCTTATCACATGAGAACAACACTATTTCACTCTAGTTCATCACCCAAATGAATTAGACCTGACACAACTCTAAGCATAGCAAGCATAACAGGCAAAGTAGGTAAAGCACACCATGTCTCAAGCATCTACCAAGTATGCTAGGTTGCAAGGTTTAGCTATTTACTGTGACAATGACAGTTCATGCAAAGGAATGGTTTCATCTACCGTACATGACAGACAATTGAACGTTTGTCCTAATGCAATAAACAAGAGCAGGAGTGAGAGAATGGGATGTTATCGGGATGATCAATGGGGTTGCTTGCCTTGCTGGGAAGCGGGAAGGTATTCTCGTTTGTTGGAATACTCGGGGGTATCCTCAGAAGCAGGGCCTACCGAAATGCACATAAGTAACAATCAATACACGACAAGTGCAGCAATATGATGCATGATCATGC
The DNA here is from genome assembly GCA_022496015.1 of Hordeum marinum. Taxonomy (NCBI): domain Eukaryota; kingdom Viridiplantae; phylum Streptophyta; class Magnoliopsida; order Poales; family Poaceae; genus Hordeum; species Hordeum marinum. The sequence continues at coordinate 203,120,409 of CM039675.1, read as the reverse complement.
CATGGCAACATGGATGGATGAGCTAATGCAACTATTAACCAGGTTAAATGAAGTCGTTTTGAATATAGGTTCAAAATCGTTCTCCATTTCATATTTCATATATTGACCTATTACTAAATGTCAATTTTCATCTACATAGGTTGCTCTAACATCCATGATAACAGTACCATTGCATTCATTGGATTTTTCTGATAAATTTTCATAGATAAATTATTTCAATCTGAGTTATAGCTTAATTTCTATGAATTTTCTAAGTTTTAAATAATTCCTGGAATTAATTTAATTCAGAAAGTCCTTTATTGCATCAGCATGACATCAACATGACGCCAGCTGGTTAATAGCCCGTTAACAGGTCAAACCTGACCAGTGGGGTCCACTAGTGAGTGACCCAGCTTCTAACAGAATTAATTAACCCACTAATTACTAAATAATCAGCAGGGGGCCAATGGTTAGTGGGTCATTAGGTTAATTAACTTTAATTAATTAATTATTTTTAAACTAAACCTAATTATCAGGGTTGGGCCCATTTGCCTGTTGAACCTGGGTCAAACCCCGGTGGTCAAACTGGTTCACTCACTGGTGTTGAGCCGTCGGCGCCGTTAGGGATGGAGGAGGGGATCGGAAACACTCCTCCGGCTACCAAATGGATGGCGGAGGGCACCGATCTGCCCTGCGTGCTCGCGCGCGTCTAAGCCGACACCTCCCAGGGGCTGGGATGGCTGGAGTTGGCACCAGCGACGAGTGCTGCGGATGCCGGAGGTCGGGCGAGCATGGGCTCGTCGAGATGGAGCTCGGTCGGGCTAGCGGAAGGCACTTATGGCAACCTAGGACCCTCATGAGCACACCTATGTGCTTAGGTGTGAGCTTAGGCCGCTATAGCAATGGCCACGTCCTCGCCGGTGGTGAGGAGCTCTCGGGCCCGAGGTGGATCGACGCTAGGGAGCGCTAGAGATTGGGAAAAGAAGGGGGAAAGGAACGGGGGCTCACAGCGGATGCGACGGCGTCGAGAGAGGGATCGGGAAGGCTTCACTTGCGATGAACAGATGGCAGCGGCCGTTGGTGACCCAGGAGGAAGAAGGCAATGGGGTCAACGCTGGGGGCCTCCGTGCTTGAATCCTTTGGCGGAGAGAACCAGTGCGTCAAGGCGGAGCTAAAGAGGGGCTCAAGGGCGAGGGGGAACGGCTGGAGCAGCAGCTACAGCGGCGAGAAGGCCGCGGCCATGGTGAGCAGAGGGAAGGGGAGAGGCAGAGGGGCGAATGCGTGCGAGAGAGAGCAATGGGGACGGCAGCGGTGTCCTCATCTGTTCGCCAGCGCGATGGGGGAGGCAGACGCGCAGGGAGCTACATGGCAGCTCCGACGCGAGCGCACAGCGGGCATGCGCTCGTCCTCCTAGCCGCTAGGAGGACGATGACCCCCCTTGTGCAAGGTTGGCCGGCCTAGCCTAGGCTGAGGCAGGTTTCCTTCTTCTTCTTCTTTTTTAATTCCAATTTCTCTTTTTCTTTTCTAACATTTGTTTTATTTTTATTTAGGCACAAATGCTAGGCACAAAATACTCCAAATATTGTACAGAGCTTAGTTTAAATATTTCAAACCTCTACAAAAGGTTTCAGAATATTTTGAATACTGAAATAATTATAATGCTTCATTTGGCATTTTCAGTAGCTTTAATATTTATTTTTGAAATGTTATATAGATTCAAATATTTAGAATGACCCCTCATATATTAATGCCCACATTTATCAGACATAGGGGACATTTTTTTATGGGCATTTTGGATTTGTTGTTTTTTCACAACTATTGAATTGGTTTGATTCAGATGAGGTGTTCGGGTTTCTGTTAATCCCCATTTCAAATTGATGCAAAAAGTGAAAACATGATGCACACACATGTTGACCTAAGTAAGCTAACTAGGGATCTGACACCTCACCCCCACACAAGAGAATCTCGTCCCGAGATTTGGAAGTCGTCGGGAAGAGCACGGGGTACTCTAGTAGAAGACGATCCTCTCTTTCCCATGTGGCTTCCTTCTCGGAATGATCTGACCACTGAACCTTGAGAAACTTGATGTTCTGACGCCAAGTGGTACGCTCAGCTTGATCAAGAATACGAAAAGCGTATTCTCGATACGTAAGGTTATCTTGGAGATCAAGCGCTTCATGGTCTACTTCGCCGACAGGGTCCGAGAAGCAACGCCTGAGTTGCGAGATGTGAAGACATCATGAACCTAGGAAAGATGCAGCGGGAGTTCCAATTAGTAGGTAACCTCTCCTCGTTTAGCAAGAATGCGAAAAGGTCCAATGTAATGAGGAGCCAACCTGCCATTGATACCGAACTGATGGCTACCCTTCAGAGGTGTAACCCGAAGATAAGCCTTCACGTCAACTTCATAGGTCACAACCTTATGATGGAAATCATACTAGCTCTTTTGACGAGATTGGGCTGTTTTCAATTTTTCACGAACAATGCGAACTTGCTCCCCTGAATCCTAGATCATATCCGGTCCAAAGAGTTGCCTCTCTTCGGTTTCTGACCAGTTAAGAGGTGTTCGACACCTTTGTCCATAGAGAACTTCAAAAGGGGCTTTGCCCAAGCTTGATTGATAACTATTGTTATAAGCAAATTCGGCAAATGGAAGACATTTATCCCAATTCATACCAAAGTATATAACACAAGCTCGGAGGATGTCTTTGGGGATTTGATTGACTCGCTCAACTTGACCACTTGACTGCGGATGGAAAGCAGTGCTAAAGGATAGATGAGTCCCCATAGCAGTATGGAAACTTTCCTAGAATCGGGAGGTAAATATACCTCCGTGGTGTGAGTTAATCTCCAAAGGATCACCATGAAGAGAAACTATTCGAGAAACGTATAACTCTGCTAGTTGGCTAGCAGTTATACTCTCCCGAATAGGCAGAAAAAGAGCCACTTTGGAAAGACGGTCTATGACCACAAAGATAGCATTATTCGCTCTCTTGGTCCTGGGAAATCCTGTGATGAAATCCATACCAACCTTATCCCATTTACATTGAGGAATAGCTAAGGGTTGAATGGTGCCAGCAGGCCTTTGATGTTCTGCCTTAATGCGACGACAAACGTCACAGTTGGCAATGAATTGAGCAATTTCTCTCTTCATCCTAGTCCACCAGAACCACTGGTGTAGGTCCTGATACATCTTGGTACTACCAGGATGAATCGTGAGAGGAGAATCATGAGCCTCCTTAAGGATCAGCTGTCTTCAGCGTCTGCTCTTAGGAACCACTAATCGGTTCTGAAAGAACACGACACCCTGATCGTCCGTGGAAAAATCTTTAGCGTTTCCGCTAGCAATATTCTCCTTGATCCGAGATACACCCTTATCATACATCTAGATAGCTACGATTTGATCCCTAAGAGTAGGTTTCACCACCAGTTTGGAAAGGAATCCTTGAGGAACAATGTGATGGTTCAACTTCGGAAATTCCTCATAGAGAAGTGGTTGACTTTGTTGTGACATCAGATTGTTACAATAAGACTTATGACTTAGTGCATCAGCCATGACATTGGCTTTCCCCGGGGTGTAAGTTATCCCTAATTCGTAATCTGTAATCATCTCAACCCACCGTCATTGCCTGAGATTCAAATCCGGCTGGGTGAAAATATATTTTATACTTTGGTGATCAGTGTAAATTTCACAACGAATACCTAGAAGGTAATGTCGCTAGGTTTACAGTGCATGGACAACAGCTGCAAGCTCAAGATGCTGTGTTGGATAATTATCCTCATGTGGACGCAACTGTAGAGATGCGTATGCAATCACATGACGATCATGCATGAGAATGCAACCTCATCCTTGTCGCGAGGCATCGCAATAGATAACAAAGTCCTTTGAGAAGTCTGGTGGCACCAGCATTGGAGTAGAGGTCAGGCATCTTTTCAGTTCCTGAAAACTGTGCTCACATTGTGGGATCCACTCGAACTTTTTAGCTTTCTTGAGGAGTTCAGTTAGAGGTTTCGCAACCTTGGAGAAGTTCTCGACAAAGCGGCGACAATAGCTCACTAAGCCAAGGAAACTCCGAACTTGCTTAACCGATTCAGGTTGAGTCCAATCAAGACGGCCTGAACTCTCTCGGGATTGGCAGCAATACCTTTACCAGAGATCACGTGGCCCAGATAGGTCACTTCTGTTAACCAAAATTCACACTTGGAGAATCTGGCATACAAACGATGCTCTCGAAGTTTCATCAATACCGGCCTTAGATGCTCGACATGTTCCTGTTCGTTCTTCGAGTAGATGAGTATATCGTCGAGGTAAACAACAACGAATTTATCCGGATACTCCATGAAGATTGAATTCATCAAGTGAGATAAGGTGGCTTGGCATTGGTCAAACCAAAGGACATGACGGTGTACTCGTATTGGCCATAACGAGTAACAAAAGTCGTCCCATTTCTAATTCTGATTTGATGGTACCCCAACCTCAAATCCATCTTGGAGAAGACACAGGATCCAGCGAGTTGATCATACAAATCGTTGATCCAGGGAAGTGGATACTTATTCTTTATGGTGACCAGATTGACTAGCCGATAATCCACAACCATCTGATCTGATCCGTCCTTATTCTTGACGAAGAGTACGGGGCAAGCCCAAGGAGAAGAACTAGGACGGATGAAACATTTCTTCAAAGTCTCATCGAGTTGTTTCTTGAGTTCGGCTAGTTCTAAGGGTGCCATCTTATATGGTCTTCTGGCTATTGGTATAGTCCCTGGAATGAGCTATATCACAAACTCTACATCTCTGACAGGTGGAATTCCTAGCAGTTCTTCTATAAAGACATTCGGAAAGTGACGGACTACTGGAATATCTTCTAATTCTGGAAGAGGGCTAGCATTGAGGGAATAGAGTTGGCGTTTGACAGCTCGAGTGGAGACATTAACTATATCACCTGATGGATGTGTAAGCTGAACATTCCTAGTATGAGTATCAATCTTAGCATAGTGGGCTTTCATCCCGTCCATGCCTAAGATGATATCGATGTCCGACGACTTGAGGGCTATCAAAGATGCTAGGAAGACTAGCCTATCTACAAGAATCTCATTGTCATGGCTTACCCTAGAAGTTTGCCATTTTGAACCAGGAGTCTGAACTACCAAATGAGTAGGCATATCACAAAAAGATACGTTATGCAACTGTGCATAACTTGCTGAGATGAATGAATGATGTGCTCCAGTATCAAACATGACAAATGCTGCATGACTATTGACAAGGAGTGTACCTAGGATAACATTAGGATCCTCAAGGGCTTCTTCAGTAGAAACATAATTCACTCGACCACGAGCAGGAGCTGGCTTCACATAGAAGGCTTTTCCCGGCTTCCCATGTCCATCTGGCTTGGCATTGTTCTGGGGACACTCACGGGAATAGTGTACTGGTTCACCACATTTATAACAGACAACGGTAGCACGGGGAGCAACATTGACAGGGGGACCTCCAAATGTCCTCGCTGTAGGATTGGGCTAAGCTGGGCGAGGCACCTATAAGGATGGCCTTGTGGTGTACCTTGGTGGCAACGATGTGTTGGGCACCCACAGCCGGCGTTTGTTGGGGCCTGAGCCAGATGCGGGGCTGAAGTCACGAGTGCGCTTCTTAGTTACCCCGTAGTAAGCCTGCCCTGTTTCGGCGTTGATAGCCTTGTTGACGAGGGCCTAGAAGGTTGTGCACTCATGTAGGCGCAGGTCTCGATGGAGCTCAGGGTTAAGTCCCTTGCGGAACCTAGCCTGTTTCTTGGCATCGGTCGACACTTCCTTCGGAGCATAACGAGCAAGATTGCCGTAATGATGGCTATAGGCATCCACTATCAGTCTGCCCCGGGTACAAGCACATAACTCCTCTCTCTTGTAATCCATCAGCCCTTCCGGGATGTGATGGGTACAAAATGCCTCACTAAAATCTGCCCAAGTTGCTGCAGGGCCTGCGGGACGCATGGCTTCATAATTTTCCCACCACAGATTGGTGGGTCCTTCCAGAAAGTATGCAGCAAAAGTCACCTTCTTGGCCTCAGATACATTGGCAGCTCGGATTTTGTGGGACATGCTAGTCATCAGCCTCGAGCAGATCGACCGAATGATGAAACTTAGGTGGGCGCAACTTGACGAAGTCATTGAGGGACACACCATCATTACACTCATTTTGGGAGGATGTGCTGTATTTTGCTCAATATGTTCCAATAGCCTGTTGGTCTCCCTTTTATTCTGCTCAGCTTCGAGCAGCACTTCTACCAAGGAGGGCGCCTGCGGCAAATTCTCTTATCTTGGTTGGCTTCCCTCGCCCTGCTCGAAGGCAGGCACGGGGTTATTCCTAGTTGACACCATCCTGGGTAAACAAACCCACAACTTAGACAAGGAAGACAATAACTCTAAGATATGAGATGAGGAATGTACTGGACAACATGGCATGCATGGGTAAATACCCGATCAACATGGTAATAAACAAACTGCCATATGAACATCATGATTCATACACACCATGACATAGTTTAGTACAAACCCAAGCTAAAGTACAAACTACGGAAAGAAGATACAACTCATCAAATGCATTACAAGCTTCCTATACATTATCTATCTACACCTCCAGAACTCACTCACACCTCTGCCATATCCCACAAGACACACAGGACTGTGGTAATACAACTACTACAATACTAGTACAAACATCCACGTACTCAAGCATCGCTGTAGAACACCTCATATAGGTTACCCCCATGACTCGGGAGATGAACCTGAGGATCTGGAAACACCCTGGCCTGTGATCCCTGGGAAGCGTAAGGACACGGATGTGGCCTGGGTCCCCTCGTTGGTGGCAACAACGGTCCTTGGAGAGGAGTGATGCCTCCAACATCGGGCCAGTCTACGCGAGCTGGCAGATGAGTCCGCGATGGGCTCAGCATCTCCAAATCTCCATAGCATGTCTGCACGACATGTGCTAGCTGCGTCAGGGCTGTCCAAAGACATGCACGTGTAGCATATAGCTCTGTGCGCAGGGCACATGCATCACGATCCTTGTTCTCCAACATCTGAGCGGTCACCTGAAGCTTAGGGTCCTCATGAGAATGATCATAATAGGCTGCAATAAGATAACCATCCTCTCCTCCTAGAGTAGCAGGAACATAGCAGAACTCAGTGTTCTAACGTAGTCCATGGTGAGATCTCATAATAGTCAACATGGTGTAGGCGGCCTCTTGAACTTCCATGTCTATGGTGACACCTAACCCATATGACCAATGTAGTGGCTCTACAGCTCCAGTATATGATGGATATATTCTAACAGTACACAGGTACTGGCTCTGGTTGAAGTCTCGATACTGCTCCTCCACTGTATACTCTGGATACCAACAGTAACCAGTCTCCATCATAACTCTAACCAACATGGCCGTGTGACCTAGTACATCAATGCACCTAGTCAAGCGGACCACCTGACAAGATGGATGAGGGGGCATCTGAAATAGGGAGTGATGCAAGACATTAGAGATCCTAGCAGAAATTTGACAGCATAACGGCTGTAATTGCTCAAAAATTATTTTGAGACAAGCGCAAAGATTGGATAGCATAACCACTCAACTTTCTAGACTCAAGTTTCTAATCCAACTGATTGTCACACCAAACAATAATCTAGAACCGGAGATCACTTGCGAACAAGCTAGCTAATAGTTCAGGGTTAGTAACTCGTCATCCTAAGCAATAGATAAGAAGCCTAGTTCTTAACCCCATAGAAAAGATGAGAGTGACTCAGAATAGAATGACTCGAGAAGAGGAGTCAAAAGAGCCTTACGTTCCCTTCCACAATCAATTCCCTTACATTTCTATAGTGTTTCTAGACTCAATTTTGACCGGTTTGGCTTGGTAGTCCTACAGTCAGACAGGCTCTGATACCAACGCTATCAGGACCCTGATCCTAAGTCATAAGAATCCAGCCTGTAACACATCACATCACTTTGCGGCCTCACGCACGGTAACTCCACGGCTGCAGCCTTACCTTAGCCGGGACCGTTTTCGCCTTTTGTCTCACGTATGTGAATATGTCACTAGCTTTCAAATGACAGAGAACCCGGGCCGACATGACTAGTCATATAACCCAAGTGGCACATCCATACGGAAACAGGCATACGTAACCCACAATGCAGGTGTCGGCCTCAAGCATGTGTAGACGAGTCATAGTCAGCTACAAGGATTCCATTACGTCATGGGACATTAATGTCATCACTGCACGTAGACGAGTCGTAGCAGGCTACAAGGACTCCATTACACTCCGAGACATTTCCCCGACGGGACAGACACAACAGCAAAGAAGGATACATGCTGGTCAATCAATGTGTCCAGAGGAGTAGCAAGCTACCAAGGCTCGGTGGAAGCACAAAGAGGCAGTTTCCCGTAAAGAGTATTACTAAAGGCACATGACTAGGTGTCGGATCCCATACACACCGTTGCATGTCACACATACGCACGACATGCTCGATATGAATAGATACAACTATGACATCACAACATAACCATACAACCACACAACTTTTATTTAGGAGGCTCAGAGGATCCTTGCATAATATGTTCTTATAGATAGGGGTCACATGAACCGTCACTCAAGTCATGCAAGCAAGTTCATAGAAACCAAGCGGAAGCATAAAGCTGTTTGAGTACACATAATTGAAAGGGTAAAAAGGCACATGGACTGACTATCTATAGCCCGCCACATGGCATAAGGTTGTACCTTGGACACCAGCTATTCAACATCGTCGACATCTAGAGAGAACCCACCTGGGGTCCTAAGTCTCATCTGCAACATTTATTAAGCAAACATGAGTAGAAATGTACTCAGCAAGTCTTTAAAGCAGACCTAGACTATTCATGCTCATGTATTAACAAGGAGAGTGGTGCAGTTTGTGCAACAATGCCAGCTTTGACTCTTGGCTAACCTATACTACACATTTTAACTCTTTGTTCAAATTTTAGATATCGCACGCGAGTCCACTAACTCCATATCCGTACACCACCATGGATTCACTTTCGTCATCTACAAGAGTGCCATCCATGGTAATCACACTTATCTTGAGATTTTTATGAGTATCCATTAGATTATCTATGAACAACATAAGTTCTCCAAGTAGCCCATATCCGAGGACGCGGCAATTCGAACAGATTGATACCCTGCAGGGTTGTACTTCTTCACACATGCCCTCGCCACTTATCGTTGTGTGATCATAAAACCATGCACCTCGACAACCTTCAAGCGGAAGCCCAGCGAGGGAGTCAGCCACGACCGTCAATCACACAAGACCTCTAGTCCAGGATATCGCCTATTTGAGACTAAACCCGCACGGAAGTGCGGCCGAAGTTTCTGCTACGGCCCCAACTGATGTGCGCAGGGTTCCCATGCCCAACATTCAGGTGACCCTTGGTACACCGTGCCACTGGCTACCGCGTTGTAACCCACCCCTAGGGTCAATGGTACGCACAGCCTCTAGAAACTACTTGCAACACCTGGACCAAGGACTAAGCGATTGATAAATCGAGAGGGTCAATTAAGTATCCCAACATGTGGTAGTAACTAGCCTTGGATCACAAACACAGAACTCAGTTCCTAAGAACGGTCCCAATGAGATAACCCGCTATGTACTCCGACATAGCCTCTCATCACTACCTTTACCAAATCGGGTTCATCATTAAGATTATCACATCAGAACAGCATTGTTTCACTCTAGTTCATCACCCAGATGAATTAGAACTGACACAACTCTAAGCATAGCAAGCATAGCAGGAAAGTAGGTAAAGCACACCATGGCCCAAGCATCTACCAAGTATGCTAGGTTGCAAGGTTTAGCTATTTACTATGACAATGACAGGTCATGAAAAGGAATGGGTTCATCTACCGTACATGACACACAATTAAATGTTTGTCCTAGTGCAATAAACAAGAACATGAGTGAGAGAACGGGATGTTATTGGGATGATCAATGGGGTTGCTTGCCTTGTTGGGAAGTGGCAAGGTATTCTCCTTTGTTGGAATACTCGGGGGTATCCTCAGAAGCAGGGCCTACCGCAATGCAGATAAGTAACAATCAATACACGGCAAGTGCAGCAATATGATGCATGATCATGAAATGGCAACATGAATGGATGAGCTAATGCAACTATTAACCAGGTTAAATGAAGTAGTTTTGAATATTGGTTAAAAATCATTCTCCATTTCATATTTCATATATTGACCTATTACTAAATGTCAATGTTCATCTACATAGGTTGCTCTAACATGCATGATCACAACACCATTGGATTCATTAGATATTTCTGATAATTTTTCATATATAAATTCTTTCAATCTGACTTATAGATTAATTTCTATGAACTTTCTAAGTTTTAAATAATTCCTGGAATTAATTTAATTCAGAAATTTCTTTATTGCATCAGCATGTCAAACCTGACCAGTGGGGTCCACTCGTTAGTGACCCAGCTTCTAATAGAATTAATCAACCCACTAATTACTTAATAATTAGCAGGGCCCACTGGTCAGTGGGTCATTAGGTTAATTAAATTTTATTAATGAATTATTTCTAAACTAAACCTAATTAGTAGGGCTGGGCCCATTTGCCAGTTGACCGTAGGTCAAACACCGGTGGTCAAACCGGTTGACTCGCCGGCGTTGAGCCGCCGGCGACGTCAGGGACGGCGGAGGGGACCGAAAACCCTCCTCTGGCGACCAAATGGACAGCGGAGGGCACCGATCGGCCCTGTGTGCTTGCGCGCGTCGAACCCGACACCTCCCAGGGGCTCGGATGGCTGGAGTTATCACCGGCGACGAGCGCTGCAGATGCCGGAGCTCGGGCGAGCATGGGCTCGTCTAGCCAGAGCTCGAACAGGCCAGCGGAAGGCACCTACGGCTACCTGGGACCCTCCTGAGCATGCCTACGTGCTCAGGTGTGAGCTTAGGCCGCTGCAGCGATGGCCACGTCCTTTCCGGCGGCGAGGAGCTCTCAGGCCCAAGGTGGATCGATGCTAGGGTGCGCAAGAGATGGGGAAAAGTAGGGGGAAAGGACCGGGGGCTCATAGCGGATGCGATGGCGTCGAGAGCGGGCTCGGAAAGGCTTCACTTGCGGCGAACAGACGACAGCAGTCGCTGGTTACTAAGGAGGAATAAGGCGGTAGGGTCGATGCTGGGTGGCATCCGGGCTCGAATCCTTCGGCGGAGAGAACCAGCGCGTCGAGGGGGAACGGCTGGAGCGGCAGCTATGGCGGCGAGAAGGCGGCGGCTGTGGCAAGCAGAGGGTAGGGGAGAGGCAGAGGGGCAAATGCACGTGAGAGAGACCGATGGGGACGGCAACGGCGTCTTCATCTGTTCGCTAGCGCGACGGGGGAGGCAGACACGGAGGGAGCTATGTGGTAGCTCCAGTGCGAGCGCACGGTGGGCACACGCTCGTCCTCCTGGCCGCCAGGAGGACAACGACCCCCCCGGGGCCAGGTGGGCCAGCCTGGCTGTGGCTGAGGCAAGTTTCCTTCTTCTTCTTTTTTAATTCCAGTTTTTCTTTTTCTTTTCTGACATTTGCTTTATTTTTATTTAGGCACAAATGCTAGGCACAAAATACTCCGAATATTATATAGAGCTTAGTTTGAATATTTCAGACCTCTACAAAAGTTTCAGAATATTTTTTATACTGAAATAATTATAATGCTTTATTTGCTATTTTCAGCAGATTTAATATTTATTTTTGAAATGTTATATAGATTCAAATATTTAGAATGACCCGTGATATATTAATGCTCACATTTATCTAACATAGGGGACATTTTTTATGGGCATTTTGGATTTGTTGATTTTTCACAACTATTGAATTGGTTTGATTCAGATGAGGTGTTAGGGTTTTTGGTAATCCCCATTTCAAATTGATGCAATAAGTGAAAACATGATGCACACACATGTTGACCTAAGTAAGCAAACTAGGGATGTGACAAATATACTCAACAGTAACTCATCACATTTTCTTCCTTATCCAACTTCTACTAATTTGCTCAAGTTTGAAAATAATTAATGGGTAATCACAATCATAGAAGATGTCCAAGATAGTATATTTATATGTGAAATCTCTCTTCCTTCAATATTCTTTCATGAATTGTTCAAGTGACCAATGCGGTGTTTGCAAACTTTCAATAATTTTCACCACCTATACCTATTATTTGTGACGTCACTACTCCTCATGGGATAAGTATATGAAGCATTTTTAATTCCAGATTAATGATATTCAATTCATTCAACCATTTACTCATAGGATGTAAGTGAAGCACAAGAGTGAATGACAAACTATTCCAAAAAGATATAAGTGAAGATCAATGCATGGTTAATTAGATAAATATCCATGTGAGGACTATCTCTTATTCAGAATTTCAGATCCAATGATTTTATTGAAACAGAAAAAAATAAAAATTGTACTCCAGGAATAGCATGCATCATGTGAACGAATAAAAATTTAGGCTCTAGATAGGCTAACCGATGATTGTTGATGAATAGAGGTAGGATGCGCAGCATCCCCATGCTTTGATATTTAAGAGTTCTTGCAATATTTGCTTGGGGTGCCTTAGGAATCCCCAATCCTAAGCTTTTGTATCTTGTTCAATCCTCTCATATCCCGGTTTCACCTATTCTCAGAAACTTCATCCACACAGAACTCAAAAAGAACTCACGAGATAGGTTAGTACACATAAGAACAAATCAACACTTCATGTACTTCCAAGACAAGTTGCACAATAATTTTCAAACAATAGGTTATGTATACTATCATTTCCACAATTTATATCTACCAATATAGGCTATGGAAACTATAGGATAAGTAGATAGGAATACTATGACAGCAATCTGTCCAAACAGAATAGTCTATAGGAATTTATTAAACCAGTGTACATATGAAACTCTAAAAATTATGAAAATTTAAGGCATTCTAAGTAATTTATATGAAAATACTTTTTAAAAATTTCAGAAACTTTCTACGTTCTAGTAAAATATGAAAATTCAAACACTACAACAAAAGTTTCTGTTTTTTACACAACACACATAAAAATGCAATGCAAGCATCCTAAGGCAATTGTTGGAAATTTTTATTGATAAAAAAGATTATAAATAACACCTAATAGAGAAATACAAAAATAAAATGACGCTCGAAGAAAACTCATATTATGTGATGAATAAAAGAATAGCTCCAAGTAAGATATAACGATAGTGTTGAAGACGAAAGAGGGGATGCCTTCCATGGCATCCCCAAGCTTAGACGCTTGAGTGTTACTCTAATATTACCTTGGGGGTGCCTTGGGAATCCCCAAGCTTGGTTTCTAGTCACACTTTAATCCCCCCATATCGGTATCTCACCCAAAACTTGAAAACTTCAATCACACAAAACTTAACGGAACTTCATGAGAAGGGTTAGTGCCATAAAGATAAATGATTCAGTTAGGTACTGTCAAGACTAGATTCATGATTGTTACCCCATGATACCTACTGCATTATATCATTTCCCACAATTTATATTACTTAATATAAGCTATAGGAATACTTGAAACAAGCAAACTATGCATGCAAAACAGAATCTATCAAAAACAAAATAGTCTGTAAAGATCTGAATGATCAGCATACTTCCCTGACTCTAAAAATTCTGAAAAATTAGGACATATCACATAATTTGCATAAAATTCTGTGTAAAAATTTCAGAATTTTTTGACTCTCCAGTAAAATCGTACAATTCAAATACTGGATGCAAAACATTCTGTTTTTGCATAGAATCAAACAAGCAAGTATCCACACTATCCCAAAGGTTTTACTTGGTACTTTATTGAAATGAAAAGAACGAAACATAATTACTACAGTAGCTTAATCATGTTAACATATAAAAACATAAAGTAAAATTATTGGGTTGTCTCCTAACAAGCGTTTTTCTTTAATGCCTTTTTACCTAGGCATGATATTACAATGATACTCTTCCAAGCCAAATTCCGATGATCATTATATTCATACTCTAAAAGATATAAGTAAAGTTCATAGATCATTCTTAATTGATATATATTAACCAATATCCAAACTCCAAATATATAAGTGAAGCACACGAAGCATTCTATAAAGCCATACTCGAAAGGTTTAAGTGAAGCACAAAGAGCATTCTACAAATCCATACTCAAAATATTTAAGTGAAGAACAAAGAGTATTCTACACATCCATCAAGGACTATCTCATAACCGAAGGGATCATAAAGGAAAATACAAACGCTAAAGACACATATCATGTGAACAAAACAAAAACCGAGGTATACCGATAATTGTTGAAGAATAAAGATGGGTCCCTTCCGGGGCATCCCCAAGATTAGGTGCTCTAGTCTCCTTGAAATATTTACTTGGGGTGCCTTGGGCATCCCCAAGCTTGAAATCTTGTCTCTCCATATTCTTCTTATATTGATACCTCGTGGATATTCGAACACTTCATTCACACAAAACATAACAAAACCCTCGTGAGATCCGTTAGTATAATAAAGCAAATTACTAATTTAAGTACTGTGGTGAACTAATTCCAAATTCAAATTAGCATTATATATACTGTAGTCCCACTTTACCATGATTCATACCCCCTGATACAAGCCATAGATTCAACAAAATAGGAGAACAATGCATAAAAACAGAACCTATTAAAAACAAGAAAGTCTGTAGTAATCTGGAAACTTCGTATACTTATGTAACTCAAACAATTCTGAAAATTTAGGAAAAATTAAAAACATTGCATAGTAGTACTGTGTTAAAATTTCAGAAACTTTTGACGTTCGTGTAAAAAATGTAAATTCATGCACTACAGCCAAAGTTTCTGTTTTTGCACTGCACACACCAAACAAGCAAACTAATCATTCTAAAAGTAAATTTTGGCACATTATTTTTATGATACAATGAATATGTACAAGGTGATAATTATTTCACATAATCTTCCATGGAAAATGCTACATTGTTTCCATGAGCATGAACACAAGTGTTCAAGGTCGACCCTCACTTCTCCAATGCACAACCTTCCAATCACTTCTCTTTTTGAAAAACTTCATAGGCAAAAGGGGCAAGTAACTTTTTTGTATTTTTAATTTTTTTTCATTTTTTTGTTTGTTTCACCCGCAACTACAGAAAGTAAAAAGGGAAAACAAAATCTATTTAGTATAGAAAGAAAACAAGCATACATGAGAATATCAACCACACGCTATTGCTCCCCGGCAATGGCGCCAGAAAAGAGCTTGATACAGTACTGGAATCAAACAATTTGCCATCTGCCAGCTCTTTGCCGTCTGCTAGTAGACGGAAAAGAGTGTCTTTGCCATCAGCTAGCACAAAGCAGACAACAAAGAGCTGGCGGACGGCAAAGAGGGGCTTTGTCATCTGCCAGCTCTTTGCCGTCTGCTAGCGGGCGACAAAATTCTTGCCGTCAGCGAGCGGACGACAAAGAGGTGGTGGGGTCTAGTTGGCGGCAGTACTGTAAGGGCCCACCACCCCACCTCTTTGTCGTCCGCCCGTGCCCCCCTGCAGCCCCCCCGTCGGCCATCGCCCGCGCCCCTCACACCCACTGCCGCCCGCGCCACTCACCCCCACCGCCGCGGACGCCCCCCCGTCGGCCGCTGCTCCACTCCGGTGAGCCCCCTCCCCCTCTTTTTTTTCATTTTTAATAGTGTAGTTATAGTAATTTAGTTAGTTAATTAGGTGTCGTTAGTTAGTTGTAATTTAGTTAGCTTAGTTAGTAAATTAGCTTAGTTAGTTGTAGTTAGTTGTAGTTAATTAGCTTAGTTAGTTGTAATTTGTTATTAGTAATTAGAAGAAGAGAGAAGAAGAAGAAGAGGAGGAGAAGGAGATGAAGAAGAAGAAGCAGAGGGAGGAGAAGAAGAAAAGGAGGAGGAGGAGGAGGAGAAGAAAAGAAGAAAAAGAAGGAAAATAAGAAGAGGAGGAGGAGGAGGAGGGGTGCATTGGTGCCGACGTAACCGGGTCGAGGATCGCCGACACGACACCACCGACACCCCGACCCCCGACACGACACCCCGACACCATGACACGGCACCCCAGACCCGGACACGACACCCCCCACACCACGACCCAGACACGACACCCCGACACCCCGACCCCGACACGGCACCCCCGACACCCTGACCCCGACACGGCATCCCCGACACCCCGACCCTGACACAACACCCCCGACACCCCGACCCCGACACGGCACCCCCGACACCCCGACCCCGACACGACACCCCTACACCCCGACCCCGACACGACTCCCGGACACCCCAACACGGCACCCCCGACAACGACACAGGACCCCGACCCCGACACGATAGCCCCGACACCCTGACCCCGACATGACACCCTAACCCCGACCCCGACAGCCCGACACGACACCCCGACACCTCGACACGGCACCCCGACCCCGACACCCCGAGACCCCGACACAGCACCCCGACCCCGACACCCCGACACGGCACCCCCAACCACGACACAACACCTCGACAATGACACGACACCCCTACACCCCTACCCCGACACGACACCCCGACACCCCGACACAGCACCCCGACCACGACACAGCACACGGACCATGACACGACACCCCCGACACCCCGACCCCGACACGACACGGGTCATATATTTGTGAATTATGAGCTAGGTCATATATTTTTCGATTTTGTTGTACAAAACAACATATTTATGTTGATTAGGTGGATTTAAATGTGCACTTGTTTCGTCGCTACGAGGGTTCGGTGTTCGATGACCTCCCCGTGCGTTCGACAAGCTCCGCCCCTGCATTCATGGGTGAGCACATATGACATCTCCTCCTGTACCCTTCATTTCCTCTGTTTCGGTCTTCGTGCCGATGAAAATTGCTAGCTATAGGTGTCTTCAATCATCAGTATGCGTGACCACTATTCATCTCCCGTTCGAAAGGGTTACATCTATAAATATGCATTCATTAGCATATTTATAACCGTGATTCTTTCGAATTGTCCAATGTTATCCATGGACAGCCCGAGTATGTGTAGATTGGGTTCGTTTTCCCATATGCTCTTCTCCAGATCCAATGCGGAATTTCGTCAGTGCCTCCCTGTTGTTCTTCGGGTACACATCCTCTCTGCTTATTGCCGACACATGTATCAGGAGAACAGGAGGGACGTGCTTCCGAAATTGTGCGTCGGATCTGGAGCGCAGCATGGGTAAACGAACCCAATCTACACATACTCAGGTGGGATTAGGACCTATCTTTACCTACTAGCCTCTAGGTTGCATCGACGTAATGAAACTGACAAACTCTATTAACTGATGAATATGGTTTGCTTAATTATGTATATATTTTGGGTGTGTCCAGTAGCTAGGTAGGATGAGTGATCGTGGGTGGATGTAGACCGGTCTCACTTGTCAAAAAGACATGACCTGTGAATGGTTAACAAAAACCAAGGAGTTTGTGAAAGTCGCATTTGCAAATGGACAGAAAACAACCTGGTGCCCTTGTGTCGATTACGACAACTGTAGGAAGAAGTCAGAGTTTGAAATGATCAAACACCTGCAGAAGTGGGGTTTTACGCCTAATTATATGGTCTAGAAATTTCAGGGTGAGTCCGCCCAATGTGCCAGAGCTGAGGTGCTTCGTCGTGCACTGACGAGCATGGTACCGGGATCGAAGACATGGTGCAAGACTTTGATGATGCTCTGGATTCAGACAATGAGATGGAGGAATCTGCAAAGGCCTTTTATGAAATGTTGGAGTCTTCAAAACGTCCTCTCCACGAGCACACTGAGCTTTGTCAGCTGGATGCCATCACGCAAGTAATGGCTCTAAAGGCTCAGTTCAACCTGGGCAGAGAATGCTACAACGCGATGATGACGATATTTGGACGCTTTCTACCCAAAGGCCATGTATTGCCACCAAACTTGTACCAGTCGGACAAAATCCTACGTGCGCTTAAGATGCCCTATTAGAAGATAGATGCCTGTGAGAATGGATGTGCCTTATTGAGGCTTGAGTCTGCGGGCTTGAACTATTGCCCCATTTGCAATGCTTCCAGGTATGTTCTGGTAGACAACGGTATGGGTGAGAAGAGTCAGACCAAAATCCCCATTAATATTCTTCGGTATCTGCCAATCATACCAAGACTTCAAAAGATTTTCATGGTCAAGGAGACGGGTAGACAGATGACATGGCATAAATTGGGCAAAAGAACAGAATTGGATGCAGATGGGAATCCAATGTTGGGACACACTTCAGACGCTTTTGCGTGGAAGCACTTTGATGGATTACATAAGGATAAAGCGGCAGATCCAAGGCATCCTCGAGTTGCCATTAGCACGGATGGGTTCAATGTGTATGGTATGATGGCAGCACAATACAGTTGTTGGCCTGTATTTGTCATTCCACTCAATCTCCCCCCGGAGAGATTATGAAAAGAAAGAACATTTTCCTAACGTTGATAATTCCAGGGACCAAATATCCGGGGAAGAATATGAATGTGTACATGCAATCTCTTAAGGATGAATTGAAAGAGGCCTGGGATAATGGGATCAAGACATACGATGCCGCTACAAAGAAGAACCTCAAAATGCAGGTGTGGTACATGTACTCAATGCATGACTTGTCGGCGTATGTGCTATTCGTTGGCTGGTGTGTGCATGGAAGGTTTCCGTGCCCCACATTCAAGGCAACTCTTCAGTTCCGTTGGCTGGAGGCGGGTCGCAAGTTTTCTTGCTTCGACATGCATAGAAAGTTCCTAGATCCTGACCATAACTTCAGAAAAGACAAGAAGAATTTCATCAAAGGTAGAGTTGTCAAAAACATTGCACCACCTACATTGACAGGCCAACAGATCCTTGATCAGATAACCGCTCTCGAGCCGGATCCAGATCGTCCAGGTATTTCAAAGGTATAATACAGAACACGCCTGGACTCACAAGATATGTTTGTGGGATCTGCCTTACTTTAAAGACCTTCTTTTCCCACACAACATCGACGTGATGCACACTGAAAAGAATATCACGGAGGCCCTTTTTGGTATATTGTTCGACATAGAGGGGAAGTCGAAGGATAATCCTAAGGCTAGAGTTGACCAAGAGGCTCTATGTGATAGACCGTTACAAAACTTTCGACATCCGAAAGGAAAGAAGAACTGGAGGAAGCCAAAGGCATGGTTCAATCTTGGAAGGCCAGCTATGAGGGAAATGATCTTGTGGGTGAAAATACAGTTGATGTTCCCCGATGGGTATGTAGCGAATCTAAAGACGAAGAGAGGTGCTAGAGGTAGGAAGGTTGTTCCGCCTTCCTCGCTGCCACCCCCAGCTGATTCTCCCGACCACCGGACTGCTCCGTCTCAGGTGGAACCGTCTGACTTGGACCCGTCTCGGACTCCGGTCCACGAGCCTCGGGTCGACGAGCCTCGGGTCACCGAGCTTTCGTCCTAAGAGACTCTGGTCCCAGAGTCTTCGTCCCAGGAGACTCGGGTCCTAGATTCTTCGTCCCACATGACTCCGGAGGCTAGTAGCCATGCTGATGGTGGCGAGGACAATTACTTGTCTGAGGACACCTATAGCGAGGGCGAGCTGGTTGAGTAGGGCAAGAAGGTCTACCAGCATGGTTGTACAAAGCTGCCTCCTGTGCCGACGATCCGCGAGCAGAGGTGGTTGATTGTGCCTAATGCGGAGAAGTAAGTGCATTTACTCTTTTTTAACCTTTTGCCTTCATGTTTCTTCAAATTAATATCTAATGTGTTGGCCTTGTCATACTGCAGGGGTTGGAAATACGAGCGTGGTGTCCACAGGCCCAACAAGGTCCTTCGTGTGCTTCTCCGGCACCACTTCCCGGGGAAGGTCCAGTTGCCCGATGAGGGAGAGGCTCCACAGGTATCACTGACCTGGGAGCTGTACAAGGCTGCCCTAGCCCCGCCGGAGGAGATGGTCCACGGTGTCTTGTGCGAGACGGTGGCTGACATTGTGATCCGTCGCTTTTGGGTAATTTCTCCTTTACAGAATTAAAAATCAACGACACCTAGTGATTGTACTAATCAGTGTCTAATGTGTTGTCTTGTTTGATTGCAGACCTTCTATAGGTGTCTTGAGGAAGACGAGGAGAGAGCGGCTGTTGTTCTCGAAGCCGAGTGCAAGCGCCTACTTTACAACTTACGACACGTGGCTCGGGTGCAGGCTATTCGAGACTACTACGCCTCGAGTAACATTAAGAGGGCCAAGAAGAAGTGTCACAAAAATTATCTGAGTAAGGAGAAGTTTATGAAGGTAATTATCTATTCTTAAGGCCTTGTACTTAGTTTCTTTGATTTGATTCGTAGGCGTAGCGCTGAAATTTCTCTTGTCTAACTTAGGTGCCCCCGAGATGGTGTGCGGATAGGATGGACTGTTGGGAGGCATTGGTGGATGAGTGGTGCTCTCCCGAATGGCTAGCCGAACACAACAAGGCTAAGGAGAATCGTGCCCAAATGAGAGGTGTGACACACCATCAAGGGAGCTCCAACCTGTTTGAGTACGGGGATAACTGGGTATGTGGTTTGTTTCATGATTCATGCAATTTCATTCTTCATGCTTGCTTGAGCCCTTAACTAATATTTTGTTCACCTCTTTTAGGCGAGAGAAAACAATAAGGAGGTGCCACCTCTGTTCGACCTCTATGCCATGGCCCATATTGCCTTGTACAAGAAGGCCGAGGCATTCTGTGAGGATGACCTCGATCATCCAGAGAGCTTCAGCAACATCTCCTCCCACAACAAGTTCGTGAGGTACAGAGATTTTGGGAACGCGAGGAAAGGGGAGGACTTCAACCCGAGCCAGAGTCCTTTTGATCCAGAGCTCGTGATGATATCTGGTGGTGAGAGGCCCCACGGCTCGATAGCCATTGGGGATGGACTGATACGTTGTCCTAGAACTCTCCCGGAGATCAAGAAGCGCCAGACGAGCTCTAATCCAGAGATGACGCC
Organism: Hordeum marinum; assembly: GCA_022496015.1. NCBI lineage: Eukaryota > Viridiplantae > Streptophyta > Magnoliopsida > Poales > Poaceae > Hordeum > Hordeum marinum. The sequence continues at coordinate 203,099,429 of CM039675.1, read as the reverse complement.
TCGTCCACGGCCCATGGAGATCGCCATTGAGGCTAGGGCCCAGGAGCTTCTGGCGGAGGCAAACAGGCAGGCGGCGTAGAGGGAGAAGGACATGGAGGAGATGACGGCTAGGCTGTTGGAGGAGGAGAGGAACCGGAAAGTCTCACCGGTCCCTATACGAGCTCCTCGTGGAAAGTTTCTCCTGCATATTATAAAAATCATGCACGTAATGTTCATTTCATCACTAACTAATATGAATGACTCGTGAAAACAAAATGTGCAGACCGTGTGCCAGAACAATGGTCAGACCCCTCTGTCGATGCCCCATATTGCTATAGCACCCATGGTGAGTTTCATTTAAATGGTCATTAGTGACTAGTATTCACATTTGAGTTGCATCATGCTAAGGAGACATTGCAAATGATCTTTGGTGCAGCGTGCTTCCCGACAAGCATCGACCGATCCTTCTGCGTCTGCTGCAACCCCGACCGGTCCTTCTACGTCTCACACTGGCCCAAACCCTACCGGTCCTTCACCTTCGTGTTGATGCTAAGTTTTCCCAAGTGTTTTCATTAACAAATGCGTACTTAGCTTAAGAAATAACCTACTTAGCTCCAAAATGACCTATACTTAGCTTATTTTCCTCAAAAATGACTTGATATGCTTAGTTAGCTAGAAAATGGTATATTCTACCTAGGATAGCTATAAAATGACTTATACTTAGCATTTTTCCCTCCAAAATGAATTCATATGCTTAGTTAGCTAGAAAATGCCATCACTACCTACTATAGCTCAATAATGATCTATAGCTAGCTTAGCTAGTTCATTTATGACATAATTAGCTCACTTAGGTACAAAATGGCATAACTACCTACGATAGCTCAATAATGATCTATAATTAGCTTAGCTAGTTCATTTATGACATAATATGCTCACTTAGGTAAAAAAATGGCATAATAACGTTGGTTTAGATCCAAAATGACCTATACTTAGCTTATTTTCCTCAAAAATACATAATAACCCTACTTACCTCCAAAATGATATATTCTACCTAGGATGGCTATAAAATGACCTATACTTAGCATTTTTTCCTCCAAAATGACTTGATATGCTTAGTTAGCTAGAAAATGGCATTACTACCTTGGAGAAGAGGAGAGGAGAGGAGAAAAAGAAAGAGAAGATAAATTCTTCTTCTTCTTCTTTTTCTTCTTCTTTTTCTTCTTTTTCTTCTACCTAGTCTTCTTCTTCTTCTAACTATCATCTTTCCTACTTTGCATATTTGCTATAGATGAGGAAGAGTGCATCGATGGACTGTACTCTTCTACTTCTGCTACATTTATGTTTATGGAAAACTTGTTTTGGATACGTATGTATGGATATGTTGTTGGAAACCATATTGTGTGTTGTTGGAAACTTTTATATATGTTGGACTTGTATGTTGAAACTTATTGTTGGTATATGCTTGTTTCAACTTATTGGTGGTATGCTTGGATATATATGTGATATTGTTGGATATATATGTTTCAAATTGAATGATTTTAAGAAAAAACAGGGGCTATATAGCAACTTTGCTATCTGCTGGCAGACGGCAAGGGTCTTTGCAGTCTGCCAGCGGACGACAAAGCTGCCACGTGGCAGCTACCTGTGCAACCTTTGTCGTCCAGCGGATGGCAAAGCACGCCGTTAAGCCCCCTAACGGAGCTAAGTTGCCACATGTGACGTCCAGGCCCTTTCCCGTCTGCTGGCAGATGACAAAGATTCAAAGGTCTTTGTCGTCCGCCAGCGGACGGCAAAGCGCCCTTTACCTTGGCTTATTCAGCCGGACGGTTGGTCGTCCGCTGGCGGACGACAACCCCTTTGCCGTCCGGGATTCATGCCTTTTCCGTCTGGGATGGTAGACGGCAAATTGTCAGATTCCTGTAGTGATAATCCCCAAGTGCAAGGAATCATCATAGCAATTTCCAAAGGTGGAAGTGATAAGTATGGAGTGTCGAACACAGAAGGAGCTAAAGGTAATATCAATATTCTCTCAAGTCCTATCTGCCACCGATACATCTCTACGTACACCGAACGTTTGCTTCCAACTAGAAACGAGAAATAAAACTATGTTGTGGGTATGAAGAGGAGAGCTTTGCATGATATCAGAGAACTAAAATATAAATATAGGTGTTGTTATCATAATTTTACAATATATTACAAATAGCGAGTGTGGAATAATGATGGCTCGGTGTGGGGAATTATCCTAGGCAATTGTTAACAAGATCGGAAATCATTATTGCAATTCTATATGAGGGAGAGGCATAAGCTAACGTACTTTGTCTACTTGGATTATACGCACTTATGATTGGTACTCTAGCAAGCATCCGCAACTACTAAAGATCATTAGGGTAAAACCAACCATAGCATTATAAGGTATCAAGTCCTCTTTATTCCCATACGCAAACAACCTACTTACTTGGGTCTGTGCTTTTGTCACTCACGCCACCCACTATAAGCGACTCATTAGCATATTGCAACACCCTACACCGAGGATCCCGCACGCTTGCGCGACACGGAGAGCACCATAGGACAACACCAATAATAAAACATGCAACTCAAGTCAATCATGATCCTCAAATCAACCAATAGGACAAAAGTAATCTACTCAAAACATCATAGGATGGCAACACATCATTGGATCATAATATGTAGCATAAAGCACCATGTTCAAGTAGGTGATTAGAGCGGGGTGCGGAAGAGTGGACCGCTAAAAGGAGATGAGGATGGTAATGAAGAAGGTGATGTTGATGAAAAGACGATCACCATGGCGATGGTTCCCCCGATGGCACTCCGACACCACCGGGAGAGAGGGAGAGAGGATCTCCCTACTGCTTCCTCCTCAATGGCCTCACCCCTCTGTGGGGGGGAGGTTCTCCCTCTTGTCCTTGGCCTCCATGGTGTTGATGGCCCCTCCGGGACGATGAAGATGGCCTCCGGTGATGGTGACCCCCTCCGGCAGGGTGCCGGAGAGGACCAAGATTGGTTTTTTGTGGCTCTGGAGGTGTGCGGCAGCGGAACTCGCGATCTAGGTTATTTTACGAAGGTTTTGGAATAGAGAGGTCGGTGGACTCCCGAGGGGCCCACAATCTTGGTGGCCACGGCTAGGGGAGTGGCCACGCCCCTGGGGCTTGTGGCCTCCTCGGCCTTCCTCTCGAGTGACTCTTCACTCCATTATTGTTTATATTTTCCAAAAATATTCTCCGTAAATTTTCAGCTCGTTCCGAGAACTTTTATTTCTGCAGAAAAACAACACCTTGGTAGTTGTGCTGAAAACAGTGTCAGTCCGGGTTAGTTCTATTAAAATCATATTAAAAATCATATAGAATTATTGCAAACATGGTATGAATACTTCATAAATTATAGATACGTTGGAGACGTATCAATTCGCATAGTGACCTATCTTATGTAATCAATCATTGCGGTGTGTTTGTCAGGATCTGATGAATTGTGGCTTTATGTTCATATTATTCATGAAAATGTATAGAATAGTTAAATGTGTTTTATGTGCATGATTTTTATAGCTTCATAATGATCTTCGATCTATTGGTTTTGTTTGGCCAACTGGATTGATTTATCTTCAAGTTGGATTGGTGCATTGTAGTGGGTTTAATCTTGTGATGCTCAATCCCAGTGACAGAAAGGGATATGACATGTATTTACTTCCACTATGGGTAAAATTATGTGGTTCATTCCTATTAATTGGATTTACTTGGTATACATCATGTCATCATCCTCCGAGCATTACTCCGTTTTTACTTAATATTCTAGATGCATGCTGGATAGCGGTCGATTGGTGGAGTAATAGTAGTAGATGCAGGCAGGAGTCTATCTAGTTGTTTATGGATGTGATGCCCATATACATGATCTTTGCCGTGAATAAATGTTGCATAACTATGCGCTTTTCTATGAATTTCCCAACAATATTTTTTACCCACCTTTTGCAGAGAGAAGCCTCGAGCGAACACTATGCCCCCGAGTCTCCTCACAAATATAATTACAAAAATTCAAAATACCTTGTTGTGATTATTTACTTTATTTTTATTTACAATTTATATTTATCAAATTATCTATCTATCACCACTTATTTCATGCAAGTGACGAGTTCAAGGGGATTGACAACCCTCTTGCCCCCGTTGGATGCAAGTGTTTTCTTTTTTGTGCATAGGCACTGAAAAAGGGGGTTTGTGTGGTTCTCTGGTTGGTTCAATAACCTTGGTTCTCACTAAGGGTAATTCTTACCTCTACTGTGCTGCATCATCCCTCCTGTTCGGGTAAAATCCCAATGCAATTTACAAGTATCAACAGGCCGGAAGAAAATAATTGGATCTCTTTTGGTTAATGTGCATGGCTTGTCGTTCATATCATAAACCATCTTACATGAGACAAAGTAGGAAATGACAAGCTAAAAATGAGTCAACTTCACAACACATTGGATTGCCAATCAACAACACAAGTATATATGAAGGGCTAAAGAAAATCATTGGATATGCATTAAATAATGTGCATGGTATGAATAAGGAAATAATTGGTTTTACGACTAAAACTTGAAACCTGCAGTTTTTGCAAACACGCATTTTGATAGAAACAACAAACTAACGCTACTATGTGTGATGCATGAATTGTAAAGGGTATAGTTCAAGCTCCGTCGCCAATGGCACAAACTATGTGTGATGGTGGATCCATCAAATAAGATTCAAAATACAGTTGTGTGTGCAATCCAAGGTAGATAGTTTATTATTATGAATTGTTTGGGATGAGCTAAGATAACATAAACAGTTAACAAAATTACGTACGTGTGCGAAGTACGGCATACAATTCACTCGGATAAACTATTTGCGTTGATCCATGTGAGCACAAAAGGGTTAGCATAAGAAGGTTTGTGTGATACGCAACAAATGGTTCATTCATCAGAATTGTGTGGGAAGACCAATAATAACCAAAGCGATTCATCCGGACAAGTTGTTTGTGTTGTGGGTAGACGGTTGCTGCCGAACAATTGTAAGCAATTGATAAAATCATTACCGACAGTATGTAGGGAAGTGGGGTTTGCCCGTATGAATATCACAGACATTTTATTATTGTTACCAGTCTAACTACGCATCATCTCTTCTTCCTCGCTCATGGCTTGTCATTCCGTTTTCGCCCGAGGATTCCAGTGCACGCTTAGGCACTGCACCGACGTTTCTTTTGGCCACGTTCCCATGCAGAACCACGTATGTAACCCCGCATCCTTCCCCATCGGTTTCCTTCCAGAAGCGAATGAGCATAACAACAGGCACGCGACACACGCGGATGCACACCTAGTGCAGCCTAGCCCATCTACGATGCATGCCAACCCGACCAAGTGCCACCTCTGCCCTCAACCTCATCGATGATGAAAATGATCCGGTGCAGGCGCAACGGCTTGTTGAGGCCGATGGATGTCCGGTGACACGTTGGACAACATTGTGATGCGCGTCATCGCAAGGGTTGAGCATACCCTTGGTGGAGGATGTGGTAGCGCCACCAAGAGGCTGCAACGCTCCGCACAAGAAGATCATAGATGGTCCTCCATAGAGCAAAAAATGCACGTCTGCACTGAGAGGGAACGACGCACCACCCAACAAGAACAATGGAGGGCCGCGGCACAACATGCTTGGCGCACGACATAGAAAGAGCGGTTCCATCCCTGCTTGCCTGTTATCCCACCCAACATGAGGTTGCAGCTGTGTCCAAGGAACATTCGCAGACATATTTCTTGCCGGGAATGGGCAGCGGCCATTTGCGCCGTAATTGCACCAGATCCCGACTGCACCATACTTGCACTGGACGACGGCCGCTCCATTCGCACGGGTCATGTCGCTCGCCATGTCAGTGGCCCCTAGATGCCAATGGGCTCATCGATAGGCTCAAGCGCCTCCTTGGCCCAGGTTTCTAGTGGGGAATAGTGGAAGAAAATGGCCGTCGCATCTTCGAGATGGTAATCTTCGATGAAATTGCCATCTTGGAGCTCTAGATCGCGCTCCAGCTGTACCGTGAGCGTGTAAACCGCATGGAAGAACACCTTACTAAGTTCAGGCACAACCAAGAGATTCCGTAGGTTAGGGTGTAGACATGGACACGTTTTATTTTGTTGAATCGTTTTGACGTCGATTCCAAGTATAGACAACAATCACAATATTGATATGTTTTGATGTGTGAATGATTCACGTTCTATAGTTTTGTTTCAATATGTGTAAAAGGCTAACATCTAGGGCTAGAAAATCAATATGAAAACATATATAAATGTGAAACTAATAATATATATTAATTGTTCAATAGCTGTTCGAAGATATTGTACATATACATTATATGTCATCACATATACATGATGATAGTACTTAACTAATACATACAATGAATAAAAACTAAACTAATAATAACCCCTCCTTGAGCGGGGAGCATTAAAGCGACAACCTCTCGCCAGCAGCTCCCTAGTGTGCGGTGGCTTCCCCATGCGGAGGGAGTTCGTCGCCTCCTCCACCTCGCAGCGCTCGACATGCCCATCATCCTCTTGCTGGTGGAGGCGCGCGACCATGTAGGATATTTCACTGGGCGCCCATCGGAGCTCTTTAGCGGTGGCATGCTCAAGCTTATCGGCCCAAGCCCATGCAGTGGTGAGCCACCTAGCGCCTGTTTCTTTCTTTGCGTGGTATCGTACATCTTCATTCACCACCACCGCTCGTCGACGCGCCGACATCGAGGGCATTCTGGTCGGCACTAAGGGCATTTCGGGCTGCGAGGTCCCTGGCATCTTCAACGTCACTTGCCTGGCTCTCTCAGCTGGAAGCAGCGCCTTCCACAAAGCCAGATTGTACTAGCCCCAAAACCAATCTTCAGTTGCGGGGTTTGGCACGAACTCATCTAGGGGCGTGAAGGGGTCATCCTCCTCGCGCATTTCGCCCTATCCTCACGGGATGGCGCCTCCTCCTCTGCTTGTGCAAAGATCGGCCATGCCATGGAAGATTTTTGTGCGACGGTCCGGATAGAGAGATGAGCGAATGCAGGCGGGATGAAATATCGAGGGCCAGCAATTATAGGCGGCTGGAATCTTCATCGATGCCAATGTAGATTGCACAACCCTTCCTAGTCAACAACCATGTGTGACTAAACATCAGCGACGGTTCCCAATGCATGACCCTATATGATTAATAGCCCGCAAAAATTGTCTTCCAAAACTAGAAATACGAAACAGAGAGCCAATCATTTGGGACCCATTTGTCTTGTGAAATATTTTCATTTTCTATCAAAATGTAACGCATGTGTGCCATTTGCGTTACGGAAGCAAGTCTGAGAGAAGTAACCACGATATCTTGGCCCCATGGCGGGAAATCATGCAGATTTTCATGTACTTCGGAGCATTTTCAATTTTTTAATTTATAAACCTAGATTCTCAATGCTTTTTTGTCCAAACCGTCACTCAAGATGTTTGAAACTACTTCAAATTTATTGCATGTGGCATATGTACGTAAGCAAGTAGTACATAAATATGATATTCCTGCGGGTTTTGCCTCATCTAGCTTGTTCATGTGTTTCGGTTTTGAACTATGGCCATTAAATTTCTAGAAACTAACTTAATGTGTAAAAATGCCAATAGAAGGCCAATTTTTTAAAGTTTTTAGGATGTCAGTCGTATTCATGCATTGTAACGATAAAAAAACCCAAGGTCAACTAAGATAACGATTGGCGGTTTGTCATCACACATGACCCCACGTTCCCTATCGGAACCAGATGCCTTCATGTGATGCTCTGGTTTGTGAGAGGCATGTGTGTCAAGATGGGAATTACTCAGGCGAGTATTAGAGTCCCATCTCCGTCCCCATCACCGCCCCCCATCCCCATCCCTTTCTACGTACCCTTCCACGGAGATAAAAAAATTCACATCCACCTTCCCACTGGGTTCTTTATCATCATTGGTAAACCCACACATGCATTTAAGAACAATCTTAACGTGTTTCAGAAGAAAAAAAATAGTATTTCAGTGCAATAAACAATATGTTGTGGCTAGGTTTGGGAATTCTTTGGGAATTTTTGTCCAAAGGGGTGGGATGTGTGTTAATTTGGGTGACTGAGGCTATAAATTTCGTGGCGTCCACTAATTTTAGAGCTCACATTTAAGCAATTCAATTGATGGGTAAGGCGGGTAATGCTATCCCATCCACATCCCCGTCCTACACGCTCAATAAGTAATTTGAGAGACCAACTTCCCGATGGGCATTCAAGCTGGCACCTGTGCCCTAATAGAGAAATTACTCATGGGGACGCAGGTAATAGTTAATCATTGCCAAGTTGACGTGCGTCAAAGCTTATCTCGAAGAAGTCGTTACTTTGATCACGACATCTTGGCCCCATGTTGGGAAATTATGCATATTTTCATGTACTTTGGCACATTTTTTCATTTTTCATTTTAAAAACTTAGATTCTCAATGCTTTTGTGTCCAAACCGTCACTCAATATGTTTGGAACCCCTTCAATTTATTGTACGTGGCATATATACGGAAACACTAGTACATAAATATAATTTTGCTGTAGTTTTTGCTTCATCTTGCACATGTCCATGTGTTTTAGTTTTGAATTATGGCCATTAGATATCTATAACTAACTTCATGTATAAAAATGCTCATTGATCACTGCAAATGTCCAAATTTCATAATGCCAGATATACTCGTGCATTGTAATGAATTCAAAAAAAGCTAGGCCAAATGAGACAACGACTAGCGGTTCGTCATCAAATAAGGCTCATGTTCCCTCTCGGAACCACAACCCTTTGTGTATTGCTCTATTTCCTGAGAGGCATGTGTCAAAACCTATCTCTAACAAGTCATTACTTTGACCACGACATATTGGCCACATGTTGGGAAATCATGCAGATTACTATCATGTACTTCAGAGGATTTTTCATTTTTGAATTTCAAACCCTAGATTCCCAATGCGTCCACGTGTGTCCAAATGGTTACCCAAGATGTTTCGAACTCTTTAAAATTTATTGCAAGATGCATATATAGGGAAGCAATGTTGGAAATATGCCCTAGGGGCAATAAATAAAGTGCTTATTGTTATATTTCCTCATTCATGATAATTGTTTATTATCCATGCTATAATTGTATTGATTGGAAACACATTGCATGTGTGGATATATAGACAACACTTTGTCCCTAGTGTGCCTCTAGTAGACTAGCTCGTTGATCAAAGATGGTCAAGGTTTCCTAACCATTTACATAAGATGTCATTTGATAACGGTATCACATCATTAGGAGAATGATGGGATGGACAAGACCCAAACTATAAACGTAGCATATGATCGTGTCAGTTTATTTCTATAGTTTTCTGCATGTCACTATATGTTCCTATTACCATGAGATCATGCAACTCATGGACACTGGAGGAGTGCCTTGTGTGTATCAAATGTCACAACGTAACTGGGTGACTATAAAGGTTCTCTACAGGTATCTCCGAGGATGTCTATTGGGTTGGCATGGATCAACACTGGGATTTGTTACTCCATGTGACGAAGAGGTATCTCAGGGCCCACTCGGTAATAGAACATCACAACAAGCCTTGCAAGCAATGTGCCTAATGTTAGTCACGGGATCTTGTATTACGGAAATGAGTAAGGAGACTTGTCGATAACGAGGTTGAACTAGGTATGAAGATACCGACGATCGAATCTCGGGCAAGTAACATACCGAAGAACAAAGCGAACATCATACGGGATTAACTGAATCCTTGACACAGAGGTTCGACCGATAAAGATATTCGTGGAATATGTAGGAAACAATATGGGAATCCCGGTCCCGCTATTTGTTATTGATCGTAGAGGTGTCTCGGTCATGTCTACATTGTTCTCGAACCCGCAGGGTTTGCACACTTAAGGTTTGGTGACATTTCGGTAGTATAGAGTTATGCATGGTGGTGAGCAAAGGTTGTTTGGAGTCCCGGATGAGATCCCAGATGTCATGAGGAGCTCCAGAATGGTCCGGAGGTAAGGATTGATATAGAGGAAGTCCTATTTTGGTCACCATAAAAGTTTCGGGCTCATCGGTAGTGCACCTGGAGTGCCGGGAGGGTACCGTGGGACCATCGGGAGGGGTATTTCAACCCAAGAGGCTACATTTTCTATGGGAGAATGAATACCAGCCCTTAGTGGGCTGGCCGAAGGCCCATAGGAAGTCCATGCGTCTAGGGAAGAAACCCAAGGTGGAAAGAAAGGCAAAAGTGGAAAATAAGGAAGGAGTCCTAATCCTACTAGGAGTGGAGGAGAAGGACTCCTCCCTCTACTTAGGCCGAACCAGATTTGGCTCCTTGGGAGCCAAGTCTCCTCCCTCCCCTCCTCCTATATATACTAGAGGTTTTGAGGGTTTTTGACCCAGAAAAACAGCCACGTGCTACCTCTCCTCTAGATCGTAGTTTCTCCTCTAGATCGATTTTCAGCGGTGCTTAGGCAAAGCCCTACTGGAATAACTCCACCACCATCGCCGCAACGCCGTCGCGCTGCCGGAGAACTCCTCTACCCCTCCGCTCCCTCTTTCTGGATCAAGAAGGCGGAGATCATCATCAAGCTGTACGTGTGCTGAATGTGGAGGTGTCGTCCGTTCAGCGCTAGATCGGGACGGATCGTGATTGGATCGCAAGACGCTTGACGATTTGGATCGCGAAGACGTTCGATTACATCAACCGCGTTTCTCAATGCTTCCCGCTTAGCGGTCTACAAGGGTATGTAGATCCACTATCCCCTCTCGTAGATGCTCATCTCCTAGATTGATCTTGGTGAAGCGTAGGATTTTTTTTGTTTCCCATGCAATGTTCCCCGACAAGCAAGTAGTACATAAATACGATTCTTCTAGCAATTTTTGATTCATCTTGCATGATCGTGTGTTAAAGTTTTGAATTATGGCCGTAAAATTTCTAGAAACTAACATAATGTATAAAAATGCCAATTGAAGCCCGAATATTTCCAAATTTTAGGATGTCGTTAGTGGATTTTTACGGTAGGGATCTTTTTCTTACAATTAAAACAATATCCATTACCAGTGTACCCCAAAATATTTTTACAATTCAATACAAAAGGAAAACTACTTACACACGGTTCCATATAGGAATCATTTGTGATGGAAAATTAATGGATCTATTTATGTCTTACGATGGAAGCTTCGTCGGCTTCGTATAGCTCAGATTCCATTCACCCTTGAACCTCATTCCCCAACAAACCCTTTCTACAAAGAATGACATCATGGGAACGCTTCGTAAGGGTGCGTACGAGCACCCCCATGGCCCCGAGTGCTCCCACCTCCACAAAGAACACGGCCTCCTCGACCGAGACAATAACCGCAGCCACATCCGCCTTAACCGTTGCCACATCCGCCGAAAGGACCTCTGCGTTGGCCTGTCACACCCTGTGTTGTATCACTTTGCTATCCTATGACTTTATAAAATTTGGACCAATTTAAAACTTTTTGAGTGCAAGTTCTTGTTTTAATTGTTTGATGTCTCCTTATTTGGTTGATTGTGTTTGTACATTCAAAGGTCTTCTTCCCTCAAGAACTGATCCTTGACCCAAACTTCTTTCCCAATGATCATGCCATGTGTATAGTACCTAAAACTATTTTTATCAAATATTATTTTGTCCAAAAAGTATTTATTCAAACTATCTTTTAGAAAACCCCTGAGTTGAGGGTTGAACTACAAGTCCTCAAATTGGGTGGATTGTTCTGCCCCAAAGATGTTACTTGAAACCTACCATATTTATGACTTCCCAAAACCACCAAATGTTAAATTTTAAGATTATTTTCCAATTTTATTTAAAGGCTTTTTCTTCAGGATAGAAATAGTCTTTTATAGGGAAAAAGTATTTAAATGCTTTCAAAATATTTGAGAAAATCTAGGGAAACTTATAGGACATATATTTTCCACATATATGAGTTTCAAGAGGTGGTCACGTTCAAAATAATGGGAAAAAACCCTCCAAAACCATATCTGCTTAAATCAAGCATTTAAAATATTTCTATAAGAAATAATGTCAAATAAATCCAGAAGAATTCTAGAAAGTCACATATGCCTAATGTGATGATCTTGCAAAGTTTCATCCCAATCCTAATTATTTTTATTAACTAAACTATCCCAAAACCATTCCTGTCTAGAGCCAAATTTGAGAAAGTCTACATTGTCAAATTTCTTCTATTGACCTCAAAGCTTGTGGACATGTTCTAATCCCTTAATAATTATACTATGCCAAGTTGAGCATAAAGGAAACTAGATTTGCAAGCCTAGATCTATAGAAACCTGATTCTGTTAATTTCTAGGGTTTACAAAGTTTAAACTATCAACTTTCCTCAAATGAGCTCAAACATGGTGGTCAACCTTATTTCGACCTTCTATTTGATCCTGGTAAATCTCATGGCAAGTGGATCCTTTTTATTGCCCAAACCAGTATCAAACACCTTCTGGTTAAATGGTAAAAGCCATGTTTTCACCCCCTAGCTAATTCTCCTTCACCATAACTTTTTACCACAGCTCCTACTAATCCCTTTGAACCTCCAGTAAAATCCCCATGCCTTCAAGTCACGGATTGAGGTGGTAAAGCCCTCATTTGACCCCCTCCACACTAAGTTCTTCCCTTTCTCTCCACTCCTCTCTTATTCTAGTGAGCCTCCAGAGCATTCAAGGCTTTCCCCAACTTGTTTACTCCCTCCTAGACCACCTAGACACTAGTGGTCGCACCAAAAATGCCAGTGGCATGCCGTGGCATGCCAAATGCGTGCTCTGGAGCGCTTCCGTTCCCAGCTGCACTGTAGCTTCCCCCCAATCGCAGCCCCTGACCACCTCGGGCCTCCCCAGTATGTCAACCAAGATGCCCTCAGTGTCTATGACATGCAACACGGTTGGCCCCTCCTCTCTCCTCCTCTTTCTACCTCCTCCTGCATGTGCGGAGCGCCACCCGGCTCAGCTTGTGACCAAGCTCACTCGCGCGTGCTTCCCCCTCCCTCTCTTGCTTCCTCTTGTCCTAGACTGACCCACGACCACCGAGACAACTCCCCTCGAGCTCCCATGGCCTCCAGCCTCGACCGCGACCTTGCCGGCACACAAGCTCTCGGTGGACTGCCGGCAAGCTATAAAAAGACACCTCGAGCTCCTTCTGTCCCCTCTGGATCCCCTCTGCTCCTCCAAATCGTCCGCCTCCCACACTAGTTCAAACCCTAGAGAGACCTAGTGCTCGGGATCGACCAGAGCTCCATCGCGTGGGGCTCTGTTGATCTCTAGGTACGACCCTACTTCAGCTCCCTTTTCTCCTCCTACGGGCCTCCTGCACATCCCCGGTTGTTTTCCCCTCACTCTCCCGTTGGTTTGCAGCTGGGGATCGTCACTAGCGACTGGCTCTTGGAGCCCGTCCACCACGTCCGCTTGCTGCTATTGACTCAGGCCACGCCGGAGTTCCCTCGTACTTCCCCGCGAATGGCGACAGCCTCCTAAGCCAATTCCCCCATTGGCTCCCCTCGCTGCTGCCTATAGCCTCACCGATGAGCTCATGCCCCCCTCTAGTCGCGGGATAAGGGATGACCAGTAGGGGCCACCTGTCATCCCCTCCTCTCTGTGGCATCCCCTCTTCGGCACTGGCAGCTGGGCCAGGCCTGTCGGGTTTGAACCCCGACGGGCGCGTGCGCCAGGCTCGCCTGGGCCAGCTGTGCTGGATGGGTCGGCTCCGCCAACCGATTTAGGTCAGGTGGCACAATGTAGCTTTTCGTTTTCTTTTTCTGGCATTTTGCAAAAATTCCATAGATTCAAATATTTACCCAAACCCAAATATTCTTCCACCTAAAATCTTGCAACATTTTGTGCCGTTTAATGATGCCACTTGTGCACTTTTTGAAAATAGTTTCATGTACTGGTTTTATTTAAAACCTAGTTTTGAATATCTAAAACCACTGTTAAAATAGTTTTCAAATGTTTTTGCACTTCAAACCAGGAAAAAATATTTTTATTTTTTATTGTAGTATCTTGCACAGTGGTGTGACATTTTAGAAGTGGATTATATTCTCTGTTTTTGTCATGTTCTTATTTTCGCCCGTTAAAATTTGTCACGATAGATTGCATTGTTGACGAGGGAGTTGGACCATAGGACTTCGAAGACCCCAAGGACTTTGTTTAGCCAGGCAAGCATCCCTTTGACCATGTTAAGAAACCTTTTATTGGATGACATATAGCACTTTACTTTTGGTATGTTGGTCATGATGTTATGGTGACCACCTTTATGGGTTACCTCCGTTACTTTCCTTGTTGATACTTGCACTGAGGATGACCCTACCACCTTATGAGGGTTGTGTGGGTGGGAAGTAGTTAGGATGCTAAGTACTTGTTATGCAAATTGCATGGGGATCTGCATGGGGATGGAAACAAAATATTTTTCAAATAATTTTTGAAAACCCCGTGGGGTTCCACTCATGCCCGAGGGAGATGATGATGAGCGAGGTAACCACTTGGTAAAGAAGTGGTGTATCGAGGCAAGTGAGTGTGTGTGTTCTTGAAAACGGATTAGATTTAAGATTTGTCGACCGTTCCCAACCTTACATGTACAGCCACGATACCCCTTATGAGACAGGGTTTTGTTGATTACTATGATGGGTACTAGCAGAGAGCCCGCATTACTAGTGGCGGAAGTGACGTGGTCGCTCTCTCTACGGGGTCATGCCGGAAAGGGCGATCATGGCCTTTTTTCACAAACACCGGGTACACCGTTGGTACCCTCATGGATGGTATGATCCAGAGCGAGGCTTGTGTGATGTATATCGTGAAGGTTGGGTACCAATCGAGTGGACCCTTTGTTAGGATCGTTAAGGGAAAGGCATTGTTCGGGTACTTACCTTGGGTATGGACAATATCACGAGTCATGGCTTAACACAGAAGTTTCCCGAGTCTCGTGGGTAAAGTGTGCAACATAAAGCTGAGTGCAAAACTATTCGAATAGTCACGCCCACGGTCAAGTATAGTTGGGTGGTGCTTCTTAAACTACGTCGATTGTTTACAAAAATTTGGTGTGTGTATTGGTGACAAAGGAGATACATGAGATAAGTCAGATGACTTGGCATGATGATTGAACATGAGATGTTCAACCCTTGTTTATATTGATGTATGTAACTTGTTCACATGGATACCAGGAACCTCATGATGAATGCTTTTACAAGTTATTTGGAAATATTATTGGACTCAAAATTAGCTTTCTACGAACTAACCCACTAACTGTTGTATCATGCATTGTTAAACCTTGTTCAAAACATGGGTTTCTTGCGAGTACATTCAAAGTACTCATTGTCTTGCCACTGGTTATTTAATTGGACAGGAATGGAAGAGTAGGAACATGTTGAAGATTTCGTAGGTGACGAACATGCAAACTAGGATGCTTGCCAATCAGAATGAGTGTAGGGTTAAGGCAGATGGCATGGGTCTACGCTTTCGATCAAGATTTCCGCTACTAGTTATGTTAGGTGTTTGGCCTTCATTTCCCTATCTATTTAAGACTTGACCTTGATGGTCTTTATTTGTGTAAGGCGGTATGTATGGATGTAAGACAATTTTTATTTAGCTTTTCTGTGTTCAGTGAGCATTGATCTCTGGGATCACTGTACACGTGCATTCAATGATCACGACATATGATTTGGGTTCCCCACATGGTCCACATGGCTTCCGCGGCGGCTGAAAGTGCGTCTGTAGCCATAGAGATGGCAGCTGCAGCTCCTACAACAGCGACTACGAACACCAAGAGCACTCAAGCAGTGTGTTGTGCTGTGGAGGCCACCCCGTCCCGGGTCAAGGGAATCTAGGCCTATATCATGGAGAACGCGCACGCGTTCGCCGGAATCCAGCATGCACAAGATGTCCGAAGAGGCGGCTGCTGCGGATGCGGAGATGCATGCGGACGATGTGGTGGTAGAGGCCATGGAGCCCCTTTCGCACGAGATCTCCAAGCGAGAGTTGGAGATGCGAGAGCCAGCCGAGAGGGCCAGGTGATGGGCGGAGTTGTGCGTGGCTCTAGAAGAGGTCGAGAAGCGCCTGTTCATCGAGGAATCGACGGTGGAGTACCAATGCGAGCTATGGCGGCGCCACTACTACGAGTACTACAAAGATGAGGGCGACGCCGATGAAGAGGGAAGTCTCGAGGATGAGCACCTCACCGCGGTCGAAGTTAGCCTGGGGGACGCGGAGTCCAGCACTAGTGAAATTCCGCCTGCACAAGTCGTCGGCATTTCATCGAATAACAGCGAGGCATAGGGCGGCGGCTCATCGGTGTCTTTGGTAAAATTATGCATATTAGTAATAGACTGTGTTCACAGAGCTAGTCTTTTGTAAGAACTATGTCTAGTTCAAGTAGCTGGATTATTTAGTGAACTTACTCAGTTTGGTAACTGTTAGCTATATGTTTTTGCTAGTTTGTATACCCAAGTTAGCAGTTGATGTTAAATTATGCAATGACGTGGATGTGAACAATAACCACGTGGGGAGGGGCATCATTTTGTATGTTATGTACCATCATACACGATAAAAGCAGAAACACTGTGTCTGATGAATCTTTGCATGCTAAGTTTCCCTACAACGAGTAAAAAAATTCACCGACCATCGAAATA
Organism: Hordeum marinum; assembly: GCA_022496015.1. NCBI lineage: Eukaryota > Viridiplantae > Streptophyta > Magnoliopsida > Poales > Poaceae > Hordeum > Hordeum marinum. The sequence goes on along the minus strand of CM039675.1, from coordinate 203,082,780 downwards.
TCTGCCTCCCCCAAAGGGCCACATTTCCCCTACAACATCCCCCCATGTGCCACCGCCCACATCTCTCCCTCCAGCATCCGACCACCACGGATACGCTATGGTCTCCTCGATTGACCCCTCAAGCAGTATGTCTGACCACGATGAATCTCTCACCAGCCAGGTATTCGTTTCTCTTCTCTCTAACTCAGCTAGGCTTAGGGTTTTGTTTTGGAACTGGGGATTTTAAAGTGACAGGCCAATTTGTGCCATTTCTTTCTCTTGTAGCACCCTAGGACAATCGCTTACAAGGAATGGTGAGGGGTAGCTGAAGACATGTCTGTTCATGGTCAACATAATTTCCATCCTTGAAGTTATGAGCTTTTGAATCTGGGTACAGCGAGAGCAAGTTTCTAGGACATGCAAATAAGGTTAGCCTAACTCTTGTTGTTAGAAATCATTTGTTATATTAGGTGTGATTCAGACACTTCCCGTGTGCTATTTGATTTTGGATGTGATTAAGACATTGTCATAGTTTTATCCTGAAGGCATATTGACAACAAGAAAACTATATGATACATGAGTTATCATTGCATGAAAAATTACAACAATGTAGTGCACATGAAGCGCTTCATTTCATTCAGCACGAACAAGGTCTAATTATGCACAGAAACATGGCTAGCATCGATGCAACATGGCAATCTGAAATAAACATATTCTCAGACTTACTCAAAGAAACACGGTGCAAGACAATAGTTTTTAAAAGATCGGAATGTTTGATAGAAAAGTGTAAATACCTATCACTATTAATTTGATTTCACTCAAACATTGTTGATTTGAATCCTATACTACAAAGATTGTCGCATTTGTATTTATCTTCCTTGTAAAATTGGAAATTTGTCATTACACATGACAAAAAGAGAGGAGGGATGAGTACCAGAACATCCTACTACGAAGACTCTTCGAGCAGAACCATGTCATGGCCGATGAAGCCCCATGTAATCTCGGTTCTGACGAAATTTGTGAAGCGGAAGTTTAAAAGCGACTTTGTATTAAAAAGTAGACCCATTTGAAGCACACAAGTACAAGAATGGCCATCCATTTCTTGTTGGTGAATACTTTGATGAGTGCAGTTCCAGTTGTCGCAAGTTACCTAAGTATTCCATGGACATAATGTCAAAAGGAGAAGATCATTACATTGTGGAATTGCACTACGACCCTCATCATTTCTCTCACGATGTAGGTACCATCAGTGAATTCGAGGACTTCCATATCTTCCTCAACTGCGATAATCTTGCTGCCACTCATGACCAATGGTTGATGTTGTAAGTACTTCATAAACTCTAATCAGCTTCTTCATATAAGGCTGTAAATTAAAAAACCTAACTATATTGTATTCCGCTCAGGGGATTGACAACGTAGAGATCAAGAAGGGTGCATGCTCATGTCACACCCCTTGTTTGTATCACTTTACTATGCTTTGGTTTATAAAATTTGGAACGAATTAAAACTTTTTGAGTACATGCTTGTTTGATTGTTGGGTTGAGTATGTTTGGCACTCTTAGATTCTACTCCTATCCATATTCATCTTCCTTGATCCAAACTTCTTGCCCAATGATCTTGCCATGTGAATAGTGATGAAAACTATTTTTATCAAAATTTATTTTAACCAAAAATAATTTATTCAAATTAGGTTTTCAAAACCTCCTTAGTTGAGGTTTGCACTGCAAGTCCTCAAATTGGGTGGATCCTTTTTCCCAAAAATCTTTACTTGAAACCTACTATATATATGACTTCCCAAAACCACCAAATATTGATTCTAAAGGTTATTTTACTATTTTATTTAAAGGCTTTATCTTAAGTCAAGAAATGGTTTTTCACAAGGAAAATATCATTTTATTGCGTTGTAAATATTTGAGAAAATCCAGGAAACTCAGTGGACATATATTTCTCATATATATGAGTTTCAACACATGGTCATGTTCAAAATCATGGGAAAAACCCCTCAAAACCCTTTCTGCCCAAATCAAGATTTTGAAATATTTCTATAAGAAATATTCTCAATAACTTCGAAGAAAATTTCAGCAAGTCAACGTTGTCATAGGTGATGATATTGCAAGGTTTCATATCAATCCCAATTGTTTTGATTCATCAATTTTTTCCAGAACCCTCCCAGTCCATATTCAAATTTGAACAGGTTTACATTGTGAAGTTTCTTCCCTTGACCCCAAACATTGTGGACATGCTCTAATTACCAAATAATGATGCTACACTAAGTGGTGCAGCAACGAGATTAGTTTAGCCTGCCTAGATCTATAGGAACCCTGCTTCTATTGAATTCTAAGGTTCACAAAGTTTGCATTATAAACTTTTCCCTATTGAGATCAAACCTTGTGATCGCTCTCATTGTTACCCATAATTTGATCCTGTTAAATATCATGGAAAGTAGACTCCATCTACTGGCCCAAACACAACACAAACACCTTCTGGCCAGTTCTAAAAGCTACTATTTCCACCATTTTTACTATTCCACTTTCTCTCAAATATTTACCACATTCTCACATTGATTCATTTCACGTACAATGAGGAAAACCCAGCTCTGGTTCCATGTTTAAATGCGGTAAAACCCACATTTACCTCCCTGGATACCAAGAATCTCTCTCTCTCCCCTCCCCTCTTATTCTATCAACCTCCCAGAGCATCCAAGGTCATTTCCAACTTTATTATTCCCCCCTAGACCCTGTAAACACCTATGGCCGCGCCCACGACACCGTTGGCATGCCATGGCATGCCAAACGCGTCCTCCAGAGCGCGCTGCAATGCCCGACCGCACTATAGCCGCTGCCCAATTGCCCTCCCCGACCACGTCGTGCCTCCCCATTGTGTCCCCCGAGGCCTCTGGCCTCGCCCACGAGCTCGCAGGCGCACCGAGCTTGGTGGACCGCGGGCTGCCTATTTAAGGCCTCCCTCGAGCCTCCTCTCCCCTATAGTCTCTCTCTCCTCATCCCAAGCAAGCTCCTATGCCACTCAAGAAAGCCCAGGGGCCTCTGAGCTCGGGATCGAGCCGAGGGTTGCCGCTTCGGGCCACCGGCGTTCGCGAGGTAAATGAACTCCTCTGCCCTTATTTACCCTCGATCCGGAACCCCTGCTCCCTCCTGACCTGCTTCCTTCCATCTCCGCGTCTATTTGGTGCATAGGACGACCGAAGCATCCCCTTCTCGAGGAGCCACCGCCGGACTTCCTCGTCGTCGATGAACGGGAGCTTCCCAGCGCCCCCTCCACCACCATTACACTGGCGGTGAGCCCCTGAGCACAGCGGTGCCCTTCGTTCACCTCCCCGTGCCCTGTAGCCGCCAGTGATCCCCCTTGACCTTCCCTGGCTGAGGAAGGTGATGACAAGAGGGCCCTGCTTGTCATCCTCCCCAAGTCTCCCACCTGTATCTCTCTCCCTCGATGACTAGCCTGGCCCGCTACTCAGGTTTGAAGCAGCTACGCGCTAGGGCCGCGTGGGTCGGCTCCGCCTGCTGGGCCGATTCGGGCAGCTGCTTTTGGCCCATTTTCCCGAGCCTATTTTCTTTTTCTTTTTCCTTCAGGATCCCACAAATTACCCAGGACAAATTATTTGTCCTATTGAGATAATTCCAACTCCACAAATCCTAGGATATTCTGTAGAATGTTATAATGGCACTTGTAAAAAAGTTTGCAAAAGTTTTATGTACTATTTTATTTTAAAACCTCTTTTAAGCATTTTTAGCCACTTTTAAAAATAATTTTGAAAACCTTTTTCACGCCAAAACCTTAGACAAATATTCTTAAAAAAGTTTTTAGTATTTATCTGAGTAGGGTAGCATTTTAGTAGTGGATTTTTGTGCTCTATTTTTGTGTGATGCTTATTATTATCGTTATTTATTGCGACGGTAGATTGTGTTGTTGACGAGGGAGTCAGACCCGAAGACTTTGAAGACCCAAAGACTTTCTTGAGCCAAGCAAGCAACCCTTTGACCATGACTATGAAAACTTCTATTGCATGGCATATAGCACTTTATTTTGTGGTATTGATCATGATGATGTGGTATTCCCCTTCGGTGGGATGCCTCCGATACTTTCTTCTTCATACTTGCAAAATGCATGACCCTACCTCCTTATGAGGGTTATGCGGATGGGAGTAGTTAGGATGCTAGTAGTTGCTACGCAAGTGGGATGGAAATATGCATGGTGATGAAAACAAAGTGTTTTCAACAACTTTCCGAAAACCCCGTCGGGTGCCACTGATGCCCGAGGGAGACGATGTTGAGTTGGGTAACCACTTGAGGTAGAAGTGATGTATCGGAGCAAGTGAGTGTGTGTTGTTTTCGAAAACGGATTGGTGTAAGTTGCGACCATTATTCCAACCTTACATGTACGATCACGATACCCCTTATGGGATGGTGCTTTGTTGATTACTATGGTTGGTGAGCAGGGAGCCAGCATTACCAGTGGCGAGAGTGAAGTGGTCACTCTCGAGACGGGGTCATCCCAGAGTTGAAGGCCATGCACTATCTTCACAGGCACCGGGCACACCGTTGCGTGCCCTCATGGATGATACGTGTGACGTATATCATGAGGGATGGCACCAACGAATGGACTCTTCATTTAGTATCACCATGGCAAAGGCAATGTTCGGGTGCTTACCTTGTGTATGTTAAATCCCGCGACTCATGGATGACACGGAAGTTCCTCGAGTCTTGTGGGTAAAGTGTTCAACCTCTGCAGAGTGTAAAAATATTGGAATAGCCATGTCCACGGTCAAGGAGAGTTGGGTGACCGCTCTTGTGCTACGTCTGAATGTTTACAAAACTTGGTGTGTGTGTGTGTGCATGTGTGGATGACACGGAGATGATACTTGAGATAAGTCAGATGACTTGATCTGATGACTGAACATCAGATATTCAACCCCCTGGTTGTGATGATATCTTTAACTTGTTCATACGGATATCGGCCAACTATTGATGCATGCTTACATAATTTCTTGGTTATGTTATTGCATACAGAATTAGCTTTGTGCAAACTACCTAGTTAGTGATGTATCACGCATTGTTATTGCCTTGTTCCAAGATGGGTTGCTTGCGAGTACATTCAAAGTACTCATTGGCTTGCCACTGGTTATTTAATTGGCCAGGTATGGAAGAGCATGAGTTTGGTGAAGAGTTCGTTGGTGACGAACATGCAAACTAGTACGTTTCCCAGTCAGAATGCCTATAGGTTTAAGGCAGATGGCATGGGTTCATGCTTTTCGACCAAGATTTCTGTTGTTATTCAGCTTCTGTGTGTTCAGTGAGCATTGATCTCTAGGATCATTGTACACGTGCATTCGGTGATCACGATATAGGAGTTGGGGTCCCCACAACGCATTTCATAGATCCTGATTTGGCAAGCGACATTTTGTTAAGTAGAAATGCCACACGCGAGGTTTCTATCTCACAAGTTGCCACGATCTTGTGGGAGTTATAGATAGGAGTCCATATCATGAAGGGTAAGTTAAATATAAAACCGCACATACATTGATCGTCTTTCAGTTTTCGACATAATTCGTAAGTTCAAGGTTTTCTTAAACTGTAGAGATCACTGGATCTTGGTGGTCATTGTTCCAAAATGCAACACAGTTTACTACCTGGATTCTCTCAGAGAGTCAAATGTGCCTCAGGATCTGAGTCATCTTCAGGATTTCATGGATAGGTATTGAATTCTTTGGTATTAATATGTTGTGTTCATATCTGGTTCAAGAATTGAGTATGTGAAAATGCATCTTCATTCACAGTGTATTGTGTAAGACCATAACTTTAGGAGGGAGACGGTTCGACCCCCAACTACATCTGCATCACGTGATAGTTTCTCCGGTGATTCAACGAAATTCGTTATTTCAGAAAATGCTAGTCATGGTTCAAGTTTCTAAGTAAACCTCTTTCTATTTATCTCCAAAGAAATACAAGGAACAATTTACACTGGTTAGGTTGTTCCTAATAGGACAAATACATGACTAATATTGTACAAAAAACTGTAGAGTCCTCAACAACAAGGGACCAAACTATGTGGATACTATGTTTGCGCACACATGATGAAATGATGCGGACATGTTGAATGTGGTGCTAATGCTGACAAAATAGAACTAGTAAGTCTGTTTCTTAATTCCTATCTTCTACTCCACACGTATGTCACATTCTGATCTAAAAGTCCTGAAGTCGATCTTCGGACCGATGACCTCTGAACCGCTCGGCAGTGATGAATTGATGTTTGTTAGGAAATTCATCAACACCATCATTATGAACAATGTATCAATCCCTCTAAGGACGTCAAAGATTTCAGGATAAGTATCCCCCGATATTAAGTACGCATTCATATAGTGTTATCAGCTAAACATATACACATGGATGCATTGTTTTCCATATGATCATTTCTTTGTATTTCGTACATTAGGATTATGTACTGCATATATTTAAGTCTTACATATGTGGAATTTAGCTAGCATTTTCTCGATTGCATATTGTCGTGAATTATGATGAATGTTCTTTCTGTGGACACTATTCTTTCAATTGCATATTGTGCCGAATTATTATGAATGTTCTTCATGTGGACACTATTTTTCGATTGCATACTGGGGCGAATTTGTTGTTTGCAGGGTGATTCAAATGCGATATTTTACAATAAGGTGGCTTTTTCAGCGCACACGGTTCAAGCAACTAGTCATCCGCGATACAAAACGGAAAGCACACTCAACTCGTAGCGGAACCTCGTGTGATCAATAGTAAAAGCACACACAACTGATAGCTCAACCTCCTGTGATGTGTAAGAAAATCACACGAGATATAAAATGAAATGTTGGTGATACATAAGAAATCGTAAATGATTTGCAACACTTGTACGTGTGCTTAGGATCTCCTCAATCGTTTGTGATAGCAACTTATCTCATGCTTGAGACAACAGGAAACCGTGCCCGAGGCAAAGCCAATCCCATGCGTAAAATATTCGTGAAACGTGTGGATGATATCATGCACGGCAGACGGTTTCCAAGGAAATCTCGTCTGATATGATGAAGATATCAAACACAGTTTATACCATGGCCCATGTGGATTAGTTAATGCTTGACAAATGGTAAAAGGTGAAACACCGTTTGTTTTCCATGAGCAATTAGATGCATTTAACTCATGATAGACGTGTCTGATTGATCCCAAATCCCGCATGTACGCCCAAAATATAGCGTGTGCGCTATACCCCTGCACTACACACGATTACGTTTGGTAGATCGTTTGTTCTCGTTGGTCACCATCACCGACGGGTTTTCCATATCATGTGGGATGGACCCCCCTATCTCCCACACATGTAAGGCGACGGTTTACATCTACGACGCAGAAAGGGGTTAAAAACCGTTTGTATAGCACATCGCTACACTAGTGTAAACAACAATTGACCATAGGGAGTATGTGCAAGCACAAAGTTAAAGCTTTAGAAGGATGGACTTACATTAACATTTAACACCGACTCTATACTGCGCTTCTCCATGTCATCCGAGGGATTACTAAAGAATTTAAGAAGAAAAACTTCTTCATATGCATTGCCTGTACTCTAAATTTTTAGAGAGTAATTATAGATATTATGATACTGGAAATGATAGAGGATAATAAAGATAAGATGTAGAGTGATGCTACGTAAATCCATCTAAGTACATCATTATAGGACAAAATGTAGAGGATAATAAATTTTAAGAAATGGCGGGTGAGAGAGATAAGATGCATAGTAATTCTACACAGTGAACTAGCTGTTAATCTAGTATAGTGATACAAGACGCTAGGTCCTTCTGAGGGGAATGCAGCGATAAATTTCTTCATAAGCATTGGGTTGATTCTAGTTATCTAAAACTTAATAGATATCTTATAATGTCCATCAAATGGAGGATAAGGAGGATAACATGTGCAGTGATGCTACATAATCAACAAGTGATGAAAGTAAGTATGGTGATGCAGGGCAAAAGGTACTCACAAAAGCAATGCAGTGTGCAGTATTGTTGCGAGATCCTAATGTTCCTTGACAATGAATATTCTTATGCAAACAAGTTTTGTACAAGAAAGATCAGAAGGCACATGTTGCAATGTCGTTCTAATTGTGATGTGATATCATAGACAATACCTTACACTATAGACGAGTATACTATGAAACAAGCTTATTCTAGCTAGTGTCTTGTGAATGTAGCACCGGAGAATTTCGTTTAGAGGATTCCCACCGAAGTGCGCTTACCTTAGGAAGAAATGATACTTTCTCAAAGCATGCTTGAACATCTCAACCAAGCTTTGTTCATCTTGACTATCCAGATTAATCCTTGCCTATTTACAAGAATGAAATCTTTTGTGTTCAGTCAGCACAAACATAGGCAAAATTACCATTAAAAATAACACTTACACATAAGTTGCGGAGGAAGATTTTAAATTCCTATTTATATGTACTATTATCCTTCCACGATAGGAATATACACACAAAGTTCTTGACAACAATAATATCTTGCTCCTCTAAAGTGAGATTAGGTGGAATGGGGGCCCTATTTGCCGCAATTGGGGATCTGTTCAGTTCGAATAGGGCTTTGGCCAGTGGAGGTGGTGCAATCTTTGCTAGATTGCGGGGTTTTGTGTCGTAGAGCTGGCGCTATGTCAACTAGCATCATCATACTTTTGCTACTGCTAGGGTCTGCTATCTTGGGTGATCTTCTATGGTAAGTGTAGATCGGGTAGAGTCTCCTAGAGTTGGGACTGCGTTTTGTGGGTCTGGTGATACTGCCACTACACCTGCAGGGCTAGTTGATTTATTAGGTTTCACTTCCTTTTCCAAATACTTTGTTCGTGCTCCTTCAGAATCGTCCCACTTACTTTTTAACGGCTGATAGACAAGAACAACATTTCAATGGAGAAGTATGATATGATAACATATGGAATATGTACTCAAAATGGATAGGCATGGGATATTTACATATATGTTGTGTAAAGTATGAAAATGGTGTGGAAACAATGCAAGGCATCATTTACATGATATGTGCAACCAATATAACATTCCCAAGTTAGAGAAAGCACCTTGATGAGTGAATAAGATAGGGCATCTTCCACCGACTCCTCCACTAGAGAGCTACATTGACTTAGGTATCCATCTAGCTCAGAATCATTGTTAGGATCATATTCTAAACACAAATTTGTATGTGGGGAGCGTGTGCATTATATTGCATCCAGATTGGATCTTAATCCCTTGATGCCAGGTTTGATAGCCATTGCATTGTTCTGCATTATTCTTCTCATGCACGCATTCTCATAATCATTATGATGATGTTCAGTATCCAAGATCCATGAAAACATAAAAAGGTAGCGATTATACTTGGAATGCATTGCAGATTCTACTCCAATAGTGTTTCCCTATAAACCCCCGGATATATGATGTTCATTACCCAACCCCGATGACCAGAGCTCACATAGAAATACAAACCTCTCCTGTCTCGCCATAAGGGGTGCCCGCACATTTCAAAACTGAAGTAGGAATATTAGTAAAAATAATAAATGTATGTATGTTTAATTAATATCAGTATCATATCAAATTCGTATTTGAACAAATTAACTTTGCAATTATGAGTGGCATGTTGTTTAGCTTCAAGGGTGGAGTGCTGCTAGTGCGACACAAAGCACGTATGCAGATTGTAAGCTAGGTAAAAGACCAGTCTATGTAAAAGGTGGATATAACCCATTCTTTCTATACAGTGCAATGTTCGTTGCCCACATGATGGAAGAGATAACACTTATAAATACTGTTCACTCATGTCTACGGATCCATCATTTTGAAATAGGGTGGTAACCCCTAAAAAATTTTGACAACAAATATGACAAGGCAAGCATAGAGATAGTGAGTCAATCTTTACTTGTGAGCTTGCTAGTACAAGTATGCAGACTCGTGACTGTAGTAAGAGACCATCCAAAATTCGAATGAAGAAGTTGGGTTAGCACTTATTATTTGCAAATAATTGAAGTGAATAATTGGATATCATATCGAATAAGTAACCAACACTGGTAAAATCGTCAACACACCTGTCTTGCAGTAGTAATCCGTGGCAATGTCACTATGACCAACAATTCAACATGACTAGTGTTTGTTCCTTCACCAGGAAATTGGAAACCCTATCAACTTTACAAGTAATAAAAATTATTCAAACATCTGAAACATTAAATTTAGGTATCACTAAGTACACAATAAACACTAATGAGCAATAACAAAGGCATTGGTTGCCTCACCATGCTCGATTCTCTTATGGTATATAGTCCGACTTGAAAATCGCAGGGTGGGCCATGGCCACCTAGTAGATCTTCCCCAGCCAAGAACATGCATTCCGAAACTAAAGTAGGACTATTTAGTGGACCAATTAAACGTACCGCTGTTTTACTAATACCAACATCATATCAGGTTCATATTTGAACAACTATGCTTGTTTAGCATGATGGGTGGAATAGTGCTAATACGACACAAAACAAGTAGGTTGATCGTATAGTGATCATAAGGATGATGAGTATAATGTTGATCATGCCATGGTAGATCTAAAGCTACAAACCGCACAAAGGCTACTTAGCAACAAATGTTTGCTTTCAACTAACTACTAAGATTCTAAGAGCTTGAGAGAAAGTATAGTAAACAAATGTTGACCGTATATGACCATATATAGTAAACAAATGTGATCTATTTTCTGGTTCAGTTCAAAAAGTTGACCATATATGAAAGAGTACCACCTCTCTTGTGGCGCCGTGTAGGACTCTGCTGATATCTTGACTATGATGTGGGTGTGATGGTTCTAAGTAGCGTGGAAGGAGATATGCGGCCGTAGATGGAAGCATAGGTGGATAAGTCCCTGTGTGGTGGACAAGAAGGTCATACAAGCGGCATAGACAAAGTGGACAATTACGCGAATGAAGCCAGAGGACGGGGTGCAAGGCTCCTAGTCCGGCACAATGGATGAGATACGTCGATCTCTTGCAGTGGACAACACTGTTTGTGTAGCGGCTCCGACATGGTGGAGGAGGGCGTCAATGGATGGGGTGGCGGACAAAGGAGGCTAAGGTGGAGAGGGTGTTTTCGCCAATGGTGTATGTGGGAGTCCTGGATTAGGGGGTCCTCGAATAAGCAACCAATTTCTTGTGGGCCGAACTATATGGGCCGCAAGGTGAGCATTGGATAGAGACCTCAAGGAGCCGTGACGTATCCTCCAAGTCATTGACCGTAGATAGGCATGTTTACCTCTTCGGCATGTAAACGACCATGTGTAAACCCTAGGTACCCTCGGCGTCTATATAAGCCTAAGGGATTTAGGTTGTAGATACAGAACAACTCATCTAGGGTTAGCTATTCGATCCTGTGGTAGATCAACTCTGTAACCCCCATATCATCAATAGAATCAAGAAGGACGTAGGGTATTACCTCCATAGGAGGGCCCGAACCTGGGTAAATCTATGTCCCCTTTGTCTCATGCTACCATTGATTCTAGTCTCATAGTTTGGGCCCCCTGCCCGAGATCCGCAGGTTTTGACACCAACATTGGTGCTTTCATTGAGAGTTGCTCTGTGAATACCTAAGGAATCGATGGCTTGCTTCATCACGAGCAACGAGATCTGTATCCAAGGGATCCTCACCCCCGATCAGAATCTTGCAGGCGGTGACATCTTGTCACACGCCATCCCGATCAGCAACCATGGCCTAATCGGAAGCTTTTTCCCCAATCAGAGGATCAAGTTCGGAACCTTATAGTTCATCGCTGATTCACGGGGTATACTCGCTTTAAAGGAACCCTCGAACTTGGAGGAAGAACCTGTAAGTACGGCTGCCTCGACGTCGAAGACATCAGGCCCCACTTCTATATGGAATACGGATCCGCTCTGTCGCGGCTTCCCATCTCATTGTTCACAGAATCTACTCGCCTCAGCGACGCGCATCCTACCATCGCCTCCTTCTTAAATGAGTTGTTCAATCGCATCAAAGCCTTGCATATGTCGAATGACCAGGTTACGGTCTATGACCGGCTCGGGACCAGGCCCGATGACAGGGAGATCCATGTCCCTCTGGTCACCCACCTTGTTGCTACCATCGAGTGTACGGCCGAGGATTCGTCTCGACAACTGGAACTAAAGATAGTCTACACCCTGATCTCTGATCACCGAGACTTCATCGGCGAATCATATGGCGGAAATCACCCTCGAGCCGGATCTTCATCGGCTCGAGACCTACCACACAATTTGGAATATGCAATTCCGAACATTCAATGTGGCGTGGAATCGAATTTTATCCCACCCACCACCCAAGATTATCATCCTGGTATTTCACCAAAACCCATGTCCTTGGACTTTTGGGATATCAAGCAATTACAGGGAGAGCTGGTCCATCACGTTTGGGCCAGACTCCTACTCGCTAGAAGCACAGGAAAAGGTCTTAGCGACCAAGAGATAATGACAATTTTCATTCTCAATTGCCATGATGAAGGGATTCTTAACGGCCTGGCCCGTAGGCACATTCGTGACTTTTTGGAGTTATCTAATTTGGTACAGAAATACTGTGCCATGGAAAGCGCTTGGCAATCTAAACGGTTGTTTTCAGAACCATTTCCCCCAAGCACCATGGCAGAGATCACAAAAAGCAGGTACCTCCAAAGCGGCCAGCAAGATAGGAACCCGCCGAAAAAGAAACAGACCTCCTTCAGGGGTCGGCACTGTCCTTGACGGACTACTGGATAAACCTTGCCCTATACATTCTGCGTTGCTAAACACAAGCCCAACTCATAGCCTTAGAGCCTGCTGGGTCGTCAGGCAAGTGGCAAAGAGCGGCGAGGTTATCCTTGAAACACCTCCGTTGAATGGGCGCTCCCCCTTGTTGCCCGAACACAATGCCGAAGTCCTGACGGTTTATGAAATGTTCCCATCAAGGAACAGGAGGAAAAGGGCTCTTAGAGAGCTCGAACAGGTTTACCATGTGGCAGACATACCGATTACCTTCGGAGATACTGACCAACCAGACATTCTTATCGGTCACTCACCGGCCGCACTAGTCCCGAACCCCATTATTGATGGATACAGGCTAAACAAGGTGATAATGGATGGCAACAGCGGGTTAAACTTAATATATGAAGGCAGCTTGGAAAAAAGCAATTTGACCGATCTCGCATCGAACATGGCAATACCAATCTTCCAGGGAATCATTCCAGGGAAAGAGGCGTGCTGTTCCGGACGTATCGTCCTGGATGTAGTGTTCTGCACGCCCAAAAACTACCGATCTGAGGAACTTCTCTTCCACATCGTACCCTTCCCAAGCGACTATCACACCCTATTGGGACGGGACGCCTTCACAAAGTTCCAGGCTATACCCCATTACGGGTACATGAAACTTAAAATGCCGGAACCAAATGGAGTGATCACGATCTCTAGTGATCCAAACATATCCCTTCGGGCCGAAAACAAAATGGCAGCACTCGCCCTCGAGGCATTATCGGAGACTTTCGCTGCAGAAGAACTAACCGCATTGCGGTCAACAATTAACACGGATGACGTGATCCTTAGCAAGAGGCCCATGTCCACTTCCTTCAAACCCGCAGAGCAAATCGTTAAGTTTCAAGTACATCCGACAGACCCAAATAAGACAACATCCATCGGAGCCCAGCTCGATCCCCTTGTGGATGAGGCACTGTGGAATTTTATTCGACAAAATTGGGACATTTTTGCCTGGCATCCTTTTGATATGCCTGGAATCCCATGACAGCTTGCCGAACACAGTCTAAACAGTACAGTAAGGTTTAAGACCGTTAAATAGACTCTACGTCACTTCTCGGAACCCAAACGGAAAGCTATGGGGGAAGAATTAGCTAAACTATTAGAGGCCGGTTTTATTCGGGAGATGAAGCACCCCGACTGGTTGGAAAATCTAGTGATGGTACGAAAGAAAGACAAGTCCTGGCGGTTGTGTGTCGATTTCACACACCTCAACAAGGCCTGCCCTAAGGACCCTTTCCCCTTACCACGCATAGAACAGATCATCGACGCCATAGCCGGACACGATTTGTTGTGCTTGCTTGACGCTTACTCCGGATACCATCAAATTAAAATGAAGGAATCCAATCAAGCGACAACCGCATTCATCACCCCTTATGGGCCATTCTGCTTCAACATGATGTTTTTCGGGCTAAAAAATGCTGGGGCCACATACCAGCACATGATCTAGACATGTCTCGCGACTCAGGTCAGTAAGACAGTTGACTTTTCCAAGCACATGGACGACGTGGTAGTTAAGACCAAGCACGTCAGCCATCTGATCGACAAGCTACGACAAACCTTTTCCTGTCGATGCAAGTATGACATATGACTCAATCCAAAAAAATGTGTATTCGGAGTTCCTTTTGGTAAGCTACTTGGATTCATTGTCTCACATAGAGGGATAAAGGCGAATCCAGATAAGATCCACGCCCTGTCAAAACTTGCAATTCCCACAGAGTTGAAGCGTGTCCATAGCTATCTAGGTGTGTAGCGGCGTTGAGCCGCTTTATCTCTTGCCTCGAAGAGAAAGCTTTACCGCTATATAAGCTACTGAAACGGACCAACAACTTCGAGTGAACCGATGAAGCAGCGTCTGCTCTAGAAGAAATTAAAGCACTACTAGCAACCAATCCCATACTGACAGCACCAGGCGCCGGTGAGCCCATGTTGTTATACATATCGGCCACCAATCAAGTGGTCAATGCGATGATCATTGTCGAATGAGATGAGGAAGGACACAAATTCTTGACAGAGAAACCGGTCTACTACATGTCAGAAGTTCTAAGCAGTGCAAGTCTAGATATCCACACTACCAAAAGATAGCCTACACAGTGTTTATGGCATCAAGGAAACTCAGACACTACTTCCAAGAGTGTGTGGTAATAGTGACATCCAAAGTCGCCCTAAACGATATAATCAAAAATAGGGATGCCACCGGCTGCATAAGCAAGTGGGCCATTGAGCTCCTTCCCTTTGAAATAACCTATAAGCCATGTCGTGCCATAAAATCTCAGGTATTGGTAGATTTCTTGGCTGAATGGACAGAGGCCGAGCTCCCCAAGGAATACAACGCATACTCCCATTGGACAATGTACTTCGATGGATCCAAAACATCGGTCGGACTAGGGGCTGGAGTTATCCTCACATCCCCCACAAGCGACAACGTGTGATACGTGTTGCAAATCATGTATGTCGACCCTAACAATGTAGCCGAATATGAAGCTCTCCTTCATTGTCTTAGGATGGCAGTATCAATGGGCATACGACGACTGGAGGTACGGGGAGACTCCAATTTGGCCATCTCCCAAATTAATGGCGAATTCAATGAAAAAACCCCGAAAATAGCGGCATATAGAAATGCAGTCCTATAAATATCTGCTCACTTCGAAGGCTTGGAATTTCACCACGTTGCTCGCGACAACAACCAAACCGCCGGCATGTTGGCTCGTATGGGAGCCAAACGCGATCTTCTCCCGAGAAACACCTTTCTGGAGCGGCTCTTCAAGCCATCTGTGGTGTGACATGATGAGGACAAGGGCGCCGGTCTAAATATGGCGGAGGAGGTTGTTCCCCTATAAACGAGCCCGACGATCAAATCATCGGCGACTCCATCATGGACGAAACGCCTTCGGCTCATGAGGTAATGGTAGTAATCGTGCCATGGACAGAGCCCTTCCTCGCTTACCTTCTCCGCAAGGAACTCCCCGAAGACCAGACAAAGGCACGGTGCATAGTTCGATGATCCAAAGCCTACAAAGTACACGAGGGTGAGTTATACAAGAAAAGCACCACCGGAATATTATAGCGGTGCATATCCAAGGAAGAAGGACGGGAGCTCCTAGCCAAAGTTCATAAGGCATGGGCGGCCACCACGCCGCGGCGAGATCCTTAGTTAGCAAGGCCTTCCGATTCTGTTTCTATTGGCCTATAGCTCGGACGGACACCGAGTCACTTATCAAATAT
This sequence comes from Hordeum marinum, assembly GCA_022496015.1. Taxonomy (NCBI): domain Eukaryota; kingdom Viridiplantae; phylum Streptophyta; class Magnoliopsida; order Poales; family Poaceae; genus Hordeum; species Hordeum marinum. The sequence goes on along the minus strand of CM039675.1, from coordinate 203,066,779 downwards.
TGCGTAGGATTTCAACTCTTTGCAAACCGAAGTCACATGCCCCTAATAGCACTTGGGACTATTCTGATCACTTGGCCTTTTGCGGTCTGGGGCCTGGACATGGTCAGAACTCTTAAAGGAGGGACCAAGAAGAACAAATACCTGCTAGTCATGGTCGATAAGTTCACTAAATGGTTAGAGGTAAAACCCGTCAACTCGGCCAAGTCCGGGCCAGTGATCGACTTTATCTTCGGCGTGGTACACCGTTAGGGTGTCCCGCACAGTATAATAACGGATAATGGATCCAATTTCATGACCCAACAGGTCAAGGACTTGTGCAAAAAACTGGGCACATCCACAGACCAATGGAAAAGTCGAACGAGCAAACGGTCTCATTATGAGTGCCATTTAGCCACTTTTGGTCTGACCTCTTCATGAATCCGACTGCCATTGGGCGGAGGAGCTCGACTCCGTTTTATGGGGCCTCCACACCATCCCAAATAGATCGACGGGTTACACACCATTCTTCATGGTCTATGGGGCTGGGAAGTCCTCCCCTACGACATTATTCATGATGCACCAAGAGTGGGCATGTATGAAGAAAAGGAGGCCGAGTTAGATCGGCAAGATGACCTAGACGCCTTAGAAGGAGAGTGCGACATAGCTCGGGCTCGCTCTATGTTTTACCAGCAGCAAGCATGACGCTACTAGAGTAGGGAGGTCAGGGCAAAAGCAGACAATGTATGTGAACTCGTCCTATGGCTCCTGGAGTAGTAGAAGCATAAACTCAACCCCAAATGGGAGGGCCCATTGATCATCGACAAAGTTCTCGCAGGAGGAGCCTATCATCTTCGGAGTCCGTCAGACAATCGCCTTGAACCAAACCCATGGAACACAGCTCGTCTTCGGCGCTTCTACAGATAAACCAGTGTCGTCCAATTCCCCAATACTTTTCTTTTTTCTAGTCTTTCCTTTTTCCTTTTTCTTCCCTTCCCACTTTTCTATTTGATAGGATGGATTTCTTTTCCTATGTTCGATTAAAATGATCTTATACTAAGGCTGTCGGCATACACTATGAAGTGCTAAATCCGAACACATCACCTGGGGGCTTCTTCTCGAAGCCAACGCTTTTATATTATAAGTATTTACTCACACTTATCATGTACACATGTTTCCTTTGTCATGCTCAAGCCATCATATGCATCAATTCGAACTAGAATTTGCCAAACTGGGTTGCCTCGCTCCTGTGTTTACCCTCTACGTTCCCAATTGTCCGGCTAGAGGGTAAAGGGAGCACCTCTATGATTGTTACGAACGGGTCATCCAGATACGTACCTCAGACGGGTGACAGAAGCACTTTATATGGCTATGGCCGTTATAGCCATTGTTTGGGTTCGTTTTTTCAAAATTGCCCTCAGCCGCACCCTAGCAGTATGCATACCTTTACCTATGATTTTTGTAGGGGCCCAGAGAAAGGTATCCATAGAGGTGCTATTTTATTTGGAAGAGGTTTCTTATGCTAAGCAGTAATATAACAAATCTCTCTATGTGCTTTCTATTCATTCATATTGTATGGCCGGATTGCCTGGTCCCCCAAATACAACTCGCTCTTTTGTAATAAAAAATTGCGATGGACACTCACGCACTCTTTGCATGGGAGGGAGAAGCCAATGGCCGGTTAAGACAATGTTTACAACACAGATTGTTCGTATGAAAGTATATAAAATTACACATTCGTCTACCGATCTAAGTTACCTATTATGGTGTCTAGGTAGCAGTCTTCGTGTGAAAGGCATCACCAGGTCATACACCAGGTGGAGGGGCACTTCTTGACCATCCGATCCCATGGGACCAACCCCAGCCATCCGCTCGAGGTCAAGTCTGATGTAGAGGGTCTTGATCCTCTCCCACGCGTCCCATGATCCCTCCCGTCAAGCCAATGTCTTCCACAGCTCGAACCTACTTTGATATCTCCTGAATGTATCGGTCAGTTCGGACATACCTTCTGGTGGCTATTCAGCAGGCCATAACACTTTTACCATACCTTTTATTGGTTTCCGAGCACGTTCATGTATGGGCAGACAACTCCTTTAGCACGTTCCGCCGGAAGGATCCGAACTCTTCTTCAGGTTGCTCGGACAGAAGTCCTATACATGAGGGAAATACAGTATAACCATACTTCTTTTATACGAAGTACTTACTAATGTCCGGATCATACTTACCGAACATGGCCCTCTAAAGTTCCTGATTTTGTTCTTGGGCCTGGGACAATTGAGCCTTTCAACTCTCAATTTCTTCGGCCTTTTTTTTCTTCTCCGCTCAGAGACGGTTCATAACACCAAACCTGACCTCGTGTTGGGACTTGGCATATCACTGAGCTTCTCGGGCTTCATCCAGGTCTCTTTGCATATGCCTTATGGATTCGGCTGCTAAATAGATTTTTGCGTCAGCATAGACATTTACTAGAAATAAACAACACTAGTATACTCACCATGGGCCTCCCGGGTGAAGCTCCACCTTCACAACATGAACCTGTGATTGGCTGTCTTTTAGCTCCTTCGCTAGTTGCACGTTCTGTTGTTTCGAAGCCTGCAACACAAGAGTATTAACGACCCTTAATTTGGTTGTCCCGAACCGACTTTCATCTCATCAATGTGAGAACCTTTGGCTTTCATGGACTTAATAGCTTCCAGAAGAGTTGGTTCCATGACAACACTATTCAGAGAACCCCGTGGGACTATAAGTAGGTTCAATCTACGAAGCTCTTCATAAACACGGGGTTGAGCCTTCTGAACCATGTGGTTGTTGCAATAAGCCTGACGACACAAGGCATTGGCGATGACATTAGCCTTGTTAGGGGTATAAGAAATACAGTAGTCATAGTCGGTAATTGCTTCCATTCATCGTCGCTGACGGAGATTCAGTTCTGGCCAAGTAAATAGATACATCAGACTTTGGAGGTGGGTGTAGATTTCACAATGATTACCAAGGAGGTAATGTGGCCATTACAACAGAGCATAGATAACCACAACAAGTTCGAGGTCATGAAACTAGATAGTTCTGTTCTTGAGGGCGCAACTATCGTGAGGCATAAGAAATCACTCTGCGCTCGTGCATTTGGACACATCCTAATCCTTTACGGGACACGTCACAATAGATGACAAATTCCTTACGAGAATCTCGAGGAGCAAGCGCTCGAGCAGATGTCGTCTTGTCCTTTAGCGCTTGGAAACTTTCGTGGCATTTGTCTATCCACCGCAACTTAACACCTTCATTAAGTAGATTGGTCATCGGTTTGGCAATCTTGGAGAAGTTCTTGACAAAACAACCACAATAGCTAGTGAGTCCGAGAAAACTTCTGACTTGATTAACAATCTTCGTGGGAGTCCAGTCGAGAATCCCCTAAAATCATTCTAGGTTGACCGCAATACCATCCTTGGATACCACATGACCAAGGTAGGTCACTTCGGCCAACCAGAAATCACATTTGGAGTATTTGGCATATTTCTGATGCTCTCGAAGTTTTTCCAGTAGAAGATGAAGATACTCAACATGCTCTTTTTTATTATTGGAGAACACCCGAATATCATCCTTGTAAACCAGGACAAACTTGTCAAGGTATTTCATGAAGATATAGTTCATCAAACAAGAGAAGGTTGGTGGAGCATTGGTTAAACTGAAAAATCATGATGGTGTACTCGTATGAACCATAACGAGTAACAAATGTTGTCTTTTGAATCTCTTCTTCACGAACTCAGATATGATGGTAACCCAATCTCAAGTCAAGTTTAAAAATACTGAGCAACCAGCAAGTTGATCACAAAGATCATTGATCTGAGGAAGTGGATATTTGTTCTGGATTGTTGCTTCGTTGATGGGTTGGTAATATTGGACCAAACGGTTTGTACCATCCTTCTTCTTTGTCTTGGAGGAATGAAGCCTTGGCGAAGTGAATTGTCGATTTCTTTCTTAAGCTCAAGGAGTTCATGAGAAGGCATCTTATATGGTCGTTTGGCAATAAGAGTGGGGCCTAGTTTTAAGGCGATGAGAAACTCAACTGCTCTCACTAGGGGGAATTCTTGGGAGTTCTTCTGGAAAGACATCTTGTAAGTCACGGACAATTGGAATGCTTTCAATCCCCTCAAGAGGTGACACATCCAATGCATTTAAGAGGTAAATACGGGCTTCGACATTTTGAACAAGGCAAGCTTGGTAGCTTACTATCTGACTAGAAGAATGTATGTGATGGACTATTTTTGTGGCGCAAACGATAGAAGAAGTATGGGTTTTAAAATAGTCCATTCCTAGTATGAGGCCCATATTAGAAGACTTCAACATAACGGGCGATACATGGATTTCCAATCCTCCAATTTCAATGATGATGTTATGGCTAACCATGGAGATCCGACATTGGTCCGTTGAGGTGTTTACCACTATTGGGATGTTCATCTATTCGTATTTATTGGCATGCATTTATGCAAAATCTTCTAACATGAAAAAATGTGATGCTCCTGAATCAAATAAAACAGAAGCTGGCACTGAGTTAACAAGAAGAGTACCCATGATAGTGGCACGCTGGTCTTGAGCTTCACTCAGTTCAATGTTGTTAGCCTGAACACAACCATAAGAAGGCTAGGCATTGTTGTAGCGGGGCTGGTTGTTACCGCTGCCGGTTGAAGGCAGTGCAAGCTGATTTGGATTCTTCCTACACTCTCTGGCACGGTGCACTCAGTTCAATGTTGTTAGCCTGAACACACTTGAAGCACAACCCTTCCTCTGGACGGGAAGAAGGAACTCGGGGTGATGCACATGGAACTCTTGGCTACCTAGGGGTGGAGGAGGCAGACGAGGTGCTACCTAGGATGCCCTTGGAGCGGGAGTAGGTGCATTGTACATGTTGTGTGGAATCCAAATCCGGCGCCTCCGTGTTGATGCTCCCGAAGATGAGCCCATATCACGGTTGCGCTTGATGCCACCCTTGTATTCCTGTAGACTAGTTTCAGTCTGGATGGCCTTGTTCAGTTAGTTGGCGAAATTAGCATAGTCCCGAACAAGGAGCTCGAGCTTTATATCGGGGTGGAGTCCTTCACGGAACTTTTCTTGGAAGCGAGCATTAGTAGCGATATCTTACTTAGGATAGGAAAACAAGTCAAGGAACTCCCGTTGATAAGCATCCACAGTCTTGTTGCCCTGGGTGAGGTTGTGGAAATCTTGCTTCTTCCTGTCCATAACTTCCTAAGAAATGTAGAGGGCACAAAAAGCAGCTTGGAACTTCGGCTAGGATATAATGGTTCCAACAGGCAGTGAATGCCTATGACTATCCCACCACTAAGCAGCAGGACCCTTCAAGAAGCAGGCTGCAAAGGTGACAATTGCAGCATGGGAAGACTCCTGCTTAGTAGTTGAGTTGAGCTATGGTAGGCAACAGGTTTGTGTTAGAATCAGGGATCTGTAGAGACGAGAAAGGTTCGAACACTTGGGTGCCCTCGCTCTCAAACCCTACTTGTCCTCAAAGCTTCATGACGACTCCCAGGTGACTCGAGCTAAGGAAAACAAACAGGAACACACAGGGTTTTACGCAGGTTCGGGCCACCTCACAGTGCAAGACTCAACTACTACTTGGTGGATTGCTTGAGGAAGAAGATTAGTTCAAGACGTGTTCTTGCCAGCCCCGGACTGTGTGTCTCCCTACTGTGGCCGGCCCCTTACTTATATTGGCCTCAATCCTGTTCCCCCAAAAATATCAAGCGGGAAGGGTTGCCAGAATGACTCGTTTGAGGGGGGACAGGGTTGCAGCCTATCCTAACAAAAGGCAATATTCGCCTGCTAAAGCTTCTCACCATGACGCGCCGGTGGGATGGGGAATGACCTCCGTCCTGCCGAGCGCTTGGTCTTTTTATTCTTGCATCGGATGGATTTCCTTTAGGGGTTGCTTTGGAACCCGCGGGGTAGCGCTACTCCTTTATCACCAAAGAGGAATACCTCTCTGTCCGCACCTCCTAGCATGACCGTTGGCACCGTTTGGCACGGCATGCGTCACCCATGTGCATGCACCCGGTCGTGAAACCTCCGAGCGGACCTGCCTCCCGCCGATGTCGGGACGGTTCTTCAAGGAGTCCTCGAGAAGCTCGGGTTGGTGGCGCCGCCATCTCCTCACAACGCATGGGCCCTCGCGAGGACTTTGTTCTTGTAGCTCGTTGGTGGGCCATCCAGCACCTCAGGCAGCCATTTCTTCCTGGGTCGTAGGCAGACAGGCCTGGGTACCCCTAATCCCAGCGACCCAACAATGGACCCTGGGTCTACGGCATGCATGAAGCAGCCTGCTATGAGGGTGAAGCGACGTGCGCCCTACTCGCATGTGGCCTAGGCTAGACACGCGACGTGAGCTGAGTCACACGTCGCTTCCACTTCACCATGACGTCTTAAGAACCACGCCCCTGCCAAGAAAACCCTCGTCCCCGATGGCGGAACCACCATTAATCAGTTCCCGCTCATCCCACATTGTCGTCTCCGCTTCTCTCCATGAACTCTACCTCCATCTCTCTTCACTCCTTCATGGCGGCGAAGAAGGACACCTTGAGCGGGGCATTCGTCACCGACCCTGGCGCGGTGGCACTAGGCCGCTAATGACAAGTAAGTCTTTGTTCCACCCGAGCCTCTTCTTGCATTCTGGTCATGGTCGGCAATCCTGACCGCCAAGATCCTCAGGGCACGTACGCCCAAGAGGCGGAGGGAGGCCTCACTTAGGGCCTCCGCTTGCGTGCTGCCTGCCAAAGAGACCCCTTCCCTCGCGCTTGGCCTGGAGGGGCCCCGAGAGAGTGCGACCCACGCCGCTGCCAATGCGGCACCAAGCGTCGATCGTGAGCCAGAGCTGACTCACCGAGAAGCAGTCGTCGTTGAGAGGGAGGCCGACATGGCTCTGCGTGAGCGAGAGGCTGACCGGACCGCATTCGATTAGGAGCTAGAGCGCGAACGCCTCGAGACTGTGCAGGGTCGGGTCCTTGCTGACGAGGCCACTCTTGTGAAGGTGCACGAGGAGGCTCGTGCCAACACCGACGCGCGGGTGGCTTGGGCTCGGCAAGCCGCCCTTGTGGAGTACCAAGGCGAGCTGGCCCAGCACGATGTACGCCTGCAGCTGTGCTGCGACGCGCTCCAGGGGAAGGTGAGTGCGCTCCGAGCCTGGCTGCAGAGCGTCGTGGTCGAGCTCCAGGGCACTCTAGAAAGCAAGGAGGATGTGAAGGTGGAGCTAGCGTTGCTGCAGGCTTAGGTTGGTGAAGCTGTCGATGCCATGCACATGTTCGAGGACGACGTGGCACGGGCGCGCACGATGGAGGCGCAGTGCGCAGGGCAGTTCCCGGGCCTCACGTGCCATGCGGGCGGCGTGCTTTGTTGCTTTGTCGAGGACGTCCTGGAGCTATCGCATGCGCATGGCAATGGTGGCTACCTTGACATCTCCTCAAAGGTGGTGGAGGCACTAGCGTCGTGCTTCTCCATGATGGAGGAGGACAATGAGTCTAGTGCATGTGACCTCCTGAACTAAGCGCTGACACGGATCTTCTCCAACCTGCGTCGCCATGACCCCGCCTTCGACCTCTCCAGCATGATGGACCCAGTTCCCAATGAGATCCTATGCCCCTAAGGGAGTAGGTGTGCGAGAACATGGAGTCGCTGGTTGGGCGATTTGCCCATGATGCGCCTCCTGAGGAGAGCAGGAGCCTCGACGCCGCATCCTCCGGTTGCCATGACGAAGAAGACGCCTCCCCGCCTAAGTTTTTATGTTTCCTTCCTGTAATGTTATGAACCACTAGTCCCCGAGCGGGCGTAAGATGTTGCAAGTTATTTTTGCTTAACCAGTTGTTACTTATCATGGTTTGGACGCCTTTCCTCCCCTCACGGGGTCTTTTGTCTTCTTTTATGCAACCCCCATGCCCAACTGCCTGGGGGCAGTGCTCATGGCAAGCCTGGCGCTTTTGACGAGGTTCCTTCCAACATGAGACCCCGTGCTAGGGGGTTGGGATCTGTGAAGACATATGTCGTGCAGCGCCCATGATTTATGTCCTTGATGCGCGATGTGACCCCGGGCGACAGACCCCGAGGCCTATAGTATCTAGCTTGTGCTGTGCCAGGGCATCGTCCTTTGCCTATCCTTCCTTGAGAACCCCTCTTGTAAGTCGCTCTACCGTGGATCCCATGAGCATGTCAGCCTGCGCTCGGGTTCGACGCGAGGAAGTTCTTCGTCCGAGGCCCTCGTGACATTATGAGCATTCCTGACGCGACAGGGGACATGTGCCGAGCATGGACCCACTCCTCAGAGCTTGCAGGCGGCCAAGCCCGACCTGTTGCCCATGCGATGTTGCAGGCCATTCACGTCTAGGCCTGTATCCCCTATACCACGGGTCTGGCAATGCACTGCGTGGGCGCACGGTGGCCACAACCTCTTCACCAGATGGAGATCGAAATTGTGAGGGGCCCATTTCGTAGGAGTCAATTGTGGCGCATGGTGCATGACGGGACGTGTGGCCCCTACCACTCCCCACGACGCCTTGGTAACCACTCAGTGCTAACATAAAGCCAGAGGTCGGCGCAGGGTCATCATTACCCCTCTTAATCCTGTGCCGATCCAACGAAGGTAGGGGCACAGGCCGGGCATCCATCAGGGCTTTATATAAGGGAGAGGGGAGAATTCCCTTGGCTCATACTCCCACCTCTCGACCTCCATCGCCATCTGCCATTGTAGTAGCAATTGCGCCCATGAGGAAGTTCTCCATCGCCAAGAAGGAGAAGGTGGTGACAGGCGAGGCAGGCTCGTCGAGGATGGCGAGGGGCAATGGTTGTCCACGTGAATCCATCGCCGTGCTTGAGGCAGCCACGGGCGAGGCCAGCAATGCAGGGCATCCATCCCGACTCCCGGCCATGGGGCCATTCCACTGATACCGCTCACGAGTTCATCATGAGGATGTAGGGCAGGCGTTACACTTGGCTACGGCTCCACGACTCCTTCGCGAGGGAAATGGAGGGGCGCGCGCCCTTGGGCCTGTGGCTACAGCTAGACGGTTGCTGCAACGGGTCTTCTTGGGTGGTCCGGAGTTCAACCCCCTCGGCTTCATGTTTTTGGAGTGTGGTTGGAAGTCGTTCGCCCTTGCTCGCGGCTTGCAGGACGGGCACGTCCTCCACTTCAAATTTTACGGGGCCTCCACGGTCTTCATGAAGGCCGGTGACCGCCTGGGCTGTTGCATGGAGAGTAGCAGCAATGGTAGCAGCGACAGTAGATGCAACGACGTCTCCTTCTCCGGGGAAGTGGGAGCAACAAAGATGCTGATAGTTCGCCGGACACCTGCATCAAGCAGGAGTACTCCAACTAGGTGTAGTGGCATCAATGCCTCTGCCTCCAGTGGCAATACTGTGAGAGTTTGGCCCTCCTTCTATTCGAGTCGTCCTTCCTTTCCTATAATGAACCAAGCTGACACAACAGTGGTATGTAGATGAGGGGTTAAATTGTTTCTCATGTTTTGAACTGAATGCCAGCTTGGATCGAAAATAAATTTCTTTTCACCACTCCTCGCGAAGCTTGTACCCCTTTTTCGAGGCCATGCAGACACTCTGCATTGTTGGGGTTCAGCCCCCTGGTTGCGCCCCAGCCGTTGCTGGTGCGAGAGGTCACCTAGGGGAACCGCCCCAGGGGAGATGTCCTGCATAGAAGCACTTTAGTCTTGGAGAGGTACGTGCTTACCGACTTGCACTTGTGCGAGGAAAATAGGCAGCAACGTCCTAGGTGAGGTGACATGCATGTGGGCATGTCCATGGCCCAGAACCCAATCCTTTGGGTTCCGACGCTTCTAGGACAGGCCCAAGCATAGGAGCGGTGCAAAGCCCCCGCACGCATGAGGCCCAAGGGAGAGCCGGTGGCGCATGCAACAGGGGGGTGCGGCTGCCTAGGTGAGGGCCGCTCACCTTAAAGGTTATTGCGGCCCTCTAGGGAAGCTCTTTTTTTGCCTTTTCTCCAAGCCTGGAACATGGGGCTCCCACTAGGCGTGGGCATAGTCACGGTTCGACAGTTATTCTTCCAGTGTAGGGCATGTGGCTTCCACTTGTGCATGGGTGTTAGTCGTCCTGAGGTCGAGGGGAGGCTCAAGCAGGAGGCTACGGGGCGTGTACAACCCAAAACTCATTATCACGTGAGAGTGTCACAGGCGGCGATAAAGGAGGGGTCTGGCGTCCCAAGCACATGACTTGGGAAACCCTCCTCCAGTTTCCTGGTGATTTTACAGCGAGATTTTGGCACTATCGCACCCCCACGACCAATAACATGGGTGCGAAGTCCACCACGGAGCTGCAGGGTGAGGCGCCTGCCCGGCAGCCATACGAGTTACGTCGTATCCCCAATGCTTGTCCATGATGGTTCTCCGGGACAACGGGACACCAAGGACCTCAGAGAGATGGCTTACACGGCGGGCCATCCCGTGAACTAGAGTTTGGTCACTTGGATTTCTCGGCGCTGCCAGCATGAATCCCAAACGATACGTCGTGTCCAAGCCTCTCGTACGGAACAATCCTAGGGGCAGCTGTGGGGGCGCAAAGATCCCAGGCGTTAACGAGCTGCCTAAAGCTTGAACAAATAACACAATCTCAAGACAAAGGTTAAACGATTCCATTACATCATGAAAGAGTCCCGACTTCGAGGAAATGCAAAATACATGGGTGGTGGACGGCCGCTTGACCCAAACAAACCAAAAAACCACCTAGCAGCCATGCTACTACGGAAACTTCGACTTGCTCGTTGAGAAGTTCCGCGGGGGGTCAATCCCTCAGGGACCCTGTCAGCTCCTAAGGCCACGAGGGCTCGCCGAGTCTCGGCGCCTCACGGGGCGTCATTGCAAACCAAGCCAGCCCTCGGGCCTGGTGTCATTGAAGGTCCTGACGTCAATGTCCTTGCGCCTCCTGCCGGTTTTCCAACGACGAGCTCTGGCGATCCTGACGCATGGCGTTGTACTCCTTGCTTGCAGGAGCATTCGTCAGGACGCACCCCCAAGCAGGGCCTATGCACTCCCCTCATCTCACAGGCTAGGCCAAGCGCTTCCAAGTGGGAGGCCCCGAGCCCAACCTCAAGGGGGGAATAGGACGCGCCCCCGTATGCCAAGAGGAGACCAGCGCTGATACTCGGCATAGGGTCCGAGCCACCCGTGCTTGGTGGTGCGTTCTTCGCCTTGAGTGGCATTGGAGTGGGTTGCAGTTGCCTGCTCCTCAAGGGAGCGGCTTCGCGAGGCCCCGTGTTCCCCTTGCCATCCGAACATTCGGCCGCGGCAACCTCGCGGGCCCGCTCGATGGAATGGACCGCGTCCGTTTCATCGCAAGCGATGGTGATGCTGCTGCTGGGGCCGAACATCCTAAGGATGTTGTAACCATGGTGGATTATTGCCGAGAACTTGGCGAGCACAGGATAACCCAAGATCACGTTGTACGGGGGGCCGGTGAGTGCCATGTCAAAGTCGATGAGCTCGGTGCGGTAGTTGTCGTGCGTGCCAAAGGTGACGGGGAGGAGGACCTGCCCCAGGGGGACAACGGGATGTCCGGCGGCGTCGTAGAATGACAGCATCCCTTTCGTTGCAAGCGATGGTGATGATCCCGCTGGGGCCTGACATCTTGAGGACATTGTAACCATGGTGGATTACGGTCGCAAACTTGGCGAGCACAGGGTAACCCAAGATTGCGTTGTACGGGCGACCGATGTATGCCACGTCGAAGGCGAAGAACTCGGTGCGGTAGTTGTTGCACATACCAAAGGTGAAGGGGAGGAGGACCTGCCCCAGGGGGGATAGTGGGATGTCCGGCGGCATCGTAGAATGGCTCGATGGGGGCCAACTAACTATGGAGCACCTACAGGGTCTTGAAGGTCTCCGCGGAGAGCATGTTGAGGTCGGCGCCTCCGTCGATGAGGGTCTTCGTGACGGAAATGTTGTAGATGATGGGAGTACGCAACAGGGGCAGGGCACCCGCGGTGGCCATGGACTTCGCACCGTCCCTGGAGTCGAAGGAGATGATGTGTTGAGTCTCCCCGGGAGGACACACGACCCCTCGTCCTCGAGGGTGTCTGCCGCTAGGCTAGGGAGGTGCCCGGGCCGGTGACCCTACAAGAAGGCTTGGCTTCCACCAAGATGCATGCATACATGTGAGGCCCTTGTTCACCTCCAAGCCCTTCATCGCCCCGAGCCACTAGCACTCCCCACGGGCGGCCGTGGCTGGGGCGGCGAGGCCACACCATCTTGAAGTCACGCTCTGCGAGGACGACGAGGATGAGCATCCTCATGGGTCCGACCATGCCCGCTGTCTTCGCGTGCTCGCTCACGCTAGCCGTGATGGGCGTTGTCACCCCGGTTAGACCTTCCGTTGCTGCCGAGGTCTCCTTCTTGATCGGCGCCACGGAAGCCGTTGCCCGGGCGTCAGCCGACGCACTCGTCGCGAGAGGGCCCGAACGCCCGGCAGTCTCCCATCTCATGGGAGCGTACATTGTGGTGGACGCAAAACATCCCCTCACCCCTCTGGATGCGTCACCACCGGGACAGGGTGGTTGACCAATACTGGACACCAAGATCCGAAGGAGGAGGAGGACGGCTTGAGACTAACCCTGCCCGGGCCCATCGGGCTGGGGCCCGGTGGGGCCATCGCCTGGTGGCGGTGGTGGCCTACCGCCCGCGCCCCGTGCGTCCAGCGTCGGGGCCTGGAGTGGGTAGTAAGGAGCCATAGCCGTTTTGCAACGATGAGAAGCTTAGAGATGTGATCTGCCGAAGAGCCATAGCCCCCCTCCATCGGGCGGTGGCGGAGCAGCTCGCGCACCATGAGCACCACGTCCTGTGTATTCATGTCCCTCGCGTGCACACAAGCCGAAGAAGGTGCGGCACAGTGGCCATTGTGCCACATTGGGGTCCTCGAGGGGTTCCGCTGCTTGATGGAGGAACGACCTGGAATGGCGCCGGCCGCCCCATTGGCGGGACCGCGGTGACCACTCGGCGTCGGGCGCTCGGCGCGTGCATAGCGGGTGTCCACTGTGGGGTCGGCACAGGCGAAGTCGAGGTAGAGCCAGAAACTGGCGGCGCGCCCCTACTTGGTGCGTGAAATGTCAGAATCAAGGCTCCGAAGACCCGAGAAAGGTTTGAACACTTGGGTGTGCTCGCTCTCCAACCCTACTTGTCCTCACAACTTCACGAAAACTCTCCGGTGATTCGAGCTAAGGAAAATGAATAGGAACACACATGGTTTTACCCAGGTTCGGGCCACCTCATGTTGTAAGACCCTAGTCCTGATTGGTGGATTGCTTGAGGAAGAAGATGAGTACAAGGCGTGTTCTTTCCATTCCCAGATTGTGTGTCTCTCTACGATGATCAGCCCCTTACTTATATTGGCCTCAGTCCTTTTCCCCCAAAAATATTAGGCGGGAAGGGCAGCCACAATGGCCCGTTTGGGGGGGCATCGTTACAGCCTATCCTGACAAAAGGCGGTCTTCGCCTGCGAAAGCTTCTCGCCATGACGCGCTGGTGGACTCAGGGATGACCTCTGTCCTATCGAGCCCTAGGTCTTGGTCTTCTTGCACTAGATGGGTAGACACTAGGGGTTGCTTTGGGAACCCGTTGGCTGGCGCTACTCCTTTATCACCAAAGAGGAAAAACTCTTTGTAAACACCTTCTAGCATGGCCCCTGGCATCGTTTGGCACGGCACACATCACCCATGTGAGGTCAGTGGGTCATGAAGCCTCGCTGGGCCCGCTACGGGCTGACTTGCCTCCTAAGACCGTCGGTCCGGTTTTTCAAGGAGTCCTCGAGATGCTGTTGTTGGTGGCGCCGCCGTCTACTCCCGAGGCATGAGATCATCACATATAACATGTGTGACTTGTTGGAATTTTCCTGGATTTCGTTGACAATATTTCTTATAGATATATTTCAAATGCTTGATTTAAGCAAAAATGGTTTTGTAAGGTTTTTCCCATCATGTTGAACATGACAATGTGTTGAAACTCATATACATGGAAAATATATGTCCACTCAGTCTCCCTAAATTTTCACAAATATTTTTAAAGAATTTAAGTAATTTTTACCTATAAAAGACAATTTCTGTCCTCAAGAAAAAGTCTTGAACAAAAATAGTAAAATAATCTTTAAAATTAATATTTTGTGGTTTAGGGAAGTCATATATATAGTGGGTTCCGTCGGCGTTCTGGGAACGGGGGTAGCCAGACCTGCCTGCCCATGGCCCAGGGCATGGACCACCTCGTCAGCCAAGCACGGTTTGGCGTGGCTCCACTGAAGACAAGGCCCTCGAGAGTACCCTGGGAACGTGAGGAGGAACGACAACAAGACCAGCAAGGATGGGCCTCCTTGGACCCCTTCCAGACCAGCGGAGACCCCTATGCAGAACCTAGACTCAAGAGTCAAAGATTACACATGGAAGGACACGCGGGCGCCAGCTGCCAGGCGGTGTAGTTTCCTCTTTCATGCAAAGGGAGCAAGGACGTATGCAGGTTCCCGAAGAGCCTCCCAAAGGTTTCCATTCTAGTACAACAAGACCACGACCACGAGCCCCGCAAAGCGGATGTCCTCACTGATCCCACCTCTGCATCATCGACAACTACTTGTAGGCAAAGACCACCTTTGGACAGTGCGCGGATGTACTCCTGTCCAACTTCAAATTTGGCAGCTATGGGATCCCTTCCCGCTATTTTGATAAGGGAAGAGGACCCGGTCCACTGCTATATATAGAGGCTAGGCCGCACCACATAAGGGTATCCGGACAGAACCACTCGTCAAACCACAAGACAAGGCAGAGAGCCAAGAACACCACTAGAGCTCCCCCACGAGGATCGAAACCACTGTACTAGTTCATCCACCACACCTCTCCTAGAGGCAATCCACCAAAGAAGGAGTACGGTATTACACTTACCAGTGGCCCGAATCTTGGTAAACCACCGTGTTCATCTCTTCCTCGTCATCGTGCGACCTCGCCATAGTAACCATCGAGTGGCAAGCTAGGTAGGGCGAAGCTGCAGGGAATCTTTGTTGACGCCCCTGTGTTCAAACCTTGAGGGTTTTGCGGAGCCCAAAATCCTACATTTGGCATGCCAGGTAGGGGGCGTGTGAAAACATTCCTCGAGCCGAGATCTGTTCCCACCTTGCCGCTCCGATGGCTGACGCCCTCCAAGCCCGCATAGAGCGTCGAGCCGACCACGTTGTCCAGATGGCACCCATGGGCCGCGTCGGTCCCCCTCGCCTGTGGACAACACCGCCACGTGCCTAGATGCCCATGAACAACAAGACTCCTCCCAGCCGGTCACCACGCAGCGCGACGACCACACAGGCACTCTATCGATTGTCCTAGCTACCGGGTCGTCCTATCACGTTCGGCCCGGGATGGCGCATGGTTCGGGTGCACTCGCCATGGCGAACGAGCTGCTCCACTACCGCCCCGCCCCCGACCGCTATGACCACTGGCTTTGGCGCATCGTGGAACTCGTCACTGCTGTTGGCGACGCCTTAGCGGTCTCCTACTCGTTTCGACCCCAACCTTCCGCGACAGACGGCGTGCCCTACGATGTGCCACCACCTCCACTGCAATACGATGTCAACCCTGAGGCCAGGCATGAATCACGCAAGCGTGACCAGCCCCGCGGCCCGTAGGCAAGGGCAAAGAGATGAAGTAAGCTACCAGGTGGTGCCCTGGCCGCGTGCCGACGCGCGCGCACTCCCCGCGATGCCGAACCAGCACCGTGACCGTGCACCACTCGGGGTGGCCCCTCAGGAGCGTCAAGACCGGGCCCCGGTCGCACGGGCAACAACCCCCTTCGAGCTGGTGGGCTGCCTCGCAATCTCGCCGGAGATCCATCGAACTACATGGCCCTACAAGTTCAAGCCTGACCTACCCCCTCTCTATAACGGCACTCGGATCCCGCCGAGTTCCTACAACTCTACTCGCTGGGCATCCGGGCGGCCGGTAGAGACGACAAGGTCATGGCGTGCTGGTTCTCCATGATGCTAATGGGTGGCGCGCTCTCCTGGCTCCTTAACCTCCCAGAGGGGTCCATCACCTCTTCGGACGACATGCGCAAGCGCTTCGTTGCCAACTTCCAAGGTACCCGTGACTGCGCTCATCGTGAACGACCTGCGGCATGTGAAACAACAGGATGAAGAGACCCTCCACAAGTTCATACAGCGCTTCACAACTACACGTCTCAAGGTCCCGAAGGCGTCGAATGAGGCTATCATCTCTGCTTTCACTGACGCCATCACGGATCTCAAGATGAAGGAAGAGCTCACCATGAACGATGAACTGTGCTCCACCCTGGAGATGTTCAAATTGGCGAACAGGTGCGCCAAGGCCGAAGAGGGCCGCCTGTCACTCCGTGAGCCTCCGGCAGCATAGCTAGAGGAAAAGAAGACCAAAGCCAAGGAGACAAAGCGCAAGGCCCCAGTGATACTCGTGGCCGGGCTTCAGGAGAAGTGCAACCGAGGTGAGGAGAATCCCACAGGAGGGAAACCGACCTGCATCTTCCATGGCACCAACAACAACGACATTGCCGACTACTAGGAACTCAGGCTGGTTCATGCTGAACACTTCGGCCGGCACACTGGATGCATTGACCATGGCCTCGGACGTGGTGGAGGCCGCCATGGAGTCCATTGGGACAATCGGATCCGCGTCAGGGGTGGCGCGACCATCCTCGGGAGGATGGCTGGTGTGATCAGCCTCAGGAGAACCGTTGGCACGATTAGGCTCAGGAGGACCGCTAGGGCGATGACCCTTCGGAGGGGTCATGCCGTGGGCAGCCTCATGAGTTTCACCCTTGTGAGGCCAGCCTACCACCACTACCATGTCCACCCAGAAGGAAGGAAGAGGATAGGCAGGACGATGGGGCTGGGGGCTTCCAGGAGGTCAGGGCAGTAGTAGGTATCCTGGGCGGCGCCCAGGCCCAGCATCAAACCACATCTTCAAGAAGTTCACGTGGGAGGTTAACGCGGCTGGCCCAGTGCCCGAGGCCATGCGTCCCCTCAAGTGGTGCTAGACATCCATCACCTTTGACTCGAGGGATCAGCTCAGGTGCTTAGCCGTGCCCGGTAGGCTACCCATGTTGTGCACTCCGACTATCAGCAACGTCCTCGTCACCAAGACCCTCATCGATAGTGTTGTGGGGCTCAATGTCCTCTCCATTGAGACCTTCGAGACACTCCAAGTACCATAGGACCAACTCGTGCCGACCAACCCCTTCTCGGGAGTCAGTGATGGGTCCACAGTTCCCATTGGGCAAGTACGCATGCCCGTCTCCTTCGGCGGACACAAGAACTACCACATCGAGAGCATCATCTTCAACATCGCCCACATCCACCTCCCGTACAATGTGATCCTTGGGTACCCAGCCCTCGCCAAGTTTATGGCGGCAACTCGTCACGGCAACAACATCCTCAAGATGCTAGGGAGTGGTGGCGTCATCACCGTTTCCTGTGATGAGAAGGATGCCGTCTGCTCCCTTGAGCGTGCTTACCGCGCTGTTGCGGCCGAGCGCTCGGATGACGAGGAGGATGCCCTGCCTCGTGAGGATGCATGCAAGAAGAAGAAGAAGTTCACCCCCACAGAGCGCCTAGGGACTAGAACCTCCAGGGGTAGGGCCTTGGGCTCGGCATCCGGGCATGGGGCCACACATTCCGTCACATAGGAAAGCGCGCTCGGTGGCCCCCTTGGGTCGGGCTCGGGGGCTTCCACTCAGGAGGCCCCCGGTTTGGCCGGTGAGACAAGGGAGGTGTTCGGGCACAACCTAAAGGCGTGTCCTGACACGCAACTACCAAGGCCAGGCGCTCGGAACGAGGCATCGAGCTCGCAAGAGGCAGTCATCAAAGCGATCGAGGAGCTTCCGGAGGCACATGCCGAGCGAAGAAGGGACTACCCTGCACCACCAGTCATAGCCGCCATCGTTGGCCCGGTCTAATAGCTGCGCGCTTGCGTCAACATGCTTACAATCAATAGGGCCTCGTCCCAGGGCCTTTTTTGGGCCGACACACGCCGACCATGGGTGGGTCTACACGCACAACTACGTCTGCATGCCCTTTGGCCCCGTGAATGTCGGGGTCTGATGACCCACTAGTGTAGGTGATCTATCGTACTCAATTCGATAAGTAAGAGTGTTGAACCGAATGAGGAGTACAAGGAAATGACAAGCGGTTTTCAGTAAGGTATTCTCTGCAAGCTCTCAAATTATCGGTAACACATAGTTTTGTGATAAGGTAATTCGTAATGGGTAGCAACTAATAAATGTAGCAAAGGTCCAGCAAGGTGGCCCAATCCTTTTTGTAGCAAAGGACAAGCCTGGACAAACTCTTATATAAAGCAAGTGCTCCCGAGGACACATGGTAATTTTGGCAAGCTAGTTTTCATCTTGCTCAGTTGATTCGCTGTTACTTTGATAGTTTGATATGTAGGTGGACCTGTGCTTGGGTGCTGCCCTTACTTGGTAAAACCTCCCACTTAGGAACAACCTCTCTTGCAAGCATCCGCAACTAAAAAAGAAGAATTAAGATAAATCTAACCATAGCGTGAAACATATGGATCCAAATCAGCCCCTTACGAAGCAACACATAAACTAGGGTTTAAGCTTCTGTCACTCTAGCTACCCATCATCTACTTATTACTTCCCAATGCCTTCCCGTAGGACCAAATAATGGTTAAATATCATGTATTCAATGTTCACATGATACCACTAGAGGATATACAACATACATCTCATCAAAATATCGAACGGATACTAAATTCACATGATTACTTATGAGGACCGCTAGCGCGATGAGCCTTCGGAGGTGTCACGCCGTGGCCAGCCTCGTGAGGTTCGCCCTCGTGAGGCCGTCCTACCACCACTATCACCTCCACCCAGAAGGAAGGAAGAGGACAGGCAGGACAATGGGGCTAGGGGCTTCTAGGAGGTCAGGGCAGTAGCATGTATCCAGGGTGGCGCCCACGCCCCAACATCAAACCACGTCTTCAAGAAGTTCGCGTGGGAGGTGAACGCGGCTCTCCCAAATACCGAGGCCATGCGTCCCCTCAAGTGGTCCCAGACTTTCATCCACTTTGACTCAAGGGATCGGCTCGGTTGGAACCTCCAGGGGCAGAGCCTTGGGCTCTGCATCTAGGGACGGGGCCACAACTTTCATCACATAGGAAAGTGCGCTTGGCACCCCCCTTGGGTCGGGCTCGGGGGCTTCCACTCAGGAGGCCCCTAGCTTGGCCGTTGAGAAAAGGGTGGTGTTCGGGCACAACCTGAAGGTGCGTCCTGACGCACGACTACCAAGGCCAGGGGCTCGGAATGAGGCGCCGAGCTCGGCAGAGACAGTCATCAAAGCAATCGAGGAGCTTCAGGAGGCACAGACCGAGCGAAGAAAGGACTGACCTGCACCACCAGTCGCATCCGCCATCATCGGCCGGTTGACCAGCCGTGCACCTACGTCAACATGCTCGCAATCAACACGGCCTCGTCCTAGGGCCTTTTTAGCCGACACACGCCGACCACGGGTGGGTCTAACCGCACAACTACGTCTCCATGCCTTTCGGCCTGGCGAACACCAGCGTCTGATAACCCACGAGTGTATGTGATCGATCGTACACCTTTCTATAAGTAAGAGTGTCGAACCCAATGAGGAGGAGAAGGAAATGACAAGCGGTTTTTAGTAAGGTCTTCTTTGGAAGCACTGAAATTATCGGTAGTTGATAGTTTTGTGATAAGGTAATTCATAATGGGTAGCAAGTAATAAATGTACCAAAGGTGCAGCAAGGTGGCCCAATCCTTTTTGTAGCAATATACAAGCCTGGACAAACTCTTATATAAAGCAAGCACTCCCGAGGACACATGGGAAGTTTTGTCAAGCTAGTTTTCATCATGCTCATTTGATCTGCTGTTACTTTGATAATTTTATATGTGTTTAGGCCGGTGCTTGGGTGATGCCCTTACTTGGTAAAACCTCCCACTTAGGATTAACCTCTCTCGCAAGTATCCGCAACTAGAAAAGAAGAATTAAAATAAATCTAACCGTAGCATGAAACATATGGATCCAAATCAGCCCCTTACGAAGGAACACATAAACTAGGGTTTAAGCTTCCTTCACTCTAGCAACCCATCATCTACTTATTACTTCCCAATGCCTTCCCCTAGGACCAAATAATCATTAAGTGTCATGTAGTCAATGTTCACATGATACCACTAGAGGATAAACAACATACATCTCATCAAAATATCAAACGGATACCAAATTCACATGATTACTTATAACAAAACTTATCCCATGTGCTCAAGAACAAACGTAACTACTCAAGAAGCATGTTCATGTTCATAATCAGAAGAGTTATAATTATCATAAAGGATTTGAACATATGATGTTCCACCAAGTAAACCAACTAGCATCAACTACTAGCAACCCACATGTACTAATCTGAGGTTTTTTGACAAAGATCAGATACAAGAGATGAACTAGGGTTTGGATAGGAGATGGTGCTGGTGAAGATGTTGATTAAGATTGACCCCCTCTCGATGAGAGGATCGTTGGTGATGACGATGGCTTCGATTTCCCCCTCCGGGAGGGAAGTTTCCCTGGCAGAACAACTCCGTCGGAGCTCTAGATTGGTTCTGCCCAAGTTCGGCCTCGAGATAGCGTTGCTTTGTCCCGAAAACTCTCTTCTGATTTTTTTCCAGGTCAAAACCCTTCATATAGGAGAAGATGGGTACCGGAGGCCTGCCAGGGGGCCACAAGCCACAAGGGCACGACCAGGGGGGTAGGCCGCGAACAGCAGGCTTGTGACCTCCTGGTGGGTCCCCTCTGGTATTTGTTTCGCCCAATCTTTTATATATATTCCCAAATCATTCTCCATAAATTTTCAGGAATTTTGTAGTTGTGCATATTAGGTCTCTCATATTTGCTCCTTTTCTAGTCTAGAATTCCAGCTCCTGGCATTCTCCCTCTTCTTGTAAACCTTGTAAAATAATAGAAAAAAGGCATAAGTATTGTACCATAATGTGTAATAACACTGCATAATGCAATAAATATCAATATAAAAGCAAGATGCAAAATGGACGTATCAACTCCCCCAAGCTTAGACCTTGCTTGTCCTCAAGCGAAAGTCGAGATCGATAAATGTGTCCACATGTTTAGAGACATGAGGGCATCATGATCATCTTTAGAACATCAATACTTATTGATATATAATTTCTTATACTAGAGTAACAATTCATTCACATGGTAAAGTATGAACCAAGAACTCTATTGAGAATCAACAAACTATGCTCTCAGTCATTGAAGCAATTTGCAATTTATCATAACATCGAAAAAGAGTCAATATAAGAGCTTGTAAAGCAAATCCACATACTTAATCATCTTTCTCTTTCATAATTGCTAACACTCACGTGGTACTCATGAGGTCAAAGCTTCAATTGGACATAGAGAAAGATAGGGGCTTATAGTTTTGCCTCCCAACTATTTATCTCCAGGGTAATGTTAGTAGAAATAACTCATGATCACCCACATCCGAGTGGATATATGTGTCTGGATCATTCCCCAACACATAATGTTTGCAAAGAGAGAAAGGCTAAATAGAGGAAATGGTGAAGATCACCATGACTCTTGCATAAAGATAAGTACTTATAAAGTAAAAGTAACAGATAGGCCCTTCTCATAGGGAAGCAGAGGTTGTCATGTGCTTTTTGTTTTTGGATGTGCAAACCCTTAATGCAACGGAACGCCTCATTGTATTACCCTTTGTGATAGCAACCATTATTATGCAGTCCATCGTTTTTTTTCTTTACCATCACAAGTTCATACAATGCTTATTTTCCCTTACGACAAAATACCATACATACTTAGGAGCAATTCTTATTTCCTTTTGCACCGATGAAAACTTCCTTGGAGGAACTTACTCAATCCATAGGTAGGTATGGTGGACTCTCATGGCAAAACTGGGTTGAAGGCGTTTGGATGCACAAGTAGTATCTCTACTTGGTGCAGGAGTTTTGGCTAGTATGACGTGGAAGCAAACACTACATGCTGGAGGATCTATAACCATATAACTTCTATTCTGAAATAAGCAAACATAACCCACTATGTTGTCTTCCTCGTCCAACATCAACTTCTCAGCATAGAATAATTTAATGAGTGCTCACAATCATAAAACATGTCCAAGATGATATATTTATATGTGAACCTCACTTCCTTTATTACTTCCTTTTAATTGCACCAATGACGAATCGCTATGTTTGTCAACTCCCAAGAAATTTCAGTCGACATACTTCTTATGTGTGAAGTCATCACTCCCCATAAGATCATCATATATATTCTTTTCTTTTATTATATTCTTCTTTTATTACCTTTTTTATTTTTCTCAAGATCATAGAAACAAGCAAAGCCCTCACATCAAAACTACTTTTTATTATATAACTCTCAGACT
Organism: Hordeum marinum; assembly: GCA_022496015.1. NCBI lineage: Eukaryota > Viridiplantae > Streptophyta > Magnoliopsida > Poales > Poaceae > Hordeum > Hordeum marinum. Next base: position 203,044,344 of record CM039675.1, on the reverse strand, counting down.
CGCTTACATAAGGGGAACATAATGCAAAACTCAAAGCTAGATCATACTAAAACTTTATTCTACTCGATGAAGGCAAAACCAAAATGATCAAACTAGGAAAAACGATAAAAGTAAAAGATGTGATAGCGATATGGCCCCGGGGCACCTTCCCCAAGCTTGGCACAAGCAAAGAGGAGTGGCCATACCCATGTGTTTAGATGTCCTTCTTTGGAGGTGGTGATTATGGAGTTGTTCATGAGGTTGGAGGCTTGTCCTCCGTCTTACAAGGCATAGGAACCCCATCATAAAAAGATGAATGAGTCTCCGGGATGCTCAAATCTCCAACCAAACTCATTCTCTTAAATCTGTATTCATACTCACAGTTTGGTTTTGCAGGTCCTAGATATGGGCTTGGAGATGTTTGATTTTCTCGCAAATCTTGAATATGTCCTCCCCGATGTCCTTGGCATCCACCTTGTACTTATGAGTAAACTCCGCATTCATCATATGATTGGCATTGAGTCCACGTTCCACTATTCGTTGGAACTTAAGACTTGCTACTTCATTGCTTCGAGCCTTGTCTCCACGCTTCCGGTCTTCTTCGAGCCCTCAACATCACGGATGTGCAGCACACCCTCACGCACCTCAATAGTTTGAGGGTGTCGCAGGAACTCTGCAAGATAGGGGTTGATAACTTTCTCGAAGAATTTGTCCTTCGAAGCACCTAGGACGTCATGGTGATCTAAATCCGTCTAGAAAACAACAACAAACGAGAATAGAGGATTTTTCTGTGGTGCGGTGGTCAAAACCTTTGGGATATTATATAATGAATTTTTACTGACCTAAAGGAGTCTACCACAAGAAAACGGAGTCTGGGGTGCACAGGGTGGCCACAAGCCACATCGGCATGGCTGGGGGGTAGGTCGCGCCCTGCAGGCTTGTTGCCTCCTCGTGCACTATTCAGATTGCTTTAAATTTTCCTAATTTATTAAGTAATCCAAAACTGAGAAACTTTGCTATTGGAAATTTTTTGGAGTCAGTTTGCTTACCAAACCACATACCTATTCCTTTCCGGAGTACGAAACGTTCTGGTAGGTCTCCCTAATGTACTTCTCGGGAGTTAATGTATTGATAATATTGGTCTCAACATTTATGGGGGTGCCTGAGATATAATGTTTGATTCTTTGGATGTTTACCTCCCTCGAGTTAGTGCCTTCGGCATTGTTGATCTTGATGGCACCGGAACGATATACTTCCTCAACAATGTAAGGCCCTTCCCATTTAGAGAATGTTTTTTTGCAAAAAATCTTAAACGAGAATTGTATAAGAAGACATGGTCACCTACATTGAATTCATGGTTTTGTATCATTTTATCATGCCATCTCTTAGCCTTTTGTTTAAACAACTTGGCATTCTCATAGGCCTAGGTTCTCCATTCATCAAGTGAGCTAATGTCAAAGAACCTCTTCTCACCAGCAAGTTTGAAATCAGAGTTGATCTCTTTAATTACCCAATAAGCTTTATGCTATAGTTCTATAGGTCAGTGACAAGCTTTACCATAAACCATTTTATACGAAGACATACACATAGGGTTTTTATAAGCAGTTCTATAAGCCCATAATGCATCATCAAGTATCTTAGACCAATTCTTTCTATATCCATTAACAGTCTTTTGCAAGATCAATTTAATTTCTCTATTTCTTAATTCTACTTGACCACTAGACCGAGGATGATAAGGAGATGCAATTCTATGATTAACATCATACTTAGCAAGCAATTTACGGAAAGCACCATGAATAAAGTGTGAACCACCATCAATCATTAAATATCTAGGGACTCCAAATCAAATCTAGGGAAATTAACTTCTTTCAGCATTTTAATAGAAGTGTTATGATCAGCACTACTAGGTGAATAGCTTCTACCCAGTTAGTAACATAATCAACAACAACTAGAATATGAGTATACCAATTGGACTTTGGAAAAGGTCCCATATAATCAAAACTCCTAACATCAAATGGTTCAATAGCAAGTGAGTAATTCATAGGCATTTCTTGACGTTTACTAATATTGCCAATTCTTTGACATTCATCACAAGACAAGACAAACTTACGAGCATCCTTGAACAGAGTAGGCCAATAAAAACTAGATACTTGTGTAGGATCTCTGATATTCGTAGCAAACGACAAACTTACTAATATGTGCAGTTCTGTCTCCAGCATGGTGTCCTCCATAGGCCTCGGAATGACACTTGTGTAGGATCTTTGATATTCGTAGCGCACGGCATTTTTTCAATAGCATCAAATTTAGCTTTATCAACTTCAATACCTGTTTCGAACATTTTGTGTCCCAAGAAAATACCTTCATTAACCGTAAAGTGGCACTTCTCCCAATTCAAGACAAGATTAGTTTATTCACATCTCTACAAAACTCGATCAAGGTTGCTCAAGCAATCATCAAAATAAGTTCCGTAAATGGAGAAGTCATCCATCAAAACCTCAATAATATTTTCACAAAATTTAGAGAATATAGCAGTCATACATCTTTGAAAGGTAGAAGGTGCATTGCATAAACCAAAAGGCAACATTGCCCTTCAATGTCTATGCTCATGCAACGTGGATGCCCTACGCTGAGCGCTGGGGGAAGACGAAGACTAGTCTAGGTGCCGGACACGGATGATATTTGCTATTCTCATATTTTGATTTGCCAACTTTCCTGGAACAAAACTTGGGCCTTTTTCCAAATCATGTTTTAAAGAAACGGGCCAGGGATTTGTTTTCATCACCATTTCTCATCTTGGGTTTTCTCTCTTCAGGTCGAGCACTCACCTGCTCCCCTCCCCCTTGCACCTTGTGAGCGGGGGATGGGGGCACGATGCTCGCACCTCGCCAAGGCCATGGCGCCCAGATCCTCGTGTGGTACTCCCGGATGAGTTAGAAGGTGTTTGGCACTTTATACTTGCTCGGGGGCTCCATTCATGGCCCGACATGCCACCTCAGAGCCTCGGGATTCCCACCCCTCCCGGGGCTGGAAACAAAAAATTTCTTTAGGGAGCAGCTTGAGCATCAAAGGGGGCTCCTGAGCAACACGCCTCAGGAGCCTTACCGGTCATATAGCCACTCGACACCCTCGATGTCGTCCTTGGTGATCCGGGCAGCATCAAGGGTGTCGAGGCCTCACCTCATACTTGCATCCATGGTGATCCGGTCTTACACTACAGTGGTAGGGAAATGTGCGAGACCGGGAATTGCCCACAAAGAGCTGCTTGAGCGTCAAAGGGGGCTCCTAAGTAGCACGCCTCAGGAACCTTACCGATCATATAACCACTCGCCTCTCGATGCCGGCCTTGGTGATCCGGTCGGCATCTAGGGTGTCGGGGCCTCACGTCATAGTTGCGTCCTTGGTGATTCGGTCGTACACTACGGTGGTAGGGAAATGTGTGGGACTGGGGCCTGTAGATGCAGAGTGTCGAAACGGCTCCCAACCTACCTCACCGGTAAGAAGAAGAGGTCCATAGTATGTCCGGACTCCCCAGGCTCCATAGCCATACCTTCCTTGGAGACTACCACGAGCATGCCAAGCTAAGTACCCTAATCACAATCGAAAGGTCGCCTCAATTAATGAAAACGCAAAGGCCAGGACACGTAGCAGAAGCATAGATAAAAACAGGCAAGCGCCCAAATTCATTACACGGCCACAGTGCCTCCCTTGGTTCTTTTATTGCTAGAGCAAGAAAAGAAGGAAAAAGAGAGAAAGCCCCCCACGGGGTCTGTCACTTCGTGAGCCCTAGGGCCCGTTCATCAGCACTAAGTAGGTGTCCTCCTCCTCCTTCACGTGCCCATGAAGGCGCGTCGATGCGGATGCTTCAGGAGCAGAGTAGCGATGCCACAACGACTGGCTACCTCCCGACGTCTGGGCGCGCCAGCGCGGTGGCGCGTTGTAGGTGTTGTCACTTCTGGCGCTCGGACTCCCCTTAGAGAGGGTGTCACTACCATTGGAGGCACGACGCCCGTCACCAAGGGCAAGCTCATCTCTAAGATCGTCGTGGACGAGATCTTCCGGGCAACACCCTAGGCGCTCACCCTCTCCCCCGAAGACCTTGAAGAAGAGCGTTGCCCCCCCATCACACTTGAAGTGATGGGTGCGCCTCCCCACCAGGCCACGGCCTCGGAAAAACGCCTGCCACCTGCGGTTTAGGTATACATAAGCCTTCGGGTGATCTGAACCTCCACCCATGATGTCGTGCTGTAGCAGCCGTCGGCCTGCAGCCATAGGCCGTCAGGCCTCCTGGCCGACAACGCCCCCACGAACGAGCACGAGAGTTGAAATTGGGTGGCCCCAGTCCTCTCCGCCCACACCACGAACTCTTGGGCTGTGTCGGCCGTATGGAGCCGTGGGTGTGGTGGCAGGTTCGCCACCGCCGCCATCCCACAACGGGCGCCACATCCTCGACTACTACGGCCGCCCACGCTGGTCGGAGCCCCACCGCGGCCGCCGAAGGTAACCCCGGGCTGTGTTGGAGCACGAGCGCGCCCAGGGGGAACCACCACTGGCGTCGCGACATGCTTCGGGGATGACCGCGGCCCTCCTGGGTGGTGGTGAGACAGGGTTCTCCTCGGAGGCCTTCCCTTTCTCGGCGGTGGAAAGCTTCTTCACTGAAGCCATGGTTGGGAGAACAGCGACTTGGAAGTTGGGAGGCGAAGAAGACGAAGATGTGGTGAGTGCTTTCTCGCCCTCGCTTTCTTATGTACGAACCGAGGCCAACCGGCACCCCCACGCATCCCTAGAGGCATGCAGCCTCTGAAGGGTCACATCCACGCGGCCCAAGGAGAGAAGGTCGATGGGCCAATGAGGGTTGGCGCTTCACACGGGTGTCACATCAGTTTGACTTGGGGCGGTCCTCACGCTTACGGGGAGCAGGGGCATAGCCGCCAGGCGGTCGACGCGTGTAAAGCCTGGCCCATAGCGGTGGTGGGCCAGCGACGCTTCTTGGCACCTTCGACGGCTTCACCTAGAAGAAAACTCGGGTGCGCGTTGTGCCCGGGGGCTACTTTTGGTGTTCTGGGAACGGGGGTACCCAGACCTACCTTGCTATGGCCCAGGGCATGGCCCACCTCGTCTGCTAAAGCCGGCCTGGAGCGACACCACTCAAGACAGGGCCCTCGCGAGGACCCCAGGCTCGTGAGGAGGAACGACAGCAAGACTAGCAAGGATGGGCCTCCTCAGGCCCCTTCCAGAGCAGTAGAGACCCCTATGCAGAACCCGACCTCAGGAGTCAAAGATGACGCAGGGACGGACAGGTGGGCGCGAGCGCGCCAGGTGGTGCAGTTTCCTCTTTCGTGCAAAGGGAGCAAGAACGTATGTGGGTTCCCGAAGCGCCTTCCAAAGGTTTCGACTACATTACAACAAGACCATGACCACGAGCCCTGTAGGGCAGATGTCATCGCCGAGCCCACCTCTGCATCATCTACAGCTACTTTGCATCCGAAGACCACCTCTGGACAGGGCGCAGATGTACTCCTATCCCCCTTCAAATTTGGCTGTTGTGGGATCCCTTCCCGCCATTGTGATAAGGGAAGAGGACCCATGCCACTGCTATATATAGAGGCTAGGACGCACCATAGAAGGGGATCTCGACAGAACCACTCGTCGAGCCACAAGACAAGGCAGAGAGCCAAGAACACCACTGGAGCTCCCTCGCGAGGCTAGAAACCACTGTACTAGTTCATCCTCCACACCTCCCCGAGAGGCAATCCAGCAAAGCAGGAGTAGGGTATTACGCTTCCTAGCGGCCCGAACATAGGTAAACCACCGTGTTCATTTTCTTCCTCGTCATCGTGCGAGTTCGCCGTAGTAACCATCGAGTAGCAAGCTAGGCAGGGCGAAGCTACAAGGGATATTCGCTCACGCACCTGTGTTCGAATCGTGAGGGTTTTGCGGAGCCCAAAATCCGATAGGTTCCAAATGAAGCCTTTGGTGTAAAATATTCCATCCAATTCGACGACTTGTATTACAAATATTAATTCAGGCTTTTTTGAAAACCTAATTCAAATAAATCCTTTTTGGCCAAAACAATACTTGATAAAAATAGCTTTAGGTACTATCCACATGGTATGATCTTTGGGCAATGTGATTGGATCAAGGAAGGTGAGTGTGAAGAGAGTAAGAATCTATAAGTGCCATAACATAATCAACCAAACAAAAAACATCAAACAATTTCAAACAAGCACATGCACTTCAAGAAGTTTTAAATGGTTGCAAATTTTATAAAACCATAGCATAGCAAGGTGATACAAACACATGGTGTGACAGACCTACCCCCCTTACAAGAGTCTCGTCCCCAAGATTCCTAGGCTAAGCGCTAAAAATAGAAGGGAACTCGGATCGAAGGTAGTCTTCACGCTCCCATGTTGCTTCTGCTTCACTGTGGTTACTCCATTGGACCTTTACGTACTTGATGGTGCAGCTTCGGGTGCAATGTTCCGCTTTATCCAAAATACGAACTGGCCTCTCTCGATAAGTGAGGTCTTGCTGAAGGTCAATGGCTTGATGATCCATGTCCTTGTAGAGATCGGGGTAGTTGGGTACTTGGAGACACTTCTAGAGTTTTGACACGTGGAAAACGTTGTGGACCTATGATAACTCGGAACGTAGCTCTAGCTGATAGGCAACTTCTCCTCGTCTTGTGGTGATCTTGATGGTGCCTATGTATCTTGGTGCAAGCTTTACTTTGACATGGAAACGTCTGGTCCCTTTGAGAGGCGTGACTCGGAGATAGACATGGTCTCCGTTGTTGACGCTTACTTCTCGTCCTTGAGAGTCTACGTAGCTCATCTATCTTGTTTTGGTGATCTCGAGATGCTCTTGGACAAGTTGAAGTTGCTCTTCTGCTTCGCGGAGGATGTCTGGTCCAAAGACTAGTCCTTCTACGATTTCTAACCAATTGAGGGGAGTACCACACTTGCGTCCATACAACACCTCAAAAGGTGCCATATGGAGGCTTGACTGATAGCTGTTGTTGTAGGAGAACTCAACAAATGGTAGGAAATCTTGCCACTTGGCTCCATATGCAAAAACACAAGCACGGATAATATCCTCGAGTATATGATTTACTTGCTCTGTCTATCCACCGGTCTTGGGGGTCAAAAGCAATGTTGAAGGAGAGCTTCGTTCCCATTGCCTCTTGAAATTTCTTCTAGAACCTTGAGGTAAACTGGGTGCCTTGTTCTGACACGATCTCCTTCAGAACACCATGAAGACTCATGATGCGGTTGATGTAGAGCTTTGCCAACTGGCTTCCATCATAGGTGGTTTTGACGGGAAGTAAGTGGGCTACCTTGGGCAGATGACCGACAATAACCCATGGAATCATGTTCTTTACTTGACCTAGGTAATCCAGTGATGAAATCTATCCCGACTTTGTCCCAATTTGATCCAGGCAGTTTGAGAGGTTGCAATAATCCAACGGGTCGCTGATGCTCAGCTTTGACTCTCTAGCATATGTCACACTTAGCAACAAAGGTGTCTATCTCCCGTTTCATGCCATGCCATCAGAATCTTGCTTTGAGGTCTTGGTATATCTTGGTTCCTCTAGGATGGATGGAATACGGAGTGTTATGGGCTTCTTGCAAGATCGAATTCTTGAGCTCAACCTTGTTGGGTACGCAGATGCCCTTTCCAAACTATACCACTCCTTGTTCATCCACTGAGAATCCTAGGGCCTTGCCTGCCTTGGTCTTCCTCTTGATGCCTTCAATGCTCTCTTCTCCCTTTTGAGCTTCCTTAATATCATCCATCAAGGTAGGCTTAGCTTCGAGGTTGGATAGGAAGCCAGGTGCAACTAGTTCCAAGACAAAGCTTTCAAGCTCTTCGTACAAGGCAGGTATCCCTTCCTTAATCATAGCAACCAAGGAACAATCCTTTCTGCTTAAGGGGTTTGCTACCACGTTAGCCTTTCTAGGGTGGTATTGAACACTAAGTTCATAGTCCTTGATTAACTTCAACCATTGTCATTGCCTCATGTTAAATCCCTTCTGAGTGAAAATATACTTCAAACTCTTGTGGTCTATGTATATCTCACATCGCTTCCCCAGAAGGTAATGTTGCCATGTCTTTAAGGCATGAACTACGACTGCCAACTAGAGGTCCTGAGTAGCGTAGTTCTCTTCATGAGGACGTAATTGTCTAGAAAGATATGCTATGAATCCACCTTCTTGCATCAGAACACCTCGAAGCCTGGTTCTCGATGCATCACAATATATCACAAAACTCCTTGTGAATGCCGGGGGTGGCCAAAATTGGTGTTGTTGTTAATCTCTTGTTGAGATCTTGGAAGCTTTCCTTGCACTTCTGTGTCCATCCGAACTTCCTATCATTCTTCAAGAGCTGAGGCATGGGTCGTGCAGTGCTTTAGAATCTTTGGATGAACTTGCGATAATATCCCGTGAGTCTAAGGATGCTTCTGACTTCCTTCACATTGCTTGGGGATTGCCATGCACTTACGGCTTCAATCTTGGCAGGGTCCACTAATAGTCGTTCTATAGTCAACACATGAACCACGAATCCAACTTCATTGAGCCATATTTCACACTTGCTGAACTTGGCATATAACTGGTGCTCTCGAAGCTTATCTAGGAGCAATCTCAAGTGTTGTTAATGCTCTTCTTCAGACTTGGAAAAGAGGAGTATGCAATCAATGAAGACGACAATAAACTTGTCCAAGTACTCCATGAAGACTTTGTTCATGAGGTACATGAAGTAGGCATGGTCATTGGATAACCCAAATGACATGACCGTGTATCCATACAGGCCATACCGGGTTACAAATGCCATCTTCGGAATGTCTTGGGGTGTGATCTTCAGCTGATAGTACCCATACTTGAGGTCAATCTTGGAAAACACCTTCGCTCCATTCAGTTGATCGAACAGGTCTTCAATCTAAGGAAGTGGGTACTTGTTCTTTATTGTGACCTCATTGAGTGAACGGTAATTGACACAGAGTCAAATGGTTTGGTACCTCTTTGACAAATAGAATAGGTGATCCCCAAGCAGAGGCACTAGGGTGAATGAATCCTTTTCTGAGCTGCTCTGCTAGTTGCTTCACTAACTCAGCCAACTCGTAGGATCCCATTCTATAGTCTTGTTATAGATGGGTCCTTCTCCGGGCATTAGCTCAATGATGAACTCAATGTTGCGATCAGGATGCATTCCAGGCAGCTCATCAGGAAATACATCCGGGTATTCACATACCACTGGAACTTCATCCAACTCAACTCTCGACAAACAGTTAGCCTGAAGGGCTTGAGCGGAGGCAGGTTTGGGAACATACTTGACTAGCACTCCTTCATTATTGGTCATGGTAACAATCCTCGTGGCACAGCGTAACAAGCATTGGTGCTTGCTTAACCAGTCCATGCCTAGGATCACATCCAGCCCTTCTGACTTCAGGATGATAAGGTATGCTAGGAAGTCTACCCCATTGATGTTAATCTCAACTCCCTTAAAACCTATCTCAGACTTCATATCCAATCTTGGGGTTCGTATCAACATACGACTACCGAGAGGTGTAGGCTTCATACCACTCTCTAGTGAAAACTTTTGAGTGACAAAAGAATGAAAAGCTCCATAGTCAACAATATGGTTGCTAGGGTTGAGTTAACGAGGAACATAACAAGTATGACGTCCGGGTCTTCCTGGGCTTCCTCAACAGTGACGTGATTCACATGACCCTTGCCATTGTTGGGCTAGTTGCGGGGAGTTTGGTTCCTTCATGGCGCTCCACGGCCTTGACCTTGGTTTCGTGCATTGGGGTGCGATGCATCTGGCTTCTTGTTGGGTCACTGCCTAGATATGTGTCCAAGTTGACCACACCCAAAGCAAGTGACTTGATTGGGGTTATTGTCATTGATTCTACCGCCAATGTTGTCATTGGGGTTGTTGTAGGCTGGCCTGGGATTGGCATACTACTGAGGCTGGTAGCATGGACGAGGTGCATGAGGTCTAGCCTGCTACGGCTGACAGGCTGGCTTGGCTGGGGATGGCTTCCAGGGGCAAGGCTTCTGGTTGCTGGAACTACCCTTGCTGATCATATTGCGCTTGCGAGTGTCATCTATGGCATGACGCCTATCTTCAAGCATGAGTGCCTGGTTCACCAGGTCGAAGAAGCTTCGATAGTCGTACACAATGAGTTGGTACTACAGGGTTTGCTGGAGATCTTCCATCAGGCATTCCATCTTAGCAGCCTCCCTGACATCTTTAGGTGGATACCTTGACAGTATTTTGAACTTCTACTTGTACTCCTTGATAGAGCCACTTCCTTGCTCAGCGCTCGTAATTCTCTCTTCTTGATAGCCATGATCCGAGAAAGAATGCGAGCGGTGCGGAATCCTTCCTTTAAGTAATTCCAAGTGATCACACGATCACCTTGCATGACCTTGAATCCATCCCACCAAGCTTTGGCGGTACCTCCGAGGTATTGATAGGCATACAATACCTTCTCCCTATCCTCATCGCAATTGACCAATGGAAGGAGGTCCAGGATGGTGTCGATCCAGTCATCGGCAACAAGGGGTTCATCAGTCTTAGTGAAGGTTGGGGCCGAATTCCTCATGAATTCAGATAGAGTGGGGCATCCATTGTCATTCCCACCTTGTTGCTAGTTGTTCACAAGGACCTGAGGCATATTCTGGATAGAAGAAGTGTTGGCTTGGCGTTTATCCCAGAGAACTTGGAGAGACTAAGCTATGGTCATGTTCTCAGGTGGAGGTGGTGGCGGGGGAATGTCGCCTTGTGGCTACTCGAGGTGATGTCCAGCATGAGCAACCCCAGCGTCTCCATGTTGCTGGTTGGAGTTGCTAGCTCCGGGGTTGGTGAAATAGACGTTGTGGGTTGCATTCACCATCCTATTTGGAGCAGCCAGATCAAATAACTGGGATAGACGAGGGGAAAAGCAATAATGGAGAAAGCGCGCCTAAGGGGGGTGGTACAGTGCAAGTGTGGTAAAACAAAGGTCGAAAGACGAACACATATATTAGCATAAGATAAATGATGGAGTCCCTTATATGTTTCCTAAGGCAAAAGAGCAACTTGCATCGGAACATAGAGAACAAAAGCAAACAACAAACACAAATGGTTTCACATGAAACATTACACAGACTTGACTTCTCATGAGGGGTAAAAGACAGATCCTACCCTAGGGCTTCTCAGACTCAGGTGGTGGAGTGCTCGGTCTCGTAGTCACGCTCCTTTGGGTCTTCCTCCTGATCATAATTCATAAGAGTATCGTCTCCGATAGAGGGGGTTGGGGATCGAGGAGGTCCTTGAGGTGTTTTTGACCGGAGGGAGGTCGAGTGGGTCGTCGGGGGCATCAGTTTCGTCGGCAGCGAGAGATCCGAGCGACGGCCGAAGAACTTGAAGTCGAGGAGGTCGATTACTCCTACAAAATGACCCAACGGTGAGCAGGGTCATTATCATGGGGGTGATGGGAATCCGGGGAAGGCGAGAGGGAGGCCGGGGGCACCTCGTACCGTGCGGTGGCTGGACGTCCAGAGCGGCGAACCTCGAGCTTGATTTCTAGCTCGGGTGCTCCTGGGGACGCGGGGGTGGTGCAGGGGCACGATTGAGAGATAGAGGGACCGAGTGGAGAGCTTAGGGGAGCTCAGGGTCGCCTATATAGGAAGGGACTCGACACACCATGGATAGGGAGTCTGGCAAGGTCGAGGCCATCGCGAGAGCTTACAGGGGCCCACCGGATCATGTCTCGAGTTCTCCTAGGCTCAGCCCTGGTCCATAGGAGGGGAGAGAAGGAGTGAGAGAGGTCAAAGTGGGTTGCGCATGTGAGCTCAGATATTGGTGCTCTCGAGCGGTGCCGTGCGTGCACAAGCGGGACCGCAGGGGAGAGAGAGAGAGGAGGGGAGGCGACCGACAAGGAGGCGCGAATGTCGAGGGGACCTGGTGGCATGCTCCCTTTGTCCAAGGTGGTCGGTAGCATCGGGATGGGGGCGGCTACATCGCAGGGGCGCACTGTAGCACTCCAGAGCGCCCGTTTGGCATGCCACGACATGCCAACGACGTCTTGAGCGCGACAACTAGTGTCTAGGCGTGCAAGAGGGTAGTAGACAATGTGTGGAGGCCTTGGATGCTCTGCGAGTCTGGGAACGGGGGTACCCAGACATGCCAACCTGTGGCCCAGGGCGCGGCCCACTCTGATGGCTAGTATGGCCGGTGCGGCCTGACTCGAGACGAGGTCCTCACGAGAGCCCTGGGCTCGCGAGGGAAGCAACATGAAGACCAGTGAAGAATGGGTATCCTCAAGCCCCCTCCGGAGCGGCGGAGATCTCTGCAGCGCTTTGCCTCAGGACGCCAAGGATGACGCCAGGTGGGACAGGCAGGCACCAGCACGCCAAGCGGGACAGTTTCCCCTTTGGTGCACAGGGGGAAAGGACGTATGCGGGTTCCCAAAGCGACCCTAAAGGTTTCCATTCCGGTGCAACCAGACCGCGACCACAAGCGCAGTAGGAAGGATGTCATCTCCGAGCCCACCTCTGCATCATCAACAACTACTTTGCAGGCAGAGACCACCTTTCGTCAGGATAAAGATGTACTCCTATCCCCCTTCGAATCTGGTCATTGTAGGATCCCTTCCCAGCCTAGTGATAAGGGAAGAGGGCCAGGGGCACAATAAATAGAGGCTAGGTTGTACCATAGAAGGGGATAATGAAATAGAGGGACAATAGAAGAGAGGCAACATCACCAGAGCGCCCTTGTGAGGCAACTCACCACTGTAATAGTTCGTACACAAACCTCCTCGTGAGGCAGTCCACCAAAGTAGGAGTAGGGTTTTACACTTCACACCAGCCCAAACCAATGTGCATCTTCTTGCTCGTCATCATGTGAGTTCGTCGTAGAAATCGCCGAGTTGTGAGCTAGGCAGGCTGAGGATGTTGGGGATCTTCGCACACACCCTGTGTTCGAACTTCTTTGGGTTTTGCGGAGCCCGAAATCCGACAGAGTCCATTTGAATAGAGAGGGGTGAGAGAGAGGTGTTTTCTTGCTGTCCATAGGTAGAATTTGGGGGTTTCACCACCCAATCATGGATCTGTCGCCCTGCAAGACTTACTGGAGGTAGAAGGTAACTATGGAGTGCTGAGGTAAAAAGTTGAAGTGAAGGAGAATAGCAGAAGGGCGTCAAAACAGGTTTTTACGAAATCACCCAAAGGTGTTCGATGAAGATTTAGGCAAGAAAATGGAGTTTGCTTGACTTGAAGTTTAACAGGATGTAATTGTAGGTAAGAATAGAGTGGACATCTAGGTTTTAGATCATTTGAAGAAACTTCACAATGTAGGCATTATTAACCCTAGAAATCAACAGAATCAGATTCCTATAGATTTATGCATGCAATTCCATTCTCCTTGATGCACCACTTGGTGTGGCATCATTATTTGGGTAATAGAACATTCCCACAAAGTTTGGGGTCAATAGGAGATACTTCACCATGTAAAGTTGTTGAAATTTAACTCTTGAGAGAGAGGGTTTTGGAATATTTTGGTGAGTCAAATCAATTGGGATTGGGATGAAACTTTGCAAGATGATCACATATAACGTGCGGGACTTGCTAGAATTTCCTGGATTTTATTGATAATATTTCTAATAGAAATATTTCAAATGCTTGAATTAAGCAGAAAGGGTTTTGGAAGGTATTGCCCATCATGTTGAACATGACCATGTGTTTAAAATCATATATAAGAAAATATATGTCCACATAGCCTCCCTAAATTTTTCTCAAATATTTTAAAGCATTGAAATAATTTTCCCCTCTAAAAGACCATTTCTTGCCTCAATAAAATGTCTTTAAATAAAATAGTAAAATAATCTTTCAAATTAATATTTGGTGGTTTTGGGAAGTCATATATATAGTGGGTCCCAAATAAAGCCTTTGGGTAAAATATTCCACCAAATTTGAGGACTTGTAGTACAATCTGAATTCAGATAAATCTTTCTTGGACAAAACAATATTTGATAATAATAGCTTTAGGTACTATACACATGGTATGATCATTGGGGAAGGTTATTAGATCAAGGAAGGTGAATATGAAGAGCGGAAGAATCTATAAGTGCCATGACATAATCAACCAAACAAGCAAACATCAAAAAATTCAAACAAGCACATGCACCTAAAAAAGTTTTAAATGATTCCAGATTTTATATATCCATGGAATATCAAGGTGATACAAACACAGGTTGTGACACGAAGGGCTTCGATACCAGCGAACTCAATGCCCTAGATGCTCCCTTTCTCGAAAAGTCTAGTTCTGTAACCTTGAACGAGTGATTATCATTCCGCAACGCATGTGCCAGAAAAATTGCGTTATGTTAGCACCACACTTTGCTTTTGAATGCATGTATTTTGTACACTGAGACGAATGGTTATTTCTCTTTGTCCAATTTTATACTTCCACATTTCAACCCTACACTTGTCAGGAATGACTGCTGGTGCACACTTCTATACTGTGAATGCTTTGAGGACGGATCCTGAGCAATTCATCGGTGATATCGCTGCCGGCGAGGCTACCTCATCATCCTTTCGGCAGCTGCCTAAAATGCTGAGTAGACTCAAAACATCCAAGGGCACAAACAATTCTCACAAGCGCCATTCACATGCATGTTTTCTTGTACAAGTACAAACTTTCGTTTGTGGGAAAACCCTAGTTTTTTTGAGAAGTTCCTGTAACTTAGCTTTCTTTTGTTGTGTTCCTGATTGTGATGCGATTGCTCCCGAATGCATTAGTAGGTGTCCATAGCATCACTCCCCCCTGGATGACTTGCACACACATGCATCTCCTTCCTTTCAAGAAAAGGAAAGAAGAGAAATAGAGGAGGCTAGGAGCCTTGGTGGTTCAACAACTGTCTCACAAGAGCAAAGGCTGACCGATACATTTCATGTACCATGCATAACTAAAGCATGTATTTGAGAAAGATTTGTAGAACACTTAGCATTTACTGACTAGGCACTTGAGCATTGCCTGGCTTTGTTCAAAGAATTACACAACTTGTTGGGAGACTTGTATAAAAGGGTTGCCGGGTGACCCACCAATCGTGCGTCAAGGGTGGAACTTACGAAATCACCCAGTGTTTATGGCACTTGGGTGTCACTCCCATTCTCTAAGGGGCTCTTGCCAGCACTAGTGACTTGTTCCACTCATCAAGGGTTTGGCAATTCTGTTCTTCTTGCTCCCAATGGCAGAAGTCACAGGTGAGTCATCGACAGGCGTGCTACGCTCTACAGGGCGCTTCTTGAAGTCTCCTCGAGCTTCGCCAGAAGTCTTGGTCTTGTTCTCCCCCTTGGAGTTTTGCTGAAAAGATGGAGTGCCTTGTCGACAGGCACTGCAACCGCCTCCCGGTACAACTTGTCGACATAGAGGACCAAATCCTTGTTGTCGGCATGGATGGTCATGATCATTATTACCCCTGGCATCTTAAGTGTATTGCAGGCGTGGTGAGACGCCGCCATGAACTTTGCCAGAGCCGGACGATCCAAGATTCCCTTGTAGGGTAGCGAAATCTTGGCAACATTGAACATGACTCTTTTTGTCCTAAAGTTCAGCTCGCTACCGAACGTCACCGACAGAGTAATCTTCCCCTTCGGTTGCGACTATCCTAGGTTGACACCCTGGAAGGAGACCGTTGGCTTGAGATCCATGTCGGGAATCTGCAGCCACTTGATCACATCGAGCGAGATTAGGTTCAAGTTGGCCCCACTGTCGACCAGAATCTTTGTGACCTTGAGGTTGCGATTATCGGCTAAACCAACAATGACACACACCCGACAAAAGTGGTGCGGTCGGGGTGATCCTCTACGTCATAAATTGTGGAGCGTTGGACCACTTGAGGGGTTTCCTTACCTCTACCGTTGGTTCCTCTATCTTGACCTCTTTGGTCCATTGCTTGATATCCCTATGGGAGGAGCGCAACAATGCTCCTTCGTCAACACACATAGTATCCATCGCCTTCTGGAATTCTTGGCCATGAGATCCTTCTTCATCCTGATCGTCATCTGCCTCTTCATCGTTAGATTTCTTGTCTCAGGCTCGCGTAGGATTCTCCTTTTTCTTCATGGACTTTCCGAGGCTGCTACCATGGTTCTTCTTACCATACCCACGAACACCATCGTGGCTCCTTGTCATACTTTTTCTAATCTGGCTTTTGCTTCTCAACAAGTTCTTCTACTTGGGGGAACTCGGTGATGTTGTGGCCCTTGGTGAGGTGGATCTTGTAGTATTGCTTGTCGGTCTTCTCTCCTACCGCGGCCTCGTTGTCCTAGGAGCTGGCGGCAACTTCCTTGCCCTTGCGCTTGCGGTCGCGCTTCCACCCCTTTTTGTTTGAGGCGGATGCGTCGTCATCGTCTGAATCGAGCTCCGCGCTAATGTCTTCTATGGGAAGCCTTGTTCGTTTTTTGACCCACGCACATCATACTATCGGAGCATAGATCTCGGCAATGTCCGACACCTTGTTGATGCCCATCTCCTTGCGCATCCAGCGATTGCATCCATTCATGTGGAACGCACCTAGTATCACGGCAGGGTGGATGTCTTGGATTATGTGATGCACGTGGCTGAACCTCTGGATATACTTCCGAAGAGTCTTGCCTTCTCACTGAGGAATCACGTGCAAATCACTGGGCTGCCCCTGGAGCTTGTGAACTCTTTGGTATGCGTCAATGAGTTGCTTGCATAGATTTGTCTAGGAGTAAATATACCCCTCTAGCAAGTACATCACCCAACTCCTCATGTTGGGCTTGAGCACTAGCGGGAACTACTTGGCGAGTACCTTCTCATCGCAACCCCCGACAGCCTGCACTGCTATGGTATAGATACCTAGGAACTCTGATGGACTAATATTGTCATCGTACTTGTCTGGCAACTTTGGCTTGAAGGCTCGTCTACAGGGCGCATGGACTTGCTACAACTCCCTAGTGAACGCCGGACAACCCGACCTCGTAAGGCAAGCTCACCGACGGATAGATCTGGACAGCCATCACATCGACGACGCGTCTCCTGTCGCCTCTCGATGGTGGTGCAAACATCCTCTTTGCGCCTGTCTTTCAAGACCTCATGCTAATCCTTCTTCTGCCACGTGTCCTTCAAGGTGAAGGACATCTCGTCCTACATGTTGGACCAGTCGAAGTGTTGCTACGGGGGCGACTGTATCGTGGGGGCCCTACCCGTGTCGCAACTGGTGGAAAACCTCGTTAGGGCCGCCTAACATATGTTTGTGGGTTCCTCCGCATTGGGCATGTCGTGGTTGGGGAAACTCGGCAGGCTTTGGATCGTCGCCCTCCAGTCCTCCATCTTCTCCAACACATGGGGAAGTACAACAACAGCTGGGCCAGCACCAGCGCTTCCCCCGCAGTCTTGGGCATGGAGTAGTGCATGGCGTGGGAGCTGCTCTTGCTCCTGACAGAGTCAGGGAGAGGGCTCCCCCGCGCCATCGTCCCCTATACGTCTTCACCAGGGGGTTATCATCGAGATTGTCCCTGCGTGTCTTGTGAGTGACACACATGGTTCTTGTTTGCTCTTCACCCATGGTTGCTACCCTCGGGTGCTAGTCATAGTTTCCTTGCAAAGCGCATGGTGGAGGCACCGTTGCATTCGCTGCCGCCATCATGTTCGCGCGGTCGCGTTTGTCACGACCGTAGTTGTCGTGGTCGCATTCGCTACTGTTAAGTTCATCACCGTTGTGTTCGCCGGTGCCGTGTTAGTTGCCACCATCGTCTTTGCGTTGCCCTCAGACACCACCGTTGCATCCTGGGATGCTACGACGGCTGCGTCCGGGCCATAGCTCGTAGAGCAGCGCACAGTGGTATGATTGCGCCCACCGGCATGGTGTGCGGGATGTTCGCCTCCACCCCCGTCGACCGTAGCGGCTGGTACTAGCAGCTTGGATGGGGATGGAACGGCTGATGACGCTCCCTTGGCCTTCTTAGGTGCCATGGGTGTCGACGAAGGCACGCAGTGTCGATGGAGGGTCGCGCACTGACTCACCCTACCTTGCGTGCCAAAGATGTCGGGGTACGCCAATCTATGGGACTTAAAAGACCCCTTTCTATGGTTTGTTTCTGAGGAGTCAAGATACAGAAAGAGCACCATGAACCGCTACGCACACGATGGTTTATTGCTTTGTTCACAGTACATGAGTGACGCGCCCTGCAAGAGATGCCCTAGGGTGATGTGGCTACATGTGTAGAGTGAATGGGTGTCGACCTTTCTAAAGCTAGCCATGGGACTGCTCTTATAGTTCAAGGGGTTACCAAAGTGGCTAAAATAGTCATTACACGGGGTAAAAGTGCACACTATCGCTACCCGACACATTGGCAGGAGCTATAATGGAGAATACCTAACTTTGATGGAGTAGGACACGCGGATTGAATGTGTCGTGAGGTGGTGCGCTGACGGTGCCTCCCGTCCAGACTGGCCTCTCCTTCTGTGCTGTTTGCCCAGCTACCTCCTATTCTCTCACCATGCCATAGGACAGGTGTCATTAATGTTGTTGTAATTCTGTCAAGCCGCCACACACCCTGACCAACTCCACCTAACTGCCTGCCCACCCGCCATCTAGTCGATGTAGACAACCAGATCGGTGACATGTGGCAATGACTTGTCATGCAGAGCTCTTGGCGGGGAGGCGCTTTTAGTGCTCATAGCTGGATCTTCTCGATCGACAAGAAGGTTTTCTTGTTATCTTATCCTTGGCCCGGGGTTGCTTGGCGGTGAGTCCTTGCTCGACAGGGTCTTGCCATACCAGAGGCCGCTTCGCATGTGTGCAAGTCTCGGGACTAAGATCCCTGTTTCTTAGTGCGCCGACATAGTGATAGATTGTCGGGACCATGATCCTAAGCCATAAGAATATAGCATGTGACACATCATGCACGGTTATCTCCATGGCTGCCACCTTACCTGGGCCGAGACTGTTTGGGCCTTTTGGTTCACGTATGTGAATATGTCGCTAGCATTCAAATGTCAGAGAACCCAGGTCAACATGACTACTCGTAGCACCCAAGTGGCACATCCGTACAGGAAGAGGCGTAAGTACCCCAACACTGCAGGTGTTGGTCATCAGTGTGTGTAGATGAGTCATACAAACCTACATGGATTCCATTATGCCGAGAGACATTTCTATCATCAACTGCGTGTAGATAAGTCATAGCAAGGTACAAGGACTCCATTACACTATGAGACATTTCCCGGAAGGGACAGACACAATAGCAAAGAAGGATACATGTCGGTCAATCAATGTGTTCGGAGCAGTACAGAGCTACCAAGGCTCAGTGTAAGCAAAAAGAGGCATTTCCCTATAAAGAGTACAACTAAAGGCACACAACTAGGTGTCGAATCCCATACTGTTGCACGCCACAGTACGCACGACATGCCCGATATGCATAGATATAACTATGGCTTGACAACATAACCACACAACATCACAACATTTGTTTAGAAGGCTCAAAAGAGCCTTGCATAATATGTTCATACAGGTAGGGGTCACATGACCCGACAGTCAAGTCATACAAACAAATTATACAAGCCTTGCGGAAGCTTAAAGCTGTCTGAGTATAGACAGATTAAAGGTAAAAAGGCATAAAGCCTGACTACCTACAACCCGTCCTAGGGCATCAGATCGTAGCTGGGATACCAGCTACTCGTCATCGTCGATGTCTAGATAGAACCCACAAGATGGGTCTTGGTTCTCACCTGCAACAATTATTAAGAAAAAATGAGTACAAATATACTCAGCAAGTCTTTAAATCAGACCTAATCTATTTATGCTCATGTATCAACAAGGGGAGCAATGGGGTTCATGTAGCAACCCAGCTTTGACTATTGGCTAACCTTTACTACAACTACTAGTTCTTTGAAGAAGTTGAGATAGCGCACACGAGTCCAATAACACCACATCAATATGCTACTTGTCTTGGTACTTTTATGAGTAGTTGTTACAGTTGTCTATCATCAGCATAAGTTTTCCAAGTAGTCTATATCCGACAACGTGGTTATTCGAATAGATTCATACCCTACATGTGTGTACTCCTTCACACATGGTCTCACCACTTATCGCTATGTGCACGTAAAAAGGCACTGCAGCCACCTTCAAGCGGAAGCCTAGCGAGGGAGTCAGCGACGACCATCAATCACATAAGACCCTAGTCTAGGCTATGACCCCAAACGATGTGCGTAGGTTTCCCAAGCCCACCATCTGGGTGACCCGTGGTAGACTGTGCCACTGCCTACCGCGTAAAAGCCCACCCCTAAGGTAAGCGCTACGCACGACCTCCAGCATAGCTAGAAACACCAGAAACTATTTGCAATTCCTAGACTGAGGACTAGGCAGTTGATAAGTCGACAGGGTGAATTAAGTACCCCCAATGTTTGGTAGTACCTAGTCTTGGATAACAAACATGGAACATAGTTCCTCATAATGATCCCAATGAGACAACCCGCTATGTACTCCTACATAGCCTCTCATCGCTACCTTTACCAAAACAGGTTCATCATTAAGCTCATCACATTAGAACAACACCGTTCCACTCCGGCTCATCACCGAGATGAATCAGACCTGACAGAACTACCAGGTATGCTAGGTTGCTTGGTTTAGCTATTTACTGGGACAATGATAGGTCATTCAAAGGAATGGGTTCATCTACCGAAATAGGTAACAATTGAATCGAATAGTCCAAATGCAATAAACGAGAGAAGGAGCGAGAGAGTAGGATGTTATCGGAATGATCAATGAGGTTGCTTGCCTTGCAGGTTGGTGGTAGGGTACTACCCTTCAGCTAGATACTCACGTGTATCCTCGGGAGCAGGACCTACCACGATACAGATGGAGTAACAATCAATACACGGCAAGTGCAACAATATGATGCATGATCATGACATGGCAACATGATTTGGATGAGCTATTGCACCTAGCATCAAGTTTAAATGAAGTTGGTTTGAAACTAAGTTCAAATTCAAACTCCATGTATTATGTCATATATTGCATTTATGCAAAGTGTCAATGTTGTCCTATTTAGGTTGCTCTATCATGCATGATAATAGCATCAATGGAGCCATATGATTTTTCTAATAATTTTTCATATATATATATATTATTTCCATCTGATAAACAGATTAATTTCTTTGATTTTCCTATTATCTAACTATTTTCTGGAATTTCCTGAATTATTATAAATCAGAAAACACTTTATTGCATCAGCACTACATCAGCATTGTGTCAGCAGGTCAACAGACTGTTTCCAGGTCAAACCTGACTAGTGGGGTCCACTGGTCAGTGACATAGAGCTAGTTAGAATCACTGGCAGGTGGGACTTGCCTCTCACTATCTCGGGGACAAAACCGGAGTTGATCAGAGCTTTGACCCCATCTAGGGCCCACTTTTAGTGTATGTTAGCTTAATTAGTTAGTTAGAATAAGTACTAATGATAGCCACATCATGGCTTCACCAGGACCCTTGCCGGTGATGACCAAATGGACGGTGACGATTCGCCAGAAACACGCTAAAGACAGTCGTTGGACATGTGAGAGCTACCAGGGCGTCGCTCACTCTCATCCGCATCGAACCAAAGAGTTAGGTGACCGTGGGATCGCCGAAGACGACAACAATGTAGAGGTCCACGGCGGCCGGCAATCGGGCTTCTATCAAAACGACAGCACATCATCTACATGACCTGATGATCTAACCACCTACAACATCTACATGACCTCACGAGCACAACAGCGTCAATAGTTGGACCAGAAGAACACCAAAACATTGCTTGCGTCGAGCTCATGCGGTGGAGCTCCTCGGGTCTCGGTGCAATTGGTGTCTATGACACGTAATCGACTAGGAAAAGAGGTGGCATGGAATCTAGAGCTCATTTTGGTTGGAGTGGTGTCGGAAGTAAGCTTGGGGACGACCTATAGGCGACGAATGATAGTGGGGATCTCCGGTGGCCGGAAGTTAAAGATGGTCTCGGGGAGGCGTTCTGTGCGTCTGGCCTCGAGCTGGTTGGTGGGGAGGACGAGGGCGACGAGGCGGAGCTCTTGGGTAGCACGAGGGGCAACAAAGTGGTTGAGGGCGCAGTACTACGAAGGCGAGCTTGCGGGTATGGCGGCCATGGTGGCAGAGGCAAGGGAGAGAGGACAGGGGTGAATGGAGAGAGGGGCCGATCAGGATGGCTATTCCCGTGCCTATCCACCTAGCTAGCGCGATGGGGAGGCCAGGCAGGGAGCTGGCGTGGTGCCTTGGCTGAGGGAGTCCTAGACTAAGGGGTCCTTGGGTCGCTGGCCTATTTCCCAATAGTCCGGCTTGGTGGGCTGCTCTCTGGCTATCGGAGGAAGGGCCGGATATGCTACGACCCCGTGTTCTAGAAGTAAGTCTCGAAGGCGCATCATGCACTCCAAGTCAAGATGTGGAAATCGACATCTCCATCTCCGGTAGAAGACCTATCATGTGTAAACCCTAAGTACTCTGCAGTGTCTATATAAACCGTGGGGGGTAGATTGTAGGGCATATAAACTCATCTAGGGTTTTAGCTATCCAATCTCGAGGTAGATCAACTCTGTAACCTTCATACACATCAATATAATCGAGCAGGACGTAGGGTTTTATCTCCATAGGAGTGGCCGAACCTAGGTAAACATCGTCTCCTTCGTCCTCTATTACCATCAATCCTAGGCTCATAGCCCAGGACCCCCTACCCGAGATCTGCCAGTTTTGACACCGACATTGGTGCTTTCATTGAGTGTTCCGTTGTGATCGCCAAAGGAATTGATGGCTCGTTTAGTCATTAGCGAAGAACTCCATAACATGGACCGCTTTGTCCATGGACAGATCTTCGCTTTCGTTAGCGTCGTGCTGCATGTTGCCCCGACCGGTCGTCTTGGCTAGGTCAAGACTTACACCCTTTATCAAGAGGTCATATTCGGGAACCTAGAGTTGTATGTAGACTCTCGAGGCGATCTTTTGCTCACCGGGCTCGCAATCTCATCTGACATGTCCGAGGACTCCGAGTCCTTAACTTTAGATTTCACTCTTGACCCCACCCACTAGACCAAAACTAACGATGATCTGGATTTTAGTCTGGATCCATTCATCTTACCAGATGGTCGGGGGTCATCTCCTTTCGAACACACTCTGTGTGCGGATGTATCGGAGGTTAACTCCGAATGCTCTGGAAGATTGTCCCGATCGAGCTCTCGACACTCAACGAGGCTCTAGATTGGATCCCATCGATGAAAACCATAGATAACCCAACACCGATCCACGCTCAGATCTGTTTGAAGGCGGGTCAAAAGGAAATTTGCATCCCACACACCACCCACTTAGTAGCCACTATCGAAGATTTAACCGATATGTTGGAATACGCTTTCTAGGAGGGAGAAGACATGGATGAAGAGGATTGCGCTCCCGCCCCCGTCAACACCGGGGCGATGAATTGCCACGTCCACCTACGACGTCTACATGGTGGATACTCCAGCCGATAAGGGCGAGCACACACCTAAAAACAATGGAGATAAATCTGGCAAGGAGCTGTCAAGGCGCCGGAAACTGCGCAAACGATCAAAGGCAAAAAAGGGAAGGAAGGCATTGTTGTGTCACACCATGTGTTTGTATCACTTTGCTATGCTTGGTTTACCAATTTTGTAACCAATTAAAACTTTTGAATGCATGCTTGTTTGGTTGATTGTGTTTGGCACTCCTATGTTCTACTCCTCTCCATAATAATCTTCCTAGATCCAAACATCTTGCCCAATGATCATACCATGTGTGTAGTACCTAAAACTAATTTTATCAAAATTTATTTTGACCAAGAAGGATTTATTCAAATTACGTTTTCAAAAAATCCCGAGTTTAGGTTTGCACTACATCCCTCAAATGGGGTGGATCCTTCTCCCCAAAGGTTTTATTTGAAACCTACTAATCTGTGACTTCCCCAAACCACCGAATATTAATTTTATAGATTATTTTACTCTTTTATTCAAAGGCTTTTCTTAAGGCCAGAAATGGTCTTTTATAGGAAGAAATATTTAAAAGCTTTAAAAATATTTTAGAAAATTTAGGGAAACTCAGTAGACATATATTTTTCATATATATATGAGTTTCAACACACGATCATGTGCAAAATCATGTGCAAACCCCTTCAAAACCCTTTCTGCTTAAATCAAGATTTTGAAATATTTCTATAAGAAATATTCTCAATAAATTCCAGGAAAATTCTAGCAAGGCACTCATGCCATTTCTGATGATCTTGCAAAGTTTCATCTCATTGCCCCTTGACTTGCTTGATCAAAATACTGCAAAACTATTCCTGTCCTGTCACACCTTGTGTTTGTATCACTTTGTTATGCTTGGATTTACAAAATTTGGAACCAATTAAAACTTTTTGGATGCAAGCTTGTTTGAATTGTGCTTGTTTGACTGTTTGTTTGGTTGTGTTTGGCAGCCTTAGGTTCTACTCCTCTCCATATTCATCTTCCTTGAACCAAACTTCTTGCCCAATGATCATGCCATGTGAATAGTGCCCAAAACAATTTTTACCAAATATCATTTTGACCAAAAACGTTTTTAAAAGCCCTTGAGTTGAGCTTTGCGCTGCAAGTCATTAAATTGGGTGGATCATGCTTTATTTCAAACCTACTATATATGACTTTCCAAAACCACCAAATATTAATTTTAGTGATTTTTTTACTATTTCATTTAAATGCTTTTTCTTAAGGCTAGAAATGGTGTTTTATAGGGAAAAAATATTTTAATGCTTTGAAATATTTGAGAAAATTTAGGGAAACTTAGTGGACATATATTTTCCATATATATGAGTTTCAACACATGGTCATGTTCAAAATCATGGGAAAACCCCATCAAAACCCTTTCTGTCCAAATCAAGCTTTTGAAATATTTCTATAAGAAATATTCTCAATAAATTATATGAAAATTCCAACAAGGAAACATTGTCATGGGTGATGATCTTGCAAAGTTTCATCTCAATACAAATTGTTTTGATTCATCAAACAATTCCAAAACCCTCCCTGTCCAGATTATAATTTGAACTTTACATTGTGAAGTTTCTTCCCTTGACCCCAAACTTTGTGGACATGTTCTAATCACCAAATAATGGTGCTACACTAAGTGGTGCAGCAAGGGATTAGCTTAGCATGACTAGATCTAGAGAAACAAGATTCTGTTGATTTCTAGGGTTTCAAAAAGTAACATTGTGAACTTTCTTCAATCAAGCTCAAACTTGGTTATCAGGCCTAATTCTAATCACCATTTGATATTGTCAAGTCTTATGATAAGCAAAGCCCATTTGCTTTCCATAATCTCCATCAAACACCTTCTGCCAGAATGGTAAAAACCCTGTTTGACCCCCTTCCTCTATTTTCCTTGAGCCTAATTTTTTTACCACATCATCTTGCAATGGTATTTCACCTCCAGTAACCTTTGTTTGGCCACATCTCCATGAATGGGGGGTGAAAACCTCCATTTTTACCTATGGACACCCTAAAAACGAGCTTCTCCCCTCCCATTTGTTTTCTTCCACCCTCACCCTAGCTCCGGATCATCCAAGGGGCATCTGTGAAGCCCCCAGGAGCTACAGGACAAGGTGGGGCACCCAGAGCGCGTGGGCAACCGCAATGCCTATCATATGCACGCTCTAGAGTGCGCTATAGTGTGCTCTTGCAATGTAGCCGCACCGATCCCGAGCATCCCGACCACCTGGGGATGCGGGGACTTGTCCCCTGGATTCCCCTCGACATCCGTGTCCCTCTAGGAAGTCGGCCCCATACTCTTTCTCTCTCCGGTAACCTCCTACGTGCGCTCCCCCGTCTCTATCCTCTCCCTATAGCCGTGGACATGCCCTAGAAACACCGCAGACACACCCACTCCCCCTCCCGTGCACTTTGGCCTTGGCCTCATCCTCACCAGCAGACCATCGAGTGTTGGACCTCAGGGAGGCTATAAATAGCCCCTCCTGGACCTCTCTCCCCTCCGGACCCCTTCTCCCTCACCAAGTCGAGCCCCCGTGCTACCCTAGTGAGCTCCCGAAGCCCATGCGCTTGGGATCGAGCCGAACCTCGCCGCGGAAATGTCGCCGTCGATCTCGGGTACACCCCCTCTCCGGCCCTCATTTTTGTCCCATTGAGCCCCCTCAGTGCCCTGACCCGTCTCCCTCCTTCTCTCCCTCCGTTTGATGCACAGGGCGACCGGGGAGACCACCACCAAACCTCTTCCGCCGCTGGTGCTCGTAGCCGGCGAACCAGGCCACCTCCGTCCACCCTTCCACCTCCAGGAGACCAACGGCTCGACGCTGGGTCCATCCCTGCCCTCAGCTCCCCTCACCGTGCCCTCCTTTGCCACCGGTGAGCATTGTCGTCCCCCTGTCCGGAGGTGGGAGATGACAGGTGGGACCCCCTGTCATCCCCACACCTCTCTCTCTCCCTCTCTCTCGCTGACGCTAGGGCTCGTGGGTCAGGTTCCAACCTGGCCGCGCGCGCGTCCTCAGCTCAACTGGGTTGGCCTGGCCTATTGGGCCCAGTACGGCTTGGCATTTGTCCCAAGGCATCCTGGCCTTTTTCTTTTTTCTTTTTTCTTAGGTTTTCCAAAAATCCTACATGTCCAAATAAAAATCCTATGGTAAATAATTTTCCACCTTAAACCATGAAATAATATGTAGAATTTAATAGTGCCACTTGTGAAATTTTTGGAAAACTTTTTATGCAGTGTTTTATTTGAAAACATGTGTTAGGCATCTTTTTGCCTCTATTTAAATAGTTTTCAAAAATGTTTTCACAACAAAACATTAGGCAAATATTTTTTAGAATAGCCTTTAGGATTTTTCGGAATATAGTAACATTTTTAAAGTAGCTTTTGTGCTCTGTTTTTGTTGAGATGCTTATTATTACCTGTTTATTCTGTGACGATAGATTGTGTTGTTGATAAAGGGTTGGGCATGAAGACTTTGAAGACCAAGAAGACTTAGTTGAGCAAGGCAAGCAGCCCTTTGACCAAGTTAAGAAACTTTTTCATGCATGGCATATAGGACTTCTTGTTTCGATGATTTGATCATGTTGATGTGGTGTTTCCCCTTTTGGTGGGATGCCTCCAATACTTTCTTATTGATACTTGCATAGTGCAGGACCCTACCTCCTTATGAGGGTTGTGCGGGTGGGACTAGTTAGGATGCTAGTAGTTCCTATGCAAGTGGATGGGAATATGCATGGTGATGGAAACATAGTGATTTCAAAGATTTTTTTTCAAAAACCCCGTCGGGTGCAACTAATGCCTGAGGGAGATGTTGATGAGCTAGGTAGCCACTTGATAAAGAAGTGGTGTACCGGAGCAAGGGAGTGTGTGTGGTTTTCGAAAAAAGATTGGTATAAGTTGCGACCGTTATTCCAACCTTACATGTTTGACCACGATACCCCTTATGGGATGGGGCTTTGTTGATTACTATGGTTGGTGCTAGCAGGGAGCCCGCATTACCAATGGCGATAGTGAAGTGGTCACTCTCGAGATGGGGTCGTTCCGGAGTGGAAGGCCATGCACTGTCTTTACACACACCGGGCACACCGTTGTGTGCCCTCATGGATGATACATGTGATGTATATCATGAGGGATGGCACCAAAAAGTGGACTCTTTGTTTAGTATCACCATGGGAAAGGCATTGTTCGGGAGCTTACCTTGGGTATGTAATATGCCACGAGTCGTGGATGACATGGAAGTTCCCCGAGTCTTGTGGGTAAAGTGTGCAACCTCTGCAGAGTATAAAACTATTCGAGTACCCCTGTCCATGGTGAAGGACAGTTGCATGCCCGCTCTTGTGCTACGTCCAAACGTTTGCTAAACTCGGTGTGTGGGTGGGGGTGGGGGTGAGGGTGACAAAGGTGATACTTGACCTAAGTCCAATGACATGGTATGATGGTGAACATGAGATGTTCAAGCCCCTTTATATGATGATAGCTGAAACTTGTTTACATGAGTACCTGTTAACAGTTGATGCATGCTTACTCAAGGTTACTTGATCATGTCATTGCATTCAAAATTAGCTTTCTGCAAAACACCTACTTATTGCTATATCATGCATTTTTATTGCCTTGTTCAATCATGGTTGCTTGCGAGTACATTCAAAGTACTCATTGGCTTGCCACTAGTTATTTAATTGGCCAGGCATGGAAGAGTAGGAATACGCTGAAGATTTCGTTGGTGAAGAACATGCAAACTAGGACGCTTCCTAGTTAGAATGCATGTAGGTTTAAGGCAGATGGCATGGGTTCACGCTTTCGGTCAAGATTTCCGCTGCTTGTTATGTTTAAGTGTTTGTCCTTTGCGTCCCTATCTATGTAAGACTTGACCTCCATGGTATTTATTTGTATAAGACATTATGTAAGGATGTAAGACTCTTGTTATTCAGCTTCCGTGTGTTCAGGGAGCATTGATCTCTGGGATAAATGTACATGTGCATTCGGTGATATCGACTTACGAGTTGGGGTCCCCACATGTTTGAACAACTTTACATTGTGACAGATCTTCCCTTGACCCCAAACTTTGTGGACCTAATCTACTCCCCAAATAAGGATGCTACACCAAGTGGTGCATGAAGGAGATTAGATTTGCACACTTGGATCTACATAAGTTAGTTTATGTTAAAATCTAGGGTTCACAAAGTTTACATTATCAACTTTGCTAAACTGAGCTCAAACTTGGTGATCAAGCTCAATTATTACCACCACTTCGTCCTGTTAGGTTTCAACTCTAGTGGATGACCCTAGATAATCCAAGTGTTGATCAAACACCTTGAGGCATAATCCAATAATCAATGATTGAGCCCCTTCCCTTGTTCTCCTTTAGCACAAATTTCTACCACAACTCCACCTAGACCCCCAATGCCTCTAGTAGAAAGCCCAACAGATAGATCCATGATTGAGGGGGCAAAAAATGCACTTGCACCCTCTGGATAGCCACTTTTTCCCCCTTCTCTCAGCTCTCTCTCCCTCCTAGCAAGTTCCAGGGCATCCCATGCCCCTTTTCCTCTTTGTTTAGCCCCTGCGCAGTCGATGGACACTGGTGGATGCGCCAGAGTGCGCCAAAAGCCCATCATGCCGGCCAAAGACGTGCTCTGTAGCATGCTACATGATAGGCAGAGGGTTGACCTCGTGCACTGCCCATTCCCTGGCCACCTCGAGCCGCCCCCTCATACCAGTCGAGGCGCCTCGGTATCCTGACACGCTGCCGTGTTGGGAGCCTCTTCTTCCTCTCTCTCACCCTCCCACATGTGCGCCTCGCACGCGCTATCATCCCCGCTCTCTTTCTTACCTTCCCTGGTCCTGGACCGCATCCAGAAGGACACTAGACGCTCTCTCTCTCCCTCGTGCCCTCTAGTGAGCACCCTTCCTCACCGATGCAGCTGAGCTCGATGCACCCGCTCCTAGGTATATAAAGCCACACTGGGTCTCTCTCTTCCCTCTACTGACTCCCCTCCACTCCTAATCGACTTTCCCGAGCCACCATTCGAACCCCCGAGCATTAGTGCTCGAGATGGACAAAAGGCGCCTCCGCGTCGGGCTTTGTCGATATCGGGACATAGGCCCACTCCGGGTCTCCTCTCACCTACATCATGATAGTAGCTGGCTCCTGGCCCTTATCCACCACCCCTCCGCTCGAATTTATGCAAAAAAACGACTCCGACCCCCATCCTGAAGCTCCTCCGCAGGGGGTGTTTGTCCCTGAAAAGCAAGGGTACCTCCAGTCTTCCCTACACCTCCAGCTAGCCTCGTCGTCGATAGGAACGCTGCCGGTGAGCTTCCCCCCTCCTTTGTCGAGAGGTAGAAGACGACCGCGGGGTGGGGCCCGCGTGTCAGCCTCTCTCCCCACCCACGTCTCTCCACCTCTCTCTGGCCAATGGGCCCATCCCGTCAGGTTTGCAATCTGACGCGCGCTGAGTCGCCTGGCCGCCTACTGGCTGGCTGGATGGGCCGGCCTAGCTGCTGGCCGCCACTCGCCCAGTGTGCTGGAGGCCTTTTTCCTTTTCTTTTTCTAGCAATATTTGCAAAAATCCCACACAAATAAATATTTGTTCAATTCCAAATATTCTTCCACCACAAATCTTGTAAAATTCTATGGGATTTTATAGTCCCACTTGTGTAAATTTTTGAAAACATTTTATGCATTGGTTTTATTTAAAAGCTAGTTTTGATAATTTTTAGCTCTTGTTTAAATGGTTTTCAAAACCTTTTTCACAACAAAACCTTAGACAAATATTTTTAGTTTAGTTTGTAGTATTTATCAGAGTAGGGTAACATTTTAATAAGTGAGTTTTGCGCTCAATTTTTGTTGTGATGCTTATTTTATCATTATTTATCACGATGATAGATTGCGGTATGGACGAGGGAGTTGGATCCGAAGACTTTGTTGAGCCAGGTAAGCAGCCCTTTGACCATGTTAGGAAACCATTTTTATCATTTGCATCAAACATGGCACTTTATTATCGATATATTGATCATGATGATGTGATGACCACTTCGGTGGGTTGCTACCGATACTTTACCATTGACACTTGGATCGTGCATGACCGTACCTCCTTATGAGGGTTATGCGGTTGGGTGCTGATAGGTCTGCTTAGTAGTTTCTACGCAAATGGGGTGGGTATATGCATGGTGATGGAAAGGAAAATATTTTCAAGGCTTTTTAGAAAACTCCGTCGGGTGGCATT
The DNA here is from genome assembly GCA_022496015.1 of Hordeum marinum. NCBI lineage: Eukaryota > Viridiplantae > Streptophyta > Magnoliopsida > Poales > Poaceae > Hordeum > Hordeum marinum. The sequence goes on along the minus strand of CM039675.1, from coordinate 203,013,627 downwards.
AATGCCCAAGGGAGATGATGATGCACTAGGTAACCACTTGGGAAAGAAGTGGTGCACCGGAATAGGATGTGTGTGTGTTTTCGAAAATGGAGGGTTTAATATTTGTAGACCGTCCCAACCTTACATGTGGTGGTACTTGTGATAAGACTTATGACTTGGTATGATGATTTAACATGAGATGTTCAACCCCCGATTATGATGATATCAGTAACTTGTTCACTCGGATGTCTATCAATTGTTGATGCATGTTTACATAGATATTTGATCATGTCATTGCACTCAAAATTAGCTTTGTGCAAAACTTACCTACTTAGTGCTATATCATGCTTTGTTATACCTTGTTACATACATGGGTTGCTTGCGAGTACATTCAAAGTACTCATTGGCTTGCCACTGGTTATTTAATTGGCCAGGCATGGAAGAGCAGGAATATGGTGAAGAGTTCGTTGGTGACGAACATGCGAACTAGGATGCTTCCGAGTCAGAATGCCTTTAGATCAAGGCAGATGGCATGGGTCTACGCTATCGATCAAGATTTCCGCTGCTTGTTATGTTTATGCGTTTGGCCTTTACGACCCTATCTATGTAATACTTGGCCTAGCTGGCCTTTATTTGTGTAAGATAGTATGTAAGGATGTAAGACTCTTGTATTCCAGTTTCTGTGTGTTCAGTGAGCATTGATCTCTGTGATCATTGTGCACGATCATTTGGTGAACACGACTTATGAGTCGGAGTCCCCACATGCTGACTCCTAGGAAAACGACACCCCGGAAGACCTCGATGATCCTGGTATCCCTGAGCAGCCACTTGAGGACCAGGAGAGGCTGGAAGATCAGCGTTAACTCGAGGATCTAAACGATTCTAAGGATGACAACTACCTCCCCCCCCCCCGTCGATGAGGAGGACATCCTGGAAGCCGAAGACTTCAGCGTCCCTTAAAACCTTGAAGATTAGGAATGGTTTAGGCAACAACTTATAGCCACTTACCAAAGCCTGTAGGCCAAAGAACATCAGCTTAAGGCCGAACATGATACCCTCAATGATAGATGGATGAGGGTCCTATCAGCCGAGGATGGGTACAGTACCGGACTATTGAACCAACCCAAGAGCTATCCACGCCGATGGATGCTGCCATAGTTTGGCGACGAGGTCCCTAATACACCGTCTCCGAAGCACACTCCATACGACCAACGAGACCGCCCTCCCCGAGGACGAGATAGAATAGCTAGAGACGCCGTTTATAGGCATGCGATACCCCACAGAAGGTGAAAAGAGCTAATAGAGCTTGAGGACAGGTACGACCTGCGACACGACCTGGATTATAGAACAGGCCGTATGAGATCCATGTGCAGATCTAGAGGGTACTCCCCCAATAGACGGGATGGGTACCAGCCTTGGCTCGACCGAAACAATACAGGTCAGGAGCAAAACCGGGCCACATCAGGCATGACTATCGGCGTGACATAGCCCGTGTTAGAGGCGCTGCCCACTCACTATGCTTCACTGAGGAGGTGATGTAGCATTAGTTCCCGGAAGGGTTGAAACCTATGAACATAGAGCAATATGATGGGACAACTGACCCAGTAGTGTGGATCAAGGATTTCCTCCTCCACATTCATATGGCACGAGGAGATGACCTCCGCGCCATCAAGTATCAGCCCCTAAAACTTAAGGGTCCAGCTCGGCAACAGTTAAACAGCCTCCCCCAAAATTTTATCAAGATTTGGGAGGATCTTGAGGACACTTCCGATCTAACTTCCAGGGCACCTATGTACCCACGCCGGACTCCTCCGACCTAAGGAACATCGTCCACAAGGAAGGAGAGTCAACCTCACAATTCTGGAATCAGTTATTGACCAAGAAAAACCAAATCATCGATTGCCTATATACCGAGGCTATGGCCTCTTTCAGGCACAATATTCGGGACAAATGGCTGGCTTGCCAGCTCGGTCAGGACAAGCCTAGGAGCATGTCCGCCCTTACATCACTCATGACCCGCTATTAGGCGGGCAAGGATAACTGGCTAGCTAGACGAAGCCACAACCCTGAAGACCCTGGCACCTCCGAAGTCTGGGATGGAAATGGGAAACCACGATGCAACAAAAGTAAACGCCGGCACAACAACGGTGATGCTGACGACATGACCATTAATGCCGGTTTCGGCAACCCCCGATCCAGGAAGCGGAAGAAGCCTTCTAAAGGCAATCGTGACGGACCTACCACGTTGGAAAAAATCATGGAGAGGCCTTGCTAGATTCATGGCACTCAATACAAGCCCGCTACCCACACCAACCGTAACTGTTGGGTGTTCAAACAAGCTGGCAAACTCGTAGCCAAAGAGCAAGGCAAGGGCCCATGCAGCAAGGACGATAACGAGCCCCGCGGTTCGAACGATGGAGGATAGAAGAAGTTCTCTCCAGAGGTAAAGACTGTGAACATCATATACGTAACTCACATACCAAAAAAGGAGAGGAAGGGCGCTCTTCGAGAGGTCTATGCCATAGATCCTGTAGCCTCGAAGTATAACCCATGGTTGGTGTACCCGATCACCTTTGATCGACGTGATCATACGACCAGTATCCGTCATGGGGGTCAGCGACTCTCGTCCTAGACCACATTATAAATGAGTATCACCTCACTAAAGTCCTAATTGCTAGAGGAAGTAGCTCAGAAAAAGTGAAAAAGATGGGTACAGATCCATCATGGATCAAACCTAGCAACACTACCTTTAAAGGAGTGATCCTAGGCGTCGATGCCCAGTGCATGGGCTCTCTGAGCTTGGAAGTAGTGTTCGGTTCACCCGACAACTTCCGCAGCAAGGACTTGATCTTTGACATTGTCCCCTTCCGCAGTGGCTATCATGCCCTACTAGGCCGCACAATGTTCACTCGCTTTAATGCCGTCCCACACTACGCATACCTCGAGCTCAAGATGCCCGGGCCCAAGGGTGTCATTACTCTGAACTTCAACACAGAGCATTCCCTTCAAGCTAAGGAACATGCATTGGCGCTCGCAGCCGAATTCCATTACGATGATGATCGGCCAATACCGAAATCTGCCATAAAGGCACGTAAGGTTGACAAACGAGTTTGGTCTCAGTCCGAACACCCGGAATCTTCTTCTCCCCAAAAATAGGGACACGCTCCCCATTGCACAGCCCTGGTGCCCGTCAAACATGTGCCACGACAGAACAACTTTGACCTCAAGATTCCATGGGCAGCAGTGGGGTACAACTATCAAAGGGAAAATGTTCGGCTGGACCGAACTGCTTCTAGTACATGCCCTCGGACAAACCTCAGGTCCCATCAATGACCTGCTAAAGCACAAAGCCCATACATACTTCATCGACTTCTCAAGATCTTCTTCTCAAGGTTCACTGGCCAACACGAATCACCCTTAAAGGAATTCTACTCCCTAGGAGGCACATGAGCGGACAAGCGACAATGCACATCGAGGACGTCAAGCCACCCATCGAAGATCCCTGGTACAACCTCTCCTCTGTAAGACTTATATTTCATCTTCAAATACTTGTAAACAATTGCTTCGGCCTCTTCGCTTTATTTTATGCTACATACTCTCTTCTTCCCTCGTCAATGCTTGTTGCGAAACTGTTCGGTATACATTACAATGCAACCATCTAATAGACCGGGGAATTGAATTTAAAATATCACCCTAAGCATCACCGCGACACAATTGATCGTGCGTTCGGCATCTTGGATTTTGTTTTATATGCATTGGATCAGAACTATGTCTTGAGTTAATAGTTGGGTTGCCCGGCTCCTGTGCTTGCCCTCTTATGTTCTGCTCTTTCGTCTAATAGGACAAAGGGAGAACCACTACGATTGTGCTTCCAGCTCGCCTAGTGAAGCACCTCAGGGGAGAAAGCGGAAAACTTACCATCATAGTAAGCGAGAACCGGTATGCAAATCCGAGCATAAGTGTCAGACAAAAATATTGATAGAGGTTATTCCGTGTCATACGATGGGTTTCTTACTTGTAAAAACCATGTGATGATGGCGTTAGCCATGGTACATCTGAACATCACAAAACACTAGGGGCTAGTCGTCAGCCCCCGCATTTTTAATATCCTATGGGTAACTGAAAGTGATAAAGCATCGTAGTCCGATTGTATTGTTCCCCTCGTGCTACCGCCTCCGGGCACCCATACCTCGGTCAAGGGCATAGTGTCGAGGCAAAAACACCTCATGTGGTATCTACGTGGGGGCTGAAGCCGACGACTCACAACATTCAGATAAAACAGACACATAGGAATCATAATAAATACAAAACTCAAAAGACATGATAAACCATGCAGACTCATTATAAAGCATTAAGAGTCTTCAGATACATTAGAGCGTGCTCATTCATAAAAAACACCCTTAGAGCATTGGGCCTCTATCACCCAAGCTGAGTCATCATTGCGACAAAGTATTTTTCGGGGCGCCTATGCTCCTTTCCAGGGGGCGAAGGTGCGGTGGCCATATGAGTCGGCTTCAGCTTCGGCCAGTGCACCATGGTCCTTGAAAAGGCCATCCGATCTCCCTCGATGCATGTAGAACGCTTTAGTACGTCAATCCGAGGTGCAGCTTCACACAGTTTTCGCACCAAGCCAAAGTAGCTGCTTGGCATCAGCTCTGCAGGCCACAGCCGGATGGAGAGATCCTTCATGTCCGGCTCCGCCATCCTATGCAGCTCCATCAGTTGATTCATCTGCTCGATCATAAGAGGAGATTGCTCGGGGGACTCAAATTGTGCCCAGAATAGCCGAGCCTCATCCTCCTCCTCCCGCGAAGCATAAAACTTATTCACGTCCGTTGCACTCCTTTGAAGGTCCGAACAGGCGCCTAAGGAATGCCACACCTAGGTGAGCAATGCAAAACTGCTACCACCAACGATACACTATAGTAAATACGGCTTACCATCCATGACCGCCTTGACTTGGTGGACTTCTTCTTCGAAGAACCGCCTATCCACCCGCTCCTTTTGGATCTCAAATTTCAGTGTGGACAGCTTGGTAGCATGATCTTTGCCTTTCTGCTCAAGGGCCTCGCACTTCGTACTAGCATCCTTGAGCTCCTGCCGCACCTCATTCACCCAGGCCTCATGCTTCTCACTCACACTTTTTAATGTGGATAGTGCGGCTGCTGCTTGTTCGGCTACTACCTTCTCATCTGCAGCCTCCTACTTCATCTTTTCCAGCTCGGCCTTGAGGTTCTCGACCTCTGCAGCCGAAACTGTGGAAGCAATAAATAAATAATTACAGTGGGTTACGAGTGATCACTAATGATAGACACCCCGGATATTATAATTTGGCTTAGCTTGCGCCTCATCGAACCTCTTGTTTAGGCTATCAAGCTCCTCTTCGGAGCTCTTGAGCTTCTAATTTAGCTCAACAAGCTCCGCGGCATTGATAGCCGCCGCCGATGAAGAGGCCTACAAAAAATAAATTATAGTTTATGTACGTTCAAACTCCCGAGCTGTCAGAACATGACCCTATGCTCGTTCCTCTTAAGGGCCTTTAGAACAGTGCGTGACAAATGGTGCCTTGTGCATCGTTGGTTACACCTGGGTATTTGACCGCGTGTTGGTTTTTTCAAACCCACCCAGGGCTCGGGGGCTACTATATATAAATATAGCACAAACTTAATAAAATTTAGTTTTTCAGGAAAAGGGTATTACGTGGCTCATCTTGAAGCCCGCCAAGAGACCAGTGAAGGCCTCTTTCAGTCTGCTATCAACTGTCTGAATGCCTTGAAAAACTGCACCCATAAGAGTGCGTTGATCCTCGGAGATGGAGGCACTTGATAGAGCCTCCACCATCATGACCGGCCACCCAGTCATGGGTGGCACCCGTGGTGCCCAGCCAACCCGATCTGTGATAGGGGATTGAGCCGATAGCTCCGGAGGCATAGCGCGCTCCGGGGATGTCCTCGGAGGGGACTGGACAATCCCCCGTCCTCCCTCCTCAGTGGTCAGGAGAGTTTCCCCCCCGGTCTTTGGCGATCGAGGCATTAACCTCGGCCATAACATCATCGCCCGCACCTCCTGTGTTCGGCTCTGAAGGAGCCTGGCGCTATGACACCTCAGCAGCCTCTCTCGATGCCCCTGGAGGTGTCGGGTGTGATGCAGTCCCACTCTCTGCTAGCTCGACGGGTGGAGACTCCCGATCCGATATTTGGTCGGTGGGGAGATCGCGCGGTGGGCTGCAGATTAAAAAGGCATTTTCCATTTAGAACATTAAAAACTTCACATAATTGACCCATGGGGTCTTTGGATTTGCACCTTTGGGCTCGGGGCTTAACCCTTAGGTTCCTTCGGGAAACCCTCTCAAAGTCCTCGGACTCAGCATTGGAGTGCGAGATGTCGTCGGACAGGATTAACCTCGGCCGACACGCCCTCTTTTGTGCAGGAGGAGGTTGTAGGATCAAAAGTAGTGCTAGAGGGGGTGATTAGACTACTTGACCAAATAAAAATCTACTTTTTCGAATTTTAATTCTTGGCAGATTTAAGCATTCATAGTATGTCAAGTACATCCTACATATGCATGTCTACGAGTATAGCAGCAGAAAGTAAAGACAAGCATGTAAGTAAAGGAAGGGTAGTAAGATCAAACACAGTTGGAGACACGATGATTTTTCCCGTGGTTCCGATAGGTGGTGCTATCGTACGTTCACGTTCATGGAGTCTTCAACACACAGAGGGTAATGGTCGAGAGAGTCCACAGAGGGTTCCACGAAGAAGCAAGCTTGACTATACCATGACGGCCTACGTCCATAGAGGACTAGCCTAACTCGGGGTAGATCTTCACGAAGTAGGCGATCTCCTTACCCTTACAAACTTCCTGGTTCACATCACAACACGAAGTAGGAGGCTCCCAAGCGTCACCTAACCAATCTAGGAGGCACTACCCTCCAAAAGGTAATTCGCTTGATTGTGTCGATGAACTCCTTGCTCTTGTGCTTCAACATGATCGACTCCTCAACACACAATCACTCTCTCACAGATTTGGCTTGGTAGAAGAGATTGATTGGGTGGAAAGCAATTTGGGGAGGCTAGAGATAAGGATTCATATGGTAGGAATGGAATGGAATGATCTCAACACATGAGTAGGTGCCTCTCTCTCTCAGAAAATTAGTAGGTATGAGGGAACTATTCTGACTGCTTCTCTTTCGAGTGAGAGGTGGTGGAGGGGTATATATAGGCATATCCCAAAATCCAAGCGTTACACACAAAATGACCAACTCGGTGACACCGATGTGTTAATCTCAATGGTACCGAAGTGACCAAAAGGTGGCAACTTTTTAATCTTGATGGGACCGATATAGGAAACTCGGTTGCACCGATAAGGTGACCAACGGTCAGATTTCCCAATCTCGGTGACGCTGATCAAATAATATCAGTGGGACCGATATTGTGAATTTGCTGAACATAAAGTTGGCAACCTAAACTCGGTGGCACCAAAATGGAATTGGTTGCATCGAAGTGGATGGGGTGAGGCTGAGTTTGTCTAGGTTTTGGAATCGGTGGCACCGGGTGGAAAATGTTGGCTGCACCAATTTTGAATATTTGGCTTTGGACACACTTTTGTGGAAGAGCTTGTGGGTGTATGTGGTGACTATCACTTGTACATGTATGATCATTTTGTTCACCAACAAAACCTTACCCCCTTTTAATAGTATTGGTCTTCCTATGGACTCAAAGTGATTTCTCACAAATGATAAAATGTAGAGTCCTTTGCATGAAGCTTTGCCAATCTATTTCCTTGCATCTTGGGGTATTCCAAAATCCTTATGCCAACCCATCATTGAACTTTTCCTAAAACATACTTACCGGAAACATTAGTTCACTGACATATATATTGTTATTAATTACCAAAACAACCAAGGGAGCAACTTCTACCCTTTTTTGTAATTGATGACAACATATAGATAAAAGCTTCGACATATGATATAATCAATGAATATAATCGTCACACTAATAAGTATGTGATAAGAAAGAGGTCCCCCTAATTGTGTGCATTATTTTTAAATTTGCGTTTGAATGCAAATGCACAATCGATTAGGTACATGGGGCACTTCTTCCATGTCACATACATCATGGTGGTGTGCGAGAGTAATAAGAGTTAACAACATAGCACAACACATCAAGCAAAGTGAATGATCATTACATAACCATCAAAAGATAGGAAATAGTAGCAACACACATTAAAGCGTAAGATCAAACACAAACAAGAGTATCTCACATCAAACCAAAGAACCAAATGTTTCGTAAAACCAGCAAATAAAACAGACGCTCTCTCACTCGAAGCAAATAAACCAGCAAATAAACTCGGTGGCACCAAAATGGAATCGGTTGCATCAAAGTGGCTAGGGTTAGGCTGAGTCTGTCTAGGTTTTGGAATCCGTGGCACCGAGTGGGAAATGTTCGATGCACCAATTTTGAATATTTGGCTTTGGACAAGCTTTTGTGGAAGAACTTGTGGGTGTATGTGTTGACTATCACTTGTGCGTGTATGAGCATTTTATTCACCAAGAAAACCTTACCCCCTTTTAATAGTAATGGCCTTCCTATGGACTCAAAGTGATTACTCACAAAAGATAAAATGAAGAGTCATTTTCTTGAAGCTTTGCCAATCTATTTCCTTGCATCTTGGGATATTCCAACAATCCTTATGCCAACCCATCATTGAATTTTCTTGAAACATACTTAGCAGAAACATTAGTTCAATGACATATATGTTGTTATTAATTACCAAAACCACCAAGGGAACGAGTGTGCTTTCAATCTTCCCCTTTTTGGTAATTGATGACAACATATAGACCAAAGCTTCGACATATGATATAATCAATGAATATAATCGTCGCTTTGAGAAGTATGTTATAAGCAAGAGCTCTCCCTAAATTTGTCCATTATTCTAATTTTGCGCTTGAATGCAAATGCACGATCGATTAGGTAAATGGGGCACTTCTTCCATGTCACATACAACTTGGTGGTGTGTGAGAGTAATAAGAGATAACAACATAGCACAACACATCAAGCAAAGTGAAGGATCATCACATAATCATCAAAAGATAGGAAATAGTAGCAACACACATTACAGCGTGTGATCAAACATGAACAAAAGTATCTCACCTCAAACCAAAGTACCAAATGTTTTCAAACATAGCAAATAAAACAGACGCTCTCTCACTCGAAGCCTAAGATCTATATACAACTTCTCCCCCTTTGGCAACAAGTTACCAAAAATCTTGAAGAGATATAGCTAATCGTTCTTCTGCGGATGATCTCCTACGACCGTTGAAGGCGGAGTCGAGAGAACTGTGTTGGTGAACACTTCTGCTGAAGTCCTGGATGTAGTTGGTGTAGACACTGGAGGCACTGGAGCTGATGGAGCTGATGTCACTGTGGCTGGAGCAAAAGATGAAGGCCTCATCTCTAGAGCTCACACTATAGGTGTCCTGGCCTTAGTCGTGAACTAGGGAGTCGTCCTGACAGTGCACTATCCTCCTCCTCATCAAATGTCTCAAACTCTTAAGAGGTGCAATGTATTGGGGCTTCGTCAACCTCCTTTTCAAGCTCATTGACTGTCTTAGTCAGCCCATCAACCTTGTCATTTAGAGTTTTCACTACATCCTCAATGATGTTCACAAGGCTATCGTGAGTGTCCATGGTGGTCTTGATGTAGTTCTTCGTATCCATGACAGTGGTGATCAAGAGGTCCATTTGCTCGTTCTTAGACCTCGATACTTGAGCACTAGTGGCTCGAGCTGCCTCTGCTTCTGCCGCTGCTTCTGACTGGGCTGTAGCTGATGTGGGATGGTCTGGGTTCATCACTACATTATTTTCCTGGAGATCTGGCTGATGTGGCAAGTGGGGACTGTCCAGAGCAAATATGTGCTTCTCAATCTTAGAATCAATAAGCATTTGAATATAGGGTGCATAGCAACGTGAGCGCTTCTTATCAGAAGCAACCCTTTTCACAGTCTCTACTATCAAGTCCATCACTCAAATCCTGGTGTGACGATGAAGATGGATGAGCATGCTGATGAATTATCCACGAATGATCTTTTCATCTCCAAATTTGGGACTCAAGGTATGTCTTAGGATGGTATTCATGGTACGGAGGCCTGGCTGGAGGAATTAATTAGATCCCAACTTGTGAGATTGCACTTTATCTGGAGGGATACGATTATACATATCCTTCATAGCATTGTGGCTCTCCTTGGATTCTTAGTAGACATCCAAATCACCATCCCCAGCCTTAGGGACTCCTAAGATGGTAGCCCACTCATCAATAAAAGATTCATATCTAGCTCCTTCAATCATCCAAACAATCCTACCATCTCCATAAAAATGAGCAGTGGAGTAGAACTGCAGGATCATCTCATCATTCCAAGCAGTGAACTCTTTCCCAACAAACTTGTCAAGTCCAATGCAATGGAAGTTGTATTGGACACATGGAAAGTAATCCTCATTATCCTTTATGTACTTCGAGTATCTCATGTCACTGACTGCAGGGCTCTTGTCAAGAAAAGCTGTCTCATAGAAGTCTTGCTGCTCCTTGGTGTAAAACCTGTAATCCACAATAGTCTTCCTCCTTTGGGCATATGGATCAATAGCTCTCCATGCCCTCAACCCTGAATCCTTCCTCTTCTTCATATCCTCAGCTACTGGGTGGGTGGCATCATGTACATGAAGGTGAAGTCCGAGCTTAATCAAAATAGAAATATGACCTTCATCATCATCTACTTCTCTGAATGTGGACTTGTTGGTCTTCTCAGCGGCAAGAATATCTCTGGTATTCCTCTTGGACTTTTGTGCAGCATCTTTCTTGGATGCAGCCTTCGTGCTCTTGGAGGGACTAGGCTTAGGCATAGCATCAGCCAAAAGTTTCATGGCCTTCTTCTTAGGAGGGGCCTGAGCAGCAGGTTCCTTCTCTTCCTCCTCTTCAGTGATACATCCATTGTGCATCATGATTTTATATTGATATTTATTGCATTATGGGCTGTTATTACACATTTTGGTACAATACTTATGCATTTTCTCTCTTATTTTACAAGGTCTACAAGAAGAAGGAGAATGCCGACAGCTGGAATTCTGGACTGGAAAAGGAGCAAATTGTAGCGACCCGACCTGAAAGGCCAAGTCTCCGGTGTTTTCCGTACCATCCCAAGATCATGCTGGTACACACACGGTACATCAATGTATATATCAAAGGGAAATCACACAGCATTATATTAATCGCAATCTCATATAGAGTCCTTTATTACAATAAAAATTACAATAAAGTGGCTAAAGGCCAACTCACGAGAATATCTAAATCTTGCGGAAGCGTCGAAGGTAGATGAGTCCATCCGACTCCAAGGGCATCTCACTGAGCATAGAACGCGTCCTCACTCCTGGTCGGAAAAATACTCTGCAACATGATACGTTGCAGCCGTGTAGGTCAGCATATGGAATATGCCGGCAAAGTCACAAGAGAAGAGTGAAAAGATAATCATCTAGTCTATATGCATATATGGCAGGTGGGGTGGTAAGTTTTGCGTAAAGCCAATTTTTCCTACATCAAGAAAAAGGGCTAAGCAAAACATTACTAAGTTGGTTGATTAATGAGATGGTTCCACCAACCAATTCTCATACCCAAAATTATTAAATTCCCACATCATCATATTATTTGTGTTGAGAGTTCCGGAAGTTCCAATTCCTTTGGCTCAAGTCGTCCATAACCGTGGACACGGCTAATCGATTAGGTTTAAGTACTCTGCAGAGTTTTGCACACGTTCCCCACAAGATTTGGTCGCGTCCGTTTGATTTCTCGCACTTCAGGGTGTTTGAGAAACGGATGACCAAAACATGGTCTTCCAAAGGGTTTCCCTGCGACTCTGACGGTGCCCATCCTTTCCTACCGTTCTTCTACCTCTCGTAGCACCGCCTGTCCAGGGTCACCACGATATCCAACCAAGCCAGAGCCCATAATGACTTGTGGCTGTGCAGGTAAACCTTGGGTTTTAAAGCATCCATCCATCTCTTTGTGCCTGGGTGGACCTTTCCGCGTGAATACTGGCCATCTCTAGCATCACCTAGGCTAACCACTGGTTTCTCCAGGGTGCCGTTCAACCATCATCCACCCAGAGGTATGTTGAAAACTTGGAGTATTGAAATCTTGATCATTATGTAGGTCTTGAAATTATTAACTCTCTCAACTCTCATGAATCACACAACCAACCCCGTCTACTAATAGCATAGCAAAAGGTAAAACAACGTTTCCCGGGGCCAATGTTGTCAAAGGGGGTTGAGAGAGGTATCTACCACATGATACTACTACAATGTAACCAAGTTTCCAACTAACCTATCTTGCATGCAACTGGGGAGATGGTAGAACTAATGCATATAAAACATGGGTAAAACATGATCAAAGTGACTTGCCTGATTGATGATCTTCGTACTTGAGTAACTCTAGGTAACAAGTTTCGCACTCCGGATAATCTAACGAAACAAACAATGCACTCAAATAAGCATACAACCAAAATAAGTACTCATAACATTCAGCAAAGAAGTACTAAACAAACAAGGCAAACAATGCACAAAAGTCTCTAGCAAGTAAAACACACAAAGTTTTGTTTTTCCAAAGGGGATGATGAAAACACTTCTACATAATAAAACTATTTTGAAATAACAAGACAATTGTTGACAGCAAGGGAACAATAGAATATTTTACTATTAAAGTAAACAAAGTCAATTTAAGTTTGTTGGGAAAACTCTAGTAAAGTTTATAAAAGGTTTTGGTAAACACTATATGAATCAACTATGGTTATACTAACAAGGGGAATGAAAACTAAACTTATTAATTTGTTAACAAAACATGTTCTTACAGAAAATAACTTACAAATAAATTTGTCTTAGAAAACAGAATTAATTATACAAAACTTTATTTGAAAACAAAACTATTACTAGTTAGTTGTTTTAATCAAATTATGCCTATTTGAAAAGAAGTTGTGATTCCTATGTTAAATGAAATTAAACTAGGCAAATTTATATTTTTATTAACAGTAAGTGAAAACACTAAATGTTTACTAACAGAACCTAATAAACAAATAAAACCAAATTCTAAATCAAACTAATCAAAATTAAGTTTATAAAACTATATTATAATAATAAGCAGATTCTGTTTATAGCTAAAACACTATTAAAAATCATCCTAAAAATCCTCAAACTAAACATGGAGATAGTCCTAACCAATATCTAACAGTGACAAAAAGAATCATATCAAAATCTATTTTTAAACTCTAGTTATTCAGATTTGAAGATTTTGAGCAAATTTGATTAAATTCAAATTTTATAGTTCAAATTTGAAATTTAAAAGTACAGGGTGAAACTACATGAAAAATGTGAGCTATTGCAAAAAGAATCAACTCAAAACACTAAACTGATTAAAAGATATAGCTAAAACAAATTTGGAATACATTCTGTTTTCTAAAAAACAAAACTGAAAAGAAAAACTAACGAACGGTCGACTAGGGTGACGTGGTGACCTGTGAGTGGCTGAGGTGGGTGTCCGAGCGGTGCTTCGGGCGGTCAACCGATCCTAAACAGAAAACGGTTCGGGAATAAGTGACTTCTAATCTGAGCCGTTGGGTTTGGATCGGAGGGAGGGAAATGCTCACGGTGTAAAGGTCGCTGGCGTGGGGAAACTCCGGCGAGTCCGGAAGTGGTGAACGCGACGGCGAGGCGTTCCGGTGGTCGGGGAGGATGGGGAAGTGGTCCGGGCGACGGCGACGGTTCTCCGGAGTCGATTGGTGGCGACGGCGAGGCGAATGGTGGTCGGGGGTGGTGGCTACGGTCGACGGCGACTTCCGGTGGTGGTGGAACTCCGACGAGCAATCGACGGCGTCTCGGCGAGAGAGAGAAGGGGGCTCGGGGGGGAAATGGATGCGGGGCAGTGGGGCTCTTATATAGGCGCTCGGGGGGGTGCGGGAGTTAAGTGGGGAGAGAGAGATCCGGCGAGGGGGGGAGCGACCGGCGTCGGGTCCGGCGCGCGCGGGGGAGGGAGAAGACGACCGTTCGAAGCAACGGTCGGTCGGGGGTGGGGTCCAGCGTCAGAGAGAGAGGGGGACGTTACTGCGCTCGATCGGCCGACCGGTAACGGTCTCGGCTTTTAAAGCCGGTGGGCCGGCCCGTTTAATACCGGAAACGGTTACCGTTTCTTTTTAATAATTTCCAGAGACATTCAAAAGATTTTAAAGCATTCAAATCGTTTGTAAATATAGGGGTATTATATATCAAAATTAACATAATAATAAATGCTATTTAATGAACATTTCTATTCTGTCATTTGAACACTTTGAAAAAAATATTATTTTCAGAAATTGCCTAAATGTTTTTAAATCCTTTTTGCAAATATTTTCAAAATAACCCCTGGTTATTTTGTTCAAATAATTCACCAATTTGACCCTGGTGTGGAGTGTCATGTTACTCCTCTCTTATTTTGAACATTTAACCAAAATTTCAAATAGGGGAAGCAACATAGGGAAAAGTAGAAAGGACTTTCAGAAAAAATCAGAAATGGCATTTCAACTAACACATACAATCAAGCAATGGTGATGATAGATGCATAGCTATTTTCATAACATTCCAAAATGGAATTTTGGGATGTTACAAACCTACCCACCTTAAGATGAATCTCGCCCTCGAGATTCGGGTTGGCTAGAAAATAGGTGCGGATGGTCTCTACGAAGATCTTCTTCGCGTTCCCAGGTGGCTTCTTCCTCAGTATGGTGACTCCACAAAACTTTGCAGAACTTGATAATCTTGCTGCGGGTAACTCTGTTGGATGTCTCGAGGATCTTGACAGGCTTCTCCTCATAAGTCAGATCACTTTCAAGCTGTATGGCCTCTAGGGGCACGGTGTCTCGCAAAGGGATGTCAGCCATCTCTGTATGACATTTCTTCAGCTGGGACACATGGAACACATCATGAACTTCGGATAATCCTTCCGGCAATTCCAGTTTGTATGCAACTTCACCTCTACGTTCAAGAATGTTGTAGGGGCCTATGAATCTGGGTGCTAATTTTCCTTTAACACCAAATCTCTTGGTTCCTCGAAGCGGGGATACACGAAGATATGCTCTGTCTCCCACTTCATATGTCACTTCTTTACGTTTGCTGTCAGCATAACTCTTCTGTCGAGATTGAGCTATCTTGAGTCTGTCACGAATCAACCTGACTTTCTCTTCCGAATCTTGAATAAGGTCGGGACCAAAAAGTTGTCGGTCTCCAACACCATCCCACGTCAGTGGTGTTCTGCACCTCCTTCCGTATAAAGCTTCGAAAGGGGACATCTTTAGACTAGTCTGATAACTGTTGTTGTATGAGAATTCTGCGTAAGGCAAGTTATCATCCCAACTAGATCCATAATCTAGCGCACAAGCTCTCAACATGTCTTCCAGAATCTGGTTGACTCTCTCAGTCTGTCCATCTGTCTGCGGATGAAAAGCTGTACTAAACTCTAGCCTTGTACCCAAAGTTTCATGTAACTGATGCCAAAACTTTGAGGTAAATTGTGTTCCTCTATCTGACACGATACTCCTCGGAACTCCATGCAGACATACGATCCTGGTCATATATATCTTGGCTAGCTTAGCACTGGTATAGGTGGTTTTCACTGGAATGAAATGAGCTACCTTGGTCAAGCGATCAACCACTACCCAGATGGAATCATAATCTGAACGGGTCCTGGGTAATCCTGTGATGAAATCCATACCAAGCTTTTCCCATTTCCACTCGGGTATCGGCAAAGGTTGGAGTAACCCTGCTGGTTTCTGATGTTCTGCCTTTACTCGCTGACAAACATCACATATCGCAACATGCTCTGCAATATCTTTCTTCATACCTGTCCACCAATAACTTTCCTTTAAATCCAGATACATCTTGGTGTTGCCTGGGTGTATCGAGTAAGGTGAATCGTGGGCTTCCTGAAGTATCAACTTCCTGAGCTCTGGTTCATTGGGCACATAGATTCGGTTCTCAAACCACAAAGTTCCGTGTTCATCCTCACGAAAACCTTTAGCTTTACCATCTTTCATTCTCTGTTTAATCTCAGCTATCTCCTTGTCCGATTTCTGGGCTTCTCGAATTCTTTCGGTCAAGGTGGACTGAATTTCCAGTGTAGCAACATATCCTCTTGGAACTATCTCTAGCTTGAGCTCTCTGAGATCATCGACTAACTCTTGAGGTAATCCTCCAGCTGTGAGTGTGTTCACATAAGTTTTCCGACTCAAGGCATCGGCTACAACATTAGCCTTACCTGGATGGTAGTGTAATCTCATGTCATAGTCCTTGATTAACTCTAACCATCGTCTCTGTCTGAGGTTCAACTCTTTCTGCGTGAAGATATACTTCAGGCTCTTATGGTCGGTGTAAACATCACAACTATTTCCGATAAGGAAATGTCTCCAAGTCTTGAGTGCGTGCACTACGGCTGCTAATTCCAAGTCATGCGTGGCATAATTCAACTCATGAGGTCGTAGCTGTCTGGAAGCATAGGCTACAACTTTTCCATCCTGCATAAGTACTCCTCCAAGTCCTTGACGTGAAGCATCACAATAAACTTGGAAATCCTTCCGATTATCGGGCAAGATCAATACTGGGGCTGTGACCAAACGTTCCTTCAACTCTTGGAAACTGGTTTCACATTCCTCGGTCCAAACATACTTGGATTCTTTCTTTAACAACTCTGTCATGGGCTTGGCAACCTTTGAGAAATTCTCAATGAACCTCCGGTAATAACCGGCAAGTCCGAGGAAACTGCGGATCTCCTTAACTGAGGTGGGTGACTTCCACTTGGTGACGGCTTCAACCTTAGCGGGGTCCACTGCTATTCCATCTCCGGAAATAACATGTCCAAGGAATCCGACTTCCGTCAGCCAAAATTCACATTTACTGAACTTGGCATATAACTGATGCTCTCTTAGCTTCTCCAGAACTAAACGCAAATGTTCCTTATGCTCTTCCTCGTTCTTGGAGAATATCAGAATGTCATCGATGAACACCACAACAAACTTGTCTAAGTATTCCATGAACACTTTGTTCATCAAATTCATGAAGTAGGCAGGAGCATTAGTCAATCCAAAAGACATGACCGTATACTCATACAAGCCATACCTCGTGGTGAAAGCTGTTTTGGGTATATCCTGTTCACGAATTTTCAACTGGTGATACCCTGATCGAAGATCAATCTTGGAGAATACTTTGGCTCCTACGAGCTGATCAAACAAATCATTAATCATCGGTAGGGGATACTTGTTCTTGATAGTCACCTCGTTCAAGGCACGATAGTCCACTACCATTCTCAAAGATTTATCCTTCTTCTCCACCAAAAGTACTGGGGCTCCCCAAGGTGAAGAACTTGGGCGTATATAACCTTTGTCCAATAACTCCTTGATTTGCTTCTTGATTTCCAACAGATCATTTGCGGGCATCCGATAGGGTCTCTTGGAAATTGGAGCTGTCCCTGGCTGTAGCTCTATTAAGAACTCAATTTCCCTATCTGGTGGCATTCCTGGTAATTCTTCCGGAAATACATCTGGAAATTCTTTTACCACAGGTACTTCCTCCTGAATAACTCCTGTGAGAGAATTTAACCGAGCACTCATACGTGTGCGTCGGGATACATACTTAATCCTCTTGTTCTCCGGGGTGGTGAGTGAAACAGACTTGCTAGGGCAATCAAGATTTCCTTCATACTTGGTCATCCAATCCATGCCTAGGATTACATCCAATCCTTGTGACTCTAAGACGATGAGGTCGGTGGGAAAAACATGGTTCCCTATATTGAGTTTCAAGGCATGGCATCCTATCCCTGCCATCATCATACCTCCTGGAGAACTAACCTTAATGGGCTGACTAAGGGTTTTGGTGGGCAAACCATACTTATCCACAACTACCCTTGATATGAATGAATGAGTTGCACCCGAATCAAAAAGTACTGTAACAGGACGTGAATGCAATAAAAACTTACCAACCACAGTCTCGGGCTGATCATAGACTTCTTCCACATCGATGTGATTCACTTGAGCACGGGGAAACGGATTGGGCTTCTTGGCTGCGGAGTTGTCGTTGTTTCCATTGCCTTGCTTGCTCTGGGGACACTCAGTAGCATAGTGCCCTATCTTCTGGCACTTGAAACAGGTAATGTGACTCAGATCCTTCTGAGCAGGAACGTGACGGTGCTGGTTGTTGTTCCCATTCCCATTGTCACTCTTGAAGTTACCATGGTTGGGACGGTTGTTCCCATTTCCTCCATGATTGTGGCCTCCATGGTTATGCACAGTATGAGTGTGCTTTCCAAACTTACTGTTTCCTGATCCGGTATTCCCGGAGTACGGGGAGTAACGAGGCTTCTGATGAGCTCCAGAGTTGAACTTCCCCTGAGTGTACTTCCGCTTGCGGTTCTCAATCTGCTGCTGTTTACCTTCCAGAATAAGTGCCTTATCCACCAGCTCTTGGTAGTTGTTGAAATTAGCCACTACCAGCTGTATGCTCAACTCATCATTGAGTCCTTCCAGAAACTTTTCTTGCTTGGCCGCATCATCGGCCACATCTCCTGGGGCATAACGGGCCAACATGTTAAACTCTTCCACATATTGGGCCACAGAGCGATTACCCTGGCGCAAGTTGCGAAACTCGCGCTTCTTTAGACTCATGGCTCCAGCTGAAACATGAGCGGTGCGGAAAGCAAGCTTGAACTGCTCCCAAGTCACATCTGCAATAGGATATGTGGTGGTGTAATTCTCCCACCATGATGCTGCTGGTCCTTCCAGTTGATGTGCGGCAAATCGCACTTTCTCAGCGTCAGTGCATCCAGCGGTGACAAGTTCTCTCTCCATCTTACGGAGCCAGTCATCTGCCACAATGGGCTCAGTACTGCTGGAGAAAGTTGGAGGATTCAATCTCAGAAAACGGGTGAGATTGTCAGTCTGGGGTGGATGGTGATGATTATTGTTGTTCTGATTGTTGGTCTGATTCTGAATCAATAGTTGCATCAGTGCATTCTGTTGCTGAAGGAGTTGGGTGAGTTCCGGCGGAAAAGTGAAATCGGTCTCACGTCGTGGAGGCATCTTGCTGTTTTCAGAGGGATGAGAATTAGAATAGAACAAGGGTCTAGAAGAAATTCACTACCCATATGCAATGCAACAAACATATCACACCAAACACTCATTCAGTTATTCAATCAATGTCAAACCTCGAGATACAAATCTCAGACAAACTAAACATCGACCTACGCTTTAACGACTAAAATAAAGATACATTGGAGGGCATAACTAATGTTCTCCTCAAAAGTGCATAGTCGTAGGTCCTCCGGTGGTGCTTTCCTCATAGTCTTCATCGTCGCTGATGAAGGGTGCCATGTCTCCTTCGGGGTGAAGGTTTTCCCCCATGTCTAGCTGCTCTTCCAGAGTTGCAATGCGTGCATTCTTCTCATCAATCCTCTCTAGGAAGTCCTTCACTTCATGCTCGTGTTCATAGTTGGCCTCTCGCAGATCAGCTTCAAGATCAATCTCACGGTTCATCAGATTCTTGATAGTCTTCGTGTCAGCACGAACTCGAAGCTCCAGAGTCCTGATGTGAGTCTCCAGGGTCTGGATATAGGAAATAGTGGTGTTTGAAGTGGGAGGAGTTATGATGTTTCCAGTGGCATCTCTGCGACAAACCATGCTGAGTCCTGGGGAAATGGTTCCACCTCTGTATTCCTCCTGAATACGTCCAAGGGCACGATGAATGGCCATGTCTCTTCCAAGTATCCAACTGGGTGCCACGAACTTGAGGTCGATGGGTTCCTTCCGGTTCCCAAAAGTCTTCCCTGGAATATGCACCTCGATCCTGTAGCGTCCATCTTGGGGAAATGACATGATAGGAATCCCGGTGATGCTCGGCAAAGCAATCCTTACGTCCTTGACGATTCTCATCAGCTCCTTACCAAAGGGCATCGTTGCGTCAGGCTGGCAAAACTCCGTGATCAACACTGGGATGAAGGTGGCCATCTATAAATTTTGAAATAATCGGAGAGGAGTCAGAAACGAATAGATGAGAGTATAAGATATTTAAAGACAAAGAGAAACAATCCTAAGGCTTTCCAATCCTAGAGGTTACGTCCTACGGTCAGCGTGTGCTCTGATACCATTTCTGTAGCGACCCGACCTGAAAGGCCAAGTCTCCGGTGTTTTCCGTACCATCCCAAGATCATGCTGGTACACACACGGTACATCAATGTATATATCAAAGGGAAATCACACAGCATTATATTAATCGCAATCTCATATAGAGTCCTTTATTACAATAAAAATTACAATAAAGTGGCTAAAGGCCAACTCATGAGAATATCTAAATCTTGCGGAAGCGTCGAAGGTAGATGAGTCCATCCGACTCCAAGGGCATCTCACTGAGCATAGAACGCGTCCTCACTCCTGGTCGGAAAAATACTCTGCAACATGATACGTTGCAGCCGTGTAGGTCAGCATATGGAATATGCCGGCAAAGTCACAAGAGAAGAGTGAAAAGATAATCATCTAGTCTATATGCATATATGGCAGGTGGGGTGGTAAGTTTTGCGTAAAGCCAATTTTTCCTACATCAAGAAAAAGGGCTAAGCAAAACATTACTAAGTTGGTTGATTAATGAGATGGTTCCACCAACCAATTCTCATACCCAAAATTATTAAATTCCCACATCATCATATTATTTGTGTTGAGAGTTCCGGAAGTTCCAATTCCTTTGGCTCAAGTCGTCCATAACCGTGGACACGGCTAATCGATTAGGTTTAAGTACTCTGCAGAGTTTTGCACACGTTCCCCACAAGATTTGGTCGCCTCCGTTTGATTTCTCGCACTTCAGGGTGTTTGAGAAACGGATGACCAAAACATGGTCTTCCAAAGGGTTTCCCTGCGACTCTGACGGTGCCCATCCTTTCCTACCGTTCTTCTACCTCTCGTAGCACCGCCTGTCCAGGGTCACCACGATATCCAACCAAGCCAGAGCCCATAATGACTTGTGGCTGTGCAGGTAAGCCTTGGGTTTTAAAGCATCCATCCATCTCTTTGTGCCTGGGTGGACCTTTCCGCGTGAATACTGGCCATCTCCAGCATCACCTAGGCTAACCATTGGTTTCTCTAGGGTGCCGTTCAACCATCATCCACCCAGAGGTATGTTGAAAACTTGGAGTATTGAAATCTTGATCATTATGTAGGTCTTGAAATTATTAACTCTCTCAACTCTCATGAATCACACAACCAACCCCGTCTACTAATAGCATAGCAAAAGGTAAAACAACGTTTCCCGGGGCCAATGTTGTCAAAGGGGGTTGAGAGAGGTATCTACCACATGATACTACTACAATGTAACCAAGTTTCCAACTAACCTATCTTGCATGCAACTGGGGAGATGGTAGAACTAATGCATATAAAACATGGGTAAAACATGATCAAAGTGACTTGCCTGATTGATGATCTTCGTACTTGAGTAACTCTAGGTAACAAGTTTCGCACTCCGGGTAATCTAACGAAACAAACAATGCACTCAAATAAGCATACAACCAAAATAAGTACTCATAACATTCAGCAAAGAAGTACTAAACAAACAAGGCAAACAATGCACAAAAGTCTCTAGCAAGTAAAACACACAAAGTTTTGTTTTTCCAAAGGGGATGATGAAAACACTTCTACATAATAAAACTATTTTGAAATAACAAGACAATTGTTGACAGCAAGGCAACAATAGAATATTTTACTATTAAAGTAAACAAAGTCAATTTAAGTTTGTTGGGAAAACTCTAGTAAAGTTTATAAAAGGTTTTGGTAAACACTATATGAATCAACTATGGTTATACTAACAAGGGGAATGAAAACTAAACTTATTAATTTGTTAACAAAACATGTTCTTACAGAAAATAACTTACAAATAAATTTGTCTTAGAAAACAGAATTAATTATACAAAACTTTATTTGAAAACAAAACTATTACTAGTTAGTTGTTTTAATCAAATTATGCCTATTTGAAAAGAAGTTGTGATTCCTATGTTAAATGAAATTAAACTAGGCAAATTTATATTTTTATTAACAGTAAGTGAAAACACTAAGTGTTTACTAACAGAACCTAATAAACAAATAAAACCAAATTCTAAATCAAACTAATCAAAATTAAGTTTATAAAACTATATTATAATAATAAGCAGATTCTGTTTATAGCTAAAACACTATTAAAAATCATCCTAAAAATCCTCAAACTAAACATGGAGATAGTCCTAACCAATATCTAACAGTGACAAAAAGAATCATATCAAAATCTATTTTTAAACTCTAGTTATTCAGATTTGAAGATTTTGAGCAAATTTGATTAAATTCAAATTTTATAGTTCAAATTTGAAATTTAAAAGTACAGGGTGAAACTACATGAAAAATGTGAGCTATTGCAAAAAGAATCAACTCAAAACACTAAATTGATTAAAAGATATAGCTAAAACAAATTTGGAATACATTCTGTTTTCTGAAAAACAAAACTGAAAAGAAAAACTAACGAACGGTCGACTAGGGTGACGTGGCGACCTGTGAGTGGCTGAGGTGGGTGTCCGAGCGGTGCTTCGGGCGGTCAACCGATCCTAAACAGAAAACGGTTCGGGAATAAGTGACTTCTAATCTGAGCCGTTGGGTTTGGATCGGAGGGAGGGAAATGCTCACGGTGTAAAGGTCGCCGGCGTGGGGAAACTCCGGCGAGTCCGGAAGTGGTGAACGCGACGGCGAGGCGTTCCGGTGGTCGGGGAGGACGGGGAAGTGGTCCGGGCGACGGCGACGGTTCTCCGGAGTCGATTGGTGGCGACGGCGAGGCGAATGGTGGTCGGGGGTGGTGGCTACGGTCGACGGCGACTTCCGGTGGTGGTGGAACTCCGACGAGCAATCGACGGCGTCTCGGCGAGAGAGAGAAGGGGGCTCGGGGGGAAATGGATGCGGGGCAGTGGGGCTCTTATATAGGCGCTCGGGGGGGTGCGGGAGTTAAGTGGGGAGAGAGAGATCCGGCGAGGGGGGGAGCGACCGGCGTCGGGTCCGGCGCGCGCGGGGGAGGGAGAAGACGACCGTTCGAAGCAACGGTCGGTCGGGGGTGGGGTCCAGCGTCAGAGAGAGAGGGGGACGTTACTGCGCTCGATCGGCCGACCGGTAACGGTCTCGGCTTTTAAAGCCGGTGGGCCGGCCCGTTTAATACCGGAAACGGTTACCGTTTCTTTTTAATAATTTCCAGAGACATTCAAAAGATTTTAAAGCATTCAAATCGTTTGTAAATATAGGGGTATTATATATCAAAATTAACATAATAATAAATGCTATTTAATGAACATTTCTATTCTGTCATTTGAACACTTTGAAAAAAATATTATTTTCAGAAATTGCCTAAATGTTTTTAAATCCTTTTTGCAAATATTTTCAAAATAACCCCTGGTTATTTTGTTCAAATAATTCACCAATTTGACCCTGGTGTGGAGTGTCATGTTACTCCTCTCTTATTTTGAACATTTAACCAAAATTTCAAATAGGGGAAGCAACATAGGGAAAAGTAGAAAGGACTTTCAGAAAAAATCAGAAATGGCATTTCAACTAACACATACAATCAAGCAATGGTGATGATAGATGCATAGCTATTTTCATAACATTCCAAAATGGAATTTTGGGATGTTACACAAATCTGAGATACATATTCTGTGCAACTCAAAAAGTCCTAAAAATATACGGAGAATTGTTTTGGAATATATAAAAAATATTGGGTGAAAGAAATACATCAGGAGGCCCACCAAGGAGGCACAAGCCTGCTGGTCGTGCCCCCTTGCCGCGGCTAGCAAGATTGTGGCCCACCTGGCAGCCCTCCGGTGCCCATCTTCTGCTATATGGAGGGTTTCGTCGAGGAAAAAATCAGAAGAGACCTTTCGGGATGAAGCACCGCCGTCTCGAGGCGGAACTTGGGCAGAACCAATCTAGAGCTCCGGTAGGGCGATCCTGCCGGTGAAACTTCCCTTCGGGAGGGGAAATCAAAGCTCTCGTCATCACCAACGATCCTATCATCGAGAGGGGGTCCATCTCCATCAACATCTTCATCAGCAACATCTCCTCTCCAAACCCTGGTTCATCTCTTGTATCTGATCTTTGTCTCAAAACCTCAGATTGCTTCTTGTGGGTTGCTGGTAGTGTTGATTACTCCTTGTAGTTGATGCTAGTTGGTTTACTTGGTAGAAGATTATATGTTCAGATCGTTGATCATCATTAATACTCCTCTGATCATGAACTTGAATATGTTTTGTGATTAGTTACGTTTTTTCCTGAGGACATGGGATAACTCTTGTTATAAGTAATCATGTGAATTTGGTATTCGTTCGATATTTTGATGAGATGTATGTTGTCTCTCCTCTAGTGGTGTTATGTGAATGTCGACTACATAACTCTTCACCTTTGTTTGTGCCTAGAGGAAGGCATTGGGAAGTAATAAGTAGATGATGGGTTGCTAGAGTGACAGAAGAATAAACCCTAGTTTATGTGTTGCTTCGTAAGGGGCTGATTTGGATCCACATGTTTCATGCTATGGTTCAATTTATCTTAATTCTTCTTTCATAGTGCCATATGCTTGCGGGAGGGGATAACCATAAGTGGGAGGCTTATCCAAGTGAGGACAGCACCCAAGCACCGGTCCACCCACATATCAAATTATCAAAGTAGCGAACGCGAATCAAGTGAGCATGATGAGTACTAACTTGACATAAATTCCCATGTGTCCTCGGGAGCGCTTTGCTTTATATAAGAATTTTTCCAAGCTTGTCCTTTGCTATAAAAAGGATTGGGCCACCTTGCTGCACCTTTGTTAGAATTGTTACTTGATACCCGTTATGAATTATCTTATCACAAAACTATGTGTTACCCATAATTTTAGTGCTTGCAGAGAATACCTTACTGAGAACCGCTTGTCATTTCCTTCTGGTCCTCATTGGGTTTGACACTCTTACTTATCGAAAGTCTAAGATAGATCCCCTATACTTGTGGGTCATAAAGACTCCTTTCTGGCACCATTGCCGTGGAGTGAAGCGCCTTTGGTGAGTGGAACTTGGTAAGGAAAAAAATTATATAGTGTGCTGAAATTTACTATCACTTATTACTATGGAAAGTAATACTTTGAGGGGCTTGTTTGGGGTATCTTCACCTCGACTGGAAACACAAAGAGTTGTCCCTCGACCTAATGAACCTACTGAAAATATTTATTATGAAATTCCTTCAGTTATGATAGAGAAACTGCTAGCTAATACTTATGCAGGAGATGGAACACTACATCCTGATTTGCATCTAATCTATGTGGATGAAGTTTGTGGATTATTTAAGCTTGTAGGTCTGCCCGAAGAAGGTCTTTCCTTCATCTTTGAAGTCAATGTTATAATCATGCTTGGGGGAGGCTGATGTCAATGTTATATTCATGCCCCAATCATGAGCTCTCGAGAGAAATTATTATTCAGAATTTTTATGCTCGGCTTTCTTGTAATGATCAATCCATGTTCGATACTTCTTGTGTTGGTTCTTTTATGAAGAAAGATATTGAATTCAAATGGAATTTATTGGAAATAATTAAAAACAACTCTGAAGCTTGGAAACTCTGCGAAGGTAAGGAGTCAGGTATAAATCTTAAGTTTGATTGTGTTAAATCCTTCATGGACACCGATGCTTTTCGTGAATTTAGCACTAAATATGGACTTCACTCTAAGATAGTAGCTTGTTTCTGTGAATCTTTTGCTACTCATGTTGATATCCCTAAGAATAAGTGGTTTAAATATCATCCTCCCATTGAAGTGAAAGTAGTGGAACCTATTAAAGTTGAAGAGAAAATGATTACTTACAATGTTGATCCTATTATCCCTATTGCTTACATCGAGAAACCACCTTTCCCTGGTAGGATAATGGAACATGCTAAAGCTTCAACTGTGGATTGTAAGAGTTGTATTAAAACACCTACACCCCCTGAACAAATTAAAGTTGAACCCAATATTCCTATGGTTAAAGATCTCTTGGTTGATAATATTGATGGGCATGTTATTCATTTCTATTATGAAGCTGCTAGAATTGCTAGACCTGATACAAAGAAAAAACATAGACCAGTTGTTGGCATGCCTATTGTTTATGTTAAAATAGGAGATCATTATTATCATGGCTTATGTGATATGGGTGCTAGCATAAGTGCATATCCCCATTCCTTATACAAAGAAATCATGCATGATATTGCACCAGTTGAACTAGAGGATATTGATGTTACTATTAAGCTTGCTAATAGAGATACTATTGCAATGGGGATTATTAGAGATGTTGAAGTCTTGTGTGGGAAATTAAAGTATCCTACTGATTTTCTTGTTTTTGGTTCCCCACAAGATAATTTATGTCCCATTATATTTGGCAGACCCTTCTTGAATACTGTTAATGGTAAGATTGATTGTGGAAAAGAAATAGTCACTGTGAGCTTTGGGGATGTGTCCCATGAGTTTAATTTTTCTAAATTTCGTAGACAACCCCATGACAAGGAATTGCCTTGTAAAGATGAAATTATTGGTCTCGCTTCTATTGTTGTGCCTCCTACTTATCGCTTAGAACAATATTTGCTAGACCATGAAAATTATATGCATATGAATGAGAGGAATGAAATAGATGAATTTTTCTTTGAGTAACAGCCTATTTTGAAACATAACTTACCTATTGAAATACTTGGGGACCCTCCTCCACCCAAGGGTGATCCTGTGTTTGAGCTCAAGCAATTACCCGATACGTTGAAATATCCTTATCTTGATGAAAAGGAGATATATCCTATTATTATTAGTGCTAACCTTTCAGAGCATGAAGAAAAGAGATTATTGAAAACTCCGAGGAAGCACCGTGCTGCTATTGGTTATACTCTTGATGATCTTAAGGGCATTAGTCCCACTCTATGCTAGCATAAAATTAATATGGAGCCTGATGCCAAACCAGGTATTGATCACCAACGACGATTGAACCCTAAGATGAAAGAAGTGGTAAGAAAAGAAGTACTAAAGCTTCTGGAGGCTGGTATAATTTATTCTGTTGCTGATAGTAAATGGGTTAGTCCCATCCATTGTGTTCCTAAGAAGGGAGGTATAAAAATGAATTGATTCCATAAAGAATTGTTACAGGTTATAGAATGGTATTTGATTTTAGGAAATTAAATAAAGCTACTAAGAAAGATAATTACCCTTTACCTTTTCTTGATCAAATGCTAGAAATATTATCCAAACATAGTCATTTTTGCTTTCTAGATGGTTACTCTGGTTCCTCTCAAATACCTGTATCAAGCCAGGATCAAGAAAAAAACACTTTTACTTGCCCTTTTGGTACCTTTGCTTATATATGTATGCCTTTTGGTTTATGCAATCCACCTGCTACCTTTCAAAGATGTATGATGGCTATATTCTCTGACTTTTGTGAAAAGATTCTCGAGGTTTTCATGGATGATTTTTCCATTTACGAAACTTCATTTGATGATTGTTTGAGCAACCTGGATCGAATTTCGCAAATATGTGAAGAAACTTATCTTGTCTTGAATTGGGAAAAGTGCCACTTTATGGTTAATGAAGGTATTTTATTGGGGCATAAGATCTCTGAAAGAGGTATTGAAGTTGATAAAGCTAAAGTTGATGCTATTCAAAAGATGTCATGCCCTACGGATATCAAAGGTATAAGAAGTTTCCTTGGTCATGTTGGTTTCTATAGGAGGTTCATCAAAGACTTCTCTAAGATTTCTAGGCCTCTCACAAACCTTTTGCAAAAAGATGTTCTATTTTTTTATGATGATTGTGTAGAAGCATTTGAAATTCTTAAGAATGCCATGATTACCGCACCTGTTGTTCAACCACTAGCGATTATACTGTTGGTGTTGTTCTAGGACAGAGAGTCGATAAGAAATTAAATATTATCCATTATGCTAGTAAAACTCTAGACACTGCTCAAAAAAACTATGCTACTACTGAAAAGGAATTTCTAGCAGTTGTGTTTGCTTGTGATAAGTTTAGACCTTATATTGTTGATTCCAAAGTAACTGTTCACACCGACCATGCTGCTATTAAATACCTTATGGAGAAGAAAACTGCTAAACCTAGACTTATTAGGTGGGTCCTTCCGCTGCAAGAATTTGATTTGCATATCATTGATAGAAAGGGTGTTGATAACCCTATGGCAGATAACCTGTCTAGGTTAGAAAATGTTTTTCATGACCCACTACCTATTAATGATAGCTTTCCTGATGAACAATTAGTTGTCGTGAATACTTCACATAATGCTCCTTGGTATGCTAATTACGCTAATTATATTATTGCTAAATTGATACCTCCTAGTTTCACACACCAACAAAAGAAAAAGTTCTTCAATGATTTAAGGCATTACTTTTGGGATGACCCACATCTTTACAAAAAAGGAGTAGATGGTATTATTACACGTTGTGTACCTGAGCATGAACAGGAACAGACCTTACGCAAGTGTCAAGCTGAAGCCTACGAAGGACATCATGCTTGAGATAGAACTGCACACAAGGTACTACAATCCGGGTTTTATTTGCCTTCTCTCTTCAAGGATGTTCATAAATTTGTCTTATCCTATGATGAATGTCAAAGAATTGGTAATATTAGTAGATGTCAGGAAATGCCTATGAATTACTCTCTTGTTATCGAACCATTTAATGTTTGGGGATTTGATTATATGGGGCCTTTTCCACAATCTAATGGGTATACTCATATTCTAGTTGTTGTTGATTATGTCACTAAGTGGGTAAAAGCTATTCCAACTAGTAGTGCTAATCATAACACTTCTATTGAAATTCTTAAAGAAGTTATTTTTCCCAGATTTGGAGTCCCAAGATATTTGATGACTGATGGTGGTTCACATTTTATTCATGGTGCTTTCTGTAAATTGCTTGCTAAATATAATGTTAATCATAGAGTTGCATCTCCTTATCATCCTTAGTCTAGTGGTCAAGTAGAATTGAGCAATAGAGAGATTAAATTGATTTTGCATAAGACTGTCAATAGATCTAGGAAGAATTGGTCTAAGAAACTCAACGATGCATTGTGGGCTTATAGAATTGCTTACAAAAATCCTATGGGTATGTCTCCGTATAAGATGGTTTATGGTAAAGAATGTCACTTACCTCTAGAGCTAGAACATGAGGCTTATTGGGAAATCAAAGAGCTCAATTATGATTTCAAACTTACTGGTGAGAAGAGGTTATTTGACATTAGCTCACATGATGAATGGAGAACCCAAGCCTACGAGAATGCTAAGTTGTTTAAAGAAAAGGTTAAGAGATGGAATGATAGAAGGATACAAAAGCATGAATTTAATGTAGGTGATCATGTCTTGCTATACAATTCTCTTTTAACATTTTTTGCAGGAAAACTTCTCTCCAAATGGTAATGTCCTTACGTCATCGAAGAGGTATACCATTCCGGTGCCATCAAGATTAACAACGCCGAAGGCACAAACCCGAAGGTAGTGAACGGTCAAAGAATCAAACATTTTATCTCAGTTACTCCCATAAATGTTGAAACAAATATCATCAATACCATAACTCCGGAGGAGTACATTAGGGAGACTTACCAGAACGTTTCAGACTCCGAAAAGGAATAGGTACTTGGTGAAAAGACTCCAAAACTTTTTCTATGGCAATTTTCATATGTTTTGGTATATTTAGAAAATTAGGAAAATTTAAAGTATTCTGAATAGTGCATGAGGAGGAGACAAGCCTGCTCGGCGTGGCCACCACCCTAGCCGCGCCCCTAGGGCTTGTCGCCACCTCGTGCACCACTCGGATTCCGTTTTCTTTTGGCATACTCCTTTGGATCGGTAAAAAATCATTATATAATCTCCCGAAGGTTTTGATGCCTGTATCACGGCAATACCTCCCATTTTCTTTTTGAGCTATTTCTTCCGCAAATTTAGAGCAAGATGTCTTTGCAAGAGTCGGTCGGGGAGAACTGCTTCTGGCCAGCTACGGAAGAAGCGAAGGAGGCCGATTTGAAAAGGTTAGATGCCATGGAGGAGGACCAAGAAGTCACCTATCATTAACAACCTGGAGCCATGCTGGAAGAACTACAGAGCTTAGCAATTCCGAATTCGGTTATCCCTTCCAATGCTAACTTTCTTACTTTTGAAAATATGAAGAGGAGTATTGCTTCTTCCCCCGCAGCAATGAAACGTCCATGGTCTAAAGGCGCTCTAGCCATCGTTGAAATACTTTACAAGGAAATAATGGATCTCGGACGACAAAATAACAAGCTCGAGGAGGAGAATCGTATTCTGAAGTGCCTCATTGCCAAGTCTATATCACCATCACCTCCAAAGCCAGACAACAAAACACATGGGTATGGGCACTCCCCTTCGCTTGTGCCAAGCTTGGGGGAGTGCCATAGTATCCTATCACCACCACATATTTCATTTTTATTTTTATTTTCATCACCTTTTCTTAGTTCAATCCTTTTGGTTATGTCTTGATATACTAGAATAAAGTTTTCGTGTGATCTAGTTTTGAGACTTTGCTTTATGAATCCCCCTATGTAAGCAACTCCGTGAGTTATATAATGAAAAGTGCTTTTGAGTTGAGGGCCTTGCTTGGTATGATTTTAATCTTGAGAAAGATGAAGTAGAAATAATTGTAGAATGAAAGCAAAGAGTACATAGTACATATGAAAATCTTATGGGGAGTGATGACTTCAAGTATAAAAAGTGTGTCGATTGAAACCTGTTGTGGGTTGACAAACATAGTTGTTGGTCATTGGTGCAACTAAAAGGAAGTGATAAAGAAAGAGAGGTTCACATATAAATATATTATCTTGGACATATCTTATGATTGTGAGCACTCATTAAAATATTATATGCTAAGAACTTGATGTTGGACAAGGAAGACAACATAATGGTTTATGTTTGCTTATTTCCGAATAGAAGTTATATTGTTATAGATCCCTCAACATGTGTCGCTTGCTTCCACCTCATATCAGCCAAAACTTCCGCACCAAGTAGAGATACTACTTGTGCATCCAAACACGCTTAAACCAATTTTGCCATGAGAGTCCACCATACCTACCTAAGGATATAATGAGATCCTTCAAGTAAGTTTTCATCAGTGCAAGCAATAAAACTTGCTCTCTAAATATGTGTGATCTATTAGTGTGAGGAAAATACACTTTATACGAACTTGTGAAAGGGAAGACATAAAAGTGACGGACTGCATAATAAAGTTCTCTATCATAATACGAACTTGCATTAAGAGAATGTGCGTCCAATTATAAAAGCGCATGACAACCTCTACTTCCAGTGGCGAAGGGCCTATCTGTTACTTTTATTTGCTAGTGCTTACCTTTATGCAAGAATTGTGGTGATCTCAATCACCATCATTATTTTCTCCATTATCTTCTGGCAAGTGCCACATGTTGGGGAATGATCTAGGAACATATATCCACTCGGAAGTGGGTGATCATGAGTTATTACTATTGACGTTACCCTTGAGGTAAATAGTTGGGAGGAAACACTATAAGCCCCTATGTTTCTCTGTGTTCAATTGAAACTTTGAACTCATAGGTACCTCGTGAGCGTTAGCAATTGTGAAAGACTAAAAGATTATTGAATATGTGGGTTTGCTTTACAAGCTCTTATATTGACTCTTACCCACGTTATGATAAATTGGAATTGCTTCAATGACTGAGATCATAGTTTGTCAATTCTCAATAGAGTTGTTCATTCATACTTTGCCATTGTGAATGAATTATTACTTTGGCACAAGAAATTATATGTCAAAATATATTGTTGTTATAAATATGATCATGATGCCTTCATGTCCGTATTTTATTTTATCGACCCCACTATCTCTAAACATCTGGGCATATTTATTAATTTTAGCTTCTGCTTGAGGACAAGCAAGGTCTAAGCTTGGGGGAGTTGATATGCCCATTTTGCATCATGATTTTATATTGATATTTTTTGCATCATGGGCTGTTATTACACATTTTTGTACAATAGTTATACTTTTTCTCTCTTATTTTAAAAGGTCTACAAGAAGAGGGAGAATGTCGGCAGCTGGAATTCTGGACTGGAAAAGGAGGAAATCTATGGACAATTATTTTGGAATATATAAAAATACTGGACGAAAGAAATACATCAGGAGGCCCACCAAGGAGCCACACGCCTGCTGGCCGCACCCTCTAGCCACGGCTAGTGACCTGGTACCCTACTTGGCAGTGCTCCGGTGCCCATCTTCTGCTATATGGAGGGTTTTGTGGAGGAAAAAGTCATGGAGACCTTTCGGGATGAAGCACCGCCGTCTCGAGGCGGAACTTGGCAGAACCAATCTAGAGCTCCGGTAGGGCGATCCTGCCGGTGAAACTTCCCTCCAGGAGGGGGAAATCGAAGCCCTCGTCATCACCAATGATCCTCTCATCGAGAGGGAGTCAATATCCATCAACATCTTCATCAGCACCATCTCCTCTCCAAACCCTAATTCATCTCCTGTATCCAATATTTGTCTCAAAACCTCAGATTGGTACCTGTGGGTTGCTGGTAGTGTTGATTACTCCTTGTAGTTGATGCTAGATGGTTTACTTGGTGGAATATTGTATGTTTAGATCCTTGATCATCATTAATACTCCTTTGATTATGAACATGAATATATCTTCTGAGTAGTTACGTTTGTTCCTGAGGACATGGGATAAGTCTTGTTATAAGTAATCATGTGCATTTGGTATTCGTTCGATATTTTGATGAGATGTATGTTGTCTCTCCTCTAGTGGTGTTATGACATCGACTACATAACACTTCACCTTTCTTTGGGCCTAGAGGAAGGCATTGGGAAGTAATAAGTAGATGATGGGTTCCTAGAGTGACAGAAGCTTAAACCCTAGTTTATGTGTTGCTTCGTAAGGGGCTGATTTGGATCCACATGTTTCATGCTATGTTTAGATTTATCTTATTTCTTCTTTTCTAGTTGCGGATGCTTGCGGGAGGGGTTAATCATAAGTGGGAGGCTTTTCCAAGTAAGGAGATCACCGAAGCACCGGTCCACCCACATATCAAATTATCAAAGTAGCGAACGCGAATCAAATGAGCATGATGAAAACTAACTTGACATAAATTCCCATGTGTCCTCGGGAGCATTTTGCTTTATATAAGAGTTTTTCCAGGTTTGTCCTTTGCTATAAAAAGGATTGGGCCACATTGCTGCACCTTTGTTACAATTGTTACTTGCTACCCGTTACGAATTATCTTATCACAAAACTATCTGTTACCAATAATTTTAGTGCTTGCAGAGAATACCATACGGAGAACCGCTTGTCATTTCCTTCTGCTCCTCGTTGGGTTTGACACTCTTACTTATTGAAAGGACTATGATAGATTCCCTATACTTTTGGGTCATCATTCAGCAGTAGCACCAGCAGCCTCCTCTGCATCCTCATACATAGAGGTAGGCCTGCTCATCACTGGGATGATCCTCTTCCTAGTTGTCTTCTTTTCTCCTGCCTTCTTAGGCGAAGCTTTCCTTGGAACCTCAACATACATAGTTTTCCTAGCACTCTCATGTGATTTGAAGGTCTCTACAGGTTCATAAATTTTTCTGACCACCCTCCTAGATGAGGTGCCCTTAGTGGCAGACTTCCTTGCAGCCTTCTCTTGCTTCTTATCAAGAAGTTCCTCTAGGACAAAATCAGAATCCTCTTCCGAGTTGAGTCTCTTCCTTGTCCTAGTGTCAGATTTAGGCAACCCATGAGAATTGGGAGTGCCTGGATCTATGGAAGAACTAGACTCAGGACTAGTGCCTGAACTCATCTCAACGTTCTGCTCCTGGAAATTCTGACTATCTTCTGAGCCTCACATGTTTGACCTAGTGAATAGAGTATAGAGGAGTTGAATAGGATAAGTCATCACAAAATACAGAAATTTTTGAATGTTTGAACTTAGAATTTTCAAAGTTTTGCATTCTGTCAAATGTATTTCGATACAGCCAAGGCAAACTTTTGGGTGTCACTGAGACAAACATCCTTGTTTCCAGGAACTTGGCACTATTTCCGGTCTGACCGAAAGTGAGCACTTGGTTCCATTGCGGTGTTCTCAGTCTGGAAGAAAAACAAAATTGGTGACACCAATTTTTTCACATCGGTTCTACCGAGATACACGAGGCGGACGTCAAAACCCTAAAAATTCGCCATTCACTATCTTATGGATTTTTCTATTGGATGGAAAGATTTCAAACTGTTGTAAGACTAGGAATTAACCCGAATGCGCGTGAATCGGATAGTGGAGCACGAGAGGGGGGCCAAATCCATATGCTAATGTGGCAATGGATCCGCTACGACGGCAATGTTGGAGAAGATAACATCGACGACGACGATTCCAAGTGGCGGAGATGATCGGGGAAGCAATGCGATGACCAGGGGCCTTCGGGGTGGCAACTAGGGTTGTGGACGCGCGACATTTGAAGAATAGATTTTCAAAATATCAAGGTCCAGCGATTATATACCCATCACCGTCGGTGACACCGAGTTGATATTTTCATTGTCACCGAGTTTCACTAGTGTCAGCTGACAGGGAAACTCGGTGTAACCGAGAATATCAAATCAGCATTATCGTGTTTGAAAAACCAGATCAATCCTAGGCATTCGGTGAGACCGAGAATTTGGAGTTGGTTCCACCGAGATGCACTTGGGAGGTTTTAATGGTCAATCCTAGACAATACGGAACTCCGAGTGCTCCTCACATAGAGAGATCGAGAAGTACCTTTTCAAATTTTGTGATGCAGCATGAATAGAATATGAGGTGACAAAGCATAGATAGATAGAGGAGTGGTCCTAGGCAATCTTGTATATCCAATTGGCAAAAGTAAAATCAAAAACCAAATATCAACAATTGGATATCCTCGAATGAGTAAATGAATGCAGACCAACATGCACACACAATAAGATGTCACATGAAATCATGGCTAAGATGCACAAACACAATAACATCTAACAAGCACTTTAGCGATGACGGAGTCATCTATATATGAGTATATTCACTTAGGCCAAGTAAGAATACTTGATCATAGTTCATACTCATCGTTTAAGCACAAGTGGGGATACCACTTTTACATAAAGCATATAATTTTATCACATACTATGAGATGCTTTAACTCAAGTCTTAGAGTAAAGCTACCCCTTGATGTGATATACCCCATAGGAGGGATAAACTAACCTTGGGTTTTGTTGATGAAGACTTCATGTAGGTGAAGTAGTGGTGGATGCTCAAAGTTTATGAAGACCACCAAGAGTTGGGAGCATCCTCGTTGTTTCATTACTATTCTCACCTACATGGGTTAGTCCCAACACATCAGAGCCAAAACAAGGATATCTATAGACATGGTGTGCAAAGCATATGTGATGATGTCCATTGATTTGTTGATTACCTTGTACCTTGCTTACCTTCAGGGAATGTGCGACTCCTTAAAATATTGCATGATGTTGATGTCGATTGCAACTAGTTCTTGCCAATAATGAATATGAGTGATTTCATTGGCGGAGTCACCCCTCAAGAACTTCTCTAGTTCTTATTATTGGGGACCCACATCAAGTATATGGGGATCCTTGGTGTTGATGTAGCACTTGTAGAAGTTGAGCTTGTAGTAGCCTTGGGAACCCACTTCACCAAAGCTTGTGATTCATCTTCATATGAGTCAATGTCCTCTTGAAGCTTGTTCTTGTCCTTGAGCTTGGGGTCTTGTGGTGGAAGTTCATCTTGATCTTTTGTTCTCTTGGGTATAGTATTTCCATACTTTCCTTTCGAGGAACAAACATGGGATTTGGGTATTGACCTTCTTCCCATTCAACCCCATTAGCTTTGAAGTAGCCAACACCACGATTCTTCCGGTATCCTCCGTGCTGGCATTTGCACCCTGCAAGACTCTTGTATATACCTTTCTCAAGAGTTCATTTTCTTGCTCAAGTGTAACTTGGCTAAGAGAAGAGCTAGTGGGATCAGGAGAACTAATAGAAGCAATATCATTGGATTTATCATCTTTATTTCTACTAGTTGAAGAACCTTTCTTTCCTTTGTCACTAGCTGGCTTAGACTTAACTTGTGGCATGAATGTAGATAAGAGAAGTCGCTTGGCTAGATAATAGGAAGTATTCTTTCAAAGATCATCATTGATAGATTTAAGGAACTCATGCTATTGCTTTGAATTGAGCTTCTCTAAGCGTAGATTCTCATGTGTCCTTACAAGCTCTCTATGATCTTCTAGAGTTGACTTGTGAGCTAACTTAAGATTTTTTAGTTCTTGGGTTAGTTGTTCTATTTCCAACTTATCATCATCGCATGACTTATCTACACTATAGTAAGTACTAGCAAGTTAATTTTGACTATCATTACTAGATTTGTCAAATAGCAAGTCATCTTTAATTAACAAGTCATATTTATCACAATTCAAATCAAGATACTCGGGGTGTGATACCTTGGGGACTTTGTCACGCCCAAGATGCGTGCCTATCCATATTAAGGCATGGGGGCCTCGACAAGGGATAGAGGCGCATCTCGACGTTCGCAAGTATAGCATCATTACATCATACATTTAAGAAGAGAGGAGTATATGAGTTCGCTTACACTTGCCACATGATAAATTAATATTCGACACAAATAGTTCAAACATCAATCTGAAGGTAGGGTCCGGCTACAGACAAAAACAAACGACAAAACAAGATACAATGATACTATATTGCTATCCCGGAAGATCACGGCCACAGTCCTCTACCCATCTATATACGTCACGTACATCCTACCGCATTCCTCGTCATACTCCCACTGGAGCTGCATCATGTCATGTCTCACGACCTCATCTGTACCTGTATTTGGATGGTTGTAGTAATCTATGAGCCACGAAGGACTCAGCAATCTAGCGCCCGGGTACCGAGACTATTCAAGATTATAGGTTGGCATGGGGTATGTGTTTAGTTTGTAGCAGCACTAATCATTTATGGTGGCTAATCTTACGAAACATGAAAATAAATATGTGGTCTACGATCGAAACTAGAATGACCTCTATGAGATCCTGAACACTTACTTACGTCAATCATAACCTCACCGTGTTCTCTCTCGGTTCATGTTCACGAGCAGAGATGATCACGGTTACTCACATAGTTGGTGCATTTTATTAGCATTTACTTCAAGTTAACTATAACCGGGTGTTAAACAAATATCCAAGTTGCCACATAACTATGGGCACGGCTTTCCCAAAGATTTGACCCTGCAGGGGTGCTCCAACTAGTCCATCATAAATTAACCACACTCCACAGGAATAGACTCGACCGCGGATCTCGTGATAATCCTAGGCAACTCCAAAGGAATTCCAACACCTCGAGATAGCCGAAAGAAAGTCAGCGCCCCTCACGCAAGACACTCGATAAAGGTAAAACAAGTCCAGCAAGACCTCCCGGTGAGCCAGATCCGCTTCTAGAGCCGTGCACTCTCTATCAACGGGCATCATCCGTCTATGCAAAGTGGACGGTTGCCTGAAGACGCCTCGAGTTGCCCCGAGGTGGCACCGCCGACTGCTAGGTGGGTGGACCAACACTCATGCGGAGCACTGGCCCAGGGGTTGATTAATTATCCACGGGGTTGCAAAGCCCTGTGCAAATTTTATTAAGTTGTTAAGAAAATGTAGTACCAAAGTTGGGTCTT
Organism: Hordeum marinum; assembly: GCA_022496015.1. Lineage (NCBI taxonomy): Eukaryota > Viridiplantae > Streptophyta > Magnoliopsida > Poales > Poaceae > Hordeum > Hordeum marinum. The sequence goes on along the minus strand of CM039675.1, from coordinate 202,975,870 downwards.
GCTATACAAGTTTTAATCTGAACCGAATTAACAAGGGGGTCCCCATAACAACCCCGAGCATGTTAGGAGCGCAAAGTTTGGAAACATAACACCGGTAACAAGAAACTATGGCGTTAACACCGGAACAAAACACCTAGCAGAAGGCCAAGCCTTCCACCAATACCAAGATATATATGTGCATTAAATTAAATAACACATAATATTGTGATATCCTAGACATCAATGTTATCACATGCAAAAACAACTTGTACAGGCAACTAGAACGCTATAAGAGGGGCTGAGCAGCGATAACTTAGCTAAACAACGATAGCTAGGACGTGGAGGGTTAGAGGATATCATGGCAATTAGGAGGCTGACATTCAAGTGGTAGGTAGCGCGAAAGTAGCGATAAGAGCAAGACAACTAGCAAGCAAAAATAGTATTGGGATCCGAATACGATCATCTTGCCTGTTGGTTCTTTAGTGGAACAAGTAGCGGTATCCTCGTAGAGGTACTCTCCTGGATCTTCGTACTCAGGTTCAAAGTTCGTGTCTACCCAAAAGAAACATCAAGTATAAACAAGCAACCATGGTGCAATGCACAAGCATGAATGATGCATGCTTATGGGAAGATTTTTTAACATGGCAATCCTAACTAGTCATGTTTCACATGCAAAAGATTGGTTATTAATGAACCTGAACACAACCTTTTGTAAGTTATTTCGACATGCATGAACATGGAAATATGGATGCTTCATGCAAAAACTATACAAATGCATATGTAGAACGTAAGAAACGGAGTTACGGTTCTCACGCTACGCTCATGGCAAGATATGAAGGCAAAGCACAAGACAAGAAGGCCCTGGGCTATTCCTTGGCATTCCAAGGTATTCGCTAGATAGGCAATGAAAAACCAACCACAATAGGGCCAAATATCAAGCAATTCCATGGAGTATAGCTCCCACAAGTCACAAAACACTTAAACAAATAATCTGCCACAAAACGGCAACATAGCAACTTTCACAGCCAACAACTGGAGCTATAGGAAGTCTCTAGCCACAAACAAGGTATTGGCAGAAACTACATAACATGCTTATCAACTTATTCAACTACACAATCTGTAATGTAGGCACACATCACTAAGCATGAAGCTCACAAGTGGGCATGATGAAACAGATTTCTGGGACTTAGTGAAAATAACAGTTTTCTGGAATCTGAGTTACTCTGATAGCAAGTTGACAGCAGAAACTAATGGTGATAGAGACTAGAAGACAACATATACTTCAAATCACTAGCACTGAGCTTGAGCTTATTCTCAACATATCACAAGATAGCTACCACTCTTCATGGCATAAAAATATTACCAGATTCTCACACTTAGAAATATTTAGCATGGCTGAAAACAGCAACATTCTAGAGGCTACTTTAGAGCATGGTTCCCACTCATTTGCAAGTTGATCATGACAAAGATAAATACCATGGCATTCTACACATCAAAGACTACCATATTCATGTTGGCACAAACCTCATAGCATGCATGGATTAAATACAACAAAACTAACAAAATGGCACTTTGGGCAAATATGACATTTTGTCAAACTTGCTCAAAAGACCAAACCAATACCACCAATGGATTCCTGATATTTTTATATTCCAAATACATGTATCATACTCATATATTCACATGGAGCATCATGACAAAACTACATAGCAAAACATCGTCCACTACTATAAGTGAAAACATACCTAAATACCCATGTGAAAAAATGATCATGTCCAGATTTGGAATTATTACTCTAATTGTAAATGACCTAATTATTACAATAAAACAAAAAAACACAAATAATTTAGTGTATGACAAGTGGGGCATGGGCCCACTTGTCACACACACACACTCAACACACACACACACTACATAAGCACACACACACACACTGCCGCCACACCAAATCCTCGCTATAGCCACACTGGATCTGGCCATACACGCAACACGACACACCGGCTCCGGTCCTCACACCGGATCCACACACACAACACAACCCGAAGCCAATCGAAAAAAGAAGAAAACACAGGGGGAAGCGGGGATCGAACCCCTGGCCTCACGGTCTCGCCTCTGTCTCCACACCACCGCGCCACGACGCGCTAGCTAAACTAACAAGGGGAAGGCAGTAGGATAATCAAAATGTGGCCTTCTCCTCCCACCTACAGACAAAGAAGAAGGAGGCGTCGCCGGCGAGCCCTCCGGCGACCACCGGGGCCGGCGGCCTACTGCGGGGCTACGGGATCTATAGGGGTCTCATCCCCGTGGCTGGCGCGGCGATTCACGGGGCTGCACAGCAAGTTCGCAGCGGCGGTAGCGGAAACAGACAATGGCAGCAGTGGGAAGGCACACAACGGCGACGGCGTGGCTACGAGTGTGAGCTACACATGGGAAGGAGTAGCACACAGCACGGGCAACGACTGCGGCGACAGGTCTCACCTGTGCCAATACACATGCACATCTACTACAATAAAATGCCAAGCCTGGAGAGCACCGGGAGCATCACAACGAAATCATGACGATGACAACTATAGAGGCCTAGGGGAGGCGAAGAGGGCAGGGATAGAACGCAGGAGGATACCTCACTTACCTAGACACGATGACGGGGCCGGGGACGGAGCAGAACAAAAATGGCGCGGAAAGGAACTCTGGCGAACTCCTGGCCAGAACGCAGGGGAAGAAGGAACTGGGGCGCAGCGACGGAGGGGACCTGGCGCTCCCACGAACATCGAGGAAGAAGAGGAGAACTCCTGCCGCGTCTCAGCTCGTACAGGAACTCCGGGAAGGCTGCCGGAGACTAGCCTGATCTCCAGCTCGCGCTCGCTCGTTCATGGCAGATGGCGATGGCTATTGCGAGGCTATGCTTACCTGGCGGCGACATGGAGAGGAAGAGGGAGGAATGGGTAGAGCTAACCCTAGGGTTGCACGTCGACATGGTTTAAAAGGGCAAGGGAGGCTAACGACGACTCGACGTTTGTGCCAATGGCAGCTCTCCCTCTCGCTCGGGTTCTCTCTGAACCTGACGAAAAAGGCGACGGGGCAACTCTCCGTCAGGCGCGGGGCTGCTAGGCTGCGGCTTCGCTAGCTGGGTCGGCGCGAGGGAAAGGCCCAACTCTTGATCTCTCTCTCTCTCTCCGAAACAAAAGAGGTTTAAAAAAATAAACAGCCATCTTATGAAAACCCCATAGAAATAAATAAAAGGGGTTTTGACAAAACAAAAACACTTTTACATACAAAGAAATAAGACCCTTTAAACAAAATTATCATGTTGATTTTTAGAGCAACTAATTTAAATAGTTTTATAAAACATCAGCCCCTTGTTAGTTAAAGCCGCAATACCATAAGGCTCAAAACATCGAAAGACCCACACACATAGACTTAAAATATTAATTACTACTACTTGAATAATTTTAAGTAATTAATTAAGCAGAGGAGTTCTCTTGATTAATGGCAATGGAATAAAAGAGTAAAGGTTGGGTTTGATTTGAAGAATAAGAGAGGGGGAAAATAAGATGAATATATTCCGCTCAAACATAAACAACCACAAGAACACTCACATGCAACAAGGTCAAGAAGCACATCACAAAATAATATGCTTGCATGGTGATGATATGCATGATGCAAGATGCATGAACAAGACATGTGTCACATCCCTAGCTAGCTTTCTTAGGACAACATGTGTGTGCCTGATGTTTCACTTTTTGCATCAAGTTTAAATGGGGATTAACAGAAACCCAAACCCTCATTTGAGTCAAACCAATTTAAAGATTGTGAAAAACCAACAAATCCAAAATGCCCATCTAAAATGTTCCCTATGTCTGATAAATGTAGACATGATTATACAAGGGATCATTTTAAATATTTGAATATTTATAGTAATTTCAAAATAAATATCAAAGCTGCTGAAAATGCCAAATAAAGCATTATCATTATTTCAGATTTCAAAATATTCTAAAACTTCTTATAGAAGTTTGAAATATTCAAGCTTAGTTCGATAAAATATTTGGGATATTTTATACTTAGCAATTGTGCCTCAAAATAAATAAAACAAATGTCAGGAAATAAAATGGAATCTGGAAAGTTAAAAAAAGAAGAAAGGAGGGAGCACCTGGGCCGGCCCATCTGGCGCAGGACCGTTATCGTCCTCCTCGTGGCGAGGAGGACGAGCGCGTGGCCGCCGCGCGCTTGCGCCGGAGCTGCCACATAGCTCCCTGCATGCCTGCATCCCCCGCCGCACTCGCGAGCGGATGATGACGCAATGCCGTCCCCATCTCGCTCTCTCTATCTCATTCTTCCTTCCCCTGCTTCTTGCTCTCCTCTACTCTGCCATGGCCGACGGCCCCGCAAGCTTGCCGCCGTGGGTGCAGCTGCTCCGACGCCTCCCTGAGCCCGCCAGAGGCTCCGCTTCGTCGCCCTCGTCCTCTACGCCGAGCCACGCATCGCCAGGAGCCCTGGAGCTTCGCCCTTGAGCTCATCTTCCTCCTTGGACCCGAGCGTCGCTGTTGTCGATTCGTCGCCTCCGAGCCCTCCCCGAGCCAGCTCTCGTCGGCTCCGAGCCCGCTGTGAGCTCCAATCCCTTTCCCCTCTGTAGGCCCTGTTTGCGACGGCTCTCGAATGCGCCGCCACACGAGCTCGTCGCTGGTGCTGCTCCGGAGACTAGTTGGTCCATCCGAGGCCACCGTCGAGCTCCTGGGTCGCATAGGGCCCGTAGGTTCTAAGCCCTGGCCGTGTTGCGCCCGAGCTCCGGCAACCGTCGAGCTCATCGCCGCCGTCAATCCCAGCTGTCTCAGCCTATGAGAGGTGTCGGGATGGACGCTCACGTGAGCATTGGGCCGTCTGGTTCCCTCCGCCTTCCTTTTGGTCGCCGGAGGAGGGGACCCGACCCCTCCGCCGTCTCTGCAGCCATCGGCGGCTCAACACCGATGGGTCTTGCCGGCGTTGACCACAGGGGTATGACCCCCTGGTTCACTGGCAAGTGGGGCCAGGCCCTGCTAATTAAAATTTTGATTAATTACTTAATTAACTAATTTAATTAAGTTAATGGCCCACTGACCAGTGGGCCCTACCCTAATCTAGTTAGTAATTAGTTAAATAATTAACCTTGTTAGTGGCTGGGTCACTGACCAGTGGACCCCAGTGGTCAGGTTTGACCTATCAACGGTCTGTTGACCAGCTGACATCATGATGATGTCATGCCGTTGCAATAATGGATTTTCTGAATTAAATTAATTCCAATAAATGCTAAAAACTTAGAAAATTCATATAAATTAATCTGTAAATCAGATGAAAATAATTTATATATGAAAATTTATTAAAAAAATCCAATGAGTCTAATGGTGTTGTTATGATGCATGTTAGAGCAACCTAAGCAGATGAACATTGACATTTACTAATAGGTTAACGTATGAGATGTGTAAAGGAGAATGATTTTGAACCTATATTCAAAATAACTTCATTTAACTTGGACAATAGTTGCGTTAGCTCATCCATACATGCTGCCATGTCATGATCATGCATCATATTGTTGCACTTGCCGTGTATTGATTGCTATTTATCTGCATTGCGGTAGGCCCTGCTTCTGAGGATACCCCCGAGTATTCCAACGAAGGATAAACCCTTCCCGCTTCCCAACAAGGCAAGCAACCCCTTTGATTATTCCGATAACATCCCATTCTCTCGCTCCTGCTCTTGTTTATTGCATTAGGAAAAACGTTCACTTGTCTGTCGTACACGATAGATGAACCCATTCCTTTGCATGACCTGTCATTTTCATAGGAAATATCTAAACCTTGCAACCTAGCATACCTGGTGGATGCTTGTGCCATGATGCGCTTTGCTTACTTTGCCTGCTATGCTTGCTATGCTTAGAGTTGTGTCAGGTCTGATTCATCTGGGTGATGAATTGGAGTGAAACAATGTTGTTCTGATGTGATAAGCTTATGATGAACCCGATTTGGTAAAGGTAGCGATGAGAGGCTATGTAGTAGTACATAGCGGGTTGTCTCATTGGGACCGTTCTTAGGAACTGAGTTCCGTGTTTGTGATCCAATACTAGTTACTACCACACATTGGGTTCCGGTAACTAGACCCCTCTCGACTTATCAATCGCTTAGTCCTTGGTCCATGAGTTGCAAGTAGTTTCTGGTGTTTATAGCATGCTGGAGGCCATGCGTAACACTGACCCTCGGGGTGGGTTACGATACGGTAGGCAGTGACACGGTGTACCAAGGGTCACCCGAATGGTGGGTTTGTGAACCCTGTGCACATCGTTTGGGGCCGTAGCGGAAACTTCGGCCGGACTTCCGTGCGGGTTCAGTCTCTAATAGGCGATAGCCTGAACTAGAGGTCTTGTGTGATTGACGGTCATGGCCGACTCCCTTGTTGGGCTTCCGCTTTAAGGTTGCCGAGGTGCATAGTTTTATGAGCACACATCAATAACTGGCAAGAGTGTGTGTGAAGAAGTACACCCCTGCAGGGTATAAAACTATTCGATTAGCCGCGTCCTCGGATATGGGCTACTTGGAAAACTTATGTTGTTCATAGTTAATTTAATGGATACACATAAAAATATCAAGACAAGTGTGACTACCGTGGATAGCACTCTCGTAGGAGATGAAAGTGAATCCATGGTGGTGTATTGTTGTGGAGTTAGTGGACTCGTTTGCAATATCTAAAATTTAAACAAAGGGTTAAAATTGCGGAGTATAGGTTAACCATGAGTCAAAGCTGGCATTGTTGCATAAACTCCACCACTCCCCTTTTTCATACTTGAGCATGAATAGTCTAGATCCATTTTAAAGACTTGCTGAGTATGTTTGTACTCACGTTTGCTTAATAAATGTTGCAGATGAGACTTAGGACCCATCATGTGGGTTCTATCTAGATGTCGACGATGCCGAATAGCTAGTGTCCTAGCTACGACCTTATTCCCTGTTGCGGGCTGTAGATAGTCAGGCCATGTGCCTTTTTACCCTTTCAACTGTCTGTACTCAGACAGCTTTATGCTTCCGCTTGGTTTGTATGAACTTGATTGTATGACTTGAGTGTCGGGTCATGTGATCCCTACCTATAAGAACATATTATGCAAGGCTTTTCTGAGCCTCTTAAATAAAAGTTGCGTTGATGTATGGTTATGTTGTGATTCCATAGTTGTATCTATGCATGTCGGGCATGTCGTGCGTACGTGTGACGTGCAACGGTATGTATGGGATCCGACACCTAGTCATGTGCCTTTCGTAGTACTCTTTACGGGAAACTTCCTCTTTGTACTTCCACCGAGCCTTGGTAGCTTGCTACTGCTCCGGACACATTGATTGACCGGCAAGTATCCTTCTTTGTTGTTGTGTCTGTCCCTCCGGGGAAATGTCTCGCAGTGTAATGGAGTCCCTATAGCCTGCTACGACTCGTCTACGTGTAGTGATGACATTTATGTCCCATGGCGTAATGGAGTCCTTATAGTTTGCTATGACTCGTCTACACACGCTTGAGGCCGAAACCTGCATTGCTGGGTTACGTATGCCTGTTTTCCATACGGATGTGCCACTTGGGTTCTATGACTAGTCATGTCGGCCCGGGTTCTCTGTCGTTTGATTGCCAGCGACATGTTCACATACGTGAGCCAAAAGACGCAAATTGTCCCGGCTAAGGTAAGGCTGCAGTCGTGGAGCTTACCGTGCGTGAGGCCGCAAAGAAATGTGATATGTTATAGTCTGGATTCATATGACTTAGGATCGGGGTCCCGATAACATGGCAAGGAGCAAAATCATTTCATTCACCACCTTACACATGGGTTCACAACTCTCCCACACTACACGAGGATCTCGACCCGAGATCTAGGAGCGAAAGAACTCTGGAAATTCGGAACAGAGAAGGTCCTCACATTCCCAAGTAGCTTCTTTGTCAGCATGATGAGACCACTTCACCTTGAGGAACTTGATAGATTTGTTGCGAGTCTTATGCTCAGTTTCTTCGAGAATAGCCACTGGATGCTCATGATAAGTGAGGTCTTCCTGGAGATCAATGTCTTGGAGGTCAATGGTACGCTCGGGAGTCTTGAAGCACCTCCGGAGCTGAGAAACATGGAAGACATCATGCACATTTGCAAAGTTTGGAGGAAGATCTAGTTGATATGCAAGTTCACCTATCTTGCCAATAACTTTGAAAGGACCAACAAAGCGAGGAGCTAGATTCCCTTTAATTCCAAACCGTTGAGTGCCAATCATGGGAGAGACTCTGAGATAGAATAGATCCTCAACTTGAAACGAAACATCCCCATGTTTGTTATCGTAATAACACTTTTGTCGGGATTGAGATGCTTTGAGGTTTTCATGAAGGACATGTCACATCTCTTCTGCTTCAGTGATCATGTTATTGCCCAAAATCTGACGCTCACTAGTTTCAGACTAGTTAAGCGGGGTACGACACTTCCTGCCGTAGAGAATCTCGAAAGGGGCCTTGCGTGAGCTAGCCAGAAAGATATTGTTGTATGAGAATTCAGCGTATGGAAGGCAGTCTTCCTATTTCATGTTGAACGAAATCACACAGGCTCTGAGCATATCTTCAAGGATCTGATTGACTCTCTCAACTTGACCACTTGTCTACAGATGGAATGCAGTGCTGAAACGGATCTTGGTACCCCTAGCAGTCTGGAAGGACTCCGAAAACTTGGAAGTAAAGAGGCTTCCACGGTCAGATGAGATGAGCTGAGGAATCCCATGCAAAGAAACTATCCTTGACGTATACAACTCTGCAAGCTGAACTGCCAAGATAGATTCTTTGCCTGGAAGGAAATGAGAAACTTTGGTGAGCTTGTTGATAACCACAAAAATGGCATCGTTGCCTCTCTTGGACTTGGGAAACCCAGTGACGAAATCCATCTCCACATGATCGAATTTCCACTCTGGGATAGGCAAAGGCTAAAGGAGACCTGCTGGACATTGATGCTCTACCTTCACTCTGCGACAAACATCACACTCATTCACGAACTTAGCAATTTCATGTTTCATGCAAGTCCACCAGAAGGTTTGCTTGAGGTCCTAATACATCTTGGAACTGCCTAGATGAATGGATAGAATAGAATTGTGTGCTTCGTCCATGATAACCTTCCTAAGATCACCTTTTGGAACCACCAGACGGTCCTCAAAGAACAAGGTGTCTTTTTCATCAACTTGAAAGCACTTATACTTCGGAATGCCCTTGTCCACACCTTTCTTCACTTTCTTCACCATAGCGTCAAGAAGCTGCGCTTGGTGAACCTGATCTTCCAGAGTCGGAGAGACTTGAAGATTGGCAAGAAATCCTTGCGGAATGATTTGAAGGTTCAGCTTGCGGAAAGCTTCACAAAGGTCGGGTTGAAGAGGCTTCAGAATGAGACTGTTGCTGTATGCCTTTCGGCTGAGCGCGTCTGCAATGACATTTGCTTTTCCAGGAGTATACTCAATGCTTGGATTGAAGTCCTTAAGCATTTCCACCCAACGAGACTGTCGAAGATTAAGATTGGGTTGAGTGAAAATATACTTCAAGCTCTTGTGATTGGTGTATACCTCAACTGGTCTACCCAACAACAAATGCCTCCAAGTCATTAGACCATGCACAACTGTCGCCAACTCGAGATCATCAGTGGGGTAGTTCTTCTTGGTAGGCTTCAACTGACGTGAGGTATAAGCAAAAATCTTCTTATCTTGCATGAGAACACCACCAAGACCTTGTAGAGAAGCATCATAGAATACTTGGAAAGGCTTTGATTGCTTGGCATAAAATTGATGTTCTCTTAACTTGTCAAGCACAAGGCGGAGAGCTCTCCATGCTCTTCTTCTGTCTCCGAGAACACAAGGATATCATGCAAATAGACCAAGACGAACTCATTCTTGAAAGGAGAGAAAATGAAGTTCATCATTCCTGAGAAAGTTGGAGGAGCATTTGCAAGACCAAACGACATGACGGTGTACTCATAAGAGCCAAAACTCATCCTGAAAGCGGTCTTATGAAAGTCTTCTTTGCGAATGCGAATCTGATGATAGCCCATGTGAAGAACTAGCTTTGAGAAAACCTTGGCACCTTTCAGTTGTTAAAACAACTCATTGATGTTGGGAAGTGGGTACTTGTTTCTGATCGTCTTCTTCTTCAATGGGCGGTAATCGACACAAAGCCGGTCCGTGACATCCTTCTTCTTGACAAACAGAACACCACAACCCCATGGAGAAGAACTTGGTCTGATCGGACCCAGACGTTCTTGTTCATCTAGGTGCTTCTTCAACTCTTTCAGCTCTTAGGGGCCATGTTTATAATGGCGCTTGCAAACCGGTTCAGTTCCAAGCTCCAGATCAATCATGAACTCGACTGGCCAGGGCAGAGGCATTCCTGGCAATTCTTCTGGAAAGACATCTTCATACTCACAAACCACTGGAATCTGAGAAATCGCCGAGATTTCACCCTTCTCATTAAGAGGAAAGAGATGGATTGTTTCATCGCGAGCCGCGAAAATAATCTCATCTTCTGAAGGATGAGTCAGCTTGACTTCTTTTGCTTGTCAATCAACATAATCCTTGTTCATAGCTAGAAAATCCATGCCCAAAATGTGATCAATGTCGGAATTACCGAGAACAATTGGAGAAGCCAGAAAAGAATAATTGCCCATCTTGATAGAAACATCCGAAACAACCAAACGAGAATTAATCACTTTGCCAGGAGAAACTATTGACAAAGGCATAGACTAACAGGACACAAATCATGCAACTCGACAAACGGCCTTGAAATGAATGAATGTGATGCACCAGTATCAAACAAAACTTTTGCAGGAATAGAATTAACTAAGAGATTACCCATGATCACTTGAGAAGAATCCTTTGACTCTACTGCACTCACCATGTTTACCCTTAATGACTTGGGATTATGCTCCACCATTGCCTTGCCTGGAGGTCTGACAAGAGGAGGAGGCAAAAGACACTGCTGGTTGCACTTGTTTGAGTAGTTACCCTTCTGACGACACTTGTGACAAGTAACCTCAGATAGTAGACAAAGGTTCCCTGGAGGAGGAACAAAAGCTTCCTTCGATGCCTGGGGTCTCTGCTGATATCCTGGGTTGGGTGGGTGGGAAGAACCACGGCCACCGAACTGCTTCTGCTGCTGAGGAGGAGGAAACGGAGGAGGATTTGCCACCCAATACTTCTGCTACCTAGGAACCATTTGAGAGATGGAAGATACGAATATGAATCCCTTGAATGCTTCCTTGAGTTCTCCAACTTGAGATGAGTTGCCTTGACCTTCAAAGCCATGTTGTAGAACTGAGCAAACTCACGAGGCTCTTGAAGGACTAGAACTGGCAGAAGCTCATCCTTGAGACCAACTCTGAACTGATAAATCATAGCCTTGTCATCTGGAACATCTTGCTTAGCATAGCGGGCCAAATTCTGGAACTCGATGTTGTACTGATAGACATACCTGCTTCCCTGCTTCAGGTGCCTGAACTTCTCACGCATCTCCTCGACAAAGCTTGTTGGAATGTAATGGGCCCTGAAGTCACGACGGAAATCGTCCCAAGTAACAACACGATCGCCCCTGGAATCCTTGTACTAGTGCCACCAATCAGCTGCCTATCCATTGAGCTGGAATGATGCAAATCTGACAAAGTCCTCTGGTCTGACATTGCTGCACTGGAAATGCTTACTCATATCACGAAGCCAATCATCAGCATCAGAAGGCTGCTCACAAAAGGTGAAAGACTTGGGCTGGTTGGCAAGGAACTGGTTGAGCGTCTCAAACTGAGGTTGATTCTAAATATTTCCTTAAAAGCCTTGCTGACCTTGATCTCTTTCTTGAACAGCCTGAGCAACATCTGAGTGTTTGGATTGGTTGCAGCCATCACAGCTTGCCAAGCTTCTGGAGGAGGAGGCGGTGGCAGGGGTGGTGGAACATCAGCCTGCTCCTCACCACGACCCAGATTCCCACGAGTTGGTGGAGCCATCCTGAAGATGGAGAAAAACATCAGCACCTCATTGATAAGATGAGTTCAATAGCTAAATCAAATGCTTGAAAGGAATTGAACAAATATCATCACAGCGTTCCTACTGAAAAATTAGTAAGAATGCTTCTTCAGTTTTGTGATAACATCATCAGATATTAGAAGCCACTTGCAATAACACAAAAGTATTGAGCTCATGTTGCTCGGAACAAATGTATATGACCACATACATCTGAAGAAGATGATACTAGATAACTACATGAGTTCCCACCTAAGAACTCCCAAAAACCTTGTCGTTATGCAATCCGGTGTACGGGATACAAGGAGGAAATATCTCACACAACTAGCAATCCTACACCCCAACTGTATCCATCCTTCAACACATAACCAGAGGCTTTCTCAAATCCATCTAACTGGAATCCTCGAAAGCACAATGATACTAAACCATGGTGGTACCCCGGACGCCTCCCCAGTACTGGGTGACTCCGACCTTATCTCGCCATGACAAGTATTGAAGTAATTTCGAACACTCTCTGTTCTGAGATATCAAGGAAGCTGAATGATAACGATGTGCCAAAATTCCCTGGAGCTCGACTCCCCAGAAGACATCAAGTCAGACAGGAGGCACCAAGACATAACCCTGTCACAACGGTATCATATAGACTCCAAAATACCTGCGTGATCCTAAATTTTTTTGAGCGAGAAGAGGAGTAGAATCAAAATTCCTAAGTCGAATACCTCACCAGAGCATAGAAGAGGAGTAAAAAGAATCCTACTCTCTGATATATCTAGACTCAAAACAGTTTACTAGACTCGACTCCGCCAAGTTCGATCAAGCAAAGGGCTCCTATGGTCGTATGGCTCTGAATACCAACTTGTCACGCCAAAGATGCGCGCCAATCCATATTAAGGCATGGGGCCTCGACAAGGGATAGAGGCGCATCTCGACGTTCGCAAGTATAGCATCATTACATCATACATTTAAGAAGAGAGGAGTATATGAGTCGGCTTACACTCACCACATGCTAAATTACAATTCCACACAAATAGTTCAAACATCAATCTGAAGGCAGGGTCCGGTTACGGACGAAAACAAATGACAAAAGAAGATGCAATGATACTATCTTGCTAACCCCGAAGATAATGACCATGGTCCTCTACTCATCTGGATACATCATGTACATCCTGCCGCGTTCCTCGTCATACTCCCACTGGAGCTGCATCATGTCATCTGTCATGACCTCATCTGTACATGTACCTGGATGGTTGTAGTAATCTGTAAGCCACGAAGGACTCAGCAATCTCGCGCCTTGGTACCGAGACTATTCAAGCTTATAGGTTGGGATGGGGTATGTGTTTAGTTTGAAGTAGCACTAAGCATTTATGGTCGCTAATCCTATGAAACATGAAAATAAATATGTGGTCTATGATAAACCATCTAAACTAGAAGGAACTCTATGAGATCCTGAACACTTACTTACATCAATCATAACCCCACCATGTTCTCTCTCAGTTCATGTTCACGAGTAGAGACGATCACAGTTAGTCACATAGTTGGTGCATTTTATTAGAGTTACTTCAAGTTAACTATAATCGGGTGTTAAACAAATATCCAAGTTGCCACATAACTGCAGGCACGACATTCCTAAAGATTTGACCCTGCAGGGGTGCTCCAACTAGTCCATCATAAATTAACCACACTCCACGGGAATAGCCTCGACCACGGATCTCTTGATCATCCTAGGAAACTCCAAAGGAATTCCAACACCTTGAGATAGCCCGAATAAAGTCAGGTCCCCTCACGCAAGACACTCGATAAAGGTAAAACAAGTCCAGCAAGACCTCCCGGTGAGCTAGATCCGCTTCTAGAGCCATGCACTCTCTATCAACGGGCATCATCCGCCTATGCGAAGTGGACGGTTGCCTGAAAACGCCTCGAGTTGCCCCATGGTGGCACCGCCGACTCCTAGGTGGGTGGACCAACACTCATGCAGAGCACTGGCCCGGGGGTTGATTTATTATCCACGGGGTTGCAAAGCCCTATGCAAATTTTATTATGTTATTAAGAAAATGTAGTACCAAAGTTGTGTCTTGCCAGACAAGTTTTAATCTCAACCGAATTAACAAGGGGGTCTCCATAACAACACCATGCATGTTAGGAGCGCAAAGTATGGAAACATAACACCAATAACAAGAAACTATGGTGGTAACAGCGGAACAAATCACCTAGCAAAAGGCCAAGCCTTCCACCAATACCAAGATATATATGTGCATTAAATTAAATAACAGATAATATTGTGATATGTCAGACATTGATGTTATCACATGGAAACAACCTGTACCTGCAACTAGAATGCTATAAGAGGGGCTGAGCAGCGGTAACTTAGACAAACAATGGTAGCTAGGACGTGGAGGGTTAGAGGCTATCATGGAAATTAGGAGGCTGACATTCAAGTGGTAGGTAGCACGAAAGTAGCGATAAGAGCGAGACAACTAGCAAGCGAAAATAGTATCGGGATCGGGGTACGATCATCTTGCCTGTTGGTTCTTCAGTGGAACAAGTAGCGGGATCCTCGTAGTGGTACTCTCCTGGATCTTGATACTCCGGTTCAACGTTCGCATCTACCCAAAATAGACAGCAATTATAAACAAGCAACCATGGTGAAATGCACAAGAAAGAATGATGCATGCTTATGGGAAGAGTTTTTAACATGGCAATCCTAACTAGTCATGTTTCACATGCAAAAGATTGGTTATTAATGGACCTGGATAGAACCTTTTGTTAACTTATTTAGACATGGATGAACATGGCAAATATGGATGCTTCATGCAAAAAACGATACAAATGTATATGTAGAACGTAAGAAATGGAGTTACGGTTCTCACGCTACGCTCATGACAAGATACGAAGGCAAAACACAAGACAAGAAGGCCCTAGGCTATTCCTTGGCATGCCAAGGTAGCCACTAGATAGGCAATGAAAAACCAACCACAAGTCACAAAACACTAAAACAAACAATCTTCCACAAAACAACAACATAACAACTTTCACACCCCACAACTGGAGCTACAGGAAGTCTCTAGCCACAAACAAGGTATTGACGGAAACTACATCACATGCTTATCAACTTATCCAACTACACAATCTAGAATGGAGGCACACATCACTAAGCATGAAGCTCACAAGTTGGCCTGATGAAACAGATTTCTGGGACATAGTGATAATAACAGTTTTCTGGAATCTGAGTTACTCTGATAGCAAGTTTACAGCAGGAACTAATGGTGATAGAGACCACCTCATGGCTTGAAAATTAACAGGATGCTAGAAGACAACATATACTTCAAATCACTAGTAGTGAACTTTAGCTAATTCTCAACATATCACCAGATAGCAACCACTCTTCATGGCATAAAAATATTACCAGATTCTCAGACTGAGAAATATTTAGCATGGCCGAAAACAGCTTAGAAATATTTAGCATGGCTGAAAACAACAACATTCTAGAGGTTACTTTAGAGCATGGTTCCCACTCATTTGCAAGTTGATCATGACAAAGATTAATACCATGGCATTCTACACATCAAAGACTACCATATTCATGTTGTCACAAACATCATAGCATGCATGGATTAAATACAACAAAAATGACAAAATGGCACTTTGGGTAAATATGACATTTTGTCAAACTTGCTCAAAAGACCAAACCAATACCACCAATGGATTCCTAAGATTTTTCTACCCCAAATACATGTATAATACTCATATATTCACATGGAGCATCATGACAAAACTACATAGCAAAACATCATCCACTCCTATAAGTGAAAACATACCTAAATACACATGTGCAAAAATGATCATGTCCAGATATGGAATTATTACTCCAATTGGAAATAACCTAATTATTAAAATAAAACAACAAGCCACACAAATAATTTAGTGTACGACAAGTGGGGCATGGGCCCACTTGTCACACACACACACACACTCAACACACACACTACACAAGCACACACACACAAGCATACACAGACACACATTGCAGCCACAATAGATCCTGGCTATAGCCACACTGGATCTGGCCATACACGCAACACGGCACACCTGATCTGGTCCTCACACCGGATCCACACATGCAACACCACTCGAAGCCAATCGAAAAAGGAATAAAGCACAGGGGGAAGCGAGGGTTGAACCCCCGACCTCACAGTCTCATCCATACCACTGCGCCATGTTGTGTTAGTTGAACTAACAAGGGGAAGGCAGCAAGATAAACAAAACGAGTCTTTCTCCTCCCACCTACAGACAAAGAAGAAGGAGGCACCGCCGGCGAGCCCTCCGGCGACCATCGGGGCCGGCGGCCTACTGCGGGGTTGCGGGATCTACAGGGGGTCTCATCCCCACAACAGGTTTGCAGCGGCGGTACCGACAACAGACAATGGCAGCAGCGGCAAGGCACACAGCGGTGACGGCGTGGCTATGAGCGCGAGCTGCCCATGGGAAGGAGCAGCACACAGCGGTGACAGCCCGGGAACGACGCTCCACAAGATTCCACTTTTATTTCCGTTCTCGTCATGTGTTCGTTTGGTTGTCGCATTCATCAATGCATCATTCGCATCATCTGCATAGCATCGTCACCTGTTTTCGTAACCTTGCATCCGTTCGTAGTCGCCGACTTTCGTCATTCTTGCCGTTGCCCGTTTCGAGACCAATCACACACGCACGCGCCCGCGACACCGTTAAAATAAAACCGTTTTAAGCGCGTGCAAAAATATTCTTGAATTGAGTTGAAACTTGTCGTGCGGTCTTTTTATAGCTTAGGTAGACTGCCCATCAATTTTTGTCGCGTTCTGAGTTTGTTTGATGCCCCGTCGGTCATCCGTAGAAGTGAGGTTATCCATAGTTTATCGGAAGTTCTCGGTGTTTTGAAATCTTCGTGCCGCGTCGCACCACTTCTCTCTCTCTTCCCCACTTAGCCTCTGCACAGCCACCGTAAACCCGCTCCGCTTCCGGACGTCGAGTCGTCAGCCGACAGTCCGAAAATGGACAGTGCCAGCTAACCCTAGCCCCTAGCCTATATATATCCCTAGCTCTCCTCATTTCGCATGCAAACCCTAGCCAGCCCCCCACCTTCTCCCTCCTCCAGCCTCCAGCCCGCTCGAGCCCATCTGGGCCTGTTCGAGCCCATCCAGGCCCGAATCGCGTTCCGGAGTTCTTCCCCGAGCTCCATCCATGGAGTTCCAGAGCTCCTCCCGATCTCCTCCGCCATCGGCAACGCCGGAGCAGCAGTGTCGCCGGAGCCCAGCCGGACCGCCGGCCCCCTCTCCCTCTTCCCTCTTCCTCTCAGTCCTCTCTCCTCCTCTCCCCTCGTCGGCTAACCTCTCCCTCTCCTTTCCCGCAGCTTGCCGCCGCGCCATGGAACCTCGCCGCCGCCGCAGCAGCTAGCCGCCACCGGACCGCCTCCTCCTCGCCGGATCTGGTCCCTCGAGGCTCCCCGTGTTGGATCCCCGCCGCCGGAGCCGCCTCCTCGCCGCCCGCCGTCGACCGCCGCCGCTACGCTCACTCGTCCTGCTCGGGATCGAGCAGAGCGAGGCCGCGCCCCCTTGACCGGTTCCCTTGCCCGCATGGGCCGCCCTTTCCCCAGCCACGGACCAGCCGAGCCGGCCCAATCTGGCCCAATGTGAGCAGCCCCTGCGCGTTTTCTTTTTTTCTTTTAGACCCTTTTTTTTCTTTTCTATTTCAGAGTATTACCTAAATTCTTTTTGCTAGTAGATAATTATCTGTGCACCGTAATAATATAATTTTAATATGAAATATGCTTAGAATAAATTTTAGATTATTAATGTGCCATTTGCATGCATGATAAAATTTTAACATATCATTTTTCGTGATTTTGCTTGTTTGCATTAATTGCATTTTCATAATTAATTAACCGTGCATCGAGATTAATAAAATCATATATTAAAAATGTCCATCTCTTTTGCATCGCATTTTCATGCATGAGATAATTGACGGTATTATGTTTGCATATTGTTTGCATTATCGAATTGCTTTACCGTGAATAGGCCTAATTCCAACATATTTAATTGTGAATAATATTCTACATGAACCCATGCGTATTATATATGTTTTCGGGGTGGAAAAACTCATAGGATTTATCGGTGCATTTAGTTTTGCCATTTGAGCATTTTGTGTGCACATCATTTATGCCGTGGTGCCCTTTTGTCTTTTTTCGTAGGATTTAATCCGGGCATGATATGAATTAATTTTCAACATGTAAGTTGCTCTTTTGATATGTGTCCTAGCCATGGACATTTTGCTTGTCATAGAAATGCATGTTTAGGTGTTGTTTTGTTGTTGTCAACTTGCTATAAAGATCTGCTATTTTGTGGGTCCACAATATTTCTAAGACTGGAATCTGTTATATTTTGTTGCTGTCTTCCCATGTGATTTGCTAGTGATCTAGAACTCTTTTGTGGTAGGTGTAGTGGAGTTAATTATTGTTGATATTGCCCTCTATCATGCTGTTAAGTTTCATGCCATAACATGACTTGTAGCATATAGTTTTACTGCTGTCAATATGCCTTCATGATAAAGCCTGCATTGTCTAAAACTGCTATTTTCACGAAGTCTAAAACTGTTATCAAGTAGCCTTCTTGTGAGCTTCCTACCAAGTGATCCATGCATGTTCTGATGATGGTATGTGAAGATGAAATGAAGTGGATGTTGTATGCTATTTCCCCATGCTTACTTTGTGCATTTTGGAATATTGCAACTTGTTGTTTTCATCAAAATGCTATCTTGCTGTTTTTGGCAGATTTCAACAAAAACTTGTTTCGTTGATTGTGGTTCAACCGTAGCTCCGTTTTGGACATTCCATATATGAAACTTGCTTACAATCTAATGTAGTTTTATAATAACTTGCTGCATTCATGTTTTGAAATGTTTGTGATTGTGTTTTCCTTGCATTTGCATTCATGACATCTGCATCTTGTGTTGCTCATATCTTTTATACCGTAGCTCCGTTTGAGATGTTCCATATATGTAAATCGACTAGAATGAGTGTAGAATAACATGGTATGCTTTATTATGTTGTTTAACAAATATAAAATATGACTAGTTCAGATCTGGACCAATTTCGAAATTAACATATGGGGTCATTTCGGAAGTACTATAAGTTGTTTCCGGCCTGATTTAAGATGCCTAGATAGATAGTTTACTTATGCTTCACCTCTTACCATATTTAAAAACATTTAATATTGTCGTGTACCTAACGAAAGTGAACTAAATAATTCGAATGTGGAATTTTGTCAAGATGCAACTCGTTGCATACTGAGCTTCACTTAATGTGTAGTATTTGATTGTGGTGAATTGTCATGCCTTGCATATTTAAACTGGACATGCATCATATTTGTTGTGCATCGTGTCACGCATATGTTGTGGTGTATCTTGTGTTGATTTTTTTGTTTCGGACTGCTTCTTCTCGATAGAGTTCCGAAAGCGTTCGGAGTGTGAGGATTCGTTCGACTACGTTGGTTCGTCTTCTTCATGGACTCGTTCTTCTTCCGAGCGGGATCTCAGGAAAGATGACTCATTTATCTGGATACCATTACTATCATTGCCATGCTAGATGTCTCGTTTTCCTTTCGTTATGTCTCGCTACCTACCACTTGTTTGACAAGCCACACAGCATTGCCATGAACAACTTCTAACCCTTCCATGTCCCAGCAAACCATTATTTGGCTATGTTACCGCTAGATCGACCCCTCTTAGAGCGTTGCTAGTTGCAGGTGAAATTGCTTCCATGTGTCAACATGGACTTTCTTTTGTTATATCACAATATTGCTGCTATTTAATTAAGGCACATATATACTTGGTAAAGGGTGGAAGGCTTGGCCTTTTGCTTGGTGTTTTGTTCCACTCTTGCCGCTCCTAGTTACTTGTGAACCGGTGTTATGTTCCATAAATGAGCGCTCCTAACATGCTCGGGGTTGTTATGGGGACCGCCTTGATTTTCGGGTGAGAATAAAGCTTATCTAGCAAGGCCCAACATTGGTACTACATTTGCCTAATAACTGATTAACTTGCATAGGGCCTTTCCGAACCCCGTGGATAATTAATCAACCCCCGGGCCAGTGCTCCTCATGAGTGTTGGTCCAAACTAGAGCACTGTGTGGGGCCAACCCAGGGCAACTTGGGAGATTTCTATCAGGCCTCCGTACGCGTAGCTTATCCTCCGTGTCCTGAGAACGAGATACGCGGCTCCTATCGGGATCGTCGACATGTCGGGAGGCCTTGCTGGATTTGTTTTACCTTTCTCGAACGTCTTGAGTGAGGAACTCTGATCTTCTTCGGGTTATCTCGAGGTGTCGGATTTCCTTTGGAATTGCCTAGGAAGATCACGAGTTCCGTGGTTGAGGTTATTCCCACTGCGTGTGGTTAATTTATTATGGATGAGTTGGAGCACCCCTGCATGGTTAAATCTTTTCGAGAAGCCGTGCCCGCGGTTATGTGGCAAACTTGGATAATTTGTTTAACACCCGGTCATAGCAAACTTGAAGTAAACTCTAATAAAATACACCAACTGTGTGCTTAACCATGACTGTCTCTTCTCGTGAGTCCTTATCCGGAAGAGAACACGGTGGGGTTATGATTGACGTAAGTAGGTGTTCAGGATCAGTTAGTGGTCATTACTAGTTCACGTCTGTTATGCGTAGGCCACCATACTTTACTTTCTGTGTTCGTAAGTTAGCCACTCAAATAAAGGCTTAGTCGCTTGTTGCAGCCTCACCACTTAACCATACCTTACCTATTAAGCTTTAATAGTCCTGATACCCTTGGAAATGAGATTGCTGAGTCCCTGTGGCTCACAGATTACTACAACAACAGTTGCAGGTAAAGGTAATGCGATGATTTGACATGAGCGCGTTGTTTGGTTTGACTTGGAGTTCTTCTTCTTCTTCTTCTTCAATCTTGGATGGGTTCCAGGCGGCAGCCTGGGATAGCAAGGGTGGATGCCATTTTATCGTTTGATTTCGTTCGTAGTCGGACCCTGCTCTTCTGTATGATGTTTGAGTATGTATTGTATTGATGTGACTCTGATGTAGCTTGTGGCGAGTGTAAGCTAATTCCATATACTCATGTGTTCTGTACATGTACTTGTGATGATATCCATTCTTGCGAATGCATCGAGATGTGCTTCTATCCCTGTCGAGACCCTCGTGCCAAGATAATGATAGGACCGCATCTTGGGCGTGACAAGTTGGTATCAGAGCCTGTACTGACCTAGGAGCCTCCTTGATTGATCGAACTTGGCTGAGTCGAGTCTAGAGAAAACCGATTCTGAGTCTAGTTATATCGGAGAGTAGGATTCTGTTTACTCCTCTTCCATGCTCTGGTGAGGTATTCGACTTAGGATTTTTTTATTCTACTCCTCTTCTCGCTCAAAATTGTTTTTAGGATCACGCGGGTGTTTTGGAAACTATATGATGCCGATGTGACGGAGTTCTGTCTTGGTGCCTCCTGTCTGACTTCATTTCTTCAAGGGAGTTTAGCTCCGAGGGATTATTGACACATTGTTATCATTCATTTTTCTTAGTATCTCAGGACGGAGGATGTTCGGAATTGCTTCAATACTTGTCGTGGTGAGATAAGGTCGGAGTCACCCAGTACTGGGGAGGCGTCCGGGGTACCACCATGGTTTAGTATCGTTGTGAGTTCAAGGATTCGAGATTAGACGAGTTTGCGGAATTTCTTGAATTATGGTGTGGAAGGTTGAGGATGCAGTTGCAGCTGATTACCAAGGGTAGGTTCCTGATTCCGCAACCCGAATCGCATAAACAAGAAAGTTTTCGGAGTTTCTTAGGTGGGAATTCAAGTAGTTACCTAGAATTATATTTCCAACAAGTTCATAGTGAGTATGTAATTGTTCTGGCTTGTTTCATAAGCCTCATCCTTTGTTTTGTTTTGAATATGGTAATTCACGTTGCTTCGATGTCAAGTGGTGAATTCATATCTTGCTAAGTAGTGTCCTCATATTTCTGTGGGAATGTTAATTCTTCTGCCCAATCAAGTTATGCTATCTTTTCTTTTCATCCAATGTGCTTCTCTTCGGGATAGTTCTATCATCTCCAATATTTCAAGATCAATCCTATTATTCCTTCCCGGAGTTCATTCCATCTGTTGCAGTTTTCTTTGTTTTTCCCGCCCTCCCGCCCTTTTTCTTCAATAATTAATTCTCATCCAAGTGCCTTCTCTTCATCTATGCTTCAGCCATCTTTTCTTCTATCTTGTTTCCGGTGATTTCTTGTGAAGATTCTCAAGAGTTTCAATTTCAAGATCTATCCTCATATTCTTGTTCTCGTTGTTATTCTTCTCTGGTGATTCTTTAGGAAGATGGTCAGTGCTCAAGTTATCATTTATTAAGATTCATCTTTGTTTTCTTTTGTGGTGGATTGAGTTCAAGCTCTTGGTGTGAATCATATCAGTTTCATTCTCTTTTTCTCTCCCATGTTGGAATTCTTTATCAAGCCTCTCTTGCTTACTCATATCTCTATTCTATCCGGAGTGTTGAAGATATGTGATCAGACATTCTTTTTCATTCTTATCCTCTTAAATTATTTTAAGGGTCTCATATCATCAAGTTCTTAATTTGTATTGGTGCAATATCTCTTTTAATCTATTGTTTCAACGCTGGTGCCCATAACCCACAGGTTTTCCCCCAGGATCATACCTGACTCTTCTAATCTTTCCGGAGATGTTCTCAAGTTCTTTTCAATATGATGTAAGAATGATTTTCATCAGTCATATGCCTTCTTGAAGATCTCTTCTAAACCATTTTCATTGTTGGCTCAACCTTTTCTCGTTCATTGTTCCGGATTGTCTTAGTATTCATGGTGTGTTCTCATCATCATTCTCTACATTGAAGACCGAAGGAAAGTTTCTCTTGAATCATTGTTCGTTCCTCCAAAGATTCTTGGTTTCAGCTTGTTGTTATAGT
Source organism: Hordeum marinum (assembly GCA_022496015.1). Classification (NCBI taxonomy): domain Eukaryota; kingdom Viridiplantae; phylum Streptophyta; class Magnoliopsida; order Poales; family Poaceae; genus Hordeum; species Hordeum marinum. The sequence goes on along the minus strand of CM039675.1, from coordinate 202,952,893 downwards.
CTCAAATTGTTTTTGATCATGAGAGATTTCTCCCATATCTATCCGGTGCTTTCAGAATTGTTTTCATTTCTTGATCCTCCGAAGGCCATCATTTCAGAAGATTTCTTCGTTCTCAGCTTTCAGATTTCGTTCTCAAATTCTTCTTAATTGTTGTTCCTTCATTCGTATCTCAATTATTCCGGTGTCTTTTTCAGTTTCTATTAGGCAAATATTGATCTCTTCATTCTCATGTCTCCTCTTTAGTTTCCAATTCTTTCCGGTGCCTTGTTGAAGTTTCTAATAAGTGGATCATGCTCTCTTCGTTCTCATGTTATATCATTCATTTCTAGTATCCTCATTGGTTTCAAATTCTTCCGGCGTTCTCGTGCAAGACTTCTTCATGTTTTTCGTCTCTCTCTCTTCACTCTTTTTCAAGAAGAATAAGTGATGTGTGAAATCCGTTGCTTGTCATCAATTTAACTTGATGAAGGATAGTCATATCATAATTCTTATTCTTGTTCATTTGAGTATCTCAATCCTTCTTCCGGAGTGTTCATGAGATGAAATTCCTTATCTCAAGTGTTCTCATCTTTTCTTTTTCCTGAGTTCAAGTTTCTTAGATATCTCTTGTTTCGAAGCATCATCTTTATCATTGGAAGGCCTCAATCTTGTTCTTTTTGCATCCTTCAATTCTTTCTATCATCCGTTCATTTCAGAGTTCTTTTGGAGGTTCTTCATGGTGGTTCTTCAAGATTTCTTTCATTTTCAAGTGTTCTTCAAGATTCTTGTTGGAGGTGCTTAAGTGTTCTTTGTCTTGGATGTCTAAGTTCAATTCCTTCTCCGTTACCATTGAGATGGTGTTATTAAATTCTTGATTATGAGGAGTCTCGAAGGAAATATTGTCAAGAGTGAGATAAGTAAACCCATCTTGTTTTCTTGGAGTTATCTTGGGTTGGATTTCACCATGATAGCAACAATTCTTATCATGGTGTAATAAATGATTCAAGTTTTCTCCTCCTCTTCTTGGTGAAAGAAGCTTTGCATATCTTGTCGCTCCCAATCAATCAATTGTTTCTATTGTGGCAAGTGGTCAACTCATAATTTAGGGATGTTTTCCATAAGCCCATAACGAGCTATTCTTTTCATTGTTGATGCTTCATCAACTCCATTCAACCTATGCTTCTCAATCCATTTGTGCTTGAAGTTGTCATTTCCTCTCAGTTCTCTTCTCTCCAAAGATGTAGCTTCTATTATTTTGTTCCGGAGGCCTTGTGTTGTTGTTCTCTTCAATCCATCGTCTTGTTTATCAAGATCATGTTCTTCCCTTGCTTGTACATTAACCAGTGGTGGTGAAATATTTTCATGTTCCTTCCATCTGCTGAAAGTTTGATTATATTCCAACCGAAGTTTGGTGCCTCTCTTTCGTTTTTTCCATCATATCTAATTTTGCCCCTCTTTCCTACCGAAGTGCTGCCGAAATTTCATGTGAATTCTTGTTTGTTCCCCATTGTTCATCTCTTCCAACCTTCATGTTTCATTGATTCCATTCGTTTGTCAAAGAAGCAACTAAGTTTTACCTCTTGCTCTTTCTCTTCCCCTTTTTCATTCTAGATCTCGGGACGAGATCCTCGTGTAGTGGAGGAGAGTTGTGACAGCCCGGGACTGACGCTCCAGAAGATTCCAGAAGATTCCCCTTTTGTTTCCGTTCTCATCATGTGTTCGTCTGGTTGTCGCATTCATCATTGCATCATCCGCATCATCTGCATAGCATCATCACCCGTTTTCGGAAACATGCATCCGTTCGTAGTCGCCGGTTTTCGTCGTTCTTGCCGTTGCCCATTCGAGACCAACCACACACGCACGCGCCCGCGGCACCGTTAAAATAAAACTGTTTTAAGCACACCCAAAAATATTCTCGGATTGAGTTGAAACTTGTCATGTGGTCTTTTTATAGCTTAGGTAGACCGCCCATCGATTTTCGTCGCGTTCTGAGCTCGTTTGATGCCCCGTCGGTCATCCATAGAAGTGAGGTTATCGGTAGTTTATCAGAAGTTCTCGGTGTTTTGAAATCGTTGTGGCGCGCCGCACCGCTTCTCTCTCTCTTCCCCACTTAGCCTTTGCACAGCCACCGTAACACCGCACCACTTCCGGACGTCGAGTCCTCAGCCGACAGTTCGAAAATGGACAGTGTCAGCTAACCCTAGCCCCTAGCCTATATATAGCCCTAGCTCTCCTCATTTCGCGTGCAAACCCTAGCCAGCCCCCACACCTTCTCCCTCCTCCAGCCTCCAACCCGCCCTAGCCCATCTAGGCCTGTTCGAGCCCATCCCGACCCGAATCACGTTCTGGAGTTCTTCCCCGAGCTCCATCCATGGAGGACCTGAGCTCCTCCCGATCTCCTCTGCCACCGGCCCCGCCGGAGCAGCCGCGTCGCCGGAGCCCAGCCGGACCGTCGGCCCCGTCTCCCTCTTCCCTCTTCCTCTCCTTCCTCTGTCCTCCTCTCCCCTCGACAGCTAACTTCTCCCTCTCCTTTCCCGCAGCTCGCCGCCGCGCCATGGAGCCTTGCCGCCACCGCCACAGCTAGCCACAGCCAGACCGCCTCCTCCTCGCCGCATCTGGTCCCCCCAGGCTCCCCGCGCTGGATCCCTGCCGCCGTCGCAGCTAGCCGCCGCCGGACCGCCTCCTCCTCGCCGGATCTGGTACCCCCAGGCTCCCCGCTGCCGGAGCCGCACCTCGCCATCCGCCGTCGTCCGCCGCTGCTGCGCTCACTCTTCCCGCTCGGGATCAAGCAGAGCGACGCCGCGCCCTCGTTGACCGGTCCCCTCGCCCACATGGGCCGCCCTTGCCCCAGCCGCGGCCTAGCAGGCCTCCTCCTCCCAGACGAGCCGGCCCAATCTGGCCCAAATTTAGCAGCCCCTACGCGTTTTGTTTTTTTCTTTTAGACCCTTTTTTTCTTTTATTTTCTATTTTAGAGTATTACCTAAATTCTTTTTGCTAGTAGATAATTATCCGTGCACCGTAATAATATAATTTTAATATGAAATATGCTTCGAATAAATTGTAGATTATTAATGTGCCATTTGCATCCATGATAAAATGTTAACATATCATTTTCTGTGATTTTGCATGTTTGCATTAATTGCATTTTCATAATTAATTAACCGTGCATCGAGATTAATAAAATCATATATTAAAAATGTCCATCTCTTTTGCATCGCATTTTCATGCATGAGATAATTGACGATATCATGTTTGCATATTGTTTGCATTATCGAATTGCTTTACCATGAATAGGCCTAATTCCCGCATATTTAATTGTGAATAATATTCTACCTGAACCCATGCTTATTATATATGTTTTCGGGGTAGAAAAACTCATAGGATTTATCAGTGAATTTAGTTTTGCCATTTGAGCATTTTGTGTGCATGTCATTTATGCCGTGGTGCCCTTTTGTCTTTTTCGTAGGATTTAATCCGGGCATGATATGAATTAATTTTCAACATGCAAGTTGCTCTTTGATATGTGTCCTAGCCATGGACATTTTGCTTTTCATAGAAATGCATGTTTAGGTGTTGTTTCGTTGTTTTCAACTTCCTATAAAAATCTGCTATTTTGAGGTTCCAAAATATTTCGAAGTCTGGAATCTGTTATATTTTGTTGCTGTCTTGCCATGTGATTTGCTAGTGATCTAGAACTCTTTTGTGGTAGGTGTAGTGGAGTTAATTGTTGTTGATATTGCCCTCTAGCATGATGTTAAGTTTCGTGCCATAATATGACATGTAGAATATAGTTTTACTGCTGTCAGCATGCCTTCATGATAAAACATGCATTGTCTAAAACTGCTATTTTCACTAAGTCTGAAACTGTTATCAAGTAGCTTTCTTGTGAGCTTCCTACCAAGTGATCCATGCATGTTCTGATGATGATATGTGAAGATGAAATGAAGTGGATGTTGTATGATATTTCCCCATGCTTAGTTTGTGCATTTTGGAATATTGCAACTTGTTGGTTGCATATGTTCAAAATGCTATCTTGCTATTTTTGGCAGATATCAAATAAAACTTGTTTCATTGATTGTGGTTGAACTGTAGCTCCGTTTTGGACATTCCGTATATGAGACTTGCTTAGAATCTCATGTAATTTCATAACAACTTGCTGCATTCATGTTTTGAAATGTTTGTGATTGTGTTTGCCTTGCATTTGCATTCATGACATGTGCATCTTGTGTTGCTCATATCTTATAGACCGTAGCTCCATTTGAGATGTTCCATATATGTAAATCGACTAGAATGACACATATGTTGTGGTGTATCTTGTGTTGATTGTTTTTTACGACTGATTCTTCTTGATAGAGTTCCGAAAGCGTTCGGAGTGTGAGGATTCGTTCGACTACGTTGGTTCGTCTTCTTCATGGACTCGTTCTTCTTCCGAGCGGGATCTCAGGCAAGATGACTCATTTCCCTGGATACCATTACTAGGATTGCCATGCTAGATCTCTTGTTTTCCTTTTGTTATGTCTCACTACCTACCACTTCTTTGAATGGCCACCGAGCATTGCCATGAACAGCCTCTAACCCTTCCATGTCCTAGCAAACCATTGTTTGGCTATGTTACCGCTAGCTCAACCCCTCTCATAGCGTTGCTAGCTGCAGGTGCAATTGCTTCCATGTGTCAACATGGACTTTATTTTGTTATATCACAATATTGCTGCTATTTAATTATGGCACATATATACTTGGTAAAGGGTGAAAGGCTTGGCCTTTTGCTTGGTGTTTTGTTCCACTCTTGCCGCTCCTAGTTACTTGTGAACCGGTGTTATGTTCCATAAATGAGCGCTCCTAACATGATCGGGGTTGTTATGGGGACCCCCTTGATTTTCGGGTGAGAATAAAGCTTGTCTGGCAAGGCCCAACATTGGTACTACATTTGCCTAATAAGTGATGAACTTGCATAGGGGCTTTCCGGACCCCGTGGATAATTAATCAACCCCCGGGCCAGTGCTCCTCATGAGTATTGGTCCAAACTAGAGCACTGTGCGGGCCAAACCCAGGGCAACTTGGGAGATTTCTATCAGGCCTCCGTACGCGTAGCTTATCCGCCGTGTCCTGAGAATGAGATACGCGGCTCCTATCGGGATCGTCGACACGTCGGGAGGCCTTGCTGAATTTGTTCTACCTTTCTCGAACGTCTTGAGTGAGGAACTCTGATCTTCTTGGGGTCATCTCGAGGTGTCGGATTTCCTTTGGAATTGCCTAGGAAGATCACGAGTTCTGTGGTTGAGGTTATTCCCACTGTGTGTGGTTAATTTATGATGGATGAGTTGGAGCACCCCTGCAGGGTTAAATCTTTTCGAGAAGCCGTGCCCGTGGTTATGTGGCAAACTTGAATAATTTGTTTAACACCCTGTCATAGCAAACTTGAAGTAAACTCTAATAAAATACACCAACTCTGTGCGTAACCCTGACTGTCTCTTCTCGTGAGTCCTTATCCGGAAGAGAACACGGTAGGGTTATGATTGACGTAAGTAGGTGTTCAGGATCTGTTAGTGATCATTACTAGTTCACGTCTGTTATGCGTAAACCATCATACTTTAGTTTCTTTGTTCGTAAGTCAGCCACTCAAATAAAGGCTTAGTCGCTTGCTGTAGCCTCACCACTTAACCATACCTTACCTATTAAGCTTTAATAGTCTTGATACCCTTGGAAATGAGATTGCTAAGTCCCTGTGGCTCACAGATTACTACAACAATAGTTGCAGGTAAAGGTAATGTGATGATTTGACGTGAGCGCGTTGTTTGATTGGACTTGGAGTTCTTCTTCTTCTTCTTCTTCAATATTGGATGGGTTCCAGGCGGCAACCTAGGATAGCAAGGGTGGATGCCATTTTGTCGTTTGATTTTGTCCGTAGTCGGACCCTGCGCTTCTGTATGATGTTTGAGTATGTATTGTATTGATGTGACTCTGATGTAGCTTGTGGCGAGTGTAAGCCAATTCCATATACTCATCTCTTCTGTACATGTACTTGTGATGATATCCATTCTTGCGAACGCATCGAGATGCGCTTCTATCCCTATCGAGGCGCTCGTGCCAAGATAACGATAGGACCGCATCTTGGGCGTGACAAGTTGGTATCAGAGCCTATACCAACCTAGGAGCGCCCTTGATTGATCGAACTTGGCCGAGTCGAGTCTAGTGAAAAACTGTTCTGAGTCTAGTTATATCGAAGAGTAGGCTTCTTTTTACTCCTCTTCTATGCTCTGGTGAGGTTTTCGACTTAGAAATTTTGATTCTACTCCTCTTCTCGCTCAAAATTATTTTTAGGATCATGCGGGTGTTATGGAAACTATATGATGCCGATGTGACGGAGTTTTGTCTTGGTGCCTCCTTTCTGACTTGATTTCTTCCGGGGAGTTGAGCTCCGAGGGATTCTTGAAACATTGTTATCATTCAGTTTTCTTAGTATCTCAGGACGGAGCATGTTCGGAATTGCTTCAATACTTGTCGTGGTCAGATAAGGTCGGAGTCACCCAGTACTAGGGAGGCGTCCGGGGTACCACCATGGTTTAGTATCGTTGTGAGTTCGAGGATTCGAGATTAGACGAGTTTGCGGAATTTCTTGAATTATGGTGTGGAAGGTTGCGAATGCAGTTGCAGCTGATTACCTAGGGTAGGTTCATGATTCCGCAACCCGAATCGCATAACCAAGAAAGTTTTCGGAAGTTCTTAGGTGGGAATTCAAGTAGTTACCTAGAATTATCTTTCCAACAAGTGCATAGTGGGTATGTAATTGTTCTGGCTTGTTTCATAAGCCTCATCCTTTGTTTTGTTTTGAATATGGTAATTCGAGTTGCTTCGATGTCAAGTGGTGAATTCATATCTTGCTAAGTAGTGTCCTCATATTTCTGTGGGAATGTTAATTCTTCTGCCCAATCAAGTTATCCTATCTATTCTTTTCATCCAGTGTGCTTCTCTTCGGGATAGTTCTATCATCTCCAATATTGCAAGATCAATCCTATTATTCCTTCCTGGAGTTCATTCCATCCGTTGCAGTTTTCTTTGTTTTTCCCGCCCTCCCGCCCTTTTTCTTCAATGATTAATTCTCATCCAAGTGCCTACTCTTCATCTATGCTTCAACTATCTTTTGTTCTATCTTGTTTCTAGTGATTTCTTGTGAAGATTCTCAAGAGTTTCAATTTCAAGATCTATCCTCGTATTCTTGTTCTCGTTGTTATTCTTTTCTGGTGATTCTTTAGGAAGATGGTTAGTGCTCAAGTTATCGTTTATTAGGATTCATCTTTGTTTTCTTTTCTGGTAGATTCAATTCAAGCTCTTGGTGTGAATCATATCAGTTTCATTCTCTTTTGCTCTCCCATGTTGGAATTCTTTATCAAGCCTCTCTTGCGTATTCATATCTCTATTCTATCCGGAGTGTTGAAGATATCTGATAAGACATTCTTTTTCATTCTTATCCTCTTAAATTATTTTAAGGGTCTCATATCATCAAGTTCTTAATTTGTATTGGTGCAAAATCTCTTTTAATCTATAATTTCAATGGTGGTTTCTTTTCAGTGTGCCCATAACCCACAGGTTTTTCCCAGGATCATAACTGACTCTTCTAATCTTTCCAGAGATGTTCTTAAGTTCTTTTCAATATGATGTAAGAATGATTTTCATCAGTCATATGCCTTCTTGAAGATCGCTTCTAAACCATTTTCATTGTTGGCTCAACCATTTCTCGTTCATTGTTCCGGATTGTCTTAGTATTCATGGTGTGTTCTCATCATCATTCTCTGCATTGAATACCGAAGGAAAGTTTCTCTTGAATCATTGTTCGTTCCACCAAAGATTCTTGGTTTCAGCTTGTTGTTATCATCTCAAATTGTTTTTGATCATGAGAGATTTGTCCCATATCTATCCTGTTCTTTTAGAATTGTTTTCATTTCTTGATCCTCCGAAGGCCATCATTTCAGAAGATTTCTTCATTCTCAGCTTTCAGATTTCGTTCTCAAATTCTTCTTAATTGTTATTCCTTCGTTCATATCTCAATTACTCTGGTGTCTTTTTCAGTTTCTATTAGGCAAATATTCATCTCTTCATTCTCATGTCTCCTCTTTAGTTTCCAATTCTTTTCGGTGCCTTTTTGAAGTTTCTATTAAGTGATCATGCTTTCTTCGTTCTCATGTTATATCATTCATTTGTAGTATCCTCATTGGTTTCGAATTCTTCCGGCGTTCTCGTGCAAGACTTCTTCAAGTTTGTGGTCTCTCTCTCTTCATTCTTTTTCAAGAAGAATAAGTGATGTGTGAAATCCGTTGCTTGTCATCAATTTAACTTGATAAAGGATAGTCATATCATAATTCTTATTCTTGTTCATTCGAGTATCTCAATCCTTGTTACGGAGTGTTCATGATATCAAATTCCTTATCTCAAGTGTTCTCATCTTTTCTTTTTCCTGAGTTCAAGTTGCTTAGATATCTCTTGTTTCGAAGCATCATCTTTATCATTGGAAGGCCTCAATCTTGTTGTTTTTGCATCCTTCAATTCTTTCTATCATCCTTTCATTTCAGATTTCTTCCGGAGGTTCTTCATGGTGGTTCTTCAAGATTTCTTTCATTTTCAAGTGTTCTTCAAGATTCTTGTTGGAGGTGCTTAAGTGTTCTTTGTCTTGGATGTCTATGTTCAATTCCTTCTCCTTTGTCTTTGAGATGGTGTTATTAAATTCTTGATTATGAGGAGTCTCGAAGGAAATATTGTCAAGAGTGAGATATGTAAACCCATCTTGTTTTCTCGGAGATATCTTGGGTTGGATTTCACCATGATAGCAACAATTCTTATCATGGTGTAATAAATGATTCAAGTTTTCTCCTCCTCTTCTTGGTGAAAGAAGCTTTGCATATCTTGTCGGTCCCAATCAATCAATTGTTTCTGTTGTGGCAGGTCGTCAACTCATAATTTTGGGATGTTCTCCATAAGCCCATAACGAGCTATTATTTTCATTGTTGATTCTTCATTAACTCCATTCAACCTATGCTTCTCAATCCATTTGTGTTGGAAGTTGTCATTTCTTCTCAGTTCTCTTCTCTCCAAAGATCTAGCTTCTATTCTTTTGTTCCGGAGGCCTTGTGTTGTTGTTCTCTTCAATCCATCGTCTTGTTTATCAAGATCATGTTCTTCCCTTGCTTGTCCATTAACCAGTGGTGGTGAAATATTTTCATGTTCCTTCCATCTTTTGAAAGTTTGATTCTATTCCAACCGAAGTTTGGTGCCTCTCTTTCGATTTGTTTCCATCATATCTAATTTTGCCCCTCTTTCCTACCGAAGTGCTTCCGAAATTTCGTGTGAATTCTTGCTTGTTCCCCATTGTTCATCTCTTCCAACCTTCATGTTTCATTGATTTCATTCATTTGTCAAAGAAGCAAGTCAGTTTTACCTCTTGCTCTTTCTCTTCCCCTTTTTCATTCTAGATCTCGGGACGAGATCCTCGTGTAGTGGAGTAGAGTTGTGACAGCCCGGGACCGACACTCCAGAAGATTCCAGGAGATTCCCCTTTTATTTCCGTTCTCGTCATGTGTTCGTCTGGTTGTCGCATTCATCATCGTATCATTCGCATCATCTGCATAGCATCGTCGCTTGTTTTTATAAACTTGCATCCGTTCGTAGTCGCCGGTTTTCGTTGTTCTTGCCGTTCCCCGTTTCGAGACCAACCACACACGCACGCGCCCACGGCACCGTTAAAATAATACCATTTTAAGCGCGCGCAAGAATATTCTCGGATTGAGTTGAAACTTGTCGTGTGGTCTTGTTATAGCTTAGGTAGACCGCCCATGGATTTTCGTCGCGTTTTGAGTTCGTTTGATGCCCCGTCGGTCATCCGTAGAACTGAGGTTATCGATAGTTTATCGGAAGTTCTCGGTGTTTTGAAATCTTCGTGCCGCGCCGCATCGCTTCTCTCTCTCTTCCCCACTTAGCCTCTCCACAGCCACCGTAACCCCGCTCCGCTTCCGGACGTCGAGTCGTCGGCCGACAGTCCGAAAACGGACAGTGCCAGCTAACCCTAGCCCCTAGGCTATATATAGCCGTAGCTCTCCCCGTTTCGCATGTAAATCCTAGCCAGCCCCCCTACCTTATCCCTCCTCTAGCCTCCAGCCCGCATGAGCCCATCTGGGCCCGTTCGAGGCCATCCGGGCCCGAATCGTGTTCCGAAGTTCTTCCCCAAGCTCCATCCATGGAGGTCCCGAGCTCCTCCCGATCTCCTCCGCCACCGGCCCCGCTGGAGCAGCCGCATCGCCGGAGCCCAGCCGGACCGCCGACCCCCTCTCCCTCTTCCCACTTCCTCTCCTTCCTCTCTCTCCTCTTCTCCCCTCGCCGGCTAACCTCTCCCTCTCCTTTCCCGCGGCTCGCCGTCGCGCCATGCAGCCTCGCCACCACCACCGCAGCTAGCCGCCGCCGGACCGCCTCCTCCCAGCCGAGCCGGCCCAATCTGGCCCAATGTGAGCAGCCCCTGCGCGTTTTGTTTTTTTCTTTTAGACCCTTTTTTTCTTTTTTTTCTTTTTCAGAGTATTACCTAAATTAATTTTGCTAGTAGATAATTATCCATGCACCGTAATAATATAATTTTAATATGAAATATGCTTAGAATAAATTGTAGATTATAAATGTGCCATTTGCATCCATGATAAAATGTTAACATATCATTTTTTGTGATTTTGCATGTTTGCATTAATTGCATTTTCAAAATTAATGAACCGTGCATCGAGATTAATAAAATCATATATTAAAAATGTCCATCTCTTTTGCATCGCATTTTCATGCATGAGATAATTGACAGTATCTGCATATTGTTTGCATTATCGAATTGCTTTACTGTGAATAGACCTAATTCTCGCATATTTAATTGTGAATAATATTCTACATGAACCCATGCTTATTATATATGTTTTCCGGGTAGAAAAACTCATAGGATTTATCGGTGCATTTAGTTTTTCCATTTCAGCATTTTGTGTGCACGTCATTTATGCCGTGGTGCCCTTTTGTCTTTTTCGTAGGATTTAATCCGGGCATGATATGAATTAATTTTCAACATGTAAGTTGCTCTTTGATATGTGTCCTAGCCATGGACATTTTGCTTGTCATAGAAATGCACGTTTTGGTGTTGTTTCGTTGTTGTCAACTTGCTATAAAAATCTGATATTTTGTGGGTCCAAAATATTTCTAAGTCTGGAATCTGTTATATTTTGTTGCTGTCTTGCCATGTGATTTGCTAGTGATCTAGAACTCTTTTGTGGTAGGTGTAGTGGAGTTAATTATTGTTGATATTGCCCTCTATCATGCTGTTAAGTTTCATGCCATAATATGACTTGTAGCATATAGTTTTACTGCTGTCAATATGCCTTCATGATAAAGCCTGCATTGTGTAAAACTGCTATTTTCACCAAGTGTAAAACTGTTATCAAGTACCCTTCTTGTGAGCTTCCTACCAAGTGATCCATGCATGTTCTGATGATGATATGTCAAGATGAAATGAAGTGGATGTTGTATGCTATTTCCCCATGATTAGTTTATGCATTTTTGAATATTGCAACTTGTTGTTTTCATATGTTCAAAATGCTATCTTGCTGTTTTTGGCAGATTTCAACAAAAACTTGTTTCGTTGATTGTGGTTGAACCGTAGCTCCGTTTTGGACATTCCATATATGAAACTTGCTTACAATCTCATGTAGTTTCATAATAACTTGCTGCATTCATGTTTTGAAATGTTTGTGATTGTGTTTGCCTTGCATTTGCATTCATGACATATGCATCTTGTGTTGCTCCTATCTTTTAGACCGTAGCTCCGTTTGAGATGTTCCATATATGTAAATCGACTAGAATGACGCATATGGTCTGGTGTATCTTTTGTTGATTGTTTGTTTCAGACTGCTTCTTCTCGATAGAGTTCCGAAAGCGTTCGGAGTGTGAGGATTCGTTCGACTACGTTGGTTCATCTTCTTCATGGAGTCGTTCTTCTTCCGAGCGGGATCTCAGGCAATATGACTCATTTCCCTAGATACCATTACTATCATTGCCATGCTAGATGTCGCGTTTTACTTTTTTTATGTCTTGCTAACTACCACTTGTTTGACAAGCCACCCACCATTGCCATGATAAGCCTCTAACCCTTCCATGTCCCAGCAAACCATTGTTTGGCTATGTTACCGCTAGCTCAATCCCTCTTATAGCGTTGCTAGATGCAGGTGCAATTGCTTCCATGTGTCAACATGGACTTTATCTTGTTATATCACAATATTGCTGCTATTTAATTAAGGCACATATATACTTGGTAAAGGGTGGAAGGCTTGGCCTTCTGCTCGGTGTTTTGTTCCACTCTTGCCACTCCTAGTTACTTGTGAACCGGTATTATGTTCCATAAATGAGCGCTCCTAACATGCTCGGGGTTGTTATGGGACCCCCTTGATTTTTGGGTGAGAATAAAGCTTGTCTGGTAAGGCCCATCATTGGTACTACATTTGCCTAATAATTGATGAACTTGCATAGGGGCTTTCCAGACCCCGTGGATAATTCATCAACCCCCGGGCCAGTGCTCCTCATGAGTGTTAGTCCAAACTAGAGCACTATGCGGGGCCAACCCAGGGCAACGTGGGAGATTTCTATCAGGCCTCCGTACGCGTAGCTTATCCGTCGTGTCCTGAGAACGAGATACACAACTCCTATCGGGATCGTCGACACATCGGGAGGCTTTGCTGGATTTGTTTTACCTTTCTCGAACGTCTTGAGTGAGGAACTTTGATCTTCTTCGGGTTATCTTGAGGTGTTGGATTTCCTTTGGAATTGCCTCGGAAGATCACGAGTTCCGTGGTTGAGGTTATTCCCACTGCGTGTGGTTAATTTATGATGGATGAGTTGGAGCACCCCTACAGGGTTAAATCTTTTCGAGAAGTCGTGCCCGCGGTTACGTGGCAAACTGGGATAATTTGATTAACACCCGGTCATAGCAAACTTGTAGTAAACTCTAATAAAATACACCAACTCTGTGCGTAACCGTGACTGTCTCTTCTCGTGAGTCCTTATCCAGAAGAGAACACGGTGGGGTTATGATTGACGTAAGTAGGTGTTCAGGATCAGTTAGTGATCCTTACTAGTTCACGTCTGTTATGCGTAGACCACCATACTTTACTTTTTGTGTTCGTAAGTCAGCCACTCAAATAAAGGCTTAGTCGCTTGCTGCAGCCTCACCACTTAACCATACCTTAGCTATTAAGCTTTAATAGTCTTGATACCCTTGGAAATGAGATTGCTGAGTCCATGTGGCTCACAGATTACTACAACAACAGTTGGAGGTAAAGGTAATGCGATGATTTGACGTAAGCGCGTTGTTTGATTTGACTTGGAGTTCTTCTTCTTCTTCTTCTTCAATCTTGGATGGGTTCCAGGCGGCAGCCTGGGATAGCAAGGGTGGATGCCATTTTATCGTTTGATTTCGTCCGTAGTCGGACCCCGCTCTTCTGTATGATGTTTGAGTATGTATTGTATTGATGTGACTCTGATGTAGCTTGTGGCGAGTGTAAGCCAATTCCATATACTCATCTCTTCTGTACAGGTACTTGTGATGATATCCATTCTTGCGAACGCATCGAGATGCGCTTCTATCCCTATCGAGGCCCTCGTGCCAAGATAATTATAGGACCGCATCTTGGGCGTGACAATAGCATAGGCAACGGCTGTAGCGGCAGGTCTCACCTGCGCCAACACACATGCACATCTACTTCAATAAAAGGCCGGGTTTGGAGAGCACCGGGAGCATCACAACAACAGCACGACGACGATGACTACAGAGGCCTAGGGTAGGAGGAGAGGGCAGGGATCGAACGCGGGAGGATACCTCGCCTACTTAGACACAATGACGGGGCCGGGGATGAAGCAGAACGAAAACGGCGCCGAGAGGAACTCCGGCGAACTCCTGGCCGGAACGCAGGGAAAGAAGGAGCTCGGGGCGCAGCGACGGAGGGGACCTGGCGCTCCACGAATGTTGAGGAAGAAGAGGAGAACTCCTGCCATGTCTCAGCTTGTAGAGGAACTCCGGGAAGGCTGTCGGAGACTAGCCCGAGCTCGAGCTCGCGCTCGCTCGGTTCATGGCGGACGGCGACGGCTATGGCGAGGCTATGCTTACCTGGCGGTGGCACGGAGAGGAAGAGGGAGGAATGGGCAGAGCTAACCCTAGGGATGCACGTCGACAGGGTTTAAAAGGGCAAGGGAGGCTGACGGCAACTCGACGTCCGTGCCAACGGTAGCTCTCCTTCTCGCTCGGGTTCTCTCTAAACTTGACGAAAAAGGCGACGGGGCAGCTCTCCGTCAGGCGCGGGGCTGCTGGGCTGCGGCTTCGCTAGCTGGGCCGGCACGAGGGAATGGCCCAACTCCTCATCTCTCTCTCTCTCTCCGGAACAAAAGAGATTTTTTTAAATAAACAACCATCTTATGAAAACCCCACAGAAATAAGTAAAAGGGTTTTTGACAAAACAAAAACACTTTTACATACAAAAAAATAAGACCCTTTCAACAAAATTATCATGTTGATTTTTAGAGCAACTAATTTAAATAGTTTTATAAAACATCAGCCGCTTGTTATTTAAAGCCCCAATACCATAAGGCTCAAAACATCAAAAGACCCACACACATAGACTTAAAATATTAATTACTACTACTTGAACAATTTTAATAAATTAATTAAGTAGATGAGTTTTGTTGATTAATGGCAATGGAATAAAAGAGTAAAGTTTGGGTTTGATTTTGAGAATAAGAGAGGGGGAAAAGAAGATGAATAGATTCCACTCAAACACAAACAACCGCAAGAACACTCACATGCAGCTAGGTCAAGAAGCACATCACAGAACGATATGCATGCATGGTGATGATATGCATGATGAAATATGCATGACCAAGACATGGCAAGGAGGAAACTCATTTCATTCACCACCTGACACATGGTTTCACCTAGGATACAATGCCATAAAAGGTAGGGATAGCACTTGGGCTGTCACACCTTTATCCATGAAGCAATGTCCACTCCCTTCATTTGGTGAATCTAATATGTCATAGGAGTCGGTTGTCACTAGTGCAAGTCCGTTAACACGTTCATCTTGACGATAGTCGGAGTTTGAGTGATAGCTTCTCTCGGAGTGGTTGCCGGATTTCGAGACAGAAACACATTCACCAACATGAGCTTGATGCTTCCTTCTTGAGTACCTCTTGGTGTACTTGTCCTTCTTCTTCGAGTCCCTACTTCTCCTTGAGGGCCTTCGTTCATAACAATCATCTCTACTCCTTCTCTCTCTTCGATATGACTTGTCTCTTGAGCTTCGTCTTCTTGGTGACTCTTCTTTCCTCTTGTGAGTAGCCGTGCACTCATTTGAGTAGCGTCTAGTCTTCCCATAATTGTAGCATTTTCAGTCACGACTTGACGAACCCTTCTCTTCATATCTTTAGTTGGAGCTTCAATCTTTGCTTCTATTGTTTTAGAACTTCTTGAATTTCTTGACCATGAGGCTTATCTCTTCATTTGTAACAAGGTTGTCACTTGAGATAGCGGGAGCATCACTTGTGGCTTTGTAAGCACTGCTAGACTTGTGGTGCAGCTCTTCCTTGTCTTTGAGTGTCATCTCATGAGCAACAATCCTACCAATCACTTCCGTTGGCTTGAGATCTTTGTAGTTGGGCATCATTTGGATCAATATGCAAACGGTGTCATATCGATCATCCAAAGCTCAAAGTATCTTCTTGATGATGAATTTGTCAGCCATTTCTTCACTTCCTAAGCGGGCAATCTCATTGGTGATGAGAGATATCCTAGAGTGTATATAAACGACTCCTTCACCATCCTTCATCTTGAACTTGTCAAGTTGACTTTGCATAACACCCAACCTGGATTCTCTCATAGATTTTGTACCTTCATGCATATCAATCAAAGTATCCCAAATCTCTTTTGCATTCTCAAGACGGCTGATTTTGTTGGATTCTTCGGGGCATAGGCAGTTGAAGTGAATGTCACATGCTTGAGCATTGAGTTGCAACTTCTTCAATTCATCCGCTATCGCTTGGCGATCAGGTTCCCTTCCTTCTACAAAGAATGCACCTTGCATACCAACACGAACAATAGCCCAAAGTACGAACCTCTATGGTGATAATTTCCCTCACTAGACGCCATACTCTCCTAGGTTGTGAAACCAATCCAATGAAGACCAAAGCTCTAATACCATTTGTAGGATCGAAAGTAGTGCTAGAGGGGGGTGATTAGACTACTTGACCAAATAAAAATATACTTTTTCCCAATTTTAATTCTTGGCAGATTTTAGCATTCATAGTATGTCAAGTACACCCTACACATGCATGTCTATGAGTATAGCAGCGGAAAGTAAAGACAAGCATGTAAGTAAAGGAAGGGTAGGAAGATCAAACACAATTGGTGACATGATGATTTTTCCAGTGGTTCCGATAGGTGGTGCTATCGTACGTCCATGTTCATGGAGTCTTCAACCCACGAAGGGTAACGGTCGCGAGAGTCCACGGAGGGCTCTACTCACGGAGGGTTCCACGAGGAAGCAACATTGAGTATACCATGATGGCCTACGTCCACGGAGGACTAGCCTAACTCTGGGTAGATCTTCACGAAGTAGGCGATCTCCTTGCCCTTACAAACTTCTTATTTCACTCCACAACACGAAGTAGGAGGCTCCCAAGCGACACCAAACCAATCTAGGAGGCACCACCCTCCAAAAGGTAATAGGCTCAGTTGTGTCGATGAACTCCTTTCTATTGTGCTTCAAGATAATAGACTCCTCAACACACAATCACTCTCTCATAGATTTGGCTTGGTAGAAGAGAATGATTGGGTGGAAAGCAACTTGGGGAGGCTAGAGATCAAGATTCATATAGTAGGAATGGAATCGCATGATCTAAACTCATGAGTAGGTGCCTCACTCTCTCATAAAATCAGTGGGGAACTGTTCTGAGTGCTTCTCTTTCAAGTGAGTGGTGGTGGAGGGGTATATATAGGCATCTCAGAAAATCCAACCATTACACACAAAATGACCAACTCGGTGACACCGATGTGTTAATCTCAATGGTACCGAAGTGACCAAAAGGTGGAAACTTTTGAATCTCGGTGGGACCGATATAGGAAACTCGGTTGCATCGATAAGGTGACCAACAGTCAGATTGCCCAATCTCGGTGACGCTGATCCAATAATCTCGGTGGGACCGATATTGTGAATTTGCATGACAAAAAGTTGGCAACCTAAAATTGGTGTCACTAAAATGGAATCGGTAGCACCGAAGTGGCTAGGGTTAGGTTGAGTTTGTCTATGTTTTGGAATCAGTGGCACCGAGTGGAAAATGTTGGTTGCACCGAATTTGAATATCTGGCTTTAGACACACTTTTGTGGAAGAGGTTGTGGGTGTATGTGGTGACTATCACTTGTGCACGTATGAGCATTTTGTTCACCAACAAAACCTTACCCCCTTTTAATAGTATTGGCTTTCCTATGGACTCAAAATGATTTCTCACAAAAGATAAAATGTAGGGTCATTTGCTTGAAGCTTTGCCAACCTATTTCCTTGCATCCTGGGGTATTCAAAAATCCTTATGCCAACCCATCATTGAACTTTTCCTGAAACATACTTAGTTGAAACATTTGTTCAATGACAGATATGTTGTTATTAATTACGAAAACCACCAAGGGAGCTAATGTGCTTTCAGAGGTAGATCCTCCGCGGTGTCCGGCAATGTCGCCCTCTTTCTTGTGAGGGGGAATCTCCTTTCCCCTATCCTCGTGCTCTTCTTCATGATTAGAGGAGGCATGGGTTTGCTTAGACATAGTGTCTGCCAGGTCCCTTATGCGGAGGCCTTCTCAGTTTTTGTTCTTTTAGTTCTTCTCCGACGCTGTGTATGGCACAACGACGAGCATTGACGTCAGAAGATCCGACTCGGGGCCTTCGGGCTGTGGGGCCAGATAGTGCATTTTGACGGCCTTGCTTAGACACTTATGTAAAGATAAGAGGGGTGTTGTTTAGCTCTTTTTCAAACAATAGAGTTGGAGTATCAAAATTATATCGTACCTAGGTAGGAGTGTTATCGCCGCTTAGGCCCAAGTCCTCCTCGGCTGGCCAGCTCTTCTGGGACTTGAATAATGCCTTCCACAATTTCTGATGGGTAGTGCGGAAGAATCCTTGCATTGTAGGCTCATACTCAAGATGATAAGCCCACATTGGGGAGGCTTGGTGCTGGCAGGGAAGAAGACGGCGTCGGATCATGACCTGACCACATTAACCAGCTCGACCTTGGCCACGATCACCAAGGAAACACACTTTTACAGCGATTTCACCTCTGCGTCTGACCCCTAGTCAAGGCCCTTCTTGAGCCACGAGGTTAACCTCACGGGTGGTCCAGATCTGAACTCGGTAGGTGCCACCCATCCCTCGTCCCTTGGTTTGGTAATATAGAACCATTCCTTCTACCAGATCTTGATTGTATCGATGAAGGTACCGGTGGCCACTCGACGCGGGGGAGCTTATTGATTACCGCCCCTCTGTAGTCTGCCTACTCACCCACGACTATCTTTGGCTTGACATTAAATACCTTAAGCCACAGGCCAAAGTGTGGCTCAACCTGCCAGAAGGCTTCGTAGATAATGATGAATTCTAAAATATGCATAAAGGAACTTGGGGGAAGACCGTGGAAATCTAGCCCGTAGAGAAACATAAGGCCCCTGACGAAGGGGTAGAGCAGAAAGCCTAGTCCCCAGAAGAAGTGGGGGACGAACACCACCCTCTCACCCGGATTTGGGGTGAGGACCACCTGTTTCGCCTTTGGAGCATGGCAGAGGACGTTGGTAGGGATGTAGCCAGCGAGATTTAACTCCTAGATGTCCTTCTCGGTGACCGTGGAGGCCTCCCACTTGCCCATGGAGCCCGAACCCGCCATGTCCAAGCTCAGAGGAGAGATTGAGATAGAACTGGATCTGGGCTCTTGGAGCTTGGGAAGGTTAAGGAAGCGAGGGATGCAAATGGGAAGCATGAATATGGCTCGGTTTTTTCCCTTTATGAGGCCTGACGCTGATGAGCCTCCCTTTACTGCGCCGCAAGTCTCTTTCCTGCCCGAGACGTGCGTGTTGTTATGCGTGCGTAAAGTAACCTAGGGCGTTAATAATATCTCGTGTGAAACGGAGCACGGTCTATACATTGATAGGTCATGCGAATGTAAAAATTTCCTCGAACCATGAATCAAGTGTTCATACTGGTTCAGTGGTCGTGATAGGCCATGACCCTTCAACGAAACGGTTGTCAAAAAACACTGTTTACACTTTGATGTTTAGCCTTTGGGGCCAAGCAACTGATGGCAGCCGAACGATCTTATGATTGGAAAAATTACGCATCATCGGAAGTCGGACTAGTCTTAGTCGATCATTGATGGGAAGAAGAACTCACCATGCAAGCCGAAGACTCTGATCACGTGGATCTGCTAGTGACGTGACCCTTGGCGTTGGGGGCTAGTTCGGGGGGGGCTATTGAGGGAGTCCTGGACTAATGGGTCCTCAGGCCGCTGGCCTATCTCCCAATAGTCGCTCCCTGGCTATCACAGGGAGGGCTGGATATGCTACCACCTCGTGTTCTAGAAGGAAGTCTCGAAGGCGTGTCGTGCACTCCAAGTCAAGATGACGATCCTTCATGAGTATGCAACCTAATCTTTGTCGCGAGGTGTCACAGTAGATAACAAAGTCCTTAGAGAAATCCGGTGGCACCAATACGGGAGCAGAAGTCAGGTGTCTCTTTAGTTCCTGAAAACTATGCTTGCATTTCGGGGTCCACTCGAACTTTTTATCTTGCTTGAGGACTTCATTTAGAGTATTAGAAACCTTGGAGAAGTTCTCGACAAAGCCGACAGTAGCTCGCTGAGCCAAGGAAACCCCAATCTTTCATAACCGATTCAGGTTGAGTCCAATCAAGGACGGTTTGAACGCTCTCAGGATTGATGGCAATACCCTTACCAAAGATTACGTGGCCCAGATAGGTCACTTATGGCGACTAGAATTCCCATTTCGAGAATTTGTCATAAAGGCGCTGCTCTCGACGTTTCGTCAATACCAGCCTTAGATGCTCAACATGTTATTGTTCGTTCGTCGAGTAAATGAGTATATCGTCGAGGTAAAGCACGATGAATTTCTGCAGGTACTACATGAAGGTTGAATTTATCAAGCAAGAGAAGGTGGTTGGGGCATTGGTTAATCCAAAGGACATGACAATGTACTTGTATTGGCCATAACGAGTAACTAAAGTCGTTTTTGGAATGCCCTTGTTCTTGATTTTAATTTTATGGTATGCCAACCTCAAATCAAATTTGGAAAAGACTGAGGATCCAATGAGATGATAATACATGGCGTTGTTCCTGGGGAGTGGATACTTGTTCTTTATGTTAACCAGGTTAACTGGTCGACAATCTACAACAATCTGACCCGTTGCATCCTTCTTCTTCACGAAGAGGATGGGACAAGCCCAAGGAGAAGAATTACGACTGATAAAACCCTTCTTCAAGGCCTCATTGAGTTTTTTCTTTAGTTTTCCTAGTTCTAAGGGTGCCATCTTATAAGGTCTCCTGGCTATTGGGACAGTTCCTGGGACAAGATCTATGACAAACTCTACATCCCTGTCAGTTGGAATACCTGGCAATTCTTTTAGAAAATATCCGGGAATTCATGGACTACTAGAATATCTTCAAGCTCTAGAAGTGGATTTGCATTGAGAGAATAGAGTTGGCGCTTGGCAACTCGAGTTTCGACATTAACTATCTTACCAGATGGATGTGTAAGCTAAACATTCCAAGTACGAGTACCAATCTTGGCATAATGGGCTTTCATCCAGTCCATACCGAAGATGATATTGATCTCCGAAGACTTGAGGGCTATCAAAGAACCTATGAAGACCAGTCTATCCACAAGAATTTCAATGCCATGGCTCACTCTAGGAGTTTGCCGTTTGGATCCAGGAGTCTGAACTACTAATGGAGTGGGCACATCACAAAAATACATGTTATGCAAGTATGCATAACTTTTTGAGATGAATGAATGAGATGCTATAGTATAGAAAAGAATAGATGCTGGGTGACAATTGACAAGGAGCATACCCAGAATGATGTGAGGATCATCAAGGGCTTCCTCAGTAGAGACGTGATTCACACGTCCATGAGCAGGAGGGTTGGCTTTACATAATACGCCTTGCTTGGTTTGCCACGTCCAGCAAACTTCCCAAATTGGTTGGAAGTATTGTTCTTCGGGAACTCTCGAGAGTAGTGTCCTAGCTCTCCACATTTATAACTTATCACAATAATGGACCATGGAGTAGCATTGGCAACAGGACCATCATAGGTCTTGGCTGGAGGGTTGGTCTTATTTGGACGAGGCACCTCATAGGATGGCCTCGCGGTGTACATTGAAGGCAGGGCAGTGTTTGGATCCCACATCCGGTGCTCATGAGATCTAGAGACAAATGAAGATCTGAAGTCATGAGAGTGCTTCTTGGTTTCCTCGTAGCCAATCTGTCGAGTCTCACCATTGATGGCTTGGTCGACAAGAGCCTAGAAAACTGGCACACTCGTGCAGGCGCAGATCATGGCAAAGGTCAGGGATCAGGTCCTTATGGAACCTTGCCTGCTTCTTGGCATCAGTTGACACCTCTTCATGTGTAGAGCGAGCGAGGTTTCAGAACTTGCGACCATATGCATCTATAGTTAACTTGCTGTGGGTGAAGGCACGAAACTCCTCCCTCTTTCGATCCATAAGACCTTTTGGAATATGGTGAGTTCAGAAGGCTTCACTAAAATCAGCCCAAGTAGCTGCTGGTTGGAGAACTTTGCGAAGGCGTCAGGGCTGTCCACTCCGGGTTGGTGCGTAGACGAAGGCGATGCCCCGGCTCCGGAGCTTGGAGACCCGCTTCGAGCCCCTTCTCAACCAGCTCCGGGTCCATCGCCCCATACGCCTCGCCCTCCACCTGGACCTCTATTGTCGGAGATTGGGAACCACTGGCCCCGGCAAGCTCCAGGACGACAGTCTCCTATGGCGCAAGATTTTCGCCCTCCTCATCAGAAGACCCGTCATCTCCATGCTCCTCTTCTCCTCCGAAAGCCGCTCCCATGGCAGACATGACGGCCTTGTCCTCCGCAATTCATTCGGAAATGAAGGACCTCTTTGCCTCCCTGGTTGGCGCAGTCAGGTTATCCTCTGGCCTTGCAACCCTCTCCTCCAAGGTAGAGGTCCACTCCATCTCCTCTTCTAGGATGGGTAGCTTCCAGTCAGACTTAACACCGAAGGCTTCGCAATCCAGCATCCATTGGAGAATCAGATTGCCGGTGGAATTGTGATGTAGTGGGATGACCTTTTTTGATAGGTGGTGTGTCCCGAAATGGCAAAACAACTGGTCGCACAAGCATTCATAGCCATAGGCTGTCAAGTTGTTGGTAGGGCCGGGATAAAGGTGCAACTAATTAGCGGGCCATTGAACTCCCAACCAAACTGGTCCCTCTTCTGCAAAGTAGTGATGCCGTGGCAGAGAAAATCTGCTCCCACCCATTCTATGGTGAGTCCGGCAGCCTTCAGGCGGATGATCCTATTCAACGGCAAGCAGAGTTTGCTGTCAATTGGGCCAAGCTTCCCCCAGTCGCTGCCGCGTGTGACATGTTCAGTCCACACATGGCAAAACTCGGGTGCTTTGTTGTCCTTGATACAACACCAGTCGCCCCTCCATTCTTCCCACTTCTCACATGGACTCCTGGAGAGGTACTCCTTCTTTTCCCGAGGGGTCTTGCTTACACTTCCGGGGCGGTGGGATTTGTCCTCAATCCGAGGAAGAAGTGCTTGAACAAGTCCACATTGGGGGCAACTCCAACAAAGTCCTCGCACAAATGGGTAAATATCGCCATGCAACACATCGCACTGAGCGTAAAATCGAAAAGGTGGAACTCGCATGTTGCCATCATGGCACATAAGAAATTAGAGAAGGGAGGAGGAAGTCCGCAGTAAAAGTATGCATAGAAGAAGTATTATGAATATGAGGGCTTCTTCCCCTTGGGGTTGTTCGGCAAACCTTCAGGTGCTCCATGCCTCTTTGTCGACCGCCCCCACATATAGGCGTACCTCTAGATCAGAGTGTTGCCATCTAGGCTCGATGGAGAGATGGCCACATCTCCCTGCCACCACCTCTCAAGTTCTTCCACCATCCCCCTCTGTTTGTCAGCCGCCGGATCCATGGACGCGGTTGCGTGCTTCCCCTTGTTGACCGCCTTCTTCTGACCCATTTTGGAAGCATTTAAGGGTGGTAGGTGGCTCAGCGACGCTCGGGTATGAGGATGGCGGTGGGAGCGGTTCTATGTCTTTAGGAGGAAGATGAAGGACGGAGGAAATAATGCGAATGAGCATCACCCCTTCATGTTGTCCTTGTTATCAATGGGATCATGCAAGGACTAGCTCTTCGCTATCTTTTCGGAAAACTGTCACTTTATCTGGCAGTTCTTCTTATTCTCCAATGGCTCATGTCTATTGCCCCACAACTTGCGATTATTGTGTGAAGTGGACGTGGATGGAAGGGCAGGACCCCTACGCCGCGTGTCCATGCACTTTTTGGGGCCTAACCCAAAATGCCAAGCGGCACGTATGGCTCAGGCCAAGGGGCTTCTATCAAGGTAAATAAATATGGGTGGTCACTTCTCCCCTGACTCGTGCCCAGACAATCAACCACGATCGTCCAGTAGCCACGACCTGCATAGACGGTAGAAGCAAAGAACCCTGTCAGCAATCAAGACAAAACACCAACGAGCTCAACGCGACAGCCCAAGCCTGGACTGTGAAGCGCCAAGCAAGCCCCCGACGCTTGCCGGGGACCAAGATGCACATGCTTCCCAGAAGACTTGGCATGAGCCAGCGAGCTATCGCTCCACCGCGTCGCTACGCCCGTCACTTATCGATGAAGTGTCGAGCCCTCAAGTTGTTAATCAGCTCTCGCTAAGCACGTGGGGACACATCAAAGGGAAGTTATGCTCAATCGACACATGCCTTGCAACGTGTCAAGTTCTTAAGCAACGACTAGCCAAGCGATGACAAGAGCTTTCCGGGGATGCACCCCCAAGAGCGACCTAGGCAGGTAATGATGGTATTTTGTTCTAAATGCCAGAGTTAGGTATGATAGCTCTGCTTAGCTATCTAATCGATCGGGAATGTTGGTTTGGCCATTGTGGTGACCCCTTGCACTATAAAAGGAGGCCAATTCATACCCTCGAACACTTGTACAAACGCAGTCGTTCCTTCCTTGGCAGCTGTCCTTGCTGGGGCTAGGTTCTCTCTGTTCTTTGTGTTCCGCCAATGAATCCACCAAAAATTAGGAGTAGGGTTTTACGCTTAGCAGCGGCCCAAACCTGGGTAAAATGCATGCATCCTAATCGTTATGCCTTCTCACGATCTCCCCTCTTCGTGCAACATGCCCCCCCAGCCGAACCACAAGGGATTCCCGATCCCACAGGTGATCATGAGCATCCATGCCCCAACACCCACATAACCGTGTGACCCGGTACATGAATGCACCTGGTAAAATGGACCACCTGATGAGAAGGACGAGAAGGCATCTAAAACAGAGGATAATGCAAATGCATTAGAGCTCCTAGAAGAGATTGTGTAGCATAACGACTCTAATTGCTCAAAAACGATTTTGAGACAACTTGCAAAATATTGGATAATGTTGGCTTTCTGGGAACGGGGGTACCCAGACCTTCCCGCCTATGGCCCAGGGCATGGCCCAATTTGTCAACCAAGCATGGCCCGGCGAGACCACACTCAAGACAAGGCCCTTGCGAGGGTTTGAGCTCGCGAGGGAGGCATCATCGAGACCAGCGAAGGGTGGGCCTCCTCAGGCCCCCTCCTGAGCGGCAAAGATCTCTATGCAGCGCCTGGCCTCGGGAGGCCAGGAATGACGCAAGGCAGGACATGTGTGTAGGATCGAAAGTAGGTCTACAGGGAGGGTGATTAGACTACTTGACCAATTAAAAGTTTTGTCTTTTTCCCGATTTTAATTCTTGGCAAGCTTTAGAGTGTAGCAGTGGAAAATAAAGACATTGCACATGTAAGTAAAGAGAGGGTTAGGAAAGCAAACACAAGTGATGACACGGTAATTTTTCCCGTGGTTCCGATAGGTGGTGCTATCTTACATCCACGTTCATGGTGTCTTCAACCCACGGAGGGTAACGGTCGCGAGAGTCCACGGAGGGCTCTACCCACAGAGGGTTTCACGAAGAAGCAACCTTGGTTATTCCGTGCGGCTTCCATCCACGAAGTACTAGCATCACTATGGGTATATCTTCACGAAGTAGGTGATATCCTTGCCCTTACAAACTTCTTGGTTCACTCACAACACAAAGTAGGAGTCTCCCATGTGACACCTAACCAATCTAGGAGGCACCACCCTCCAGAAGGTAATAGGCTCGGTAATGACGATGAACTCCTTGCTCTTGTGCTTCAACATGATAGACTCCTCAACACACAATCACTCTCTCTTGGATTTGGCTTGGTAGAAGAGATGTGATTAGTGGAAAGCAACTTGGGGAGGCTAGAAATAAAGATCCATATGGTTGGAGTGGAAGATCTTGATCTCAACACAAGGGTAGGTGGTTCTCTCTCGGAAAACTGAGTAGGATAGGTATGGAATAGTTCTAATAGCTTCACTTTCAAGTGGGTGGTAGTGAAGGGGTATATATAGGCATCCCCAAAAATCCAACCATTACACAAAAAATGACCAACTCGGTGACACTGATGTGTTAATCTCGCTGGTACCAAAGTGACCAATAGTGGCAACTTTTGACTCTCAGAGGGACCGATATACAATTTTCAGTTGCAATGACAAGGTGACCAATGATCAGATTTGACAAACTCGGTGACGTCGATTCACCATTCTCGATCGGCCGAAAATATGAACTTGCATAACGGAATCTTGGCAACCCAACTCGGTGGCACCAAGAGAAGCGACGGCTGCACCAAAGTGTTAGGGTTTCGCTGACTTTGTCTAGGGTTTAGAATCGGTGGCACCGGGATAAGAATGTTGGTTGCACCGATTTTGCATATTTGGCTTTAGACAGACTTTGCTGGGAGAGTTTGTGGATGTTTTGGTGACTGTCACTTGTGCATGATTGAGCATATTGTTCATTATCGAAACTTTACCCCCTTTTAATAGTATTGGCTTTCCTATGGACTCAAAGTTATTTCTCACAAATGTAAAATGTAGAGTCCTCTTGCTTGAAGCTTGGCCAACCTATTTCCTTGCATCTTGGGGTCATTCCCCAATCCTTTGGCCATCCCTATCATTGAACATGGCCAGAAATATACTTGGTTGAAACATTAATTCAATGACTTATATGTTGTTATTAATTACCAAAACCACCAAGGGAGCAAATGTGCTTTCAATCTCCCCCTTTTTGGTAATTGATGACAACATATAGATCAAAGCTTCGACAAAGATATCATCATGGAATATAATCGTCGCTTTGAGAAGTATGTGATAAGCAAGAGCTCCCACTAAATTTGTGCAGTATTTTAAATTTGCGTTTGAATGCAAATGCACAATCGATTAGGTACATTGGTTACTTCTTACATATGACATACCACTTGGTGGTGTGGGAGAGTAATAGGAATGAACATCATAACAAAACACAATCAACCGAAGATGAATGATCATCACATAAGCATTAAGATGATAGGAAATAGTAGCATCACATATCAAAGCATATGATCAAACATCATCAAGCGTGTATCACAAGCAAAACAAAAGAGTATCACAGTAACCAAAAGCAATAGTTTTTGAAAAAGCAACAAACACCAAACGCTCTCTCACTCGAAGCCTAAAGATCTATATACACTTCTCCCCCTTTGGCAACAATTTACCAAAAAGTTCAAAGGCATATATCTAAGCGTTCTTGGGCTGATCTCCTCCAGTTGTCGATGAAGGAGTCGAGAGAACAGCGTCAGCAAAGATCTCTATAGATGCAGTGGATGGAGATAGAGTGGTCACTGGAGGAACTGGAGCTGATGGAGCAGGAGTTGTGATGACAGTAGCAGGAGCTGATGAAGAGGGCCTCAAGTCTGGTGCAGGCACTATGACTGATCTAGCCTTAGTAGTGAACTGGGTGCCCGGCTTGAGAGGTGATCCATCCTCATCATCATCATCATATTCATCATCATGTGAAGAAGTAGAAGAGACCCGAGGGATGAGCAACGAGTCAACTTCCTTATAAAGCTCTATAACTATCTTTGTCACCTTGTCCACCTTGTCACCAAGATTCTTGATCCTTGTCTCAAAGATCCTCACAAAACTATTCTGGTTGTCCAGAATCCCCTTGATATCCTTCTGCATGCCCTGAACAGTTGAGATCAGAAATCCATTTGCTCGTTTCTGGATCTGGGGGCTTGAGCACTAGCGGCTCGAACTGCTTCTGCCTCTGCCTGTGCTGTAGAAGATGTGGGATGATCTGGGTCCATCACCACAACATTATCCTCGAGATCTGGCTATAGGGGCAGATGTGGATGATCTAGAGCAAAAATGTGCTTCTCCAACTGAGAGTTGATAAGCAACTGGATGTAGGGTGCGTAGCAGCAAGAGTGCTTTTGATCAGCAGCAACCCTCTTGATTGTCTCAATAATAAAATCTATGACTCTAATCCTTGTGTTCCGGTCAAGGTGGATCAACATGTTAATGGAGTAGCCTTAAATCATCTTCTCAAATCTTGACTTGGGCATCAAGGTATGCCTCAAAATAGTGTTCATGGTACGGAGACCTGCTTGCAGATAGTAGATGGATCCTAGCTTGTGAGATTGCACCTTGTCTGCGGGGATAGGACTATAGATATCCTTCATGGCATTGTGACTTGCCTTGGATTTGAGTATACATCCAGATCACCTTCCTGAGCATTTGGAACTCCTAGAACTGCATCCCACTCCTCAATAGTTGATTCATACCTTACTTCTACAGTCATCCATACAATCTACCATCTCCATGGAAATGTGAAGTGGAGTAGAATTGCATGATCATCTTGTCGTTCCATGCAGTTAGCTCTCTGCCAATGAACGCATCGAGACCAATGTAGTGGAAATTATCTTGGACACTTGGAATGTAGTCCACATTCTCCTCAACGAATTTCCAATCGACATATCTCATATCACTAACAACTGGGCTCTTGTCAAGCAACATTGTCTCATAAAAGTCCTGTTGCTCTCTTGTGTAGAACCTATAGTCAACAGCAGTTTTCTTCCTCTGGGCATAAGGATCTATGGCTCTCCAGGCTCTCAATCCTGAGTCTTTCCTCTCCTTCATGTCTTTAGCAAATAAGTGTATGGCATCATGTACTGGAAGATGTGGTCTGAGCTTCATCAAAGTAGTCAAGTCATCATCATTTTCAAGTCTGGAGGCAGTCCCCTTGTTCTTCTCAGAGGCTGGAATGTCTCTGGTAGTCCTCTTGGACTTTTGTGCAGCAGCTTTCTTGGATGTAGGCTTGGTGCTCTTGGAAGTGCCAGTCTTTGGCATAGCATCAGCCATAAGCTTCTTCGCTTTCTTATTGGGAGGGTCTGTCTCAACATGTTCTTCCTCCTCTTCCTCAGCAGCAACACCAACAGCCTCCTTTGGATCTTCATACATGGAGGTAGTCCTGCCAATCACATGGATAATGCTCTTTTTGGATTTCTTCTACCCTGCCTTCTTAGGCATAGACTTCCTTGGGGGATCAACAGAATTGTGGCTCTAGCACTCTCATGTGCTTTGATAGTCTCTGAGCTGACATAGACCTTGCTGACAACTCTTCTTGAGGAAGTAGCTTCAGTTGCTCACTTCATAGCAGCCTTTTCTTGCTTCTTGGCAAGAATCTCCTTAGGAAAAAAGTTTGAATCTTCTTCATCAGAATTTAACTTCTTCCTGGTCCTGGTGGTAGCCTAGGGCAACCCACTTCACCAAAGCTTGGGGTTCATCTTCATAAGAGTCAAAGTCCTCTTGGAGCTTGTTCTTGCCCTTGAGCTTGGTGTCTTGTGGTGGAAGGTCATCTTGAGTGTTTATCCCCTTGGGAAGAGTATTTTCATACTTCTCGTTTTGGGGAACAAACTTGGGCTCGGTATGTTGACCTTTTTCCCATTCCACTCCATTAGCGTTGACGTAGCTAACACCAGAACTCTTCCGGTATCCTCCATGCTTGTGTACAATCTCATCAAATTGTTTGTACCCTTCAAGTCTTTTGTATATACCTTTCTCTATATCCCCTTTCAATAAAGCATTTTCTTTCTCAAGTGTAACTTGGCTAAGAGAATAATCATTAGTGGAATCAATAGAACTACTAGGATCAACATCATGGGGTTTAGCATTTTTATTGTTGCTACTAGATTAAGAACCTTTCTTTCCTTTGTTACTAGTTTGCTTAGATTTGACTTGTGGCATTAATGTAAACAAGAGTAGTTGTTTGGCAATATAAGATGAAGTCTTGTTTCGGAGATCTTCATTAATGTAGCTTTAAGAAATTCATATTCTTGCTCCAAATTGAGCTTCTCGAAGCGTAGATTCTCATGAGTTCTAACAAGCTCTCTATGATCTTCAAGAGTAGATTCATGGGATAACTTAAGAGTGTTGAGTTCTTTAGTTAGTTATTCTATTTTCATCTTATCCTCATCAATTGACTTATCTTGACTAGCATGAGATATATCAAGTTCATTATATTAACATCACTAGTTTTATCATATAGCAAGTCATCATCATAAAGCAAATCATCTTCGTCACTATCAACATCAAGATATTCGGGATGTGATACCTTGGGGCCTTTAGCCATGAAGAAACTTACGCCTCCTTCATTTGGTGAGTCAAATAGATCATAGCAGTTGGTTATCACTAGTGCAATTCTGGCACCACCATCATATTGACTATAGTCGGAGTTGGAGTGATAGCTTCTCTTGGAGTGGTTGTCGGAGTCAGAGCCGGAAACCCATTCACAAACATGAGCTTGATGCTTTCTTCTTGAGTAGCTCTTGGTGTGCTTGTCCTTCTTCTCCGAGTCCCTACTTCTGCTTGAGGGCCTTCGTTCATAACGATCATCTCTACTCCTTCTGTCTCTTTGATCTGGTTCATCTCTTGATCTTCGTCTTCTTGGTGACTCTTCTCCTCGTTTGTAGGGAGCCGAGCACTCATTGGAGTTGTGTCTAGGCTTCCCATAGTTGTAGTTGTTTCGGTCATGACTTGACGAACGCTTCTCTTCATGTCTTGAGTTGGAGCTGCGACTTTGCTTCTATTCTTGTAGAACTTGTTGAATTTCTTGACCATGAGGCTTATCTCTTTATTCGTGACAAGGTTGTCGCTTGAGGTAGCGGGAGCATCACTTGTGACTTTGTAAGAATGGGTAGACTTGTGATGAAGCTCTTCCCTGTCTTTGAGTGTCATCTCATGAGCAAAAAGTTTATCAATCACTTCCGTTGGTTTGAGATCTTTGTAGTTGGGCATCATTTGGATCAATGTGCACACAGTGTCATATCTCTCATCCAGAGCTCGAAGTATCTTCTTGATGATGAACTTGTGAGACATTTCCTCACTTCCTAAGCCGGAAATCTCATTGGTGATGAGAGCTAGCCTAGAGTACATTTCAGTGACTCCTTCACCATCCTTCATCTTGAACTTGTCAATCTCACCTTGAAGAACATATAACTTGGATTCTCTGACGGACTCAGTTCCTTCGTGCATATCAACCAAAGTATCCCAAATCTCTTTTGCTTGTTCAAGACAGCTGATTTTTTTGAATTCTTTAGGACATAGGTAGTTGAAGAGAATGTCACATGCTTGAGCATTGAGTTGCAACATCTTCAATTCATCTGCAGATGCTTCACGATCCGGTTCCTTTCCATTCTTAAAGAATTCACCCCGCAAACCAACACGAACAATAGCCCAAATGGTAGGATTATGACCAAGCAAGTGCATTTTCATTTTATGCTTCCAACTAGCAAAAATAGTACCATCAAAGTATGGACCTCTATGGTGATAATTTCCCTCACTAGATACCATACTTCTCCTAGGTTGTGAAACCGAAGCAATGGAGACCAAAGCTCTGATACCACTTGTAGGATCGAAAGTAGGTCCAGAGGGGGGTGATTAAACTACTTGATCAATTAAAAGTTTTGCCTTTTTCCCGATTTTAATTCTTGGCAAGTTTTAGCATTCATAGCATATCAAGTAACACCCTACACATGCATGTCTAAGAGTGTAGCAGTGGAAAATAAAGACATTGCACATGTAAGTAAAGAGTGGGTTAGGAAAGCAAACACATGTGATGACACGATAATTTTCCCCGTGGTTCCGATAGGTGGTGCCATCGTACATCCATGTTCGTGGAGTCTTCAAGCCACGGAGGGTAACATTCACGAGAGTCCGTGGAGGGCTCTACCCACGGAGGGTTCCACGAACAAGCAACCTTGACTATTCCATGCGACTTCCGTCCACGAAGGACTAGCCACACTATGGGTAGATCTTCACAAAGTATGCGATCTCCTTGCCCTTACAAATTTCTTGGTTCACTAAAAAACACAAAGTAGGAGGCTCCCAAGCGACACCTAACCAATCTACAAGGCACCAACCTCCGAAAGGTAATAGGCTCGGTAATGATGATGAACTCCTTACTCTTGTGCTTCAAGATCATAGACTCCTTAACACACAATCACTCTCTCACAGATTTGGCTTGGTAGAAGAGATGGGATTGGTGGAAAGCAACTTCGGGATGCTACAAATCAAGATCCATATGGTTGGAGTGGAAGATCTTGACCTCAACACAAGGGTAGGTGGTTCTCTCTCAAAAAACTAAGTAGGATAGGTATGGAATAGTTCTGAGTGCTTCTCTTCAGAGTGGGTGGTGTGAAGAGGTATATATAGGCATCCCCAAAAATCCAACCGTTACACATAAAATTACCAACTCGGTGACACCGATGTGTAAATCTTGGTGGTACCGAAATGTCCAAAAGTGGCAACTTTCGAATCTTGGAGGGACCGATATACAATTCTCGGTTGCACCGACAAGGTGACCAACGGTCAGATTTGACAAACTCGATGATGTCGATTCACCATTCTCGGTCGGACCAAAAATGTGAACTTGTGTAACAGAATCTTGGCAACCCAACTTGGTGGCACCGAAAGCAGTGTTGGCTGCACCGAAGTGTTAGGGTTTGGCTGAGTCTGTCTGGGGTTTAGAATCGGTGGCACCGGGATAAGAATGTTGGTTGCACCGATTTTGCATATTTAGATTTAGACAGACTTTGGTGGGAGATTTTGTGGATGTTTTGGTGACTGTCACCTGTGCACATTTGAGCATATTGTTCACCATAAAATTTTTACCCCCCTTTTAATAGTATTGGCTTTCCTATGGACTCCAAGTGATTTCTCACAAATGTAAAATGTAGAGTCCTCTTGCTTGAAGTTTGGCCAACCTATTTGCTTGCATCTTGGGGTAACTCCACAATCCTTTGGCCATCCCTATCATTGAACTTGTCCTGAAATATACTTGGTGGAAACATTAGTTTAATGACTTATATGTTGTTATTAATTACCAAAACCACCAAGGGAGCAAATGTGCTTTCAAGGTGGGTGCCAGTGAAGGGAGGACAGTTTCCCATTTGGTGCAAAGGGGAGCGGTGATAGACGCGGGTTCCCAAAGCATCCCCCAAAGGTTTCCATTCTGGTGCAATGAGACCACGACCATGAGGCCAGCAGGAAGGATGTTATCACTGATCCCACCTCTGCATTATCGACAGCTAATTTGCAGGCGAAGATCACCATTCGTCAGGATAAAGATGTACTCGTGTCCCCCTTCGAATTTAGCCATTGTGGGATCCCTTCCCGCCATGGCAATAAGGGAAGAGGACCCCAGGCCCTATAAATGGAGGATAGGCTGCACCGTCGAGAAGGACAACACAACAGAGAGGCAACTAAAGAGAGGCAACACCACCAGATCCCCCTCACGAGGCAAAGCACCACTATACTAGTTCATCCACAAACCTCCTCGTGAGGCAATACACCGAAGAAGGAGTAGGGTATTACGCTTTGTAGCAGCCCGAACGTGGGTAAATTGTCATGTGCATCTGCTTCCTCGTCATCGTGCGAGTTCATCGTAGAAAACATCGAGTAGCAAGCTAGGTTGGGCGAGGCTGCAGGGGATCTTCACACACGCCCCTGTATTCGGACTTCTTGGGGTTTTGCGGAGCCCGAAACCCGACATTTGCCGCGCTAGGTAGGGGGCGTGTCATTGCTTCCCCACCCGCGGTGACAATCGATCCCTAGTTCTGCAGTCCCATGACGGACGAGATCCCCAACGCTAGCCGGCCCTTGGCGAGTGGTGGTGCCAACACGCAGATGGCCGGCCCCATGGTAACGTATATCCTCGGCGGGTCACAGGCGCCCTCCTCCGATCGCTAGGTCAAGAAATTCCTCCGCCGCGTAGGTGCGATTCCGCCGCGGTCCATGCCCACGCCACCTCGAACATGGCCCGACCGACATCACCTTTGGCCCCGACAACCACCCCAAGACAACGACAGCCGCCGGAGCGCTCCCCATGTTGTGCACGCCGACCATAAAGGGTGTGGACGTCTCCAGGACCCTCATAGATGGTGGCGCCGGCCTCAATGTCCTCTCAGTGGAGGCCATCATCTCGCTGTAGTTACCCTGTGACCAGCTCGTGCCTTCAAGGCCCTTCTCCGGTGTGGTCGGGGGCTCCGTTGTCCCCATAGGGCCGGTGCGCCTCCTCATAACCTTCGGCACCCGCTCCAACTTCTGCACCGAGTAGATCGACTTCGATGTCGCCCACATCCAACTTCCGTGCAACGCAATAGTTGTCTACCCCGCCCTTGCCCAGTTCATGGCGGCATTGCACCCAGGCTACAACGTCGTCAAGATGCCTAGGAGCGACGGCATCCTTATCATCGTGGGGAGTACCAAGGACGCGTCAAACGCACTCAAGCTCGCCTACAAAGTGGCGGCCATGGCGCATCCTAGCACCGGGGACGCTATGTGGGCCATGGAGGACTCTGGGAGTGTCCTCAACATCACGCCGGGTAAGAAGAGGTAGTTGTTCTCTTAGAGTCGGGCAGAGACGAAGCAGGTTCTAGTGCACAAAGGAGACCCGAGCCCTACCTTCACTGTCGGCACCGACCTTCACGCAAACAAGGACACGTCCACGTGGAGCGCCTCCAACCTGGTGGGAGTCCTGAGGGAAGTGATCGAGCATCACCTTATGGTGTGCCCGAATGCACGCCCGGTGAAGCAAATGGCAATGACGCAATCTCAGGAGAAACAGGAGTTCATAGCCCAGGAGGTCGGCAAGCAAAAGGAGGCAAGGGTCATCCAAGAGGTGCACTACCTAGAGTGGGTCGCCAACCCGATGGTCGTCCCGAAGAAGTGTGGAAAGGAGCGCATGTGCGTAGACTTCACGAGCCTCAACAAAACCTATCCACAGGACCCATTCTGCTGCCGCACATCGATCAGAACATGCACTCCACCGCCAAGTGTGACCTCCTGAGATTCCTCGATGCTTTCTCGAGCTACCATCAGATCAAAATGGTGGTGGAGGACGTTGAGAAGATGGCCTTCCTTACTTCGTGCGATGTTTTCTGCTACACATGCATGCCCTTCAGACTGTGAAATGTTGGGGCAACCTTCCAACGGCTGATGCACATCGCCTTGGGGCCACACCTCAGGAGGAATGCAGAAGCCTACGTCGACGACATCGTGGTCAAGTCACGGAAAGCCAAGACCCTGGTCGAGGACCTGGTGGAGACATTCGCCAGCCTGAGGGAGATGAACCTGAAGCTCAACCCCGATAAGTGCGTCTTCGGGGTCCCATCGGCAAAGTTGCTTGGTTTCCTGGTGTTGCATCGGGGAATCAAGGCCATCCCGGAGAAGATCAAGGATCTAAAAAAGATGAGCGCACACCAGACCCTCAAGGAAATGCAGAAGTTGGCAGGTTGTGTGACCTCATTGGGACGATTCATTTCCAGGCTCGGTGAACGGGCCTGCCTTTCTTCAAGATCATCAAAATAAAGGGCCCTTCGAATGGACTCCAAAGGTGGATGCGGTATTCAAGGAAGTCAAGCGGTACCTCGTGAGCCTACCTGTAATGATGGCGCGTCATCCTCGGGAGCCCCTGCTGCTGTACCTAGATGCCACCCCCACTCCACCAGTGTCGCGATGGTGCTAGTCAAGGAGGAGCACATCAGCGCATGCACCATATCCACACGCACAAGCGGGCCCTCCGACATGGAGCAAGGGGCTCGCAGGACGCCAAGGAGCCCGCTCCTCCACAAGACATTCCTCATGAGGCCCCGACCGCTAAGACGGACACTGAGGCGCTCAACCCTCATGAGGCCCCAGCCGCTCTGACGGACCCCGATGCACTCAATCTTCATGAGGCCCTAGCCTCTCTGACGGGCCCCGAGGCGCACATTCCTCATCAGGCCCCGGCCGCTCAGACGGCCCCTGAGGCACTCGACCCTCATGAGGCTACGGCCGCCCCGGAGGCCACCGGGGCGCTTGGACCTCACTGCCCTGTAGCCGAGCGAGGCGCCATAGGGGGATTGACCCTCATTGAACATCGAGTGTAATATGTTAGTACAGTGGTGCAGGGCGCACGTTCACGCTACCCCACGGAACAAAAGCCCCTACTCGAACTCCTTGTTGCTTCAAGGAAGTTGCGCCACTATTTCCAAGGGTATCCCATCAAGGTCATCTCTGCATACCCCTTGGAGAAGGTGTTGCTTAACCCCAATGCGGCGGGGAGAGTCGCTGAATCGAAAATCAAGCTACGGGACTTCAACATAGAGTTTAGCATGACCAGGGTCATCAAGGGGGCGGCCCTAGCAGACTTCGTGGCGGAACGGATAGACGCTCTCGTCCGGGGATGGACGAGAGCCATTCCCTCACCCCTGGCGATGAGGCAACTGAGGGCTGGACCATGCATTTCGACGAGGCCTTCGCATGCATGGGAGCAGGGGCTTGCATCGTGCTCATCTCCCCGACGGGGTACAAGCTTCGCTATGTTGCACAGCTCTATTTGCAGCACGGTGAGAAGGTCTCCGACAACATTGCAGAGTACGAGGGCCTCATCGTCGTCCTTAAGGCAGCGATGACATTGGGGATTCGGTGACTCGCCATCAAGGGTGACTCCCAGCTCCTCATCAACTTCTCCAACAAGGAGCATATACCCAAGGACGAGCACATGGAGGCATATTTGGAAGAGGTACGTAGGATCAAAAAACTTTTTTAGGGCCTGGAATTGCAGCACATCCCGCGCAATGCGAACAAGGAGGCCGACGACATTGCCAAGAGGGTGTCATTCCACGAGCCTCAGGAGCCGGGCGTTTTCGAGGAACGGCCCTTCAAGCCCTCCGCAGCACCATCTATCGAGGACTAGGCGCCACGGACTGAGGAGCTTCCCCAGCGTCTCCCTCAAGGGCTCTAGACTCTGGCCAGGACTCAGGAGCCTGACTGCTCCTCGCACTGGAGCCCCAAGCAGACGA
Source organism: Hordeum marinum (assembly GCA_022496015.1). Classification (NCBI taxonomy): domain Eukaryota; kingdom Viridiplantae; phylum Streptophyta; class Magnoliopsida; order Poales; family Poaceae; genus Hordeum; species Hordeum marinum. The sequence goes on along the minus strand of CM039675.1, from coordinate 202,916,324 downwards.
CTGGACATAGGAGTTCAGGGCATACCTACGTCATGGCACGCAACTGAAAAAGGAGGAAGACGCAGAGCGCGTGGTGCGACAAGCTACGGCTTATTGCCTGCAAGATAGCGACCTGTACCATAGGCACCCGAATGATGTCGCGCTGCGGTGCATCTCCAAGGACTAGGGGTGCGAGGTGCTGGACGACATCCACGAAAGAGACTGCGGGCACCACTCCTCGTCGTGCACCCTTGCAGGTAAGACATTCCGGTTTGGCTTTTACTGGCCCACAACACTCAATGATGCCATCGAGCTAGTCTAGTCTGACGAGGCCTGCCAGTTTCTCTCCAGGCGGATTCACCAGCCCGAGCAGGGCCTACAAACCATCCCGCTCTCCTGGCCCTTCTCGGTTTGGGGACTGGACATATTGCGGCCCTTCACGTGGGCGGCAGGCGGGTATTGCTACCTATACGTCACAATCGACAAGTTCAACAAGTGGGCGGAGGTGGAGCCCATCCGGACCATCCCGGCCGGATCGGCCGTCAAGTTTATCAAAGCCCTCATGAGCAGCTTCGGCATCCCCAACCGCATTATCACCGACAACGGTATGCAGTTCACGAGTAATCTGTTTAGGACCTATTGCGCTAACCCGAGAAAGTAGATATGATATGCCTTAGTAACCCACCCATGGAGCAATGGCCAAGCTAAGCACTCCAATGCAGAGGTCCTGCGGGGCCTCAAGGCGAGAAGCTTCAGTAAGAAGCTCGAAGTTTGCGACGGTGGTTGGGTCGATGAGCTTCAGTCCGTGCCATGGTCCATCCACACCACAACGACTAAGCCCATAGGCGAAACCCCATTCACCCTCGTCTATGGAGCCGAAGCCGTCCTCCCACACGAGGTCAAGCACAGATCCCCGTGGGTCATGGCATTTGACGAGGAGCATCAGGATGTCGAGCGGGGAACAGACCTCGTGCTCGGTGAGGAGGCCCATCGCCAAGCCTTGCTTCAAGCTGCGAGGTACCAGCAGGTGTTGCGGCATTACCATTGCTGCAACATACGCCCTAGGACCCTCGAAGTTTGGGACCTCGTCTTGAGGTAGGTCCTCTCTAGGGAAGGTTTGCACAAGCTGTCGCCCATGTGGGAGGGACCGTTCAAAGTCGTTCACGTCTCTAGGCCTGGCGTCGCGCGCGTGGAGACTCAAGACGGGGTCCACATCTAGAATGCCTGGAACATCCAGGACCTCTGGAAGTTCTACCCGTGAAACTCTCATGTAACAATGATTATGATGCGTACGCCAGGAGCCTCCCGAGGACGAGGAGGCGTTCCCACCCACACCCAAGTGAGAGTCCCATGCTCGGCGTTGGCAGATAACACTGCCCTCCAAAGGCTATGCCCACGCAACATGGATGCCCTACGCTCCTCTCTAGGGGAAGACAAAGATGAAGACTAGCCTAGGCGCCAGACGCAGCTATTATTTTGCTTTTCTGGTGTTCACATTTGCCAACTTTTCTGGAACAAAACTCGGGGGCTTTTCCCCAATTATGTTTTAAATAAAGAAAAGGGGTAGGGATTTTCTTCTCATCACCGTTTCCTATGTTGAAATTTTCTCTCTTCAAGTCGAGCACTCGCCTGCTCCCCTCCCTCTCGCACCCCGCGAGCGGGGGCTGGCGGTCCATGGTGCTCCCGCTTTGCCAAGGCCTTGGATCCCGGATCCTCAGGTGGCGCTCCCGGGCAAGTCAACAGGTGTGTGTCGCTTCGTACTCACTCGGGGGATCCGTGCATGGCCCGACGCGCCATCCCAGAGCCTCGGGAGGCGTGAACCTCTTGGGGGTAGGAAACAAATTCTTTTTTGGGGAGCTGCTTGAGCGTCAAAGGGGGTTCTAGAGCAGCGTGCCTTATGATCCTTACCGGTCATATAGCCACTCGCCCCTTGATGTCGTCCCGACTGTTAGACTATTACATGGCTCTCAAGTTATCTAGTCCTAGTCATATTGTAATTGGTCTAGTTGGCTTGTAACCTCTTATATATACCGTTGTATGCGGTCATCAAAATTAATAACAACACTTTTATTCAATCTTACATGGTATCAATTTTTTGTTCCTATGGTATGGCTCCGCCGCCCACCCCACTTCCGCTGCCACCGCCCGGCTACTTTGAGTGCCGGGGCAATACCCTCGCCCGTGTCGCCATGGCGGTTGCCTCCTTATCTACCCTAGCTCTACCACCACCACCTATGCCTCTCATGATATCCTTCACTGATACAATCTCCGATATTAGCCCCTATATCCGTATCACCCTTGATCTCAACTACCAAAACTACTACCAATGGTGCCACCTCTTCGACATTCACCTCGGCCACTGCAACTTCACTCCAATGTCGACGCCGCTGCCGTGCCATCATCCATTGGATCTACATGCGCATCTCCACCGAGATCTTCAATCTCGTCTTGTGGCAGGCCGCCACTGCCGCCAGTCTGTGGGCAGCTCTTCGGTAGTTGTTCCAAGACAACATCGATGCTCGCAGGAATATACTACACACCGAGCTCATGAATACGGTGCAAGGCGACTCCTCTCTTAGCCAACGTATCACGGCCATCACTGAGAAACTCCGTGAACTTGGTGATCCCGTCCCTGACCGACAGCTCATCAACATCCTCCTCATCGGGCTCAATGAACTGGTCGACAAGTAGGCCTCCTTAATCCCCATGATGCGGCCCCAACCAACTTTTTCCGAGGTGCGCTACATCCTCCCGTGGGACGACCATGCTCAATCCAACAAGGACGCTCTCCCTCAGATCTTTGCCGCCATTCCACGTGCTCCGGCACCCGCGGCGCCACCATCGACGACTCCTTCACCAACGGTGCCTCTGTCCTGGCCTTGCCGGCTCTAATGCCGGTTTGGCGTCCCATCCCTAATTATTGTGGCAAGAACCCCATCTACCATCCGCCTACGACGCGCTCTGCGCCTCCTCCTCCATCTTGGCCGGCTCCAAGTGCGCCACCAGTAGCCACACCTTGGTGTCCATAGCATGATCCCTGGACAGGGCTCGTCGAAGCTTGGCCCATGCCCTAGTCCGCTCCAGCTCCCCTCGACGCAACATCGGCTTATACCGGTGCCTGACATCCCGACGTGCGGCCCCACACTGGTCACTAGGATTCCTCATGCCTCGCCAGCCGGCTCACGCCTACCATGCTTCTCCAACATATGGCACCAACTACTACGCCGACGGAGGACACTACTAAACCCCACCATTGGCTCTATTGCCCTCGCTGTTGTACCAGCCGGCTCTCCTGCCCTCGCCATCGTACTAGCTGACTCTGCTAGCAATGCCGACCTCGGCTAGACTGCCGAGCTGGGACCAAGCTGCCTTCATCCAGGCCATGAACAATTTTACCTGCCAAGGCAACACAGGTACGGATTGGATTTTCAATTCCGGTGCTTCTAGTAATATGTCTGGATCTAGTACGTTTCTCTCCTCTTGCACTCTACCCCCCTTCAAATCCATCACCCTCGGTGAATGTTCTTCTATACCCATCTATTGTGTTGGTCAGGCTCAACTTCCATCCACCACTACACCCCTTCTTATTCGTGATGTACTTGTTGCTCCTGCCCTTATCAAAAACTTAATCTCTGTTTGTCAGTTCACATGTGATAATCTTGTTTGTGTCGAATTTGACCCCTTTGGCTTATTTGTTGAGGATTAGTAGACCAAGGTCCAGATCGCGTGGTTCAATAGCTCCGATGACTTATACTCTCTCAATTGAGCACTAGTGATCCGGTCGGTATCAACGGTGTCGAGGTCTCACCCCATAGTTGCGTCCTGGTGATCCGATCGCACCCTACGGTGGTCGAGGAATGTGAGGGACTAGGACCTGCCAACATAGAGCTACTTGAGCATCAAAGGAGCTCCTGAGCAGCGCGCCTCAAGAGCCTTACAAGTCATATAGATACTCGCCCCTTGATGTTGTCCTGGCGATCCGGTCAGTATCAAGTGTGTCGAGGTCTCACCCCGTAGTTGCGTCCTGGTGATCCGGTCACATCCTACGGTGGTCGAGGAATGTGTGGGACTAGGGCTTGCAGACACAGCGTGCCGAAAGGGCTCCCAACCTGCCTCACTCGTAAGAAGAAGAAGTCCCCAGGACGTCCGAACTCCCCAAGCGCCATAGCCGAACCTCCCCGATGAAAATCCTACCGCGAGCACGTCAAACTAAGTACCCTAACCACGATCGGCAGAATGTTTCGATTAGCAATAACACAAGAACTAGGACACATGATAAGGGTACTATCAAGGGCGCAAGCGCCAAAACTCATTACATGCCCATGGAGCCCCCTCCTTTTGGTTCTTCTGATTACAGGAAAGGAAGAAGAGGAGGACAAAGGGAGTGAGGAAGCCCCCTAGGGGGCTGCCGCACCGGGAGCCATGGCGTCAGCGTACCAGTACTCAGTCAGATTCCTCCTCTTCCTTGACGGGCCTGTGGAGGCACGCCGGCGTGGCTGCTTCTAGAGAAAGCAAGCGGCGTCGCACTGGCTGGATAACCCATGAGGTCCTGACGCGCCGGCGCGGTGGCGCACCATAGCTACTATTGCTGGTATCGCTAGGGCTCTCCTCGGAAGGGGTGTCGCTACTACTAGAGACGCGGCACCCTTCGTGAAGGAAAGCTCATCCCCAAGATCGCCGCGGTCAATGTCTTCTGAGCAACACCCCACGCGATCGCTATAGGATCAAAAGTAGTGCTAGCGGGGGGTGATTAGACTACTTGACCAAGTAAAATCTACTTTTTACCAATTTTATGTCTTGGCAGCTTTTAGAATTTATAGTATGTCAAGTACACCCTACACATGCATGCCAACGAGTATAGTAGTGGAAAGTAAAGACAAGCATATAAGTAAAGGAAGGGTAGGAGGATCAAAAGCAATTGGCGACACGATGATTTTTCTGGGTATTCCGATAGGTGGCGCTATCGTACATCCATGTTTATGGAGTCGTCAACCCATGGAGGGTAACGGTTGCGAGAGTTCACGGGGGGGGCGCACCCACGGAGGGTTCCACGAATAAGCAACCTTAACTATTCCATGATGGCCTACGTCCACGGAGGACTAGCCTAACTTGGGGTAGACCTTCACGAAGTAGGCGATTTCCGTGCCCTTACAAACCTCTTGGTTCACTCCAAAACACGAAGTAGGACGCTCCCAAGAGACACCTTACCAATCTAGGAGGCACCACCCTCCAAAAGTTATAATGCTCGATTGTGTCGATGAACTCCTTGCTCTTGTGCTTCAAGATGATAGACTCCTCAACACACAATCACTCCCTCATCGATTTGGCTTCGTATAAGAGATTGATTGGGTTGAAAGCAACTTGGGGAGGCTAGAGATCAAGATTCATATGGTAGGAATGGAATGGCATGATCTCAACACATGAGTAGGTAGCTATCTCTCGGAAAATCAGTAAGTATCAGTGGGGAAGTGTTCTGAGTGCTTCTATTTTGAGTGAGTGGTGGTGGAGTGGTATATATAGGCATGTCCAAAAATCCAACCGTTACTCACAAAATGACCAACTCGGTGACACCTATGTGTTAATCTTGATGGTACCAAAGTGACCAAAAGGTGGAAACTTTGAATCTCGGTGGGACCAATATAGGAACCTCGGCTGCACCGATAAGGTGACCAACAGTCAGATTCCCCAATCTCGGTGACGCTAATCCAATAATCTCGATGGGACCGATATTATGAATTTGCGTAACAGAAAGTTGGTAACCTAAACTCGGTGGCACCAAAATGGAATCGGTTGCATCAAAGTGGCTAGGGTTAGGCTGAGTCTGTCTAGGTTTTGGAATCCGTGGCACCGAGTGGGAAATGTTCGATGCACCAATTTTGAATATTTGGCTTTGGACAAGCTTTTGTGGAAGAACTTGTGGGTGTATGTGTTGACTATCACTTGTGCGTGTATGAGCATTTTATTCACCAAGAAAACCTTACCCCCTTTTAATAGTAATGGCCTTCCTATGGACTCAAAGTGATTACTCACAAAAGATAAAATGAAGAGTCATTTTCTTGAAGCTTTGCCAATCTATTTCCTTGCATCTTGGGCTATTCCAACAATCCTTATGCCAACCCATCATTGAATTTTCTTGAAACATACTTAGCAGAAACATTAGTTCAATGACATATATGTTGTTATTAATTACCAAAACCACCAAGGGAACGAGTGTGCTTTCAATCTTCCCCTTTTTGGTAATTGATGACAACATATAGACCAAAGCTTCGACATATGATATAATCAATGAATATAATCTTCGCTTTGAGAAGTATGTTATAAGCAAGAGCTCTCCCTAAATTTGTCCATTTTTCTAATTTTGCGCTTGAATGCAAATGCACGATCGATTAGGTACATGGGGCACTTCTTCCATGTCACATACAACTTGGTGGTGTGTGAGAGTAATAAGAGATAACAACATAGCACAACACATCAAGCAAAGTGAAGGATCATCACATAATCATCAAAAGATAGGAAATAGTAGCAACACACACTACAGCGTGTGATCAAACATGAACAAAAGTATCTCACCTCAAACCAAAGTACCAAATGTTTTCAAACATAGCAAATAAAACAGACGCTCTCTCACTCGAAGCCTAAGATCTATATACAACTTCTCCCCCTTTGGCAACAAGTTACCAAAATGCTCGAAGAGATATAGCTAATTGTTCTTCTGCGGCTGATCTCCTATGGTAGTCGATGTTGGAGTCGAGTGAACTGCGTCAGTGAAGACTTCCGCTGAAGTCCTAGATGGAGTTGGAGTAGATACTGGAGGCACTGGAGCTGATGGATCTTGTTGGAGGTCATGACACCTATGGGATTGCGAGGATCCATTTGTGGCTCAACGGGGAGGAGGTATGCGCAAAGAGCAGATCGAACGAATGGCGAGAGGGGCAATTTTTACCCAGGTTCGGGCCGCTGAGAAGCGTAAAACCCTACTCCTGCTTTAGTGTATTATCAGTGTTTTTAGGGTTCTGGCTACAGGAGCGCTATCAACAACTGCTACGCATGTGTCCAGAAGGTGGAAGTAAAAGCCTCCTCTCGTAACGCCTTGGGCCTCCTATTGTACGACTAAGGGGATCCCAATAGTGGCATACAGTGTATGCATGAGGTGCACGGTGCTACAGTGTTATCAAACCTAACACTAACAATGTAGGACAAAGGCATTTAATGCTTTGTCAGGTGTCTATGACCTTCTACGGGATGGGACAAGAGCCCGTCCCATCGGCACTGCTTAGCCTCTCCATCGCCAGTGCCTCGACACGTATCCTGGTGGATCGACACCTGGCCTCTGCACTGGCGATGTGGCGAGGCATTGCCGGGTGCTCTCCTTGTCGGGCCTCCGCATGTCTCCCCGGGCAACATCTTGCCAGGGTTCCAGCCTTTGGCCTTCGGTCTTGTGCCTGTGGACTTGAATGTTCCTTGACGTCTTCATATTTGCTTCCAGCTGTCTCCTGGTAGGCCTCGTGCACTAGTGTGGCTACAACTGCCCATGCACAAGTATGGGGTACTAAAAAGCCCAAACTTTAGTACACCGACAAAGCTGATATCACTATGGCTGGAGCAAAAGATGAAGGCCTCGTCTCTAGAGATGGCATTGTAGGTGTCCTTGCCTTAGTACTGAACTGGGTAGTCATCCTGATAGGTGCACTATCCTAATGCTCATCAGCCTCGGACTCTAAAGAGGTGCGATGGATTGGGGCTTCATCAACCTCCTTCTTAAGCTCATTGACTATCTTAGTCAGCCCATCAACCTTGTCATTAAGAGTTTTCACTCTATCCTCTATGATGTTCACAAGGCTCTCCTGAGTGTCCATGATGGTTTTGATATCCTTCTTCATTTCCATGATAGTGGTGATCAAGAGATCCATCTGCTAGTTCCTGGATCTAGGGACCTGAGCACTAGTGGCTCGAGCCGCCTCTGCGTGTGCCTCTACTTGTGCCTGAGCTGCGGTTGATGTTGGATGGTCTGGGTCCATCACCACAACATTGTCCTCAAGATCTAGCTGAAGTGGCAAGTGGGGTCTATCCAGAGCAAAGATGTGCTTATCAAGCTTAGAATTCATAAACATCTGAATATAGGGTGCATAACAACATGAGCGCTTCTGATTAGCAGCAACCCTCTTCACAATCTCTACTATCAAATCCATCACTCGAATCCTAGTGTGACGATCAACATGGATGAGCATGTTGATGGAGTATCCACGAATCATCTTCTCATCTCCATACTTGGGCATCAAAGTATGCCTCAGGATGGTGTTCATGGTACGGAGGCATGGCTGGAGGAAGTAAATAGTTCCCTACTTGTGAGATTGCACATTAGCAGTAGGAATAGGATTATACATATCCTTCATAGCATTGTGGCTCTCCTTGGATTCTGAGTAGACATCCAAACCTCCATCCCGTACCTGTGGCACTCCTAAGATGGTAGCCCACTCGCCAATAGTATATTCATATCTTGGTCCTTCAATCATCCAAACAATCTTGCCATCTCCATAGAAATGAGTAGTGGAGTAGAACTACAGGATCATCTCATCATTCCAAGCAGTGAACTCCTTGCCAACAAATTTATCTAGCCCAATGAAGTGGAAGTTGTCTTGGACATATGGAAAGGAATCCTCATTATCCTTGATGTATTTGCAGTCCAGATACCTCATGTCACTGACTGCAGGGCTCTTGTCAAGCAAAACTGTCTCATAGAAGTCTCGTTGCTCCTTGGTGTAAAACCTATAATCCACAGGAGTCTTTCCCCTCTAGGCATCTGGATAAATACCTCTGCATGCCCTCAGCCCTGAATCTTTCCTCTTATTCATATCCTCAACTCTAGGATGGCTGACATCATGTACAGGAAGGTGAGTTCCGAGCTTCATCAGAACAGACATATCATCTTCATCATCATCCGTTTCTCTGAAAGTGGACTTCTTGTTCTTCTCAGAAGCAGGTATATCTCTCGTAGTCCTCTTTTACTTCTGTGTAGTCGCTTTCTGGGATGCAGCCTTGGTGCTCTTGGAGGGACCAGATATAGGCATAGTATCATCCAAAAGTTTCTTAGCCTTCTTATTAGGAGGGGCCTGAGCAGTAGGGTCCTCCTCTTCCTCCTCTTCAGCAGCAGCACCAGCATCCTCCTCTGGATCCTCATACATAGAGGTAAGCCTTCCCATAACATGGATGATACTCTTCCTGGCTGCATTCTTTTCTCCTGCCTTCTTAGGCAAAGACTTCCTTGGAACCTCAACAGACATAGTTGCCCTAGCACTCTCATGTGCTTTGAAGGTCTTTGCAGGTGCATAAATTTTGCTGACCACCCTCCTAGATGAGGTGGCCTCACTGGCAGATTTTCTTGCAGCCTTCTCTTGCTTCTTAGCAAGAACATCTTTTGGGACAAAATCAGAATCTTCTTCTTCTGAGTTGAGTCTCTTCCTTGTTCTAGTGGCAGGTTTAGGCAACCCATGAGAAATGGGAGTGCCTGGATCAATGGAAGAACTGGACTTAGGACTAGTGCCTGAACTCATCTCAATGTTCTGCTCTAGCAAATTCTAACTATCTTCTGGTCCTGACATGTCTAACCCTGTGAACAGAGTATAGAAAAGTGGAATACGATAATTCATCACAAAATGCAGAAATTTTTGAAAGTTTGAACAAAAGATTTTCAAAGTTTACATTCTGTCACATGAAAATCGGTATAGCCAAAACAATAATACCGGAGCTACCGAGAGTGACTTTATCCTTAGCCGAAACTTGGCACCCCTTTTGGTGAGACCGGAAGGTGTACTCGGTTTCACCGAGCAAGTTATCAGCAACACAGACATACAAATCAGTGACACCTATTTCCTCACTTTTGTTCCACCGAGTTTCATCGGGTGGAAGGTAAACCCTAGTAAATCGATCATTCTCTATCCTATGGAATTTTCTTTTGGATGCAAAGATCGCAAACTGTGGCTAGACCAGGAATAAACCCTAATGCGCATGACTCGGACAGTGGAGTGCAAGAGGGGGCCGAATCCATACCCTAATTTGGAGATGGATCCTCTACGGCGGCGACGTTGGAGAAGAAAACATCGATGACGGCGATTTCTAGCGGCGAAGGCACTTGGAGAAGCAAGGCGATGACTAGGGGTCTTCGGGGCGGCAGCTAGGGTTGTGGTGGCACAACGTTTGAAGAATGGATTTCAAAACGTCAGGGACCATCGATTATATACCCATCACTGTCGGTGACAGCGATTTGATATATTCGGTGTCACCAAGTTTCACAACTGTCAACTAACAGGGAAACTCGGTGTAACCAAGAATATGAAATCGGTAGTACCGAGATTGAAAAACCAGATCGACCCTAGGCATTCAGTGAGACCGAGATTTTGGAGTTGCTTCCACCATGATGCACTTGGGAGGTTTTAGTGGTCAGTCCTTGGCGATACGGAACTCCGAGTGCTCCTCACATAGAGAGATCGAGAAGTACTAGTTCAAATTTTGTGATGCAGCATGAATAGAATATGAGGTGAGAAAGCATAGATAGCTAGGGGAGTGGTCCTAGGCATTCTTGTATATCCAATTGGCAAGTGAAAATAAAAAACCAAATAGCAACCATTGGATATCCTCGAATGAGTAAATAAATGCAAACCAACATGCTCACACAATAAGATGTCAAATGAGATCATGGCAAACATGCACAAACACAATAGCATCTAACAAGCACTTTGGCGATGACGGAGTCATCTATATATGAGTATATTGACTCAGGATCCAAGTAAGAAAACTTGATCATAAGTCATACTCATCGTTTAAGCACAAGTGGGGTTACCACTTTTACACAAAGCATTTAATATCGTCACATTCTATGAGATGCTTTAACTCAAGTCTTGAGTAAAGCTCCCCTTGATGTGACATCCCCCCATAGGAGGGATAAACTAACCTTGGATTTTGTCGATGAAGACTTCATGTAGGTGAAGTAGTGGTGGATGCTCAAAGTTGATCAAGATCTCCAAGAGTTGGGAGCATCCTCGATGTTTCATTACTCTTCTCACCTACATGGGTTAGTCCCAACACACAAGAGATAGATAGAAGGATATCTATGGACATGGAGTGCAAAGCATATGTGATGATGTCCATTGATTTGTCGATTAATTTGTCCCTTGCTTACCTCTGAGGGAATGTGTGACTCCTGGAACTATTGCATGATGTTGATTGCAACTAGTTATTGCCAATAATGAATATGAGTGAATTTCATTGGCTGAGACACCCCTCAAGAAATTCTCTAGTTCTTCTTCTTGGGGACCCACATCATGTTGATGGGGATCCTTGGTGTTGAAGTAGCACTTGTAGAAGTTGAGCTTGTAGTAGCCTTGAGAACCCACTTCACCGAAGCTTGGGATTCATCTTCATATGAGTTAATGTCCTCTTGAAGCTTGTTCTTGTCCTTGAGCTTGGGGTCTTGTGGTGGAAGGTCATCTTGAGCGTTTTTTCCCTTGGGGAGAGTATTTTCATACTTCTCCTTTTGAGGAAAAAACATGGGATTGGGATATCAACCTTCTTCCCGTTGAACTCCATTAGCGTTGAAGTAGCGAACACCATGATTCTTCCAATATCCTCCGTGCTTGTGTAGAATCTCCTCAAATTATTTGCACCCTTCAAGACTCTTGTATATACCTTTCTCTATAATCCCTTTCAAGAGTTCATTTTCCAGGTCAATGTAACTCGGCTAAGAGAAGAGTTAGTGGGATCAAGGGAACTACTAGAAGCAATATCATTGGATTTATCATTTTTATTGCTACTAGTTGAAGAACCTTTCTTTCCTTAGTTACTAGCTGGCTTAGACTTAACTTGTGGCATGAATGTAGATAAGAGAAGTCGCTTTGATAGATAAGAGGATGTCTTCTTTTGAAGATCGTCACTGATAGCTTTAAGAAACTCATGCTCTTGCTTTGAATTGAGCTTCTCTGAGCGTAGCTTCTCATGTGTCCTTACAAGCTCTCTATGATCTTCTAGAGTTGACTTGTGAGCTAACATAAGAGATTTTTGTTCTTGAGTTAGTCATTCTATTTCCAACTTATCATCATCGTACGACTAATCTACACTAGAGTGAGTACTAGCAAGTTCATTTTGTCTTACATTACTAGATTTGTCAAATAGCAAGTCATCTTTAATTAACAAGTCATTTTCATCACTATTGAAATCAAGATACTCGGGGTGTGATACCTTGGGGCCTTTAGCCATGAAGCAAGGTCCACTCCCTTCATTTGGTGAATCAGATATGTCATAGGAGTCGGTTGTCACTAAGTGCAAGTCCGACAACACCTTCATCTTGACTATAGTCAGAGCCAGAGTGATAGCTTCTCTCAGAGTGGTTGTCGGATTCGGAGCCAGAAACCCATTCACCAGCATGAGCATTATGTCTTCTTGTTGAGTAGCTCTCAATGTACTTGTCCTTCTTCTCCGAGTCCCTACTTGTCCTTGAGGGTCTTCGTTCATAACGATCATCTCTACTCCTTGTCTCTCTTCAAGGTGATTCATCTCTTGAGCTTCGTCTTCTAGGTGACTCTTCTTTTCGTTTGTAGGGAGCCGAGCACTCATTGGAGTAGTCTCCGGGCTTCCCACAATTGTAGCAGTTTCGGTCATGACTTGATGAACGCTTCTCTTCATATCTTGAGTTGGAGCGTCGATCTTTGCTTCTATTCTTCTAGAATTTGTTGAATTTCTTGACCATGAGGCTTATCTCTTCATTTCTGACAAGGTTGTCTCTTGAGTTAGCGGGAGCATCACTTGTGGATTTGTAAGGACCTCTAGACTTGTGGTGATCAAGAGAACCATCTGCTCGTTGCTGGATCTAGGGACCTGAGCACTAGTGGCTCGAGCCGCCTCTGCGTGTGCCTCTACTTGTTCCTGAGCTGCGGCTGATGTTGGATGGTCTGGGTCCATCACCACAACATTGTCCTCGAGATCTAGCTGACGTGGCAAGTGGGGTCTATCCAGAGCAAAGATGTGCTTATCAAGCTTAGAATTCATAAACATCTGAATATAGGGTGCATAACAGCATGAGCGCTTCTGATTAGCAGCAACCCTCTTCACAATCTCTACTATCAAATCCATCACTCGAATCCTAGTGTGACGATCAACATGGATGAGCATGTTGATGGAGTATCCACGAATCATCTTCTCATCTCCATACTTGGGCATCAAAGTATGCCTCAGGATGGTGTTCATGGTACGGAGGCATGGCTGGAGGAAGTAAATAGTTCCCTACTTGTGAGATTGCACATTAGCAGTAGGGATAGGATTATACATATCCTTCATAGCATTGTGGCTCTCCTTGGATTCTGAGTAGACATCCAAACCTCCATCCCGTACCTCTAGCACTCCTAAGATGGTAGCCCACTCGCCAAGAGTAGATTCATATCTTGGTCCTTCAATCATCCAAACAATCTTGCCATCTCCATAGAAATGAGTAGTGGAGTAGAACTACAGGATCATCTCATCATTCCAAGCAATGAACTCCTTGCCACCAAATTTATCTAGCCCAATGCAGTGGAAGTTGTCTTGGTCACATGGAAAGGAATCCTCATTATCCTTGATGTATTTCCAGTCCAGATATCTCATGTCACTGACTGCAGGGCTCTTGTCAAGCAAAACTGTCTCATAGAAGTCCTGTTGCTCCTTGGTGTAAAACCTATAATCCACAGGAGTCTTTCCCCTCTGGGCATCTGGATAAATACCTCTGCATGCCCTCAGCCCTGAATCTTTCCTCTTATTCATATCCTCAACTCTAGGATGGCTGACATCATGTACAGGAAGGTGAGTTCCGAGCTTCATCAGAACAGATATATCATCTTCATCATCATCCGTTTCTCTGAAAGTGGACTTCTTGTTCTTCTCAGAAGCAGGTATATCTCTCGTAGTCCTCTTTGACTTCTGTGTAGTCGCTTTCTGGGATGCAGCCTTGGTGCTCTTGGAGGGACCAGATATAGGCATAGTATCATCCAAAAGTTTCTTAGCCTTCTTCTTAGGAGGGTCCTGAGCTGCAGGGTCCTCCTCTTCCTCCTCTTCAACAGCAGCACGAGCATCCTCCTCTGGATCCTCATACATAGAGGTAGGCCTTCCCATAACATGGATGATACTCTTCCTGGCTGCATTCTTTTCTCCTACCTTCTTAGGCAAAGACTTCCTTGGAACCTCAACAGACATAGTTGCCCTAGCACTCTCATGTGCTTTGAAGGTCTTTGCAGGTGCATAAATTTCGCTGACCACCCTCCTAGATGAGGTGGCCTCACTGGCAGATTTTCTTGCAGCCTTCTCTTGCTTCTTAGCAAGAACATCTTTTGGGACAAAATCAGAATCTTCTTCTTCTGAGTTGAGTCTCTTCCTTGTCCTAGTGGCAGCATTAGGCAACCCATGAGAAATGGGAGTGCCTGGATCAATGGAAGAACTGGACTTAGGACTAGTGCCTGAACTCATCTCAATGTTCTGCTCTAGCAAATTCTAACTATCTTCTGGTCCTGACATGTCTAACCCTGTGAATAGAGTATAGAAAAGTGGAATACGATAATTCATCACAAAATGCAGAAATTTTTGAAAGTTTGAACAAAAGATTTTCAAAGTTTACATTCTGTCACATGAAAATCGGTACAGCCAAAGCAATAATACCGGAGCTACCGAGAGTGACTTTCTCCTTAGCCGAAACTTGGCACCCCTTTTGGTGAGACCGAAAGGTGTACTCGGTTTCACCGAGCAAGTTATCAGCAACACAGACATACAAATCAGTGGCACCTATTTCCTCACTTTGGTTCCACCGAGTTTCATCGGGTGGAAGTTAAACCCTAGTAAATCGATCATTCTCTATCCTATGGAATTTTCTTTTGGATGCAAAGATCGCAAACTGTGGCTAGACCAGGAATAAACCCTAATGCACATGAATCGGACAGTGGCGCGCAAGAGGGGGCCGAATCCATACCCTAATTTGGAGATGGATCCTCTACGGCGGCGACGTTGGAGAAGAAAACATCGACGACGGCGATTTCTAGCGGCGAAGGCACTTGGAGAAGCAAGGCGATGACTAGGGGTCTTCGGGGCGGCAGCTAGGGTTGTGGTGGCGCAACGTTTGAAGAATGGATTTCAAAACGTCGGGGTCCATCGATTATATACCCATCACAGTCGGTGACACCGATTTGATATATTCGGTGTCACCAAGTTTCACAACTGTCAACTAACAGGGAAACTCGGTGTAACCAAGAATATGAAATCGGTAGTACCGAGATTGAAAAACCAGATCGACCCTAGGCATTCAGTGAGACCTTGATTTTGGAGTTGCTTCCACCATGATGCACTTGGGAGGTTTTAATGGTCAGTCCTTGGCGATACGGAACTCCGAGTGCTCCTCACATAGAGAGATTGAGAAGTACTAGTTCAAATTTTGTGATGCAGCATGAATAGAATATGATGTGAGAAAGCATAGATAGCTAGGGGAGTGGTCCTAGGCATTCTTGTATATCCAATTGGCAAGTGAAAATAAAAAACCAAATAGCAACAATTGGATATCCTCGAATGAGTAAATAAATGCAAACCAACATGCTCACACAATAAGATGTCAAATGAGATCATGGCAAACATGCACAAACACAATAGCATCTAACAAGCACTTTGGCGATGACGGAGTCATCTATATATGAGTATATTGACTCAGGATCCAAGTAAGAAAACTTGATCATAAGTCATACTCATCGTTTAAGCACAAGTGGGGTTACCACTTTTACACAAAGCATTTAATATCGTCACATTCTATGAGATGCTTTAACTCAAGTCTTGACTAAAGCTCCCCTTGATGTGACATCCCCCCATAGGAGGGATAAACTAACCTTGGATTTTGTCGATGAAGACTTCATGTAGGTGAAGTAGTGGTGGATGCTCAAAGTTGATCAAGATCCCCAAGAGTTGGGAGCAGCCTCGATGTTTCATTACTCTTCTCACCTACATGGGTTAGTCCCAACACACAAGAGATAGATAGAAGGATATCTATGGACATGGAGTGCAAAGCATATGTGATGATGTCCATTGATTTGTTGATTAGTTTGTCCCTTGCTTACCTTTGAGGGAATGTGTTACTCCTGGAACTATTGCATGATGTTGATTGCAACTAGTTATTGCCAATAATGAATATGAGTGAATTTCATTGGCTGAGTCACCCCTCAAGAAATTCTCTAGTTCTTCTTCTTGGGGACCCACATCATGTTGATGGGGATCCTTGGTGTTGAAGTAGCACTTGTAGAAGTTGAGCTTGTAGTAGCCTTGAGAACCCACTTCACCGAAGCTTGTTATTCATCTTCATATGAGTTAATGTCCTCTTGAAGCTTGTTCTTGTCCTTGAGCGTGGGGTCTTGTGGTGGAAGGTCATCTTGAGCTTTTGTTCCCTTGGGGAGAGTATTTTCATACTTCTCCTTTTGAGGAAAAAACTTGGGATTGGGATATCAACCTTCTTCCCATTGAACTCCATTAGCGTTGAAGTAGCGAACACCATGATTCTTCCAATATCCTCCGTGCTTGTGTAGAATCTCCTCAAATTATTTGCACCCTTAAAGACTCTTGTATATACCTTTCTCTATAATCCCTTTCAAGAGTTCATTTTCTAGGTCAATGTAACTCGGCTAAGAGAAGAGTTAGTGGGATCAAGGGAACTACTAGAAGCAATATCATTTGATTTATCATTTTTATTGCTACTAGTTGAAGAACCTTTCTTTCCTTAGTTACTAGCTGGCTTAGACTTAACTTGTGGCATGAATGTAGATAAGAGAAGTCGCTTTGATAGATAAGATGATGTCTTCTTTTGAAGATCGTCACTGATAGCTTTAAGAAACTCGTGCTCTTGCTTTGAATTGAGCTTCTCTGAGCGTAGCTTCTCATGTGTCCTTACAAGCTCTCTATGATCTTCTAGAGTTGACTCGTGAGCTAACATAAGAGATTTTTGTTCTTGAGTTAGTCGTTCTATTTCCAACTTATCATCATCGCACGACTTATCTACACTAGAGTGAGTACTAGCAAGTTCATTTTGTCTTACATTACTAGATTTGTCAAATAGCAAGTCATCTTTAATTAACAAGTCATCTTCATCACTATTGAAATCAAGATACTCGGGGTGTGATACCTTGGGGCCTTTAGCCATGAAGCAAGGTCCACTCCCTTCAGATTTTTGTTCTCAGAGTGGTTGTCGGATTCCGAGCCAGAAACCCATTCACCAGCATGAGCATTATGTCTTCTTGTGGAGTAGCTCTCAATGTACTTGTCCTTCTTCTCCGAGTCCCTACTTGTCCTTGAGGGTCTCCGTTCATAACGATCATCTCTACTCCTTCTCTCTGTTCAAGGTGATTCATCTCTTGAGCTTCGTCTTCTAGGTGACTCTTCTTTTCGTTTGTAGGGAGCCGAGCACTCATTGGAGTAGTCTCCGGGCTTCCCACAATTGTAGCAGTTTCGGTGATGACTTGATGAACGCTTCTCTTCATATCTTGAGTCGGAGCTTCGATCTTTGCTTCTATTCTTCTAGAATTTGTTGAATTTCTTGACCATGAGGCTTATCTCTTCATTTCTGACAAGGTTGTCTCTTGAGTTAGCGGGAGCATCACTTGTGGATTTGTAAGGACCGCTAGACTTGTGGTGAAACTCTTCCTTGTCTTTGAGTGTCATGTCACGAGCAACAATCCTACCAATCACTTCCGTTGTCTTCAGATCTGTTGGGCATCATTTGGATCAATGTGCAAATGGTGTCATATCGATCATCCAAAGCTTGAAGTATCTTCTTGATGATGAATTTGTTAGTCATTTCTTCGCTTCCTAAGTCGGGAATCTCATTGTTGATGAGGGCTAGCCTAGAGTACATCTCAGCGACTCCTTCACCATCCTTCATCTTGAACTTGCAAGTTGACTTTGAAGAACATCCAACTTGGATTCTCTCAGACATTCTATATCTTCATGGATATCAATCAAAGTATCCCAAATCTCTTTTGCATTCTCAAGACGGCTGATTTTGTTGAATTATTCGGGGCATAGGTAGTTGAAGAGAATGTCACATACTTGAGCGTTGAGTTGAAACATCTTCAATTCATCTGTTGTCGCTTTGCGATCCGGTTCCCTTCCTTCCACAAACAATACACCTTGCATACCAACACGAACAACAGCCCAAACGGCGGGGTTATGACCAAGCAAATGCATTTTCATTTTGTGTTTCCAGCTAGCAAAATTTGTGCCATCAAAGTACGGACCTGTACGGTGATAATTTCCCTCACTAGACGCCATACTCTCCTAGGTTGTGAGACCAATGCAATGGAAACCAACGATCTGATACCACTCGTAGGATCGAAAGTAGTGCTGGAGGGGTGTGATTAGACTATTTGACCAAATAAATCTAATTTTCCCAATTTTATGTCTTGGCACATTTTAGCATTTATAGTATGTCAAGTATAGCCTACACATGCATGTCTAGGAGTATAGCAGAGGAAATTAAAGACAAGCATGTAAGTAAGGGAAGGGTAGGAAGATCAAATACAATTGTTGACACAATGATTTTTCCCATGGTTCCGATAGGTGGCGCTATCATACATCCACGTTTATGGAGTCTTCTACCCATGGAGGGTAACGATCGCGAGTGTTCACAGAGGGATCTACCCGCGGAGGGTTCCACGAAGAAGCAACCTTGACTATACCATGATGGCGTACGTCCATGGAGGACTAGACTAACTCGGGGTAGATCTTCACGAAGTAGGTGATCTCCTTGCCCTTACAAACTTCTTGCTTCTCTCCACAACACGAAGTAGGAGGCTCCCAGGCGACACCTAACCAATCTAGAAGGCACCAACCTCCCCCCCAAGGTAAAAGTCTCAATTGTGTCAATGAACTCCTTGCTCTTGTGCTTCAAGAGGATAGACTCCTCAACACACAATCGCTCTCTCACAAATTTGGCTTGGTAGAAGAGATTGATTGGGTGGATGTAACACCCTGTGTTTGTATCACATTGTTTTGTTTGGGTTTATAAAATTTGGAGCCAACTAAAACTTTTTCTAAGTGCTTGTGCTTGTTTTCTATATTGTTTGCTTACTTGATGATTGTGTTTTATGACACTACTAGGTTCTATTCCACTTCATATTCATGTTCCATGTCCCAAACCCCTTGCCCAATGATCATGCCATGAGAATAGTGCCCAAAACTATTTTATCAAATATTATTTTAACCAAAAATGATATATTCAAATTAGGTTTTCAAAACCCCCTGAAATGAGGTTTGCTCTACAAGTCCTCAAATTAGGTGGATACTTCCTTCCCAAAAGATTTCTTTCAAACCTACTATATAAAAGACTTCCCAAAATCACCAAATATTAATTTTAAAGATTATTTTTTTATTTTATTTAAAGGCTTTTTCTTAAGGCCAGAAATGGTTTTTCCCAGGGAAAAATTATTTAGATGCTTTGAAAATATTTGAGAAAATTTAGAGAAACTCAGTGGACATATAGTTTCCATATATGTGAGTTTCAACACAAGGGCATGATCAAATCATGGGCAAAACCCCTCAAAACCCTTTCTGCTCAGATCAAACTTTTGAAATATTTCTATAAGAAATATTCTCAATAAATTCCAAGAAAATTCCAGCGAGTCAACACTGTCATAGGTGATGATCTCGCAAAGTTTCATCTCAATCCAAGTTGATTTGGTTCATCAAACCATTCCAAAACCATTTCTCTCTAGAATCAAATTTGAGCAACTTTACATTGTGAAGTGTTCCCCCTTGGCCTCAAACTTTGTGGGCATGCTCTAATGGCCAAATAGTGATGATACACTAAGCGGTACGTCAAGGGTAAAGGCCTAGCATCAATGGATTTACATAAACCATATTCTGTTAATTTCTAGGGTTTCACAAAGTTACATTGTAAATTTTCTTGAATCAAGCTCAAACTTGGTTATCAAGCCTAATTCTAATCACCATTTGCCCCTGTTAAACATCATGGCAAGCAAACTCCATCTACTAGCCCAAACACAACACAAACACCTTCTGGCCATTTCTAGAAGTTACTGTTTCCACCACGTCTACTTTTCCCCTTGGTCTCAAATTTTTACCATAGCTCCACCTAGACCCCCAGCACCTCCAGGAGAAAGACCAACGGCTAGCTCCATGATTGAGGGGGAAAAACCCCACTTGCACCCCCCTAGACAACACCTTTCTCAACTTTCTCACTTCTCTCTCTCACTCCTGGCTACTCTAGAGAATCCAAGGCTCTTTCCCACTTTCTTTATTCCCTCTTCAGCTGCGGGACACAGGTGGACATGCCAGAGCGCGTCAAAAGCTCTGGCATGCCGGCCAAAGTCGCGCTCTAGAGCGTGCAGCCGTGCTCGAGAGGGTTGACCTCCCTCTCTTGCCCATACCCGACGACCTCGGGCCTTCCCGTCGCGCCAGTCGATGCACCTTGGCGTGCACAACACGGCAGGGCAACGCCCCCCTGTCTCCCCTCTCTCCTCTCCTCCCGAACCGTCCAGTGGCTGCGCTTGCACGTGCGATGCCCTCGGGCACCCTTTGCCTATCCGCGCTCTCTAGGGCATCTCCCGTGGGCCCCCAGCCCTGCCGTTGCCCCCCTCCTTTCCTTGCCATGGCTCGACGGCGAGCGCCCGGGCTCTCCCGTGCTCGCCACTCCCCCTGCCTCCACCTCGCCTATTTAAAGGGGGCACGAGCACTCCCTCTCTCTTTCCCTGGCCTCCTTTCACTCCCAATTTTCCCCCCTAAGCCACCCTAGAGATCGCCCGGAGCCCCTATGCTCGGGATCAACCGAGGCACCTCCGCGTCGGGGCTTCGTCGATCTCAGGCTACTTGCCCTCTCCGGCCTCCCTTTCTCCTCCTTCGAGTCCCTAGTGAGCTCCTGCATCCTTCCCCCTTCCTCCCCGACCAGTTTGCTGCTAGGAGTAACGCCGGCAACCCCCTCCCGAATCTCCTTCGTGGCAGCCACCTCCCCTCCGGCGACTCCGGCCACCTCCGGCCACCCTTCCACCTCTAGAGGACCAGCGGGTCAATGCCAAACTCGTTCCCGCCTCCAGATCCCCTCGCCGCGCCTCCCCTCGCCGCCGATGAGCTCTCCCCCTTCCTGTCCCGAGGTGGGAGAAGGACCCAACAAGTGGGGCCCACCTGTCGGCCTCTCTTCCTCCCTCCCCCGCTCTCTCTGTTCCCCCTCGTGTCTCTGACGATCGGGCCCCATGCGTTAGGTTTGAACCTAACCACACGCGAGGCCGGCTGGCTGGCCAGCTGTGCTGGCCCAGCCTCTGGCCACCTCTGGCCCAGGTCCCACTGGCCCTTTTCTTTTCTTTTTCTTTTTCCTTATCGTGGGATTTTGCAAAAATCCCACAGAGCTCAAATAAAATCCTATGAAAATAATTTTTGCACCTAAATTCTTGGAATATTCCATAGAATATATTAGCGTCATTTGTAAAAATGTTTGAAAATGTTTCTATTAGTGTTTTATTTTAAACCTATATTTAGGCACCTTTTTGCCTCTGTTAATTTATTTCTAAAATGTTTTTAACAACAAAAACCTAGGAAAGTATTTTTAGTATGATATTTAGTATTTATCAGAGTAGGTTAACATTTTTTGTTAGTAGCCTTCCTGACATCCGGCTTTCCCTTAATCCTTGGGGATAGCCTGGAGAATTGCCAGTTTCACCACCCACCCATTTTCCTCTACCACGAGCATTGGGTCGATGTCGTCACGAAGGAGTACCACGTAGATGTGGTCATGAGGGAAAACGACTCCCCGACCAGTTGGTTCTTTGAAGGACCTCAGATGCAGACCATGGTGCTTGCAGTCGAGACAGCTGCACGCAAGGCACTCCTACACATTCGAGACATCATTCCAGAGATGGCTGACGAGCCAGCTACTTGCTACCTTCCCTTCAGGAAGGATGACTTTGGCAAGAGTTGGACACTAATTCCAACCAAGGAAAGTGGCACACCACTCAGATTCCAGACCTACTTCAACCTCTCCGCCGATAGCCTGGTTCATAACCTGATGAAGGAATCCGTGAAGCTCTGCGAGGAACTTCACCATGCCCGGGAGCTACTTTGACAAGCCACGACAAAGCTAGACAAGATCAAGAATGATGGAGCCCCCGAGGGGTGACCTGCTATCGCCTATAGAGGAGGAGTACCCCCCAGCTAGTGATGTACCCACCCGTCGTCATTGCATGAGTGACAAGGAGTACCGTCAGCTCTTCACCGACACGCCAGCAAAGCATCGTCGGGGTGGACCTCCTCGTTCCCCCACCCCCTCGACCGGGAACGATGTCCGTTCAGAGGATGAACCAGAGGAAGAACCAGAGGAGCGTGACTATGATATCGAGCACTCCACCACCCGAGTCTGAGAACCCCTACGGTAGGATCAGTCATGTACCCCTCATGCGAAATCGAGTCCGTGTAATGGTTCATATGAAACCATGTGTGCTTGTTGTTTTGTAGTTTGTGCTCCCGTGCAAGTCACGCTTTTTCCTTAGGCAACATATAAGTGACTCCATCGTCTATCTTAATATATGTTGGTCTTTCGACCATTGTTTTAGCACACCTCCACTTGACCGACCCACTTAGGCGCGCTTTTCTGTATTGTTTATCCTCTTGTCAATCCCAGCTATTTGACTTGGCTGCTCCCAACAGGATGGTGACTACTACCTGCAACAGCTCCTTCACCAACCCTAAAGCCGGCAACTCAAGCTAGCAACAGGGAGTTGGTGGGGCTGCTCATGCTGGAGGACACTAGGAGCAGCCACAAGGCGACATTCCCCCGCCACCACATCCGCTAGAGAACATGACCATAGCCCAGTTTCTCCAAGTTCTCCGGGAGGAGCGCCAATATAACAATGCTGCTATCCAGCAGATGGCTCCGGCTCTCGTGAACAACCAGCAGCAAGGTAGGAACGGCAATGGCCGCTCCACACTGTCTGAGTTCATGAGGAACTCGCCCCCAACCTTCACCGAGACTGCTGAACCATTGGATGCTGATGACTAGATCCGCACCATCGAGGACCTCCTTGCATTGGTTAACTACAATGAGGATCGTGAGAAGGTGTTTTATGCCTCTCACTGCCTCGGAGGTACCGCTCGATCTTGGTGGGATGGATTCAAGGTCATGCAAGGTGAGCGTGTGATCACCTAGAATGACTTCAAGGAAGGATTCCGCACTGCCCAGATTCCTTCTCGGATCATGGCTATCAATAAGAGAGAATTCCGAGCGCTGAAGCAAGGAAGTGGCTCTGTCAAGGAGTACCTGCAGAAGTTCAACTTGTTGTCAAGGTATGCGCCTGTAGATGTCAGCACGGAGGCTGTCAAGAAGGAGCGCTTCATGGATGGACTCCAATAGGTCCTGTAGTATCAGCTCATCATGTGCGACTGTCGCACTTTCGTCGACTTGGTGAACAAGGCCATCATGGTGGAAGACAAACATCGTGCCATCGATGACACTCACAAGCGCAAGATGATTAGCAAGGGTAGCCCCAGCAACCAGAAGCCTCGCCCCTGGCAGCCAGCCCCAGCCAAGCCAACCTATCAGCTGCAGCAGGCTAGACCTCCTGCACCTCGTCCGAGCTACCAGCCTCAGCAGTATGCCAATCCTAGGCCATCTTACAACAACAACCCCAATAACAACAACGGTGGCAGAAACTTCAACAACAACCAGGACAAGTCACTTGCTTTGGATGTGGTCAGCCAGGACACATCTCTAGGTTGTGTCCCAACAAGAAGCCATATGCACCGCACCCCAATGCGCCAGCTCAAGTTCAAGCCCATGGAGCACCACCAAGGAACCCTGCTCCCCGCAACCAGCCCAATAATGGCAAGGGTCACGTGAATCACGTCACCGCAGAGGAAGCCCAGGAAGACCCGGACATCATACTGGGTACGTTCATCGTCAACTCAACCCCAGCAACAATATTGTTTGATTATGGACCTTCGCATTCTTTTGTCACCCAAAAGTTTGCACTAGAGAGTGGTATGAAGCCTACACCCCTGGGTAGCCGTATGTTGATACAAACCCCGGGATCAGGTATGAAGTCCGAGATAGGTTGTAAGGGAGTTGAGATTAACATCAACGGGGTAGACTTCCTATACAACCTTATCATCATGAAGTCAGAAGGCTTGGATGTGATCCTAGGCATGGACTGGTTAACCAAGCACCAAGGCATGCTGAACTGTGCCAAAAGGATCGTCACCATGACCAATAGCCAGGGAGTGGAAGTCAAGTTTGTTCCCAACCCTGCCTTCACTCAAGCCCCTCAGGCTAACTGCCTATCGGGAGTTGAGTTGGAGCAAGTGCGAGTGGATGTGAGTACCCGGTTGTGTTTCCTTATGAGCTTCCCGAAATGCCTCCTGACCGCGACATTGAGTTCATCATTGAGCTTATGCCCGGATCAAGGCCCATCTATAAGAAGGCCTACAGGATGGGATCCGAAGAGTTGGCTGAGTTGAAGAAGCAACTAGTAGAGCATCTCAGCAAAGGATTTATTCACCCTAGTGCCTCTCCTTGGGGATCGCCTATTCTATTTGTGTCAAAGAGGGACGAAACTATCAGACTTTGCGTTGATTACCGTTCTCTCAATAAAGTCACGATAAATAACAAGTACCCACTCCCCAAGATTGAAGACATGTTTGATCAGTTGAATGGATCCAAGGTGTTCTCCAAGATCGACATCAGGTCTGGGTACTACCAGCTGAAGATCAGACCCCAAGACATACCGAAGACGGCGTTTGTAACCCGGTATGGCCTGTATGAATACACGGTCTTGTCATTCGGGTTAACTAATGTCCCTGCTTACTTCATGTACCTCATGAATAAAGTCTTCATGGAGTACTTGGACAAGTTTGTTGTTGTCTTCATTGATGAAATACTCGTCTTCTCCAAGTCTGAAGAAGAACATGAGGAACACTTGAGATTGGTCCTAGAGAACCTTTGAGAGCACCAGCTGTATGCCAAATTCAGTAAGTGTGAATTCTGGCTGCGTGAAGTTGTATTCTTGGGTCATGTGTTGACTGCGGATGGCTTATCGGTGGATCCTGCCAAGATTGAGGCCGTGACGGAATGGCAAACCCCAACCACCGTGAAGTCAGGACCTTCCTCGGACTTGCGTGATATTACCGCAAGTTCATGGAAGGGTTCTCAAGCATTGCCCGACCCATGACCTGACCCAGCTTTTGAAGAAGGACAAGAAGTTTGAATGGATAGCTAAGTGCGAGGAAAGCTTCCAGGAGCTCAAGAAGAGATTGACCACGACCCCAGTTTTGGCCACCCCTGATATTCACAAGGAGTTTGTGATATATTGTAATGCATCAAGGGCCGGACTTGGAGGTGTTCTAATGCATCAAGGCAGAGTCGTAGCATATCTATCGCGACAGCTACGACCCCATGAAGAGAACTACGCAACTCATGATCTCGAGTTGGCAGCCGTGGTTCATGCCTTGAAGACATGGCGACATTGCATTCTGGGGAAGCGATGCGAGATATTCACCGACCATAAGATTTTGAAGTATATCTTCACTCAAGGGGAGTTGAACATGAGGCAGCGAAGATGGTTGGAATTGATCAAGGATTACGACCTTAGTGTTCAATACCACATCGGAAAGGCCAATGTGGTAGCAGACGCCTTGAGAAGAAAGGCTTGTTCCTTGAATGCTATGATTATGGAAAGACTACCCGCCTTGTATGAAGAGCTTGAGAGCTTCAGCTTGGAACTGATTGCACCCAGATTCCTCGCCAACTCGAAGAAATGCCTACCTTGATGGATGATATCAAGGAAACCCAGAAGGGGCATGGAAGCATTGAAGGCATCAAAAGGAAGATCAAGGCAGGCAAGGCCCCAGGATTCTCGGTGGATGAACAAGGAGTTGTATGGTTCGGGAATCGCATTTCCGTACCAAACAAAGAAGAGCTCAAGAATTTGATCTTGCAAGAAGCTCATGACACTCCCTACTCCATCCATCCTGGAGGAACCAAGATGTATCAAGACCTCAAGGCAAGATTCTGGTGGCATGGGATGAAGTGGGAGATAGGCACGTTCGTTGCTAAGTGTGACATATGCCAGAGAGTTAAAGCTGAGCATCAGCGACCCACTGGGCTATTGCAACCTCTCAAAGTGCCTAAATGGAAGTGGCATAAAGTCGGGATGGATTTCATCACCGGTTTGCCAAGGTCAAGAAAGGGACATGATTCCATATGGGTCATTGTTGACCACCTGACCAAGGTAGCCCACTTCATCCCCGTTAGAACCACCTATGACGGTAGCCAGCTCACGAACCTCTACATCCACCACATCATGAGTCTTCACAGAGTTCCAAAGGAGATCATGTCGGAACGAGGAACCCAGTTCGCCTCAAGATTCTAGAAGAAGTTCCAAGAGGCTATGGGAACCAAGCTCACCTTCGGCACTGCTTTTCACCCCCAGACCGGTGGGCAAACGGAACGAGTAAATCAGATACTCAAAGATATGCTCTGTGCTTATGTTTTGGCATATGGAGCCAAGTGGGAAGATTGCCTACCATTCGCCGAGTTCTCCTACAACAACAACTCTCAGTCGAGTCTTCAGATGGCACCATTTGAGCTGTTGTATGGACCCAAGTGCCTTACTCCCCTCAACTGGACAGAGACCGCAAAGGGGCTAGTTTTTGGACCCGACATCCTCCGTCATGCAGAAGAGCAAGTTCAACTCGTCCGAGAATTTCTGGAGGCCGTCAAATCAAGGCAGAAGAGCCACGCCGACTCTCACCGCCGATAAGTGAACTTATTTTTTGGTGGCCATGTCTACCTCCGAGTCTGCCTCTCAAGGGAACCAAGCGATTCCATGTCAAAGGAAAGCTTGCACCAAGATATATCAGCCCCTTCAAGATCAGTGCAATGCGAGGAGAAGAAGTTCCCTACTAGCTAGATTTACCTTCCGAGTTATCGGATGTGCACAACGTCTTTCATGTGTCACAACTCCGGAAGTGTCTCCAAGTTCCCAACCGCCCCGACCTCTACAAGGATATCGACCATCAAGCCATGGATCTTCAGCCAGATCTCACTTATTATGAGAGGCCAGTTCGCATTTTGGATGAAGCCAAGCGTTGCACCCGAAGCCGCACCATCAAGTACTTCAAGGTTCAATGGAGCAACCATGCTGAAGCTGAAGCAACCTGGGAGCATGAAGATTATCTTAGATCGGAGTTCCCGTATCTGTTTAGCGCTTAGCCTAGGAATCACGGGGATGTGATTATTGTAAGGGGGAAGGTTCACACCTTGTGTTTGTATCAAATTTTTATGTTTGGGCTTATAAACTTTCGAGCCAGCTAAAACTTTTTCTAAGTGCTTGTGCTTGTTTGCTATATTGTTTGCTTACATGATGATTGTGTTTTATGGCACTACTAGGTTCCATTCCACTTCATATTCATCTTGCATGTCCCAAACCCCTTGCCCAATGATCATGCCATGAGAATAGTGCCCAAAACTATTTTTATGAAATATTGTTTTAACCAAAAATGATTTATTCAAATTTGGTTTTCAACCCCCCCCCCGAAATGTGGTTTGCACTACAAGTCCTCAAATTAGGTGGATCCTTCCTTCCCAAAAGCTTTATTAGATCCTTCCCAAAAGCTTTATTTCAAACCTACTATATATATCACTTCCCAAAACCACTAAATATTATTTTTACATATTATATTTATATTTGATTTAAACGCTTTTTCTTAAGGCCAGAAATGGTTTTCCCTAGGGAAAAATTATTTAGATGCTTTGAAAATATTTGAGAAAATTTAGAGAAAATCAGTGGACATATATTTTCCATATATATGAGTTTCAACACAAGGGAATGATCAAATCATGGGGAAAAAACCTCAATACCCTTTCTGTTCAGATCAAACTTTTGAAATATTTCTATAAGAAATATTCTCAACAAATTCGAAGAAAATTCCAGCAAGTCAATACTATCATAGGTGATGATCTTGCAAAGTTTCATCAATCCAAGTTGATTTGGTTCATCAAACCTTTCCAAAACCATTCCTGTCCAGAATCAAATTTGAGCAACTTTAGATTGTGAAGTGTTCCCCCTTGGGCTCAAACTTTGTGGGCATGCTCTAATGGCCAAATAGTGATGATACACTAAGTGGTGCATCAAGGGTAAAGGCCTTGCATCAATGGATCTACAGAAACCAGATTTTGTTGATTTCTAGGGTTTCACAAAGTTACATTGTAAACTTTCTTCAATCAGGCTCAAACTTGGTTATCAAGCCTAATTCTAATCAACATTTGCCCCTGTTAAACATCATCGCAAGTAAACTCCATCTACTAGCCCAAACACAACACAAACACCTTCTGGCCATTTCTAAAAGTTACTGTTTCCACCACCTCTACTTTTCCCCTTGGTCTCAAATTTTTACCACAGCTCCACCTAGACCCCCAGCACCTCCAGGAGAAAGACCAACGGCTAGCTCCATGATTGAGGGGGCAAAAAACCCAGTAGCACCCCCTGGACAGCATCTTTCTCTCCTTTCGCACTTTTCTCTCTCACTCCTGGCTACTCCAGAGCATCCAAGGCTCTTTCCCACTTTCTTTATTCCCCCTTCAACTGTGGGACACAGGTGGACACGCCAGAGCGCATCAAAAGCTCTCGCATGCCGGCCAACGTCATGCTCTAGAGAGCGCAGCCGCGCTCCAGAGGGTTGACCTCCCTCTCCTACCCATACCCGACCACCTCAGGCCTTCCACTCGCGCCAGTCGATGCACCTCGACGTCCGCAACATGCCAGGGCAACGAACCCCCTCTCTCCCGTCTCTCTCCTCTCCTCCCTCGCGCACAGACGACACCGCCCGAACTGGCTAGTGGCCGCGCTCGCATGCATGACGCCCTCGCCCCCCTACCTGTCAGCGCTCTCCAGGGCATCTCCCGTGGGCCCCCAGCCCTGCCATCGCCCCCGTCCTTTCCTTGCCATGGCTCAACGGCAAGTGCCCGAGCTCTCCCGCGCTCACCACTCCCCTACCTCCGCCTTGCCTGTTTAAAGGGGACCCAAGCAACCCCTGTCTCTTTCCCTGGCCTTCTTCCACTCCCAATTTCCCCCCTAAGCCACCCTAGAGACCGCCTGGAGCCCCTGTGCTCGGGATCGACCGAGGCACTTCCGCATTGGGGCTTCGTCGATCTCGGGCTACCGGCCCGCTCCGGACTCCCTTTCTCCTCCTTCGAGCCCCCAATGAGCTCTTGGATCCTTCCCCTTCCTCCCCGACCGGTTTGCTCCTAGCAACACTGGTGACCCCCTCCCGAATCTCCTCCGCTGCAGCCACCTCCCTTCCGGCGACTCTGGCCACCTTCGGCCACCCTTCCAACTCCAAAGGACCAGTGGGTCGACGCCGAACCTGTTCCTGCATCCAGATCCCCTTGCCGCGCCTCCCCTAGCCGCCGGTGAGCTCTCCCCCCTCCCTGTCCCGAGGCGGGAGAAGGGCCCGACAAGTGGGGCCCACCTGTCGGCCTCTCTTCCTCTCTCCTGCGCTCTCTCTCTTCCCCCTCGTGTCGTTGACGACCAGGCCCCACGCGTCAGGTTTGAGCCTGACCGCGTGCGAGGCCGGCTAGCTGGCCAGTTAGGCCGGCCCAGCCTCTGGCCGTCTTTGGCCCAGGTCCCAGTGGCCCTTTTTCTTTTCTGTGTGATTTTGCAAAAATCCCACAGAGCTTAAATAAAATCCTATAACTACAATTTTTGCACCTAAATTCTTGAAATATTCGATAGAATATATTAGTGCCATTTGTAAATATGTTTGAAAATGTTTCTATTACTGTTTTATTTTAAACCTATATTTAGGCACCTTTTTGCCTCTTTTAATTTATTTCTAAAATGTTTTTGACAACAAAAACCTAGGAAAGTATTTCTAGTATGACATTTAGTATTTATCAGAGTAGGTTAACATTTTTTATTAGTAGCTTGGGTGTTCTGTTTTGTGTGATTGCTTATTTTTATCGCTTTATTTCACGACGATAGATTGCGCGGTTGACGAAGAAGTTGGACCCAAAGACTTCGAAGACCTCAGAGACTTTGTTAAGCCAGGCAAGCAGTCCTTTGACCATGATGAGAAAACAATTTTATTGCATGTCATATAGCACTTTACTTTCATCATAATTGATCATGTGATGTGGTGTTCCCCTTTGGTGGGATGCCTCCGATACTTCTCCATTGACACTTGCATTGTGCATGCCCCTACTACCTAATGAGAGTTATGCGGGTGATTGTAGATAGGACACTAGTAGATGCTACACAAGTGGGATCGGGATCTATGCATAGTGATGGAAGGAAGGGATGATTTCAAAGACTTTTCGAAAACCCCATCGGGTGCCACTAATGCCCGAGGGAGATGATGATGAGGTGGGTGACCACTTGAGAAAGAAGTGGTGTGCCGGAACAAGATGACTATGTGTTTTCAAAAACGGAGGGTTTAAGATTTGTCGACTGTCCCAATCTTACATGCGCAACCACGATTTCCCTTATGGGACGGGGCTTTGTTGATTACCCTTGTGGGTACTGGCAAGGAGCCCGCATTACTAATGGCACGAGTGGTGTGGTCACTCTCGATACGGGGTCGTACCGGTATGTACGATCATGCGCTGTCTTCACAAGCGCCGGGCATACCATTGGTCCCCTCATGGATGGTATGATTTAGAGCGAGGCTCGTGTGATGTACATCATGAGGGCTGGGTACCAATTGAGTGGACTCTTTGTTTAATATTTCTAGGGGAAAGGCATTGTTCAGGTGATTACGTTGGGTATGTTATGTACCGCGAGTCATGGATGACACGGAAGTTCCCCTAGTCTTGTGGGTAAAGTGTGCAACCTCTGTAGAGTGTAAAACTATTCGAATAGCTATGTCCACGATCAAGGACAGTTGGGTGGTGCTGCTTATACCACGTCCAGATGTTTTCGTGAAACTTGGTGTGAGTATGGATGTGATGGTGACAAGAGGTCACATGGGCTAAGTCCGATGACTTAGTGTGATGAATGAACTAAGTCCGATGGCTTAGCGTGATGGTAACATGAGATGTTCAACAAATACTTATGATGATATCGGTATCTTGATCATATGGATACTTGCTGATTGTTGATGCATGCTTACAAGTTACTTGATCATGACATTGCATTCCAAATTAGCTTTTCGCAAAGTTACCTACTTAGTGCTATACCATGCATTATTATTACCTTGTTCCACAACATGGGTTGCTTGAGAGTACATTAAAAGTACTCATTGGCTTGCCACTGGTTATTATATTGGCTAGGATGGAAGAATAGGAGTATGTTGAAGTGTTCGTTGGAGACGAACACGCGAACTAGGACGTTTCCCGGCCAGAATGCCTGTAGGTTCAGGTAGATGGCATGGGTTCATGCTTTCGACCAAGATTTCCGCTGCTTGTTCTGTTTTAAGTGTTTGGCCCATGTGGCCCTATCTGTCTAAGACTGAGACCTTCATGGTCATTAATAGTGTAAGATGCTAAATGTGGATCTAAGACTCTTGCTATCTAGCTTCCGTGTGTTCAGTGAGCATTGATCTCTGGGATCACTGTACACGTGCATTCGGTGATCACGACTTATGAGTCGGGGTCCCCACAGTGAAAAGCAACTTGAGTAGGTGGATCTCTCTCAGGAAATCAGTAGGTATGAGTCGGGAAATGTTCTGAGTGTTTCTCTTTTGAGTGAGTGGTGGTGGAGGGGTATATATAGGCATATCCAACAATCCAACCGTTACACACAAAATGACCAACTCGGTGACATCGATGTATTAATGTCGGTGGTACTGAAGTGACCAAAAGGTGCCAAGTTTTGAATATTGGTGAGAACAATATAAAAAATTCGGTTGCACCGATAAGGTGACCAACGATCATATTGCCCAATGTTGGTGACGCCGATTAAACAATCTCGCTGGGACGGGTATTGTTAATTTGCGTAACAGAAAGTTGGCAACCTAAACTCGGTGGCACCGAAGCAGAATCGGTTGCACCGAAGTGGCTAGGGTTTGGCTGAGTCTGTCTAGTTTCTGGAATCGATGGCACCAAGTGGAAAGTGTTGGTTGCACCGATTTTGAATATTTGGCTGTGGACAAACTTTTGTGGAGGAGCTTGTGGGTGTATGTGGTGACTATCACTTGTGCACGTATGATCATTTTGTTCACCAACTTCCTATGGACTCAAAGTGATTTCTCACAAAAGATAAAATGTGGAGTCCTTTGCTTGAGGCTTTGCCAATCTATTTCCTTGCATCTAGGGGTATTCCACAATCCTTATGCCAAACCATCATTGAACTTTTCTTGAAACATATTTAGTGGAAACATTAGTTTAATGACATATATGTTGTTATTAATTACCAAAACCACCAAGGGAGCAAGTGTGCTTTCAGTCGCCCTCTCCTCCGAGCATCTTGACAAACAGTGTCGCCATCCCATCATATTTGAAGTGAAGGGTGCACCTCCCCTCCAAGCCACTGGCACGGGCAAACGTTTGCCACACGCGGTTAAGGTACACATTACCCCCGGGGTTGACCTCGACCTCCACCCACGAGGCCGCGCTATAGGAGCCATCGGCCTGCAGCCATAGGCCAGCAGGCCCCCTAGATGGCAGCACCTCCGCGAAGGAGCCCGAGAGATGGAACCAAGTGTTCGCAAGCCTCTCCACCCACACGACAAACTCTCGGGTTGTGTCGGCTGAATAGACCCGGGGTGCGGAGGCCGGTTGGCCACGGGCAGCCTCCCATCGAGGGCGCCGCCTCCACGACTACTACAGCCTCCCGCACTGGACGGAGCCATCTCATGGCTACCAATGGTGACCCTGAGCCGCATTGGAGCACACCCGCGTGTTTAGGGAACCACCGCTGGCGTCGTGGCATACCTCCGGGGATGACCGCGGCCCCTCCTAGGCAGTGGTGAGGCATGACTCTCCTCGGAAGCCTTCCCCTTCTTGGCGGCGGAGAACTTCCTCACTGGACCATGATTGGGAGGGAGGCGGCTTGGAGATTGGTAGCTGAAGAAGATGACAATGAGCTGAGGGTTTTCTCACCCTCACCCACTTGTATACGACTGAGGGCCAAACAGCGCCCCCTCGCATCTTGAGCAGTGATAACACCGCTGCGCATCCCAACCCCTGTCAGATGGAGCGTCGTGGGGAGTGCGGGCATCAAGCGCTCATTGGGCACTGTAGGACAGGCCCGAGTGGCATGCGTCTCCCCTCCACGTAAATTTTTCAGCCCCCGATGGGTCACATCCGCGTGGCCCAAAGGGTGAAGGCCAAGGGAGCATCCACATTCAAGAAAAGGTAATGACGGCCGGCACAACCTACAAGCGTCGCATCAGTTTGACTTGTGCGGTCCCCAACGACATCAGGAGTGGAGGTGGCATTCCTTGGGCACACGACACATGTCGATCCTGGCCCCCATGCTTGTTGGGCTTGTGACCCTTAGGGACGTCCTCAACGGCTTTGCCCGGAAGCCGTCTTATGCATGCCTTGGGCCGGGGGCTACTATCGGCATTCTGGGAACGGGGGTACCCAGACCTGCCTACCTGCAGCCCAGGGCGAGGCCCACTTTGTCAGCCAGGCACGGCCTGGCGAGACCACACTCAAGACAAGGCCCTCGTGAGGGTTTTTGTTCGCGAGGGAGGCATCATGGAGACCAGCGAAGGACGTGCCTCCTCAAGCCCCCTCTGGAGCGGCGGAGATCTCAATGCAGAGCCTGGCCTCGGGAGGCTAGGGATGACGCAAGGCACGACAGGCAGGCGCTAATGCGCTAGGCGGACAGTTTCCCCTTTGGTGCAAAGAGGGGCGAGGACAAAGGCGGGTTCCCAAAGCGTCCCTAATGGTTTCCGTTCCCGTGCAATGAGACCACGACCACGTAGCCAGCAGGAAGGATGTCATCGCTGAGCCCACCTCCACATAATCGACAGCTACTTTGCAGGTGAAGACCACCTTTCGTAAGTATAAAGATGTACTCCTGTCCCCCTTTGAGTTTGGTCGTTGTGGGATCCCTTCCCGCCATGGCGATAATAGAAGAGGACCTGGGGCCGTATAAATTGAGGATAGGCTACACTGGTGAGAAGGAAAACACAATAGAGAGGCAACACTACTAGATCCCCCTCGCGAGGCAAAGCACCAATGTACTAGTTCATCCACAAACCTCCTCGTGAGGCACTCCACCAAAGAAGGAGTAAGGTATTACGCTTTGTAGCAGCCCGAACCTAGGTAAATTGTCGTGTGCATCTCCTTCCTCATCATCATGCAAGTTTGTCATAGAAATCATCGAGTAGCGATCTAGGTTGGGCGAGGCTGAAGGGGATCTTCACACACACCCCTATGTTCGTATTTCTTGGGGTTTTGTGGAGCCCGAAATTTGACAGATAGCATAACCACTCAACTTTCCAGTTTCAAGGTTCCATATCCAACTATTTTGTCACTGGGAAAATACTCGAAAACTTGGAGTTGACTGTCAAACAATCTAGGCTACAAGTCCAAGGAGTAGAAACTCATCATCCTGAGAGATAGATAAGAAGTAGACCCCATAGAAAAGATGAGGGTGACTCGGAATAGAATGACTCGAGAAGATAAGTGAAAAAAGCTTTACGTTCCCTTCCACAATCAATTCCCTTACATAACTAAAACATTTCTAGACTCAACTTCGACCAATTTGGCTTGCTAATCCTATAGTTAGTCAGACATAACTAAAACATTTATAGACTCAACATTGTCGGGACACCGATCCTATGCCATAAGAATCTAGCAAGTAACACATCACATCACTTTGCGGCCTCATGCATGGTAATCTCCACGACTGCCACCTTACCTAGGCGGGACCGTTTGCGTCTTTTGGCTCACATATGTGAATATGTCGCTAGAATTCAAATGTCAGAGAACCTGGGTCGACATGTCTAGTTGTGGAGCCCAAGTGGCACATACGTACATGAACAGTCATATGTTACCCAACAATGCAGGTGACGGTCATCAACATGTGTAGAGAGTCATAGCAAGCTTCATGGACTCCATTACACCAAGACATTTCTGACATCAACTGCACATAGATGAGTCATAGCAGGCTACAAAAACTCCATTACCTACGAGACATTTCCCCGGAGGGACGGACACAGCAACAAAGAAGGATACACGTCGGTTAATCAATGTGTCCGGACCAGTAGCAAGCTACCAAGGCTCAGTGGAAGCACAAAGAGGCACTTCCCTATAAAGACTACTACTAAATGCACACAACTAGGTGTCGGATCGATCCCATACATATCGTTGCATGTCACACGTACACATGACATGCCAGATATGCATAGATAAAACTATGGCATCACAACATAACCATACAACATCACAACATTTATTTAGAAGGCTCAGAAGAGCTTTGCATAATATGTTCATACAGGTAAGGGTCACATGATCCCACACTCAAGTCATACAAACAAAGTCATACAAGCCATGTAGAAGCTTAAAGTTGTCTGAGTATAGACAGATGAAAGGTAAAAAGGCATAAAAGCCTGAGAATCTATAGCCCATCCCAGGGCATCAGACTGTAGCTAGGATACCAGCTACTCGTCATCGTCGATGTCTAGATAGAACCCACCAAATGGGTCCTGGTTCTCATCTGCAATAGATATTAATGTAACATGATTAAGAACATACTTAGCAAGTCCTTAAATTAGACGTAGTCCATTCATGCTCATGTATCAACAAGGGGATTAGTGGGGTTCATGTAGCAAGCCAGCTTTAACTCTAGGCTAACCGTTACTACGACTACTAGTTCTTTGAACAAGTTTGAGATAGCGCACACGAGTCCACTTACACCACATCAATACACTACCATGGATCCTCTCCCGTCACATACGAGAGTCCCATCCACGGTACTCACACTTGTCTTGATACTTTTACGAGTAGCCATTAAAGTTGTCTATGAACAACATAAGTTTTCCAAGTAGTCCATATCCAAGAACGTGGCTATTCGAATAGATTCATACCTTGTAGGGGTGTACACCTTCACACATGCTCTCGCCACTTATCTCTATGTGCATGTAAAAAGGCACCGCAACAACCTTCAAGCGGAAGCCTAGCGAGGCAGTCATCCATGACCGTCAATCACACAAGACCCTAGTCCAACCTATCGCCTATTTGGGACTAAACCCACATGGAAGGCCGGCCGAAGTTTCTGCTACCACCCCAACTGATGTGCGCAAGGTTCCCAAGCCCACCATCCGGTTGACCCTTGGTACACCGTGCCACTATCTACCGCGTCCTAGCCCACCCATAAGGTGAGTGCTACACACAACCTCCAGCATAGCTACAAACACCACAAACTACTTGCAACTCCTGGACCGAGGGCTAGGCGGTTGATAAGCTGAGAGGGTTAATTAATAATCCCAAAATGTGGTAGTAGCTAGTCTTGGATCACGAACATGGAACTCAGTTCCTCAGAGCTGTCCTAGTGAGACAAACAGTATAATCATTAAGCTCATCACATCAGAACAACACCGTTCCACTTTGATTAATCACTCTGATGAATCAAATCTCACACAAATCTAAGCATAGAAAGCAAGCAGGATAAAGGACATCAAGGGTCACGTATCTACCAAGTATGCTAGGTTTCTTCGTTTAGCTATTTACTGTGAAAATCACAGGTCATGTGGAGGAATGGGTTCAAACTATCGAAAGATGTAACAGTTGAATTGAATAGTCCTATTGCAATAACTAAGATCAAGTGCAACAGAGTAGGATGTTATCGGTATGATCAATGACATTGCCTGCCTTGCAGGTTGGTGACAGGGTACTGCCCTTCAGCTAGATACTCACATGTATCCTCGGGAGGAGGACCCACTACGATATAGATGGAGTAACAATCAATACACGACAAGTGCCACATTATGATGCATGATCATGACATGGCAACGTGATTTGGATGAGCTAATGCACCTAGCATCAAGTTTAAATGAAGTTGGTTTGAAACTAAGTTCAAATTCAAACTTCATGTATTATGTAACATATTGCATTTATGAAAAATTTCAATGTTCTCCTATTTAGGTTGCTCTATCATGCATAATAATAGCATAAATGGATTCATTGGATTTTTCTAATTATTTTTCATATATAAATTATTTCCATTTGATAAACGGATTAATTTCTATCATTTTTCTAAGTTTTAAATAATTTTGTAATTTCATCAATTATTATAAACTAGAAAACCCTTTATTGCGTTAGCACTGCATCAACATGGCATCGGGAGGTCATTAGACCATTGCCAGGTCAAACCTGACCAGTGGGGTCCATTGGTCAGTGACACGGAGCTGGTTAGAGTCACTGGTAGGTGGGACCTGCATGTCATTTACTCACGGTCAAAACTCGAGTTGACCCTAGCTAGGGCCCATTGTTGGTGGTTATTAGCCTAGTTAGTCAGTTGTATTAAGTCATAATGATAGCCACATCATGGCGTCGCCTGAGCCTCGTCGGCGATGACCAAACCGACGGCGGCGCTTTGCCGGAAACATGCTAGATACGGCGGTTGGAAACGCGTGAGCTACGAGGGCATAGCCCACACTCATCCGCGTCGAACCAAAGGGCCAGGTGACCGCGGGGTCGTCGGAGATGACGTCAACATCGAGGTCCGTGGAGGTTGGTGATCGGGCTTCGATCAAAATACATCACAACACACAACCGACCCCTAGCTTACCACCTACATCACTTACATGACCTCAAGTACTCAATGACGTCGACGGTTAGACCATAAGAACACCAGAACATCACCAACATCAAGCTCGTGTGAAGAGCTCCTCTCGTCTTGGTGCAATCCGTGGCTACGACACGTAATTGACCAGGTAAAGAGGGGGACTGGAATCTACGGCTCACGACGGTTGCAGTGCCATGGGAAGTGAGCTCAGGGATGGCCTGTAGGTGAAAAACGACGGTCACAATCTCTAGTGTCTAGAAGTTGAAGACGGGCTAGGGGCAGTGTTCCGCGGTGTTTGGCCTCGAGCTGCTTGGTAGGGACGATGAGGGAAAAGAGGCGGAGCTCTTGGGTGGCACAGGGGGCGGGGAAGTGGCTGAGGGCGCGGTACTACGATGGCGAGCTTGCAGGTGCGGTGGCCATGGTGGTAGAGGCGAGGGAGAGAGGAGAGGGGCGAATGGGCAGAGGGGCCGATGAGGACGGCTCTTCTCGTGCCTATCTACCTCGCCACTGTGATGGGGAGGCCAAGGAGGCAGTTGGCATGGCGGCCTAATACGTCTATTTTTCATAATGCTTTTATATTGATATTTATTGCATTATGGACTTTTATTACACATTATGGTACAATACTTATGCCTTTTCTCTCTTATTTTACAAGGTTTACATGAAGAAGGAGAATGCCGGCAACTGGAATTCTGGACTGAAAAGGAGAAAATATGAGAGACCTATTCTACACAACTCCAAAAGTCCTGAAATGTTACATAGAATTGTTTTGGAATATGTAAAGAATATTGGGCAAAACAAATGCCAGAGGGGACCCACAAGGAGGTCACAAGCCTGCTGGGCGCGACCTACCCCCTGGTCGCGTCCTTGTGGATTGTCGGACCCCTGGCCTCCCTCCGGTGCCCATGTTCTGCTATATGAAGGGTTTTGACTTGGAAAATTCAATAGAGAGATTTTGGAACGAAGCACCTCCGTCTCAAGGAGGAACTTGGGCAGAACCAATCTAGGGCTCCGGTGCAGCTGTTCTGCCAGGGAAACTTCCCTCCCGAAGGTGGAAGTCGAAGCCATCGTCATCACCAACAATCATCTCATCGAGAGTGGGTCAATCTCCATCGACATCTTCATCAGCACAATCTCCTCTCCAAACCGTAGTTCATCTCTTGTATCCAATCTTTGTCTCAAAACCTCAGATTGGTAGCTATGGGTTGCTAGTAGTGTTGATTACTCCTTGTAGTTGATGCTAGTTGGTTTACTTGGGGCAAGATCATATGTTCAGATCCTTAATGGTAATTAATAATCCTCTTATTATGAAAATGAATTTGCTTTTTGATCAGTTACGTTTGTTCCTGAGGACATGGGATAAGTCTTGTTATAACTAATCATGTGAATTTGGTATTCGTTCGATATTTTGATGAGATGTATATTGTCTCCCCTCTAGTGCTGTCATGTGAATGTTCACTACATGATACTTCACCATTATTTGTGCCAAGGGGATGGCATTGCAAAGTAATAATTAGATGATGGGTTGCTAGACTGACACAAGCTTAAATCTTAGTTTATGCATTGCTTCGTAAGGGGCTGATTTGGATCCATATGTTTCATGCTATGGTTAGATATATCCTAATTCTTCTTTCATATTTGCAGATGCTTGTGAGAGAGGTTAATCATATCTGGAGGCTTGGCCAATTAAGGGCATCACCCAAGCACCAGTCCACCCACATATCAAATTATCAAACTAACGAATGCAAATCAAACGAGCATGATGAAAACTACCTTGACAAAAATTCCCATGTGTCCTCGATAGTGATTCACATTGTATAAGAGTTTGTCCAGGCATTTCCTTTGCTAGAAAATGAATTGGGCCATCTTGCTGCACCTTTGCTACATTTATTACTTGCTACATGTTACGAATTATCTTATCAGAAAACTATCTGTTACCTATA
Source organism: Hordeum marinum (assembly GCA_022496015.1). Classification (NCBI taxonomy): domain Eukaryota; kingdom Viridiplantae; phylum Streptophyta; class Magnoliopsida; order Poales; family Poaceae; genus Hordeum; species Hordeum marinum. The sequence goes on along the minus strand of CM039675.1, from coordinate 202,876,684 downwards.
ATTGTCGTGCTTGCAGAGAATACCTTACTGAAAACCGCTTGTCATTTCCTTCTGCTCCTCGTTGGGTTCAACACTCTTACTTATCGGAAGGACTAGATAGATCCCCTACACTTTTGGGTCATCAAGACTCTTTTCTAGCGCCGTTGCCGGGGAGTGAAGCAACTTTGGTGAGTGGAATTTGGTAAGGAAAGTTTTATATAGTGTGCTGAAATTTACTGTCACTTGTTACTATGGAAAATAATCCTTTGAGGGATTGTTCAGGGTATCTTCAGCTCGACCGGAAGCACAAAGAGTTGCTCCTCGACGTATTGAACCTACTAAAATATTTATTATGAAATTCCTTCGGGTATGATAGAGAAACTGCTATCTAATCTTCTACAGGAGGGAACACTACATGCTGATTTTCATGTAATCTATGTAGATGAAGTTTGTGGAGTATTTAAGCTTGCGGGTTTGCCCGGGGATCAGGTCAAGAAGAAGGTATTTCCTTTATCTTTGAAGGATAAGTCTTTGACATGGTATAGGCTATGTGATGATATTGGGTCATGGAACTACAACCGATTGAAATTGGAATTTCATCAGATGTTTTATCCTATGCATCTAGTTCATCATGATCTCAATTATATGTATAATTTTTGGCCTTGTTAAGGAAAAAGTTTCGCTCAAGCTTGTGGGAGGCTTAAGTCAATGTTATATTCATGCCCCAATCATGAGCACTCAAGAGAAATTATTATTTAGAATTTTTATGCTCGGCTTTCTCGTAATGATCAATCCATGCTCGATACTTCTTGTACTGGTTCCTACATGAAGAAAGATATTGAATTCGAATGGGATTTATTGGAAAGAATTAAAAGCAACTCTAAAGATTGGTAACTAGGTGAAGGTAAGGAGTCAGGTATAAACCTTAAGTTTGGTTGTGTTAAATCCTTTATAGGCACCGATGCTTTTTGTGAATTTAGCACTAAATATGGACATGACTCTGAGATAGAGCTACTTTTTGTGAATCATTTGCTGCTTGTCTTGATCTCCCTAAGGAGAAGTGGTTTAAATATCGTCCTCCCATTGAAGTGAAAGTAGTTGAACCTATAAAAGTTGAAGAAGGGACTATTACTTATAATGTTGATCCTGTTATTCCTGCTGCTTATATTGAGAAACCATCTTTCCTTGTTAGAATAAAGGAACATGCTAAAGCTTCAACTATGGTTCGTAATAGCTATGTTAGAACCTGTGTTGTTGAACCTAGTATTGCTATGGTTAAAGATCTCCTGGTTGATAATATTGATGGGCATGTTATTTATTTCTGTGATGAAGCTGCTAGAATTGCTAGACCTGATACTAAAGAGAAACATAAACCTATTGTTGGCATGCCTGTTGTTTCTGTTAAAATAGAAGGTCATTGTTCTCATGGCCTATGTGATGTGGGTGCTAGTGTGAGTGCAATTCCCTTTACCTTATATAAATAAATTATGAATGATATTGCACCAACTGAATTGGAAGATATTGATGTTACCATTAAGCTTGCCAATAGAGATACTATAGCACCAGTCGGGATTATTAGAGATGTTAAAGTCTTGTGCGGAAAAATAAAGTATCCTACTGTTTTTATTGTTCTTGGTTTCCCGCAAGATGATTTTTGACCCATTATATTTGGTAGGCCTTTCTTGAATACTATTGATGCCAAGATAGATTGTGAGAAAGAAGTTGTTACTGTGAGTTTTGGGGATCTGTCCCACTAGTTTAATTTCTCTAAATTTCGTAGACAACCTTCTATTGCTGTGCCTCCTACTGATCCCTTAGAACAATATTTGCTAGACCATGAAAACGATATGCATCTGAATGAAAGGAATGAAATAGATAGGATTTTCTTCGATCAGCATCCATTTTGAAACACAACTTGCCGGTTGAAATACTTGGGGATCCTCCTCCACCCAAGGGCGATCCCGTGTTTGAGATTAAAGAATTATCTGATACTCTAAAATATGCTTATCTTGATGAAAAGAAGATATATCATGTTATTATTAGTGCTAACCTTTCAAAGCATGAATAAAAAAGATTATTGAAAACTCTGAAGAAGCATCGTGCTTCTATTAGATATACTCTTTATGATCTTAAGGGCATTAGTCCCACTCTATTTCAGCATAAAATTAATATGGAACCTGATGCTAAACCAGTTGTTGATCACCAATGACCGTTAAATCTTAGAATGAAAGAAGTGGTAAGAAATGAAATATTAAAGCTTTTGGAGGCACATATAATTTATCCTATTGCTGGTAGTATATGCGTTAATCCAGTTCATTGTGTCCCTAAGAAGGGAGGTATTACTGTTGTTCCTAATGATAAAAATGAATGGATCCCGCAAAGAATTATTACAGGATATAGAATGGTAATTGATTTTAGGAAATTAAATAAAGCTACTAGGAATGATCATAACCCTCTACCTTTTATTGATCAAATTCTAACAGGATTATCTAAACACACACACTTCTGTTTTCTAGATGGTTATTCTAGCATCTCTCAAATACTTGTGTCAAAAGAGGATCAAGAAAAGACAACTTTTACTTGCCCTTTCGCTAACTTTGCTTATAGACGTATGCCTTTTGGTTTATGCAATACACCCGCTACCTTTCAAATATGTATGACTGCTATATTCTCTAACTTTTGTGAAAAGATTGTTGAAGTTTTCATGGATGACTTCTCCGTTTACGAAACTTCTTTTGATGATTGCTTGAGCAACCTTGATCGAGTTTTGTAATGATGTGAAGAACCTATTCTTGTCTTGAATTCGGAGAAGTGTCACTTTATGGTTAATGCGGGCATTATCTTGTGACACAAAATCCCTGAAAGAGGTATTAATGTGGATAAAGCTAAAGTACATGATATTGAAAAAATGTTGTGTCCCACGGATATCAGAGGTATAAGAAGTTTCCTTGTTCATGCTGGTTTCTATAGGAGATTTACTAAAGACTTCTCTAAAATTTCTCGGCCTCTCGGTAATATCTTGCAAAAAGATATTACTTCTATTTTTGATGATGATTGTGTAGAAGCATTTGAAATCCTTAAGAATGCCTTGATTTCTGCACATGTTGTTCAACCACCTGACTAGAACATACCCTTTGAAATTATGTGTGATGCTAGTGATTATGCCGTTGTTGCTGTCCTAGGACAAAGAGTTGATAAGAAATTAAATGTTATCCATTATGCTAGTAAAACTCTAGATAGTGCTCAAAGAAACTGTGCTACCACTGAAGAGGAATTTTTAGCAGTTGTGTTTGTTTGCGATAAGTATAGATGTTATATCGTTGATTCCAAAGTAACTATTCATACTAATCATCCGGCTATTTAATATCTTATGCAAAAGAAAGATGCTAAATCAAGACTTATCAGATGGGTTCTTCTGCTACAAGAATGTGATTTGCATATTATTGATAGAAAGGGTGTTGAGAACCCCGTAGCAGATAACTTGTCTAGGTTAGAGAATGTTCTTGATGACCCACTACCTATTGATGATAGCTTTCTTGATGAACAATTAACTATCATAAATGCTTCCCGTAATGCTCCATGGTATTCTAATTATGCTAATTACATTGTTGCTAAATTTATACCGCCTAGTTTCACATACCAACAAAATAAAAAGTTCTTCTATGATTTAAGACGTTACTTTTGGGATGACCCACACCTTTATAAAGAAGGGGAAGATGGTTTTATTAGATGTTGTGTACCTGATCATGAAAAGGAACAAACTCTACACAAGTGTCATTCCGAGACCTACGGAGGACACCATGCTGGAGATAGAACTGCACACAGGGTATTACAATCTGGTTTTTATTGGCCTACTCTCTTCAGGGATGCTAGTAAGTTTGTCTTGCCTTGTGATGAATGTCAAAGAATTGGTAATATTAGTAGATGTAAGGAAATGCCTATGAATTACTCACTTGTTATTGAACCATTCGATTTTTGGGGTTTTGATTATATGGGACCTTTTCCAAAGTCCAACGGGTACAATCATATTCTAGTTGTTGCTGAATATGATACTAAGTGGGAGGAAGCTATTCCAACTAGTAGTGCTGATCATAAAACTTCTATTAAAATGCGTACAAGAAGTTATTTTCCCTAGATTTGGAGTCCCTAGGTATTTAATGACAGATGGTGGTTCACACTTTATTCATGGTGCTTTCTATAAATTGCTTGCTAAGTATGATGTATATCATACAATTAAATCTCCATATCATCCTCAATCTAGTGGTCAAGTAGAATTAAGCAATAAGTTAAATTGATCTAGAAAAATACTGTAAGAGATCTAGAAGAATTGGTCTAAGAAACTTGATGATGCATTATGGGCTTATAGACTACTTACAAAAACCCTATGGGCATGTTTCTGTATAAAATGGTTTATGGTAAACCATGTCACTTACCTCTTGAACTGGAACATAAAGCTTATTGGGAAATTAAAGAGCTCAACTATGGTTTCAAACATGCTGGTGAGAAGAGGTTATTTGACATTAGCTCACTTGATGAATGGAGAACCCAAGCCTATGCGAATGCCAAGTTGTTTAAAGAAAAGGTTAAGATATGACATGATAAATGGATACAAAAGCTTGAATTCAATGTAGGTGACCATGTCTTGCTATACAATCCTCGTTTAAGATTTTTTGCAGGAAAACTTCTCTCTAAATAGGGAGGGCCTTGCATTGTCGAGGAAGTATATTGTTCCGGTGCTATCAAGATCAACAACGCCGAAGGCACTAACCCAAAGGTGGTAAACAGGCAAAGAATCAAACATTATATCTCAGGTACTTCCCATAGATGTTCAGACCAATATTATCAATACCATAACTCCGTAGGAGTACATTAGGGAGACCTACCACGACGTTCTAGACTCCGAAAAGGAATAGGTATCTTGTACGGTAACCAAACTGACTCCAAAACTTTTTGAATAACAATTTTACCCATTTTGGAATATTTAATAAATTAGGAAAATTTAAAGTAGTTTGAAAAGTACACAAGGAGGCTACAAGCCTGCAGGGCGCGGCCTATCCCCCTGACCACGCTGTTGTGGCTTGTGGCCACCCCATGCACCCTCCGGTATCTGTTTGCTTGTAGGATACACCCGTAGGTTGGTAAAAACTCATTATATAATATCCCAAAGGTTTTGACCACCGTACCATAGAAAAATCCTCTGTTCTCGTTTGTTGTTGTTGTTTGGATAGATTTAGATCGCCATGACATCCCCGAGTGCTTCGAAGGACAAGTTCTTCAAGAATTTCATCAACCCCTATGTTGCAGAGGTGCTGCGACACCTTCAACCCATTGAGATGCATTAGGGGGTGCTGCACATCCATGATGTTGAGGGGCCAAAGAAGACCAGAAGCGTGGAGACAAGGCTCGAAGCAATGGAGCAGCAAGTCTTCGAGTATCAAGGCATGGTGGAATGTGGACTCAATGCCAATCATATGATGATCGCAGAGTTTACCCATAAGCACAAGCTGGACGCCAAGGACATCGGGAAGGACATATTCAAGATTTACTAGAAAATCGAGCATCTCCAAGCCATGACCTATGACCTGCAAAACTAAAACTATGAGTATGAATACTGATTTAAGAGAATGAGTCTGGTTGCAGATTTTAGGATCTCGGAGACCTGTTCTTCTTTTTACGATGGTGAGACTATGCCTTGGAAGATGGAGGAAAAGCCTTCAACCTGATCAACAACTCCAACATCACCACCTCCGAAGAAAGATAACTAAACACATGGGTATGGGCACTCCCCTTGGCTTGTGCCAAGGCTAGGGGAGGTTCCCCCGTATCATATCACCATCACATCTTTTACTTTTATCGTTTTTCCTAGTTTGATCCTTTTGGTTTTATCTTGATCTAGTAGAATAAAGTTTTTAATATGATCTAGCTTTGAGTTTTTCTTTATTTTCCCCTTATGTAAGCGAGTCCAAGAGTTATATAATAAAAAGTAGTTTTGATGTTGAGAAAAATAAATAAATAAAAGAAGAATATAAAAGAAGAATATAATAAAAGAAGAATAAAAGTAGGGCCTTGCTTGCTACTATGATCTTGAGAAAAATAAATAAAAGAAGAATATAATAAAAGCAAAGAGTATATACGATGATCTTATGGGGAGTGATGACTTCACATATAAGAAGTATGTGGACTAAAATTTGTTGAGAGTTGACAAACATAGGGATTGGTCATTGGTGCAATTAAAAGGAAGTAATAAAGAAGGAGAGGTTCAAATATAAATATATTATCACGGACATCTTTTATGATTGTGAGCACTCATTAAAATATTATATGATAAGAAGTTTATGTTGGACAAGGAATACAACATAATGGGTTATGTTTGCTTATCTCCGAATAGAAGTTACATGGTTATAGATCCTCCAACATGTAGTGTTGGCTTCCACTTCATACTAGCCAAAACTTCCACACCAAGTAGAGATACTACTTGTGCATCCAAGCACCCTCAACCCAGTTTTGCTATGAGAGTCCACCATACCTACCTATGGATTGAGTAAGATCCTTCAAGTAAGTTGTCATCGGTGAAAAAAGCAATAAAAATTGCTCCTAGTTATGTATGATCTTTTATTGTCAGGGAAAATAAGTGTTGTACGAGCTTGTGATGGTAAAGATATAAAAGCGATGGACTGCATAATAAAGGTTGATCCCACAAAGGGCAATACAACGTGACGCTCCTTTGCATTAAGGGTTTGCACATACAAAAATAAAAAGCACATGACAACCTCTGCTTCCCTCTATGAAGGGCCAATCTATTACTTTTGCTTTATAAGTACTTACCTTTATGAAAGATTCATGGTGATTTTCACCACTTCCTATATTTCTCCTTACTCTCTTGGGGAATGATATAGAAAAATATATCCACTCGGATGTGGGTGATCATGAGTTATTTCTATTGACATTGCCCTTGAGGTGAATAGTTGGGAGGCAAAACTATAAGCCCCGATCTTTCTCTATGTCCAATTGAAGCTTTGACCTCATGAGTACCGCGTGAGTGTTAGAAATTATGAAAGACTAAAATATGATTGATTATGTGTATTTACTTTACAAGCTCATTTATTGACTCTTTCCGATGTTACCATAAATTGAAAATTGCTTCAATGACCTATTCTGCACAACTCCAAATGTCTTGAAAAGTTACGAAGAATTATTTTGGAATATATTAAACATCTTGGTCAAAACAAATACCAAAGGGGACCCACCAGGAGGTCACAAGCTTGTTGGGCACGGCCTACCCCCTGGCCGCACCATTGTGGCTTGTGGGCCCCTTGGCAGCCTTCCGTTGCCCATCTTCTACTATATGAAGGTTTTTGACCTAGAAAAAGAATCATAAGATAGCTTTCGTGACGAAGCGCCCCCGCCTTAACGCGGAACTTGGGCAGAAGTAATCTAGGGCTCCGGTAGAGCTGTTCTCCCAAGGAAACTTCACTCCCGGAGGGGAAATCGAAGCCATCATCATCACCAAGGATCCTCTCATCCCGAGGGGGTCATTCTCCATCAACATATTCATTAGGACCATCTCCTCTCCAAACCCTAGTTTACTCTTGTATCCGATCTTTGTCTCTAAAACTCAGATTGGTACTTGTTGGTTGCTAGGAGTGTTGATTACGCCATGTAGTTGATGCTAGTTGGTTTACTTGGTGGAAGATGATATGTTCAGGTCCTCAATGATAATTAATATTTCTATGATTATGAACATGAATATGATTTTTGAGTAGTTACGTTTGTTCCCGAGGACATGGGATAAGTCTTGTTATAAGTAATCCTATGAATTTGGTATTCGTTTGATATTTTGATGAGATGTATGTTGTCTCTCCTCTAGTGGTGTCATGTGAACATAAACTACATGACACTTCACCATTATTTGGGCCTAGTGGAAGGCATTAGGAAGTAATAAGTAGATGATGGGTTGCTAGAGTGACAGAAGCTTAAACCCTAGTTTATGTGTTGTTTACTAAGGGGCTGATTTGGATCCATATGTTTCATGCTATTGTTAGATTTATCTTAATTCTTATTTTGTAGTTGTCAATGATTGCAAGAGAGGTTAGTCATAAGTCGGAGCCTTGTCCATGTAAGGGAATAACCCAAGAACCAGTCCACCCACATATCAAATTATCTAAGTAACGAATGCGAATCAAATCAGCATGATGAAAACTAGCTTGATAGAAATTCCCATGTGTCCTCGGGAGCTCTTCACTTTATATAAGAGTTTTTCCAGGCTTGTCCTTGGCTACAAAAAGGATTGGGCCACATTGTTGCACCTTTGCTACATTTATTACTTGCTACCCGTTACGAATTACCTTATCACAAAACTATCTATTACCGCTAATTTCAGTGCTTATAGAGAATACCTTGTTGAAAACTGCTTGTCATTTCCTTCTACTCCTCGTTGGGTTCGACACTCTTACTTACCGAAAGGACTATGATAGATCCCCTACACTTGTGGGTCATCACAACCCGACCATGCGTCGTGCCCCCTTTTCCTCTGCCTTCTAGCAGAGGTTAGGGATGACTGGCATGGGCCAGTGGGACGGCCAGTTGCTGGGCCAGGTATGCATTCTTTTTTCATTAATTTCTGTTTTTATTTACTACACTTTGTTTTATTTATTTGGGTAAAAATACTTAGCACGAAAATCCTAAAATTGTTTCTACGATATAGTTGGAATATTTCCATGCTCCACAAAAAGTTTCAGCAATTTTTGAACAAATAAAATATTTATAGTGCTTTACTTGTCATTTGCAGCAACTTTTCTTATTTATTTAAAATGCCAAAATTGTTGGGAAAATAAAATGCACCCCTGATATGTTGTTGCCAACATTTATCAGACATGGTGGTCATTTTTATGGGCATTTTGGATTCACTGAAAATCCCAAGTATTTTAATTGGTTTATCAAATGAAGTGCTATGGTTTGTTAACTCCCATTTCAAATTTAATAAAAAACTAAAAATGATGCACACTCTAGATTGCACAAGCACAATGTGTAAAATAAGGATGTGACATAGATAGATAAACTGATAAATACAAACTGAAAATATAAATAAAGTAAATAATCCAAGCAAGGTATTTAGAGTTTTCGTAATAATACTTGTCAAGAGACCCGGGGCCATAGTGTTCACTAGAGGCTTCTGTCTCGAAGAAAGGATAAAGTGGGTAAACAAACTAGTATTGGTCAATTGATAGAAAAGCGCATAGTTATGTAATATTTATTCATGACAATGATCATGCATATAGGCATCACGTCCATAAACATGTAGAGCGACTCCTGCCTGCATCTATTACTATTACTCCACCCATCGACTGCTCTCCAACATGCATCTAGAGTATTAAGTAAAAAATTTAGCTTGGAGGATGATCACATGATATATACAAAGTAAATCCAATTAGTATGAATGAACCCCATCGTTTTATCCTAAGTGGGAACAATACAATATGTGTCATGTCCCTTTCTGTTGCTGGGATTGAGCACCGCAAGATTAAACCCACTACAACGCACCACTCCCACTTGAAGATAAATAAATCTAATTGGCCAAATGAAACCGATAGATCAGGGAGCATTATGAAGCAATAACAATCATGCATATAAATAACTAGCCAGGATTCAATATATTTTTGTGAATAAACTGAACATAAACCCACAATTCATCGGATCCCACCAAACACACTTCAAAGATGATTACATAGGATAGATCACCATGGGAATCACGGTTATCTTTGCATTGAAGAACATAGTGAGAGAAAGCCATCTAGGTAATAACTACGAACCTGTAGGTATGTGGTGAACTAGTCACACACCACCATGGGAGAAGCAAGGTTGATGTAGAGGCCCTGCGTGATTGATCCCCCATCTGAAGGGGAAACGGAACATGCCTCTAGATGGCAGACGACGAAATAGAGACTAGCAGCGACAAAGAAAGTGGTTTGGGAGGCACTCTTGGGGTTTTGAATATTAGGGAATTCATAGGCCACAGATGAGGGCGAGAGGCCATGGGAGGTGGCCCGAAACCCTTAGGAAGCGGTCACCCGCTGGGCACAATGTGTTTGCTTGGCACCACCCCGTGTGGCCTCTGGTCTCCCTATGAAGCTTCGAGGTCCTATTTTTGACCAAAGAAAATCATCAAAAAGTTTCGGGGTATTTGGACTACATTTGGTACACTATTCCTGAAAGGCCAAAAATTAACGGAAAACAACAACTGGCACTGGGAACTGGGTTAATAGGTTTGTGCTAAAAAATAATATAAATTAGCAAGTAATTTCCTAAAGAGTATCCTAGAATGATAATATAATAGCATGGAATAATCAAAAAGCATAGATACATTGGAGACATATCAAGGTGCGACGATGTGCTCGGTGAAGTAACCCCAATGGGGTGGAAGAAAACATCTGTGAAGCAGACCTGATGAGGTGGAAGTCATGTTCTATGAAGCATGTCAGCTGCCGCAACTGACGTTGTTGCTAGACTACATGGTGTAGTGGACGGGGAGGTTGATGAGGCACCTCCAGTGAGGTGGTGAAACACGACCATAATTGTTGTTGTTGTTTGGTACAGTGGTGTGGAAAAAGAGGATACTAGGGCGATTTCAAATATGGTTCGGTGGCAGCGAAGGGATTTGAGCGCTCTGGGCACAGAAGCAGGGTGGGGGATAAGGTGATTTCGCAGGTCTGGAATTTAGGCTGCCAGATATTTTAATCCAAAATGCGAAGCCCCGGGTGGAGGAACGAAGTTTTTTGTTGGTGTGTGTGGGGGGGAGAGGGGGTTGATAATGCGCGTACTACACATGCCACCACCACGACACATGACTGGTCTTTATGGTACGCCTACATTTGAGAATGCTCTGTAGATTTATTTTTTCATTGGCAAACGAATCTGTATGTATTAACATGACCATGTTTTTGTTGCAGATAATTACTTAACTAGACGTTCGAAACTAGATACTAGTAATTAATTAATGTTGACTTCTTTTCTTTGAAATATAGTGTGTTTGTGACATGGAACACGCCGAATCTAACATGGATTTTGAATTTCATGTGTTATCCACGGTAAGTGCTTGAATGCAAATTCGTATGTATAAGATGTGATGAGGACATCTATACCATTGTTACACCCACAACCCCTACTGCTACACATATTGGACCAATTACTAGAGCTCATGCACACCAATTGAATTACCAGGTACTTTCATTTGTTGGAAATTCATCTAATGTTGACGAACATATGATGATGCCTAAATTAGATACCTCTGCTTTACTTATGAATGAAGAACCTAGCATGGACAAGAAGGATGGCCATTTTAGCGGGATCAATCATGGAGGAGAAGGTGCACACGCGGGAAAGAACAATGGAGTTTCTAGTGGTGATTTTCGCACTTTGAAGCCACCATGAGGAGAGCATGAAGGCTTGGACGACATATACAAGATGCCACTTCATAAATTTTGTCGATATGCTATTATAGGTGTTGTGTCACCTTATTGTTGGGCCAGGCCCATGTAATTTTGAAATACCATTTTACAGGATATTTTTAGAGTCCATTTGTGTGGGGAAACAGAGTTAGGTTCAGTTTCGGACCCCTCCTCCAAGGGGTCTCAAAATTCCTCCTCTATTGTCCCATATATAGAGCCCTTAGGGCACCATTTAGCCTTGAATTTTGTTTAGATTACAAGTTCACCATAGCTGCAACTTTGCGTCCTTCGTTTGTGTTCCACGACCAGACCAAGACGTCACTGAACCCCACTTTCATCAATAAAGTTGTCCTTTTTAATTCTCAATATCCAGATTGCAATTGTAGTTTCTTGTTTGTTCTTTGTTTATGTGCAGGAAATAGACCTTTGTGACTAGGTTGATCGTGCTCCAGCATGGTCAATAACCTCTCGAAGTTGGTTTAGCAATTGCTAAGGTGCGACGTCCTCGCACGTTGATAGTCGGATCATCAAAGTCTATTCCTCCGAAAACGATAGCCACCATCTCATTGAGAGACGTGACATCTTTGCCTCTATCAAGTGGTATCAGATTTCTAGGTTGCTCGGTGAAATTTTACCAGTTTTTCGTAGTTAGATTGAATCTATTTTTCATATAGTCTAAAAAAATCCAACAAAAAAACCTAGGGTTAGATCATCATATCCAAACCAATATGAGCCTTCGCAATTTTCTGTTCGGTGTTTGCTTTGTTGAATTTGCAGTTGCATCGTTGTGTTAAGTTGCTGGTATTAGAGTCTAGTCTTTTAGAGTTTTGAGTTCTATTAACAATTTCTCATGCCGCCTCCACACCATCTTCATCGCCGTTGTCATCTACCACCACCTGCCATCTTCATCGCCGCTGCCATATACTACCACCATGCTACCATCATCGACGTTGCCATATATACCACCACATATCCACCACCAATCCGAGTACATATACGACCACCATATATTTGTCGTCAATCTGTATCCATATATACCACCACATACCCACCACCAATCCGAGTCCATCCCATATTAGGTTTGATTTCGAGATCCATTTGTATTCAGATTGGTATTTCCTTCCTTGAGTAGGCTTCAAAAAAAAGAGTGTGGAGACCCTCATAAAGTTTTTAGGCCAAAATTTTGGTGGGAAAAAATATTTTTCCCAATCCGGTTCTGAGGCTTTCTGCAACATTTTTCAGACACTAGACCCTATAGTGATTTTTTGCCACACTTTTTGCTCGTTGCAGCCGAGATTCATTTCAGAAATAAATAGTCAAGTTTTTTTGTGCCTGTCCTATTTATGCGAATTGTACGAATTGGGAAGAGATTTGAGACACTTGCCATTATAGTCATTATCTCAGAAAAAAAGGGCACAAAGAATGCAGAATTTTTTTTCAGAGTGTAGCAGTGTGATTTTGTTGGTGTTCTAGGATAGCGTCTCTACCATAATCTAGCCTAGGACCAGCACAGTACCGTCATTGAGCATTTATTCAACTTTGGATCTCTGAATTGATTATTGTTGGCCCCTTTTTCTTCTATATTATAAGCCATCGGATCTCGACATACATCTACGTCGTGTGTTTGGCACCACCTGGCAATCGCTTTATCCATGCTTTGAGAGTTTTGACTACAACGGTTTCCGATCACCACCTGCTCTGGGTGACAACTGGTAAGAATTTGAGATTTGCTTGACGGAGTTGTGACACACCACCACCACCACTTCCTAGTAGTCTATAGGTTCATATTCTTTTTTGTTCCTATTACTTCTAACCACTATAGGATCACAAGTGGACGCGATCGAATAGGAGGTCATAACGAAAAAGGAGCTCCACGGTAAATTTCCGCAAATGAATGGTGACCAAGTGCACGACTTGATGACGAGCCTTGGAGACGCTATGGAGAAGCTAGACGGTTTGGAGAAGACGGTCGATGCCAAGCCTGATGCTAAATTCAGTGAGGTGCTTGAACATCTACGCCCACCAGTTGTACCTCTTGTACCTCGGCAACAACAACACAAACAATGCCCAAATTTCAAGGGACGAGCGCGATGTGTGCCTATCGACCAAGGCCCAAATTCTGGTGCCATTGTTACTGCTACAACTTCGGTAGCTGCTTATATTGCTGCTACTATCATCGAGCAGAATGAGGATTATGATGGTGATTACGATGATGAGGGAGATGTTGCTCCAAATCAGCCCCAGGGGAACCACCACATGTATCAAGATGTCCACATGGCTACATTCGCAATGGTCGCACCACCACCCCCTCAGGAACGGGATCGTGACCATCTCCCTAAACTTAAATTGATTATCCCGACATTTGAGGATAGATATGTTACTAATATATATCTTACTTGGGATTTAGAAACAGAGCAACGTTTTACATGCTTACAATTTCTTGAGGATAGATGTGTTGCTGCTATTGTTTGTACATTCACTAGTTTTGCTTGTGTTTGGTGGTCTGAACATTGTAGAATACATCATGATAATATACCAACTACTTGGGCTTCTTTGAAAACTGCTATGCGTACTCGTTGGTTCCACCATATTATCAACTTCAATTACTTCAAAAAATGCAGCATTTAATACAAGGAAAAAAATTATGTAGAAGAGTATTCGCAGGCATGACAAACTGACATGATTAGATGTGCTATTGTTGAGGAAAATTAAGCTATGCTTGTATGTTTTACGGGTGGATTAAATAGAGATATTCAGGATATTTTAGAGTATAATTAGTATAACACCATCTTGCTTTTAAAGCTGAAAGTGAAGTACAAGATTGACATGCATTGGCCAGAAATAAAAATTTTGCAGGTCACACTTCATCATGGACTCCACGGACCTCATATACTTCCACACGTCCAGCTAGCGCACCGCCTACTTTAGCCACCAACTCCAACTGAGATCCCAGAAATCAGGCACCGCCACTAGCCTCTAGCAAGGGCACGCCTTCAGGGCCTACACAGAGCTCTTGTTCATCCATGGCATCTACACGGGAAACGCATGAGGTTATATGTCGTCTTTGCCAGGGTAGAGGTCACTTTGCGAGAGAATGCACATCTAGACATGTGATGATTATTACTGAGGATGGTGGATATGCCTCCACTAGTGATTATGATGACGAGACTTTGGCTCTTATTACAAGTGAAGAACAGGGTGGCGAGGATACTGAACAAGAGACACACTACATGGTTGCTGACTACGTGGACAGGTATAAAAGTTCAGTTGCTCAACGTGTTCTGAGTGTGCAGGTTACACACGCTGAGCAAAATAAGAGGCACAACTTATTCCATACAAAGGGAATTGTGAAGGAGCATTTTGTTCGCATCATGATCGATGGAGGGAGTTGCAACTAGTTGGCTAGCATGGAGATGGTGGAGAAATTGTCTCTAACCACCAGACCACATCCTCATCCTTATTACATCCAATGGTTCAACAATAGTGGCAAGGTTAAGGTAACACTTACTGGCCGTGTGCACTTTAGAATTGCCACATATTATGATTATGTCGATTCTAATGTGGTACCCATGCAAGCATGCTCCATTTTACTTGATAGACCGTGGCAATTTGATAAAAAAGTATGTACACCATGGTAGGACAAATCAGTATACTCTTGTTCATAAGGATAACAATATAACTTTGCTTCCTATGTCGCCTGAACATATTATGAAAGATGGTATTGCTAGAGCTAGTAAATCAAAACATCACAAAGTGAGAGTGAAAATCACATTGTGGAAAGGAATTTGAGCAACATAATAATCCTAATAAACAATCATCTAGTGTTGCATCTGAAATAAAACTGAACAATGGTTGTTTACTTGCCACTAAATCTGATATTACTGATTTGGATGTTACTACATCTGTTTGCTATGCTTTTGTATAGAAAGAGGTATTATTTTCATTCGAGGACATGACTCCCTCTTTGTCTCGTGCTGTCACTAACATCTTGCAGGAGTTTGCTGGCGTCTTTCCACAAGACGTGCCACCGGGATTACCACCTATTCGATGGATTGAGCATCAGATTGACTTAATTCCCGGTGCATCCCTACCCAACCGTGCACCATACCGTACCATTCCACAGGAGATGAAGGAGATTATGCATCTAGTGCAAGAGCTACACGACAAAGGTTATATAGGTGAATCCCTTAGTCCTTGTGATGTTCCAATTATTCTAGTGCAGAAGAAAGATGGAACATCGCAAATGTGTCTGGATTGTAGAGGCATTAATAATATTACTATTGGTTATCGTCATCCTATTCCTAGGCTAGATGATATGCTTAATGGATTAATTGGCTCTACAATTTTCTCCAAAGTAGATTTGCGTAGTGGATACAATAAAATTCATATGAAATTGGAAGATGAATGGGAAACAACATTTAAAACTAAGTTTGGCTTATATGAGTGTTTAGTCATGCCTTTTGGGTTAACTAATGTGACTAGTAATTTCATGAGATTAATGAATGAGGTTTTACGTGCTTTCATTGGACGATTAGTGGTAGTCTATTTTTATGATATACTCAATTATAGTAGATCTTTGGAGGAACACTTGGAAAATTTACGTGTTGTTTTTATTGCTCTATGTGATGCAAGTTTGTTTGGTAACCTTGGGAAGTAAAAATTTTGCACCGAGCGAGTATCTTTTCTTGGATAAGTTGTTACACCGTAGGGAATTGAAGATGATAAATAAAAGACTGAAGCTATTCAGAGATGGCCGCAGCCCAAATGGTCACACAAGTGAGGAGTTTTCTTGGCCTCGCAGGTTTCTATAGGAGTTTTGTGAGAGATTTTAGCACCATTGTTGCACCTCTCAACGAGCTTACAAAGAAGGATGTTCCTTTTGTTTGGGGTACCGCACAGGAAAAGGCCTTCACGATATTGAAAGATAGGTTAAGACATGCTCCTTTACTCCAACTTCCTGGTTTTAATAAGACAATTGAGCTTGAATGTGATGCTAGTGCAATTGGATTAGGAGGTGTGTTATTACAAGATGGTAAACCTGTTGCATACTTTTCTGCAAAACTAAGTGGGCCTAGTCTGAATTACTCTACTTATGATAAGGAATTATCTGCTCTTGTTCGGAGTTTGGAAACATCACAACAATATTTATGGCCCAAAATTTTTTTCATACACTCTGATCATTAATCTTTGAAACATTTTAAAAGTCAAGAAAAACTGAACCATAGGCATGCTAAATGGGTTGAATTCATTGAGACTTTCCATTATGTCATTGAACACAAGAAGGGTAAAGAAAATGTTATTGTTGATGCATTGTCTCATCGTTATACTATGCTTTCACAACTTGACTTTAAAATATTTGGTTTGCAGACTATCAAAGATCAATATGTGCATGGTGCTGAATTTAAACATGTGTTGTAGAATTTAAAAAAGCAGAACATGGAACAAGTTCGTCATTAATGATTGATTTGTGTTTTGTGCTAACAAGCTATGCATTCCAACTAGCTCCATTCATCTTTTGTTGTTGCAGGAGAAGCATGGAGGAGGGCTAATGGGACACTTTGGCATGAAGAAACGGGGGACGTACTTACTACCCACCTCTTTAGTCCAAAGATGAGAAGAGATGTTAGGAGTTTTGTCGCTCGCTGCACTACATATCAAAAAGCTAAGTCATGACTCAATCCTCATGGTTTATATATGCCCTTGCCTGTACCTAGTGTTCATTGGGACGATATCTCTATGGACTTTGTGTTAGGTCTACCTCACACAAAGAAGGGGCGATACCATATTTGTTGTCGTGGATAGATTTTCTAAAATGGCACACTTTATACCATTTCATAAAAGTGATGCTGCTGCTAATGTTGTTGATTTGTTCTTTAATGAAATTATTCACTTGCATGGTGTGCCAAATACAATTGTTTCAGATCGTGATGCTAAATTTCTCAGCCACTTTTGGAGAAGTTTATGGGCTAAATTAGGGACTAAACTGGATTTTATTACTACATGTCACCCCCAAACTGATGGACAAACTGAAGTAGTCAATAGATCATTGTCTACCATGCTTAGTGGTCTTTGAAGAATAAGCTGAAAATGTGGGAAGAATGCTTACCTCATAGTGAATTTGCTTATAATAGTTCGCTACATTCTACTACTAAGATGTAGGGGTGGGCATTCGGTAGAAAACGAAAAACCGGTTTATACTGTTCGGTGTATTTTTTATTTCGGTTAGCAAAACAAAAAACCAAAACTGATAGTCAAAAACAACTAACTGATAAGTTGGTTAACCGACCAGATCGGTTCGGTATACTGTTTCTATTGACTGATAATGCTTGTTCCAAGAGCACCCACACCGACCACTTATATAGTTGAGCACATGGTCCCTTGTAGTGTAGTTAAGCGATGTGGGACTAAACAAGTTAAGCGATGTAGTGAGCCCTGTACTGGAATTGCGTCTACTTCGGTTATTTCTTTCGGTTATGGGTTAAATGCCAAACCGACCGATATTAATTTGGTTATCAAACATAAAAACCGAATTTGAATACAATAGTAGCAAAAACCGATTTTTTCAGTTTTTTTGGTTTCGCATTGGTTCGGTATTGGGTTAGTCGGTTTTCATGCCCACCCCTACTAAGAGTTGCCCTTTCGAAGTTGTGAATGGTTTCTTACCTCGTGCACGTGTTGATTTGTTACCTCTTACATCTTCGAAGAAGGTTAATTTTGGTGCTAAAGAACATGCTGAATTGATATTAAAAATGCATGTGTTAACTAAGGAAAAAATTGAGCATATGAATGCTAAATATAGACTTGCTGCAGATAAGGGTACAAAACATGTTGTTTGTGCACCTGGAGATCTTGTTTGGTTACATTTGCATAAGGATAGGTTTCTTGATTACCGCAAGTCAAAGCTAATGCCATGTGCCGATGGTGTTTTTAAGGTGTTAGAGAAAAAAATGATAATGCATATAAATTTTGTTGCCTACAGAGTTTGGGGTTAGTCCCACTTTTAACAATTGCATATTTGAAGCCTTATTTGGGTGAGGAAGATGAGGTTCCGCCGAGGTCGACTTCATTTCAAGAAGGGGAGGATGTTGAGGACATCAATACCATTGTTACACCCACATTCCCTCCTTCTATACATACTAGACAAATTACTAGAGCCCATGCACGCCAGTTGAAATAACAGGTGCTTTCGTTTCTTGGAAATCCTTCTCTTGTTCACGAACATATGATGCTGCCTAAATTAGATACTTCTGTTTTACTTATGAATGTAGGGCCTAGCATGGACAAGAAAGATGGCCATTGGAACAGGATCAAGCATGGAGGAGAAGGTGCACACACGGGACAGAACAATGGAGTTCTAGTGGTGATTTTCACACTTTGCAGCCACCATAAGGAGAGCATGAATGCTTGGACAAAAATACAAGATGCCACTTCATAAATTTTGTACATACGCTATGATAGGTGATGTGTCACCTTATTTTTGGGCCAGGCCTGTGTAATTTTTAGATACCACGTTATAGGCTATTATTAGACTCCGTATGTCTGGGGAAACGGAGTTAGGGTCAGTTTCAGACCCCTCCTCCAAGGGGTCACAAAATTCATCCTCTGTTCTCCCATATATACAACTCTTAGGGTGTCGTTTACACTTGGGGTTTGTTTAGATTACAATTTCGCCATACCTGCAATTTTGCGTCTTTCGTTTGTGTTCCACGACCAAACCAAGATGTCACAGAACCCCACTTTCATCAATAAAGTTTTCCTCTTATATTCGCAATACCGATATTGCAATTTCAGTTGCTTGCTTGTTCTTCGTTTGCGTATAGGAAATAGACCTTCGTGGCCAGGTTGATCGTGCTCCAGCGTCGTCAATAACCTCTCATAGTTGGTTATGCAATTGCTAAGGCACGATGTCCTCGCACGTTCGTAGTTGGATCGTCGAAGTCTACTTCTCCAAAAACGATAGCCACCATCTCATTGAAAGATGGGACACCTTTGCCTTTATCAAGATGAACACTATGGTGGTGAGAAAACTCTATATGTATTCAACCATATGACCAAAAGCACACAAAATAGCACAGTAATCTAGTCAATATAGTGCATCAACTTTTCCAAACCTTTTATGGAAAGAATTTTAAATAATTAAATAAGCCATGCATTGTCCTCATTTCAATTTTAAAAAGGTACACTGAGTTGCAACATGAATATTAGATCTAGTACTAGCCACATCGAAATGTTATGCTTAGGTCTCTTCATCGAACCCTGGCCACCCAAAAACCCCGACACACACTCTACATAATTCCTCTATCTATAATCATCCACTCTTAAACAACTTAGAGAGATGTTGGTATCTGATGCACGCTCATTCTTTCTTTCCATGCTTCGACCTATATCTCTGTCAAATACTCCCCCCCCCCTGTCGGTGCACTAGAGTTTTGATCTTCCTAGTGCCCCTTTACTTGTGCACGGACGGTAGTAGCCACCCTGGCGATGAGGCCCAACAGGGACTTGGTAGGTACCAGTGTAGAAGAATTGGGACTCCTGGTAGGACCTTGCCGAGATGACCATCGGACCCTCAAGCAAAGACACAGCCCCGGCAAGACCCAGTGTCAATCTGCCTAGATGCATGTCGCCGCGTCGGCCTAGGAGGGGGCTAAGAAGCATCGATGGGATGGGCTCCTGTCCCATCCCGTAGAAAGTCAGAGATGCCTGACGGTGCATGAAATGCGCCTGTCCTACTCCGTCAGTGTTAGGTATGATAGCACTGTAGCTCTGTACATCCCGCGTACGCACTGTACGCCACTGTTGGGATCCCCTTTAGTATAAAAGGAAGCCCAGGGCGATACGATGGAGGAATTTTTGACATTTTGGCCCTTTTGGACTTATGGGACTTTCTAGCTCACATGCGCGGCGACTGCTGATAGCGCTCATGTAGCTAGAACCCTAAGAACACTTTGAATACAACCAAGCAGGAGTAGGGTTTTACGCATCCCTGTGGCCTGAACCTGGGTAAAATCCCCGCTTGCGGTTCATCAGACCGGCTCTTTGTGCGAGCCTTCTCCCCCATCGAACCGAAAGGGGTCCCTCCGATCCCATAAGTGCTCGTTCCCACAACATCTTTCGCGCGCTAGGTAGGGGCCTAGGTCGTGCGAACCCTTTCCGATGATTAGTGTGCTAGTTTCTTCATACTCATCATAGCCATGGCCCCCAAGAAGAAGGGCCTGATGGCGGTTGGCCCATCCACATCTGCCGTCCCTGTATCTACGCAGACAAGAGATGGCGTAAACACGGGTGGAGGAGGAGGATGCAGAGGTTCAGAACTTGTGAGACACTCCAACGATCAAGGCTAAGAAAGTGGTGACAATTGCTGCGTTGACGCCCATGGCGGAGGCAGGAACCCCCATGCCCCCGGGTCTCAGGACGGAGCGGTACCGCCTGCGGGTGGTACGGCGAACTCTGGGGCCGGAAGGGTATCTTCCAGGGCACCCACGCCGCGACCTTCCTGGGACGTGCACGAAGAGCCGCACCACGGCGCCCGCAGTTCTGAATGTCCCCACAGAAGAGCTCCTGCGCATCCCTCCAAGGTGCATGGGACCAGCATGCTCGCCAGCATGCTAGTGGGAGTGGCGTGCCGTCACAGGACCGCGGCGGTGCTCCTTCTAACACAGTTAGAAGTCAGAGCACCTCGCAATCCTCGCGTCGTTCACTGCTGACCACGTCGGAGGAAGCAATGGCGTCGACACAACTACCCCTAAACTTCCCTCCTGCTACGAAGAAGCTCAACAAATGGAGAGCCACCATTCGGAGCATCCTCAGCCTCGCAGTTAAGTTTCGGTCACCCGAGCCGGCTCACGCCAGTGGTGAGAGGTCCGGAGGCGGTGCGACTTCGGCGCACTCTCCTCCATAGCAACAACACCGGTCACTAACTCGACGGACCGACGCTTACGATGGTTACTCGACGACATCATTTGACCCATGGGCACGCCGTGACCCGTGTCAGGTTCTTCGATAATGGGGCAAGGAAGATGCTCGAACTGCAATCGAGTGGCGGCAGGAAGCACGCCTCCACTCTAGTAGGCCCGTGGGGCCCACTGTAGACAAGTCTGCGCCAAGGTATCATGTCAGCCTACCTTACGAGGTGGGTTGTCCAGCGTTTACCCGTGAGCTGCGGCAAGTCCAGTGGCCCAACTTCTGCACGTTCAAACCCGAGGTCCCAGAGAAGTTGTTGAGCTTTATGCTTTGGCAGACAAATATGCTCGGGCTGAAGAAGGGGGAGACTCCCTGGCCAAGACGTGGGTGCAGGGGTAGAGTATGAAGATGAAGACACCGCCACCCCTGGAAAGAAGGGTCGACGGTGGAACAAGAACCGCAAGGGCAAGGACGTACTTGCTGTCAAGGGATCCGGCAACCCCGACACTGCCAAAAGGGCAAGCTTGATGACCCCGGCAACAATGTTGCCGAGTGCACCTCCTGCCACGCCATGGCAGTTTCTGACAAGACAGAAGGCTCCGACAAGTAGTATTGCGAGATCCATCACACAAAGGGCCATGATCTCCTATACGACCGGCAAGTTGAGCAGATTACCGAGAAGCAAAAAGCCGAGTACAAGAGGCGAGATAAGGAGAAAGGCCAAGATGGTGCTGAGGGGTCTGGCAAGAAGCGTGTTGGCCGAGAAGGTCGCCGCGGCAAGCCCAAGCAATAAAAAGACCGGCCTGCCCATGGACGCGATAAGGAAGAGGGAGATGATGATGACGTCGAAGACGACGACGGGTCCTATGAGCATGAGTTCCAAAAGGCTACAAAGATGATGTGCATAGAGGGAGGTGCCTCATCGCATTCCTCCCACTGCCAACTTAAACAGTGGGCGTGCAAGGTTAATGCGGCGGAACCCTCTATCGATGCCCAGAGACCTCTGAAGTGGTCCAACACTCCTATCATCTTCGACGTCGAAGATCACCCTGATCGCATAACTGTGGTAGGCTGCCTGCCATTGTTGGTTTCAGCAACAATCTGCAACCTCAATGTGACAAAGATGCTAGTCGACAGTGGGGCCAGGCTGAACCTGATCTTGCCTGATGTCATCAAGAGGCTGCGAATTCCGAATGAGGATCTCGAGCCAACAGGCGCTTTCCAAGGGGTCACTTCAGGAACAACTCAACCGAAGGGCAAGGTCATGTTGAAGGTTACGTTTGGCAGTGATATCAATTTCAGAATGGAGAAGATCGTTTTTGACGTCGCCAAGATTTATTTGCCGTACAACGACATCCTTGGTCACCCAGCAGTGGCCAAGATCATGGCGGCCACCCACTTCCCTTACAATGTGTTGAAGATGCCCGGTCCAATGAGCGTCATTACTATCAACACCCGACAAGAAAAGCGCACTTATCTGCACCGACCAGCTCTATGTGGGGACCCCGACTCATAAGTCATGATCACCGAATGCACGTGTACAGTGATCCCAGAGATCAATGCTCATTGAACATACAGAAGCTGAATAACAAGAGTCTTACATCCATATTTAGCATCTTACACAAATGAAGACCATGAAGGTTTAGTCTTACATAGATAGGGTCACCAGGGCCAAACACTTGAATAGAACAAACAACAGAAATCTTGATCGAAAGCGTGAACCCATTGCCATCTTCCTTAACCTACAGGCATTCTAACTGGGAAGCATCTTAGTTTGCATGTTCGTCACCAACAAACTCTTCAACATACTCCTGTTCTTCCATGCCTGGGCAATTAAAGAACCAGTGGCAAGCCAATGAGTACTTTGAATGTACTCGCAAGCAACCCAAGTTGTGCAAAAAGTAATGATGATGCATGATATGACACTAAGTAGGTAATTTGCGGAAAGCTAATTTTTAATGCAATGTCATGATCAAGTAACTAGGTAAGCATGCATTAACAGTTGGCAAATATCCATATGAACAAGTTATAGATATCATCATAAGAAGGGGTTGAACATCTCATGTTCATTCATCATGCTAAGTCATCAGACTTAGTTCAATTGCCATGCTAAGTCATCGGACTTAGCTCAAGTACTATATTTGTCTCCAATACACACACACACACACCAATTTGTGGAAAAAAATTAGACGTAGCACAAGAGCGGTCATTCACATGTCCTTGACCGTGGACACGGCTATTCAAATAGTTTTACACTCTAGAAAGGTTGCACACTTCACCCTCAAGACTCGGGGAACTTCCGTGTCATCCACGACTCGCGATACATTGCATACCCGAGGTAAGCACCCGAACAATGCCTTTCCCATGGTGATACTAAACAAAGAGTCCACTCGTTGGTGCCATCCATCATGATATACATCACTTGTATCATCATTGAGGGCAGGCAATGGTGTGCCTAATGCCTGTAAAGGCAGCGCATAGCCTTCCATTTCTGGGACGACCCCGTGTCAAGAGTGATCACTTCACTCTAGCCATTAGTAATGTGGGCTTCTTGGTAGCACCAACCATAGTAATAAAGAAAACCCCGTCCCATAAGGGGTTTCGTGGTCATACATGTAAGGTTGGAATAACGGTCGCAACTTACACCAATCCGTTTTTGAAAACCACAGACACTCACTTGCTCCGGTACACCACTTCTTTCTCAAGTGGTCACCCAACTCATCATCATCTCCCTCAGGCATTAGTGGCACACGGGGTTTTCGAAAAGCCTTTGAAATCATCTCTTCCTTTCCCTCACTATGCATAAATCCCAAACCCACTTGCGTGGCATCTACTAGCATCCTATCTACACCCAACCGCATAACCCTCATAAGGTGGTAGGGTCATGCACAATGCAAGTGTCAATGGTAAAAGTGTCGGAAGCAACCGACCAAAGGGGTCACTGCTCCACATGATCAAGTATAACATAAGTAAAGTGGTATAAGACATGCAATGAAAAGGGTTTCTTAACATGGTCAAAGGGATGCTTGCGTGGCTCAACAAAGTCTCCGGGGTCTTCGAAGTCTTTGGGTCCAACTTCCTCGTCAACAACGCAATCTATCGTTGCGATAAATAGTGATAGAAGTTAGCATCGCACAAAAACAACGCACACAAGCTAATATTAAAAATGCTTCCCTATTCGGATAAATAATAAAAACAATACTAAAAATAGTTTTCTAGGGTTCTGAAGTTAAAAAGGTTTTCAAAAATATTTAAAACTCGGGCTGATAATGCGAAATAGGGGTTTTTCAATTGAAACAGTATATAAAAGATTTTTAAAAATTTATATAAAGGCACTATTAAATTCTATGGAATAATCTAGGAATTGTGGTGGAAAAATATCAGGCATTGGATAAATATTGAGCTTTGTGGTATTTTTGCAAAACCCCGTAGAAAAGAAAAAGGAAAAAGGGTACGGGACCCTGAGCCAGAACCAACCTGCAACTCGGTCGGCCCAGAGGCCAACCAGCCCAGGCGAACCGACGCGCGCGCGCGCGTGTTCAAAAATGACGGTTGAGGCCCGAAGGCCAGCAATAGATAGAGGAGGAGAAGGGAGGGGAGGATGACAGGCGGGCCCCGCCTGTCATCTCCAACCTCGCGGCAGGGAGGCCGGCGAGCTCACCGACGATGATGCAGGGCACGGCGAGGCTATCTCGAGGTGGGAACATGCTCAGAGCCGAGTCGCTGTTCCAGGGGGGTCGAAGTGGCGTCGGAGGCGGTCGAAGTCGCCGGCGGCAGGCACCCGTGTTGGAGGAAGCTTCGGGAGGGATCGTCAGGGCCTCTCCTAGCTACAAATAGGAGGGGGTCGAGGGGAAATGGGTCAGGAGAGCAAGGGAGACCAGGAGATCAGCGACGAGGTCGCTGCGGCGGTCCTCGGCTCGATCCCGAGCGCAAAGGCTTCGGGAGTTCTCCGGGGCACACAGGGGGTTTACTGGGGAGTGGAGAGAGAGAGGCCAGAGGGGAGAGGAGGCTCGGGGAGGGCCTTAAGTAGGTGGCCCTCGGTCCACCAAGCTCGAGTGTGCCCGCGAGCACGTGGCCAAGGCCAGAGGCCATAAGAGAGGGAGGAAGCGAGTCTCGGGTGCATGTGGAGTTGTTCTAGGCCAGGGGGAGATGAGAGAGGCAGGGGAGCGCACGCGTGTGACCTCTGCGGTTGGCCGGCTCGGCCGGCCATGACGCATGTGAGGAGGGTAGAGGAGGGAGAGAGAGGAGGGGGACAAGGGGCGGCATGTTGCGTACGCCGAGGCCGACCATCTGGCGAGAGGGGGTGCTCGAGGTGGTCAGGGCCATGAAGTGGGCAATGGCTATAGTGCCTGTCGGCACTGTAGCATGCTCCAGAGCGTGCGTTTGGCATGCCACGGCATGCCAACGGTGTCTTGTGCATGGCCAAGAATGTCTAGGGGGATCTAGGGGTGCCTAGGATGGGAAAAAATGCATTGGATGCCCTGGGAGAGAGATAGAATAAGAGGAGTTGGTAAAAATGTTCCTGCCAGGGCTGTCCAGAGGTGAAAATGGGGTTTTTACCCCATTTTTCAGTGGCTTATGGACTTGAGGTTTTTACTGGGGCTGCTTGGGCACTACAAGAAGGTGTGGTAAAAGTTTGGAGGCAAAGGGGGAGTGAAAGTGGTGAAAACAAGTACTTTACCATTTTTCCGGAAGGTGTTTGATGGGTGTTTGGGCAAGATAAGTTTACCAACTTACTGAGATATTCAACAGGGCCAGATGTTAGGTAAAAAGGAGATGGATCACTAGATTTGAGCTAAAATGTGCAAAGTTGACAATAGAAACTTTGTGAACCCAAGAAACTAATAGAATTAGGTTTCTGTAGATCTAGTTATGATAAGCTTTTACCCTTGATGCACCACTTAGTGTAGCACCATTATTTGGTGATTAGAGCATGTCCACAAAGTTTTGGTTCAAGGGGAGGAACTTCACAATGTAAAGTTGTTCCAATTTGACTCTGGACAGGGAGGGTTTTGGGATGGTTTGATGAACCAAATCAACTTGGATTGAGATGAAACTTTTCAAGATCATCACCTATGATAGCGTTGACTTGCTGAAATTTTCATGGAATTTACCGAGAATATTTCTTATAGAAATATTTCAAAAGCTTGATTTGGACAGAAAGGCTTTAGAGGGGTTTTTCCCATGATTTGAACATGCCCATGTGTTGAAACCCATATATATGGAAAATATATGTCCAATGAGTTTCCCTAAATTTTCTCAAATATTTTGAAAAGCATTTAAATACTTTTTCCTTTTGAAAAACGATTTGTGGTCTTAATAAAAAACATTTAATTAAAATATAAAAATAATCTTTAAAATTAATATTTGGTGGTTTTGGGAAGTCATATATATAGTAGGTTTGAAGTAAAGCCTTTGGGGAGAAAAAATCCACCCAATTTGAGGACTTGCAGTGCAAACCTCATTTTAGGGGGTTTTGAAAACCTAATATGGATAAACCCTTTTTGGTCAAAATAAAAGTTGATAAAAATAATTTTTGGCACTATTCACATGGCATAATAATTGGGCAAGAGATTTTGGGTCAAGGAATATGAATATTAAGAGGGATAGAATCTAAGAGTGCCACATACCACAATCGACAAGCAAACAAGCAAAAATTCAAACAAGCACAAAGATAGAAAAAGTTTAAATTGGTTCCAAATTTTATAAATCCAAACATAACAAAGTGATACAACACAGGGTGTGACACTCTATCGGGGTGCAGTCGCAGGCCTACCACCAAGGAACTTGCTCCTGCCGCTGAAGCTCTTGGGGGGAAGAAAACCAACAAGGCCTCTGGCGCACATTCCGCAAGCGCACCTCCTCGGAGTGCTGCGCTCCCGTTGACGATGTGCCAGACAGCTCCACCGACAAGAGCAAGAAGTCCAAGGCTTCTCCGCCAGAGACCAAGAAGGTTCCCGCTAAGGAGGATGGCATGGGGGGAACTTTCACCATAAGTTCCACCCTTGATGACAAATAGGAAAGTGCGCTCGTCGCCTTCCTACAGGCGAATATTGATGTGTTTGCATGGCAACCATCTTATATCCCCAGTGTTCCCAAGGAGGTGATGGAGCACCACCTTGTTGTCTGCCCACATGCGCGGCCCGTCAAGCAGAAGGTCCGAAAGCAAGCTTTGGAGCGGCAACAGTTTATTGTTGAAGAGATCAAGAAACTACAAGCGGCTAGCTTGATCAGAGGAGTACTCCATCCAACATGGTTGGCCAATCCAATCATAGTGTGCAAGGCGAATGGAAAATGGAGGCTGTGCATCGACTTCACAGACATCAACAAAGCCTGCCCCAAAGATCATTTTCCCTGGTCGCGCATCGACCACATTGTGGACTCTACCACCGGTTGCGACTTGTTGTCTTTCCTTGATGCCTATTCCGGTTATCATCAGATTTTCATGGCCTAGGAAGACGAGGAGAATACCACATTTATCACCCCATGTGGTATGTATTGTTTTTTGCGTATGCCTTTTGAGTTGAAAAGTGCTGGTTCTACATTTGCAAGAGCGGTGCAGATTGGTTTTGAGCCCCAGCTACATAGAAATATGGAGGCTTATATGGATGACATGGTGGTCAAAACCAAGGACAAGGCTACGCTCATATCATACCTAGAAGAAACATTTGCCAATCTACGCAAGTTGAACATGAAGCTCAACCCCGCGAAGTGTGTGTTCGGCGTCCCATTCGGCAAGCTTCTCGGGTTCTTTGTGTGTTCGGCGTCCCATCGACCACAGCCACCCCCGAGCTCGGCTTGGAGCGGGGCGTCCGCCCAGGCCGTCGGCTTGGCACATGTTGCAGCAGGGCGGGCGGAACCACGGCGGCCGGTGCCTTTCTCTGCCTCCCATCGGGAGGAAGGACATGAGGCAGGAGAGAGAGAGGGAGAGCCCGGTCGGTCCCAGGTGTAAGCGACCGAGTGGCCGGGCCCAGAGTTTTAAGTGGAAATTCCCTCCACTAGAAGCCGCCTTCTCCCGAAGAAGGCGTATCTATTGGATGTACGCCTTCGATGTCGCCAGCCCCGCGCGCATGGCCGAGCACGTGGGCCGGCCCAGTGCACTATGGTACTAACCTACGCTCTGTGCGTAGCTTAGGCCCATTGGGTAATTCTTTTTTGCCTTTTTCTTTTTCAGAGAAATAAATCAATTCATATAAAATTCATTTCAACTCCAAATTGGATGATTCAAATTCCTACATTCTCCTAAAAATACCACCTATTTAATAGTGTCACTTTCATTATTTTCCACCATGCCTTTCTGTCATGTTCAAATTTAAATTCAAATTTGAACTATTAAGGACCACTTTGTAAAATCTATAGATCATCCATTATAGCTCCAAATGGAGTGGTTCAAGTTCCTAGGTTCATCAAAAATCTTGGGTTAGTATGTGAACATTTTTCCTTACACTTTTTCCGCTATGTCAATTATTGGGCCATTTCTTCGTATGTGACCCAATTTACAAATCCCTAGAATCTTCATACCAACTCCAAATCCAGTTAAAACCACTTCCCTCATGTTTCTAAAATCATGCCCTATTTTATGAGTGCCTCCACTCATTTTTATGAAAATATTTTCTGTTGACATCTTAAAGGATCATCATTTCCATCATTCCCACCTTTCAACCCCCCCCCCCTTGACCCACATCCACCAAAACCTCCTTGGTTATTTTTCTCATGACCAGAGGAGTCCAAGAAAAATAAAACTCCTATTTATAGAGCACTTTTTTTTCTGCTTCTTGTGTTGCTTATGGTGGTTGTTTATGACGGTAGTTGACAAGATAAACGGAGTGCTCGGAGTGGATGAGAAGCGGGTGAAGACCTCAAAGACATTGCTAAGTCAAGCAAGCAACCCTTTGACCATGTTAAGAAACTTTTTCATGCATGTCATATAGCACTTGTTGTTTCGATGATTGGATCATGATGTGGTACTCCCGCTTCGGCGGGATGCCTCCAATGCTCTAGCATTGATACTTGCATCGTGCATGACCCTACCATTCTTATGAGGGTTGTGCGGGTGGGAGTAGTTAGGTTGCTAGTAGATGCTACGCAGGTGGGATCGGGAATATGCATGGGGATGGAAACAAAGGTATTTTCAAAGACTTTTTAAAAAGGGATAATTGCAATTGAGCCCCTAGTTATGTCCCACTCGACAGGATTGCCCCTAGTTTTCAAAAACACAATGTCTTGCCCACCCACTTTGGTCGTCTTGTGTTTTTGCCCTTTGACTTTTTGACCGTCACTTTGAAAACTTCATAACTAATTCATACTAAATAAAAAAAATGCAAATAAGATACCAAAATGTTTAGAAGAACATCACCTATATGTCAATGTCACTTGCATTCATGACAAAAGTGTTGGTAAGTGTCCATCTGAGTTTTACCTCTTATCATACCACCATGAACAGTAAAATCCAAAAAAATTCAAAAAAATCCAAAAACAATTGGTGTCAAACAATCAACACTCCAAAATAGATTGTTTTTTGCTAGGACTTCCACAAATCTCATTCCCTGATGAAACTTGGCAAGCACTTAAAACATTTGTGATTCTTTGACACCAATTGTTTTTGGATTTTTTTGAAATTTTTTGGATTTTACCGTTCATGGTGGTATGATAAGAGGTAAAACTCAGATGGACACTTACCAACACTTTTGTCATGAATGCAAGTGACATTGACAAATAGGTGATGTTCTTCTCAACATTTTGGTATCTTATTTGCATTTTTCTGATTTAGTATGAATTAGTTATGAAGTTTTCAAAGTGGCGGTCAAAAAGTCAAAGGGCAAAAACACAAGACGACCTAAGTGGGTGGGCAAGACAGCGTGTTTTCAAAAACTAGGGGCAATCCTATCGAGTGGGACCCAACTAGGGGCTCAATTGCAATTATCCCTTTTGAAAAACCCTTTGGCTGCCACTAATGCCCAAGGGAGATGACGTTGAGTTGGGTAACCACTTGAGAAAGAAGTGCTGTGCCGGAGCAAGTTGTGTGAGTGTGTGTGTTTTTGAAAACGGATTAGATTTAAGGTCTGCTGACCGCCCCAACCATACATGTGCAACCACTCTACCCCTATATGGGAAGGGGCTTTGCTGACTACTATGGTTGGTGCTAGTAGGGAGCTCGCATTACCAGTGGCGAGAGTGAAGTGGTCACTCTCAAGACGGGGTCGTCCCGGTAGTGGAAGGCCATGCGTTGTCTTTAGAGGCTTTGGGCACACCGTTGTGTGCCCTCATCTATGATACGTGTGATTTATATCATGAGGGATGGCACCAACGAGTGGACTCTTTGTTTAGTATCACCGTGGGAAGGGCATTGTTCGGGTGCTTACCTTGGGTATGTAATATACCGCGAGTTGTGGATGACACGGAAGTTCCCCGAGTCTTGTGGGTACAGCGTGCAACCTCTACAGAGTGTAAACCTATTCGAATAGCTGTGTCCACGGTCATGAACAGTTGGAGGTCCTTCTTAAACAATATTTAGATGTTTCCTCAAAACTTGGTATGTGTGTGTGTGTGGTGACAAGAATGATACTTGAGTCGAGTCAGATGACTTGGCAGGATGACTGAACATGAGATGTTCAGACAGTACATGAGACAAGTCTGAGGACTTGGTGTGATGGTTGAACATGAGGTGTCCAACCCCCTACTTATGATTATGACGGTGACGTGTTCTTATGAACACCTATCTATGGTTGATGCATGCTTACTTAAGTTACTTGAACATGTCATTACACTCAAAACTAGCTTTCTGCAAAACTTACCTGTTAGTGATATATCATCCATTGTTATTGCCTTGTTCCAAACAGGGTTGCTTGCGAGTACATTCAAAGTAATCATTGTCTTGCAATTGGTTGTTTTATTGGCCAGGCATGAAAGATCAGGTTACGATGAAGATTACCTTGGTGACGGACATGCAAGCTAGGACGCTTCGCAGTCAGAATGCTTGTAGGGTTAACGCATATGGCATGGGTACATGCTATCATTGAAGATTTCCGCTACAATCATATGAAGACGTGTCCATGAAGGCATAATTTGAGTAAACAAGTATGTAATGGATGTAATTCTCTTGCTATTCGGTTTCCGTGTGTTCAATGAGCATTGATCTCTGGGATCACTGTGCACGTACATTCGGTGATCACGACTCATGAGTCGGGGTCTTGACAGCGACCTCTGCCGTGGTCCTTGTGGGAGGAGGTGGAGGGGTGCTCCTAGATCGCTTGATCGCGGTGGGCGCGGGTTGCTGAGGGGTTTCTTGCCGCCGCGCGGACTTGCTAGTCGCCCCATTGCCGGGGGCTGCACTACTTGAAGAAGCTTGAAGGATGGGGAGCCCAAAGACTGCGCTCGGAAGGACGCGCCTTTTCCTTTGCACAAGGGACGGGTCCTCGTCGAGCAGCTCCTCCTCGGCTGCCTCTTCGGCAGGGCAGCCCCGGGCGGACGTGCCACCTTGCTCCTCAGCAGTCCCACCCTGCCCGGCAAGGTCTTCGTCTGGTAGTGTTTCCCCTCTGCCAGCTTTGTCTTCCAGGAAGCTAGCGCTGCCGGCCTCCGTGGCGAGATCTACTTCCTCCGCCTTGCTGGCGATGTATGCCAGCTCCTCCTCGGTGGTGTCGCAGACGAGGCCCTCTTCCTTGCGGATAGCCCTTTCCACCAAGTTATTGAAGAATTCTTGCACCTGCTTGGCAGGCGGCTTGATCCAAGATGCGTCAAGGCTATGGGCATCGAACACCGGCATCATGGCAATGATTCTACCTAAAGCTGAATTGTTGCACATGGGGACTATGCCTGCCGGCAGCTCAGGTACTACAGCACCCCTGAATAGCTTCTGACAGAGAGCTCCGTGGTACATAATGGTCAGGTTGTGGTTCAGCCCGGGGCGCAGTCTCATGATGTCCGCCATGTTCCGGAAATCCCAAGATGGCCTCCCCTTATTCTGCAAGGGGGCAAAGCGTCGGCGAAGGAAATCGGCGCCTATGATCTCTAAGGTAAGGCTGGCGTCCCTGAGGCGGTGTGTCCTGGTGGTCACGACTATAAGCTTCCCATCCTTAGGGTCGACGGCACTCCAGTCCTTGCCGTGCACCATTTTAGCTTGCCGCGGCAAGCAGAAGGGCATGACTTTCTCCTCCCGAATCCAGCACCATTTTCCCCACCACTCCTCCCACCTCTCACAGTAGGCCGCTTCTAGGTTGACCTCCTTGGTTCCTGGCCGTGGAATCGAAGTGACGGTACCGGAAAGGGCCCCACCTAGTTGGATGCGGGGGGTAAAGTAGTGGCGGAAAAGAGCGGTGCTAGGGACTACTCCGGCGATGTTTTCGCAAAGGTGGGCGAAAACTACCATGGACATCACGGCATTCGGCGTGAAATCCAAGAGTTGGGAGCCGTAGGTAAACATGAGGTTGTTGAAAGAGTCCGAAAAAGGGGGACAAAGCATGTAGTAAAAGTAATAGGCGAAGAAAGGGTATTTGCTTGGGCCGCCCCCTGAAGGGCCTGGACTCACGCAGCTGGCGGGATGCACCGTCATCCCCGTCGCCCACATCCATCGGTATTGCTTCTTCAGGACGCCCATGTCAAGCCCCGGCAGGAAGACGATGTACTCCTTCTGCATCCTCACCAGCTTGTTCTCCGAGATGGCCTTTGCTTCCTTGCCCTTGCTAGCTTTGGGCAGCATGGTGGTGACAATGGCGAGTACTGAAGATGGAGAGGGAGCGAGGGCGTGGATGGATGGAAGGACCTATGTTTCGGGCTCAAGGAGAAAGACGACAACGGTTCTCCGATTAGGAAAGACAAGGGGTAAATGAGCAGCGCCTCGGTGATTTCCTGTTTATGAGAAGGCGCGGGGCGGCCTCTTTACTAAAATAACATAGCAATGTCTCGCGGGCGCGCTGCTGTAAGAGCTGCGCCGCACACGTATCCCACGACCTCCATTCAATGGGCGTCGTGGGGAAGCGCAGCAAGCGCAATGATCAAAACTGCAAGGCCCTTCCACGAAGGCCCGTGCATTGTTTGGGCCTAGCCCAACACCACCTCGCGACGTGTATGGCCCAGGCCCGGGGGCTCCTGTCGGTGCACTAGAGTTTTGGCCTTCCTAGTGCGCCTTTACTCGTGCACGGGCAGTAGTTGCCACCCTTGCAACGAGGCCCAACAAGGACTTGCCATGTACTAGCGCAGAAGAATTGGGACTCCTGGCAGGAACTTGCCGGGATGACCATCGGACCCTGAGGCAAAGACAGAACCCCGGCAAGACCCGACAATGCGAAGCCCTAGCAAGGCCCCGCCAGCGCATAGGCTAGGTGTCGATCCACCTGGACGCATGTCGTGGCGTCGGTGTTGGAGGGGGCTAAGCGGCACCAATGGGACGGGCTCCCGTCCCATCCCGCAGACGGACGAGATGCCCGACGGTGCATTAAATGCGCCCGTCCTACTCCATCAGTGTTAGGTATGATAGCACTATATCTCTATACACCCCGTGTACGCACTGTATGCCACTGTTGGGATCCCCTTAAGTATAAAAGTACGCCCAGGGTGATACAGTGGTGGACTTTTTAACATTTTTGCACTTTTGGGACTTTCTAGCTCGCACGTGTGGCAGCTGCTCATAGCGCTCCTCTAGCTAGAATCCTAAGAACACTCTGAATACAACCAAGCAGGAGTAGGGTTTTACGCATCCTTGCGGCCAGAACCTAGGTAAAATCCCTGTGTGTTGTTCATCAGACCAGCTCTTTGCACGAGCCTTCTCCCCCGTCGAACCGAAAGGGGTCCCTCCGATCCCATAGTTGCTCGTTCCGACGACACCCCCCCTGCCGCTCTCTCAACAAATGTATTTCTGTCACACACCTTCCATTGCACTCCATGTCGAGCTCTCGCTCTCTCTTCCTCCCTCCCACCCCCTCTTGCTATATACATGCATTGTCTCTATAGACTCCCCTCCTCGCGGACACGCACACACATTTTCTAACTAGGTCACTCTCGCGAGAACGTCTCACTATTTCGACCGCATGACGGCCCACACTCGCTCAATCAGTATCTCTTTATATATATCTCGATTTACCCCGCATTCTCTCACACAAAAATGATATATCTCCTTGTTTGGGCCTTGATCAAAATTTCATATACTCTCTCATACTCATTGTTTGTCTAGCTCAATCTCTCAAAATATCTTGTCCGTCCCTCACTCCTGCCAAAAGCTCTATCACACAATATTCTCTAGAGCATCTCTTTCTTTTGACTGCATGTTGAGCCGCACTCACTCAATCTCTCTCTTTCTCTATGTCTCGATTGATCTCGCTATCTCACGCCATCTCTCCCACACATAGACATTACCTCTCCATCTCTTGAAGAGGCAAAGCTATGTACATTGCAAGTGAGACTGCCTCCAACCTTGGATTGAAGGTATTTATTTAAATGAAAAAAATCCCATGTTTTCTTTAATTAATTAACATAAGATACAAACTACACACAAGATGTCCACCAGTCATGGAACAAATTTCGACCCATATATTAAAATGCTAAAAACTAGACACCGAGGGGTCCCACCTTTCATGGAAAGAATCTAGACACATATATAAATTAAAAATGAAGAGGAGAAGGACCAAAATTGCGGTCTAGTAAATCCGGTCGCACATCAATAGCCAACATAGTAGGAACATTTGTTGTATCTTCAATGGATAAAATGTTTTTGTATTACTTTCACTAGACTGGTGGGACCGGCTCATCAGCACATACCTCTTCATTGAGTCTGTTACTAGGGGTCCCTTGTTTGCAACTTCTCATACTATACTTTTAGTATTTTACAAGTTTAGGAACAAAAGTGTCGTGATAGACATTTTTAGGCACCAATGGTGTGTTTAAGGAGTAAAAATTCATGAACGAATAAATGTATCGCCTAGTGCTCGAACAAGGGACCCCATGGAGTATTATTGAAGAAACCAGCTCGCACTCTATATATGTCATGAATAGTAGTATTTGGAATTGATGATGGTATTTAATATGAAATATTTGCTATGAGAAAGAATATAATTCACTTGATGAGTGTTTTTGCAAGTTTAATGACATTTTTATTTATTTTCCTAGGGCTCTACCAGAACAGTTAATCGATAAACCATAGATTTCATTCGGTCCGACTGTGGCTTTACATTCATACGAACAAACTAAAATATTTAAATGAATAAAACTAATTACATTGACAACGGGGTGTCTTGCAGTGGGGATGGTGGCATCTTGTGCCAGTGTTGATGTACTCCTAGATGTTGTCCCAAGCTTCATGGAATTCCTGAATGTTCCGGACTTTGGCCTCCAGGAGCCAGTCAACTGGGACAGAAGGTAATTTGCGACGGTGCAAGGAAGCGATAAATGGCGGGGACCATGGTTGCTGCGGGCAGCATCGACACTGGCGCAATGACAGTCGATATCAATGGCGTGATGGATACATACATGTGCACTAGCATAGGTATGGGCATGTGCATCAGTGCACGCACTGGCACATGCTTGGGTACGGGTGTGAGCACTAATGCAGGAGCATGAGCTGCACCGTGCATGGTCCGTGGAAGTCGGTGTGGACCTCGTGGATCCCCACGGATTCAAGCTGGGCGATAATGTGGAGCATCCAACCTGTCAATGGCATAAGGATGGCTGCTAGCACACGCAGGTGTACGGGAGCTAGAACGACCATGGGGACAGACACGACAACTTCCAGCTTGGCCATGTCAAATTCGTCCAAGAGCTCCTTATGTTCTTGCAACTCCGGCTTGGTCTTCCTCAGGAAAAGGAAGACTAGGGGCAGCCCATTGTGTTGTGCCATGGCATTGGGCAAGTACATGCTGATTGGAGGCAGACGACAAGAGAATCATAGAAGTGGGGAGAAGATTATATTGAAAGCAGGGAGTGCAGGGTAATTTGAACTCTGGATCCGGTTCCATTAAAAATGTGGGCAGTTGGAACAAAAGTGGGAGGCGGAGGGTGGTCATAGGGCTCGCCTTCTGGTGAGCCTATAGAGCGGCCTGCTAGCACGTCTCTCATCAACTAACAAGCTAGCTTGGACAATACCTCCCTATGAGAAGCGGAACACGTGGCGGCACATTGGTCTAACGCCCACGGTTTGGATAGTGATACTGTTTGCGATAACATGACAACTCTTTGTTCCAAAACAGCTTGCCTGTTAATGTTCATGTCTGCATATTTTTGAAAGCAACTTTTCTCAAATTGGAAAAAAATAATAGAACCTATTTGTGCCATATCATGATATTTCTTGAATTTCAAGCGCATTTTGGATTTTCCGGATTTTAAAAACCATGAATTAAAATAATATCATTACATGCATTATGCAATGAATTTTCAAGCGATGTATTTTATGTTTTTTACATGTTGAAATTTTTAACATAAATTTTCTTCGAACATTCCTTAATTAGAGCTCAAACAATTATATATGCAAATTAAAAAGATACTACCTCCGCACAAGTGTGTAACAACCCAAGAGCAACATTCCATAATTGTAACCTTGTCATGTGATAAACATTGTATGACCTGCCATTCTGGATTGAATTTGAAAGGCATAATGTTTGGCTCATGTCGTCATTTGCATCATGACATCATTTGTGATCTTCATCATGTATGGATTGTGTGTGTTGTGATATGTGTGTGTGTGTGTGTTTCACTGATATGCATTGCTTCCAAGTGTGACATGATCAAGATTGCAAACCCCCATTAATTTCATCACAATAAACCCTTACCTCCTTTTTTTCTTGTTATTTTTGCAATGCTTGTGATCCTAACCCAATTAATATCCAATATACTTATAAATTCCCTAAACCATGTCTAGGAGCCCTTCTCTAATTTGCATATCTATTAAAGTTGTTTTGGTTGGATTGAAAAGGTTTTCACAACTAGACCCCCTTGTCATTTATTTGTTTTTTGTTTAAAACCCTAAAGAAATCAATTTTAGGAAAGGGCCTAGTTTCCATTTCAGGCAAGTTCAAATCTGGATATTCCATTTCTGGAAATATCCATTTCTGTCATTTTCCATTTTAGGAAGTTTTTTACTCATAGCATTTGTGGCATTTTCCTTGACATGTACTTATGCATATTATGTATGCAATTGGTGTACAAAACTCCAAGGAATCCATCTGTGGAATTATTTTTGCATTTTCACCAAGTTCTGGTGCATGCCATTTTTACATGAGTAAGCATTTTGTGATTTTTGTGTTAATCCGTGCCCCATTCGAATTAACATTGAACATATGATATGACTAATTTTACATACACGAGCTCCTGGTATTTTTGGCATCCCATGAAATCCATGGTGAACTACTGCTATCACCTTACATACATGCCTTGACAATATTGTTCTTTTTGGAGATTGTTAAATTTCACCAAGTCTGAAACTGCTATTGGAACATTGCATTTTGTCTTGCTTAATGCCGTGAATCTATGATTCCAATGAATATGCTCACGTTCGATGAATTATAGTCCATTATGTCTACTACCAGACTGTATAATTTCATGCCATGATAAGTCCTCTTGAACATTTGAAACTTGTTATGACTCTGCCTTCATGTTAACTATGTTATGTGAAAATCTGTAATTTTCACCAAGTTCTAATCTGCAATATCATATAGCCATATTGTGCGACCATTTCCAATTTATCCATGCACCTAAAAAACCTGAACCAGTTGGATAAATACTA
This sequence comes from Hordeum marinum, assembly GCA_022496015.1. Taxonomy (NCBI): domain Eukaryota; kingdom Viridiplantae; phylum Streptophyta; class Magnoliopsida; order Poales; family Poaceae; genus Hordeum; species Hordeum marinum. The sequence continues at coordinate 202,838,653 of CM039675.1, read as the reverse complement.
TGCATTGAACATTCTACATCTACATGTCTTGTTTGAGCATTTTATAATCATGTAGCTTGTTGTTTTCAGGGTTGCAAAGTGCCTTGTTGCTGTTTGTGGCAGATTCCACAATATTGTTTTGATCATTGCGCTAGTTCTATGCATTGTATTTTCATCATAATTATATGCCTTTTATCTAATATTACATATCCTATCCAGTGGCATGCTTGGAATGCCAAGATTTTGCCTCTGTATGTTCGTGTGCCAAAGAACGGATCCTTTAGCACCTTGACTTGTGCGGAGATAATAAAAGCCTATGGCCTGGCAAGCCTTGTCGGGGAGTTACTGCACTTAGGAGATCTTCAACCAAAGACAAAGACACCAGCAAGCCTCCTTGTCGATAAAGAAGACCCGAGAGCATATGCCCCTGGCAAGATCCCACTACCAAGTCTCCATCAGTTAGGTATCAAGCGGGTAGGCGGTTAGGTAGAGCTTGTCGGGACGCGTGGAGGCACCGGAGGATTACAAAATCTTTCATGACACCCCTCCTAATAGTGTGGCTGAATAATAAGAGGTAGTTGGAATAATGACACAGAAGGAGAGACGACCCTTGCTGGGGAGCGACACAAGCGTGACATCTCACGATGCATTTAATGTGTCTATCCTAATCCGCGAGTGTTAGGTATTTCCCACTATAGCTAGTCTCAGTAGTTTGAACAATCTTACATCCTCTATCTACCCTTCTGTAATTACCTTTTTGGCCTTTGTGGTAACCCCTCAATACTATAAAAGGAGGTCCATGGCTACCTTTACAAGGGTCGAAACCCTATCCATTTTCATGTAAAGCATCACTCTCGAGCACTCTTGCCAAGCTGTCGTGCTCCCTATACTCTGGACATAAATCATATAAAACTATCATACATGATGTATGGTATTGCACCTTTGGGTGGCCTGAACCTCTTTAAACCCTTGAGTGCGCTCCGGTTGATGAGGCTCTTTGTGTGCGCAAATCCCCGCATTTGAATTGCAAACTTGCCTTACTGGTCTCATAGATTGTCGTACCTTGACAATCTACACCAACTTCTGCGCATCGTCATCAACATCTTCGTCGATGCCCATGGCTGCCAAGAAGTCGAAGGGTGTGTTGGAAGACACCCCGTCCACATCCAACTTGCCATCGCAAGCGAACACATGCAATAGCGCCTGAGATGCGCACCACACTCTACGTGTTGATGAGAGCAACCACAACACTGCACGGAGTTCCATGAGCAATGACCCGGACCCCACCATTACGACGTCCACGGATGCATCGGTGGTGTCCGGGACGTCCCAACATAACTGCAATAAGTACTTGTGGAACAACAGTGACCCCGGGGGTGTGCTAACAAGACCCTTGTGTGTCATCCTCAAGATGCGCACGACCAAACTGGACATCTACCACCTGGAGAGAACACGAAGAGCGTGTCAGAGTGGGACAACGCTCTTCCTTACTATGTCAGAAGCAAGAGCATGACCCACACCTCGTGCCATGCCATATGAAGACCATGGAGGAAGCTCTGGTGCAAGCCCAGCTCTTGATCGACTTCCCTCCTACGCCGGAGAATATGGAATACTGGAGGGCCTCCCTCTAGAGCCTACTGAGCTTCGCCAACTATGGCAAGCCAAAGGTGACAGGTCCCTGATGAATGCACCATGCAGAGCCTACGAGGCGTACTACTCGGCGTAGTGCTGGTAGGATACCCATGGTGCAATCACCTCCATAGGAGCAATGGCAACAAGCTCACCAAACGAGATGTCTTTCGCGTCGTCAGACCCGCAACATCAACAAGATCAGCACCGACTCTTGAAGGAGCGGAGGAAGGATGGTGCCCGCACCACCATCGAGAGGTAGTAGGTCGCACATCGACAATCAAATAGTCATGCCGATATAGACGTCGATGACCATGTGCCTGTAGTACAAGGCTGTGGCAAGTCTGCTGGCCGTCCACCAAGACCTTCAAGCCTGACTTGCCCAACCAATATGACGGCAATGTCAGCCCGGCTTAGTTCCTCGGCATTTACACCATTGCGGTGCAGGCTGCAAGGGGCCGCAACAAGAAAGTATTCGCCAACTACATCCCATTGGGGCTCAAGCCAAATGTGAGAAACTGGTTGATGAACTTGCCGGAAGGGTCCATCTCCTCTTAGGCGGACGTGTGCAACTAGTTTGTTAGTGCATACCATCGAGGACAGAAGCTTCCAGGGCAGCGCAGTGATCTGCACATGATCCCCCAGAGAGATGGCGAATCCCTCCGCAAGTACATCTAGAGGTTCAACCATTTGTAAGAAAAAAATTCCTGACATCCATCCTGCCGTGGTGATTGTCGTGTTCCAAATGAACGTGTGCAATAGGAGCATGCATGAGGAGATGAGCATCTACAAGGTGCGCAGTATCACCGAGCTGCATGCTCTGGATGGTAAGTGTGAACGCGTTGAAGAAGGGAGGAGACTCCCTGGAGGGAAGCTTGCGTGAAGGTCGACTGCGACGACGAAGATGTGTCCACCTCCAAGAAGAAAGGCTAGAAGCGCAACCGCAAGCGCAAGGGCAAAGTGTCCATGGTTGTCGAAGTTTCCGACAACCCAAACACCGGCAACAAGGCCAAGAATGAGGGATCTGGCAAAGAGGCTTCCACCTGCTTTGGCGATGACGAGTTCAACGAGTGCTAGATCATACTACAAGATCCACAAAACCAAGGGCCACGACATCAGCGAGTGCCACAAAGTTGAGCAGCTTGCTAAAAAGTAGAAGAGAGAATATGAAAGGTGCGACAAGGAGAATGTCCAAGGCGGGGCTGGTAGTTCTAGCAAGAAGAACTGTGCCAACAATGGTGGTCGTCACGGCAAGGCCAAGACAATAAGTCCGACGACGAGGACGATGATGATGAACATGAAGAAGGATCTAAAGGCCAAGAGTTCCAGAAGGCGATAGATTCCATGTGCACTGACAGAGGCACATTTGTGCACTCCTCTAACGGGCATCTCAAGCAATGAGCCTGTGAGTTCAACACGGCAGAGGCAGCGGCAGAGGCAAGGAAACCCCTCAAGTGGTCCAACACTCCCATCATCTTCAATGCTACCACTTCTATCGGGTGTGTGCCATTGTTGGTCTCACCAACAATCCGCAACCTCAAGGTAACAAAGATGATGGTCAATAGTGGGGCCGACTTCAACTTGATATCACCTGACACACATCTCAAGACGATAGGGTCGTTCCAAGGAATCAACCCAGGAAGATGCCAACCCAAGGGAAGATTACTTAGTCAGTAACGTTCGATCGTGAGCTCAACTTCAAAACGGAGAAAGGTCTCTTTGATGTAGCAAAGATGTCGCTATCGTACAATGGAATTTTAGGCCAACCAGTGATACATATCCAATGTATCGATAATTTTTTACTGTTCCATGTTATAATATTATCATTCTAGGTTACGTTTTAGCCATTTATTTGCCAATTTAATTTATTCTTCAGCACTAACCTATTAACCAGTGCATAGTGCCAGTTGCTATTTTCTATGTTTTTTTGTCTTTTCAGGTTTATAGTACCAAACGGGGTCCAAATAACCCAAGCATTCATACACTTATAGCTCTAGTGCATCTGTTGCATGGCAATCCCTACTCCTTACATTTATATCTATCGATAGGCATCCCCAAAGCTCGGTGATACACCTTGTTCATGCGAGACTTTCTCCTCCACTTTTACCCCTTTGAAACCTACCACCATAGTCTATTGCACCTTTATGCTATATCCATGGTTCACGCCCATATATTGTGTGATTAATAAAAAGTTGAAGCGCATTACAATGTACGATCCAATTGCCTTAGTTAACACCATGGTGCTTGACATTTGTATTTATGTGGTGCGGATGGAGCCATGCGATGCTAATATGACAAATGAATAGGGGGTAAACATTCTTGCAATAGATTACATGTTGGGTAGCATGTCACATAAAAAATTCTATTTTTCTCATTTACCTACTCGACGACAAGCAGGAATTAAGCTTGGGGATGCTGATACGTCTCCAACATGTCTATAATTTTTTATTGTTCCATGTTATAATATTCTAGAATACTTTTAGTCATTTATTTCTCAATTCATATTATTTTTGAGCACTAACCTTTTAACCCAGTGCCTAGTGCTAGTTGTCGTTTTCTCCGTCTTTTTGGTTTTTCAGGTTTACAGTACCAAATAAAGTCCAATTGCCATGAAAATTTGTGATGATTTTTCTCTAGACCAAAAGGAGACATCAAAGCTTTGGGAGGAGACCAAAGGCCACACGAGGGAGGCAACACACATCACGAAGCGCCCGGGGGGTGGCCGCACCCTATTGTGTGATGCCCCCCCCGGCGTCCCCCGATGCCCCTGTCTGGCCTATAAATTCTAACATATTAACAAAACCCTCGGGACCCTCCCGAAACACTTTTTCCTCTGCCGCAACTCTCTGTTATGCTGTGTGCCCATCCAGAGCCCAGTTTCGGTGCCCTGCTGGAGGGACGATCGATCATGGAGGGCCTGTACATCAACCTTGTTGCACCCATGATGTGTGTGTAGTCTACATAGACCTACGGGTCCGTAGTTCGTACCTAGATGGATCTCTCTCTCTCTCTCTTGATCTTCAATACAAATTTCACCGCATGTTCGCGGTGATCTATTAGATGTAATGTTCTTGTGTGATGTGTTTGTTGGGATCCGATGAATTGTGGGTTTATGTTTAGATTGTTCATGAAATTATATTGAGTTCCTTGCTGGTCCTTCTTTGCATATGCATGATTATAAGATAGCATCATAATTCTCTCTGGTCTATTGAAATAGTTTGGCCAACTAGATTGATATTTCTTTACCGGGAGAGATGTGTTGTAGTCGGTTCAATTTGGCGGTGCTCTATATCCTAGTGACAGAAAGGGACAAGACATGTATTCCTATTGTTGCCACTAAGGATAAAATGATGGGGTTCATTCATATTAATTGGATTTACTTTCTCTACATCATGTCATTGTTCTCTAAGCATTACTCTATTTTACTTAATACTCGAGATGCATGTTGGATAGCGTTCAATGGGTGGACTAATAGTAGTAGATGCAGGCAGGAGGTGGTCTACTTGCTTACGAATGTTACGCCTATATGTATTGATCGTTGTCCTGAATAAATATCGCATAACTATGCGCTTGTCTATCAAATGCCCAACAATAATTTGTTTACCCATCGGATGCCTACTACATGAGGGATCCCACTAGGGAAAATTATGCCTCCCGGGTCTATCCACTTATATATTTATAAAAGCTTTCATTACCGTACTACCATTATTTTCTTTTTATATGTTTTGCACTTTATATTTATCAACTATCATCTACACACTTCATTTTCTTGCAAGTAATGAATCCATGGGGATTGACAACCCTCTTGCCCGCGTTGGGTGCAAGTGTTTGCTTCTTTGTGTGCAGTCGCTGAAGACGTGGGTTGCGTGCTAATCCTATTGGTTCAACAGCATTGCATCACCCGCTCCTCTTCGTGGAAAACCCAACACAGGTCACCAGTATCAACCGACACCGGCGAAGTTTATGGCAGTGTCTCACCATGCCTACAACACACTGAATATGATAGGTCTGATGAGCGTCATCACCGTCCATGCCGACAACACAAGTGCGGTCCTCTACATTGATAAGATCAACTAGAAGGAAGAGGCAGCATCCACCAACAAGGCACCTGCTCCTGCCGGCAAATCTCCTGAGGGGAAGAAGAACAAGTGTTTTGGCAAGACATCTGTTGAGAACTCATGGAAGCACCCCATAGTGTGCAGCATGCCCGCTGAGGACTCGTAGTAGAGCTCGCCGCCAAGCGCGAGAAGAGAAAAGTGACCATCCCCAAGATAAATCAAGTGGTTGCAAGGGAGGAGGCTAGGGCTACACTTTCACCACAAGTGACACCCTCGGCAACAAATAGGAAAGTGCGCTCGTCTCGTCCCCACCGGCGAATGCCGATGTGTTTGCCTAGCAACTATTTTACATACCCAGTGTTCCTAGAGAGGTGATATATAAGCACCTTGTCATCTATCCATATACACGCCCCGTCAAGCAGAAGGTCAATAAGCAAGCTCTGGAGCGGCAAGAGTTTATTGCTAAGGAAATAAAAATCTGGAATCAACATGCCTGATTAGAGGTGTAATCCACCCCACATGATTATCAAATCCAGTAGTAGTGCGGAAGGCAACCGGAAAGTGGAGGCTCTGTATTAACTTTAAGGATATCAATAAAGCTTGTCTCAAAGATCCCTTCCCTTATTGTGCATTGATAAAATAGTGGGCTCTATTGCCAACTGCGATCTATTATCGTTCCTTGACGCTTACACTGGTTATCATCAGATCTTGATGGCTAAGGATGACAAGGATATTACCGCATTCATAACTCCATGTGGCACATACTGCTTCAAGCATATGCCTTTCGGGTTGAAGAGTGCATGTTTCACATTTGCGAGAGGAGTCCAGATATGTTTTGAACCTCAGTTGCGCAGAAATGTGGAAGCATATATGGATGATATAGTGGTTAAGACCAATGGCAAGGCTACACTTATCCAAGATTTAAAATAAACATTTGCAAACTTGCACAAGATCAACTTCAAGCTCAACCCTAACAACTGTGTATTTGGAGTCCCATCCGGCAAGCTTCTCGGGTTCTTTGTGTCATGATACGTCTCTAACGTATATATAATTTATGAAGTATGCATGCCATGTTTACAACAATTTTATATGTTTTTTTTATGATTTTATTAGAACTAACCCAGACTGACGCTGTTTTCAGCAAACCTGCCATGGTGTCGTTTTTTCGGTGTAGAAATAAAAGTTCTTGGAATGGGATAAAAATAAACGGTGATTTCTTATGGACCAAAAGAGACCCCCGCAGCACAAGATCTTGCCCAGGAAGTGGACGAGGAGGCCACAAGACCTCTAGGGCGCATTACCCCCACGGAGGGTGCTTCGGGCTTGTGGACCCCTCGGGCACCCCCCCTTGACGTGAGACCGGCGCCAAAAATTCTTATAAATACCCAAACCTCCGAAAAGAACCCGAGATAGGGAGTTCCGCCGCCGCAAGCCTCAGTAGCCACAAAAAACCAATCGGGAGCCTGTTACACCATCCTGTCGGAGGGGGAAACCATCACCGGAGGGCATCTTCATCATCCCGGTGGTCTCCATGTCGAGGAGGGTGTAGTTTGCCCTCGGGGCTGAGGGTATGTACCAGTAGCTATGTGTTTGATGTGTCTCTGTCATGTTCTTGAGATGACACGATCTTGATGTACCGTGAGATTTATTAATATAGATGAATCATATGGAGTTTTCCCCTCTCTATCTTCTTGTGGTGAATTGTGTTTCCCCTTTGAAGTTTTCTTATTAGATTGAGTCTTTAAAGGATTTGAGAACACTTGATGTATTCCTTGCGATGGGATATCTATGGTGATAATGGGACGTTCTATTGATCCACTTGATGTATGTTTTTGTGGTCAACTTGTGGATTTTGTGACCTTGGGAATCTATGCATAGGGGTTGGCATACGTCTTCGTCTTAACTCTCCGATGCAAACTTTCGGGCACTCTTTGAAATTCTTTGTGTTTGATTGAACCTGATTAATCTGAAATTTTGTGATGCATATCGTATAATCAAGACCATAGGTACTCGTGGTGACATTGGAGTATCTATGTGAGATTAGGGTTTTGGTTGATGTGTATCTTAAGGTGTTATTTTTGTACGAACTCTAGGGCTGTTCGTGACACTTATAGGGATAGCTCGTATGATTGATCGGAAAAGATAACTATGAGGTGGTTTCGTACCCTACAATTATTTCTTCATTTGTTCTTTGCTATTTTTGACTTTGGAGTGAACTCTTTGTCGCTTGAGAAGGATTTACATATTATTCAACTATGTCAGTATTGTTGAGAGAACTTGCAGCAGTGAAAGTATGAACCCTAGGCCTTGTTTTCAAGCACCGCATTACTGTTTTTGCACACTTTTCTTACTTTCTACCTTGATGTTTTTATATTTTCAGATTACAAAAACATATATCTACCATCCATATTGCACTTGTATCACCATCTCTTCGGCGAACTAGTGCATCTATATAATTTTCCATTGTATTGGGTGTGTTGGGGACACAAGAGATTTCTTGTATTTGATTGTAGGATTGTTTGCGAGAGACCATCTTCATCCTACACCTCCAACGGATTGGTAAACCTTAGTTCATCCACTTGAGCAAAAATTGTATTGTCCTACAAAACTCCGCGCTTGGAGGCCCAATAAAGTCTACAAGAATAAAGTTGTGAGTAGACCTCATGGGAATGAAGCTAACCCCGCTAAGAGAAAAGCAATCGAATATTTGGAGACACCAAAGAGTGTTAAAGACGTATGCCGCTTGGCGGGCTACATCCCCGCCCTGAATAGGTTCATCTCCAAATATGCAGAACATGCCCTGCCATTTTTCATAATCTTGAGAAAGGCGGGTTCAATGAAATGGACTTCAGAAGCAAAGGCAGCACTTCAAGGTTTGAAGAAATACCTATCCTCAATGCCAGTACTAGTCACGCCTAAACCACAAGATCCATTGCTACTATTTAGCTCCAATGAATCAAGTGGTTAGTGTTGCACTGGTGGCGGAGAGAGAAGTTGAGGATGAGGAGGCGGCAACCCCTGAGCCGGCAACCCGCAAGCTAGATTCGGCTTCGGTAAGCCAACGAGACGACAACGCAAGAAACTAGTCAAAAAACTGTGCAAAAGAATAAGATGGTGCAACGCCCAATTTACTTTGTCATCTATCTCTTGCATCGGGCAAGATCATGGTACTTTGGATTACAAAAACTGCTTTTCAGCCTTCTCATGGCCTCCCTAAAGCTGCACCACTACTTCAAAGCACATCATATGACGGTCGTCACTGGCTTTCCATTGCAAAGCTTTTTGATAAATCCAGAAGCAACTGGCAGGATTGTTGAGTTGGTGTTTGAGCTGGCTAGCTCTGATATAAGCTTTGAAAGCAGAACTACTATTTAGAGCAGGGTCTTGGTGGAGTTCATTCTAGAATGGATGCCAACACAAGATGACGAAATCCCAGAAAAGGCCCTTCACGGCAAGCAGGAGCAGCACGAATGGATTATGTACATTGATGGGGCCTTCTCGCTACCAGGCGCCAGTGCCAGAGAGCTGCTTGTCGCACCCACCGAAGAGCACTCAAGTACGTGATCCATATGAATTTTCCTCGGGATGCATCGGCAAAAAACATAGCTAAATAGGAAGGACTGATGCTGGCCTGCGGATAGAAGTAGACCTTCGCATTAGAAAATTTATAATCCGAGAGGATTCACAGCTTGTTGTGCATCAAGTACAAAAGATTACAAAGGCCCCAAGATGGAAGCATATGTAGATGAAGTGAGAAAAATTTAAGAGCATTTTGATGATCTACAAACAGAGCACATTCCTCGTGTAGAAAACAACATTGTTGATGACTTGTCAAAACAAGTTGCGTAGAAGCAATCTATGGAACCAGGAACTTTTGTACTCCAATTAACACAACCATTTGTCACACCACCAGCTTGGCAAGCAAAGAAGATAAATATCAGTTCTGGTGACTACTTCCCGAAAAAGCTACCAACCGCCACCAAGAAGGTTGTTGGGAACAGCAAGACGCTTGCCGGTGAGCAGCAAGTGCCGGTAGGACTAGTGTCCCTTGTCGTAGAAGCTAGATCTCATGTATTGTAAGAAATGCCTTAGTACTTGTAGTGAAGCCATAGTCTCTAGCATGGGAGCAATAGATTGTCCAGTACCTCCAAACATGAGAGCTTCCCGAAGATCAAGAGCAACCCGAGAGAGTAGCCCAGCAGTCAAGCATGTACCAATTAGTAAACATCACTCTATGCAAGAGAAGAGCAAATGGGGTGAAATTGAAGCCTATTTCCCAATAAGATGGCCATAAGCTATTGGCGGAGATACACGAAGCGATATGCGAATCCCATATCGGATCCTGCGCGCTTGTTGCGAAGGCATTCCGGCAAGGATTTTATTGGCCGACAACCCTTCAAGATGCCTTGGCCGTGGTAACCAAATGTGAAGCATGCCAATTCCATGCCAACCAAATACATCAACCAACACAATCCCTTCAAACCATACCACTCTCATGGCCATTTGTAGTCTGGTGGCTCGACATCATTTGACCCATCCCCCATGCTACTAGGGGATTTTAATTCTTGTTCGTTGCAATCGACAAGATTAAAAAGTGGAATGAAGTGGATCTAGTGAGAAAGGTAACAACACAAGCAGCAATAAAGTTTGTCAGAGGGATAGTCTGCTGGTTCGGAGTGCCAAATAGGATCATCACACACAACGACACACATTTCATCAGCAACACTTTAATGGAGCACTAGCGAGATATTGGCGCCAATATTTGTTTTGCCTTAGTTTCCCACCTCAGGGGCAATGCCAAGTACGAAGGGAAAATGTCAAAGTGTTGTGGGGCCTCAAGACAAGGACTTTTGACAAGCTGCACAAGAACGGAAGGCGTCAGGTTCATGAGTTTTCAGTGGTACTTTGGTCAATCAGAACGACACCAAATATAGCCATCGGCGAGATGCCCTTCTCCCTAGTGTATGGTGTAGAAGCGGTACTCCCCACAGAATATACATACGGGTCACCACGAGTACAAGCCTTTGATGAGGACCAGTAATAGAAATTGCGGCAAGCTGATGCCACTCTCCTCAAGGAAGATCATCTTCAGGCTACCATGTGTGCCGCACGGTACTAGCAAGCCTTGCGCCACTATCACAGCCACAAGATTCACGCGAGAAGCATTGCGGAAGACCAGCTTGTCCTTTGTCGAATTCAGTCCATGACGGCAGAAAACAAGTTGACGCCGAAGTGGGAGGGACCTTAATGGGTGGTATGAGTCACTAGGTGTCGGGACCCCGATCCTAAGTCATATGATTCCATACTGTAACAAGCCACATCACTTTGCGGCCTCACGCACGGTACTCCACGGCTGCCACCCTACCTTGGCCGGGACCGTTTGCGTCTTTTGGCTCACGTATGTGAACATGTCACTGGCAACCACATAGCAAAGAACCCGGGCCGACATAACTAGTCATAGCACCCAAGTGGCACATCCGTACGGAAACAGGCATACATAACCCAGCAATGCAGGTGTCGGTCTCAAGCGTGTGTAAACGAGTCGTAGCAAGTTACAAGGACTCCATTACGTCGCGAGACACGAATGTCGTTGCTGCACGTAGACGAGTCATAACAGGCTACAGGGATTCCATTACACTGCGAGAAATTTCCCCAAAGGGACAGACGCAGCAGCAAAGAAGGATACATGCCGGTCAATCAATGTGTCCGGAGCAGTAGCAAGCTACCAAGGCTCGGTGGAAGCACAAAGAGACAGTTTCCCGTAAGGAGTACATGCCCGATATGCATAGATACAACTATGGCATCACAACATAACCATACAACAACATGACTTTCATTTAAAAGGCCCAGAGGAGCATTGCATGATATGTTCATACAGATAGGGGTCACATGACCCGGCACTCAAGTCATACAAACAAGTTCATACAAGCCTGCGGAAACTTAGAACTATCCGAATACGGACAGTGAAAAGGCAAAGAGGCACATGGCCTGACTATCTACAACCCACCACACGGGCAAGATCGTAGCTGGGACACCAGCTATTCGGTATCGTCAACGTCTAGATAGAACCCACCTGATAGGTCCTGGTTTTCCTCTGCAACATTAATTAAGCAAGGATGAGTACAATCGTACTCAGCAAGTCTTTTAAAACAAACCTAGTCTATTTATGCTCATGTATCAACAAAGGGGTGGTGGAGTTTATGCAGAAGCCAGCTTTGACTCATGGCTAACCCACACTACTAAATTTTACCTTTTTTGTTACAATTTTAGTTATCGCACACGAGTCCACTAACTCCATCTCAATACACCACCACGGACTCACCTTCCCCTCCCGGAAGAGTGCCATCCACGGTACTCACACCTGTCTTGAGAATTTTAGAAGTATCCGCTTGATTATCTATGAACAGCATAAGTTCTCCAAGTAGTCCATATCCGAGGACGCGGCTATTCGAATAGTTTCATATCCCTGCAGAGGTGTACTTCTTCACACACGCTCTCGCCACTTATCGCTGTGTGCCATAAACCATGCACCTCGGCAACCTTCAAGCGGATGCCCAGCGAGGGAGTCGGCCACGACAGTCAATCACATAAGACCTCTAGTCCAGGCTACCGCCTATTTGAGACTGACCCGCATGGAAGTCCGGCCGAAGTTTCCACTACGGTCCCAAACGATGTGCGCAGGGTTCCCAAGCCCACCATTCGGGTGACCCTTGGTACACCGTGCCACTGCCTACCGCGTCGTAACCCACCCCGAGGGTCAGCGCTACGCACGGCCCCCAGCATGCTATAAACACCAGAAACTAATTGCAATACCTGGACCAAAGACTAAGCGACTGATAAGTCGAGCGGGGTCATATTTCAGGGCCCAGCATGTGGTAGTATCTCGTCTTGGATCACAAACACGGAACCCAGTTCCTAGGAACGGTCCCAATGAGACAACCCACTATGTACTCCTACATAGCCTCTCATCGCTACCTTTTACCAGAATGGATTAGTTATGAGCTCATCACCTCAGAACATCACAGTATCACTCTGGTTCATCACCTAGATGAATCAGACCTGACACAACTCTAAGCATAGCAGCATGGCATGAAGGTAAGCTAAGCACATCACGGCACAAGCATCTACCAGGTATGCTAGGTTGCATGGTTTAGCTATTTACTGTGACAAGATCAGGTCATGCAGAAGATTAGGTCCATCTACCATGTATGACTGTCATGTAACCATGTCCTAGTGCAATAAACAAGAGCAGGAGCGAGAGAAAGGGGATGTTATCGAAATGATCAATGGGGTTGCTTGCCTTGCTGGGTTGCGGAAGAGTTCTCTCCTTCGTCAGGGTACGGAGTAGTATCCTCCGGATTAGAGCCTACCGCAATGCACATGAAAACATTCAATACAAGCAGATGCAACAATATGATGCATGATCATGGCATGAAAGTATGCATGGATGAGCTAATGTCGTTAGTGATCATGACAATTTGAAATGTATTTGATTATAGGTTCAAAGTATTCTCATTTCAAATTCTATATATTGTCCTAATGCTAAAATGTCCATGTTCACCTATTTAGGTTGCTCTATCATGCATGAGGATATCACCATTGGATTCATTGGATTTTTCTGATAAATTTTCATATATAAATTATTTTCATCTGACTTACAGATTAATTTAAATGATTTTTCAAAGTTTTTAACTATTTCTGGAATTATTTTTAAATAAGATATCTGACTTATTGCATCAGCATGATGTCATGATGACATCAGCTGGTCAGCTGACTCGGCCAAGAGTCAAACCTGACATGTGGGGTCCACATGTCAGTGTCTGATTAATTTAGTTAACTGATTAAAACTTATCCTGTTTTAATTAACTAACTGGGCCCACCTGTCAGTGTCTTATTAGTTAACAGATTAAGTTAACTTAATTACCGAATTAACTTAATACCACTTAGGGCCGGGGCCCACCTGTCATTGACTCACGGAGTCAAGCCAGGGGTCCACCCGGGTCAAACCCACCGGAGTTGGCCGGCGGCTTGACGCCGGTGACCACCAGAGACGGCGGTGTCCGTCGGGTTTCTTCTACAGGGGGTTATCTAGCGAGCTAAGGCCACTGGCGAGTAGCCCGCGCACAGCCGCATCCATCCGGAGCCGCAGGAGGTCATGGGGTCGCCGGAGTCGACGGCCACGTCCATTTTGGCGGCGGCCGGAGCTCGGGACGACGAGGAAACGGCGACCAGGACGTGGGGGGGGGGACTGGTGGCGGCTACGGGCTCCTGGGGACACACTGAGCACAGGCACATGCTCGGGTGTGGGCTGCGGCTGCTGTGGCCACGACCGTGCCATGGCCGGCGGCGAGGTCCCCTCGGGCGTCGACAGCTAGCAGGGCTAGAGGAGGGGAGGAGCAACGGGGAGAGGGGGAAATGAACCAGGGACTCACCCCGGTGCTTCTGGCGGCGACGGGAGGGTCAGGGAGGCGTCGGGGCGACGAATCGACGGCGAGAACGACGTCGGTTGCCGGGGAAGGAGGAGAGCAGAGGGGGGGAAAGCGAGAGAGAGCGGCGACCGCGAGGGAGAGAGGGAGAAGACCTCGGCGACGGCGAGCTGGCGCGCCCTGGGGCCTCCAGGCGGGCGACCAGGCAGGCAGGAGGTGGAGGCCTCCCGGCGCCGCGCGGCACTTCGCCTCTGCCTACTGGCAGATGTTGAAGATGACCGCTTGGCCCTGGTGGGCTGGGCCATCTCCTTCTTGGGCCAGGTAAGCCCCTTCTGGCTTTTCTTTTTTTTTTAATTTCTGTTTTCTGTTTTCTAATATTTATTTATTTCCTTTGCAGGTCCAATGACTTTTATAAAATGACCCACATATTTTCTAAATTGTAGTTTGAATATTCCAAACTTATAATAATAGTTTCAGATTATTTTGGAAACAGTGATAATGATATTTGCTTTATTTGTCATTTTCCAGGGATGTAAACCATTAATTCAAATTATTTTAAATGTTCAAATAATACAAATGTCCCCTGGTATATCCATGTCCCTATTTATCAGACATAGGGGACATTTTTTATGGGCATTTTGGATTTGTTGAAATTTCATTTATGTAGAAATCCTTTAATTCATTAAATGGGTGGGGTTTTCTTCTTCTCCCCATTTCATATTGATGCATAGATGATGATGATGATGCAAACACAATACTAGCCTATGACTCTTACTAGGGTTGTGACAGCCTGGCGCAGTCCACCTGGAGTCCGAAGATGGCATCCTGGTGCAAAAATTGTGGTATATTGAGCATCTTCGCAAGTTCTACCCTTCAGGCGCGGCTGTCGTGCCCCCGACAACCCCTTTTATACAAGTCAGTCGTGAAGGCATGAAATCCTTTTTACAAAGCCACGCCCACACCCTGTGTATAATAAATAAAGCTAAGTCTTCTACAACTTTTTCCTAAAGTACTTATTTACCGTATGTATATTGCATGAAATGTTGTGATCATTTTGTCTAGCCTGTAATGATTTTCTAACCACCAAGATTCCTAGCCTCGTCTTTTCTCCTCTTTCTTTTCCTCAACGATACAGAAGGAATCCTCGCGTACAAGTCTTCCCCAGGGGGGGTGATGGTATGTATACCTAGAAGTGCATTCAAGGTTGATCGTTTTGCGGCAAGAAGTACAACAAAGAAAAGATAAGTTGATTTTTTCAAACAAATTCTTAGTTGTAGAGGTATTCTCTCTAGAATGGTTTTGGCTTTTGTATGGAAAACCTGCAATCGAAGGGACCTTGTCATAATCAGATTGCGCTCTTATATTGTCTCACATCTGCTCGACAAGATTAGTAGTTGTAGTGTGATCGCGAAGTTACCTTGCGACGGGGCATTTCCAATAGGCCGCTATGGACCCATTCCTCAAGCGCTCGCAGAAAGTATGCACATCAGCAAGTTTCCAAACAACATAGGGTGCACATCATGCAAAATCAGAAATGAACAAGGGAAACAACAACCATTCATCAAACATAATAAACAATGAATATTTAGTCAAAAGTGTGTCCCCATAGGGTTAATTACATTGAGTTCGATACAAGGATAAAAGAAAAGAACCTATCTAGGGTGCAATTCATGTTCAAAATTCAGCAAGAGTGCTATTTGCGCCAAGTCAGAATTGCCGCCCTCGCTCATGACGCTGGGAGAGCTGTCGTCATTGTCACTCTTGCTGGAGGAGTTGAAGTCCTACACAAGACTCCGGACAGTTGCCGGAAGCCCCGAAGAACTTCACAGAAAGCATGACAGATCTATCAAACCTTAATTGGAGGTGATGCCCATATCCCAGTCCATACGAGCGGGCAAATGACTCCCATCCTCACATCAGATACATGGAGCCGTCTAGGGAAGTCTAGACCGCCACCTAGGCATGGACATTGCAGCAGCAGTCCCCCCGAAGCCACAGTCCTAAGGGCCCTTTTGTATTCGATTCCCCTTGCGAAGGGGTTGTGAAGCCGCAATCAACTGCGGGGTTGACGACGCAGCACCACGACAAACTCTTACGCCACCTCCCTTGTGTGGGCTTCCACACGGGGGGAAAGGAGGGGTGTTCCGCCAAGGCCGCTCTAGCTCGGAGCGCCTTTCCTCCCATGGCCCCAAGATGCGCTCCCTCCATGGGAGCTAGAGCCACCACCACAAGTGTAACCAAAATGCATGTTTCGCTTCGGGGAGAAGCCCTCGAGACGATGACAGATGCTCGAGTTCGGCCCCTACCTCTCTCCATCATGACATTGGTTTTTCCGGAGAAACAATGGAAGGAGAAAAATGAAGGAAGAAGGCGACGGTGGCTAGTAGATTGGAATGGGAAGAGGTGAATAAGCAACGCTCTCCGTGGCCCCCTCTTTATGGGGAAGGTGTGTGGCATAGATCTTTACTGTTCAAATGATCGCCGATTATCAAGCACACTACTCAAGCGACCGATCCCCTTCGCCAATGCCATGCCTCGCATGTAACATGTGTCATGGCGGGCACAGTAAAAAAGAGGAAAGAGCATAAGAGGCGGCAGAGCAAAGGGAATTGAGCTGGGATAAGCAACGCCCCTGCAATCCCCTTTTTATAAGGGCGGAATGCATTGAGGCCACCGCTCCCCCTCCAATGTGGCCGCGCCTATTGGGACCCCGATCCTAAGCCATAACAAACCATCATGTAACACATCACATCACTTCATGGCCTCATGAATGGTTACCTTCACGGCTGCCACCTTATGTGGGCCGGGACCGTTTGCGTCTTTTGGCTCACGTATGCGAACATGTCACTAGCATTCAAATGACAAAGAAGTCGGGTCGACATGACTAGTCGTAGAACCCAAGTGGTACATCCGTACAGGGACAGGCATACGTAACCAAGCAATTCAGGTGTCGATCTCTAGCATGTGTAGACGAGTCATAGCAAGCTACAAGGAATCCATTATGCTGTGGGACATAAATGTCATCACCACATGTAGACGAGTCGTAGCAGGCTACAGGGACTCCATTACACTGCCAAACATTTCCCCGAAGGGACAGAAACAACAACAAAGAAGGATACATGTTGGTCAATTAATGTGTCCAGAGAAGTAGCAAGCCACCAAGGCTCGATGGAAGAACAAAGAGGAATTTC
This sequence comes from Hordeum marinum, assembly GCA_022496015.1. Classification (NCBI taxonomy): domain Eukaryota; kingdom Viridiplantae; phylum Streptophyta; class Magnoliopsida; order Poales; family Poaceae; genus Hordeum; species Hordeum marinum. Next base: position 202,821,370 of record CM039675.1, on the reverse strand, counting down.
CCCGTAAAGAGTACTACTAAAGCCACACAACTAGGTCTCAAATCCCATACATACCGTTTCACATGACGCGTACGCATGACATGACCGATATGCATAGATACAACTATGGCCTCACAACATAACCATACAACATTACAACATATATTTAGAAGGCTCGGAAGAGCCAACATGGTAAGATGTTACAAGCAGGGGTCACAAGAACCAAAATTCAGAGCATTCAAAAAAACAAGCGGAAGTTACATGTCTGAGCACAAACATCTACTAAAATTGGCTGGAAGAGCCTAAAAAGCTACAGCAACCCTACCAAAGGAACCAGACCTTTGTCTGGGATTCCACATAAGCAATCCAAGTAGTCCACATACGAGGGCACGACTATTCGAACAGATTGATTCACCCTTCAAGGGTATACTTCCTCACACACGCTCCCGCCACTTACCGCCATGTGCAAGTAAAAGGCACCTCGACAACCTTCAAGCGGAAGCCCAGCGAGGGATTTGGCCACAACCGTCAATCACACAAGACCCTAGTACAGGTTTATCGCCTATTTGAGACTGAACCCGCAAGGTAGTCCGGACGAAGTTTCCATTATGGCCCCAAACAATGTGTACAGGGTTCCCAAGCCCACCTCGATGGATGGTACTACGCTTGGTACACCAGGCCACGGTGCATCTACCGCGCCATAGCCTACCCCTTAGGTCAGCGCTATGCACGTGTCACACCATGTGTTTGCGTCACTTGCTATTCTTGGATTTATAAAATTTGGAGATCACGACCTATGAGTCGGGGTCCCCACGCAGCTAGTATCAGAGCCATCCTAGTTGTAGGAAGCCCTTAGTTAGCATGCACGTTAGTTAGGACAAAACCGTTTTTCAAAATTTCACCTAGCACCTATAAGGAATTCCCTACTATTTACCTCTTCTATTCTTCACACAACACTTTGTTGACTCTCCTCCCTTCAAACCTTTGTAGATGGTCGTAGTACCCAAAGCCTTCCTGACATCCTGCTTTCCCTTACTCCTTGGGGATAGCCTGGAGAAGTGCCAGTTTCGCCAACCACCATTTTCCTCTACCACGAGCACTGGTCGATGCCGTCATGAAGGAGTACCATGAGGATGTGGTCGTGAAGGCAAACAACTCCTCGACCAGTTGGTTCTTTGAAGGACCACGGATGGAGACCATGATACTCGCAGTCGAGACAGCTGGACACAAGGCACTCCTACACCTTCGAGACATCATTCCAGATATGGCTGACGAGCCGGCTACTTGCTACCTTCCCTTCAGGAAGGATGATCTTGGCGAGAGTTGGACGCTGATTCCATCCAAGGAGGATGGCACACCACTCAGGTTCCAGACCTAATTCAGCCTCTCCGCCGATAGTATGGTTCACATCCTGATTAAGGAGTCTGTGAAGCTCCATGAGGAACTTCGCCACACCCGAGAGCTACTTCGGCAAGCCAAGACAAAGCCAGACAAGGTCAAGAAGGATGGAGCCCCTGAGGGACGACCAGCTATCGCTTACAAAGGAGTACCCCCATCTAGTGATGCACCCACACGTCGTGACCGCATGAGTGCCAAGGAGTATCGTGAGGCCTTCACTGACCCGCCAGTAAAGCGTCATTGTGATGGACCTCCTCATTCCGCAACCCCTTCGACCGGGAATGATACCTGTTCGTATGACAAACAAGAGGAAGACCCAGAGGAGCATGACTACGAGACCGAGCACTCCACCACCTGAGTCTGAGAACCCCTAGGGTAGGATCAGTCATGTATCCCTCATGCGAAGTCGAGTCCATGTAATGGTTCATATCAAACCATGTCTGCTTGTTGTTTGTGTTCAGATGCAAGTCGTGCTTTTTCCTTAGGCAACATGTAAACGTCCCCATCATCTGTCTTAATATATGTTGGTCTTTCAACCTTTGTTTTACCACACTTGCACTCGACCGACCCCCTTAGCCGCGCTCTCCCATTATTGATTTTCCTCTTGTCTATCCTAGTTGTTTGACTTGTCTGCTCCAAACAGGATGGTGACTGCTACCGACAACAGCTCCTTTGCCAACCCTGAAGCCAGCAACTCGAGCCAGCAACAGGGAGATGGTGGGGCTGCTCATGCTGGAGGACACCAGGAGCAGCCACAAGGCGACATTCCCCCGCCACCACCCCCACTAGAGAACATGACCATAGATTAGTTTCTGCAAGTTCTCCAGGAGGAATGCAAAGCCAACAATGTTGCTATCCAGCAGATGGCTCAAGCCCTTGTGAACAACCAGCAGCAAGGCAGGAACGGCAATGGCCGCTCCACTCTGTCTGAGTTCATGAGGAACTCTCCCCCAACCTTCACCGAGACTACTGAACAATTGGATGATGATGACTGGATCCGCACCATCGAGGACCTCCTTGCACTGGTCAATTGCAATGAGGATCATGAGAAGGTGCTTTATTCCTCTCACTGCCTCGGAGGTATTGCCCACACTTGGTGGGACGGATTCAAGATCATGCAAGGTGAGCGTGTGATCACTTGGAATGACTTCAAGGAAGGATTCCGCACTGCCCACATTCCTTCTCGGATCATGGCTATGAAGAAGAGAGAACTCCTAGCACTAAAGCAAGGAAGTGGCTCTGTCAAAGAGTACCTGCAAAAGTTCAACCCGCTCTCAAGGTATGCACCTAAAGATGTCAGCACGGAGGCTGCCAAGAAGGAACGCTTCATGGAAGGACTTCTACAGACCCTGCAGTATCAGCTCATTGTATACGACTGTTGTACCTTCTTCGAACTGGTGAACAAGGCCCTCATGCTGGAAGGCAAGCGTCGTGCCATAGATGACATACGCAAGCGCAAGATGATCAGCTAGGGCAACTCCAGCAACCAGAAGCCTCACCCTGGCAGCCAGCCCCAGCCAAGACAACCTATCAGCCATAGCAAGCTAGACCTCCTACACCTCGTCAAAGCTACCAGCCTCAGCAGTATGCGAATCCCAGGCCATCTTACAACAACCCCAATCACAACAACCCTGGGCAAGTTGCTTGCTTTGGATGTGGTCAGCCAGGACACATCTCTAGGTTGTGTCCCAACAAGAAGCTAGATGCACCGCGCCCCAATGCGCCAAACCAAGGTCAAGGCCGTGGAGCACCCCCAAGGAACCCTGCTCCCCGCAACTGGCCCAACAATGGCAAGGGTCGTGTGAACCACGTCACCACAGAGGAAGCCCAAGAAGACCCGGACGTCATACTGGGTACGTTCCTCAACTCAATCCCAGCAACAGTACTGTTTGATTGTGACGCTCCACATTCTTTTGTCGCCAAAAAGTTTGCACTAGAGAGTGGCATGAAACCTACAACCCTAGGTAGTCATATGTTGATACAAACCCCGGGATCAGTTATGAACTATGGGATAGGATATAAGGGAGTTGAGATTAACATCAACAGGGTAGATTTCCTAGCAAACCTTATCATTCTGAAGTCAGAAGGCTTGGATGTCATCCTAGACATGGATTGGTTGACCAAGCACCAAGGCTAGTTAGACTGTGCCAAGAGTATTTTCACCATGACCAATAGCCAAGGAGTGGAAGTAAAGTATGTTACCAACCCTACCTCCACTCAAGCCCCTCAGGCTAACTATCTACCGGGAATTGAGTTGGATCAAGTGCCAGTGGTATGTGAATACCTGGATGTGTTTCCTGATGAGCTATCTGGAATGCCTCCTCACCGTGACATTGAGTTCATCATTGATCTTATGAACAGATCAAGGCCCATCTATAAAAGGCCTATAGGATGGGATTCGAAGAGCTGGCTGAATTGAAGAAGAACCTAGCAGAGCAGCTTAGGAAGGGATTCATTCGCCCTAGTGCCTCCCCTTGGGGATCACCTGTCCTATTTGTGTCAAAGAGGGACAGAACCATCAGACTCTGTCTCGCTTACCGTTCTCTCAATAAAGTCACAATAAAGAACAAGTACCCACTTCTCAAGATTGAAGACCTTTTCGATCAGTTGAATGGAGCCAAGGTGTTTTCCAAGATCAACCTCAGGTCAGGATACTATCAGCTGAAGATCAGACCCCAAGACATTCCGATGACGGCATTTGTGGTATGCCTTGTATGAATACACGGTCATGTCATTTTGGTTAACCAATGCCCCAGCCTACTTCATGTACCTCATGAATAAAGTCTTCATGGAGTACTTGGACAAGTTCGTTGTTGTCTTCATTGATGACATACTCGTCTTCTCCAAGTCTGAAGAAGAGCATGAGGAACACTTGAGATTGGTCCTAGAGAAACTTCGAGAGCACCAGCTTTATGCCAAGTTTAGCAAGTGTGAATTCTTGCTGCATGAAGTTGGATTCCTGGGTCATGTGTTGACTGCAGAAGGATTGTCAGTGGATCCTGCCAAGATTGAAGCTGTGACTGAATGGCAAACTCCTACCACCGTGAAGGAAGTCAGGAGCTTCCTCAGTCTCGCGGGATACTACCCCAAGTTCATGGAAGGGTTCTTGAGCATTGCCCGACCCATGACCCAACTTTTTAAGAAGGACAAGAAGTTCGAATGGACAGCTAAGTGCGAGGAAAGCTTCCAGGAGCTCAACAAGAGGTTGACCACAACCCCCATTTTGGCCACCCCCGATATTCACAAGGAGTTTGTGATATATTGTGATGCATGAAGAACCGGGCTTGGACGTGTTCTGATGCAAGAAGGCAGAGTCATGGAATATCTATCCAGACAGCTCTGTCCTCATGAAGAGAACTACGCTACTCATGATCTTGAGTTGGAAATTGTAGTTCAGGCCTTGAAGAGATGGCGACATTACCTTCTAGGGAAGCGATATGAGATATACTTAGACCACAAGAGTTTGAAGTATATTTTCACCCAAAGGGAATTGAACATGAGGCAGCGAAGATGGTTAGAGTTGGTCAAGGATTATGACCTCAATGTTTAATACCACCCCAGACAGGCTAACGTGGCAGCAGACGCTTTAAGGAGAAAAGCTTGTTCCTTGAATGCCATGATTAAGGAAAGGCTACCCACCCTGTATAAAGAGCTTGAAAGCTTCAGCTTGGAATTGGTTGCCCTTGGATTCCTCGCCAACCTCGAAGCAAGGCCTACCTTGACGGATGATATTAAGGAAGCCCAGAAGGGTCACGAGAGCATTGAAGGCATCAAGAGGAAGATCAAGGCAGGCAAGGCCCCAAGATTCTCAATGGATGAACAAGAAGTTGTATGGTTCGGGAATCGCTTCTGCATACCAAACAAAGAGGATCTAAAGAACTTGGTCTTGCAAGAAGCTCAAAACAGTCCATACTCCATCCATCTTGGAGGAACCAACATGTATCCAGACCTCAAGGCAAGATTCTGGTGGCATGGCATGAAACGGGAAATAGGCACATTTGGCGCTAAATGTGACATATGCTAGAGAGTCAAAGCTGAGCATCAGTGACCCACTAGGCTACTACAACCTCTCAAAGTGCCTGAGTGGAAGTGGGACAAAGTTGGGATGGATTTCATCACCGGATTACCCGGGTCAAGCAAAGGACATGATTCTGTTTGGGTGATTGTCGACCACCTGACCAAGGTAGCCCACTTCATTCCCATCGGGACCACCTATGATGGAAGCCAGCTCGCAACCTCTACATCAACCGCATCGTAAGTCTTCATGGAGTTCCAATGGAAATTGTGTCGGATCGAGGAACCTAGTTCACCTCAAGATTCTGCAAGAAGTTTCAAGAAGCTATGGGAACTAAGCTCTCCTTCAACACCGCTTTTTCTACCCAAACCGATGGGCAAATAGAATGAGTAAATCAGATACTCAAAGATATGCTCCGCGCTTCTGTTTTGGCGTATGGAGCCAAGTGGGAAGATTGCCTACCGTTCACCGAGTTGTCCTACAACAACAACTATCACTCTAGCCTTCAAACAACTACCATTTTAGGTGTTGTATGGGCGCAAGTGCCCTACTCCCCTCAACTGGTGAGAGACCGAATAAGGATTAAATTTTGGACCAGACATCCTCCGCGAAGCATAAGAGCAAGTTCAACTTGTCTGGGAGCGCCTTGAGATCGCCAAGTCAAGGCAGAAGAGCTATGTTGACTCCTTGTTACACCGTGTGTTTGTATCTCCTTGATATGTTTGGGTTTATAAAATTTGGAGCCAACTAAAACTTTTTCAAAGAGCTTGTCCTTGTTTGCAATGATATTCGCTTGCTTGGTGATTGTGGATGTGGCACTCCTATATTCTATTCCACTTCATATTCATCTTCCTTGACCCAAACCTCTTGCCCAATGATCATTCGATGTGAATAGTGCCCAAAACCATTTTTATGAAATTTTAGTTTAACCAAAATTGATTTATTCAAATTACGTTCTCAACCCCCCCTGAAATGAGGTTTGCACTTCAAGTCCTCAAATTGGGTGTATTCTTCTTCCCAAAAAGCTTTACTTCAAACCTACTATATATAGGACTTTCCAAAACCACCAAATATTAATTTTAAAGATTATTCTTATATTTTATTTAAAGGCTTTTTCTTAAAACTAGAAATGGTCTTTTCATAGGGAAAAACTTCTTTTAATGCTTTTAAAATATTTTAGAAAATTTAGGGAAACTCAGTGAACATATATTTTCCATATATATGAGTTCCAACACAAGGGCATGTTTAAATCATGGGCAAAACCCCTAAAAACCCTTTGTGTTCAAATCAAGCTTTTGAAATATTTCTATAATAAATATTCTCAATAAATTCCAGTAAACTTCCAGCAAGTCAACACTATCGTAGGTGATGATCTTGCAAAGTTCCATCTCAATCCAAATTGATTTGGTTCTTCAAACCATCCCAAAACCCTTCCTGTCCAGATCCAAATTTGAGTAACTTTACATTGTGAATTGTCTCCCCTTGACCCCAAACTTTGTGGGCATGCTCTAATAACCAAATAGTGATGCTACACTAAGTGGCCATGAAGGGTAAAAGCCTAGAGTCACTAGATCTATAGAAACCTGATTCTCTTAGTTTCTAGGGTTTACCAAGTCTTCATTGTCAACTTTTCTCACTTGAGCTCAAACTTGGTGAATCATCTCATTTTTACCTATCATTTGAACCTGGTAAATACCTCAGTAAGTTGTTAAATATTCTTGCCCAACACCCCATCAAACACCTTCTAGTGAAATAGTAAAGTCACTATTTCCACCCCTTCCACTTTTATCGTTGCCCCCAAACTTTTACCACAACCCCTCGAGGTTACTAGCTACCTCCAGTAACTCTTCCTGGGCAAGACTCCATAGGTAAATGGGGTATAATCCTCCTTTTACCCCTCTGGACAGTAGTTTCTCTCGCTCTCTCTCAACTTTCCTTCTCTCCTAAGGAATCTCAGGGCATCCAAGGCTACTTTCCACTATTCTATACCCTCCCCTATCCCCTAGACATAGGTGGCCAGGAAGAAGACGCCGTTGGCATGCCAAGGCATGCCAAACGTGCACAATGGAGTGTGCTACAGTGCTGACAAGCACTGTAGCCATTGGCCACTGCATGGCCCCGACCGCCTTGGGCTCCCCCTCTCGGCACTTGGCTGGCTAGGCGTTCGGGACATGCCGGCCGGTCGGCCCCCTCCTCTCTCCTCCTCCCTCGCCCTCCCCTGTGCATGTCGATCGCCGCCCGGCTTGGCCAACCCGCAACGTCACACGCACGCGCACCTCTCCCTCTCTCTTCCCTCCCCAGGGTCTAGACCATCCCCAAGAACACCCCAAACAAGCTCCCTCTCTCTCACATGGCCTCTGGCCTCAGCCACGAGCTCGCCGGCGCAATTACGTTCGCTGGACTCGCCCCCACCTATAAAGGGCCTCCCAGACCCCTCTCTCCCCTCTAGTCTCTCTCTCCTCTCCCCAGTAGCCCCCTGCGCTCCGAAGACCTGCCGAAGCCCCTGCGCTCTGGATCGAGCCGAGGACCTCCGTGGCGACCTCGTCGGCGATCTTCTGGTAGCAGCCCCCCCAGTCCACATTTCTCTCCCGTTGGTCGTTCCTTGCCCTCCTGATGCGTTTCCCCCTTCTCTCCGTCCTCTTTACATCCTGAAGAAGCCTCGACGACCAACTCCCGAAACCTCCTTCGCCGTGGGTGCTCGCCGCCGGCGCCTCTGGCCACCTCCATCTTCCCTTCAACCTCCCCTAGAACGGCGACTCCTCCCTGAGCCCGTTCTCGCCATTGTCTGCCGGCGCCATGCCCCGTGCCGCCGCCGGTGAGCCTCTCCCCTCTCTGCCCCGAGGTGGGAGAAGGAACCGACAGGTGGGATCCACTTGTTGGCCTCCCTCTCCCTCTCACGCGCTCTCTCTCCCTCTCGCGGTCATTGACGACCGGGTCCCGTGCGTCAAGTTTGAACCTGGCTGCGCGCGAGGCCAGCACGTTGGCGAGCTGGGCCGGCCCACCCTCTAGCCTAGGTCCCCCATGGCCTTTTTCTTTTTCGTTTTCTATGGTATTTGTAAAAATCCTACAGATCCCAATAAAAATCCTATGACAATAATTTTGCACCTAAATTCCTAGAATATTCCTTAGAATTTATTAGTTCCATTTGTAAAAATGTTTGAAAACATTTTATGTACTGTTTTAATTCAAAACCCCTAATTAGCAATATAAGCTCCTGTTGTGAATGGTTTTAGAAATCTTTCTAAGCTCAAAACCAAAAAACAAATATTTTTAGTGTAACATCTAGGAATTATGAGAAGAGGGTAGCATTTTTAATGATTGCTTGTATGATCTGTTCTTGTGTGATGCTTATTTTTATCGCTTTTATTCGCGACGATAGATTGCGCTGTTGACGAAGAAGTTGGACCCGAAGACCTCGAAGACCCTGGAGACTTTGTTGAGCCAAGCAAGCATCCCTTTGACCATGTCAAGAAACCATTTTCATTGCATGACATATAGCACTTTACTTTTGGCATATTTGATCATGTGGAGTAGTGACCCCTCTAGTGGGTTACTTCCGAAGCTTTTACCATTGACACTTGCATCGTGCATGGCCCTACCACCTTATGAGGGTTATGCGAGTGGGTGTAGATAGGTTGCCAGTAGATGCCATGCAAATGGTTCGGGTTGATGCATGGTGATGGAAAGAAAGAAATGATCTCAAAGATTTTTTCGAAAAACCCATCGAGTGCCACTAATGCCCGAGGGAGATGATGAATAGATGGGTGACCACTTGAGAAAGAAGTGGTGTGCCGTAACAAGTTGAGGGTGTGTTTTCGAAAACGGATTAGATTTAAGATTTGTCGACCGTCCCAACCTTACATGCGCAACCATGATACCCCATATGGGATGGGTCTTTGTGGATTACCTTGGTAGGTACTGGCAAGGATCCCTCATTACTAGTGGTGGGAGTGGCGTGGTCACTCTCGATATGCGGCTTTACCGGTATGTACGATCACGCGCTGTCTTCACAGGCACCGGGCAAACCGTTGGTCCACTCATGGATGGTATGATTAGAGAGATGCTCGTGTGATGTACATCGTGAGGGTTGGGTACCAATCGAGTGGACTCTTTGTCTAGTATCGCTAGGGGAAAGGCATTGTTCGGGTGCTTACCTTGGGTATGTTATATAGCGCGAGTCGTGGATGACATGAAAGTTCCCCGAGTCTTGTGGGTAAATTGTGCAACCTTTGTAGAGTGTAAAACTATTCGAATAGCCGTGTCCACGGTCAAGAACAGTTGGGTGGTGCTGCTTAGACTATGTCCGGGTGTTTTCATGAAACTTGGTATGAGTATGGATGTGATGGTGACAAAGAGGTCACATGAGCTAAGTCTGATGACTTAGTATGGGAATTGAACTAAGTCCGATGACTTAGCATGATGAATGAACATGAGGTGTCCAACCCCTGCTTATGATGATATCTGTAACTTGTTCATATGGATATCTGCCTATTGTTGATGCATTCTTACTAGTTACTTGATCATGTCATCGCATTAAAAACTAGCTTTCCACAAATTACCTACTTAGTGCTATATCATGCATCATTATTACCATGTTCCACAACTTGGGTTGCTTGCGAGTACATTCAAAGTACTCATTGGCTTGCCACTGGTTATTTAATTGGCCAGGCATGGAATAACATGAGTATGTTGAAGAGTTCGTTGGTGACGAACATGCGAACTAGGACGCTTCCCAGTCAGAATGCCTGTAGGTTAAGGGGGACGGCATGGGTTCACGCTTTCGATCAAGCTTTCTGCTGCTTGTTCTATTTTAACTGTTTGGCCCTTGTGGCCCTATCTATGTAAGACTAGACCTTCATGGTCTTTATTTGTGTAAGACGCTAATTGTGGATGCAAGACTCTTGTTATTTAGCTTCTGTGTGTTCAGTAAGCATTGATCTCTGGGATCACTGTACACGTGCAATCGATGATCTGGACTTATGAGTCAGGGTCCCCACAGAGCTGGTATTAGACCCATCCTAACTGTAGGAAGCCCTTAGTTAGCATGGATGTTAGTTAGGATAAAACCACTTTCAAACTACACCTAGCACCTAAACTTAGGGAATTCTGCACTATTTACCTCTTCTAGTCTTCACACAACACTTTGCTGATTCTCCTCCTTTCAAACCTTTGTAGATGGTCGTCGTACCCGAGGCCTTCCTGACATCTGGCTTTCCCTTACTCCTTGGGGATGGCCTCGAGAAGTGCCAGTTTCGCCAATCACCCATTTTCCTCTACCACGAGCACTTGGTCGATGCCGTCATGAAGGAGTACCACGTGGATGTGGTCGTGAAGGCAAACGACTCCCCGACCAGTTGGTTCTTTGAAGGACCATGGATGGAGACCGTGATACTTGCGGTCGAGTCAGCTACACACAAGGCACTTCTGCACCTATGAGACATCATTCCAGAGTTGGCTGATGAGCCGGCTACTCGCTACCTTCCTTTCATAAAGGATGATCTTGGCAAGAGTTGAACCCTGGTTCCGACACAGGAGGATGGCACACCACTCAGGTTCCAGACCTACTTCAGTCTCTCGGCCGATAGCCTAGTTCATAACCTAATGAAGGAGTCTGTGAAGCTCCGCGAGGAACTTCACCACCCGAGAGCTTCTTCGGCAAGCCAAGATAAAGCCAGACAAGGTCAAGAAGGATGGAGCCCCCGAGGGACGACCAGCTATCCCTTATCGATGAGAAGTACCCCTAGCTAGTGATGCACCTACATGTCGTCGTCCCATAAGTGCAAAGGAGTACCGTGAGCTCTTCATCGACCCGCCTGCAAAGCGTCGTCAGGATGGACCTCCTTGTTCCCCAACCCCTTCGATCGGGAATGATGCCCGTTCAGATGATAAACAGGAGGAAGACCTAGAGGAGCGTGACTACGAGACCGAGCACTCCACCACCTGAGTCCGAGACCCCTAGGGTAGGATCAGTCATATATCCCTCATGCGAAGTCGAGTCCGTGTAATGGTTCATATGAAACCATGTGTTCTTGTTGTTTGTTTTGTTTGTGTTCCAATGCAAGTCGCGATTTTGCCTTAGGTAACATGTAAGCGACTCCATCGTCTATCTTAATATATGTTGGTCTTTTGACCTTTGTTTTAACACACTTGCACTCGACCAACCCCCTTAAGCGCGCTTTTCCGTTATTGCTTTTCCTCTCGTCTATCCCAGTTGTTTGACTTGGCTGCTCCAAACAGGATGATGACTGCTACCCGCAACAGCTCCTTCACCAACCCTGAAGCCGGCAACTCAAGCCAGCAACAGGGGGCTGGTGGGGCTGCTAACCCTGGAGGACACCAGGAGCAGGCACAAGGCGACATTCCCCTGCCAGCACGTCCACTGGACAACATGACCGTAGCTCAGTTTCTCCAAGTTCTCCGGGAGGAGCTCCAAGCCAACAATGCTGCTATCCAGCAGATGGCTCAGGCCCTTGTTTACAATCAGCAGCATGGCAGGAACGACAATGGCCGTTGCATGTTGTCTGAGTTCATGAGGAATTCACCCCCAACCTTCACCGAGACTGTTGAACCATTGGATGCTGATGCCTAGATCCGCACCATCGAGGACCTCCTTGCACTGGTCAATTGCAATGAGGATCATGAGAAGGTGCTTTATGCCTCTCACTGCCTCGGAGGTATCGCCCACACTTGGTGGGACGGATTCAAGATCATGCAAGGTGAGCGTGTGATCACTTGGAATGACTTCAAGGAAGGATTCCGCACTGCCCACATTCCTTCTCGGATCATGGCTATGAAGAAGAGAGAACTCCTAGCACTGAAGCAAGGAATCAGGATCGTGAGAAGGTGCTTTATGCCTCTCATTGCCTTGGAGGTACTGCCCGAGCTTGCTGGGACGGATTCAAAGTCATGCAAGGTGAGCGTGTGATCACTTGGAACAACTTTAAGTAAGGATTCCGCACTGCCCACATTCCTTCTGGGATCATGGCTATCAAGAAGAATTCCAAGCGCTGAAGCAAGGAAGTGGCTCTATCAAGGAGTACCTAGAGAAGTTCAACCTGCTGTCAACGTATGCACCTGAAGATGTCAACACGGAGGCTGCCAAGAAGGAACGCTTCATGGAAGGACTTCAACAGACCCTGTAGTAACAACTCATCGTTTGCGACTATCGTGCCTTCTTTGACCTGGTGAACAAGGCCCTCATGCTGGAAGACAAGCGTCATGTCATAGACGACACTCGCAAGCGCAAGATGATCAGCAAGGGTAGCTCAAGCAACGAGAAGCCTCGCCCCTGGTAGCCAGCCCCAGCCAAGCCGACCTATCAACCACAGTAGGCTAGACCTCCTACGCCTCGTCCGAGCTACCAGCCTCAGCAGTATGCCAATCCCAAGCCAGCTTACAATAACAACCCCAATAACAACATAGGTGGCAGGAACTATGACAACAACCATGGAAAAGTCTCTTGCTTCGCATGTGGTCAGCCGGGACACATCTCTAGGTTGTGTCCCAACAAGAAGCCGGATGCACCACGCCCCAATGTGCCCGCTCAAGGTCAAGCCCGTGGAGCACCCCCAATGAGCCCAGCTCCCCGCAACCATCCCAACAATGGCAAAGGTCGTGTGAATCACGTCACCGCAGAGGAAGCCCAGGAAGACCCAGACGTCGTACTGGGTACGTTCCTCGTCAACTCAAGACCAGCAACAATATTGTTTGATTGTGGGGCTTCACATTATTTTGTCACCCAAAGGTTTGCTCTAGAGAGTGGCATGAAGCCCACACCCCTGGGTAGTCGTATGTTGATACAAACCCTGAGATCAGTTGTGAAGTCTGGGATAGGTTGTAAGGGAGTAGAGATTAACATCAACGGGGTAGACTTCCTAGCAGATCTTATCATCCTGAAGGCGGAAGGCTTGGATGTGATCCTAGGCATGGACTGGTTAACCAAGCACCACGGCCTTTTAAACTGTGCCAAGAGGATTGTCACCATGACCAATAGCCAAGGAGTGGAAGTCAAGTATGTTCCCAACCCTACCTCCACTGAAGCCCCGCAAACTAACTGTCTGTCGAGTGTTGAATTGGATCAAATGCCAGTGGTATGTGAATACCCGGATGTGTTTCCCGATGAGCGGCCCGGAATGCCTCCTGACCGCAACATTGAGTTCATCATTGAGCTTATGCCCGGATCAAGGCCCATCTATAAGAAGGCCTACAGGATGGGATCTGAAGAGTTGGCTGAGTTGAAGAAGCTACTGGCAGAGCAGCTCAGAAAAGGATTTATTCTCCCTAGTGCCTCTCCTTGGGGATCGACTATTCTATTTTTGTCAAAGAGGGACAAAACTATCAGACTCTGTGTCTAGTACCGTTCTCTCAATGAAGTCACGATAAATAATAAGTACCCACTCCCTAAGATTGAAGACCTGTTTGATCAGTTAAATGGAGCCAAGGTGTTCTCCAATATCTACCTCAGGTCTGGGTACTATCAGCTGAAGATCAGACCCCAAGACATTCCGAAGACGACATTTGTAACCCGGTATGTCCTGTATGAATACACGGTCATGTCATTTGGGTTAACTAATACCCCTGCCTACTTCATGTACATCATGAATAAGTTCTTCATGGAGTACTTGGACAAGTTCGTTTTCATCTTCGTTGATGACATACTTGTCTTCTCCAAGTCTGAAGAGGAGCATGAGGAACACTTGAGATTGGTCCTAGAGAAGCTTCGAGAGCACCAGCTTTATGCCAAGTTCAGCAAGTGTCAATTCTGGCTGCATGAAGTTGGATTCTTCGGTCATGTGTTGACTGCAGAAGGATTGTCAGTGGATCCTGCCAAGATTGAAGCCACGACTGAATGGCAAACCCCAACCATCATGAAGGAGGTCAGGAGCTACCTCGGACTCGCGGGATATTACCGCAAGTTCGTGGAAGGGTTCTCAAGCATTTCCCGACACATGACCCTACTTTTGAACAAGGATAAGAAGTTCGAATGGACTGCTAAGTGTGAGGAAAGCTTCAGGATCTCAAGAAGAGATTGACCACAGCCCCAGTTTTGGCCACCCCCGATATTCACAAGGAGTTTGTGATTTATTGTGATGCATCAAGAACCGGGCTTGGAGGTGTTATGATGCAAGAAGGCAGAGTCGTAGCATATCTATCCAGATAGCTATGTCCTCATGAAGAGAACTACACAACTCATGATCTAGAGTTGGCAGCCGTGTTCATGCCTTGAAGACATAACGACATTACCTTCTGGGAAGTGATGTGAGATATTCACAAACCACAAGAGTTTGAAGTATATCTTCACTCAAAGGGAATTGAACATGAGGCAGCGAAGATGGTTGGAATTGATCAAGGATTACGACCTCAGTGTTCAGTACCACCCCGGAAAGGCCAATGTGGTAGCAGATGCCTTAAGCAGAAAGGCTTGTTCCTTGAATGCTATGATTAAGGAAAGGCTACCCGCCCTGTATGAAGAACTTGAAAGCTTCGGCTTGGACCTGGTTGCAACCGGATTCCTCGCCAACCTCGAAGCAAAGCCTACCTTGATGGATGACATCAAAGAACCTTAGAAGGGACATGAGAGCATTGAAGGCATCAAGAGTAAGATCAAGGCAGGCAAGGCCCCAGGATTCTCAGTGGATAAACAAGGAGTAGTATGGTTCGGGAATCGCATCTGCGTACCAAACAAAGAAGAGATCAAGAACCTGATCTTTCAAGAAGCTCATGAGACTCCATACTCCATCCATCCTAGAGGAACCAAGATGTACCAAGACCTCAAGGCGAGATTCTGGTGGCATGGCATGAAACGAGAGATAGGCACGTTCGTTGCCAAGTGTGACATGTGCCAGAGAGTCAAAGCTGAGCATCATCAACCCGCTGGACTATTGCAACCTCTCAAAGTGCCTGAATGGAAGTGGGACAAAGTCGGGATGGATTTCATCACCGGTCTACCAAGGTCGAGTAAGGGACATGATTCCATTTGGGTCATTGTCGACCACCTGAGCAAGGTAGCCCATTTCATTCCTGTCCGGACCACCTATGATGGAAGGCAGCTCGCAAACCTCTACATCAACCACACCATGAGTCTTCACGGAGTTCCAAGGGAGATTGTGTCCAATCGAGGAACCCAATTCACCTCAGGATTCTGGAAGAAGTTTCAAGAAGCTATGGGAACCAAGCTCTCCTTTGGCACTACTTTTCGTCCCCAGACCGGTGGGCAAACAGAGCGAGTAAATTAGATACTCGAAGATATGTTTCGCGCTTTTGTTTTGGCGTATGGAGCCTAGTGGGAAGATTGCATACCATTCGTTGAGTTCTCCTACAACAACAGCTATCAGGAAAGCCTTCATGTGGCACCATTTGAGGTATTATATGGGCGCAAGTGCCGTACTCACCTCAACTGGTCAAAGATCGGAGAAGGATTGGTTTTTGGACAAGATATCCTTTGTGAAGTAGAAGAGAAAGTCCGACTCGTCCGAGAGCGCCTAGAAACCGCCAAAGCAAGAGAGAAGAGTTGCGCCAACTCTCACCGCCGAGAACTAAGCTTCAACAACAGAGATCACGTCTATCTTCGAGTCACACCTCTAAAATGAATCAAGCATTTCCACGTCAAAGGGAAGCTCGCACCTAGATAAATTGGCCCCTTCAAGGTCACCGCAAGACGAGGAGAAGTTGCCTACCAGATAGAGTTACCTTCCGAGCTATCGGATGTGCACAACTTTTTCATGTGTCACAGCTTAGGAAGTGTCTGCAAGTTCCCAACCGCCCCGACGTCGACAAGGATATCGACCATCAAGCCATTGATCTTCAGCCAGACCTCACTTATCGCGAGAGGCCAATTCGTATTTTGGATGAAGCTGAGCACTGCACCTGAAACCGCACCATCAAGTACTTCAAGGTCCAGTGGAGCAACCACATTGAAGCTGAAGCAACCTCGGAGCGTGAAGACTATCTTAGATCTGAGTTCCCTTATCTTATTAGCTCTTAGACTAGGAATCTCGGGGATGAGATTCTTGTAAGGGGGAAGGTCTGTCACACCCTGTGTTTGTATCACCTTGATATGTTTGGGTTTATAAAATTTGGAGCCAACTAAAACTTTTTCAAAGAGCTTGTGCTTGTTTGCAATGATATTTACTTGCTTGGCGATTGTGGATGTGGCACTCCTAGATTCTATTCCACTTCATATTCATCTTCCTTGACCCAAATCTCTTGCCCAATGATCATTCCATGTGAATAGTGCCCAAAACCATTTTTATCAAATTTTGGTTTAACCAAAAATGATTTATTCAAATTAGGTTCTCAAAACCCCCTGAAATGAGGTTTGCACTGCAAGTCCACAAATTGGGTGGATTCTTCTTCCCAAAAAGCTTTACTTCCAACCTACAATATATAGGACTTTACAAAACCACCAAATATTAATTTTAAAGATTATTCTTATATTTTATATAAAGGCTTTTTCTTAAAACTAGAAATGGTCTTTCATAGGGAAAAAATTATTTAAATCCTTTTCAAATATTTGAGAAAATTTAGGGAAACTCATTGGACATATATTTTCCATATATCTGAATTTCAACACAAGGGCATGTTCAAATCATGGGCAAAAACCCTCAAAACCCTTTCTATTCAAATCAAGATTTTGAAATATTTCTATAAGAAATATTCTCAATAAATTCCAGGAAACTTCTAGCAAGTGAACACTATCTTAGGTGGTCATCTTGCAAAGTTTCATCTCAATCCAAGTTGATTTGGTTCTTCAAACCATCCCAAAACCCTTCCTATCCAGATCCAAACTTGAGCAACTTTACATTCTTAAGTGTCTCCCCTTGACCCCAAACATTGTGGGCATGCTCTAATAACCAAATAGTGATGCTAGACTAAGTGGTGCATCAAGGGTAAAAGCCCAGCATCACTAGATCTACAGAAACCTGATTCTGTTAGTTTTTAGGGTTTATCGAGTCTCCATTGTCAACCTCTCTCACTTGAGCTCAAACTTGGTGAATCATGTAATTTTTACATATCATTTGACCCTAGTAAATATCTCAGTAAGTTGGTAAATATTTATTTCCCAAAACCCCATCAAACACCTTCTGGTGAAATAGTAAAGTCACTATTTCCACCCCTTCCTCTTTTACCCTTGCCCCCAAACTTTTACCACAACCCCTCCGGGTTACTAGCTACCTCCCGTAACTCTTCCTGGCCAAGAATCCATAGGTAAGTGGGGTAAAATCCTCCTTTCACCCCTCTGGACAGTAGTTTCTCTCCCTCTCTCTCAGCTTTCCTTATCTCCTAAGGAATCCCAGGGCATCCAAGGCCATTTTCCACTATTCTATACCCTCCCCTATCCCCTAGACATAGGTGGCCACGCAGAAGACGTCATTGGCATGCCGGGGCATGCCAAACGCACGCTTTGGAGCGCACTATAGTGTCAGCATGCATTGTAGTCGTTGACCACTACATGTCCCCGACCGCCTCAGGTCCCCCCTCTCGCCACTTCGCTGGCCTCGGCGTCTGGGACATGCCAGCCGGTCGACCCCCTCCTCTCTCCTCCTCCCTTGCCCTCCCCCGCACGTGCTGAGCGCCGCCCGGCTCGGCCAACCCTCAGCCTCACACGCGTGTGCACCTCTCCCTCTCTCTTCGCTCCCCAGGGCCTAGACTAGCCCCAGGAACACCCCTGACTCGCCCCCTCTCTCTATCGTGGCCTCTGGCCTCGGTCACGAGCTCGCCAGCTCACCTGCGTACGGTGGACTCGTCCTCGCCTATAAAAGGGCCTCCCAGACCCCTCTCTCCTCTCCGGTCTCTCTCTCCTCTTCCCAGTAGCCCCCCTACATGCTCCGAAGACCTCCCGAAGCCCCTGCGCTTGGGATGGAGCCGAGGGCCACCGTGGCCATCTCGTCGCCGATCTCCTGGTAGCGGCCCTCTCCGGTCCCCATTTTTCTCCCGTTGGTCCTCCCTTGCCCTCCTGGCGCATTTGCCCCTTCTCTCCATCCTCTTTGCAGCCTGAAGCAGCCCCGACGACCACCTCCCGAAACCTCCTTCGCCATGGGTGCTTGTCGCCAGCGCCTCCGGCCACCTCCGGCTTCGCTTCGACCTCCCCTGGAACAACGACTCCTCCCCGAGGACATTGTCGCCATTGCCTGCCATCGCCCTATCCCATGCCACCGTCGTGAGCCTCTACTCTCTCTGCCGCAAGGTGGGAGAAGGATCCAACAGGTGGGACCCACCTGTCGGCCTCTCTCTCCCTCTCCCTCGCTCTCTCTCCCCCTCGCGGTCGATGACGGCCGGACCCCGCACGTCAGGTACGAACCTGGCCGCGCACGAGGCCGATTGGCTGGCCAGCTGGGCCGGCCCAGCCACTGGTTGCCTCTGGCTTGGGTCCCCCATGGACCTTTTCTTTTTTCCTTTTATGTGGGATTTGCAAAAATCCCACAGAGCCCAATAAAAATCCTATGGCAATGACTTTTGCACCTAAATTCCTAGAATACTCCCTAGAATTTATTAGCGCCATTTGTAAAAATGTTTGAAAACATTTTATGTACTTTTTTAATTTAAAACCCCTATTTAGCAATATAAGCTCCTGTTTTAAGTGGTTTTAGAAATCTTTCTAAGCTCAAAACGTTAAACAAATATTTTTAGTGTAACATCTAGGAATTATCAGAATAGGGTAGCATTTTTAATGATTGCTTGTATGCTCTGTTCTTGTGTGATGCTTATTTTTATCGCTTTTATTCACGATGATGGATTGCGCTGTTGATGAAGAAGTTGGACCCGAAGGCTTCGATGAACTCGGATACTTTGTTGAGCCATGCAAGCAGCCCTTTGACCATGTCAAGAAACCATTTTCATTGCATGACATACATCACTTTACTTTTGGCATATTTGATCATGTGGAGTAGTGACCCCTCCGGTGGGTTGCTTCTGAAGCTTTTACCATTGACACTTGCATCATGCATGGCCCTACCACCTTATGATGGTTATGTGGGTGGGTCTAGATAGGTTGCTAATAGATGCTATGCAAATGGTTCGGGTTGATGCATGGTGATGGAAAGAAAGAAATGATTTCAAAGATTTTTTCGAAAACCCCGTCCAGTGCCACTAATGCCCAAGGGAGATGACGAAGAGATGGGTGACCACTTGAGAAAGAAGTGGTGTGCCAGAACAAGTTGAGGGTGTGTTTTTGAAAACCAATTAGATTTAAGATTTGTCGACCATCCCAACCTTACATGCGCAACCATGATACCCCCTATGGGATGGGGCTTTGTTGATTACCTTGGTAGGTACTGGCAAGGACCTGCATTACTGGTGGCGGGAGTGGCGTGGTCACTCTCGATACGGGGTCGTACCGGTATGTACGGTCATGCGCTGTCTTCATAGGCACCGGGCATTCCATTGGTCCCATCATGGATGGTACGATTAGAGCGAGGCTCGTGTGATGTACATAGTGAGGGCTGGGTACCAATAGAGTGGACTCTTTGTCTCGTATCGCTAGGGTAAAGGCATTTTACAGGTGCTTACCTCGGGTATGTTATATACCGCGAGTCGTGGATGACACGGAAGATCCCCGAGTGTTGTGGGTAAAGTGTGCAACCTCTACAGAGTGTAAAACTATTTTAATAGCCGTGTCCATGGTCAACGACAGTTTGGTGGTGCTTCTTAGACTATGTCCGGGTGTTTTCATGAAACTTGGTGTGAGTATGGATGTGATGGTGACAAAGAGGTCAGATGAGCTAAGTCCGATGACTTAGTATGGGAACTGAATTAAGTCCGATGACTTAGCATGATGAATGAACATGAGGTGTCCAACCCCTGCTTATGATGATATCTGTCACTTGTTCATACTGATATCTGCCTCCTGTTGATGCATGCTTACTAGTTACTTGATCATGTCATTGCATTAAAAACTAGCTTTCCGCAAATTACCTACTTAGTGCTATATCATGCATCATTATTACCTTGTTACACAGCTTGGGTTGCTTGCGAGTACATTCAAAGTACTCATTGGCTTGCCACTGTGTATTTAATTGGCCAGGCATGGAAGAAATGGATTATGTTGAAGAGTTCGTTGGTGACGAACATGCGAACTAGGACGCTTCCCAGTCAGAATGCCTGTAGGTTAAGGCAGACGGAATGGGTTCACGCTTTCGATCAAGATTTCCGCTGCTTGTTCTATTTTAAGTGTTTGGCCCTTGTGTCCCTATCTATGTAAGACTAGACCTTCATGGTATTTACTTGTGTAAGACGCTAAATGTGGATGTAAGACTCTTGTTATTTAGCTCATGTGTGTTCAGTGACCATTGATCTCTGGGATCACTGTACACGTTCATTCGGTGATCTCGACTTATGAGTCGGGGTCCCCACAATCCCACCACCGAGAAGTGAGCTTCTGTCTCGTTGACCATGTCTACCTTCGGGTCACGCCTCTCAAAGGAACCAAGCATTTCCACGTCAAAGGAAAGCTTGGCCCAAGATACATTGCCCCTTCAAGATCACCGCAATACGAGGAGAAGTTGCCTATAAGATAGAGCTACCTTCTAAGATATTGGATGTGCACAACGTCTTTCATGTGTCACAACTCCCGAAGTGTCTGCAAGTGCCCAACCGCCCCAACCTCTACAAGGACATCGACCATCAATCCATCGGTCTTCAGCCAGACCTCACTTATCGCGAGAGGCCAGTTCACATTATGGATGAAGCCGAGCGCTGCTCCCGAAGCCGCACCATCAAGTACTTCAAGGTCCAATGGAGAAACCATGCTGAAGCTGAAGCAACCTGGGAGCGTGAAGACTATCTTAGATTACAGTTCCCTTATCTTTTTAGCGCTTAGCCTAGGAATCTCGGGGACGAGATTCCTATAAGGGGGGTAGGTCTGTCACACCCTGTGTTTGTATCACTTGCTGTGCTTGGATTTATAAAATTTGGAGCCAATTAAAACTTTTTCAATGCCTGTTGCTTGATTGAATTGTTGCTTGCTTGCTTGGTGATTGTTGTGTATGGCACTCTTAGATTCTATCCCTCTTCATATTCATCTTCCTTGACTCCAACCTCTTGCCCAATGATCATGCCATGTGAATAGTGCCCAAAACTAATTTTTATCAAATTTTGTTTTGACCAAAAATGATTTATTCGAATTAGGTTTTCAGAAACCCCTAAGTTGAGGTTTGCACTCCAAGTCCTCAAATTGGGTGGATCCTTCTTCCCCAAAGGCTTTATTTCAAACCTACTATATGTATGACTTCCCAAAAACACCACATATAAATTTTAAAGATTATTTTATTATTTTATTTAAAGGCTTTTTCTTAAGAACAGAAAAGGTTTTTCTTAGGGAAAAATTATTTAGGGAGACATAGTGGACATATATTTTCCATATATATGAGTTTCAACACATGATCATGTTCAAATCATGGGCAAAACCCCTCAAAACCCTTTTTGTCCAAATCAAGATTTTGGAATATTTCTATAAGATATATTCTCAATAAATTCCAGGAAAATTCCAGCAAGTCAACACTATCATAGGTGATGATGTTGCAAAGTTTCATCTCAATCCAAGTTGATTTGGTTCATCAAACCATCCCTAAACACTCCCTGTCCAGATTCAAATTTGAACAACTTTACATTGTGAAGTGAAAGTGTGTTATATCGACCTTAGGGGGTGAATAGGCGATTTTTACAAATTCATGACTTGAGGAATTTCAACTCGAGGAATTTGAAATGTGATGAATAACTCGCAGCGAGATAAGTACTCAAGTGCATGAGGAACATAGCAACAGCATAGTCATGATGATGAAATTAACATGCACTAATTACAGGTAGCGTGATACAGGATAAGCGCTGATGAACAAGGTAACTTGAAGAATTTGAGGTGAAGAAATTGTGAAAGTGTTCAGTCAAATTCTTCAAACAATAATGATCAATTTCATCAACAAGTATACGAGGAATAGAGGGGTTAAGGAAATAGAACCAGGTAGGTCGATGAAGACAATGGTTTTATGACCCAGTTCCAACTGTTGTGACAATCGTATGTCTGGTTTGGAGCGGCCTGGTATTTAAACTAGATGACACATAGTCCCAAGACACACAGTCCTTATAGTATTCTCGTTGAGCTAAGGTCACACAGTCCTCGCCCAACACTCATGGTAAGTCTTTAGGGTAGACTTCCAAAACCCACACAAACTAGTCACCCAACGATCCACAGTTTACTGCTGGATGCTCTAGACCAAGGTCACTTCATGATCCCTAATTGACTGCACGATGCACTAGACCATGACGCCTAACCGTCTGGAGGATGCACAGTCCTCAAAGCTAACAATCATCGGTTCCACACAAGAATTTCTTCAGTGATGCTCAATCACTTTGGGTTTGGTGGTTTGGTTGTGGGTTTTTCCTCACTGATGATTTTCTCTCAAAGTCCTTGGAGGAGGGGTTGCTCTCAAATGACAAGTGTCACTTCTCTCTCGGAGCAGCCAACCAACTAGTGGTTGTGGGGGGTGGCTATTTATAGCCAGGGTGCAACCTGACATGATAAGACATAAATGCCCCCAATGATATGACCGTTATGTGGATGTTATGATTGGGGACAACTGGCGCTAAGCACAACAACGGTCGGAATTTCAAACTATGAAAGTCCTCAGACATATCATGTTCCTCACTTGTAGGCATTTCGCAGTGGAGAAATCCTAACTCCCCAGTCAAATCAATTTCATCAGAGACCAGAAGAACATCGTCTCTTTCATTGAAGAACTTGACTGAACTGCAAGAGATTTCCAAAGGCTTCACTCGAAGGATTGAATAGGTTGAGGATTTTGGAGCTGAGCATCAGTTGGAAATTTTCTTTAGTATTATCTTGGCCCCCTTTAACAGTATGGTGTTTCCTATGATTCAAAGAAAGAAAATGAAACTACTTAAACAAAAGCCTTCACGCTTCAGAGTCCTCGTTCAGATCTTCAAGGTCACACCAACTTCTTCATTTTTGAAGTCTTCAGGGAATACCAAAGTCTTCACCAAAGTCTTCAGTTGAAGACATACATTTTTAGGGGTCGGTAATGTACGAATATATCAAACTTCTCATCGACTTATAGAGCCTGTGCACACTCACAAACACATTAGTTCCTTAACCTATAAGTCTTCAATACACCAAACTCACTAAGGGGCAATAGATGCACTTACAATCTCCCCCTTTTTGGTGATTGATGACAAATAGGTTAAGTTTTTAGCGGGGATAATACTATGAAGTGTAAATACTGAGTTTGAGGAATTTGATTGCAAGATATAGAAGAACTCCCCCTGAAGATATGCATATTTGAGGAATTTTCTTTGGACTGCAAATGCACATGGCAGGTTTAAAACATGGAGAACTCCCCCTATATCTTGTAATTCATACACGCATTTGAACATATGATATGAAGAATTTGAAAATGCATGATGAAAATGGTGTCTGACGAAATTCAGCATTCATGCATTAAGATATTTGAGAAAATAAGTATGGGTAAAGCGGTTCAAAAGAGTCAGACCACCATCGGACTTAAGTTTACAACTCAATCAACAAATGCTTCAGAAGAGCGAGAGTTGTAACTTAAACAAAAATAGCCCATATATAGACCCGCTTGAAGACTAACTCAAATGTTCTCCCCCTTTGTCATCGAAAACCAAAAGGGGTGAAAACGTGAGGACTAACACCCCTTGAAGAATTTCATCGTGTTGGTGAAGAAGGTGCGCTAGCATTGTCAAGGTTGTTTGTTGATGTAGGGCCCACCGCAGTGTCGTCAACGTCCACAACTTCATCCATCTCACGCGATGAAGAATATGAACTTGTGACCATCAGGGAAACTTGAACTTTCTTGAATTTCTTTTGTGGTTGACGAGCCCAGTCAAGATGTTCCTCAAGGTCCAGCTCTTTCAGTTCTTCACGAGTCTTGAGATGAGACAGAATGGTCCAAGTGCGGTTGAGGATTTCATGGACATAGTAGTGATTTTTCTTCACCGAGTTCTGTGTCACAGTCATGTTTTCAACTATGGAGGCCAACTGACACTTCACCCACTTGTGAATATGATTGACCTTGTGATGAAGACTTATGAGAAGCTCACGATGAGTCATCACACGAGGGGTAGACTCTTGAGGTTTTGAAGCTAAGGCCTTCAATTGTGAGTCTTGAGTTGAAGTGTCATCATTGGTGGAGAAGGATGCAGCTTTGCAAAACTGACCATCCAATGGACGAGTGCCTTCATCAATGACATCCTTGCCTTTTCCTTTAACTAAGGCAATTGTGCTCTTGAGGACTTTAATCGGAGGCAAGTAGCCGAAGTGATTATAGAAGTCCGCCTTGAAGGGAACTGAAGACTTTGATCTGATGAACTTCATGATCCAAGGTGCGTAAGGCTTCAGTTCAAATGGGTCTAGAGCAGCATTCGCAATGTCCTCATGAAGAAATCATGGAAGTTGATGGGAATCCCATAAATGATGTTGAATAACATATTCTTCATGACTCCCTCCACTTCGTCTTCTTAAGAGTTGTGGCCCTTCTGAGGACATAGAGTATTGGTGAGAATGCGGTAGACCGTCTTGGGCACATAAAGCAAATCCTTCACTAGGAAGGTTTTTCGTTGAGGCTTTTGAGGACACAAAGGCTTCATCAACACTTGCATCACTTGATTTGGAAGAGCAGGTTCATCAAGCAGACGACAAGCTTCTTCTGAAGGAATTGGCACGGGGACAGACCGAAGTAATTCAGATGCTTGAGCAGTGACATGAGTTGATCCGGTCATCCAGTCCAAGACCTAGGAGTTGATGTCAGAAGCTTCACCTCTGATGCGCAGAGTGACATAGAATTGAAGAATGAGTTCTTCATTCCAATTGCAGATGTCCACGCAGAAGGGAAGAACTCCCACATCATGAAGAACTTGGAGCACCGGTGTGAATGATGGAATTGTTTCCATATTAGCATGAGGAATTTCATGGTGCTCGAAGACTTTCTTCTTGTCGGACAGAACAGATGCAGAGTAATTCATCTGAGTGGCAGTCCAGAATCTGCTTCGACCGGCCCTTCCTGAGTCATGTGGAATAGGACCAGTGAAGAAAATGTGCTCATTGAAGAAATTGCTTTTGAGTAATTTGGGGTGCGTTGAGCCTTTGAGTGGCATCCTGGGCTTCGGCTGAAGATTTGGCTTGAAGCAGCCCTTGATCTCTTTTGGCATGGGAGGAATTTCTTCAGACTGAGGAATTTTTGGAGTTGTTTCCTTAGTGGCAGGTGGAGCAACAAAGTCATCAGCTGATGCAGCTAGAATATCTTAAGTGACTTTGGCGGTCAAGCCATCAGATCCTTCATTAATTTCTTCAGTCTGGGATGGGGACTAAGGAATCTGTGACAGAGGAGTAGTCATTGGTGAATTTGGGTGAGCAGTTTCCCAATATTCATCGTTGATGATAGGAGTTGTATTGCCAATTTCTACATCCTCATCAATTTCTTCAACGCCGGCCTCTTCAGCAGTGAACTGAGGCTAGGGCGATGATACCTTTGGAGTTGAAGAATTTGCTTCAACTTCAATGTCTTCATCAATCTGCTCTGTAAAAGCGAAAAATGATCTTCTTCATGTTCTTCATCTGGGATGACATAGTCAACGCCAAATGGAATGATCTCATAGGATAGTGCTAAGGAGAGTGGAGTGGCATCTAATGGTTTAGTTGAGGACTTCGGCAGAGTCTTCAACTTCTTCACAGCTGAGCAATCTGAAGTTGAAGCTTTTCTCTTTAGAGCCTTCTTCTTAGCAGCCTTAGTTTTCTTCACTTCTAATGCAGAAGGAAGGTTGATTGTCTTTAGCTTTGATGATTTGGCTGATTCAGCTGAAGGTGAGGGTGGTGCATTTTCTTCAGGCACGACTGTTGCAGTCACCAGTGTACGGTGCCCTGGTAGGTTCTTCAGCGGTCTGACTTTCTTCAGCAACGCTGGCAGTTTCCTCGGTAGGCTGAGAAGTTTCCTCAGCTTGAGGAATTTGTTGCTGGGAGCGAGATGCAACCCTTGAGTTGTGATAAGGGATGACTTTGTCAGCAATGTTGACAAAGCGAACCTTGGCGCCTTGCCAATCAGCATAGTATGAACTGAATTCCTCACTGAGGCTTTGGATTTCAGACCGCACCTTCACAAGTTCCTCAGGAGACAGATTAAGAACATTCTTCTTCAAGTAATGCTCTTTCTTGTACTGACCTTCTTGGTTTGTCTGGCCTTCTCATAATTCCATTTTTCTTTAGCTATGAAAGATGTGAGGACATGATCGGGACCAGGAGGCAGTTTGGAGTCATCAATGGACGTTTTGGG
Source organism: Hordeum marinum (assembly GCA_022496015.1). Classification (NCBI taxonomy): domain Eukaryota; kingdom Viridiplantae; phylum Streptophyta; class Magnoliopsida; order Poales; family Poaceae; genus Hordeum; species Hordeum marinum. The sequence continues at coordinate 202,794,679 of CM039675.1, read as the reverse complement.
ATCCTTGTGCCATATATCAATGAAGTTAAGCACCTGTTTTGGATCAAGCAGAAGAGGAATTTGAGATCTCTTTGCTTCAGCCACTCGTTGTTGCTTGTTTCTGATGATAGCTTCTAGTTCCTCATCATCAGCTTCATCTGAGGATTCTAATGGTATTGTGAATGCCACCTTCTTGGGTTGAGGACTTGGTCGAATGCCTCGTCCGACAGTTGCTTTCATTGTCCTAAGAGTAGGATCGCTTGAGGAATGTGCTTGGGTTGAAGAACTTGCTGACGCCCTTGAAGCAATTGAGAATCCTTCAGTCCTTTGGCATGAGGCAAGATGCATAGGCGTTGAGTATTTTGCAGCAACAGCCGAGGACTGAGTAGCAACTGTACCAGCAGCGGAGGCCTTTGAGAGTTGAGGCCTTTGAGCTTGAGGAATCTGCTGTGATGATTTTGAAGATGGAGAATTTGGTTTCACAACAGATTTCTTCATCATACATTTCTTCGGAGCACTTACAAAGGCTCCGGCAGTGGTAGCAGCAGCAAAGTCTTCATTGCATTTCTTCACTATAGCTTCAGCAGTTCCCTGCAGTTTGAGTTGACGTTGTTCCCACTCAGCGGGATAGTCATCACCATGAGCAACACCGGTGGGATCAACCACTTGATCATCAGCTGGAGGAGCTCTTTTGCAAGGGGGTTTGAGTGCGAACTTCTTCATATATTTGGGAGTAACATAGCGATACTCCTTCCATTCCTTCACCCACCTCCATTCAATCCTCTGAATTCTGATATTTCTCTGTTCTTTTGTCTCTTTGCCATGTATGGATTCATCGGGTGTACAGCAACCAGCATACAGATGTTCTCGAATCTCAAAGGCAGTATTTTGTTCAGCTTTCTTCCCACCTTTCTGTGGCTTCTTCCCATCAGCCATTTTCTTCAGCTAAGGATTTTGAACTCTTGAGGACTTTGAAGAAGTGCATAGTTTTTCCTCAAGAAATGCTGCAAATGAGTTAAATTGATGAGAACCTAGTGATTCATCAGCGGACATTTTGTACCTTTGAACAGAGTATAGGTGCGAGGAATTTGAAGAGGTCATATGCGTTCTGAGAAATTTTTCAATAAAATCAGGTGTGAGGAATTTGACCATGGGTGTCTTAAGGAATTTCTATAAGTGTTCTTTGTATTAGGTTTCAGAGTTGTGCAAATTTTGAGGATTCACACAATTGAGGAATCTTGATGAAAATCATAACTTAGGAAAAATCATCAAGTGTATGAACATGTAAGGTGCTTTAGAATAAGATTCTTGAAGAATAAACACCTTTATGAAGATTTAGGAATATTTGAAGATCAAACAAGGGTAGTAAAATAAATTTTATGTACCTTGGTGAACAACACGACTAACTGAAAGATGAGATTGAGCAAGTTCGTCAGTCTAGATCTCCCACGCCCTAGCTTGGTAGAGGGAGACAGCTACAGCAGTGACGGGATGAAGACTTCCGCTCCCAATGCAAGTACGGTGACGACGAGGTCGAGGCAGTGAAGCTCTTGCACACCGAAGATGATGATTTTAGCGGCGGTGCTAGGTCGGAGCTCGGGGAGAGTAGGAGTGAGGAGTAACCGAGCATAGTGAAAGGGGAGGGGTATTTATAGTGGAGGTGAAAACCAATTTGTCTGAAGATTTTGGACCAGATTGCCCCTGAGCCTTTCTCTCCTCGTGACATGTGTCACCCACATTTTGAGTAGTGGAGATAGTAGGGGATTTTGGGCTATCCAGTCGTGGGAATCGGAACTGATTGAGTGGGAAACGCCAAAAAAATTGATAGTGAAAATTTTCAGGTTTCCGTTCGCAAATTCTTCAGCTGTCAAGGACATAGTGAAGACTTTGAACGAGTTTCAAAGTAGAACGCATATGAAGAATTTGTGAACAGACTAGGTTGAGTTTAGCATAGAGGGGTAAAGGGTCCAATCACATTCACTTAGATGAAAATCAACTTGAAGAATTAGCAATAAGTGAATGCTGTTGAGGACATTGAAAAATCAAATATATATATATAGTCAATGAAGAACATGAGTTCATAGTTTGAAGAATTTGTAAAGTTGATGAATTTGAAAAGTTGAAGAATTTGCAAACTTGAGGAATTTGAAAATTTGAAGAATTTGCAACATGACGAAAAACTGAACTTTGAAGAATTTACACTTTGGTTGGTGGTGTGACCCATCGTATAAGAATGATGACTTCAGACACCACGTACAATTATCATAAGGTTCTGAGAATCAAATTATTCATTAATTTCTTCACACTTAGAGAGTTGTTCTTCATTGATTGAAGAAAAATGTTACTTCGTGTGTTGCACCTCTAAGTCATCAATTTTGCATCAGGGTTAGGATGTGTGTCCTTTTTCGAAGAACATTCGAAGATTCTAAGATATTTAGCTCACATGGCAACTTGCAAAATCTCTTTTTATCCAAGGGCTTTGTGAAGATATCGGCCAGTTGTTCTTCATTGGGGATGTTGTTGATGGAGATGTCGCCCTTGAGTACATGATCTCGAAGAAAATGATGACGAATCTGGATGTGCTTGGTCTTGGAATGTTGTACTGGGTTGTAAGCAATCTTGATGGCACTCTCATTTTCGCAGTAGAGAGGCACATTCTTCAACTTGATGTCGTAGTCCTTGAGGGTTTGCTTCATCCACAGTAACTGAGCGCAACATGAACCAAGAGCAATGTACTCAGCTTCAGCAGTAGATAGTGACACACAGTTCTGCTTCTTCGAGGACCAACAGACTAAGGATCGTCAATGACATGTGTCTGAGGTTGACTTGTGATCCACACGATCTCTAGCATAGTCAGCATCAGAGTATCCGACAAGGTGAAGATTTGACCCCTTGGGATACCAAAATCCAAGTGTTGGTGTGTGAGCAAAGTATCGAAGAATATGTTTCATAGCCTTATGGTGTGATTCCTTCGGTGTTGCTTGGAATCGGGCACACATGCAAACACTCAGCATAATATCAGGCCTAGATGCACATAGATACAATAATGAGACAATCATGGAGCGATATACCTTGTAATCGATATCTTTACCATTTTTGTCAGTGTAGAGGTGGCCTTTTGAAGGCATTGGAGTTTTGACTCCTTTGCAATCTGGCATGTCGAATTTCCTCAGAACATCCTTCAGGTATTTCTCTTGTGAGATGAAGATGTCATTGTCTTGCTGACAAATTTGAAGACCTAAGAAGAATTTCAACTCTCCCATCATAGACATTTGATATTCTTCACTCATCATATAGGCAAATTCATCACTGTAACATTTGTCAGTACAGTCAAAGATAATATCGTCTACGTATATTTGGCATATGAAAAATTCATTGTCATAGGACTTTGTGAAAATAGTTGGGTCGAGTGAACCATGTTTGAAGCCTTTCTTCATGAGGAATTCCTTTAGAGTGTTGTACCATGCCCAAGGGGCCTGCTTGAGGCCATAGAGGGCCTTGTTGAGTTTCAAGACTTTGTCAGGACGCTTAGGGTCTTTAAAACCTGGGGGTTGAGCAACATATACTTGTTCCTCAAGCTTACCATTGAGGAATGCAATTTTCACATCCATTTGATATAAGATGATATCATGATGGTTAGCATAAGCAAGCAATATGCGAATAGCTTCAAGTCTAGCAACAGGTGGAGAAGTTTCATCAAAGTCAATTCCCTCAACCTGTGTAGCCTTGAGCTACAAGACGAGCCTTATTCCTTACCACAAGGCCATTTTCATCTTGCTTGTTGCGGTAGATCCACTTGGTACCTATGATGTTATGCTTGCTAGGATCTGGCCGCTTGACAAGTTCCTACATGTTGTTGAGCTTGAATTGATGCAATTCCTCTTGCATAGCTTGAATCCACTCAGGCTCCTTGAATGCTTCATCAACTTTGGTGGGCTTTACGCTAGAGACAAAGGAAAAGTTCCCACAAAAGTTAGTAAAATGTGAAGCTTTATAGCGAGTGAGAGGACCTGGTGCATTGATATCATCGATGATTTTGTCGATCTGCACTTCAGTCACAACTCTTGGATGAGCAGGTTGACGTGGCTGAGGATTTTCTTCAGCACCATTTTCTTCAGGTGTATTATCATGAATGTCTTCATTCGTTGGAATGACTTCCTCAGTGGGTATAACATCTTCAGTAGCCTTGAGCTTAATGGATTCCTCAGGAGACTGTTCATCTAGCACAGAAGGCAGGTGCTCTCTTTGCGAGCCATCAGTTTCATTGAACCACACATCTATAGTTTCAACAACCTTGTGGTGGTAGGTGTTGAAGACTCTATAGGTGTGTGAGTCCTTTCCGTAACCAAGCATAAAACCTTCATGTGCTTTCGATGCAAATTTAGAACTATGGTGAGGATCTCTAATCTAGCATTTTGCACCGAAGACTTTGAGATAACTTACATTGGGTATCTTGCCAGTCATAAGTTCATACGAAGTCTTCTTGAAGAGATTGTGAAGGTATACCCTCTTGATGATGTGGCATGCAGTATCAATTGCTTTAGTCCAGAAGAGACGAGGAGTCTTGTATTCATCAAGCATGGTGCGAGCCATCTCAACAAGAGTCCTGTTCTTGCGCTCCACTATGCCGTTCTGCTAAGGAGTATAAGGGGCAGATAACTCATGAGTAATACCAAGTTCATCAAGATATTCATGAAGATTGATGTTCTTGAACTCAGTCCCATTATCACTCCTGATATACTTGATCTTGACGCCGAAGTTGGTGGAGGCCCTTGAAGCAAATCGTCTGAAGACATCCTACACTTCAGACTTGTACAGAATAATATGCACCCAAGTGTAACGAGAGTAATCATCAACAATGACAAAGCCATACAAACTTGAAGAATTTGTTAGTGTAGAGTAATGGGTGGGTCCAAAGAGATCCATGTGAAGCAATTGAAAGGGTCGAGAAGTGGTCATGATTGTCTTTGAGGGATGCTTGGATCTGGTCATCTTCCCAGACTCACATGTACCATAGAGGTGGTCCTCGAGGGATTTGACACCTTGAATGCCAATGACATGCTTTTTCTTCACGAGCGTGTGCAAGTTCCTCATACCAGCATGTGCAAGTCGTTGATGCCACAACCAGTCTTCTAAGGACTTTGCAAGTAGGCATGTGGCAGGCTGAGGACTTGTAGAGAAATCAACAATATACAAGTGTACGCTCCTAAAGACTTCGAAGACTTTGGAGTTGTCAGATTCCATGATGACAACACAGCAATATTTTCCAAATACGACAATCATATCAAGATCACAAAGCATTGAGACAGACATAAGGCTGAACCCCAAGGATTCGACAAGCATCACTTTATCCATGGTTCGGTCCTTTGAGATTGCAACCTTACCTAGACCCAGTACCTTGATTTTTTCCTTTGTCAGCAGAGGTGATATGCTTCAGATGAGATGGAGGAAGTGGCAAATTCATCAACAGACTCTTGTCACCAGTCGTGTGGTTTCTGCATCCACTATCGAGGACCCACTCAGTAGCTTTTGGAGGTTCATCCTGCAGATGAATTAGTCCAAATTATGAACTCATATGCTTCAGAGTGAAGAATATGACATCAATTTCAACAGACATAATTTCATCACACAAGATAGTAAACAAGTAGTGTGAAGACGTGAGAAATGAGGTATTCATTTCATCAAGGTTAGCTTGAGTCCTTTCAAGCATTTTCTCAGGTCTCCATCAAATTAACCAAATGTTTAAGTTCATCTGGAGACCTGACCCTGCATAAGAAATTAGTTCAATTTCCTCACCACCCACATCTGGAGGGGTGGCAAAGAGTTCATCATTCTATGATCACCATATGAGAAGGGAGGCATTGAAGAAAGTGCGCTTCGTTTCACAGGGCGAGGGTTAGAGTACTCATATGAATAAGTAGAGAAATTATTCGAGGACTTATGAACATAATGATTTGAAGAATAATGCACATATTCATAACTCTTAGATTTTCCCTGCGAAACAGAGACATTAGCACGAGAATGATATTTTTGACCATTTGAGGAATTTGTTCCAAGTGAAGACTTTGTTCCATATGAGGAATTTGATCTGGGGTTCCTGTTCTTCATGAGTGGTGTCGTGAGGAAATTCACTTGAAGATTTTCCAGGTAGCTCTTGGGACCCAGATTTTCTTCATGGGTGAACCGTTCCTGCAATTAGTTCCAACAAATCTAGCAAATACTTCACCTTTCTGATTTTTTAAGAACTTGTAGTTTGAGTCAAGTGACTCATCAGATGAATATGAAGTTTCACTAGTAAATCCAGATAAGGTGGATGGATCTATAGGAGGTCCTTTTGCAGCAACCCATGGGGTTTTGGGGTACTGCTCAGGTTTCTAGTAGGATCCATCAGCGTTGAGTTTCCTCACAAAGGCAATACCCTCTTTCCTAGGGTTCCTGTTCAGAATCTGCTTTTTGAGGACATCGCAAAGGGTTTGATGCCCTTTGAGGCTTTTGTACATGCATGTCACATACAATTCCTTCAACCCTGCATTTTCGTCAGTGATACTTGTGGTATTCTCAGATGAGGAATTTGAGACCACTGGAATAGTTGAGGAATTTGCAGCAATAGAAGCATTTGAATGTTAAGGTGAAGAATTAGCAGTTTCAAATTCGATGCATTTCAAACAAGGTGGAACAAATTCTTCCTGAGCGGTACTGATCTGTTGAGCCAGTAAGTAATAGTTGTCCCTTTGGAGATCCTCATGTGACACCCTTAATTTGTCAAGATCTTGCTTTCTTTGAAGAAATTCATAAGAAAGCTTCTCATGATCGGCTAAGAGAGCATTATGATGACTCTGAAGGTTATCATACTTTATCTGAGGACTTTTGAGATTGTCAGACAGAGTTTGAGTCCGATCCACTTCATCGTTCAACAGATCATCTCTTTTGTCTAGCATTTTCTAAAGCTTTTGAAGAGCACTTTGTTTCTTAGTGGCAACTTAACAAGTTTAGCATAGCTAGGTATCACATATTCATCAGATTCACCTTCACTTGATTCAAATGAGGAATGATGTTTGTGTACCTTTGAGCCTTTTGCCCTGAAGCAATAGGTGGGAGCATAATCATTATTGCTAACCTCAGAGTCATTGGAGTAGTCATTTTCGTCATCGTTGAAGATGGACTTGCTGACAAAAGCAGTAGCAAGAGCAAGGCTATTGACACGAGATTCTGATTCCACCTCAGATTCTTCCTCTTCTTCATATTCTTCTTCAGAATCCATTTCCTTGCCAATGAAAGCTCGAGACTGTCTAGAACCATTATTCTTGTGCTTTGAGGACTTTGAAGATGAGTACTTTACAGATGAGGATTTTGAAGATTTCTTCTTTTTCTTCGATTCATCGGAACTATCATCCTTGTATTTCTTCTTCTTCTTTGAATCTTTTTCCCAGTGAGGACAGTCAGAGATAAAGTGACCAGGCTTCTTGCAACGATGAAAGGTTCTTTTCTTGTAGTCATCTGAGGAATCTGATTTCCTCAAACCATTCTTTGGTGACTTTCCAAATCCACCTCTCCTTAAGAACTTCTGGAATTTCCTCACAAGCATTGCTAGCTCCTCACTTAGTTCTTCAGGATCACCAAGGCTACTGTCAGAATCTTCTTCTTCGGATTAGGAAATTGCCTTTGCCGTCAGAGCACGAGATCTTCTGTAGCTTGGCCCGTAGATGTCTCTCTTCTCAGCTTGTTGGAATTCATGAGTATTGAGTCTCTCAAGAATATCAACAGGATCAAGTGACTTGTAGTCCACGTTCTTGGATCATCAAAGCCAGAGTATCGAATGAGGAGTCAAGAGATCTTAGCAGTTTCTTCACCACTTCATGGTTAGTGATATCGGTGGCACCCAGTGCTTGAAGCTCATTGGATATATCAGTGAGACGATCAAAAGTTTGCTGAACATTTTCATTGTCGAGTCTATTGAAGCGGTTGAAGAGATTGCAAAGAACATCAACACGAGAGTCACGTTGAGTGGAAACACCTTTGTTGACTTTGGACTCACTCTGCCATACTCCAAAGCACTCACTCTACCCTACTGACCTTTTCTCGGATGGCCACAGATGATCTTCTTTGCTTGAGAATCGAGTTGCTTGAATCTCTTCACATCAGCAGCGTTGACCATGGGAGTAACAGAGGGAACACCATTTTCCACAACGTACCAGAGATCATTGTCAATAGCTTCAAGGTGCATGTGCATCTTGTTCTTCTAGTAGGGCTAGTCCGTTCCGTCGAAGGTAGGACATCCCGCGGAAACCTTGATCATACATGCAGTCGACATAACTAGAACCCCAGGTGGTTACCCAAAAATCACACAGAACAAGGGAGTACCTTGCTCTCGTAGCAATTAAAAGTGTGTTATATCGACTAGAGGGGGGTGAATAGGCAATTTTTACAAATTTATCACTTGAGCAATTTGAAATGTGATAAATAACTAGCGGCGGAATAAGTACTCAAGTGCATGAGGAACATAGCAACAACATATTCATGATGATGAAATGAACATGCACAAATTACAGGTAGCGTGATACAGGATAAGCAGTGATGAACAAGGTAACTTGAAGAATTTGAGGTGAGGAAATTGTGAAAGTGTTCAGTCAAATTCTTCAAACAGTAATGATCAATTTCATCAACAAGTATGCGAGGAATAGAGGGGTTGAGGAAATAGAACCATGTAGCTTGTTGAAGACAATGGTTTGATGACCCAGTTCCAACTGCTATGACAGACGTACGTCTGGTTTAGAGCGGCCTATTATTTAAACCAGAGGACACACAGTCCCAGGGCACACATTCCTTACCGTATTCTCCTTGAGCTAAGGTCACATAGTCCTCGCCCGACACTCATGGTTAGTCTTCAGGGCAGACTTCCAAAACCCTCACAAACTGGCCACTCGGCGATCCACAATTTACTGTTGGATGCTCTAGACCAAGGTCACTTCGTGATCCCCAATTGACTGCAGGATGCACTAGACCTTGACGCCTAACCACCTGGAGGATGCACGGTCCTCAAAGGTAACAAGCATCGGTTCCACAGAGGAATTTGTTCAGTGATGCTCAATCACTTTGGGTTTGGTGGTTTGGTTGTGGGTTTTTCCTCACTGATGATTTTCTCTCAAAGTCCTTGGAGGATGGGTTGCTCTCAAATGACAAGTGTCGGTTCTCTCTCGGAGCAACCAACCAACTAGTGGGGGTTGGCTATTTATAGCCAGGGTGCGACCTGACATGATAAGACATAAATGCCCCCAATGATATGACCGTTATGTGGATGTTATGATTGTGGATAGCTGGCGCTAAGCATAACAATGGTCGAAACTTTGAACTATGAAAGTCCTCAGACATATCATGTTACTGACTTGTAGGCATTTCGCACTGGCGATATCCTAACTCCTCATTCAGATCAATTTCATCAGAGACCAGAAGAGCATCGCCTCTTTCACTGAAGAACTTGACTGAACTGCAAGAGATTTCCAAAGGCTTCACTCGAAGGATTGGATAGGTTGAGGATTTTGGAGTTGAGCATCAGTTGGAAATTTTCCTTAGTATTACCTCGACCCCGTTTAACACTACGGTGTTTCCTATGACTTAAAAGAAAGGAAATGAAACTATGAAAACAAAAGTCTGCATGCTTCATAGTCCTTGTTCATATCTTCAAGGTCACACCAACTTGTTCATTTTCAAAGTCTTCAGGGAATGCCAAAGTCTTTAGTAAATTCTTCACCAAAGTCTTCAGTTGAAGACATACATTTTTAGGGGTCGGTAATCTCCGAATATATCAAACTCCTCATCAACTTATAGAGCCTGTGTACACTCACAAACACATTAGTTCCTTAATGTCTTAAATACACCAAAATCACTAAGGGGAATAGATGCACTTACAATCTCCGCCTCTTTGGTGATTGATGACAAATAGGTTAAGTTTTCAGCAGGGATAATACTATGAAGTGTAAATACTGACTTTGAGGAATTTGATTGCAAGATATAGAAGAACTCCCCCTGAAGATGTTCATATTTGAGGAATTTTCTTTGGACTGCAAATGCACATGGCAGGTTAAAAACATGGAGAACTCCCCCAATATCTTGTAATTCATACACGCATTTGAACATATGATATGAAGAATTTGAAAATGCATGATGAAAATGGTGTCTGACGAAATTCAGCATGCATGCATTTAGATATTTGAGGAAATAATCATGCGTAAAGCGGTTGAAAAGTGTTAGACCACCATTGGACTTAAGTTTACAACTCAATCAACAAAAGCTTCAGAAGAGCGAGAGTTGTGACTTAAACAAAAATAACCCATATATAGACCGCTTGAAGACTAACTCAAATTTTCTCCCCCCTTCCTCATTGAAGACCAAAAGGCACGAAAAAGCGAGAACTAACGCCCCTTGAAGAAATTCATCGTCTTGGTGAAGAAGGAGCGCCAGCATTGTCAGGGTCGTTTGTCAATGCAGGGACTGCTGCAGTGTCATCAACATCCTCAGCTTCATCCGTCTCACGCGTTGAAGAATATGAACTTGTGACCATCAGACGAACTTGAACTTTCTTGAATTTCTTCTGTGGTTGATGAGCCCAGTCAAGATGTTCCTCAAGGTCCGTCTCCCTCAGTTCTTCACGAGTCTTGAGATGAGACAAAATGGCCCAAGTGTGGTTGAGGATTTCATGCACATAATATTGATTTTTCTTCACTGAGTTCTGCGTCACAGTCATGTTTTGAACTATGGAGGCCAACCTCGGGGCACTAGATGCACTTACATGAAGTTTCTCCCCTTGACCCCAAACTTTTTGGGCACGCTCTAATAACCAAATAATGATGCTACACTAGGTGGTGCATCAAGGGTAATAGCTTAGCATAACTAGATCTACAGAAATCTGATTTTTTTAGTTTCTAGGGTTCACAAAGTTTCCATTGTAAACTATGCCCATTTGAGCTCAAATTTGGTGATCCATCTCATTTTCACCTAACGTTTGACCCTGTTGAATATCATAGTAAGTGGGTAGATTTTTCTTGCCCAAACACCCACGAAACATCCTCTGGTAAAATTGTAAAGTCTCTGTTTTCACCCTTTCTCTATTTCCCTTGCCTCCAAATTTTTACCTCACCCTCTGGCAGTGCCCAAGCACCCCCAGTAAAAATCCTAGGTCCTTAAGCCACTAGGAAATGGGGTAAAACCCCCATTTTTATCCCTGGACAGCCATGGCAGGAGCTCTCTTTCCCCTGCCCTCTTACTCTATTCTTCTCCTAGGGCATCCAAGGAATTTTTGTCTCATCATAGATTCCCTAGATTCCCCTAGACACCCTTGGCCACACACAAGAAACCGTTGGCATGCTGTGGCATGCCGAACGCGCACTCTAGAGCATGCTACAGTGCCAACAGGCACTGTAGCCGTTGCCCACTTCATAGCTCCGGCAGCCTCGGGCCTCCCCCGCGTGCCACTTGGTTCCCCTCGGCGTCCGCACCATGCCACCTCGTCGGCCCCCTCCTCTCTCTACCTCCTCCGGCCCCCTCTCGCACATGCTGTGGCCGCCCGAGTTGGCCAACCGCATGGCTAGCACGCGCGCGCCCCTCTACTCCCTCTCTCCTCCCTCGCGGGCCTAGACCGACGCCAGGAATGCCCCCGAGGTTCCCTACGAGCTCTCTTGCCCCTCTGGCCTCGGCCATGACCTCGCCGAAGCACGAGTTCACAGTGCTCCGCCCCTCCCTATACTTAACCCTCCCAAGTCTCTCTCTCCCCTCCTCTAGCTCGCTCTCCACCCCCATAGACCGCCAGCAGAGCTCGAGCTCCTCTCCCTCCCTTTGCGCTCGGGATCGAACCATGGACCGCCGCGGCAGCCCGACCATCGATCTCTAGGTACAGAGCCTCTCCGACCCTCTTTCTTCTTGGGCTGGTCCTCTCTCCGTCCTGTCATGCGATTTCCCCTCGTCCTCGTCCTCTTTGCAGCTCGAGACGACCCCAGTGAGCGCTCCCGAAGCTCCATCCGTCGCGGGTGCTCGCCGCCGGCGACTGCGGCCACCTCCGATGCTCCCTCTACCTCCAGGGGATCGGCGACTCGACCCAAAGTCCATCCCCACTCTCTCCTGCCATCGTCGTGCCCTCCACCGCCGCCGGTGAGCCTCACCCCTCTCTGCCTCGAGGTGGGAGAAGGATCCGACAGGTGGGTCCCACTTGTCGGCCTCTCATCTCCCCCTCCCGTGCTCTTTCTCCCCTCACAGTTGCCGACAGCCGGGTACCATGAGTCAAGTTTGAACCTGACCGCGCACGTGGTTGGTTGGCTGCCCAGCTGGGCCGGCCCAGCTGCGGGCCTCCTTTGGCCCAGGCTCTAAGGCCTCTCTCTCTCTTTCTTTTTCTTTTGTGTGGGGTTTTTCTAAAACTCCCACAGGATTAAATAAAAATCCAAATCCAATTATTTTTCCACCTAAATTCGTAGAATATTCCATAGAATTTATTAGTTCCACTTGTAAAAGTATTTGAAAACCTATTATGTGCAGTTTTATTTTACAACCCCTTTTTGGCATTTTAGCCACTATTAAAAATAGATTTGAAAACCTTTTTCATGTGAAAACCTTAGGTGAATATTTTTATTATAGTTTTTAATATTTATCATAATAGGATAGCTTTTTAATATTAGCTTTGTGTGCTCTATTTTTTTGTGATGCTTGTTTTATCGCTATTTACCGCGCTGATAGATTGCGCTGTTGACGAGGGAGTTGGACCCAAAGACTTTGAAGACCCCGAGACTTTGTTGAGCCAGGCAAGCAGCCCTTTGACCATATTAAGAAACCATTTTCATTGCATGTCATATAGCACTTTACTTTCATTATACTTGATCATGTGGAGTAGTGACCACTTCGGTGGGTTGCTTCCGACAATTTTACAGTTGACACTTGCGTCGAGCATGACCCTACCACCTTATGAGGGTTATGCGGGTGGGTGTAGATAGGATGCTAATAAATGCTACGCAAGTGGGATCGGGATTATGCATGGTGATGGAAATAAGGCAATGATTTCAAAGACTTTTCGAAAACCTCGTCGGGTGCCATTAATGACCGAGGGAAATGATGATGAGTTGGGTGACCATTTGAGAAAGAAGTGGTGTGCCGAAACAAGTTGAGGGTGTGTTTTCGAAAATAGAGGGTTTAACATTTGTTGACCGTCCCAACCTTACATGTGCAACCACGATACCCCTTATGGGATGGGGCTCTATTGATTACCTTGGTGGGTACTAGCAAGGAGCCCGCATTACTAGTGGCGGGAGTGGTGTCGTCACTCTCGATACGCGGTCGTGTCGGTATGGACGATCATGCGCTGTCTTCACAGGCACCGGGCACATCATTGGTCCCTGCATGGATGCTACGAGTGATGTACATCATGTGAGTTGGGTACCAATCGAGTGGACTCTTTGTTTAGTATCGCGAGGGGAAAGGCATTGCTCGGGTACTTACCTCGGGTGTGTTATATACCGCGAGTCGTGGATGACATGGAAGTTCCCCGAGTCTCATGGGTAAAATGTGCAACCTCTGCAGAGTGTAAAAATATTCGAATACCCGTGTCCATGGTCAAGGACAATTGGGTGGTGTGGCTTAAGCCACGTATAGATGTTTTCGCAAACTTGGTATGAGTATGTGCGAATGAAATAAGTGTGATACTTTACTCAAGTCTGAAGACTTGATGTGATGAATGAACATGAGATGTTCAAACCCTACTTATGATGATATCTATAACTTGTTCATATGGATATCTGCCAACTGTTGATGCATGCTTACCTAGTACTTGATGATGTCATTGCATTAAAAATTAGCTTTCCGCAAATTACCTAGTTAGTGCTATATCATGCATCATTCTTACCTTGTTCCACAACCTGGGTTTCTTGCGAGTACATTCAAAGTACTCATTGGCTTGCCACTGGTTATTTAATTGGCTAGGCATGGAAGAACAAGAGTACGTTCAAGAGTTTTTTGGTGACGAACATGCGAACTAGGACGCTTCCAGTCAGAATGCCTGTAGGTTTAAGGCAGATGGCATGGGTTCACCCTTTCGATCAAGATTTCTGCTGCTTGTTCTATTTAAGTGTTTGGCCCTTGTGGCCCTATCTATGTAAGACTAGACCTTCATGGTCTTTATTTGTGTAAGACGCTAAATGTGGATGTTAGACTCGTGTTATTATGCTTCTGTGTGTTCAGTGAGCATTGATCTCTTAGATCACTGTACATGTGCATTCGGTGATCACGACTTATGAGTCGACGTCCCCACAGCACAGCCGCCAACACAACCTACAAACAGAGATCTATGCGATTAATAAGCCAAGAGGGTCCATTGGTTTCGGGCCGAATGCATGGTAGTTTCTTGTCTTGGATAACATACACAGAACTCAGTTCCTAAGGACAGTCGCAATGAGACAACCTGCCATGTACTCCTACATGGCCTCTCATCGCCAGCTTTACCAAATCGTGTTCACGCACATAGCTTTCACACAGTTCCACGTCACCACCATTCCAATTCATCGCCCAGATGGATCAGACCCGACACGACTCTAAGCATAGCAGGCACAGTAATCAAGCATGGATGAGTAAGCACAACAATGGTCAAGCAGTCATTGCTAGGGAAAACCTTATACACAGAACCTTAGCAGTAGCGCTGGATAAAAAGAGGTTCTACTACTATATAATAGTAGCGTGTGTCCAGAAATGTCGCTACTGCTAACTACTTAGCAGTAGCACGTCTGCACATAAAAGCGCTACTACTATAATTCCCGCACTGTTGCCGGTAGGCTAGGAATAGTAGTAGCGAGTCTTCAAAGAGAACGCCACCGCTAAGTCCCTTGTAGTAGCGCATTTCCTATATAGAGCGCTACTAGTAAAAAATAAAAATAAAATGGAAAAGAAATAGAAAAGTAAATGAAAATGAAAGAAGTAGAAAAAGGAGACATGAAAAAAAGAAAATATAAAGATAAACAAAAGAAAAAGAAAAAGAAAGGAGAAAGGCATAACAGTAGCGCTGGTTGACACAAAGCGTTGTAGTTACGATAGCAGTAGCGCGTTTTATAAGACCACGATAGCTACATTACTTAGATAGAAAGAAAATAAAAAGGAAAATGAAAAACTACTTCCTATAGAAGTAGCCCGTTTTGGTAGAAAGCATTATAGCTAACTTAGCTATAGCGCGTTTTGCCAACCAGCGCTACTACTATATTGACTCAACCCCGCATGGGCTCAAAATTTTGGTAAGTCATTTCCCCAATTCCCCAATCAATCTCCTCCACCGCCGCCTTGCTCCCTCCTCGCCATCGCTCCCTCGCCGACCCTGCCCCACTGGAGCCACGCGGCATCACTGCCGCCGGAGCCGTGCGCACTCGCGCCCCTGCCTTCCTTGCCACCACTACTTCGAAGCTCCTCGTCGTCGCCAATGGAACTCCCTAGTCCGCTCCTCGCCGCCCCTGCCTCCCTCACCGCCACTTCCTCTATTGCCGCCAACGGAGCCGTGCGCCCTCACCGCCCCTGCCTCCATCGCCGAGCACCTCCCTGCCATCGTCTCTCCCCTCTCTATAAGCCCCCCACCCTCCCCCCACCCCTCCTCCCTCTCTGCCTTTCTAGGGTTCATAATTTTTATTAGGACAAAAATTGAGTTGTACGGTTCATAATTCTTATTAGGACATAATTTTTATTAGGACAAAAATATGTAAAGGTTCTAGGTTTCTAGGGTTCATCCATCTATATGTGGTTTTTGAATTGATTTTTATAGAGCATGAGATTTGTGTAGATTTTCTTGATGTGTCAAAAACTAGAAGATGCAAATTTGACGTGGTCATGTTACATGCAAATTCCTCAATAGTGTTTGCTCAAGTACATGTTCTTAAGTGGTCCTGTTATATGCAACACTAAGTGCTTTGATTGTGCCCAAGTGGACTTTTGTTGTCTATAGGGAATGATTCCGAGTGATCTATGTTTTGCCGGAATTTTGATTCATTTCTGTTCCGGCAAATTTCACGTGCTCTATTTGTCTAGTTTGTAGCAAAGGTCATGCCGAAATTTTCTGTGAATTTCGGCATGACTTGTGCTACAAACTAGGACATATTGAGTGCCCGGGATTTGCCGCGATGGGAATGAATCAACATTCCTGCAAAACATTGAACCTTTTTTGTGTCATAATTCATTTTATTAGGTCTAGAATTAATTGAGTAGATTTAATCATAGGAAACATGGCTAGCAACAATGAAGGACAGGGTTCTAGTGATTGCAAAGCCTACGTGGCGGTAGATGCCTATTCGAACCTTCTCGATGAGCAACGGTTGTTGCAGGGCCCACCTATCACATCCAAGACTGAGACTGACATCGAGACCGGCGCCGAGACCGGTGCTAAGACTGACAACGATGCCGAGACCATCGCTGAGACTGACACCGGCGCCGACACCAGCACCGAGACTGGCACCGAGATTGGCGAAGCCGGTATAGAACCAAAACCAAAGAGGCAACGGCGCACAAACCAGCTCATCAATACTAGACTGGTGGTCACGGAGGTGGACGACGACAGTTTTGAGCCAAAAGAGCCTGCAAAAGCACGCGCGTGCTTCAGCAATCAAATAGGTTGCATCCTATGGGCAACCCCCACCATCAACGATGCGAAACTACAGAAGATACCAGATATGAAGCAGTCCCTCCTAACGAAGCTCAACCAGGTGTTCTTGTTCCCGGGCGGGATGAAAGCAAATATAAGAATCCAGATAAAGACCCGGCAATGAAGAAGATAAATAGACGCGCCATGGGCAAGTTTAGCGGTGCATTTTCCGCCTGGGAAGTAAGGGTGAAAGAAAGGATCATCGACAAAAAGGAACCCTACTCCAAGATTGTAAAGGATAATCCGACAATTATGGAAGAGCAGTTTGAAATATTCAAGGCGGCTTGCGTTGCCGAAGCTACCAAAGAAAAGTCAAAGTACATGAAGCGGCTTCAAGAGAGGAACATGGGGTGCCACCACCTCGGAAGTCGTGGTTATGCGGGGAAGAGGTCCATTTGGGCCAAGGAGGACGTGGAACGTGAAAGTCTAGGCATCCCAAACCCCTTGGCGGAGTTCACCGTCCCGCAGGAGCGTGACGTCCTTAGGGCCCGGTACCATTGGGACCCAGTGAAGAAGGTTTTCGAGACGGACGCGGTCACGACGGGGTTCATGAGACTGCTGGTAATTTTTAGCTTCTGATCAATTTGACTGCACGTTTAGTCATATTTTTGAACGATCCTTGTTCCTTTTGCAGAGAGAGCAGCACAGGATCACGGCCGAAAGCAACTCGCCGTTGAAGGCGTTAGCGAGGCCCAAATGGGACAATCCATTCAACCGGGCCTTGAACATATTGGAAGGACTCCCGATGGACACTCGACCGTCGTATGGATGCATGCACGGCATCGGAGACGGCGCCACGTGGAAGAAGTACTACCGTGAGACCATGGAGGAGAGAAAGGAAAGATGAAGGTTAAATGAAGAAAACATCGACAAGAAGGTTGCAATTGTGGTCGCAGCAGCGGTAGCTGCCGCAAAACAGGAGATTGCAGCTTCATATGGTGTCTTGGTTCCGGATATCGGCATTCGGGGTAGGAAAAATCCAAATAAAGAGGCAGCGGACTTTCCTCAATCCAACTTCTTCGGGAGCATCTCGATATCATTGCACCAGCACCTGCTCCTGCACCGGCTCCCGCACCTGCTCCTACACTAGATCCTAGACCTGCTCCTCCACCGGCTCCCGCACCTTCTCATAGCAGCCCGTCCTCCACCTCGGACGTGCTCGGCGGTGCTTCGTCTTTGGAAGAGCTGGACGACCTCACGGTACCTGTCACACCGGCCCTCTTCAATAAATGTGTAATCTCCCGTTTCCAGTGCCTTTCGGATGTCTCACGTTGCAGACATGTCTTTGCAGGCAGATGTTACCCCATGCACCATATTGTACACCATCAGCGGCCAAAAGGTGGATGTGGGGAAGGTGACGATAGTGAAGCCAAAGGAACAATTGTTCCACAACCGTCCGATCCCCCTTGATGTCTTCAAGGTTTCCGTGGCCAGTGTCAAACCAGGCCACGAGAATTTGGCTCCTCCGGTACTAGGGGGAGACAATGACGAGACCCCGCAGCGGCTTGGCGATTGCAAGAGGTGAGTCCTGTTGTGGCAAAGAGTCTGGTTTGTCTGGAGGCGGCCGGGAGCACACCCACAACCACGTAGCCTCAGCAAGGTATGAACATCAACACCCCACCTACCCAATTAGCGTTGCATGTTGTGTCGGGTGATAGCGGACGAGTGAGGAAGAGGCTCCATTAGTCGTTGATGATGTCGCCGCCACCAAAGAAGCAATGCATGATATCGATGCCATCGATGAGGATGATGATGACACTCTACAGTATCTCAATACTGGTGCCTATGCTGACGGAGGATTGATGGCTCAGAAGTATGAGTACTCAGGGTTTGAGCGTCATGAGTCGGTCCCTGAACTGCTGCCTCCGGAGGCTGAACGTATTATATATGACCTTCTAGTAGCAAAGAAGCATAGGAAGAGAGAGAGGAAATGCAACAAAGCTGCTTCTATGATCTAGCCGCCTCCGCAGCCTCGGGTTCAAGACCGTATACCTGTCATGGGTGCGGCGAAATACCATATCCCCGGTGACCCAATCCTACCTAAGGTAGCGTTAGAGGCCATAGACCGCGATCTCAGGAGACTTCATGACGATGTGCTGCGAAGAGAGAAAACCTTGATCGCCTCGCAAAATCCAGGATACCCGCTCTACGTGGTTAACGTGCCGCAGGAAAAGTTGTACATCGACACATTCCCCGCAGAAAAGTTCTTCCTTCGATTCGATTACATCTTCGACATGTTTCACGTGAAAAAGCTTGATTTTACGTTTGTCCGCCTTTTTGCCTTGCACATTAACTACATCATCAGGATTGAGCAGATACCTTATATCTGTGTCGCTGATCCGTACTTCATGCACGAGAGCTTCTTGGTAGTCTGCAAAGAGCACCATGAATATGCGAGTAACTACATCGCTGATTTCATGGTCGGCAATAAGGACAAGGAGATGATTCTCGTGCCTTATCATTCCATGTATGTCATCCGTGTGGATATCCTTCCTTCAATTTCAATCATTTCATTTGCACGCATGGAGGCTAATTTGAGGTTCAGTTATTTTGTGCAGCGACGGGCGCGCCGTCCTCATCATCCTTTACGCCCGATTCTCCCACGCTCTTTACTTGGACTCCTCGAAGAACATGAAGAAAAAGGATTACACCCACATCAAGTCTGTTCTCGACAGTGCTATCTTAACGTACAATGTACGGGGTGGAGAGATCTCGCTCAGTAAGACAAGGAACCACACACCCTACTTTGGCCATAAGACTGACTTCTGCTGCATCCAGCAACCGAGTGGTACTATCAATGATGGATTCTATGTCCTCCACCACATGCAAGAGTTCAGATAGGATCAGTAGTACCTTCGCATGTCACCTAGATCCGGCGATGCCCATATTCTGCAATGGGCAAAGAACCTAGGAGATATCCTAGATCAACGACTCAGAGCTGAGTTCTATCACATCCAGCGTGAACTTTCCCAAATCATCATCAAGGAGGTCCTCGAAAAAACAGGGATGCTCTACGAAGAAGGGAAAATGTCGCGGGAAGACGTCCGAACACACATAGCCGCTTAGCGTCTCGACCTGAAGCCTTTCACTGTGCTCGGGGACTATCTCCCTGACTTGCATGGATGGCACGACATGTTGGAGTGATTGACGATATATGACTATGTGTCTGTTTGGTCCATACTTTCTCTATGACGAAACTTTGAGTTAAGCACGACGAAACTTTATTTGTGATGTAATTAAACCGTCCTCCTCAACTAGCGACGATCACTCTAGTTAGGGCATTTTGGGTACGATGAACTTTGTATGCTTATGATATGTTACTTCTATTTTTGCCAAGTCTGTCTCTTTTTGTTGATCAACTATATATGTTGCATATCATCAACTCATGTGACGATGCAGGTGCATAGATCATCGATGGTGGAGAGTGCTATGCCAGGAGTATACGATGAGTTGCCGGAGTGTTAGACCCAGGTGTACTAGTTTATGGTTTCCTAGCGATGGCCAGTAGTTAGTTTAGGTTCATGCTAGTGCGAGAGAGGGATACGAACTGACGCCTCAAGAAGTACTACATTATGTATGATGAGACATGTCATGTAACTTGTATAGCTATCTCGTTATTATGACGTGACGGCAT
This sequence comes from Hordeum marinum, assembly GCA_022496015.1. Classification (NCBI taxonomy): domain Eukaryota; kingdom Viridiplantae; phylum Streptophyta; class Magnoliopsida; order Poales; family Poaceae; genus Hordeum; species Hordeum marinum. The sequence goes on along the minus strand of CM039675.1, from coordinate 202,774,421 downwards.
GATTTGTGTTGGATGATATGATGAGACTATTATGTGTATGATATGATGAGCATATTGCATGTTTATGATATGATTAGAATATTGTATGAAACCTATATAGAAACATCGCAAATACGTAGCCAAAAAATGATATGAGAAAATATAGTAGTAGCGCTTTTTAGCGCTCGACAGGAAAGCGCTGCTGCTAAGTACGTATAACAGTGGCACGTGACAAAACACACTACTGATACACTTAGCAATAGCGCCGGTACAGAAAGCGCGACTGCTAAGTAGGTATAGCAGCAGCGCGTGTCAAGACGCGCTACAGATAAACTTTAGCTGTAGCACCATATCAATAGCGTGGTTACCTACGCTACTGGTACACCAAATACCCGCGCTAATGCTAGGGTTTTCCCTAGTAGTGAGTTGCTACTCGTGCTAAGTGGTTTCAACTATTTACTGTGGCAAGGACAGGTCATGCAAAGGAATAGGTTCCACTACCAAGCACATGTAACAGTTGAATCATGATTGTCCTAATGCAACAAAAGAGAGCATGAGCGAGAGAGTGGGTTAACATCAGTATGCTCAAGGGGGTTTGCTTGCCTAACAGTCCTGAAGATATTACTTCTCTTCATTAGTGTCAACCACACAAGACCCTAGTCCAGGTTTATCGCCTATTTGAGACTGAACCCGCAAGGAAGTCCGGCCGAAGTTTCCGGTACGACCCCAAACGATGTGTACAATGTTCACAAGCCCAACTCGACGGATGGTACTACGCTTGGTACGCCGGGCCATGGTGCATCTACCACGCCATAGCCTACCCCTATGGTCAGTGCTATGCATGGTCACCAGCACATCCTACAAACACCAGAAACTAGTTGTAACTCCTGGCCAGAGATCTAGGCGATTAATAAGCCGAGAGGGTCCATTGGTTTCGGGCCCAATACACAGAACTCAGTTCCTAAGGAAGGTCCCAATGAGATAACCCCCCATGTACTCCTACATGTCCTCTCATCGCGACCTTTACCAAATCGTGTTCACACACTTAGCTCTCACATAGTAGGACATGTTCACCACCATTCCAATTCATCACCAGATGGATCAGGCCCGACACGACTCTAAGCATAGCAGGCACAGTAATAAAGCATGGATGAGTAAGCACAACAAGGCCCAAGTACTTGCTACCCATGCTGACTGATTTCAACTATTTACTGTGCAAGGACAGGTCATGCCCAGGAATGGGTTCCACTACCAAGCACATGTAACAGTTGAATATTTATTGTCGTAATGCAATAAAAGAGAGCATGAGCGAGAGATTGGGTTTATACTAGTATGCTCAAGGGGGGTGCTTGCTTGACAGTCCTAAATATATTACTTCTCTTCATTAGTGTCAACGATCACATCGTCACAACCATCGTCTACCGAGAAGGAACAAACACCGGCAAACAAGAAGAACCAGCGTTCAACTTATGCAATGCACAATCATGATGTATGATATGACAAGTTAAGGTACTGAATTGACCTAGAGGAATAATTAACCAAGTTAATTGAAGTAGAATTCAAACAAGTTTCAATTCCAACTCCAAATGATATTTAATATATTTCCCTAATCACAAAATTTCGTCCTTGGTGATGTTAACTTGCTCAAACATGCATGATCATGGCATTAACAGATTCATTGGATTTTTCTGATCATTTTTCATATATAACTTTTCTTCATTGGAGTTAGAGATGAATTACTATGATTTTAAGAAGTTTTAAGCATTTTCTGTAATTAATAAATCATTTCTATTTATTTTAAATCTAGAAAAGCATTACTGTGTCAGCCATATGTGATGATGACCTCACTAGCTCAACTGACGTGGTCCAGGTCAAACCTGACTAGTGGAGCCTACTGGTCAGTGACACAGTGCACGTTATTGACATAGACATGTGGGTCCCATTAGCGCTGACTCATGGGGCCACCAGGATTTAATTAAACTGAGCAGGGGGTTTAACATATGATTAATTAGGCAACAGGTCCTACCTGTCATTGACCTAGGGGTAGTTAGACCGTCATTAGATGCTAATGACCTGTCCACGTCGGCATCATCGGGGTTAGTCGCCGGCGACCAAGATCCACGGCGGAGTCCCACCAAAGATGCTCGAGATGGTGTTATAGAGCATCTCCGCATGCGCTGCTGGCACCAAAACACTCCTAGCACTCGCGTGCTTCAAGTGGTGGCGGTGGCCAGCTCTGGGGGTGGCCCGAAACGACGACGGCGAGCACCTCCATGGTGACCGGAGTTCGGGCAACTACGGCGGATGCGCCACAGGGGTACGGCAGGACCAGTTGATGGGTGCGCTCGGACCCTAGGGACGTTCTCAGACACGAGCTTCAACTACTGCTGCCATGGCGGCGAAATGACCGTCGACACAAATCTCTTGGGTGTGGCGGCTCGGCCATCTAGGGGCCGCAAACGAGCGTGGGGAGAGCGGTGGTATGAGGAGGGGCTCACAGACAGTCGGACAACGGTCTCGGTGAGCTCGGGGACAGCCGGTAGGTGGTGAATCAACGATGGAGATCTATAGCGGCCGATGGTGAATAAGACGATGGTGGCGAGACTTTAGGTCGTCCAGGGTCACTTCCTTCGGCGGGGAGATTCATTGGGGCTCAGCGGCTGGGAGTGCGACTACAGTGAGCGACGACGATGAGCTCCACTTGGGTGGCTACAAGGAAGAGAGACAAAGAAGAGGGGAAGAGAGCGAGGGAGAGAGACGTGCACGGGAGGCCCTCGCGGCGTCCTTATCGGCTTCCAGGTGGTTGGCGGCAAGCATAAGGTACCCTGGGCGTGTGCCGGAGCCCCTAGGCCACGTGCTCATCCTCCTGGCTCGAGGAAGACGACAGGGGACAGACCGTGTGGGCTGGGCTGTAGCTGGGCCAACTCCAGGTAAGTCCAGGTGGGGTTGTCTATTTATTTGTTTTATCTTTTCTATTTTCTGCTATTAGTTTTGTTTTTGATTGGGAAAAAATCATATAGCCAAAATCCCTGAAACAATTTATGGGATATAAACAGAATATTAGAAAGTCCCACAAAAAGTTTCAGCATTTTTGAAACAACTAAAATATTTATAGTGCTTTATTAGTCATTTTCAGAAACTTTGCTGATTTATTAAATTTTTCAAAATAGTTGCAAAAATATGCTTCACCCCTTGTATGTTGTTGCCAACATTTATCAGACATGGTGAACATTTTTAAAAGGCATTTTGGATACATTGAAGAACACAAATATTGGAATTGGTTTAATTCAAGTGAGAGGCTAGGGTTTGATCATCCCCATTTCAAATTCATTTGAGTTTTAACATGATGCATGGATGCCAATGCAACAAATATAAACAACAACTTAGGGATGTGATAACTCACCCCCACTAAACAAGAATCTCGCCCCGAGATTCAAGCGTAGGGTAAGAGGACAGAGGGGACACAACTATCACAACCTTCGCGATCCAATTGCTCTTTTTAGAAGATGTTGGTTCATTGCATCACGCTGATCTTGACATCTTTGGTCTTGAGATCTTCATCTAAACACAAAGATGAACGAATAGGAAAACCCTATAAGAATCGATCTTCACGAAGATCAAGCGACTCATGACCAACTCATGGGATGAGACGTAAGAACATCTCTTGAGCTGAGACTCAAAACACAAAACAAGAACGATGGAATGAGACAGATAACGGATGTTCAATTGGTAGGCAACAATTCCACTCTTAGCTAAGATGAATCATGGGTTTCAAAGTAGCGAGGACTTAGTTGCCCTTCGTACCATAACGGCCACCTAAGGAAAGGTGACTCGTAGGATTATCCCTTTAGTGTCAAAAGAATTACTTTTTGATACAGAGATCATTGAAACACTTCATACCATCCTAAGGCATTTCACATCGATCGTTTGAAGGATTTTGAAAGAATGGCATACTCAGATCGAAATGGAAACTAGAGTTATATAGAAACTCGGCAACGGAAGGCACATTTCAATTGATACCGAGGATATAACCTAGTGTATGAGTGTGCTCTCAAGAACTTGAGCATTTCCATATTGATCAGGGTTTTACCAACATCCATGCCAAGGATTCTGAACACGTCATACTATCTTGATGAATAGTGGTGGAGGATGCAGATGCAAAGCAAGGCAAACACTTTTTTAGATTTCACCTTAGCTATGCCAAGGAAGCAAAATCTGGATGATTGACCGAGAGATATTTAGCACTCCGCTTCTAATGTTCTCCTTGATGTACTAACATAACCAAAAAATAACGTTTAGTATGTAGAACATCAAGTATAGGTCGGACTTCGGGAGCATGAAAACATCCATGAGGAACAACTTCTAAAAATAAGTCATACAAAATCCTCATGGGGAGGTGGCTAATGTTGCTGATACAAGGTACTATAATAATAGGTCTTCCAGCAGGTGTCTTAGCCACGACATCACTTTACCAGTTATAGCGAGACCAATATTATAATTCTTGGGAAACATCCCAACCATTATACCTACCTAAGATTCAGATCTGGTTGGTGCTGGGATATTCTGGAGTTAGCATGTTTGAAGAGGAGAGTTTGCAACACAAATTGACGAGATAACATTCCGGGATTCTCAGGAGATGAATTGCGGAAGACAACTCCAAAACATGAGCTGGTTTGCAACACAGATCTGACCACATTGTCCAAGACAACTGTGACCACATAGCAATCTTACAACAAAACACTACCGAGCTCTAGGTGGGAACCATCAATAGAGGTAACGGAGTATTGTGCACGTCCGTCAGGGCCCTTCAGGATTAACACTTAGCTTCTTTTGCTTGAACAAATAAATTAGTGGCTGGGATGCTAGGAAATACATATAGAATGGAGGTAGCTAATCACTCAAACTATAGCATATTTAGCACATGCTTGAATGACTTGAGATGATTCCAAAGAAAGCAAAACAACTTTTCTCGAAGTCACGGTGGCAACTTGCATCGAATGCACATTAACATAGAAGAAGTCAGTTCTTCCACCTAACATATACCTCATGCTCTAGACACGAAGATATTGCCTACAAAGTTTCCAACACTACCTTTATGTTCATCATGAATCATGTAGAGGATAAACAATGTTGTTGATGGGCACAACAACAATTCATCGAGATATCCCTATGGATGGAATTCCACAACTATGAGAACAAGGTGATGGCATTGGTCATACCAAAAGATATAACAGTGTATGATCGAGGATACATCCCCGAGTAAAACAAAATTAGGAGGATATTTGGTTCTGATTTTGATTTGATGATAGCCCAAACTCAAAACAAAAGTTGGACAAGACAATAGGTGCAATAATTGATCGCATGGATCAATCGATGAAGATATCTCCTTTCTTCAACACACGCAACCACAAAAGAAGACATCCCCTTGGAATGAACTAAGTCAGGTGAAGCATTTATCTTCCAACTCTCCAAGTTGTTCTTTAGCTTAACCAACCAGCTTAGGGGTATCTAACACAGATTCTTGGAGAAGGGGTAGTTTATAGGGAAACCAACTTGATCACGAACTCAACATAGCGGTCAGAAAACAACCTAGTAATATTTCCGAGAAGATATTTTAAAAATCATGAACCACTCATATGTTCTTGATCTCGGAAACAATATCCCTTCAGGGCAAGATGATATGATCAATAAAGTGAAGGATTGACACAATCCTAACTCATTAATCGAAAAGTGCACCATGGAAAATGGACTGGGTAGAACAATCAATCTTTAGAGTGTTGATTCAATAAGCAACACACTAATAATGAGATTATTCGACATTAACTACCAAACAACAAAGTTGCTAGGAGTATTAATTGCACACATCATGATTCACTTATCGGTATTCTGGTTACAAACAATACGGAGACCGAGGAATGAATGATGATAGCACGAAGTATCACTGCATCAGGAATTCATAAGAGGTTGTGCAATTCTCATGACATTCGCGACCTAAAGATGGTAATACTTCAAGATAGAACAGAACAAAAGCAAGATTGTCCTTTTGGTCTGTGGAATACAACTACTTTGACCTAATCCAAGAAATGGATGAGGTACTAGAGTTTGCTTCTCCTAATCATTCTAGAATAGAATGACTTGACGGACCACAAGAATAATTGGCATCGATGAATACGAATGCACAACTACTCTTGACTATTAATTGATAGTTCAAGGTGAGAATACAATTGAAGAGGGGCAACTCTAGAGCACCTGAATTTCTTTGAGTTGTGGATGCATGGATTGAATATGTTGAACAAAGTTTAGCATGTTCCTTCTATATAATCCATGCATAAACATAGGATTGACGGAGTCACGGTTATAGAAGGGAGTACTCATCATGAGCACTCATGTTGTGATCTTCAAGTTATGGGGAACTTCTACCATAACTGGTTCATGGTATTGGAAGAATGACGTACCACAAACCTTGAAGACTAGAACAGGGTTACTAATATCCTAAAGAGGCTAGCAAAATACAATCAACGGGAGTGAGCAGAATGATCCTTGGGTTCAGGAACCTAGAAACAGAATACCTATTAACTAAGTAGCATCATAGGATGCTTTCGATAACCATGGCCAGAATTATGACACTGGAACACAGAACACATCTAGACTATTGGGTGGTTCTATAAGATAACATGGTTTCCTAAGCACCTTTACCAAAAACATCAAGGTAATAGAGTACCTCAACACAACAATAGGTGTGCTTTGTCTGGCCTGAAAGACATTAACTCGGGATGAAAGAATTTGCAATTGCATCAGATAATTTAGAATCCTTGGATAACACGGACAACATAACGAGTGTATGGGCATGAAATATGAGGCAACCTGTAAGACAACTGACAACAAAACAATGAATTCTTATAGAGACATCGACCCAAGAAGACATCAACTTTCCTATAAGTCTGCAGCATAGTAGCTGGTCATCCTAATATATAGATGCGAAGCCTAGTTCTTAAACCCAGTAGAATAAAGAAGAGGGTGACTCAGAATTAGAATTACACGAGGAAAGGACTAAAAAGAGCCTTACGTTCCCTTCCACAATCAATTCCCTTATATAACTAAAGCAGTTCTAGACTCAACATCGACCAGTTTGGCTTGGTAATCCTACAGGAAGTCAAGCTCTAATACCAATGTTGTCGGGACCCCGATCCTAAGCCGTAAGAACCCAACATGTAACACATCACATCACTTTGCGGCCTCACGCACGGTTATCTCCACGGCTGCCACCTTACCTGGGTCAGGACCATTTGTGTCTTTTAGCTCATGTATGCGAACATATCGCTAGCATTAAATTGATAGGGAACTCGGGTCGACATGACTAGTCGTAGAACCCAAGTGGCATATCCATACAGGGACAGGCATACGTAACCCAGCAATGCAGGTGTTGATCTCTAGCGTGTGTAGACGAGTCATAGCAAGCTACAGGGACTCCATTATGCCGTGGGACATACATTTCATCATTGCACATAGACGAGTCATAGCAGGCCATAGGGACTCCATTACACTGCGAGACATTTCCCCAAAGGGACAGACACAGCAGCAAAGAAGGATACATGTCGGTCAATCAATGTGTCCGGAGTAGTAGCAAGCTACCATGGCTCTGTGGAAGCACAAAGAGGCATTTCCCGTGAAGAGTACTACTAAAGGCACACAACTAGGTGTCGAATCCCATACATACCATTGCACGTCACACGTACGCACGACATGCCCGATATGCATTGGATCAACTATGGCATCACAAGATAACCATATGGCATTACAACATTTATTTAGAATGCTCGGAAGAGCCAACATGGTAAGATATTACAAGTAGGGGTCACAGGACCCAACATTCAGAGCATTCAAAAAAAACAAGCGGAAGTCACATGTCTGAGTACAGACATCTGCTAAAAGCGGTTGAAAGAGCCCAAAAAGCTACAATGACCTTACCAAAGGAACCAGACCTCTGTCTGGAATTCCCAAGCCAATCCGATCAACATCGAACATCATGTCATAAGAAATCACTAATGAGACTGACGTCTCCTCTACAAAAACATAAATTAGGCAACCGTGAGTACAAAGGTTGTTACACCCAACATGCGCGCATATCCATATTAAGACACGAGGGCCTCAACAGGGATAGAGGCGCATCTTGCCATTCGCAAGTATAGTATCATTACATACACTTAGGAAGAGAAGAGTATATGAGTTGGCTTACACTCGACACATGCTAAATTACAATTTCACATAATTTATTTAAACATCAATCCAAAGAAAGAGTCCGACTACGGACGAAAATAAACGATAAAATGATGCAATGACATTGGCTCGCTAGCCCCTAAGATCATGACCATGGCCACTATACTCGTCTGGGTAAGTGACGTACATCCTGCCATGCTCCTCGTCATACTACCACTAGAGCTGCGTCACATCATCTGGAACGATCTCATCTGTACCTGCACCTGGATTGTTGTAGTAATCTGTGAGCCACGGGGACTCAGCAATCTCGCGCCCGGGTACCGAGACTATTCAAGCTTGTAGGTTGGAAGAGGTATGTGTTTAGTTTGCAGTAGCACTAAGCATTTATGCTGGCTAATCTTACAAAACATGAAAGTAAATACGTGGTCTATGGTAGCGATCGAGAACTAGAATGACCTCTAAGAGATCCTGAACACCTACTTACGTCAAACATAACCCCACCGTGTTCTCTCTTGGTTGATGTTCACGAGCAGAGATGATCACGGTTACTCACACAGTTGGTGTATTTTATTACAGTTTACTTCAAGTTAACTATACCCCGGTGTTAAACAAATATCCAAGTTGCCACATAACCATGGGCACGGCTTTCTAAAACTTTTAACCCAACAGGGGTGCTCCAACTATTCCATCACAAATTAACCACACTCTGCGGGAATAACCTCGACTATGGATCTCGTGGTCATCCTAGGCAACTCCAAAGGAATTCTGACACCTCGAGATGGCTCGAAGAAAATCAGTGTTCCACACGCAAGCTACTCGAGAAAGGTAAAACAAGTCGAGCAAGATCATCCGACGTGTCGATGAACCCGATAAGAGCCACGTATCTCGTTCTCAGGACACGATCGGATGAGCATAGCGTATAGTGGCCTGATAGAAATCTCCCGAGTTGCCATAGGTTGGCCCTGCACATGACTCTAGTTTGGACCAACACTCATGAGGAGCACTGGCCCAGGTGTTCATTAATTATCCGGGGGGTTGCAAAGCCCTATGCAAATTTTATTAAGTTGTTTAAGCAAACAGTACCAAGGTTGGGTCTTGCCAGACAAGTTTTAATCTCATCCCAATAATCAAGGGGGTCTCCATAACAACCCCGAACATGTTAGGAGCACAAAATATGGAAACATAACACCGGTAACAACAAACTTTGGTGGTAAAAGTGGAACAAAGCACCGAGCAAAAGGCCAAGCCTTCCACCATACCAAGATATATATGTGCATTAAATTAAATAGAAGATAATATTGTGATATGCCAGATATCCATGTTATCACATGGAAACAACCTGCACCTGCAACTAAGAACGCTATAAGAGGGGCTGAGCAGCGGTAACTTAGCCAAACAAGGTTTGCTAGGAAGTGGAGGGGTTAGAGGGTATCATGGCAATGTAGGAGGCTTGACATTCAAGTGGTATGTAACGCATATGTAATGATAAGAATGAGACATCTAGCAAAGCAAAAATAGTGTCGGGATGCGGGTACGATCATCTTGCCTGTTGGTTCTTTAGAGGGGCAAAGAGCGGGGTCCTCGTAATGGTACTCTCCTGGATCCTCGTACTCAGTTTCAACACTTGCATCTAGCCAAGAGAAACAGCAATAATAAACAACCAACCAAGGTGCAATGCATAAACAAGATGATGCATGATTTATTTGAGGTATTTAACATGGCAATCCTAAACTAGTCATGTTTCACATGCAACAATTTAGTTATTAACAATTCTGGAAAGAACCTCATGTTAAGTTATTTAAACATGCCTGATCATGGCTAATATGGATGCTTCATGCAAAATGACACAATGCGTATGTATAATGTAGGAAACGGAGTTATGGTTCTCACGCTACGTTCACGACAAGTTAGGAAGGCAAAACACAATACAATGAAGGCCATGGGCTATTTCTTGGCATTCCAAGGTAGCCACTAGTTAGGCGATGAAAAACCAACCACAATAGAGTCAAAGATCAAGCAATTCCAGGAGGCATAGCTCCCACAAGTCACAAAACACTAAAACAAACAATCTCCCATAAAACAACAACATAGCAACTTTCATAGTCAATAACTAGAGCTACAGGAAGTCTCCAACCAAAAACAAAGCATTTACAGAAACTGCATAGCATGCTTACCAAATCAACCAACTACACAAACAGGAAAGGAAGCACATAACAATAAGCATGAAGCTCACAAGTTGGCATGATGAAACAGATTCTAGGGACTTCGTGGAAATCACAGTTTTCTGGAATCAAAGTTAAGCTGATAGCAAGTTGACAGTAGAAACTAATGGTGCTAAAGACCACCACATGGCATGAAAATTAACAGGATGATAGAGGGAAACATCTACTTCAAAATACTAGCACTGAGCTTGAGATATTTCACAACATATCACTTGGTATCATCCACTCTTCATGGCATAAAAATATTAACAGATTCTCAGACTTAGAAATATTTAGCATGTTTGAAAACAGCAACATTTTAGTAGCTACTATAGAGCATGGTTCCCACTTATATGCAAGTTTAACATGACAAAAATAAATACCATGGCATTCTACTCATCAAAGGCTACCATTTTCATGTTGGCACAATTATCATAGCATGCATGAATTAAATATAACTAAAATGACAAAATGACACTTTGAGAAAAAATGACATTTTGTCAAACTTGCTCAAATAAACGAACAAGTTGCCCCACTGGATTCCTTGGGTGATTCTACCCCAAAACCACATATCACACTCCTATGTTTGCATGGAGCAACATGGGAATACACTAGTTAGCAAAAAGCCCATCATTCCTATAAGTGAAAAGTTACTAGAAATGCCCATGTTCATAAATGCACATAAACAGATTTGGAAATATAAGAGAAATAGAAATATATATTTATCACACAATAAAACACTAAACAAAATAAAAGAAAAACAACTAATAGGAGGGGGACCCACCTGGCATACTCACCAGGGTCCCCTAGTGGATGACAAGTGGGGCTAGGGCCCACTTGTCACAAACACAACCCCACACACACATACACACATGCTACACACACACTCGCATACACATGGCCACACCAGATCCAACACATGCAACACAGCACACGGGATCCAGTGTTGGCACACCGGATCTCCACAGCACACACGCACACCAACCAATCCATAAAAGAACAAAAGGGGGGAGCAGGGATTCGACCTCGCGGTCGTCTCCCGAGCGTGCTACCAGTGCGCTACGACGCGGCAACTGACCAAGGGGAGGCCTAACTATTCTAGAACTAACCGGCCATCACTGACTGACAAAACTTAACAAAACACGACACCGGCGAGAGCGGGACGGCGACGATGATTCCGGCAACTACGGGGCCTCTCCGGTGTCGTGGATCACCAGAGGGGAGAGCGGGGTCCTAGGGTAACCCATCCCCGCACCAACAACGGCTAGACGTAGCGGCAAGGAGGCGCTCGAGCTCGAGCTCCTACTCGGCTCGGAGCATGGCAGCGACAGACGCGACGGCGACGAACATGAGCCTACACGAGGGGAAAGGCTGCGGCGATGAGCGGCTCACCTAGAGGCTGGTCGGAGACGCGGGGACGCGGGCGACGACGACTAAGGAGATGAAGACGGGCAGCAACGCGGCTTCTCCGCTTGTCATCAACGGCGACGGTGGGGCGGTGCTGCAGGGGTGATCCTCACCCCTAGCACCCGGAATGGAACGCGGACGACCCCCGTGTGCTCCATGCCATCTCCGACGGAGATGAGGGGGCCACCAAAGGCGACGATGACGACGTGAAGCACCAGCGCTACACTCGACTGAACCTCTCCTCTCTGGATTTTTTACCTGAGAGGGGAGAAAAGGAGAAGGGGGAGGAGGAAGGAGAGGGATATGGGAGCAGCGCGGTAAGAGGGGGAAAGGAAGGCTAGGAACGCACGCATGCCGAGGCCTTTTAAAAGGAGGGCCAGACGATGCTCCTCGACGTCCATGAACACGGGCGCTCGTTCACTCTCTCCGAACCTGATGGGGGAAGGAGACGACGAGTGTCATGGTTTTGTCACGGCAGATGTCCGGGTAAACGGACTTCGGTTCGAGGCCATTGCTAATGTGATGGACTCAAAGGGGTTGATAGGGACGAGAGACACGGATTTATCCAGGTTCGGCCCCTCAACTTGAGGTAATAGCCTACGTCTTGCTTGTGTTTGTATTGCTTGATGTATCGATTACAAGGGAGCTGAAGCTTGACCTAGTATCCGATAACCTGATCTCTAAGTCGCCGCGGGTCTGCCCTTATATAGGAGGTCTAGACCACAGGTCATACAATTGGTAACCGACTCTCCTTGTCTATCCGAGTCTTCCCCTATCTTCTTGTCCAAGTTGTCCCCGGGCGGCTTACACACCCGGGTCTTCTGGGCCGCTATCCGGCCCACCTTATGAGCCGCCAAACTTCCTGGGATTTATGACCACCGGCTCACATTGGGCCAGTGTATGAGCCACCAAGCATAACCCGGAGCCCCTAGGGCGGGTCATACCGCGGGTTTATATCCCCAACATTAGGCCCCAGATTGATTTGAGCTTGCTCACTTCACCCTCTTTTCTTGCTCTTTTGGCGAGTCGCCCGAAATGACCCGCCATGACGTCACGTTGACCCTGCAGGAAAGATTTGCTAACGTACTCACCAAATCTTCGCATTAAGTGACTATCTCGAAAATCGAGGCATCCGCCTTGGCCGAAACGTTTCCGTCGCCTAGATTTTCGTGCTCATTCTATCTTCTCCTTTTAAATAGACTGCCCCAGGCGATTTATTACTTCTCCCGCTCGCTTCCTCATCTTCCTCCTCTTGACGCAGCCGCTTCCATCACTTCCAGCTCCGGCGCCGCCTTCGCTCCGTTGATGATAGGCTGCTGCATCAACCTGTGTGAACCAGAGTTTCATCCGTGTTTCACTGCACCATCGCCGGTAAGCATGTGCTTCTCCTTAGATCCATTACCGTGCCGGCAGGGTTCGTAGGAAGCCCGTCGCCTTCACGCGGGTTCTTCCGACACTGTTGCTCGGGGTCCTCTGACATCGGCCGCACCCTTGACGCTCACCCCAGCCGCGCTACCGCGCATGGGGCGACCATGCACAATGCATGGGCCCATCGTGACTCCTTCTACCGTTTCAGTGTTCGCCTGCTTCGCCTGTTCTTCGCTAGGTCTAAAAATAGGAACATTTTTCCTGCTTTTGTAGATGCATAAATATATCGGTAGTTTGTCGAACCTGTTTTCCAAGACTTAGCTAAAAAATTTCCCTCTGCGCCGGCTCTCATCAGCCGGAGGATAGCATCTTATACGTAGAATATTTAAGCTCGTAAGTCGCCATAGATTTTAGTCTCCTCTTGACTCGCCATGTTTTAATTTTCACAATCTTTGAACCGGCAGAATGTCTCGTGCCTCGAACTCCTATAACTTGGTCGGATCGTGCGTTACGGAAGAGTTTTTGATGGACTTTGTTCAGGCTGGCACTCTCCCTTCCAAAGATGCCATCCACTCGCGGGTCCCGGGTGATGAATTGAAGCCCGTTCCCCAAGGAGAGGTGGTCGTTTTCTCGGACCATATTGAGCGGGGTTTTGTGCCTCCCGGCTCAAAATTCTTTCGCGATGTCCTTCATTTTTACAAACTCCATCCTCAAGACCTCTCCCCCAATTCCGTCTCAAACATCTGCAACTTTCAAGTATTGTATGAAGTCTATCTACAAGCCAAGCCGTTGGTAGGCCTGTTCCCGGAGTTCTTCTATGCCAACCGTCAAACTGAAGTGAAGGCTGGTCCGAGTCTCGAGTTGGGCGGAATTTCTATCCAGAGGCGTCGGGACATTACCTTTCCGGCTATGCAGCTACCGAGTCACCCAAAGGACTGGAATAATATGTGGTTATATTGCAAAGATACTTCTCCAGAGGGTGAACGTCCACTGTCAAGTTATCGTCCTTCCCGGCTCAAGACAACTTCAGAGCTTCCTGGCCGGCTGTCAGCTTCAGAGCGCGCAAGATACGAGCCGGCTCATGCTAAGATTAGGGCCCTCATGGCCAACGGTTTAATCGGAATGGACCTAATCCGCTGCTGGATCTCTTGGCGGATCATGCCGTTAAGCCACGGAAGTAGCCTTATGTGCGAGTACAAGGGCGAATATGATAGCTCACTCTGCTTCAGCCGATCAACCTTGACATAAGATGACATCACCACTGCTATCAGGAGTCTCATTCATGAGACATCCGGAGCCTGCAGCGCTATCAGGTTGATCCCCTTTAGTGCCCTTAATCCGGCCCCAGATGTAAGGCGATTTCTTCCCATCCGTCTCTTGGACCTTACTTGTACCTTGCTGATCTATTGCCCTTAACCGGCTTATTCTTTCAGGCCGACTCTGACTTCTGGAAGGAGTACATCCCTCCCTTGAAGAAGACCAAGAAGAAGGCCCCAGCCAAGAAATCCAAGAAGGACGCTCCGCAAGAGGGATGGTTTGACCCGCCACAATCATCCGGCTCAGAGGTAAAATTTTAGCTGTTTTCTAAGACTTTGTCTTCTCATCTCACTAACACCTGTTTTACTCTCAGGATGATGTGGATACCAGCCGCGCCAACGCCCCTGAGGTAATCTACGTTTCCTCCGGCTCAGAATATTTTGTCCCCCGGAAGCCGCGGCGGGTTATTGGAAAAGTTCCTCTCTCTCATCCTCTTGCTTATCTAGACCCTCAATTTCTTTTTGAAAAGCAACAACAGTCTGATCATCATCAGACCCAAAGAGGCGGCTCTACGGATCTCGTGTCCGGTTTACCGAACTCCTCGACTCCAAATAAGCGCCCTGTAGAGGTATGTATCTCTTGTTTGACGTGGTTGCTTTGTCATTTCAATACTGTCTTATCTTTTCTCAACTATCTCTCAGAGGTCACCTTCCTCTGGCGACTCTACGACAACTGCCCTGCCGCCTCCTAAGATCAATCCGCTGTAAGTATTTCCTTTAACCATGCATTTCTGTTCCCTTTGGCGGCTGTAATCCTTGGGTTCTGACATTCGTGCTCTCCAGGGCCCAAGTGAAGCGTCGAAAGACGAACAAGTCCTCCCCTAGCCCTGCAGCCCAAGAGCCAGAGCATGAACAACCGGACGAGCCACGACCGGATGTGGATCCGCTAGCCGCATGTACTGGGCCGGCTGTTGAAGATAACATCCCGGAGAGCCCTCCAAGGGATCCTTCGAAGCCACCAAGTCCTGCCCAGATGACCAAGAACGCTGCCACTCCGGACGTCGTGATCATCGGCTCTGGCTTCCAGTCTCCCCCGGCTCATGAGCTGACCAAGAATAAAGAGCTGGTTGAAGCCTCGAAGAAGTTGGAGTTTGAATCTTCTGCCTTTGAGAAGATGATAGCCGAAGAGCTCCACGCCGGTTATGTGAACCGGCTTTCCACCAACCGGGATCTGGAGTTTCGACTGGTCAGTCTGATGAAGAAAAAATATGAGGTACTCCTTTTCCTGTTATAACCTTCCTTAGCCACCAAGGGCCGGCTCAATCTAATCCAAAGTTGAGCCGGATCTTTCATGATCTTCCTTGTAGAAAATCCAAATCTGTAGCCCCCAAGGACCGGCTTAATCTAGTCCAAAGTTGAGCCGGATCTTTCATGATCTTCCTTGTAGAAAATCCAAATCCGTAGCCCCCAAGGGCCGGCTCAATCTAGTCCAAAGTGGAGCCGGGTGTTTCAGTGCCAAAACGTCTGAAAATAGACATTAGCCCCCAAGTGTCATACATATTGCTTGCGATCTGTTTGGAGACTTGCCTACTGATATTATGCTTTGACATACCACAGGAAACTTTAGCTGAAGTCGGGTCGCAGTTGACGGATCTGAAGACCAATGTGGCGGCTCAATAAACGGCTCGAAGTGCTACAGACGAGCAGTGCCGGCTCCTCTCTAAGGAGTTGGCTACAATCAAGGCCGACTTTGCCGCCTTTAAAAAGTCAGCCGTGTCTGAGAAGGCTTCATTGACCAAGCGGGCAGATGACGCTGATCAACAGCTGATAGCTGTATCAGATGAACTCCAAGTCTTGAAACGTCATATTACCAGAATGACAGCCGCCCTCTTTGGTAAGTTTTTGATAACTTGTGCTTCAATGGTCATATAATACTTGTACTGGCGACTCACCATGAAATTTTTGAATTATGCAGGCCCTAGGAGCCGGCAACTGGCTTCTGACAGCCTGTTGCCGTTGAAGGCTATCTATACCCTGACGGAGTAGCTATACTGCGGCGCGGTGTGCACTATTAAAGTTGTGCAATACAAAGACAAGATTCCTGCGACTCTCAAGGACGTCTTGGAGCTCTTGTCCACCGTGCCCAAGAAGATTGCCAAGTTAAAGAAATCAGCCGCCCGCCAAGGGGTGATTGCAGGCATCAGCCGGGCCTTGGCTTTCTCTCCGGAGCTGACATCAGCCGAGATGATGGATGGATTCCCTTCAAAGAAAGACAACGGCTCTGAGTTCACCCATGCTGACTACAGCCGGTGCGTAAAGGATTCCAGAGTGCTGGCTTCTATCTTAGCGGAGGAAGCTGACCTGACGACCTACCAAGCGACTTATGGCCCTGACCAAAAGAGAATCTATGGCCTGCTTTACGAGTGCAAGGACTTAACGCCTACCCGCAGTAATGATCTCTTCGCTCCTGACCTTGACCCGTCTCCTTACTTTGAAGAAGGCTCTTTTTTGGCTCTAACGAATTGCAACTGGGACTTGGACAATCTCCAGATCGGGGCCACCAAAGAGCCGGAGCAGGATGACCCGACAACTAGCTAGTCCTTACTTTGGAAAACTTATAACAGCCGACTCTCCATGACCCGCCGTGTGGCGTTGAAAAGACTTGTCTGAAATTTTTGAGCTCCTCAGGGAGTCTATGTAATAGACTAGATTTCACTTTTGCCTCTACTGAATCTTGTTCTATTATGCTGTATAAAATGATCCGGCTCTTCAGCTGTCATTGTCTTTGTATGATGCTTTGATCCCTTATGCTGCTTTGTCAACATAGAAGACATCGGTGGCCAAGATTATGTAAACTACACTCGGAGGTGGTAAGCCCCCTTGGCAATCATGGCTAATCTGGTTAGCCGGGGATGGCATAAAGCCTGGCCGATAAGGCATTAGAAGCTATACCCGGAGGTAAGAAGACACCCTCCGTCGGTTGTTTAGGGTTAGATAAGCTACACCCGGAGGTGGAAAGCCCCCTTGACAACCATGGCTAATCTGGTTAGCCGAAGATGGCATAAAGCCTGGCCGATAAGGCATTAGAAGTTATACCCGGAGGTAAGAAGCCGCCCTCCGCCGATTGTTTAGGGTCAGATAAGCTACACCCGGAGGTGGGAAGCCCCCTTGACAACCATGGCTAATCTGGTTAGCCGGAGATGGCATAAAGCCTGGCCGATAAGGCATTAGAAGCTATACCCGGAGGTAAGAAGCTGCCCTCCGCCGGTTGTTTAGGGTTAGATAAGCTACACCTGGAGGTGGGAAGCCCCCTTGACAAACATGGCTAATCTGGTTAGCCGGAGATGGCATAAAGCCTGGCCAATAAGGCATTAGAAGCTATACCCGGAGGTAAGAAGCCGCCCTCCGCCGGTTATTAGGGTTACACACTCATCGGTAAAAAACTTCCTACAACCGCGGCTAATCATGTTAGCTAGAGATTTGGCATGAAGCCGACAGATAGGGTGTTAGAAGCGATACCCGTCGGTAAGAAGCCCCCTTCAGCAATATGGCGTAAGCGCCGGCCGATAAAGCATTAGAAGCGATAACCGAAGGTAAGAAGCCTCCCTCCGCCGCGGCTAATCATGTTAGCCGGAGATTTTGGCATAGAGCCTGGCCGATAAAGCATTAGAAGCGATACCCGAAGGTAAGAAGCCGCCCTCCACCATAGTTGATATATCAATTGGAATTTTTGTCAACTCTTCTTGTATGAACAAAGATGTGTGTAACAAAAGAGGTCCCGTCTCGCGGGGATTTTATTTTATTTATATATATGGTATGGACAATTATAGTGTACAATGGCGACTCTCAACGCCCTCATGTGTAATACAGCCGTAGATGCGCTATGTTCCATGGCCGGCGGGTTTCCTGACCCGCCGCCTCTGAGTCATCCTGACATCGACGAGATAGTATGACCCATTGTTGAGATTTCTACTGACCACAAAAGGTCCTTCCCAAGGAGGAGATAACTTATGCATGCCTGTCTGGCCTTTAATCAGCTGGAGCACTAAGTCGCCTTCCTTGAATGTCTGGGTCTTGATCCTGCGGTTGTGGTAGCGGCACAGGTCTTGCTGATAGATCACCGATCGGGCAGCCGCCAGCTCCCGTGCTTCTTCCAAACCATCCAACACGTCTTGACATGCAGTCTCATTATTCGTCTCAACATAAGCCGCTACACGTGGCGAATCATGCCGGATGTCACTCGGCAATACTGCCTCGACACCGTACACCATAAAGAAAGGTGTATAGCATGTAGATCTGTTAGTGGTAGTCCTGACACTCCATAAGACGGAAGGCAATTCTTCTACCCAACACCCGCGCATTCGTCATAAAGGAACCATAAGTCGTGGCTTGATGCCCCTTAAAATCTCTTGATTAGCATGCTTTGCCTGACCATTAGACCGTGGATGCGCAACTGCTAAAACATCCAGCCGGATGTGCTCCTTGTCACAAAACTCTTTCATAGCCCCCTTAGATAGATTTGTGCCATTGTCGGTGATAATGTTGTGAGGGTAACCAAAATGGTAGATCAGCTTCTTAACAAATTCAACCGCTGTAGCCGCGTCACACTTGCTAACCGGCTCTGCCTCCACCCATTTGGTGATTTTATCAACCGCCACCAAGAGGTGCGTTTTCTTTTCTTTGGCTCTTTTGAAAGGTCCTACCATGTCTAGCCCCCAGACTACAAACGGCCATGTAATTGGTATCATCCTTAACTCTTGAGCCAGAACATGAGCACGCCGGCCGAACTTTTGACAGCCGTCACATTTGCGAACCAAGTCTTCTTCATCCTTGTGAGCGGTCAACCAGAAGAACCCGTGCCGGAAGGCCTTCGCTACCAGCGACCTCGAGCCGGTGTGATGTCCACGATCTCCGGCATGAATTTCATTTAAGATTTGCTGATCCTCCTTAGGTGAGACACAGCGTTGGAAAACACCAGTCACGCTGCATTTGTGCAACTCACCATTAACTATCGTCATTGATTTAGAGCGCCGGGTGATCTGTTTGGCCAGGTCTTCATCATCAGGTAACTCGCCCCGGGTCAGATAGGCCAGATAGGGGACAGTCCAATCTGGGATAGTGTGCAAAGCCGCCACTAACTCCCCCTCCGGGTCAGGAATAGCCAAATCCTCTTCCGAAGGTAACTTAACAGCCGGATGATGTAAGACGTCCAGGAATACGTTGGGCGGCACCGGCTTTCGTTGGGAACCTAGCCGTGACAGCGCATCTGCTGCCTCATTCCTGCGACGATCAATGCGATCCACCTGATACCCTTTGAAGTGGCCGGCAATAATATCAACCGCCTGTCGATAAGCCGCCATCCGTGGGTCTTTGGAGTCCCAAGTACCCGACACCTGCTGAGCCACCAAATATGAGTCGCCCAAACACCTTACCCGGCTTAAATTCATCTCCTTGGCCAATCAAAGCAAATGAAGCAGAGCCTCATACTCAGCCGCATTGTTAGTGCACGGGAACATCAACCGGAGCACATAACAAAACTTATCACCTTTAGGAAACATCAAAACAACTCCTGCGCCTGACCCTTCTAGCTGCTTGGATCCATCAAAGTGTATAGTCTAGTATGTGTCATCCAGCTTTTCCTCAGGGGCTTCACATTCCGTCCAATCATTTATAAAATCCAAAAGAGCTTGGGACTTGATGGACGTACGAGGCACATATTTTAGATTAAGAGATCCCAACTCCAATGCCCACTTAGCAATCCTTCCAGTGGCTTCTCTGTTCTGGATTATGTCCCCCAACGGAGCAGAACTAACCACGGTTATCTGGTGCCCAAAAAAATAGTGCTTTAATTTGCGGCTGGCCATGAAAACCCCATATACCAGCTTCTGCTAATGCTGATACCTTTGCTTGGACTCTGTCAGGACCTCACTGATATAATAAACCGGCCTTTGAACCGGATACTCCTTTCCAGATTCCTTGCGTTCGACCACGATCGCAGCGCTTACTGCCCGATTATTAGCCGCCACGTATAGAAGTAAAGGTTCTTTCTCAGCCGGAGCAGCCAGCACCGGCGGCTCAGTAAGCTATTTTTTTAGCACCTCAAGTGCTTCAGCCGCCGCCTTGCTCCAGACAAATTTGTCCGTCTTCTTCATCATCTGATATAAAGGAATGGCCTTCTCTCCAAGGCGGCTTATGAAACGGCTCAACAAGGCAATCCGCCCCGCCAAGCGCTGGACATCATTAATACAGGGCGTCTCTGACAGAGAAGTGATAGCCTTTATTTTATCCGGGTTAGCCTCAATGCCACGTTCTGAAACCAGAAATCCCAGGAGCTTGCCAGCCGGAACACCATAGACACATTTAGTCGGGTTCAGCATCATCTTATAGACCCGGAGATTATCAAAGGTTTCCTTTAAGTTGCCCAAAAGGGTCTCCTTCTTCCTGGATTTGATCATAATTTCATCTACGTAAGCATGGACGTTGCGGCCAATCTGACTGTGAAGGCAGTTCTGCACACATCGCTGATAAGTCGCCTGGGCACTCTTGAGCCTGAAAGGCATAGATACATAACAGAAAGCCCCGAAAGGTGTAATAAAAGCCGTCTTCTCCTGGTCTTTAACCGCCATCTTGATTTGATGATAGCCTGAGTAAGCGTCCAAGAAACACAAGCTTTCACAACCCGCCGTAGCATCAATGATTTGATCAATACGAGGGAGGGCAAACAGATCAGTCGGGCAAACCTTATTAAGGTCCGTGTAGTCCACACACATACGCCACGTGCCCTTCTTCTTGAGCACCAGCACCGGGTTAGCCAACCACTCTGGGTGAAAACCCTCAGCAAGGAAACCCGCTGCCAAGAGCCTGGCAACTTCTTCCCCAATGGCCTTGCGTCTCTCCTCATTGAACCGCCGTAGAAACTGCTTAATTGGCTTAAACTTCAGATCCACATTATGGTTGTGCTCAGCAAACTCTCTCGGTACACCCAGCATGTCACAAGGTTTCCATGCGAAGATGTCCCAATTCTCACGGATGAATTCGATGAGCACGCTTTCCTATTTGGGATCCATGTGAGCTCCAATGATGAACTGTTTGGATGAGTCGCCCGGAGTGAAATCTACCGCCTTAGTATCATCCGCTGAAAACTTAAGGCGTGGCTCAACCTCTGTGGTAGGCTTTTTTAGTGGGGTGATATCCTCCGGGTCAACATTCTCCTTGCAAAATTTAAGCTCCTCCTGAGCGCAACTGGACTCTGTGTAAGCCGCATCTCCTTCCTCACACTCGATGGCCGTCTTTCTGTCACCATGAACAGTAATGTTACCTTTTAAGCCGGGAATCTTGAGCTGTAGGTATACATAGCAAGGCCTAGCCATGAATTTTGCGTAAGCCGGACGTCCAAACAGTGCATGATAAGGACTCTTGATTTTTACCACCTCAAACCACAAGGACTCCACCCTATAGTTATATTCGTTGCCAAAGGCCACTTCCAAAGAAATTTTGCCCACCGGATACGCCGACTCGCCTGCCACCACACCATGAAAAACGGTGGACGAGGGTTTTAAATCCTTGTCTAGCAATTTCATCTGCCGAAAAGTATCATAGTAGAGGATATTAATACTGCTGCCTCCATCCATTAACACTTTATTCACCATATACCCTCCCACTTGGGGGCCACAACCAAAGCCAACCACCCTAGATCATCGACCCGCGGCGGGTGATCCTCCCGGCTCCATGTTATATCGTACTCAGACCATCGTAAATACTGTGGTAGGGCTGGTGCAACCACATTGACCGCCCACTTGCACAACTTCTGATCCCTTTTGTTGAGGCTGGTCGTGAAAACATGATACTGACCGGAGCTGAGCTGCTTTGGATTACTTTGATAACCAGGCTGATTTCGGTGTTGCTGATTCTTGTTACCAAGATGCTGATGGTGTCCTCCTTGATTACCTTGACCTGGGTGACCACATCCTGAGCCGCCGAACCCAAAACCGGCCCCTGACCCGTCGTGTCCAGAGCCGCCCGGTGGGCCACCGTCCTAGTTGTTGGGGTGTGTAAAATGATTCTTAAGTTTCTGCATGAAACAGCACTGTCCTCATGTGTGGTTCGCAGGCTTATCGGGCTAGCTGTGATCCGAACAAGGATCCTTCAGCGGCTCCTCCAAATTAAAGGCAGGCCTGCCCTTATTAAAAGGTGGCCTAAACCTCCTGTCGCCCTTGGGATGATTCTGATTGGTACTTGCATTGGCCACCAGTTCTGACCCGGCCTCAGGATTCTTACGTTTGCTCTGGCTACCATTGTTTGCCGTACCCTTGCTGTGATTGCCCTTCTTGCCTTGGCTGGTCTTCTCCTCGTCGGAACTCGGATCCTTCGTGTTGTCAGAGTCGGCGTATTTCGTGAGAGCTGTCATGAGCTCTCCCATATCTTGACATGTGCGCTTGAGCCGACTAAGCTTCTGCTTTAGCGGGACAAAGTGGATCTGCTCCGAAGAGTGGATGATGGTCGAGACCCGCCGTACCCAATGATGAGCTGACTCATTCTCCTATTGAACACAGTGATCAAGATCCACGATGGTCATGGGTTGTTTACATGTTCCCTGGAAGTTTTTAATGAATCTGGCTCTCAGCTCCGCCCATGAATTGATGGTATTTGGTGGCAATCCCTTTAACCATGTGCGGGTCGGGCCTTCAAGCATCATGATGAAGTATTTTGCACAAACCGCCTCACTGACGTCCAGCATCTCCAAGGGTAGTTCATAACTTTCCACCCAAGCCTCTGGGGTAAATCCGCGATGTAATTTGGAACTTTGCGGGGCCCTTTGAAATCCTTTGGCAGCCGCTCACTCTGCAGAATGGCGCAGGCTCCTGGCGAGCCGCCTCTGCTAAAGTTGTCACCTCTTGCTGGCCTCTTGCACGATTTCCGAATGCTTGTGTATCCACAGCCGACCGATGACCCGTAGGAATCTCCCAGTGCAGGTTGCTGCTGGAACCCGCCGGCGACTCGTAGCGCCGGCTAAAACTCCGGCTAGGGAGAGGGGTTGAATGACCACGGCTCTGGCAGTAGGTGTACTTTTCCTGCTGAGCCATCGCCGTCTGCAAGTATCCAATGGCGTTTCGTACATCCTCCGCAAAGGGCACCTCATCCAGAATAGGAATTGTTTCAAGCTGGGTGGCTGCTACCACCATATTCTCGGCCGGGTTAGAATAATGACCCGCCGGTGTTGAAAAGGCCGCAGGCGAGGCCTGATTTCGCCTGGTCGGTTGAGTCACTAGTCGAGCCGCCGGGCGGCATCCAGGTGCATCTGCTGTTCGCCCTGTCCCTGGTGTGTTGAAGAGGTTTCTTGCCTCATAACATTCCGGCAGACAGGATTGATGCCTCATCCAATGAACCGCGGCTGCCGATTGTTGCTCCATCCCAAGACGGAAAGTGTGTGTCTTGATGCGTTCTGCCTCTTGCTCCATCTGGGCTTGTATCTCAGCAATCCTCTGTTGCTCTTCCGCCATCCGGTCCTTGATCCTTGCAATCTCCAAGTTCCTAGCCGCTTGATTGTCCGGTGTAACATCAGTAGCCATTAGGGTCGCGAGCTCGTCCATCAGCTCCAAAAGAACTTGAGCCAGTGGCGGCGGGTTATCGCCTAAGGTGACGGCGCCTGCGGGCATACTATTCATGCTTGGGACTGACCCCGCCATGAACACGGCAGCATAAACCGGCGGCCCAAGATCGTCCGCCTCAGAGCGATCTGACTCAGGGCAGAGCCGATCGAAGCCCCCGAGCCCGCAGTTGTGAAGGCTGTAGACTGACTTTGTTTCTCCGCTTGAACATTCGTCCTCTGAGAAAACGAGAGTTTCCTGTCATCTGGAAGCTTCCAGATCCATACCTTGAGTAAAGCCCATGAAGAAGTGCTTCCAGCCTAGGCTAACGCGGGTGGGTTGCATGCTACGAGCAGGTTGCAAAAGCCGAGCCAGCTCGACGAGGTTGGTGCAGACGTATGGCTCGGGTGTTGCTCCATCAACTTTTCCAATGAACATGTGGATCTCACCGAATGGAACCCGGAAGCCATCCTCCACAGAGCCGGCATCAAGCCCCCAGCTGGCATCGTCGATCTAGAGCCGGCCGCAGCGACTCGTGCTCATTCTACCAACCACGTATCCCCCAAGCCCCAAGAGAGAGCCCTTTGAGAACTCAACACCACCGAGCGCAAACCCCACGATGGGCGCCAACTGTCATGGGTTTGTCATCGCAGATGTCCCGGTAAACGGACTTCGGTTTGAGGCCATTGCTAATGTAATGGACTCAAAGGGGTTGATAGGGACGAGAGACACGAATTTATCCAGGTTCAGCCCCTCAACTCGAGGTAATAGCCTACGTCCTGCTTGTGTTTCTATTGCTTGATGTATCGATTACAAGGGAGCTGAAGCTTGACCTAGTATTTGATAACCTGATCTCTAAGTCGCCCCGGGTCTGCCCTTATATAGGAGGTCTAGACCACGGGTCATACAATTGGTAACCGACTCTCCTTGTCTATCCGAGTCTTCCTCTATCTTCTTGTCCAAGTTGTCCCCGGGCGGCTTACACACCCGGGTCTTCTGGGCCACTGTCCGACCCACCTTATGAGCCGCCAAGCTTCCTGGGCTTTAGGACCACTGGCTCACCTTGGGCTAGTGTACGAGCCGCCAAGCATAACCCGGAGCCCCTAGGGCGGGTCATACCGCGGGTTTATATCCCTAACAGCGAGCATGTAGCCGTCACGCGTGGGGGCTGGGCCGCGTGCGCGCGTCTCCTGGGCCGCGGGAAAGAAAATCGACCCACTAACTCTCTCGTTGGAATAGTAGGGTTTCACTTAATAATACAATTAAAACAAGAAAAGGCCCTCAGAGAAAAATAAAAGGTTTTTGTGTAAAATAAAAATACTTTGACATTGAAAATAATATGCCCCATTTAATAAAAATTAAGAGATGATTTTTGGGACAAAGATATTAAATACTTTTAAAACAACCAGCCCCTGTTTTATTGCCAAGCCCAAAATGCCCAAGGCTCAAACACCAAAAGAACAACATACATAGACTCAAAATATTATTCCCTACATCCTGAACATTTTAACAGATTTATATAGCAAGTTAATTATGTTGAAGAAAAAACAAAAGGTATAAAAGGCCTAGGTTTAGTTTTGAAATAAGGGAGAGGGAGAAAGTTGCAACCCACACATGCACACATCCACAAACACAAAAGATCCACTAACACCTCACAATAAGATCACATGAAAGCACATCACAAAACACATAAAGCATGGCATGATGATGAGATGACATGATGCATGATGCATGAGATTAAATGACAAAGGAGCAATCTGAATTCATTCAACACATGACACACGGGTCCACATAGGTTACATGACCCAAAATGGCAAGGGAAGCACTTGGGCTGTCACAACTCTCCCACACTACAAGAGGATCTCGACCCGAGATCTAGGAACGAAAGACCTCTGGATATTCGAAACGGAGAAGATCCTCACGTTCCCAAGTAGCTTCTTTATCGGAATGATGAGACCACTTCACCTTGAGAAACTTGATTGATTTGTTGTGAGTCTTACGCTCAGTTTCTTCGACAATAGCCACTGGATGCTCATGATAAGAGGGTCTTCTTGGAGATCAATGTCTTGGAGGTCAATGGTACGGTCAGGAGTCTTGAAGCACCTCCGGAGCTGATAGACATGAAAACATCGTGCACATTTGCGAAATTTGAAGGAATCTCTAGTTGATATGCAAGTTCATCTCTCTTGCCAACAACTCTCAAAAGGACCAACAAAGCGAGGAGCTAGATTCCCTTTAATTCCAAACCGCTGAGTGCCCTTCATGTGAGAGACTCCGAGATAGACTAGATCATCGACTTGAAAGGATACATCTCCATGTTTGTTTTCGTAATAACTCTTCTGTCGGGATTGAGCTGCTTTGAGGTTCTCATGAATGACACAACACATCTCTTCTGCTTTGGTGATCATGTCATTGCCCAGAATTTGACGCTCGCGGGTTTCAGACCAGTTAAGCAGGGTACGGCACTTCCTGCCATAGAGAATCTCGAAAGGGGCCTTGCCTAAGCTAGCCTGAAATCTATTGTTGTATGAGAATTCAGCATATGGAAGGCAGTCTTCCCATTTCATGCAGAATGAAATTACACACGCTCTGAGCATGTCTTCAAGGATGTGATTGACTCTGTCAACTTGACCACTTGTCTGCAGATGGAATGTAGTGCTAAAACGGATCTTGGTACCCATAACAGTCTGGAAGGACTCCCAAAACTTGGAAGTAAAGAGGCTTCCACGGTCAGATGAGATGAGCTAAGGAATACTGTGCAAAGAAACTATCCTTGAGGTATACAACTCTGCTAGTTGAGCTGCCAAGATAGACTCTTTGACCAGAAGGAAATGAGCAACTTTGGTCAGCTTGTCGATAACCACAAAGATGGCATCGTTGCCTCTCTTGGACTTGGGAAACCCAGTGACGAAATCCATCTCCACATGATCGAATTTCCATTTTGGAATATGCAAAGGCTGAAGGAGACCTGCTGGACGTTGATGTTTTGCCTTCACTATGCGACAAACATCACACTCGTTCACGAACTAAGCAATTTCACGTTTCATGCGAGTCCACCAGAAGGTTTGCTTGAGATACTAATACATCTTGGAACTGCCTGGATGAATGAAAAGAAGAGAATTGTGTGCTTCGTCCATGATAACCTTCCTGAGATCACCTTTTGGAACCACTAGACGGTCCTCAAAGAACGAGGTATCTTTGTCATCAATGCGAAAGCACTTATACTTCGGAATGCCCTTGGCCACACCTTTCTTCACATTCTTCACCATTGCATCAAGAAGTTGAGCTTGGTGAACCTGATCTTCCAAAGTCGGAGAGACTTAAAGATTGGCAAGAAATCCTTGTGGAATCATCTGAAGGTTTAGCTTGCGGAAGGCTTCACAAAGCTTGGTTGAAGAGGCTTCAAAATGAGATTGTTGCAGTATGCCTTTCAGCTGAGCGCGTTTGCAATGACATTTGCTTTTCCAGGAGTATAGACAATGCTTGGATTGAAGTCCTCAAGCATTTCCACCCAACGAGACTGCCTAAGATTCAGATTGGGTTGAGTGAAAATGTACTTCAAGCTCTTGTGATCGGTGTACACCTTAACTGGTCTACCCAACAAGAAATGCCTCCAAGTCATCAAAGCATGCACAACTGCCGCCAACTCGAGATCATGAGTGGGGTAGTTCTTCTCGGCAAGCTTCAACTGACGCGAGGTATAAGCAACTATCTTCTTATCATGCATGAGAACACCACCAAGACCTTGGAGAGAAGCGTCACAGAAAACTTGGAAAGTCTTTGATTTCTCGGGAGGAACAAGAACTGGAGCTGAAGTCAGTCTCTGCTTGAGCGTATTGAATGCCACGTCACACTTAGGACACCAAACATACTTGACATTCTTCTGGAGGAGATTAGACAGAGGCTTAGCGATCCGAGAGAAGTTTTCCATGAATCTTCTGCAATAACTAGCAAGACCGAGGAAGCTACGAAGCTACTTCACATTCTGAGGAGGCTCCCACTTCAAGATTGCCTCAACTTTCTCAGGGTGCACGTTAATGCCCTCGGCAGAGATCACATGCCCAAGGTACACCACTTCATTGAGACAAAACTCACACTTGGAAAACTATGCATAAAATCGATGTTCTCTTAGCTTGTCAAGCACAAGTCGGAGATGCTCTGCATGCTCTTCTTCTGTCTTCGAGAACACAAGGATATCATCCAGATAGACCAAGACGAACTCATTCTTGAAAGGTGAGAATATGAAGTTCATCATTCTTTAGAAGGTTGGAGGAGCACTGGCAAGACAAAATGACATGACGGTGTACTCATAAGACCCAAAACTCATCCTGAAAGCGGTCTTCGGAATATCTTCTTCGCGAATGCAAATCTGACGATAGTCCATGCGAAGATCAAGCTTCGAGAAAACCTTGGCACCTTTCAGTTGTTCAAACAACTCATTGATGTTGGGAAGTGGGTACTTGTTTCTGATTGTCTTCTTGTTCAATGGACGGTAATCGCCACACAGTTGGTCCGTGCCATCCTTCTTCTTGACAAATAAAACACCACAACCCCATGGAGAAGAACTTGGTCTGAAGAGAACACCACATCCCGAGCCAAATGTTCTTGTTCATCTAGCTTCTTGTTCAACTCTTTCAACTCTTCGGGGCCAAGTTTATAAGGGCGCTTGCAAACCGGCTCAATTCCGGGCTCGAGGTCAATCACGAACTCGACTGGTCGGTGTGGAGGCATTCCTGGCAATTCTTCTAGAAGACATCTTCATACTCACAAACCACTCGAATTTGAGAAATAGCCAAGATTTCACCTTTCTCATTAAGAGCAAAGAGACGGATTGTGTCATCCCGAGCTGCGAAAATAATCACATCTTATGAAGGATGAGCCAGCTTGACTTCTTTTGCTTGAAAATCAACATAAGCCTTGTTCATAGCCAGGAAGTCCATGCCCACAATGAGATTAATGTCAGAATTACCGATTACAATTGGAGAAGCCAGAAAAGAATAGTTGCCCATCTTGATAGAAACATCCGGAACAATGCGATTGGAATTGAACATCTTATCGGGCAAAACAACAGACAAGGACCTAGGCAAATCTTGATAATAGAACTCATGCTTGACAAAGAATGGACGAGAGATGAAACAATTTGATGCACCAATATCAAACAAACTTTAGCAGGAATAGAATTAACTGAGAGATTACCCATAATCACTTCACGAGACTGCTCTGCTTCAGTTGCATTCACCATGTTTACCCTTGCTGACTTGGGATTATGCTTCACCATTGCATTGCCTGGAGGCCTGACTAGAGGAGGAGGCGGAAGACGCCGCTGGTTGCACATGTTTGAGTAGTGACCCTTCTAACCACACTTGTGACAAGTAACCTCAGATAGAGGATGAAAGTTGCCAGGAGGAGGAACATTTGGTGACTTGGGAGCCTAGGGTGTCTGCTGATATCCTGGGTTGGGTATGTGGGAAGAACCAGGGCCACCGAATTGCTTTTGCTGCTGAGGATGAAACGGAGGGAGGATTAGGAACCCAATACTTCTGCTGCTGAGGAACCATCTAAGAGTTGGAAGAAGAAGAATATGACTCCCTCGAATGCTTCCTTGAGTTCTCCAACTTGAGATGCGTTGCCTCGACCTTCAAAGCCATATTGTAGAACTGATCAAACTCACGAGGCTCTTAAAGGACTAGACCCAGTAGAAGCTCATCCTTGAGACCACCTCTGAACTGATAGGTCATGGACTTGTCATCTAGAACAACTTGCTTAGCATAGTGGGCCAAATTCTGGAACTCGATGTTGTACTGATAGACAGACTTGCTTCCCTACTTCAGGTGCCTGAACTTCTCACGCATCTCCTCGACAAAGCTTGTCGGAATGTAATGGGCCCTGAAGTCATGACAAAAATCGTCCCAAGTAACAACACGATCGCCCATGGAATCCTTGTATTGCTGCCACCAATCTGTTGCCTGACCCTTCAGCTGGAACGACGCGAATCTGACAAAGTCCTCTGGTTTGACATTGCTGCACTCAAAATGCTTACTCATGTCGCGGAGCCAATCATCAGCATCAAAAGGCTGCTCACGACAGGTGAAGGACTTGAGCTGGTTGGCAAGGAACTGGTTGAGCGTCACAAACTAAGGTTGATTCTGAAAATTCCCTTGAAAGCCTTGCTGACCTTAATCTCTTTCTTGCAACATCCTAAGCAACATCTAAGTATTCGCATTGGTTGCGACCATCACAACTTGCCAAGCTTCTAGAGGAGGAGGCGGTGGAGGGGGTGGTGGAACATCAGATTGCTCCTCACCACGATCCGGATTCCCGCGAGTTGGTGGAGCCATCCTGAAGATGGACAAAAAATTCAACACCTCATTGACAAAGATGAATTCAAAGCTGAATCAAATGCTTGACAGAAATTGAACGAACAACATAACAGCCTTCCTACTGAAAAATAGTAAGAATGCCTTCTTCAGTTCACGATAACATCATCAGATATAGAAGCCACTTGCAATAACACAAAAGTATTGAGCTAATGTTCCTCGGAACAAATGTATATGCCCTCATACATATCAAGAAGATGACCCTAGATAACTACATGAGTTCTCACCTAAGAACATCCAAAAACTTTTTGGTTATGCAATCCGATGTGGGGATACAAGGAGGAAATATCTCACAGAACTAGCAAACCTACACCCCAACTGTATCCATCCTTCAACACATAACTAGAGGCTTTCGCAAATCCATCTAACTCGAATCCTCGAAAGCACAACGATACTAACCGTGGTGGTACCCTAGACGCCTCCCCGGTACTGGGTGACTCCGATCTTATCTCACCACGAAAAGTATTGAAGTAATTCTGAAAACTCTCCGTCCTGAGATACTAAGGAAGCTGAATGATAATGATGTATCAAGAATTCCCTGGAGGACGACTCCTCAGAAGAAATAAAGGCAGACAGGAGGCACCAAGACAGAACTCCGTCACATCGGTATCATATAGACTCCAAAATATCCGCGTGATCCTAAAAAATATTTGAGCGAGAAGAGGAGTAGAATCAAAATACCTAAGTCGAATACCTCACCAGAGCATAGAAAGGAGTAAAAAGAAACCTACACTCTAATATAACTAGACTCAAAATAGTTTTTACTAGACTTGTCTTAGCCAAGTTTGATCAAGAAAAGGGTTCCTATGGTTGTATGGCTCTGATACCAACTTGTCACGCCCAAGATATGAGGGCCTCGACAGGGATAGAGGCGCATCTTGCTGTTCGCAAGTATAGTGTCATTACATACACTTAGGAAGAGAAGAGTATATGAGTTGGCTTACACTTGCCACATGCTAAATTACAATTCCACAAAAATTAATCAAACATCAATCCAAAGATAGGGTCTGGCTAAGAACAAAAACAAACAATAAAATGATGCAATGACACTAGCTTGCTAGCCCCGAAGATCACAACCATAGCCACTCCACTCGTCTGGATAAGTGACGTACATCCTGCCACGCTCCTCTTCATACTCCCACTGGTGCTGCGTCACATCATTTGGAACAATCTCATCTGTACCTGCACCTGGATTGTTGTAGTAATTTGTGACCACTGAGTACTCAACAATCTCGCGCCCGGCTACCGAGACTATTCAAGCTTATAGGATGGAAGGGGTATGTGTTTAGTTTGCAGCAACACTAAGCATTTATGGTGGCTAATCTTACGAAACATGAAAGCAAATATGTGGTCTACGATAATGATCGAGAATTAGAATGACCTCTAAGAGATCATGAACACCTACTTACGTCAAACATAACCCCACCGTGTTCTCTCTTGGTTCATGTACATGAGCAGAGACGATCACGGTTACTCACACAGTTGGTGTATTTTATTAGAGTTTACTTCAAATTAACTATAACCGTGTGTTAAACAAATATCCAAGTTGCCACATAACCGCGAGCATGGCTCTCCAAAAGTTTTAACCCTGCAGGGGTGCTCCAACTAGTCCATCATAAATTAACCACACTCCGCGGGAATAACCTCGAACACGGATCTATTGATCATCCTAGGCAACTCCAAAGGAATTCCGACACCTCGAGATAGCCCGAAGAAAATCAAAGTTCCACACGCAAGCCACTCGAGAAAGGTAAAACAAGTCGAACAAGACCACCCGACGTGTCGACGAACCCGATGAGAGTCGCGTATCTCGTTCTCAGGACATGACCGGATGAGCGCAGCGTACGGTGGCCTGATAGAAATCTCCCGAGTTGCCCTGGGTTGGCCCAGCGCACGACTCTAGTTTGGACCAACACTCATGAGGAGCACTGGCCCGGGGGTTGATTAATTATCCACGGGGTTTCAAAGCCCTATGCAAATTTTATTAAGTTGTTTAAGCAAATAGTACCAAGGTTGGGTCTTGCCAGACAAGTTTTAATCTCAACCGAATAATCAAGGGGGTCCCCATAACAACCCCGAGCATGTTAGGAGTGCAAAATATGGAAACATAACACCGGTAAGAAGAAACTATAGCGGTAAAAGTGGAACAAAGCACCGAGCAAAAGGCCAAGCCTTCCACCATACCAAGATATATATGTGCATTAAATTAAATAGCAGATAATATTGTGATATACCAGATATCCATGTTATCACATGGAAACAACCTACACCTGCAACTAAGAACGCTATAAGATGGGATGAGCAGCAGTAACTTAGCCAAACAAGGTTTGCTAGGAAGTGGAGGGGTTAGAGGCTATCATGGCAATGTAGGAGGCTTGACATTCAATTGGTAGGTAACACATATGTAACGATAAGAACGAGACATCTAGCAAAGCAAAAATAGTGTCGGGATCTGGGTACAATTATCTTGCCTGTTGGTTCTTCAGAGGGACAAAGAGCGGGGTCCTTGTAGTGGTACTCTCCTGGATCCTTGTACTCAATTTCAACACTCACGTCTACCCAAGAGAAACAACAACAATAAACAACCAACCAAGGTGCAATGCACAAACAATATGATGCATGATTCATTTGAGGTATTTAACATGGCAATCCTAAACTAGTCATGTTTCACATGCAATAGTTTAGTTATTAACAATCTGGACTGAACCTCATTTTAAGTTATTTAAACATGCCTGATCATGGTAAATATGGATGCTTCATGCAAAACGATACAATGCATATGTAGAACGTAGGAAACAGAGTGACGGTTCTCACGCTAGGCTCATGACGAGTTACGAAGGAAAAACACAATACAATGAAGGCCATGGGCTATTTCTTGGCATTCCAAGGTAACCACTAGTTAGGCAATGAAAAACCAACCACGATAGAGTAAAAGATCAAGCAATTCCACGGAGCATAGCTCCCACAAGTCACAAAACACTAAAACAAACAATCTGCCATAAAACAGCAACATAGCAACTTTCACAACCTATAACTAGAGCTACAGGAAGTCTCCAACAACAAACAAGGATTTATAGACACTAAATAGCATGCTTATCAAATCATCCAACTACCCAAACTAGAAAGGAGGCACATGTCAATAAGCATGAAGCTCACAAGTTGGCATGATGAAATAGATTCTAGGGACTAAGTGGAAATCACAGTTTTCTGGAATCTGAGTTCAGCTGATAGCAAGTTGACAGCAGAAACTCATGGTGATAAAGACCACCTCATGGCATGAAAATTAACAGGACGATAGTGGGGAACATCTACTTCAAAATACTAGCACTGAGCTTGAGCTAATTCACAACATATCACTTGGTAGACTTCCACTCTTCATGGCATAAAAATATCAACAGATTCTCAAACTTAGAAATATTTAGCATGTTTGAAAACAACAACATTTTAGTAGCTACTTTAGACCATGGTTCCCACTTATATGCAAGTTTAACATGACAAAACTAAATACCATGGCTTTCTACTCATCAAAGGCTACCATTTTCATGTTAGCACAATTATCATAGCATGCATGAATTAAATATAACTAAAAGGACAAAATGACACTTTGAGAAAAAATGACATTTTTTAAAACTTGCTCAAATGACCAAACAAGTTGCCTCAATGGATTCCTTGTGTGATTCTACCCCAAAACCATATATCACACTCCTATGTTTGCATGGAGCAACATGGCAAAACACTAGTTAGCAAAAAGCCCATCATTCCTATAAGTGAAAAGTTACTAGAAATGCCCATGTTCATAAATGCACATAACCAGATTTGGAAATATACCAAAAATATAAATATCTATTTATAACACAATAAAACACTAAACAAAATAAAAGAAAAACATCTAATAGGAGGGGGACCCACCTGGCATACTCAGAGGGTCCCCTAGTGGATGACAAGTGGGCCCAGGGCCCACTTGTCACACACACAACCCCCCCCCCCACACACACACATACACACAAGCTACAAACACACTCGCATACACATGGCTACACCAGATCCAACACACGCAACACAGCACACGGGATCCGGCGTTGGCACACCGAATCTGCACAACACACACGCACACCAACCAATCCATAAAAGAACAAAAGGGGGGAACTGGGATTCGATCCCACAACCTTGCGGTCATCTCCCGAGCGCGCTACCACTACACTATGGTGCGACAACTAACCAAGGGGAGGCCTAATGCTTCTAGTACTAATCGGCCATCGCTGACTGACGAAACTGAACAAAACACGACACCGGCGACAGCGGCACGACAACGATGATTCCGGCGACTACGGGGCCTCTCCAGCGATGCGGATCACCAGCAGGGAGAGCAGGGCCCTAGGGGAACCCATCCCCGCACCAACGACGGCTAGACGCAGTGGCAAGGAGGCGCTCGAGCTCCTGCTTGGCTTGGGGCACGGCGGCGACAGACGCGACAGCAACAAACACGAGCCCACGCCAGGGGGGAAGGTTGCGGTGATGAGCGGCTCACCTAGAGGCTGATCGGAGATGCGGGGATGCGGGCGACGGCGAGGAAGGAGCTGAAGACGGGCAGCGACACGGCTTCTCCGCTTGCGGATGACAGCGACAGTGGGGCGGCGCTGAAAGGGTGCTCCTCTCCCCCCTAGCACCCGGAACGGAACGTGGACGACCCCCGCGTGCTCCATGCCATCTCCGACAGCGATGAGGGGGCCACCAGAGGCGATGGAGACGACGCGAAGAACCGATGCTGCACTCGACTGAACCTCTCCTCTCTGAATTTCTTACCTGATAGGGGAGAAAAGGAGAAGGGGGAGGAGGAAGGAGAGGGAGATGGGAGCAGCGGCGGCCAGAGGGGGAAAGGAAGGAACCCTAGGAACGCACGCACGCCGAGGCCTTTAAAAAGGAGGTCCAAACAGCGCTCCTCGACGTCCATGATCGCGGGTGCTTGCTCACTCTCAATGAACCTGACGGGGGAAGGAGACGACAAGCAGGTAGCCGTCAGGCGTGGGGGCTGGGCTGCGTGCGCGTGTCTCTTGGGCCGCGGGAAAGAAAACCGTCCCACTAACTCTCTCGCAAGAACAGCAGGGTTTCACTTAATAATACAATTAAAACAAGAAAAGGCTCTTAGAGAAAAAGAAAAGGTTTTTGTGTAATACAAAAATACTTCGACATTGAAAATAATATGCCCCATTTAATAAAAATAAAGAGATAATTTTTGGGACAAAGAAATTAAATACTTTTAAAACAACCAGCCCCTGTTTTATTGCCAAGCCCAAAATTCCCAAGGCTCAAAAACCAAAAATAACAACACACATAGACTCAAAATATTATTCCCTACATCTTGAACATTTTTAACAGATTTATACAACAAGCTAATACTGTTGAAGAAAAAACAAAAGGTATAAAAGGCCTAGGTTTAGTTTTGGAATAAGGAAGAGGGAGAAAGTTGTAGCCCACACGTGCACACATCCAGGAACACAAAAGATCCACTAATACCTCACAACAAGACCACATGAAAGAACATCACAAAACACATAAAGCCTAGCATGATGATGAGATGACATGATGCATGATGCATGAGATGAAATGACAAAGGAGAAATCTCAATTTATTCAACACATGACACATGGGTCCACATAGGTTACATGACCCAAAATGGCAAGGGCAGCACTTGGGCTGTCACAAAGGTACTTAGCAAGACTTACATCAGAACTAACTACACGTGCATCAGTATCAATGAAGGGTGTTGTGGAGTTTATTGCAGCAAGCCAACTCTGACTCTTGGCTAACCTATACTACGACTACAAGTAATTTCTTTTGAGGTGGGATAGCGCACACGAGTCCAGACATTCACCATATTAATACACCACTATGGATCCAGTCTCGTCTCCCTACGAAAAGGCCATCCATAGCTCTCACGCTTATCTTGCGTATTTTAGAGTATCCATTTCACTTGTCTATGTACCACATAAGCAATCCAAGTAGTCCATATCTGAGGATGCGTCTATTCGAACAGATTGATTCACCCTGCAGGGGTATACTTCTTCGCACACGCTCCCGCCACTTACTGACATGTGCACATAAAAGGCACCTCGACAACCTTCAAGCGGAAGCCCGGCGAGGGAGTTGGCCATGACCGTCAATCACACAAGACCCTAGTCCTATTTTATCGCCTATTTGAGACTGAACCCGCAAGGAAGTCCGGCCGAAGTTTCGAGTACAACCCCAAACGATGTGTACAATGTTCACAAGCCCAACTCGATGGATGGTACTACACTTGGTACACCAGTCCACGGTGCATCTACCGCGCCATAGCCATAGACGTGCACGGGAGGCCCTCGCGACATCCTTATCAGCCTCCAGGTGGTCGGCGACAAGCAAGAGGTGGCCTGGGCGTGTGCCCGCGTGCCTCGGCCATGCGCTCGTAGTCCTGGCGCGAGGAAGATGACAGGGGAGCGACAGTGTGGGCTGGGTTGTAGCTGGGCCGACTCCAGGTAAGTCCAGGTGGGGTTTTCTATTTATTTGTTTAATCTTTTCTATTTTCTGCTACTTTTTTTGTTTTTGTTTGGGCAAAATCATAGAGCCAAAATCCCTGAAACAAATTATGGGATATAAACGGAATATTACAAAGTCCCATAGAACGTTTCAGCATTTTGAAACAACTAAAATATCTATAGTGCTTTATTAGTCATTTTCAGACACTTTGCTAATTTATTAGATTTGCCAAAATAGCTGTGAAAATATGCCCACATTTATCAGACATGGTGAACATTTTTAAAGCCATTTTGGATACATTGAAGAACACAAATATTGGAATTGGTTTAATTCGAGTGAGAGGCTAGGGTTTGATCATCCCCATTTCAAATTTATTTGAATTTTAACATGATGCATGGATGCCAATGCAAGTAATACAAACAAAAACTTAGGGATGTGACAGCGCCTTTTTAGGAATGCCCCCCATACACCTTTTTCTCCACCTCTCCCACGTCCCGCATTTAATGTGTCTGTGCGGTGCAGTAAAAAATCATCATTACGATTGAATTAAAGATGGGCCACATGTGTCTGTGCATCGTTTTGGACCTATCACAACAACGTCATGGAACCAAGTGTGGCCCAGGCCCCGGGCCTCCTGTCAGTGTACTAAATAACGGATCCTTTAGCATCCTGACTTGTGCAAAAACAGTAGCAGCCTCTGGCTCGACAAGCCATGCAGGTGAAAGCACATTTTCTCCCTTGGTGCTTCTGGTAATTAATAACAACATATATATCATTGAACTAATGTTTCAACTAAGCATGTTTCAGGAAAAGTTCAATGATGGGTCGGGAAAAGGATTGTGGAATACACCAAGATGCAAAGAAATAGTTTGGCAAAGCTTCCAGCAAGAGGACTCTACATTTTACCTTTGTGAGAAATCACTTTGAGTCCATAGGAAAGCCAATACTATTAAAAGGGGGTAAGGTATTTTTGGTGAACAAAATGCTCATACGTGCACAAGTGATAGTCACCACATACACCCACAAGCTCTTACACAAAAGTCTGTCCAAACCCAAATATCCTAAATCGCTGCAACCAACACTTTCCACTGGGTTCCACTGATTTTCAGCCACAAACAGACTCAGCGAAACCCTAGCCCTTCGGTGCAACCAATTCCATTTCGGTGCCACCGAGTTTGGGTTGCCAACTTCCTATTATGCAAATTCACAAAATCGGTCCCACCGAGTTTGTTGAATCGGCGTCACCAAGTCTCGCAATCCGACCGTTGGGCACCTGATCAGTGCAACCGAGTTTTATGTATCGATCTCACCGAGATTCAAAAGTTGCTACCTTTGAGGCAACTCGATACCACCGAGATTAACACATCGGCGTCACCGAGTCTGACCTATTAGGTGGAAAGGTTGGATTTTTGGAGATGCCTATATATACCCCTCCACCACCACTCACTCATAAAAGATGCCCTCGGAATAGTTCCCCACTCATACCTTGATGGCACTAATTTTGCTAGTTGGAAGCACAACATGAAAATGCACCTACTTGGTCATAACCCTATCGTTTGGGTTATTGTTCATGTTGGATTGCAAGGTGAACTCTTTGCAGATGGAAGGGAACTGGATCACGAAGCGACTGTGGACGCATTGAATATGTTGCAACTCAATGCTCAAGCATGTGACATTCTCTTCAACTGCGTATGCGTTGAAGAATTCAACAAAATCAGCCGTATTGAGAATGCTAAACAGATTTGAGATACTTTGGTTGATTTGCATGAAGTTACCGAATCTGTGAGAGAATCCAAGTTGGATGTTCTTCAAAGTGAGCTTGACAAGTTCAAGATGATTAATTGTGAAGGAGTCACTGAGATGTACTCTAGGCTAGCTCTCATCACCAATGAGATCGCCGGCTTAGGAAGCAAAGAATTGACCAACAAATTCATCATCAAAAAGATACTTTGAGCTTTGGATGATCGATATGACACCGTACACAAATTGATCCATATTATGCCCATCTACAAAGATCTCAAGCCAACGGAAGTGATTGGAAGGATTGTTGCTCATGAGATGACACTCAAGGACAAGGAAGAGCTTCACCACAAGTCAAGCGGTGCTTACAAAGCCACAAGTGATGCTCCCGCAACTTCAAGCGACAACCTTGTCACAAATGAAGAGATAAGCCTCATGGTCAAGAAATTCAATAAGTTCTACAAGAATAGAAGCAAAGATTGAAGCTCCAACTCAAGATATGAAGAGAAGCGTTCGTCAAGTTGTGACCGAAACTGCTACAATTGTGGGAAGCCTAGACACTACTCCAATGAGTGCACGGCTCCTTAAAAAAGGATAGAAGGTCACCATGAAGATGAAGCTCAAGAGACGAGTCACCTCGAAAAGAGAGAAGGAGTAGGGATGATCGTTATCAACGAAGATTCTCAAGGAGAAGTAGGGACTCGGAGAAGAAGGACAGGTATGCAAAGAGATACTCAAGAAGAAAACATAAAGCTCATGTTGGTGAATGGGTTTCTGGCTCGGAATCTCACAACCACTCTGAGAGAAGCTACCACTCCAAGTCTAACTATAGTCAAGATGAAGGTGTTGCCGGACTTGCATTAGTGACAACCGACTCCTACGACATATTTGATTCACAAAATGAAGGGAGTGGATGTTGCTTCATGGCTAAAGTCCCCAAGTTATCACACCCCGAGTATCTTGATTTCAATAGTGATGAAGATGACTTGTTAACTAAAGATAACTTTCTATTTGAAAAATCTAGTAATGTTAGTCAAAATGAAGTTTCTAGTAATCACTCTAGTCTAGATAAGTCATGTGATGATGAGAAGTTGGAAATAGAATGACTAACTCAAGAACTAAACACTCTTAAGTTAGCTCATGAGTCTACTCTACAAGATCATAGAGGGCTTGTAAGGACACATGAGAAGCTTCGCTTCAAGAAGCTCAATTTAGAGCAAGAGCATGAGTTCCTTAAAGCTACCAATGACGATCTTTGAAAGAAGTGTAACATCCCAAATTTTGGAATGTTATATTAATAACTAAAATGATTGATTGATTGATTGAGTGATTGAAAATTTAGTGAAATTTGAAACTTTTGAATGAGAGGGAATAAAATGACTTTCCCTTTGTGTTTGATTTCAAATTCATCCAATTCCAAATCAGTGAGAGAAGATGACATGACTTCTTCATAATAAAACATTTGAAAAGTGAATTTGAAAACTATTTGAAATTTTTCTGGTATAGAGTTCATTTCATATTTGGTTCCATTTTAAAGTTTAAAATAATTCAAATTCCCTTGACAAAATTTTGAGAGGAGTAATATGACACTCCGTACCAGGGGACATTTGAAATATTATTCGAATTTCTAAAACTCAGAAAACTATTTCTGAAATATTTCATATTAGGTTTCAAAGCCATTTTTGAAATTGGTTTTAAAAAAATCTCCAAAAATAAAATATATGGAAAATAGGGTAAAATGATTCCCTTGAGTATAAAAATGGAGATAAATGAATTTGAAGCCATTTTGGTATTTGCAAAATGTTTCATTTTCCTTTTATTTAAAGGGATTATTTAAAATAGTAGCATTCTTTGATTTTTCCGATTTTGTAAGAATTTTATTTGACTCTGAAAATATGTTCATGTTTTAGAGTTTATTTTTATGGTCATTTTGATATAGTATATGTGTATATAAAACTATTTTAGATTTTCATTTATTTATGTTTGCTTTTCTGTTTTGTTTTTATAAAAGGAAAAAATATTTTAATTAGGAAACCTCCGAGGCCTAGCTGGATAGATCTGGCCCGGATGATTTTATAGGCTGATCCGAATCCTTTTTGGATCGGCCACCAATCCCTCACATCTCTCTCTCGCTCGCTTACTAGTGGGTCCCACCGCCCGACCAGATCTCGAGTCGGTCATGTCCTTCCTTCCCTTCTTCCCGCTCCTTCCTTCCTTGCTGGAGCCAGATCCGTCACACTCACCTACCATTCTGGCGCCGCCCCTGCTCCAAGATGATCCCCCCTATAAAAGGAGGAGTCCTGCACCCCATTCCCCCCCAAAACCCTGAGCCTCCCTCGACAGAACGCCGCCTCGCACCTCGTTGGACTTCGGCCGCCACCCGAAGCTCCCCGAGCTCCTGGAGCTCACCCCCGACGTCCTCGGCGCCCTCAGACACCGCCAGTCTTCGCCGGAGCTCCCCCGCTGTCGACTGGACCCCTTGGACTTTGCCCCCAACCACCGGAGACGCACCCCTGACAACCAAAGAGTCGCCGCCGCCGTCGAGCTCGCCGGAATGCCGCCAACCACCTCTGTGAGCACCACCTCCTCTCCTCTCCATCCGATTATGTTTGAACGGCTCCGATTAGATTCCGTGTAACCCTTCGGTTCTTTTAAAAGAATCGGCAGGTTTTCTGTTTAGTTATTATGAACCAAAGCGTTTTCTTTAAATTCGGGTCGTCCGCTAGTTAGGCTAAACTTCGCACACCCCTCAACCAACCAGAAAGCACCACATAGCACCCCCTGTTCATTAGTTTAGGTTTTCTTTTTCTGTTTTCTATTTTAAAAACAGAATAGACCCTGATTTTTTTTTTGCTATAACTATTAGGATGTTTAGAGTTTTTGAGTGATTATTTTTGCATTGTGTCAAAAAATTTGTCTAGTTTCTGTAGATATCAAGTTTGAACATATTTGAACTTTTTAAATTTGATTTCATTGAAATTTACTCAAATCACTAGAATTTGAATAACTTGTGTTTAAAACATATTTTTGAGTGATTCTTTTTTCTATTGGTTTGTATTAGTTATATTTATCAGTTTGTTCAATTTGAGAA
Source organism: Hordeum marinum (assembly GCA_022496015.1). NCBI lineage: Eukaryota > Viridiplantae > Streptophyta > Magnoliopsida > Poales > Poaceae > Hordeum > Hordeum marinum. The sequence continues at coordinate 202,732,685 of CM039675.1, read as the reverse complement.
TTTTTAGAATATTATAAATTAGGGTTTCAAGCAAAACAGATTTTGTTTTTGTTCTTTTTAGGTTTATTTCTATTTCTTTAGTCTCAATTGTTTTTAATTTATTTATTTTATTTTAGTTGATAAGTTTTATCTTGTTTTTTGTTAGTTAGCAGTAGTATTTCGACCAAGTTGTTTTTATGTCAATTATTATTTTTATAACATGAAATCAATTCTAGTTTTATAATAACTTGTAAATTTATTTCATTGCTAGTTTTATTTCCTATTTGAAAATATTTTTATAAATTGTTTTGTAGTTTTATTTTTGTTAACCTTTGTAGACCAAAAGCAATTTGTTTTATTTTGTGGTTTAATTCAAGGTTAACATGGTTGATGTCATAAGATGAGTTTGATAAAAGCTTTTCATAGTTCTTAGTTGTTCTTCAAAAGTAATTATTTTTGCTAGTAAAATATTTCCTAGAATACTTTTGTTAGGCTTTACTTTGTTGTTGTATTACTATTTGAAAATAGGATTATTTGTAGGGAAAACAATTCTTTTATGTTTTAATGAAGTTTTGTTGATTTTAATTTTTGTATTAAGTATTTCCTTCATCACAACCTTGTTGCTTTTAGTTTTGTGTTCCGTATTTATTGTTAGTATTGATTACTAGTATGATTGCTTATATGAGTGCAATGTTTGATTATATATATTTTATCAGAGAGTGACGAATAGTTCTATCAAGTATTTTCTGAGAGCGATATTTATCTTCATCAACAGTATAGGCAAGTTCACTTTGATCACCTTACATTACCTATGTTTTATTTGCATTACAATCAATCTTTCCATCTACACCCAGTAGGATATTGAGCTTGAACTTGTGGTAGTATCATGAGGTAGGAGAAATCCAACATCCTGTTACCACTTGCCCGGGAAGGGACGTTACTTACAATTGCTATGCTTTAGTAGCCGGGGGTTGGTTGTGAGATTCGGGAGTGTTGTGAGGTTAATTAATTATTTCAAGACCTGCATGATGATCAAGACTTCAAGGACTCAATATACCTCTCGATGGATTGGACATGCATTTTGGCAGCCTAATATCTATCATGGTTATGCCCAAGAATCTTGGTATCTACCTATGATCATCCCAACGAAATGCCAACCAGGCTCAAAGAGATGGATGGATACTTTAAGGCCAGAAAGCTTACATGTGCAACCGCAAGTCAATATGGGCTCTGGCTTGGTTGACCCTAGTGGTGACTCTGGTAGGTCAGTTGCTACGAGATGTAGAAGAACGGTAGGATTTGGATGGGCACTGACTTTCTATCGGAGGATCACTATCGAAGACCATGTTTCGGTCGTCCCGTTCTCAAACACTGGGCAGTGCGAGGACATAACAGGAGGGATCGATTCTTGTGGGTAAAGTGTACAAGACTCTGCAGAGTAACAATCTAATCGATTAGCCGTGTCCCCGGTTACGAACAACATGAGCACCGAAGATGATATTATCAGCCATTCTCAACACAATTAATAAATTTTATGATGAGTGGGTCTATTAATAATTTTTTGTATATGAGAATTGGTTGGTGGAACCATCTCATTAAGAACCAACTTTTGTAGTGATTTTCTGCTTGACTCCTTTGTTTTAAGGAAAATAAAACCATCTTTTCTACAAAAACTCACACATAGAGCCACACAACCTTTTGCATATAGAATAGCCTTTATCATTCTTTATATGGTGATCTTGCCGGTACATTCAATGTACTGACCTACACGGCTGCAACGTCTTTTACTGCAGATACTTTTCTACGATGACTAAGAGTACGATTCGGGGTTACGGTCTACACTCAACCTGTCGTTGGTGTTTATTGGGACTCCACTCTCGTTGACTGTTTCTGCTGTGATTTAAGAGGTATATATTAGTTTTACGTTATTTACATGTGATCGCACTTTGATGTATACATTGATGTACTTTATGTGCTAGCATACTGATCCAGGGATAGCACTAACACACAGAGGCTTGACTTGTTTTGAGTCGGGTCACTACAGAAATGGTATCAGAGCACATGTTGACTGTAGGATGTGACCCTAGACAATTGGAAACCCCATAGGATAGGATATCTCTCAAACCTTATTCTCAAAAAAACTTCTACTTCTCATCCCTTCCGAGTTTTATCAAATAGTTACATAATACTCTTGTCCCTTTGACCACTCGGAGGAATCAACTTATTGTCACTTCAACTAGGACAAGATATCGGACAACTGATGACCAACTCAGACAAAGATGAATTTCACTATGGAAAGAGCTACAAAAAAATTGAAGACTATAAGAACGTGAAGAAATTGAAGACCATGAAGAGTTTCAAAGATTTTATGCCCCTAGAAGACCAAACCCCTGTCACATACTCACGTTAGATATGATGATGTGTGAGCTGCCATTTGTGTGCATTTTTTGACACCCAGAAATAAAACATATGTTCAAAACTATTGTTTGTATTGTGTGTATCTCTCTCTATTTCCCCAGTATCTCATCCTAAAACCCTTGGAGCCAATAGATGGTGAATGAAGCTAGACTTGTATTCTCTAGACCAAAGATCCAGTTGGAGGTAGAAGTATGGATTCAAAACAGGGAGAATAGCTTCGAGAGAAACTCGATTGCAAAGAAGTATGAGTTTCAATACGCTCTTCAGAACTTTATCCAAAGTGTCGCAACTTGGTGGAAAATGCATCAAGCCATACAACGATGTAATGGAGCAAAAACCTAGGAGGAATTCAAGAAAACTCTATTAAGATCCCATCTCATCCCGAAGCACTATGGTAGACCTATGAAGAAGACTTGTGCATGCAAGATCTATGGAGAAATAGGACACACCCAGGAAGAACACAATGTTGGATGCCCTCATTGTGAAGCAAATCATCCAGCCGAGGAATTCCCAACTAGTCAGGTGACTTGTTTCTTATGTGAAGGAACCACCCACTACCCAGCTTAGTGTCACCTTTACCCTAAGGTACAACTAGTTGTCAAGCAACAGAAAGAAGGAATGAAAGAAACATTCAATGGGATTTTTGAAGAACCTGTTGTGGATGAAGATTTCGAAGACCCTGATGGACAAGGCTTAACAAGCTTCTTCTCCAATACCTGCTACTCCTTTGGGGAAAAGGGACATTTTTCCTAGGATTGCACGAAGGAAAGTCAAGAGAATCCGGGAGTCTTTCTGACAGAAAAAGTGGAGATTGATCCACATGAAATAGAAGAATTAATCGAAATGAAGAAGACCAAGAAGAGAAAGAGCATGCATTCTTAGAACAACCAAATCCCAACAAAGGATAAGAGTCATATTACATGTTATGAGTGTAAGAACACAGGTCACTACCCTAGTGAGTGCCCGCAAAAGGAACCAAGAACCCAAGGACCAAAAACCAACATCAAGAAGCCCCGAGACTTGTCAGAAATCATATGTTTTCGTTGCAAGGAAGTAGGAAATTATGCTAGTGAATGTCCAAAGGGGAATAAAGCTAGAATGGAGTAGTTACGTTTTGAGGATGGCAATATGTGTAACATGAAACACTCCTGTTTTCATGAGATTATTTTGTAACGGAAGTCTCTAAGATTGTAATAACTTCATAAATCAATGAAATTTATTGTGTCCCAATTTTTCCATGTTGGTATATATGAGTTGTTACTCTATGAACAAAGATCTCCGATAATTTTTGAGGATATGAGAAAATATGGCCTATGCAGGCATATGTACATTTCATTTTAAGTGTGGTAGTAACCGGTTAAACCACATGATCCATGGAATAAGAAAGTGCCATATTACAAAGGAGTCCGGATCAAATGAATACAGTTAAAGGTAATGTTGTACCATATCATCCTATGTGGATGACAACACTTGTAACAAAGTACTGTTGAATTTGGAATATTGGGAAAAGGAATGATTGTGATGAGACAATACCCAAGGTTAAACATACCAATGGAAAGGAATATGAATTCCACGGAGTGGAATCTAGACAAGAATAAGTTTGAGATTTATTACCTCAAGGGTATGATGGAGTGAATTGAAGGTAATGCTGGAATATGAAACACTAGTAGCCTCAAGGGTGAGTTAAAGTTGTGAGCCCACAGAACCACACACCTCAGGATTGATAAGGATCAAGCCCTACCTTTATAAAGGAAGGAACTTGGAAGAAGCTATTACTTTTCATCAAACGTTTTCCTTAGGAGTATCTGAAAGCCTAAGATGTGAAGAAATGATAGATGTTTTTGCTCCGCTTGCAGAATCAATGGATTTATCCGAACTTCATTCGTTGACAAGAGAAATTTCTACAGCGCTTGTGAGGAAGCCCAAGTGTTAGAATACGAGATTCACTAAACCTTATACAAGGTAATGATTTCAGTGCGACATGGCTTGGCCACCATGATGACTTACTCTTATCATTCTCTTGCTATTCAGAATGGTAAATCTGAGTGACTTACCCATAGTAAAGAGACGACGTTCTTTGAAGCTTTTGTTTAAGCCTTAGAATGGTATGATGAAAACCCATGTACATGGCAGTTGTTGCCACACGTAGGAATTTTTTGTGAGGAATGAAGCCAAGACCCATTTCACTGGAGGATAACCACTAATGGTAGACCACCATGAGATATTCGGTAAGTTTATTTACAATGATCACGAGACTTGTCAGTTAAGAAGACCTAGTAATAGGAGAACTTTGTATTGACCAACGAAACACTGGATTCCAAAGAAACCGTTCTGATTATAACGGAAGACTCTTATAAAAATGATAAATTCAATGATATTGCTTCTAGTAGCTCTATTGATCCCACTAACTCTTCTCTTAGCCAAGTTACCCTTGAGCAAGAAAATGAACTTTTGAAAGGGGTTATATTGAAAGATATCTACAAGAGTGTTGAAGGGTGCAAACAATTTGAGGAGATTGCACGCAAGCACGGAGGATACTAGAAGAATCGTGGTGCTGGCTAGTCAATGATAATGGAGTTGAATGGGAAGAAGGTCAATACCCCAATCCCAAGTTTGCTCCTCAAAAGGAGAAGTATGAAAATATGCTCCCCAAGGGAACAAAGGCTCATGATGACCTTCCACCACCAGACCCCAAGCTCAAGGGCAAGAACACGCTTCAAGAGGACATTGACTCATATGAAGATGAATCCCAAGATTAGGTGAAGTGGGCACCCAAGGCTACTACAAGATCAAATTCTACAACTGCTACTTCAACACCATGGATCTCCATCAACTTGATGTGGGCCCCCAAGAAGAAGAACTAGAGATGCTCTTGAGGGGTGACTCCGCCAATGAAATCCACTCATATCCATTATTGGCAAGAACTAGTTGGAATCAACATCAACATCACGCAATAGTTCAAGGAGTCACACATTCCCTCAAAGATAAGCAAGGGACAAGGTAATCAACAAATCAATGGACATCGTCATATATGCTTTGCACTCCATGTTCATAGATATCCTTGTATTTGTCTCTTGTGTGTTGAGACTAACCCATGTAGGTGAGAAGACTAATGAAACAACAAGGATGCTCCCAACTCTTGGTGATCTTCATCAACTTTGAGCATCCACCACTACTTCGCCTACATGAAGCCTTCATCAACAAAACCCAAGGTTAGTTCATCCCTGCTATGGGGGAATTCACATCAAGGGGGAGCTTTACTCTAAGACTTGATTCAAAGCATCTCATAGTATGTGATGATTTTAAATGCTTTATGTAAAAGTGGTAACCCCACTTGTGCTTAAACGATGAGTATGACCTATGATCAAGTATTCTTACTTGGCTCCTAAGTCAATATACTCATATATAGATGACTCCGTCATCGCCAAAGTGCTTGTTAGATGCTAGTGTGTTTGTGCATGTTTGAGATGTTTTCATTTGACATCTTATTGTGTGAGCATGTTGGTCTGCATTTATTTACTCATTCGAGGATATCCAATTGTTGCTATTTGGCTTTTCATTTTTTTCATTTGCAAATTGGGCGTACAAGAATGCCTAGGACCACTCATATAGCTATCTATGCTTTCTCACCTCCTATTCTAGTCATACTGCATCACAAAATTTGAACAACTAATTTTCGATCTATTTGTGTGAGGAGCACTCAGAGTTCCGTATCGACAAAGGACTAACCATTAAAACCTCCCAAATGCATCTCGGTGGAACCAACTCCACAACTCGGTCTCACCGAATGCCTAGGTTGAGCTGGTTTTTCATTCTCGGTACCGCCAATTCCATATTCTCGGTTACACCAAGTTTCCCTATGAGATGAAAGTTGAGAAACTCGATGACACCAAAACTTTAGATTCGGTATCACCGACGGTGGAGGGCACCTAAGTTGTGGAACCCAATGCTTTGAAATTCAATTTCAAACCATCGCGCCCCAGAACCCTAAGCTGCCGAAAAGGACCACCTAGTCATTTCACTTGTCTTCCCGCACTCCACTACCACTGGGATCTACACCGTCGACGGGCATCTTCACCGCCGTCCTCGCGTAGCGGAAACGTCACCAAGCTAGGGCACGGATCTGATTCTTCTTGCGCTCTCCGTCTGATTCTTGCGCAATGAAGTTACATTTATCTATAAGCCACCGATTCACATCTATCTATCCACAAGAAAACTCAATAGAATAGCGAATGATGGATTTTTTTAGGTTTTGCCGTCTGCCTCATGTATCTTAGTAGAACCGATGCAAAATAATCGGTATCACCTATTTAGTTTTCTGGCACACTGAGAACACCTCGGTAGAACTGAGTGCCTATTTTCAGTGTAACCGAGAATGGTGCCAAGTTCCTGTAAAGCGGTTGTTAGTGTCGGTGTGACCAAAAAATGTGTCTCGGCTGTACTGACATATATTTGGCAGAATGCAAAATTTGAGAAATCTTTTGTTCAAAACTTCAAAAACTCTGCATTTTGTGATGACTTATCCTATTCCACTCTTCTCAACTCTATTCACAGGGTCAGATATGTCAGGATCAAAGGATAGCTAGAACTTGTAGGAGACAAATGTTGACATAACTCCACGCACTAGCCCTGAGTCCAATTCTTTCTCAGATCCAGGCACCACTAGCTCTCATGGGCTACCAAAATCTGCTACAAGGACCAGGAAGAGACTGAATTCTGATGAAGAGGATTCAGATTTTGTGCCAGAGGAGGTACTTGCTAATAAGCAAGAGAAGAAGTCAGCCAATGGGGCCACCTAATCCAGGAGGGTAGTGAGTAAAAGTTATGGACCTCCAAAGAATGTGAGAGCACCTGAGATTGCTAGGGCTACCATGATAGTTGAGCCCCCAAGGAAGTCATTACCTAAGAAGGCAGTTGAGAAGAAGGACAGAAGAGAATCATTCGTGTGACTGGCAGGCCTACCTCAATGTATGAGGATCCAGAGGAGGCTACTGGTGCTACTACTGAGGAGGAGGAGGAAGAGCATGTTGTCGAGGCCCCTCCCAAAAAGAAACAGAAGAAGTTGTTGGCAAATGCTATGCCAAAGCCATGTCCCTCAAAGAGCACCAAGGCTACACCTAAGAAGGTTGCAGCAGGGAAGTCCAAGAGGACTACCAGAGATATTCTAGTTGCTAAGAAAAACAAAGGACTTACTTTCAGAGAAGCTGAGGATGATGATGCTACAACATATTTGATGAAGCTTAGACCTCACCTTCCTCAACATAATGCCAGCCGTCCAATTGCTAAGGATATGAAGAAGAGGAAGGATTCTGGTTGAGGGCATGGAGAGCTATTGATCCATATGCATAAAGGAGAAAAACTGATGTGGACTATAGGTTCTACACCAAGGAACAACAAGATTTCTATGAGACAATCTTGCTTGAGAAAAGTCCAGCTGTCAGTGATATGAGATACATTGAGTGGAAGTACATCAAGGCTAATGAGAACTACTTCTCATGTGTTCAATACAAATTTCAATGCAATGGCCTATATGAGTTGGTTGGCGAAGAGTTTACTGCTTGGAATGATGAGATGATAATGCAATTCTACTCCAGTGCTCAGTTCTATGAAGATGGCAGGATATTGTGGATGATTGAAGGAACAAGATATGATTCTTCAATTGAAGAATGGGCTACCATATTAGGAGCCCCAGAAGTGCAGGATGGTGACTTGGATGTCTACTATGAATCCAAGGAGAGCCATAATGCTATGAAGGATATGTACAATGCTATCTCTGTTGCTAACTTCCAATTAGACAAGTTAGGATCTATTTACTTCCTTCAGGCTGGCCTCCGTACCATGAACACCATCTTGAAGCATACATTTATGCCCAAGTCTGGAGATGAGAAGATGATTCGAGGATACGCCATCAACATGCTGATCCATCTTGATAGTCATACCAGGATTCGAGTGATGGACTAGATTGTAGAAATTGTGAAGAGGGTTATTGTTGATCAGAAGCGCTCATGCTGCTATGCACCCTACATTCAGATGCTCATCAACTCCAAACTTGAGAAGCACATATTTGCTCTAGATAGACCCCACTTGCCACTGAAGCCAGATTTCGAGGACAATGTTGTGGTGATGGACCCAGACCATCCCACATCAGCTGTAGCTCAAGCTCAGGCAGAAGCAGAGGCAGCTAGAGCCACTAGTGCTCAGGTCCCCAATCTAGGAATGGCCGGATGGATCTCTTGATCTCTACTGTCATGGACATGAAGAAGGACATCAAAAGCATTGTAGATAGTAAGGAGAGCCTTGTGAACATATTTGAGGTTAGAGTGAAAACTCTTAGTGACAAGGTGGATGGGCTGACCAAGACCCTCAACAAGCTCAAGAAGTAACTAGATGAATCTCCTATCCATCGCACCTCTTCAGAGTCTGATTATTCTTCTGATGATGAGGATAGTGCACCTGTCAGGATGACTGCCTAGTTCAGGACACAAGCCTAGACACGTACACTGCCAGCTCTGGAGATGAGACCTTCATCTCCTTTCCACCTACACTGACTTCAGATCCATCAGCTCCTTCAGTGCCTCATGTTGTTACTCCAACTCCGTCTAGGACATCAGCAAAGGTCTTCGCTAAAGCTGTTCTCCTACTTCGACATCGACCACCGGAGAAGATCAGCCGCAGAAGGACGATTAGCTATATCTCTTTGAACTTTTTGGTAACTTGTTGCCAAAGGGGGAGAAGTTGTATATAGATCTATAGGCTTCGAGCGATAGAGTGTCTTGTCATCAAAACATTTGACCTTTTGGTTTGGATGTGATATACTTTTGGTTGTGTTTGATCATACGCTTTAATGTGTGTTGCTACTATTTCCTATCCTTTTGATGGTTATAAGATGATCATTCACTTTGCTTGATGCGTTGTGCTATGTTGTTAACTCTCATTACTCTCGCACACCAATAAGTTGTATGTGACATGGAAGAAGTGTCCCATGTACCTAATCGATTGTGTATTTGCATTCAAACACAATTTTAAAAATAATGCAAAAATTTAGGTGGAGATCTTGCTTATCACATACTTCTCAAAGCGACGATTATATTCATTTATTATATCATTTGTCAAAGCCTTGATCTGTATGTTGTCATCAATTACCCAAAAGGGGGAGATTGAAAGCACACTTGCTCCCTTGATGGTTTTAGTAATTAATAACAACATATATGACATTGAACTAATGTTTCCACTAAGCATGTTTCGGGAAAAGTTCAATGATGGGTTGGCAAAAGGACTGTGGAATACCCCAAAATGCAAGGAAATAGTTTGGCAAAGCTTCAAGCAAGAGGACTCTACATTTTACCTTTGTAAGAAATCACTATGAGTCCATAGGAAAGCCTATACTATTAAAAGGGGGTAAGGTATTGTTGGTAAACAAAATGCTCATATGTGCACAAGTGATAGTCACCACATACACCCACAAGCTCTTCCACAAAAGTCTGTCCAAAGCCAAATAACCAAAATCGGTGAAACCAACACTTTTCACTCGGTGCCACCGATTCTCAGCCTCAGACAGACTCAGCCAAAACCTAGCCCTTCGGTGCAACCAATTCCATTTCGGTAACATCGAGTTTGGGTTGCCAACTTCGTGTTACGCAAATTCACAAAATCGGTCCCACTGAGTTTATTGAATCGGTGTCACCAAGTATGGCAATCTGACCATTGGTCACCTGATCAGTGCAACCGAGTTTTATGTATCGGTCTCATTGAGATTCAAAAGTTGCTACCTTTGTGGCAACTTGGTGCCACCGAGATTAACACATCAGTGTCACCAAGTTTGACTTATTAGGCGTAACGGTTGGATTTTTGGAGATGCCTATATATACCCCCTCACCACCACTCACTCATAAGAGAAGCTCTCAGAACAGTTCCCCACTCATACCTACTAATTTTCTGAGAGAGAGCCACCTACTCATGTGTTGAGATCATGCCATTCCATTCCTACCATATGAATCTTGATCTCTAGCCTCCCCAAGTTGCTTTCCACCCAATCAATCTCTTCTACCAAGCCAAATCTGTGAGAGAGTGATTGTGTGTTGAGGAGTCTATCATCTTGAAGCACAAGAGCAAGGAGTTTATCGACATTATCGAGCCTATTACCTTTTGGAGGGTGGTGCCTCCTAGATTGGTTAGGTGTCTCTAGGGAGCCTCCTACTTCGTGTTGTGGAGTGAACCAAGAAGTTTGTAAGGGCAAGGAGATCGCCTAGTTCGTGAAGATCTACCCATAATGAGGCTAGTCCTTCGTGGAATGGAGCCGTTATGGCATAGTCAAGGTTCTTCGTGGAATCCTCCGTGGGTAGAGCCCTCTGTGCACTCTCGCGAACTTTACCCTCCATGGGTTGAAGATTCCATAAATGTGGACATACGATAGCACCACCTATCGGAACCACGGGAAAAATCATCGTGTCTTCAAATTGTGTTTGATATTCCTACCCTTCCTCTACTTACATGCTTGTCTTTACTTTTCGCTGCAATACACGTAGACATGCATGTGTAGGCTGAACTTGACTTGCTATGAATGCTAAAATCTGCCAAGCCATTAAATTGGGAAAAGGTAGATTTTTAATTGGTCAAGTAGTGTAATCACCCCCCTGTAGCACTACTTTCGATCCTACAACAGGGGCGTTGCTGCACTCAGGATAGTGTCAAGCAAAGTCCAAGCCACCGGCAAGCCTCCTAGTCGATGGAGAAGACCCGACAATGAAGCACTCGGCAAGATCGAACTACCAATCCATCGCTCCATCGCAGCAGGCTGATTGTTTCCATCAGTTAGGTCATGAGCGAGCTGACAGTTAGGTAGAGCTTGTTCAGACGCATGTCTCCATGGGAGGATTACAACAGCTTTAATGACACCCGTCCTAATAGCATGGTAGAAGAATAAGAGGTAGTTGGGAGAACGACACAGAAGGAGAGACAATCCTTCTTGGGGAGCAACGCCGGCATGACACCTCTTGTCTTATTTAATGTGTTTGTCCTAATATGTCAGGGTTAGGTATTTCCCACTATAGCTAGTGTTAGTAGTTTGACCACCGTAACATCCACTATTTACCCTTGTGTAATTACCTTTTTGGCCATTGTGGTAACAATTTGAGCCTATAAAAGGTGGTCCATGTCTTACTTTACAAGGGTCGAAACCCTGTCCATTTGCACACAGAGTAGCACTCTTGAGCACTCTTGCCGAGCTGTCATGCTCCTATACACTGGACATAAACCATACAAAACAACCATACATGACGTATGGGTATTACACCTCCGGGTGGCATGAACCTGTCTAAACCTTAGTGTGCGGTTCTGTTGGTGTCACTCTTTGTGTGCAGAAATACCCACAGTTGAACCACAAAGGGGCCTTGCCAGTGCAATAGATTGTGATAGCTCAAAACTATCCTTCATTTTGTCCACATCTATCACTGTTTTTCTTCTGTATCTTGTCATCAGTGTCTCGATTGAACCGTATCTCGGATTGTGGTGATCTTTATATGCATTTGCATCGTTTTCATGAGTAGAATCCATTTTTCCATGTACATGCATGTCATACTAATCAATATTTATGTTCTATCCAGAATGTTCAAAATGCTAATTTTGCATATGGAGTGTTGCTTGATCCAAGCTTCACATGGATATAGACTTCATTTAATGTGACTATGCTAAATATAGTAAATGGTCATGCATCATATTTTTTCTGAATTTCCCCATGGTTGTGTGTTTACTGGATGTTTATTATTTCTTGTGGGTAGTTCTAAGTGATGAGTCTGAGTTTGAAGAACCTGATCAGAACACTTTCGAGGAGCAAGCTTGTTATCCCACTAAAGAATCACAAGGCAAGATGATCATTACGCTGCATACGGTTACTATCCTTACTATGCTAGTTTTCTCATTGCTATCACTATGCATCATTACCTACAACTTGTTGGTCAAGCCCCACCATGCCATGATAAGCCTCTAACCCACCACATCCTAGAAAATAGTTTTTTGGCTAAGTTACCGCTTCCTCGGACCCTCTTATAGTGTTGCTAGTTGCAGGTGCAGGTGGATCCATATGATAACATGGATATCTTGGGATATCACTTAATATTCCTTCTATTAAATTTAATGCATCTATACATTACTAAAGGGTGGGAGGCTTGGCCTTTTGCTCGGTGATTTTTTCACTCGTGCCGCCTTAGTTTTTGAAAATTGGTGTTATGTTCCATACTGAGTGCTCCTAACATGCTTGGGGTAGTTATGGGTACCCCCTTGATTTTAGTTTAGATATAAAACTCTCCTGGGAAGGACCAACATTGGTACCATTTTCTTAATAACAACTAAAACTTGCATAGGGAATGATCAACATGTCGATCTTTAATCAACAAACCGGGCCAGTGCTGCTTATGAGTGTCGGTCCAAATAGAGCATCGTGTGGGGTCACCCCGTGGCAACTTCGTGTTTAATTGATTATTGTACACTAGCTCATCTAGTAGTTCCCTGAGAATGGGATACATGCGGCTCCAAGTGGGATCTAGTCTGTCGGGCGCTCTTGCTGGATTTATTTCACCTAACGAACGTCTTGTGCACCGGGATTCCAAGGATACTATGGGCTAACCCCCGGTTGAGTTCCACCATAGCTAGTGGCTAGTGTTTGATGGATGAGTTGGAGCACCCTTGCAGGGTTTAATCTTTCTCAAAGCAGTGTGTAGGGTTACGTGGCAACTTGGAAAATTATAATACTTGGTAATAGAAATCATGAAGTAAATCCACCTAAAATACACCAGTCATGTGTGTAACTCTGATTGTCTTTTTTGAGGGAGTTGGGGAAGAGAACATGATGGGGTTATGCTTGATCATAAGTCAGTGTTCAGCATCGCTTCTTGATCATAACCAGATAATGACCGTCATGCACGGAATACTCATCTTATTCTTGTACTCGTAAGTGAGCGAAATGAACTTCTCAATGTTGTTGCAACCTCACCACTTAACCATATCCCACCTATATGTTTAGATATCTTGGTACCCTGGGTAATACAAATGTTGAATCCCCGAGCCTCATAGATTACCACAACACCATAGGTACATGTACAGATGATCTTGCCGCTAGTGATGCAACAACACTCAAGTGGGACTATTTTGAGGAACATGGGCGCATGTAGGTGAATAACCCTGATGGGTAGAGAGGGGTGCCTTGGTCGGGAGCCTGTCATATAATTGATGAATGACATCTTTTTCATTTGATTTTGTCCGTAGTCAGACCTTGTTTTTCTGGACGATCCTTGTACGGATGATTGTATTTGAATATTTAATGTTATAGCATGTGGCAAGTGTAAGACAAGTCAATATACTCATCTACTCCTTACATGTATTGTGGTGATATTCATTCTTGCGAAGTGACCCAAAATGCGCTTCAATCCTTACCGTGGCCCTTATGCTTTCGCTAAGACTGTACCGCATTTTGGGCATGACAAGTTAGTATCAGAGTAGTACTAACCATAGGTGCCCCTTTGCTTTATCATAACTTGGTCAAGTCATGTCTAGTTAAAACTATATTTCGAGTCTAGTTATATATCGAAGAGTAGGAATTCTTTTACTCCTCTTCCCTTCATTGCTCGTCTGAGGATTTCTTGAAATAGGAATTTTAATAATATCCCTCTTCACACTCAACTGTTTTAGGATCACACGGGTATTTTGGAAACTATATGATATCGGTGTGACCGGGATTTTTTTCCTGGTGCCTCCTGTCAATTTGTGGGTAGAAGTATCCCTCGGAGTTGAGCTCAAGGGGATTCTTACCACACACACTTCCATTCATTTTTGTTAGTATCTCAAGATGAAGATGTTCAAAATAGCCTCAATATTGTTCGTGTTTAGTATTGTTGTGGTTATGAGGGTCTGTGGTAGATGAATTTCTGATGCCTTGGGTTATGTGTTGACTGATGTGATACATTGGAGAGTAGTATCATGCTAGGAGTTGAGTGATGGATTTTACTCCGTTTATACTTGGACCTAATTGCATAACCAAAGGTTTTTGGGAGTTCTCATGTGTGTATTCTAGTAGTTACCTAGGACTTTCTTCCAAACATGTATGACGGGTTGTGCACTTGTTCCGAAGAAATCTTAGCTCAATCATTCAAGTAGAGTCATGTTCAAATGATGGTATCTGTAATCTTTGAAAAGCATTCTTACTAATTTCTAGTTTGGATGGAAATTGATGAGAATACCTATTATAATTTTTTTGAGTCATATTGATTAAGCTTATCTTCATCATCTTTCTCAATTACGTTTTAATCTTCATGTCCATCTTAAGGATGGCTCCATCAACTCGTGGAAATCCGGGTCATGATGAGGGGGGTCGGTCTGACCCTGCAACACCCCGCCCCCACCTCCGCCCCTGGAGGCTTGGCAAGCTTTGATGGATGCTATCAATGTGAATACTCGTATTTCTAATGCAATAATGGAACCAAGGGAATGAAGGAAATCAAGGCAACCAAGGCTTTTAGGGGAACTTCTATAATCAGCCGAAGTATTCAACTCTGAACCTTTTTCTCAGCAAAAATCCTAAGTCATTCAGTGCATGTATTCAGCCTCTTAACATCTATGATTGGCTCATGGACATCAACATGCATTTTGAGTGAAGCAATGTTAGGCTTCAGGACTATGTCAAGTTTATGACCTTCCATCTCAAGAACCAAGCGGCAGATTAGTGGCAGCGGTACAAGGACTATAGAGGGGGTTGTATGAACGAATTCTACAGCAAATTCAGGGCTCATCATATCCTGTTGCGGAGAGGCCGGTTTACTTTGTTAGCTAGGTGTTGATAGAATCCAAGCAAAGGTATCCGCATTGGCAAAAGCTGATCCATGGGGTGTTCATGGCAAGCCGCAAGCTGAAGCATTACATCCTTGGACATCAGATCACGGTGGTTAGTTCTGCCCCCTTGGGAGATATTATCCAATATAGAGAGGTCGCTCGCAGGATTGCTAAGTGGGCACTTGAGCTTGGGCCCCTAAATCTAAAATATGTGCCTTGTATGGCTGTCAAGTCTCAATCCTTGGTGGACTTCATAAATGATTGGCCTAAGAGTCAGTCGCCTGAGGAGAAGCCGGACAACACATATTGGATGATTCCCTTTGATGGATCCAGGCTATTGGAAGGCTCGAGGGCTGGAGTTGTTCTAACTTCCCCACCAGGTGACAAGTTCTGTTATGTTTTGAGGCTAATGTATCCTTGTACTAACAATGCAGCAGAATATGAGGATTTTCTTCATGGGCTCCGGGTGGCTAAGGATATGAACTTGAGCCGGGTCAGATGTCTTGGCGACTCAGACCTAGTGGCTCAGCAAGTCTCTGGCAGATGGGACTCAAAAGACCCGCGTATGGTGGCATACCGCCAGGCAGTTGATATTGTTGGTGGCCACTTAAAGGTTATCAAATGGATCACATTGATCGGCGCACGAACGAGGCGGCTGATGCGTTATCCAGGCTGGGGTCTCAACGTAAGCCAGTGCCACCTAATGTGTTCTTGGACTTATTGCATCACCCGTTAGTCAAGTCGCTATCGGAGGATGACTTGGATACTGCCTTACCTCGCATACTTGACTCGCGTCGAGTTACCTCAAGATGACCCTGGCACGTCAGATCTCAAGGCGGTCTAAGTCTATGATTATCAAGGACGGCGAGTTGCATCGGTGCAGTATTACTAGTGTTTTTCAGTGTTGTGTCTCTCATGATGAGGGCCGTGAAATCTTACAATAAATCCATGCTGGCGATTGTGGTCATCACGCTAGGTCAAAATCATTGGTGGCCAAGGCTTTCCACCACGGTTTTTACTGGTTAGCGGATCATAAAGATGCGAAGGACTTAGTCAGTAAGTGTGGCGGGTGTCAAAAATTTGGACGTCGTGCTCATGTGCCGGCTCAAGAACTACGGATGATTCCAATCACCTGGTCGTTTGCATTCTGGGGGCTTGATATGGTAGGACCTTTCAAAAGGTCCAAGGATAAGAAGACCCACCTCTTGGTGGCGGTTGACAAGTTTACTAAGTGGGTTGCGGCTGAGCCGGTCAGTAAATGTGATGCTGCAATGGCGGTTCAGTTTGTCAAAAAGCTGATTTTTCGTTTTGGTTATCCACATATTATCATCACTGATAATGGCACAAATATGTCCAAAGGGGATATGAAGGATTTCGGTGATGAGGAGCATATACGCCTTGATGTATCTTTAGTAGCGCACCCCTAGTCTAATGGTCAAGCTGAGGGTGCTAACAAGGAAATTTTGAGAGGTATTAAACCCTGGCTTATGGTTCCTTTGGAGCACACGTCGGGTTGTTGGGTGGAGGAGTTACCGTCTATTCTTTGGAGCATAAGAATCACCCCTAACAGGTCAACAGGCTTCACGCCTTTTTCATGGTCTATGGCGCAGAGGTTGTTCTCCCCAGTGATGTTCGTCACGACTCGCCCAGGGTGGCGGCTTACGTGGAAGCTGACAATGAGGCAGCGCGTCAGGATGTTTGGGTGCCTTCGATGAAGAGCGGGATCTTGCAGCAGCTCGTTCAGCTATTTATCAGCAAGACCAGCGTCGTTATCATATCCACAGGGTCCATACTCAGACATTCCAAGAGGGCGACTTAGTACTCCGTTTGATTCAAGACCATTCAAATATGCACAAGTTGTCACCTCATTGGGAAGGACCATTTGTAATCGGTAGAAATCTCAACAACGGGTCTTATTACCTCATAGATATATGGGAGAGGGACCAGTCTCACACTTCTGGTGAAGACACGAAGAGGCCGTGGAATATTGCTCACCTGCGGACATACTATACTTAAGCTGCCAAACGGCTCTCATCAATGTACATACCTCTTTCATTGTACAAACCATCTTTTATGATATAATAAAATAGGCATCCCAATGATTAGGGGCCTCTGCCGTGTTCCTCACACTGAGTTTCATACAAAGGAGTTAATCCTTCATCAGGTCACTTGGGGGCTTTTAAACCCCCTCTGGCCAGGCTTTCTATGCCATCATGAGTCGATCCTTAATCTGGTACTATACGGAGGGCTTTTAAACCCTCTTGGCCATATTTAAACTAGAGAAGGAGTTGATCCTTTAAATTTGTCACTTGGAGGGGCTTTCGGCCCTATGGGTTAAGCTTATTACCTCCTCTTGACCCAGCTTTCTACCATCTCTGAGTTATACCTGCCTGTCTGCAACTTGCTACTCCGCCATGTGACCCGCCGAACTCTTGATAATTAACTTGAAAAGAGACCCTGAACTTTTTTATAGTTAATCTTGCACAAAGACACTGAACTTGTCAAGGTTTAAACGACAGCTTTTGTCACGAGAGAGTCGGCTTACAGTGAGAAAGGACAAACTCGTCGTGTTTACCATATCCCCTCCGCTTTGTGTCATGTTTGTACTCTTAGCGATGTCAATCTTTTAAAGACCCTGAACATGCTAAGGTTCAAATGATAGATTTATGTCACGTGAGGCCTGGTTTACAAGTTCTTAGGCTTTCTGCCTCGTTTCTTTGGAAACAAAAAAGTTTTTATAAAAAGGGAACAAGAGTTGTCTTATCCTATCGTTCCATTAAAGGCGGCTTATAGGATGAGGTGTACAATTGCTTGTTCTGGCAGGTACCTTCATGGAAAGATTCTAAGTCTTGGGAAATTTCTGGCTTGGCCCATAGAGTATAAGCCTCCTGGCGAGTAAAAACATCTAAAGTGCTCCGATCTTAACAATTGAGTTGGCTATGTCGCCTGTAGAGCTTTCAAGCATAAGCATCAAAAGTGCAGGAACATGTAGTCAAAGGTTTTTCTACAGCTATTACAAGGCTATTCAGCAGCCCCGAAGACTAAAAGTTTTTGACGATGGAGGAATAATAAAGTCGGGTTACATGATGCAGATTTCTCCCTTTAACTCGGCGTTGGGTCATCCTGCACCGGGTCTTCATGGTCCTTGATCTGGAGATTGTCCACATCCCAATTACAATCGGTCAAAGCTTCAAACATAGTTTCATCATGAATGATTGGAGACGGGTCAACATCTTGAGCAAAGAGGTGCTTACGACATTGAGGAATCAAGTTCTTTGCTTCAAAAGTGGGTCCTTTGATTCACCTGTTGTCTTTAGAGTAAGCCGCATGGTACACTCATAGGTCAACTTCTGTAGCCAGCCAACTTGCAAGAACCCAGGATGCTTTATGACAGTGGGAGTAGTCCACTTCTATGCAATCCGAGCCGTTATTCTTCGGTTCAGGAAAGCCGTTCATCATCTCCTCCGGATTAAGCTCTTCGGCGTAATCTAGTGACCGACTTAAAGCAGCCATGGCACCCATGCAGATGGTTGATCTCTACAGTTCCTCCACTTGCATAGGAATGGTGGAAAGGGTCTCGATCACGCCCTTCATGAATTTTAGAACACCCTTTGCAGACACGACGGCCTTGATAGTGATTAGAGACCCAGCATATAACTGTTCCGTTAAGGTGTAGACGGCCTTGAGCGCCATCAGGCTATTGCTAGACAGCTGGCGGCTCCGCTCGCCTAAAATCAAGGCAGAAGTTTTATGAGTCGTCGGGCAGGATTTTCAATAAAGTTCGACAAGGAATACTTACCAAAGATAGCTCTAGCCATGCGAGAGATATGGCCCTTCAAAGTGTTCAGTTCTTCAGCGGTTGCGTTAAGCTGTCCCTCTGCTTCTTCAGCGCGTTTGGTCGGCGCGGCTTGGCTAGACTCAGCAGTCTACTTGAATGTTTCAAATTCTGTTTTGAACTTCTCGAGCTCAACGGAGCAGAGCCGCCATTTTTCTTCTGTCTCTGCTCGGCCACTTTGTTGCAAAGCTAGATTCTTCTTAAGGTATGTTATGGCTGCTTCCGTGCTAATCAAGGATTCCTGCACAAAAGAAGGTTTATCAAATTTTAAGCCGCCGGTCTGACTCATACAGTTTACATCAAAATTTCATGCAAAATTTAAGTCTGAAGAAGATTGCAAGCAATTTACTTGACACTTGGGGGCTAATGTATCTCAACTTTCTCTTAAGTTATACTTAAGTGTCGGCTCATTACTTAGGTTATTTACCTGGACCTTGGGGGCTACATTTAGCTCTTAAGTTATACTTAAGTGCCGGCTCATTACTTAGGTAATGACCCGCCCTTGGGGGCTACATCTGGCTCTTAAGTTATACTTAAGTGCCGACTCATTACTTAGGTAATGACCCGGCCCTTGGGGGCTAGATTTGGCTCTTAACTTATACTTATGTGTCGTGTCCTTACTTAGATAATGACCTGGCCCTTGGGGGCTATGTTTGGCTCTCAAGTTATACTTAAGTGCTGACTCATTATTTAGGTAATGACCCGGCCCTTGGGGGCTACATGACAGTTCTATGAAGGATCACTAAATGATTGGAAGACCCAGCTGATCCTTGGAAAAATCAACTGGCTCTTGGGGGAGGCATAATTATATATGTACAAAGAGGCAAGATAAATTCAGTACCTCATATTTGTTCTTCATTGTGGCGATCAGGATAGCCTCCATGTCCCGATGGAATCAGCAAATTTGTCGTCTGTCAGTTCTTTGCCGTCAGCTGGCGGACGGCAAAGAAGCTCTTTGCCATCCGTTTCGAGAAAACAGACGGCAAACAAATAGCTGAGGGCAAATAAGCTCTTTGCCATGAGCCACTTCTTTGCCATCCGCTAGCAGACGGTAAAGGAGGTTTGTCGTTAGCTAACGGACGACAAAGAGGGAGGTGGGCCCACTGACGAGCCGCTTACAATTTAACCTAACGGCCCCCCTCTTTGCCGTCTGCTAGCTGACGGCAAACCTCCTTTATTGTCTGCTAGCGGACGGCAAAGAAGTGACTTAACTAACGGCAGTGCCCCACCCCGCCTCTCTCTCTGTTTCTCTCCCTCTCCTCCTCGCCACCCACCGCACACGTGCCGCTGCCTTGTCACCCCACCACCCCGCCGCCCCACCGGCCCACCACCTCAGCGCCACCACCGCCCCGTCGCCCCCGCTGCTGCACCAGGCCCCCCTTACGCCCCACCGGCCCAGAGCCATGTGGCCCCGTTGCCATAGCCGCTCGTTGCCCGTGCCTGCCGCCTCACCGGCCAGTGCCCTGCAGCCACCCTGTGCCCCCTCCGCCCCTATCCCCGCTGCTTGGCCGCCATCGCCGCCCAAGCGCTCCCCCGGCCCTCCCCGGCGCTCCCCACCCTCCTCGGTACTCCCCCGCCCCTCCCCGGTGCTCCCCCAACCCTCCCCGACGCCCCCTGCCCCGCCCCCCTCTGGTGAGCTCTTCCCCTCTCCTCTTTTTTCTGTTTTTCTGATTTTAGTTTAGGTTTACATTATTAGGTTAGTGTTGATTAGGCTACTGTTAATTATGTTAGTGTTAGTTTAGGTTTATTAGGTTAGTGCAAAAAAAGAGGAAGAAGAAGAATAAGAAGAGGAAGAAGAGGAAGAAGAAGAGGAAGAAGAGGAAGAAGAAGAGGAAGAAGAAGAAGAAGAAGAAGAAGAAGAGCCCCCAATCCCCAATGCCACTAACCCCCAACCTCCGATGCCATCGATCCTCGACCCCCGACGCCACCGACCCCAACGATCCGGACCCCTGTCCCCCGACCCTCGACCACTGACGCCCCCAACCACCAACCCGACTGACCCCCTACCACAGACGCCATCGACGCCCGACCACCAAAGGCACTGACCCTTGACTCCCGACACCATCGACCCCCAACTGCCGATGCCACTAACCCTGATGCCACTATCTCCCGATGCCACTGACCCCCGACCACCAACACCTATTCTGCCTCGGGTTGACCAAAAAGGTGCTCTTCGGCCTTCGTGATGCCGAGGAGGTCATAGTTTTGTAAATTATGAGCTAGGCCACATATTTTCCTGTTTTGTTATAAAAAAACATCATATTTTGTGTTGATCAGGTGTATTTCAATGTGCAGTGGTTCGACGACCTCCCCGTGCATTTGATGAGCTCCCCTACTACATTCGTTGGTGAGCACAAATGACATCTTCTCCCCCGGCACCCTAAAAAAATTTGCTCTGTTCCGGTCTTCATGTCGATGAAACTTGCTAGCTATATGTGTCTTCAGTTATCAGTATGCGGGACCACTATGCATCTCCCATTCGAAAGGGTTACATCTATAAATATGCATGCATTAGCATAATTATAACTGTGATTCTTTCGACTTGTGCAACGTTATCCATGGACAGCCAGAGTATGTGTAGATTGGGTTCATTTTCCAATATGCTCTGCTCCGAATCTGATGCAGAATTTTGTCAGTGCCTCCCTGTTGTTCTCTGGGTACACATCGTCTCTGCTTATTGTCGAGACATGTATCAGGAGAACAGCGGGGAGGTGCTGCCGAAATTGTGCGTCCGATCCGAAGGAGAGCATGGGAAAACGAACCCAATCTACACATACTCCGAGGGGATTAGGACCTATCTTTACCTACTAGCGTCTAGGTTGCATCGACATAATAAAACTGACAAACTCTATTAACTGATGAGTATGTTTTGCTAAATTATGTATATATTTTTTGTGTGTCCACTAGCTAGGCAAGATGAGTGATTGTGGGTGGATGTACACCGGTCACACTAGTCAGAAAGACATGACCCATGAATGGATGACAAAAACCAAGGGGTATGTGAGAGTCCCATTTTCAAATGGACAGAAAAATACCTGGTGCCCCTGTGTCAAATGCGAAAACTATCATAAGAGGTCAGAGTTTGAAATGATCAAACACCTACAGAAGTGGGGTTTTATGCCTAATTATACGGTTTGGACATTTCATGGTGAGTCTGCCCAACGTGCCAAAGCTGAGGTGGTTCGTCGTCGCACTGACGGGCATGGTACCGGGATCGAAGACATGGTGCAAGACTTTGATGATGCTCGGGATTCATACGAAGAGATGGAGGAATCTGCAAAGGCCTTCTATGAAATTTTGGAGTCTTCAAAACATCCTCTCCACGAGCACACTGAGCTTTGTCAGCTGGATGCCATCGCGCAAGTAATGGCTCTGAAGGCTCAGTTCAACCTGGGCAAAGAATGCTACGACGCGATGATGATGATATTTGGACGCTTTCTTAACAAAGGCCATGTTTTGCCAGCAAACCTGTACCAGTCGTAAAAAATCCTATGTGCGCTTAAGATGCCCTATGAGAAGATAGATGCCTGTGAGAATGGATGTGCCTTATTTAGGCTTGCGTATGCGGGCTTCAACTATTGTCCCATTTTCAATGCTTCCAGGTATGTTCTGGCAGACAACGATATGGGTGAGAAGAGTCAAACCAAAATCCTAGTCAAGGTTCTTTAATATCTGCTAGCTTGAGCCCTTAACTAATATTTTGTTCCTCTCTTTTAGGCGCGACAAAACAAGAAGGAGGTGCCACCGCTATTCGACCTCTATGCCATGGCCCATACTGCCTCGTACAAGAAGGCCAAGGCATTCTCTAAGGATGACCTCGATCATCCAGAGAGCTTCAGCAACATCTCCTCCCACAATAAGCTCGTGAGGTACAGAGATGAGGGGAAGGCGAGGAAAGGGGAGGACTTCAACCCAAGCCAGAGTCCTTTTGATCCAGAGCTTGTGATGATATCTGGTGGCAGGAGGCCCCATGGCTCGATAGCCATTGGGGATGGACTGATACGTTGTCCTAGAACTCTCCTAGAGATCAAGAAGCACCAGACTAGCTCTGATCCTGAGATAAGGCCTCGACCACGGCCAATGAAGCTCTCCATCGAGGCTAGGTCCTAGGAGCTTCTGGCAGAGGAAAATAGGCAGGCGGCGCAGAGGGAGAGGGACATGGAGGAGAGGACGCCTAGGCTGTTGGAGGAGGAGAGGAACCGGAACAACGCATCACACCGGGCCCTATACGAGATCCTCGTGGTAAGTTTCTCCTGCATATTAGCCAAATCATGCACGTAATGTTCGCTTCATCACTAACTAATATGACTGACTCGTGAAAACAAAATGTGCAGACCGTGTGCCAGAACAATGGTCAGACCCCTCCGTCGATGCCCCAGATTGCTATAGCACCCATGGTCAGTTTCATTTGAATGGTCATTAGTTACTAGTATTCACATTTGAATTGCATCATGCTAAGGAGACATCGCAAATGATCTTTGGTGCAGCGTGCCTCTTGACAAGCATTGACCAATTCTTCTTCGTCTACCGCAACCCCGACCGGTCCTTTTTCGTCTCGCACTGGCGCAAACCCGACCAGTTCTTCACCTCCGTGATGATGGTAAATTTTCCCTGGTATTTTTCTTAACAAATGCATACTTAGCTTAAGAAATGGCCTATTTAGCTCCAAAATGACCTATACTTAGCTTCTTTAGTTCAATTATGACATACTAAACATACTTAGGTAAAAAATGGCATGATAAGCTTGGTTTAGCTCCAAAATGACATAGACTTAGCATATTTCCTCCAAAATGACAAAATAACCTTACCTACCTCCAAAATGACCAACTATAACTAGGATAGCTCTAAAATGACCTACACTTGCCATTTTTTCATCCAAAATGAATAAATATGATTAGTTAGCTCAAAAATGGCATAACTACCTAGGTTAACTCAAAAATGACCTATACTTAGCTTCTTCAGTTCATTTATGACATACTTAGCATACTTAGGTAAAAAATGGCATGATAACCTTGGTTTAGCTCCAAAATGACATAGACTTAGCTTATTTTCCTCAAAAATGACATAATAACCTTACGAAGCCCCAAAATGACCTATTTAGCTAGCTTAGCTCTAAAATGACCTACACTTAGCATTTTTACCTAGCTTAGCTAAAATGGCATTTTTACCTACCTTAGTTAGAAGAAGATAAAGAAGAGGAGCAGAGAAAAAGAAATAGAAGAAAAATTCTTCCTCTTCTTCTTCTTCTTCTTCTTCTAGCTAGTCTTCTTCTTCTTCTTCTAACTTTTTCTTTCCCAATTTGCAGATTTGCTTTAGATGAGGAAGCTTGCGTTGATGGAGTCTACTCTTCTCCTTGTGCTTCCTTTTTGTTTTGATTTTGTACGATGAACTTTGTTGTTGGATATGTTGTTGGAAACTTGTTGGATATGTCATTGGAAACTTGTTGTTGGATATGTGTTGGTATGCTTGTTGAAAGTATTTTCAAATGTATATATATATATATATGTATATATGAAATTCTATGAAATTGAATGAATTTAAGAAAAAACAGAAAAACAGGGGCTATACAGGCTCTTTGCCGTCCGCTGGCAGACGACAAAGAGCTTTGCCGTCAGCCAGTAGACGGCAAAGCTGCCACGTGGCAACTACCTGTGCAACCTGGGGTGGCACTAGGCTGGCCTATGTGGTTGCTTTGCCATCTGCTGGCTGACGGCAAAGAACTTTTGCATCTTTGCCGTCAGCCAGCAGATGGTAAAGAAATCGTTGCTTTGTCATCCGCTAGCAGACGGCAAAGAACTTTGCATCTTTGCCGTCTGCCAGCAGACGGCAAAGCACGTCGTTAACCCCTTAATGGACTTAAGCTGCCTCGTGTGCCGTCCACGCCCTTTGTCGTCTGCTCACTGATGGCAAATACCTTTGCATCTTTGCCATCAGCCAGCAGACGGCAAAGAGCCCTTTACCGTAGCTTATTTAGCCGGACGGTTGGCCGTCTGCTGGCAAACGACAAAACCTTTGTCGTCCACCATGCATGACTTTGTCGTTCGCTATGGCAGATGGCAAAGTTGTTGATTCCTGCAGTGGGTTGGTAAACAGGCGACTCAAATAACCACTATGCAGTTCATCAGCGGTGAGCTTATCTAGGTTTGAAAGGTTAGTTGGAGTTTTCTCTTCCTTCAAGGGAGCTGCCTCATCTTCTTTGACATGTTTTGATAATGCATGTGAGGGAGCTGGAGGTTCATAAGCCGTCCTGGTGATAACAACTTCTTCATGAGAAGCCTCGTGTTCAATTGATGGCTGGGGGCTAGCGGCTTAGGAGCAGAATCTGGGTGAGCATCAGAAGTTTTAGCATCCATAGCAATCGGCTTAGCATGCGAAGGAATTTCTTCAGGAGCATCTTTGGTGGCTTTGGAAGGCTCGGTATGAGACTCGGGGATGTCGGGTGTGGGAAGCTCCGGGTCTTGAACATCAGGAGTGGTGGATGACCCAGCCCCTTTCCTCCATTTAGCTTGAGCCCTGTGGGTAAAGGAAATTTTGGATATGTCATGATAAAGTAGGGCATATTGAATGCTTTTCAGAGTATAGAAACACATACCCTGGATTAATAGTAAAGGGACATAGCTTCGACGCGGTTGAATCACCAAAAGAAGGAGGTGAATCCTGGAAAAGTTAGCATTGATAAACCTATTAGTCAATCATTAAAAACTTATCAGACAGAGTAAGGCCAAGGCAAAAAGGTACCTCGGTGTGCTGCTTTCGAGGAGTCGGCTCATTGGGAAAGTGAAATAAAAGATCTGCAGAGCTAGCGCTCTGGGTTTGACGTCTGCTATCATGCTACTGTTTCTTCAAAACAAAGTTATGACTCAAGTTAGCAAAAGGACGGGAGCTCTTTACCTTTCATACAGCTCGCCGTGTTTTCTTTATTGGTAAAAGGTCTGAGTCAGAAGAGACAATGATTACCTCGGCAACATTGGCATGGCTGGTTTCAGCTTCTTCCTGTGAGTGATCATTATCAATAAGTTGCATGAACAGAAGGCCAAGGGAGTCAAGTTCTACCTCTGAATCATCTAAGGCAAATAGCTCTTCAGTTGACTGTTTCCGTTTGCGGGGCGACGCCTTAGGTTTTGAGGACTTAGTGACCTTGCCCTTCTTTTTTGAGGACAACAACTTTTTCCAAAAGGAGGAGCCGGCCTGTAAGAGGCAAAGCAGATCAACAAGAAGGGTTATTAATATATGGAGTTAAAAGAATGGATGAAGGTTAAAATGAAAAGACTTACATCCAGATCTGGGCTAGGAGCATAGAAGGGGCTCAGGCTAGTCTTGTTGTAGGCGGCTAATGTTTCCCCCAGCAGAGACTTGATAATGGTGTTGAGGTCCTCATCTATTAAGGGAGTCTGATTGCAGCGTTGAGGGTCATCCACATTACCAGAATATTGGCACATCAAGGCGTTTGGGCGGCACAGCGGAAGAATCCTCCAGGAGACCCAGCAGCGGGTTAGGTCAATACCCGTCAGCCCGTTCGCCAATAAGGTCCTGATTTTGGAAAAGGTAGTGGCATATTGAGCCCATTTGGCGGCTGACATCCGATCTGGAAGCTCTATATCTGTGTTGAGCCGGTAAGGACGTTAACTCGGCAGTGGATTCTCCCCCTCTTGTGAGGTGTCTTGGCAATAGAATAATTTTTGTTCCACTCTTTGGGATGACTCGACAGGGTTGCTGCTGGAAAGAGTATGTCCCTCCGCCTCTAAAGGGTTATGCCTCCGAGTTCAAGACATAACCCGTCTGCCATTTCAGTTTGGAAGTTGACATAGAAGTATTCTCTGAATAAATCAACAAATGGCTCTTCTTGGAGGTAGGCTTCATGGAAGGTTCGGAATTGACACATATTGGTGACACAATTTGGACCAATATCTTGGGGTGCAAGTTGAAAGCGTATAAGACATCCTGAAAAAAATTGATCCGGGTGGAGAGAAACCCCGAAGGAGATGATCTGTGAAGACGAGGACCTCCCCGTGTTTGGGATTAGGGGTGGTCTTGCCACTTGGAACCCGCCAACGGATAACGTCCTGAGCCGGCAGAACTCCCATGGTGACGAACTCATTGAGATTTTGTTCGGTCACACCGGACCGGACCCAGTTGCAAGTAGACAGAGTCCTCAACATGGTGGCGGCTTAGGACGTTGTGGAAAAACATGAATGTTTCGCGGCTCAAAAATACATTTTGACTAAGGTTGCTACAGTAATAAATGGTAGCTGCATTTTCCTGGTCAATAAAAATTATGAGCCGCCGAAATGGCTTGAGAGGAAACGCAGTGAGCCGGCAGACTATTGGCGGGTCAAGTTATCTATGCAGGACAGAAAATTGTCAAGTGTTGACAAACTGTTTCCACAACTATAGCTATGGATTTAGGATCTACAGGCAAAGGAAAATGACAAATATTCTAGCCCTAAAAAGCCTGGCGGAAGAACGGATGGCGAATACTTGGATTATTACGAAGTTGCGGATTTACCAACAAATGCGTGTGAGTGCGGAGCAAGCAGCCGCGTGATTTCCATGGTACCATGAAGTTTTTTAAGATGTTTTCAAATTAATGGATAAAGAATGCTTCAAACCTGGATGCAGCGGCCAGTGTTGGTGAAGACAGTGAAGACCGGGTGCCACGGCTGGCTCCGGTGGCGCAGATGCTCGGAGGAATAAGAAGAAGATGGCGGCAAGGGGATAAATGAAAGTGATACCCCCCACATCTATTTATAGGGGTATGATGGTCTTTCCAACGGTCCGGTGCGGGAATCGAGGGAGCACATTTATGATTATACTAAGAAGACGCCTCGATTTTCGGGCTGGTCATTTTAATGATGAAAGATCCATTCTAATGTCAGAGGAATCTTTTTGATTTTGCCAAATGACATCACTATGGGTCATGACAACTTGCCAGATGCAAGGATTGCCCATTTTTCGGCGGGTTATGAAGACTGCAAGAGAAGGCAAGACTTGCCAACCAGAAGACTTGAAGATTGACATGAACTTGTTCAAATCAATCTGGGGCCTAATGTTGGGGATATACACCCAGGGTGAGACCCGCTCAGGTGGGGCCGGGTCATGCGGTTGGCGGCTTACGGTAACTCCAGGAGGAAGCATAACTAGTGGGCCGGAGGGCCCAGAGCCAGTAAGCCAGATGTAACCCGGTTGACTTAAGCCACTGGGAGTGACTTGTTAGATAAGGCATGTCTAGTTAGAGGTGAGGTCGGTTGTTTAGTTTAACCCGATCCGGACTCTTGTAAGACCAGGTCCTTGACCCGCGTATATAAGGGCGGCTTACCTGGGCGGCTTAGGAACAAAACAATTGATTGAGAGCTAGGTCAAGCGAACTCGCTCCCTTGTAATTGACACACAATCAATATAACATAAAGAAGGACGTGGGCTTTTACCTCTTTCCGAGGGGCCGAACCTGGGTAAACCCTTGTCTCTCGATTCCGATCAACCCCTTCGAGTTCACTACCTCAGCGATGGCCTCGAACCTAAGTCTGTTGACCCGGACATCTGTCGTGACAAATCCACGACATATCCCGACCAGTGTTTTTGAGGGTATGCATGAGAAGTTCAGTCACCTAAAGCAATGCAACATGATTGTACATGAGTATGACTCAGTTCCAGAATCTCGCCCGCTATGCCAAGCAAGATGTGCCATAAGATAAGACTAAACCCAATCATTTTCGAGGGGGGTCTGAGAAGACCATTAGCTTGCTCTTGTTCTCGGTGAGACGACCCAGTTTGATCAGTTTTACAACTTGGCTCTAAGGCTACAAGAAGCATAGTTCAAGGTCGAGGCTTCGAAGAAGCGGTTCAGAGAGTCCAACCCATCGTTGTCTTCATCTCATGTGGTTCGCAAATAATAGAAGTATTGGGTTCCTCCTATTCCTCTGTTTCGCCCTCAGCAGCAGATGCAGATTGGAGGGCATGGCTCTTCCCACCTACCCAACCCAGTGAGCCAACATAACCTTAGGCGCCTAGGATAGCTGGTCCTCCTCCTGCCCAAATTCATCCGCTTTTAGAGGTTGCTTGTCGCAAATGTGGTTAGAAAGGTGAAAGGATTGATATGGTTGACTAGAGGGGGTGAATAGGCAACTACCAAATTTTAACTTTTCTTTAACAATGTAGGCTTAGCAACAAATAGGTTGGTTAAATATGCAACTAGGTGAGCAACCTATATGATGCTAAACACAACAACAAGATAAGCAAGCAACAATATAAGTAGCTTGCACATAGTAAAGGTAAGAAGTAACCACAAGTGGAACCGATGGAGACGAGGATGTGTTACCAAAGTTCCTTCGTGTAAAGGGAAGTATGTCCCCGTTGGAGTAGTGTGGAGGCACAATGCTCTCCAAGAAGCCACTAGGGCCACCGTATTCTCCTCACACCCTCACACAATGCGAGGTACCATGATTCCACTTGTTGTGCTCTTGAAGGCGGCAACCGGACCTTTACAAATAAGGTTGGGGCAATCTCCACAACCTAATTGGAGGCTCCCAACGACACCATGAAACTTCACCACAATGGACTATGGCTTCGAAGTAACCTCTTCCGTCTAGGGTGCTCAAACACCCAAGAGTAACAATATCCGCAAGGGATTGATGTGGGGAATCAAATATCTCTCGGTGGAAGTGTCGATCAAGGCCCGCTCCTCCAAACCCTAGTGCATTAACAAGATTTGATGGCTAGGGAGGGAGAAGGAGCAAGAATAAGCTTAGGCGTGACAATGGAGCTTTTTGTGGGAAGACGTGAGTCTCAATGGGTAAGACGACTCACTTATATAGGTGGGGGGAAATGTGGTCGTCTTTTTGCCAGAATACGTGCATAAGCAGTAGTACCGTCCTAGGGGCGGTACTTCCGCTTATACGCATACTGGAACATTTGAGCAGTAGTACCGCTCTGGAGGGAGCGGTACTTCCGCTTCGGGCGGTAGTATTGCTTTGGTAGGAGAGGTACTTCCACTCGGAGATTCGAGAAGTCCGGAAGAAAAAGGACGTGAAAAGAGCTTCAAAGTTCCTCAAGGCGATAGTACTGCCAGGAACTTCCGCTTAAAAAATATAAGCGGTAGTTCAGGGCGGTAGTACCGCTCTGTACTTCCGCTTAACAAATATAAGTGGTAGTTAAGGGCGGTAGTACAGCTCGGAACTTCTGCTTAAAAAAGTAAGCGGTAGTTCGAGCGACCCTTCAAGGCAGTAGTACTGCTGGAGCAGTACTACTGCTCTACAGAGTAGTACTTCCACTTAAGAGGAGCTTTGGAGCTCTGGGGGCAAAGAAAGCTTTGTCGTGCCGGGAAAAGGACAGGCGTGCAAAGTGTACGTGATGATTCCTCCCAACCTTTCCGAAAGCGGATCCCCTCTTAATAGTATGGATTTTCCTACGACTCAGGTCCACCAACCTAACCTCGAAAGGAAAAGACTCCGTTTTCTGAATTACTACTTGAGGGGAAGATAACCGTCTCGTGCCACCTGATAATATTTGAAAGCTTAATGCACACGGTTAGTCCGCAAATGCACTGTCATCAACGACCAAAACTACTTATGGAAAATTATGCTCTTACAATTTGCCCCTTTTTGGTGGGTTGATGACAACGCGGGATTTGCCAATAAGATATATGGTAAGACTATAGCAAACCCAAATATCTACAAAATATAGACAGGATCCCCCCAGATGTGTGCCCTATTTGAATACCCTTTTGGAATGCAAAGACCACACACTAGGATCAACACTCCCACTATATTGTATAGACGTGGCCAATACTTGCATACAAAGGGAATGAGTGATAAGTAGGTAAGCAAGTACATGAAATATAAACTCACAATAATGTAGACATAACAGAATATAGAGGTAGCATATGTCTTACACCATACATAGAACTCTTGAGTCTGACATGATAAAGCAAAGCAATTAAACGAGTTCACGAGACAATAGATGCAGATAAAAGGAGAAATACTCGTGACTCAGCAAATCCCTAAACACTCTCTCCCCCTTTGGCATCAAGATAGCAAAACCGGCCTAGAGGACTAAAGTGAGACCAAGTGATGATAGACATTGAATAATCACTCATCGGGTTCATCCTCTTCCTCCTCATCAGTAGCAGCAGGCACATCCTCCTCTAACTCAGCAAATGGGCAATGCTTCTTGATCCATACCTCCTCATCAGTAATCCTCTCCTCAGACCCACTATCAATCAGCAGATTAAGTTTCCTCATGATCCTCTTGTCAGGTATGTGAGCCTTCTTGGCCTCCGCATGGGTCGTGTACTATCCCTTGATCTAAAAGCAGAGAAGATTATTCATCTTGGTTTTGAGCTTGGTAGACCAAGAGGGAATAGTCTCGGAACGAGGAACATAGGTGGTGTCAGAATAGTCAGGCTCGGGATCATCATCAAAGTCGGTGGGAGCAATCTCTGGCACAGAGGGCGCACCTCCCGAATTCTCCTTGACACATAGCTTAACAATACCATGAGTCACCATGTGATCAGTGACCAGAGGCTCACCACGAAACTGCACAGACAAAGTATCCTCAATGATCTTGAAGATATGGGGACCGTAGATAGGCACCTTCCTGTCAAGAACTGCTGAGCGAAGCTCCCTCCACATGATGTGCGAAACATCCAAAGTGGAATCCTTCCCTTTTTTTCCTTGAGGCACATAAGAAGCAGATTCACTAGATAAGAGTGAACCTAATCCAAGTTCCCACACGTGGAAACAGAGTGTTGCGAAAGATATGGTGCATGATGTCTAGAAATGGCATGAGTTTAGTGTGAGTACCCTTGCCAGTCTTTACAATCCGTTGGTAGCGCGTGATCTTGGACTTGTGAATAGCTTGTTCTTCAGCGTGTGGTAGAAGACCAACTGGCTCATCTTCCCCTGAGTCTGCATAACCCAAAGAGTTCATAAAGGTCTTCCAGTTGGAACGCATGACTCTGTTATCTTTCATCCATGTCATGCTCCTCCCCTCATCATTGTGAAAGTGAATGGTGGCAAAGAACTGAGCCACAATCTCGGAGTCAAAATCCTTGTTGAACACCATAATGGGAACCACACCCCATTGCTGGCAAAGAGCATGAGGTTTAGCAATGTATTCAGAGTGTTGGTTCCTGACCATATGCTCCGTGTTGATGGATTTGACATGAGGCACATAGAGGTTTGTCTTGCCCTTCAGAACTCCAAAATAAATGAATGACCGAGCCTTGTTCCAGAAGGGATGACTAACAAATGGGGGGTCCTGAGGACAACGGTAAGGATTGTGATGACAAAATGCTTTGAACTTGGTGCATGTCATATCCTGAGGATCCTTGATCACTTGCTTCTTGGTGGCCACTTTCTTGTTTAACTGCCGCTAGGGTTGAGCACTGGAGCCTGCCTCATCGAACGTGCAGTACCGCTTGGAACCACCATGGCTCGGATTCACGTGACAAGCACCATCCTCACCTGAACTCACAAAGAAGGAATGGCAGGAGACACATCAAATGTAAATAACTCAGAAAATCCAACCAAAAATACTAGAGAGAGTAAGGTACATGGAGATGGGGTGATGACGTGGGAACGAGTCTGATAGTAGAAGATAGGGGTACGCAAGGAGAGGGCATAGTCCTAGCTACGGCGAAGGTGTACACACGGATGTATGAGTTCAGGCCCCTCTCGTGGAGGTAACATCCCTATGTTTCAGTGCTCGGGAGCTCTTGTCGTGTGGGTAGTATGAGTTACAGAAGGTGCGAACCCTTGTGCCATAGGGGAGGGGCGGCTTATATAGAGTATGTTGCCCCTCATTAGTTCCAGGCATCTAAGGGTTCGATCATGGGAATAAAGACGAGCATTACTGGTAACCTACATCATAATTGATACTAATGACGACTGAGCTAATGCCTGCCTATTTTCCTCCCTGGGGTGGCTTCTAGTCTTCTAGCGTCGACTAGAAGCGAGGTCTTCCGAGTGACAGGTGACTGTCGAGTGGAGGGAGAAGCTTCCGAGTGGATTAAATGTCGAGTGACTTGAGTGCCATGGTGAATCCAGTGGGAATCTCACTTGTAATCTTAAAGTCCTCCAATATAATCTCCTTGGGTAGGGTATGTAGATCAGGCCTCGGACCATACCCTAGGTACATATCCTTGTCATTAGCCCTTGAATGGATCGGAGTTCGACTGATAAAGGGGATCGATGCCAGTTCTGATTAGGCACCAAACTTCCGAATGTACTTTGGCGCTTCAATGAAATCTGCGTCGATTGAAATCTTTGTCATTCGCCCGGATCGATTCTGCCTTGAAAGTGTCCGAATGAATTTTAAGCAACAGATATGTTCCGAATGACTTGAAGGGATCTTTAGACGTGACGAGTTGCTCTGTCAGGACCGGATTTCGCAGGATTTGGAAATTTGGGAGGCGTGCGCCTCCCAAAGACGATGCCATGACTAGGGTAAGTGGGAGCACAATGCCTCGATTCATGCGCTGTCCATTTCACCACGTACTGTGCGACGTCTGTGGTCGAGGTACGCGGAGATCTAGTGGGCCCAAGAGTCAACGAGGCACTCGACAAAGTATAAAAACCCGCAGCACCGCGGTCTGCACAGTCTTCTTCCGCCAAATCTCCTCTCTTCCTCTGCCTCCCCTGCTCTAAGCGCACTGCTCAGCTCCGCCTCGATGACAACGGGCAAGACCGAAAAGCTGGAGCGTGCCGAGAAGGGAATCGCGAAGGGCAAGGCCAAGAAGCCATCCAGCGTGCGGTTCACCGTGCCCGCGGGATGGATCCAGGGGGATTTCCTCCCGTCAACGGTTACGGCTGCGGACGTCGAGAACCTCATCGTCAAAGGGCTCATGGACAAAGGCTCGTGGAGGCTATGGGAGGGGGAGATTGAGCCGGAGCCGCGCGAGGGGGAGCGGGTCCTTCTCCTCACCCACGTCAAGAGAGGTTTCTCCATGCCCCCACCCCATCCTTTCTTCCGAGGGTTTCTGAATTTCTTCGGAGCCCAACTCCATCATTTTCCTCTAAATGCAATCTCTTATCTTGCTGCTTTCATCACTATGTGTGAATGTTTCTTGGCTTGTCCCCCCCCCCCATTGGGGCTTGTTCAAGCATATCTTCACCATTAGATCTCAATCGGCCGAGAAGGGAAACCCTGAGGATGATAAGACCCATGTCATCCAATTATGTGGTGGCTTGGGGATCCAAAAGAGGGCTAGGAGTGCCTTTCCATACATGACCTTTTCGGAATCTGTTAGGGGTTGGCAGTCGACTTGGTTCTACTGCAAAGATGTAGCATCCCCCAACATGTCAACTGGTCTTTCCCCTTTCGCGTTAGATCGACTCACCATTCCCAAATCCTTGTCAGTGTTAGATGGGGAGAAAAGTCCAAGTGGGGATCTTAGTGGATGCCGTAGTGGCCATTGTCCATGGCGGAGTGACTGGCATGGACCTTCTGGAGACATTCCTCAGTCGACGGATCCAACCCCTCCAAGCAAGGCACGACGCTATGTGGCATTACTCTGGCCCCGAGGATATGACTTGGATGCACCCAGAGGAAGTCCAAGAAAAAACTATCGAGCAATGGCTTCGGAGCATCACTGGATCCTGCAACAATCCCCTGGGAGCCAGGAGGATCAAGCCTTACTCTGCTGATAATCCACCAAAGAATCTGGTAAATTATATCTTTGTAGATTGTTGTACTATTATGTCAAGTGGTTGTAACGTTGGTCGACTCACTTTGTTGTTTGAATCTTGTAGGAGTGGACGAACATGTACTTGCCCGTGCCAAACGGGAATCAGCCTGAAGACAGAGGGGAGAGCGAGGGCGGCAGCATGGATTTCTATTACGCCGACGATAGTGAGGATGACTACGAGTGCTCAGACGAGGACAAAGAAGAAGTCGAGTCTCCTCCACGCACTGAGCATTGCTCCAAGCTACGCCAGGACCCTGGGACTACTACACGCAAGGCCTTGGCATCGAGTGAGAGGAGCCTGAAGCGGGACCGAACCTCGACAGTTGAGTTGAGTAAATGGGCCACAAAGCATCCCAAGCCCGACACGCCGAAACCTCGGAAAGCTTTGGCCCGCATGAAAATCGATGTGCCCGCTATCTCAATGTAAGTGTTCATTTTCTTCTTTCGATGATGTATAGGACTTCAAATTCTTGCTGATCGAGTGGAATTTGGTCTACCAAAGCCGCTACCTTAGTGACGTCGCCTCCACGGGACGGAGAGGAGCTAATGGATGTGGATATTGTCGACGTGGCCACTTCCCAACGAGGTATAATAAATCTTCACTCAACTTTGTTTCTTGAAAATGATTTGCCGATTGAATAAGCTAATGTTGTCGACTGGTGTTTGCAGAAATCATTCAACTAGAGGACAATGAAGAACCACCACGAGGTACGGGGGGTGAAGGTGTGACCTCACGCACCCCGTGCGTACGCGCC
Organism: Hordeum marinum; assembly: GCA_022496015.1. Taxonomy (NCBI): domain Eukaryota; kingdom Viridiplantae; phylum Streptophyta; class Magnoliopsida; order Poales; family Poaceae; genus Hordeum; species Hordeum marinum. Next base: position 202,697,197 of record CM039675.1, on the reverse strand, counting down.
CGAAGAACGTCATCAGCGAAAACACCTCAAAGGTCGACTGCTACGTCATCCCAAGGGATAGGCAACTCGTCCCGAGCCAGAACCGGGCTCACAGCTCCGTTGTCAAGTGCCCCACCAGCTGCTTCAACCATCATGGTCTCAACACCAATCGGACAACACCGGACCACCTCAGCTACTCTACTCACAGCATCATTTCAGCTGGCGACTGTCTTTCCTCTACACCATGTCCCGGAAGACCAAACTGGAGTTGCCAAGGAAGCCATGATCCAAGCGGAGTAGATGATGTTGCTGACAAAGGATACGTACAAAGGCAGCAAGCTGGCCTATGATGCCAGCACGACGCTTTGCACCAACATCTGAGGAAGTGCGATTGTAAGTGCATTTCCAATTAAATTCTTTCCTTTCTTGATTGTACACCCATTGGGTGTTTTCCTTTTGTAGAATACTTGTATTTGCTCCTCTCGAATAAATCAGGTCTTAGTTGAGTGGGTTTCGGTCCAGTGGGGCACGCTGAGTGCACCCATTAGGTGTAGTCCACGAGACCGCTGTCGAATGGTGATGACATCGGCAGGGGTCTTAGAATTGTTTCGGTAACCGCTCAACAGATCGAGTGATAGAAGGTCCAGTGGGGGCACGCTGAGTGCACCCACTGGGTGTAGTCCTTGAGACCACCATCAAGTGCTTACACTGGCAGGGGTCTTAATAGAGATGATATTCACATGCTCGTGCACATTTTTTTATTTTCTTGCCAACTCGACAGATCGAGTGTTAGCAGATCTAGTGGGGGCATGCTGAGTGCACCCACTGGGTGTAGTCCCCGAGACCACCATCGAGTGCTTGCATCAGCGGGGGTCTGATAGAGATCATTTTATGCTCGGACATGACAGGCCTTGTCGAGTGATTTCGGAACCGGTGGGGGCACTCTGAGTGCACCCACTGGGTGTAGTCCCTGAGACTACTATTGATCGTTAACAATCAGCAGTAGTCTTAAGAACTTGAAGTCAGGGTCCTTTGTTGTACGCGGAGTACGCTTGCCATTCGACATGTCGAGTGAACTCTTTGCTTTAGTGTTACCAATCCGAAGCTACCTTGTAGGTTTCTTGGATATCATTTCCATCAACCATGATATGACGTAGGTTTCATGGACATAATTTCCATCAACCATGATATGATGCTATTTCAGGAGTGTGGGGTGGGGCGGGGGCCGCCATCCAGTCGATTGTTCTTGATCCTTTCCACTCAGGAGTGGAGAAATTTTCATGTCGACTAAACTGTTTTTTGTGTTGATTTCAGAGAGCTTGCGAACTTGGCACCCAACACAAGGACTTGGAGAAGGAAAGGAACCAGCTGCAATTGGATCTCGAGGTCTCTAAGAACAACATGGAACGTGCGTAGACTGAGTTAAAGACCCTGGGAGGTAATCTTTGTCGACCCAATGCACTCTTACTTTCACCTTCCATCCTTTGAACCGAGTGCTCTCACTCGAACAGACGTGCATGATGAAAATCTTCGACTCCAAGAGCGACTCAACAATGGTATTTCTTTAGATACCATGAAGAAATCACTGGAGGACAAGGACAAGGTGCTCGCTGATGCTCAAAAGGTGGCGAGGGAGAAAACTGAAGTCGTTGAGAAAAAGCTTGCAGCAGCCAAGAATATAGAGGAGGAAAACTCCAAGCTAAAACTAGAACGGAGTGAAATTATCAAGAAGACCGAATAGCTGACCAGGAGGAGCAATGGTCTGGAGAAGCACTTGGGAGATTTCACAAACAAGATGTTCATCATGCTTGACAGTAACTTCCATGTCGAGTGACTTTCCTTAACTACCATAGGCTAGCAATGTAGGAATCTTTCTATTCCTTCCTCCATATACAATTCTGCCAGGACTTCCAAAAAGAGATCGAAGAGATTGAGCCCAATCTGGATCCCAATAAGTCGCTTGTTGGAGATGTTGTGGCTATGAACATGTTCTGTCTCAATGTCCATCTCCAGGGTGTTCAAGCATACATCTTTCGACTGAAGGTTGCATTGAAGAAGTTTGACAATGAACTGTGTCCTGAAGACACCCTCCTGACTGACCTTGCATCCATGATGACTCGCCTAAATATGATCCCCAGTCGAGTGCAAGCTTGGAAAAAATCAGCTACCCGCTACGGAGCCGATGTGGCGCTCTCGCTAGTCAGAGTCCCTTGCAAGGAGGTGAGAGAGTACAAGGAGGTGAGGTGATTAACATGAAGAGACTTCGGTTCGAAGACTTCATGGAGACCTTCATCGATGCAGCCACTCAGATAACAGATGGGATTGATTTGGACACCTTCATCAAGCCAGCAAGTCCATCGGGTGCTTGAAAAACTTTATTTGTGGTAAAAACTTTATTCGCCTCGGAATGCCGAGTGGAGATGTAATTGCCTTAAAACTTCATTAAGGCCTTAAGCCTGAGTACCTTTGCTTGTGCGCATAACTTTTATTCGTGCCAAAACCTTTAGATTTACCTGCATTTCGCTTTCAATCATTTATTTGGCTGAATTTCTTTTTATGAACCCCTGAGTGAGAAGTATATTCATCACTTGGGTTGAGTTTTTAACTTAGGCGAAATCTGGTTTGCATTTAAGCCCCCGAGTGTGAGGATCACTCGACACTCGGAGAAGGTTTGAACTTAAACGAAGACTGGTTCGTAGCTAAGTTTCTGAGTGAATGGAATGTTATCCACTCGGAAAGGTTGTTTAACTTAGGCAAAGGCATGTTCGCGGCTAGGCCTCCAAGTGTGAGGATCGCTCGTCACTCGGAGTAGTTTTGAACTTAGACGAAGACTGGTTCACAGCTAAGTCTCCGAGTGAATGGACTGCTATCCACTCGGTAGGGTTTTTAACTTAGGCGAAAGTGCCATCGCAACTAGGCCCTCAAGTGTGAGGATTTCTTGACACTTGGAGAAGTTTTGAACTTAGACGAAGACTGGTTCATAGCTAAGTTTCTGAATGAATGGAATGATATCTACTCGGAAGGGTTTTTAACTTAGGCAAAAGTGTGTTCGCATCTAAGCCCCCAAGTGTGACGATCGCCCGACACTTGGAGAAGTTTTGCACTTAGACGTAGACTAGTTCGTAGCTAAGTTTCCGAGTGAACAAAATGTTATCCACTCGGAAGGGTTTTTAACTTAGGCGAAGGCGTGTTCATAGCTAAGCCCCCGAGTGTAAGGATCGCTCGTCACTCGGAGTAGTTTTGAATGTAGATGAAGACTGGTTCGTAGCTAAGTGTCTGAGTGAATGGACTGCTATCCACTCGGTAGGGTTTTTAACTTAGGCCAAAGCATGTTCGCAGCAAAGCCCCTGAGTGTGAGGATCGCTTGACACTCAGAGTGTTCCCAGATGTGAAATTGCACGATCGGAATCGGCGAAAGACTGTGGAAGTAATACTTGCATAAACGGCATTGCCTGAAATACTTTTATTACATCAACACAACTCTGTTTTTAGGTATAGAAACACCGGAGCAGATCTGCATTCCAGGCTCGTGGCTCATCCATCTTCTTGTTGAGGTTGTAGAGGTGATAGGCTCTGTTGTTCAACACCTTATTGACGACGAAAGGTCCTTCCCATGCTGGAGCGAGCTTGTGAGGTTGTTATTGATCCACTCGGAGCACCAAATCACCTTCATGAAATGACAGACTCTTAACGTGCTTCACATGGAAGCGTCGCGGATCTTGATAGTTTGTAATCGTCCGAATCAAAGCCATCTCGTATTCCTCTTCTAGGAGATCTACGCCATCTTGTCTTGCTTTCTCAGCTTCATCTTTGGAATAAAGATCCACTCGAGGGGAATTGTGAAGCAGGTCACTCGGCAAGACAACTTATGCTCTGTACACCAAGAAGAAAGGAGTTCATCCAGTCGACCAATTGGGAGTTGTCCTCAAACCCCATAAAACAGATGGCAACTTGGACACCCAAGCTCTAGCTGCATGTTCCAAATCCCGCATGAGATGAGGCTTGAGACCTTGCAGGATGAGGCCATTGGCTCGCTCAGCTTGGCCATTGGTTTGGGTGTGTGCAAGGCATGCATAATCCACCCGACTGCCTTGGGAGAAGCAGAAGTGTCTAAACTCCTCCGAGTCGAATTTCGAGCCATTGTCTGTGATAATAATGTGGGGAACTCCATTCCGGTAGATTATCTCTCTCATGAATTTGATCGCAGTGTGAGAGTTCAATTTCTTTATAGGCTTGGCCTCAATCCACTTCGTAAACTTGTCGGCTGCAACAAGCAAATGAGTAAATCCACCCTGTCTTGTCCGAAAGGGACCAACCATATCCAAACCCCAGATAGCGAATGGCCAAACGAGTGGAATGGTCTTCAGGGAAGACGCAGGTTTGTGAGACAAGTTTGCATAGAACTGGCACCCCTCACAGTGATCGAAACTGTCCTTGGCCATCTCATTGGCATGCGACCAGAAGAAACCAGCTCGATACGCTTTAGGGACAATTGTCCGGGAGGACGCATGATGGACGCAAGTCCCCGAGTGGATCTCTTCCAAGATCATTCGACCTTCTTTAGGGGAGATACACCGCTGTCTCACACCAGTCACACTCTCTTTGTAAAGTTGATCATCCATCAGAGTAAAAGCTTTGGATCTGCGCACAATTTGTCGGGCTTCAACTTCATCCTCAGAGAGTTCTTTGCTCAAAATATATGCAATGTACGGCACTGTCCAGTCGGGAATCATGACCAGAACCTCCATGACTAGATCAATAACTGCAGGGACATCAACCTTAGTTGGATCAGAGGCGCTCATAGCTTGTGGGGGCTCTTCAGTGAAGGGATCTTCCTACATCGAAGTAGTATGAAGATGCTCTAAGAATACATTGCTTGATGAGGACATCCCTGCTAATGCTACACCCACAACTCCGACTGCTATACATACAGGACCAATTACTAGAGCTCGCGCATGTCAATTGAATTACCAGGTACTTTCGTTTCTTGCGAATCCTTCTAATGTTCATGAACATATGATGCTGCCTAAATTAGATACTTTTGTTTTACTTATGAATGAAGGACCTGGCATGGACAAGAAGGATGACCATTGGAGCGAGATCAAGCATGGAGAAGAAGGTGCGCGCGCCGGAAAGAACAATAGAGCTTCCGGTGATGATTTTTGCACTTTGAAGCCACCATAATGGGAGCAAGAAGCCTTGGACGAAATATGCATGATGCTACTTTATAAAATTAGTCCCTAGGCTAATATAGGTGTTGCGCCACCTTATTGTTGGGCCAGGCCCATGTAATTGCGAAATACCATATTATAGGCTGTTTTTAGAGTCCCTATGTATGGGGAAACTGAGTTAAGGTCGGTTTCGGACCCCTCCTCCATGGGGCCATGAAATTCCCCTCTATTCCCCCATATATAGAGCCCTTAGGGCGTCGTTTTAGGGTTGGGTTTTGTTTAGATTACAAGTTTGCCATAGCTGCAACTTCGCGTTCTTCATTTGTGTTCCACGACCAGTCAAAGGCGTCATAGAAACCCACTTCATCAATAAAGCTTTCCTATTATATTCGCAATATCCAGATTGCAATCTTACTTTCTTGCTTGTTCTTTGTTTGCGTGCAGGAAATAGACCCTCGTGGTCAGGTTGATCGTGCTCCAGCGTGGTCAATAACCTCTCGGAGTTGGTTTAGCGATTGCTAAGGCACGGCGTCATCACACATTCGTAGTCGGATCGTCAAAGTCTACTCCACCAAAAACGATAGCCACCATTTCATCAAAAGACAGGGACAACTTCGCCTCTATCAAGTGGTATCAGATTTCCAGGTTGCTCGGTGAGATTTTACCAGTTTTCGTAGTTTAGATCACATCTGTTCTTCATACCTTTAGTCCACGAAAAAGCCACAAAACAATTTAGGGTTAGATCATCATATCCGAACCAATCTGAGCCTTTGCATAGTATTTCAGTATTTTGCTTTGTTGAATTTGCGATTACATCGTCGTGTCGAGTTGCTAGTCTTAGTGTCTAGTCCTTTAGAGTTTCGAGTTCTATTCATAGGTTGTCAAGTCGCCACCGCAACGTCTTCATAGTTGCCATATACCACCACCATCATCACCGCTGCCATATATCACCACCCACCATCACTATCAATTGGTGTCCATATATACCACCACAAATCCGCCACCAATCCGAGTATAGCTCGTTTTAGGTTTAGTTTCGAGATCCTTTTGATTTCGGATTCGTGTTTTCCTACCTGCGTAGGTGTTAGAAAAAAGAGTGGCATGCATTGCAGAGCACGTTTTTGCCCAAAAAAATTCGGCCAAATTTTTTTTTCCCTATCTTGATTTTAGGTTCTTCGGAGCGTTTTGAGACACTTGCCATCATAGTGATTTTTGTCGAAATTTTTGGTCGTCGCAGCCCCCAAATTGCTCCAGAAAAAAAATAGTCCAACAAATTTCGTGCCTATCTTGCTTATACGACGTGGGAAGATTTTTGAGACACTCGCCATTGTAGTGATTTTTTGAGCAAAAAAAAGAGCGCAAAAAAGAGGCGCCGAAAAAAATTTCAGAGTGTGCTTTTCCCTTGATTACGTGTAGCGTCGTGATTTTGTTGGTGTTTTAGGCTCGCGTCTCTAGTACGGTCTAGCCTAGGACCAGCACAGTACCGTCGTTGAGCGTTTATTCAACCTTGCATCTCTGAATTGATTATTGCTAACCCTTTTTGCTACCATATTATAAGCCATCCTAGCTCCACATACATCTACGTCGTGTGTTTGACACCACTTGGCAATCGCTCTATCCAAGCTTTGAGAGTTTTGACTACAACGGTTGCCGCTCACCGCCTGCTGCTGAGTAAGAACTGGTAAGAATTTGAGATTAGCTTAAAGGATTTGTGACACACCACCACCACCACCACGTTCTAGTAGTTTGTAGGTTTCATATTCGTGTGTGTTTCCTATTTCTGCAAACCATGTCAGGATCACACGACGATGGGAGTGACTGGGAGAGCATAACCAACAAAGTGCTCTATGATAAATTTCAGCAAATGGTGGCTGACCAGGTACAAGACTTCGTGACCAACTTTGGAGAGGCAATGGAGAAGCTCGATGGTTTGGAGAAGACATTCGACACGAAGATGGATGCCAAGTTCAATGAGGTGCTTGCCCGTCTACCACCAGCAGCTGCAGCTCCTATCCCTTTCGAACGACGAGCGTGACGTGTGCCTCTCGGCCAAGCCCAACATAGTGGTATTGGTGATACTACTGCTACTTCTGTGTCTCCTGCTGCTACTGTTGTTGAGCAGGTTGACGATTATGATGGTGATTACGATGATGAGGGATAGGTTGCTCCAGATCAGCTTCAGGGGCAACCACCACCATACACACCAGGTCGACCATATGTCTACAAGCGTAATGGTAGGGCTGCACCACCCCCTCAGGTACGGGATCATGACCATCTCCCTAAACTTAAATTGAATATTCCGACGTTTGAGGGTAGATATGTTCCTGATATATATCTTACATGGGAGTTAGAAACCGAACAACATTTTACATTCTTACAATTTCCTGAGGATAGACGTGTTGCTGATGTTTGTTCATTCACTAGTTTTGCTTGTGTTTGGTGGTCAGAACATTGTAGAATACACCATGCTAATATTCCAACTACTTGGGTTGCTTTGAAAACTGCTATGCGTAATCGTTGGGTGCCAGCTTATTTTCAACGTGAATTGCTTCAAAATTTGCAGCGTTTAATACAAGGAAAAAATTATATAGAAGAATATTATCAGGAATTACAAACCGGCATGACTAGATGTGGTATTGTTGAGGATAATGAAGCTATGCTTGCATGTTTTATGGGTGGATTAAATAGAGAGATTCAGACTACTCTAGAGTATAAGGAGTATAACACTATCACTTGTTAATTTCATCTTGCTTGCAAAGCTGAATGTGAAGTGCAGGATCGACAGGCAATGGCGAGAACTACTTTTTCTGCAGGTCCCACTTCATCATGGACGCCACGTACCTCCTCTACTTCCGCACGTCCTGCTGCAACACCACCTACTTCCACCTCCAACTCCAACCGCGATACCAAGAAATAGGCTCCTACTCCACCCTCTGCGAAGAGCACACCTTCTGGGCCTGCACAGAGCTCTTCTTCATCTATTGCATCCACAGGGCAAACACATGAGGTTATATGCCGTTGTTGCAAGGGTGGAGGTCAATTTGCGAGAGAATGCCCTTCCAAGCGTGTAATGATTGTTACTGAGGATGGTGGATATGCGTCCGCTAGTGATTATGATGAGGAGACTTTGGCTCTCATTGCAAGTGAAGAACAGGGTGGCGAGGATGCAGAACCAGAGACACACTACATGGCTGCTAATTACACTGACAGGTATGAAAGTTTAGTTGCTCAACATGTTCTCAGTGTGCAGGTTACACAGGATGAGCAAAATCAGAGGCACAACTTGTTCTACACAAAGGAAGTTGTGAAGGAGCGTTTTGTCCGCGTCATCATCGATGCAGGGAGTTGCAATAACTTGGCTAGCATGAAGATGGTGGAGAAGTTGTCTCTAACCACCAGACCACATCCTGATCTTGCTTATATGATGTGGGAAGATTTTTGAGACACTCGCCATTGTAGTGATGTTTTGAGCAAAAAAAAGATCGCAAAAAAAAGAGGCGCCGAAAAAAAACGAAAAAAAATTTAGAGTGTGCTTTTCCCTTGATTACGTGTAGCGTCATGATTTTGTTGGTGTTTTAGGCTTGCGTCTCTAGTACGGTCTAGCCTAGGACCAGCACAGTACCGCTGTTGAGCGTTTATTCAACCTTGCATCTCTGAATTGATTATTGCTAACCCTTTTTGCTACCATATTATAAGCCATCCCAGCTCCACATACATCTACGTCGTGTGTTTGACACCACCTGGCAATCGCTCTATCCAAGATTTGAGAGTTTTGACTACAATGGTTGACGCTCACCGCCTGCTGCTGGGTAAGAACTAGTAAGAATTTGAGATTGGCTTAAAGGATTTGTGACACGCCACCACCACCACCATGTTCTAGTAGTCTCTAGGTTTGATATTCTTGTGTGTTTCCTATTTTTGCAAACCATGTCAGGATCACACGATGATGGGAGCGACTGGGAGAGCATAACCAACAAAGTGCTCTATGATAAATTTCAGCAAATGAAGGCTGACCAGGTACAAGACTTCATGACCAACTTTGGAGAGGCCATGGAGAAGCTTGATGGTTTGGAGAATACATTCGACACAAAGATGGATGCCAAGTTCAATGAGGTGCTTGCCCGTCTACCACCAGCAGCTGCAGCTCCTATCCCTTTCGAACGACGAGCGCGACATGTGCCTCTCGGCCAAGCCCAACATACTGGTATTGTTGATACTGCTGCTACTTCTGTGGCTCCTACTGCTACTGTTGTTGATCAGGTTGACGATTATGATGGTGATTATGATGATGAGGGATAGGTTGCTCCAGATCAGCTTCAGGGGCAACCACCACGATACACACCAGGTCGACCACATGTCTACAACCGTAATGGTAGGGCTACACCACCCCCTCAGGTACGGGATCATGACCATCTCCCTAAACTTAAATTGAATATTCCGACGTTTGAGGGTAGATATGTTCCTGATATATATCTTACATGGGAGTTAGAAACCGAACAACATTTTACATTCTTACAATTTCCTGAGGATAGACGTGTTGCTGATGTTTGTTCATTCACTAGTTTTGCTTGTGTTTGGTGGTCAGAACATTGTAGAATACACCATGCTAATATTCCAACTACTTGGGTTGCTTTGAAAACTGCTATGTGTAATCGTTGGGTGCCAGCTTATTGTCAACGTGAATCGCTTCAAAATTTGCAGCGTTTAAGACAAGGAAAAAATTATATAGAAGAATACTATCAGGAATTACAAACTGGCATGACTAGATGTGGTATTGTTAAGGAGAATGAAGCTATGCTTGCACGTTTTATGGGTGGATTAAATAGAGAGATTCAGACTATTCTAGAGTATAAGGAGTATAACACTATCACTCGTTTATTTCATCTTGCTTGCAAAGCTGTGTGAAGTGCAGGATCGACAGGCAATGGCGAGAACTACTTTTTCTGCAGGTCGCACTTCATCATGGACGCCACGTACCTCCTCTACTTCCGCACGTCCTGCTGCAACACCACCTACTTCCACCTCCAAGTCCAACCGCGATACCAAGAAATAGGCTCCTACTCCACCCTCTGCGAAGAGCACACCTTCTGGGCCTGCACAAAGCTCTTCTTCATCTATTGCATCCACAGGGCAAACACATGAGGTTATATGCCGTCGTTGCAAGGGTGAAGTTCACTTTGGGAGAGAATGCCCTTCCAAGCGTGTAATGATTGTTACTGAGGATGGTGGATATGCGTCCGCTAGTGATTATGATGAGGAGACTTTGGCTCTCATTGCAAGTGAAGAACAGGGTGGCGAGGATGCAGAAACAGAGACACACTACATGGCTGCTGATTACGCTGACAGGTATGAAAGTTTAGTTGCTCAACATGTTCTCAGTGTGCAGGTTACACAGGATGAGCAAAATCAGAGGCACAACTTGTTCCACACAAAGGGAGTTGTGAAGGAGCGTTTTGTTCGCTTCATCATCGATGGAGGGAGTTGCAATAACTTGGCTAGCATGAAGATGGTGGAGAAGCTGTCTCTAACCACCAGACCACATCCTCATCCTTATTACATCCAATGGTTCAACAATAGTGGCAAGGTTAAGGTAACATGTACTGTTCGTGTGCATTTTTGCATTGCTACATATTCTGATTATGTGGATTGTGATGTGGTACCCATGCAAGCATGTTCTATTCTACTTGGTAGGCCATAGCAGTTTGATAAAAATTCTGTACACCATGGTAGGACAAATCAGTATACTCTTGTTCATAAGGATCAAAATATCACTTTGCTTCCTATATCTCCGGAACATATTATGAAAGATGACATTGCTAGAGCTAGTAAAGCAAAACAGGAGAAAAATAAGAGTGAAAATCAGATTGTAGCATAGGAATTTGAGCAACATCGTAAGTATAATAAACCATCATCTAATGTTGCATCCAAAATAAAATTGAAGAGTGGGTGTTTACTTGCTATTAAATATGATATTAATGATTTGGATGTTGCTACATCTGTTTGCTATGCTTTTGTATGCAAATAGGTATTATTTTCATTCGAGGACATGCCTCCCTCTTTGCTTCCTACTGTCATTAACATTTTGCAGGAGTTCGCTAACGTCTTCCCACAAGACGTGCCATGGGGATTACCACCTATTCGCGGGATTGAGCATCAGATTGACTTAATTCCCAGTGCATCCCTACACAACCGTGCGCCATACCGTACCAATCCAGAGGAGACAAAGGAGATTATGCGTCAAGTACAGGAGCTGCTTGACAAAGGTTATATATGTGAATCCCTTAGTCCTTGTGTTGTTCCTATTATTCTAGTGCCTAAAAAGGATGGTACATCGCGCATGTGTGTGGATTGTGGAGACCTTAATAATATTACTATTCGTTATCGTCATCCTATTCCTAGACTAGATGATATGCTTGATGAATTAAGTGGTTCTACAATTTTCTCCAATCTGATTTGCATAGTGGATACCATCAAATTCGTATGAAATTGGGAGATGAATGGAAAACACCATTTAAAACTAAGTTTGGATTATATGAGTGGTTAGCCATGCCTTTTGGGTTAACTAATGCACCTAGCACTTTCATGAGATTAATGAACGAGGTTTTACGTGCTTTCACTGGACGATTTGTGGTAGTCTATTTTGATGATATATTGATTTTTTAGTAGATCTTTGGAGGAACATTTGGAACATCTACGTGTTGTTTTCATTGCTCTACGTGATGCACGTTTGTTTGGTAACCTTGGGAAGTGCACCTTTTGCACCGACCGAGTGTCTTTTCTTGGCTATGTTGTTACTCCACAGGGAATTGAAGTTGATAAAGCCAAGATTGAAGCTATTTAAAGTTGGCCGCAGCCCAAAACGGTCACACAAGTGAGGAGTTTTCTTGGCCTTGCTGGTTTCTATAGGCGTTTTGTGAGAGATTTCAGCACCATTTTTGCGCCTCTCAATGAGCCTACAAAGAAGGACGTGCCTTTTTCTTGGGGTACCGCATAGGAAGAAGCCTTCACGGTCTTGAAACATAAGTTAACACATGATCCTTTACTCCAACTTCCTGATTTTAATAAGACTTTCGAGCTTGAATGTGATGCTAGTGGAATTGGGTTAGGAGGTGTGTTCTTACAAGATGGTAAACGTGTTGCGTACTTTTCTGAAAAAATTAGTGGGCCTAGTCTGAATTATTCTACTTATGATAAGGAATTATATGCTCTTGTTTGTACTTTGGAAATATGGCAACATTATTATGGCCCAAAGAATTTTTTATACATTCTGATCATGAATCTTTGAAACATATTAAAAGTCAAGCAAAACTGAACCATAGACATGCTAAATGGGTTGAATTCATTGAGACTTTCCCTTATGTCATTAAACACAAGAAGGGTAAAGAAAATGTTGTTCCTGATGCTTTGTCTCGTCGTTATACTATGCTTTCACAACTTGACTTTAAAATATTTGGTTTGGAGACCATCAAAGACCAATATGTGCATGATGCTGAATTTAGAGATGTGTTGCAGCATTGTAAAGAAGGGAGAACATGGAAAAAGTTCATTATTAATGATGGATTTGTGTTCTGTGCTAACCAGCTATGCATTCTAGCTAGCTCCGTTCGTCTTTTGTTGTTACAGGAGGCACACTGAGGAGGATTAATGGGACAATTTGGCGTGAAGAAGACGGAGGACGTACTTTCTACACATTTCTTTTGGCCAAAGATGAGACGGGATGTTGAGCGTTTTGTTGCTCGCTGCACAACATGTCAAAAACCTAAGTCACGACTCAATCCTCGTGGTTTATATATGCCTTTGCCTGTACCTAGTGTTCCTTGGGAGGATATATCTATGGACTTTGTTTTAGGTTTACCTCAAACTAAGAAGGGGAGGGATAGCATATTTGTTCTCGTGGATAGATTTTCCAAAATGGCACACTTTATACCATGTCATAAAAGTGATGATGGTGCTCATGTTGCTGATTTGTTCTTTCATGAAATTATTCGGTTGCATGGTGTGCCAAATACAATTGTTTAAGATTGTGATGCTAAATTTCTTAGCCACTTTTGGAGATGTTTATGGGCTAAGTTGGGGACTAAACTACTTTTTAGTACTACATGTCATCCCCAAATTGATGGCCAAACTGAAGTAGTCAATAGATCATTGTTTACGATGCTTAGGGCTGTTTTGAAGAATAACCTGAAAATGTCAGAAGAATGCTTGCCACATATTGAATTTGCTTATAATCGTTCGCTACATTCTACCACTAAGATGTGCCCTTTTGAAGTTGTGTATGGTTTCTTACCTCGTGCACCTATTGATATGTTGCCTCTTCCATCTTCGGAGAAGGTTAATTTTGATGCTAAAGAATGTGCTGAATTCATATTAAAGATGCATGAGTTAACGAAGGAAAACATTGAGCGTATGAATGCTAAATACAAAATTGCTTGAGATAAGGATAGAAAACATGTCGTCTTTGCACCTGGAGATCTTGTTTGGTTACATTTGCATAAGGATAGATTTCCTGATTTGCGCAAGTCAAAGCTAATGCCACGTGTTGATGGTCCTTTTAAGGTGTTAGAGAAAATAAATGATAATGGATATAAACTTAAGCTTCCTGTAGAGTTTGGGGTTAGCCCCACTTTTAACATTGCAGATTTGAAGCCTTAGTTGGGTGAGGAAGATGAGCTTCCGTCGAGGACGACTTCAGTTCAAGAAGGGAGGATGATGAGGACATCCCTGCTAATGCTATACCCACAACTCCGACTGCTATACATACAGGACCAATTACTAGAGCTCGCGCACGTCAATTGAATTACCAAGTACTTTTGTTTCTTGCAAATCTTTCTAATGTTCATAAACATATGATGTTGCCTAAATTAGATACTTTTGTTTTACTTATGAATGAAGGACCTGGCATGGACAAGAAGGATGACCATTGGAGCGAGATCAAGCATGGAGAAGAAGGTGCGCGCGCAGGAAAGAACAATGGAGCTTCCAGTGATAATTTTCGCACTTTGAAGCCACCACCATAATGGGAGCAAGAAACATTGGACAAAATATGCATGATGCTACTTTATAAAATTCGTCCCTAGGCTAATATAGGTGTTGCGCCACCTTATTGTTGGGCCAGGCCCATGTAATTTCGAAATACCATACTATAGGCTGTTTTTAGAGTCCGTATGTATGGGGAAACTGAGTTAAGGTTAGTTTCGGACCCCTCCTCCAAGGGGCCACGAAATTCCCCTCTATTCCCCCATATATACAGCCCTTAGGGCGTCATTTTAGGGTTGGGTTTTGTTTAGATTACAAGTTCTCCATAGTTGCAACTTCGCGTTCTTTGTTTGTGTTCCACGACCAGTCAAAGGCGTCACAGAACCCCACTTCATCAATAAAGCTTTCCTCTTATATTCGCAATATCCAGATTGCAATATTAGTTTCTTCCTTGTTCTTCATTTGCATGCAAGAAATAGACCCTCGTGGTCAGGTTGAACGTGCTCCGGCATGGTCAATAACCTCTCGGAGTTGGTTTAGCAATTGCTAAGGTGCAGCGTCATCACACGTTTGTAGTCGGATCGTCAAAGTCTACTCCACCAAAAACGATAGCCACCATTTCGTCGAAAGACAGGGACAAATTCGCCTATATCAAGTGGTATCAGATTTCCAGGTTGCTCGGTGAGATTTTACCAGTTTTCGTAGTTTAGATCGCATCTGTTCTTCATACCTTTAGTCCACGAAAAAGCCACAAAAAATTAGGGTTAGATCATCATATCCGAACCAATCTGAGCCTTTGCATAGTCTTTTCAGTATTTTTCTTTGTTGAATTTGCGGTTACATCGTCGTGTCGAGTTGCTGGTATTAGTGTCTAGTCCTTTAGAGTTTCAAGTTCTATTCACAGGTTGTCACGTCGCCACCGCATTGTCTTCATAGTTGCCATATACCACCACCATCATCACCGCTGCCGTATATCACCACCCACCATCACTATCCATTGGTGTCCATATATACCACCACAAATCCGCCACCAATCCGAGTCTAGATCGCTTTAGGTTTAGTTTCGAGATCCTTTTGATTTCGGATTCATGTTTTGCTACCTGCGTAGGTGTCGGGAAAAAAGAGTGGCATGCTTTGCAGAGCATGTTTTGCCCCAAAAAAATTGGCCGAAAATATTTTTTACCTATCTTGATTTTAGGTTCTTCAAAGTGATTGCTAAGGCGCGGCATCATCACACGTTCGTAGTTGGATCATCAAAGTCTACTCCACCAAAAAGATAGCCACCATCTCATCTAAAGACAGGGACAACTTCGCCTCTATCATTGCTGGGGACAGGTCTCCGAGTGGATCCAATCTTTGCCAGCTCATCAACTGCTTGATTCTTCACTCGAGGAACATGATGGAGTTCCAAACCTTCAAATCTATTCTCAAGTTTCTAACAGCATTACAATATCCAGTCATAGCAGGGTTCCGAACATCCCACTCTTTCATCACTTGATTGACCACCAAATCCGATTCGCCGTAAACCATCAAGCACTTGACGCCGAGTGAGATGGCCATGCACAACCCACACAAGAGTGCTTCATATTCTGCTTCATTGTTGGAGCAATCCATGTGAATCTGCATAACATAACTGAGTTTGTCGTCTTTTGGGGATACCAAAACAATGCCAGCACCGGACCCATTCACCATTTTCGATCCATCAAAGAACATGGTCCAGTGCGCTGAGTGAATCTGGATCGGCTGCTACTGTTCAACCCACTCAGCCAAGAAATCAGCAAGTGCTTGAGACTTGATCGCCTTTTTAGCTTCGAACTTGATGTAAAAGTATAGGAGCTCAATCTCCCATTTAGCCACTCGACCAGTCGCATCTCGATTTGGAGCATCACTGACGACTGAAATTGAGTGATCCTGAAAGTAGTGTGCCACCTTCTTTGTTGACAGATAGATACCATAGACAAGCTTCTGGTAATGTGGGTACCTTTGCTTCGAAGGAGTCAACACTTCGAAAATGTAGTAGACTGGACGTTGGACCTTGTAGGCCTTGCCTTCCTCTTCCCGCTCGATAGTCAAAACTATACTAACGACCTAATTAGTGGCCGCAATGTACAGGAGCAATGGCTCTTTGCTGTGTGGAGCAGCAAGCATCGACTGGGTGGAAAGCAGGGCTTTGAGCTTGACAAACATTGCTTCAGCTTCTATAGTCCACTCGAACATGTCAGACTTCTTCATCAGTCAGTACAAAGGCAATGCCTTCTCACCGAGACAAGAAATGAATCAACTCAATGCTGCCAAGCAACCTGTCAGCTTCTGAACATCGTGCACTCGCACGGGGCTTTCCATTAGGGTAATGGCACTAATTTTCTCAAGATTGACATTGATTCCTCATTTGGAAATGAGAAAACCGAGTAACTTGCCGCCAGGAACACCAAAACTACACTTAGCCAGAGTCAGCTTGATACCAAACCTCCTCAGACTGGCGAATGTCTTAGCCAAGTCAGTCAGCAGGTCGGAACCTTTGCGGTACTTGACGACAATATCATCCATGTGAGCTTCAACATTTCAAGGGATCTGGTCGAGTAAACACTTCTGAATCCTGTGCATGAAAGTAGCATCGGGATTCTTCAAACCAACAGGCATGGTGATATAGCAGAAACACCCGAATGGGGTGATCAAGGCTGTTTTTATTTCATCTGGACCAAACAGATGGATCTGATGGTAACCAGAGTATGCATCTAGAAACGATAAATGCTCACACACTATAGTCATGTCAACAATTTGATCGATGTGAGGGAGCAGGAAATGATATTTCGGGCAGAGCCAATTGATATGCTTGAAGTCAATACACATGCGGAGTGACTTGTCCTTCTTGGGGACCATGATGACATTCGAGAGCCACTCAGAGTGGTAAATCTCTTGAATGAACTTAGCTACCAAGAGACGAGCCACCTCTTCGCCAATTGCTTTCAGCTTCTCTACTGCCAACCAACACAAATGTTCTTACACCGGCTTGGCCTTCGGATCAACTCTCAGTCGCTGCTCAGCCAGTTCCCTAGGAACCCCCGGCATGTCAGCTGGCTTCCATGCGAAGATGTCCCAGTTCTCACAGAGGATTTGGATGAGCTTGACTTCCTATTTACGGTCGAGTGTCGAAGGTCTATTGGTCGGGGCAGCAGTAGGATCTGTCGTGTGAATATGCACCTTTTTCACTTCCCCCGTCGACTAAAAAGCTGACTTTGAAGAAGGCTTCTTAGCATGTAGCAACTCAAGAAGGTCAGCGCTCTTACTGTACTCTTCTAGCTCAACCATAGCCATATGATGATCAACAATTTTGGAGCCTTGCTGGAGGCACTCCTCAGCCCTCTGTCGATTGCCAGTGACTGTGATCACACCCTTGGGTCTCGGCAACTTCAGTTTAAGATACGCATAACATGGACAGGGCATGAAACGGGCATAAGCTGGTCGACCAAGGATGGCATGGTACACGCTCTGGAAGTCCACGACTTCAAACGTCAATTTCTCTGTGAGTAAACTTTTTTCTATCCCAAACACCACATCCAATGCAATCTGGCCGAGTGACTTGGCCTTCTTCCCTGGGATTACTCCGTGGAGCTGCATGTTGCTCTCACTGAGTCGAGACATCGGAATGCCCATCCCCTTAAGGGTATCTGCATACAGAATATTCAGGCAATTCCTTCCGTCCATGAGGACCTTGCGGCGTCGAGTGCCTCCCACAATGGGATCTACCACCAAAGCCTGTCGATCGGGCGTGGCAACATGAGCAGGATGATTTGACTGATCGAATGTGATGGCAGTCTAAGACAACTTGAGGTACGTGGGGGTTGTAGGCACAGCCATGTTGACTTCTCTGTTTATAACCTTCAATTGACTCTTGCTTTCAACATTAGCAAAAACCATCAGAGTGGCATTGCCATCGGGAAAAGTTTCTTTGTCTTCATCATCCTCTTTTTCAGGAGTTTTCTCACTCGACT
The DNA here is from genome assembly GCA_022496015.1 of Hordeum marinum. NCBI lineage: Eukaryota > Viridiplantae > Streptophyta > Magnoliopsida > Poales > Poaceae > Hordeum > Hordeum marinum. Next base: position 202,679,079 of record CM039675.1, on the reverse strand, counting down.
GACCTTCCTTGAACTGTTGGATCAGTAGACGGCACTGTCGAATGGTATGTTTGGGTAATATCAAATTACCATCTTCGTCTTTCCTCGTGTGGATTGCACACGGCAAGTCAAGAACATTTGTTCCCGACTGATTTTTTCCTTTCTTGGGGGCGAACTATCCCTTGGACTTCCCCTTATTTTTCTTTGTGGCGCCAAGGCAACTTCCTCTGCCTGAATAGGGCCATCAGCCTTCCACTTCTCCTTCCGACTGGAATTGCCGCCGACATCGTTGTCGACTGCTTTTCCTTTGCCGCTGCGGAGGCGGTCTTCTTCTTCGCCATTTGCGTACCGAGTGGATATTTCCATCATCTTACTCAGTGAAATATCATCGGTTCACCCAAACATCAGGTAAAGCTCTTTGTACTTCACTCCGACCTTGAAAGCACAAAGAGTCTGATGCTTGGAAATGTTCCCCGCTGTATGATGCAAAGTAGACCAACGCTGAATGTAATCCCTCAATGACTCGTTGGGCTTCTGAACACAATGTTGCAAATCAATCAAACTGGCAGGATGCTTGCAAGTTCCCTTCAATGTTCTGATGAACACTCGGGCAAGATCCTCCCAGTAGTGGATGCTAGAAGGAGCCAAACGATTCAGCCATGCACGGGCCGAACCATCGAACATCAAGGACAAATGCTTCATTGCAATGTTGTTGTTGCCACCACCAATCTGAACAGCCACTCGGTAATCATCCAACCATGTTTCCGGCTTTAACTCGCTAGAAAACTTGCCTATCCCAGCCGCCAACCTGAAATTGGGAGGAATCTCTATAGAACGAATGGCTTTGCTAAAGCACTCGAGACCAAAAATAACAGCACTGCTACCACTCAGGTAATCTCTGTCGAAACCAACTTTGTGGGCTCTGCCTCTGTTGATTCGCCTCTGAGTGAGGATGTGTCTTGCATCAAAGCCAGGATTCCGCTCCTCACTAAAGAGACGCCTATCGTCCTGGTGTCGGGGCACATACGGACCACTCCGCGGAGAAGTGGGCACTCGACGGTGGTCATCACGGTGAAACTAATCTCACCCCTGATCCCTATACTGATCCTCACGAAAACCTCCGCCCCTATGACACAGAGGCGAACTAGGACTGTGTACTGATTGAACAGTCTCTGCTCTTGGTGAATTACTTTGTATCCTATTGCGCGACTGCGAAACAACTGAGTATTGGCGTTGTGCTGCATCAAGCAACGCTCTGATCTGCAGCAAACCTTTGCCAGCCTCTGAATGTAAAGGCTGAATAGAATCTACTATCCTAGCTGCTCGTGCAACATTTAAATCTGGAGTGCGGTATACATCAACGTTGTTTTGTGAACCACTCGGAAACAGTTGTCGCTGATGTCGACTGGGAGGTGGTGGATGATGGCGAGCACGCTCGTCGAGTTCCCTCTAAAGCTCTTCGAGCCGAATGCGTGTGGCACCGATGATGGGCGTATGGAGGACCTCCTCATACCGATGCGGCTGCTCATTTGATGCCCCACTAGCCTCTCGCCTGCCGCGGCCGAAACCAGGCAACGGGCTCTAATGTGAACCATCCATAAGAACCTCCACTGCAGGATCGTAGCTCTCACACTCAGAAGGAATGTCAAACTGATCTGACTCGAGTCGAACATGCCGTGAAGTGACTCGGCGGGCTTGATTTCAGCAATCTGCGGAGATGAAACTTGGCGAGCCACCGCATGCTTCACCCAGCACTAGAGTCATGAGCGACCAGATCGCTTGTGGCGGCGGACAGTGGGGAGGGCCATATAGTACGGAGTCGATGGCTACTGTAGAAGAACACCGCAGGAGCTCGCGCGGAAGTGCGCCGCCACGTGGATTGAGAGCGCCTCCTGGAGCCATGCCGAATCGTCGGCGATGAAGGTGAGCGCTTCGAGACGGATCTCGTGGCCCAAGAACAAACCACCGCCAGAAGACATGACAAAGGGGGAAATGCAACCTCGCTGGGAGTCGCTTAGACGCTTGCCACACAGTGGGCGCCAACTGTCGTGGGAATGAGTTTGAAAGTAGAAGATAGGGGTACGAAAGGAGAGGGCGGAGTCCTAGCTACGGCGAGGGTGTACACACCGATGTATGAGTTCGGGCCCCTCTTGTGGAGGTAACAACCCTATCTTAGTGGTCGGGAGCTCTTGTCGTGTGAGTAGTATAAGTTACAGAATGTGCGAACCCTTGTGCCAGAGGGGAGGGGCGGCTTATATAGAGTACGCTTCCCCTCATAAGTGCCAGGCATCCAAGGGTTCGATCGTGGGAATAAAGATGAGCGTTACTGGTAACGTACATCATAATTGCTACTAATGAAAAATGGGATAACACCTGCCTATTTGCCTCCCTGGGGTGGCTTCTGGTCTTCTGGCGTCGACTGGAAGCAAGGTCTTCCGAGTGAAAGGTGACTGTCGAGTGGAGGGAGAAGCTTCCGAGTGGATTAAATGTTGAGTGACTTGAGCGCCATGGTGAATCCAGTCGGAATCTCACTTGTAATCTTAAAGTCCTCCAATAAAATTTCTTGGGTAGGGTATGTAGGTCAGGCCTAGGACCCTACCCTAGGTGCATATCCTCGTCAGGTGTGGCAGTGCACGGCGGTAGTACTGCTTGGGAAGGAGCGGTACTTCCGCTTGGAGTGGTAGTACCGGTCATGCCCGAGCGGTAGTACCACCCTCGCGACGGGAAGATCCCGTGGCAAGGGAGTGACCACAAATCCACCACACACCGAGTCCATGACCATCATATATATCTATAGTGATCATTCACGTCCTACTCATGCCAAGAAATAGCGAGAAAAACACGATACACCACACACATTGCCCAAGATGCAAGATCTAAGAAAAGCTAGGTCAAACGAGGAACAACGAGGGCAATACCGGGATCCATGGCACGAGGGAGAGGTGGGGATCAATCCCACCGGACGAAAATTCAATGACCGACACGGAATGGGAGATCCGGAGCCGGCCTTCGGGAGAGCTTTGGTCTCCACGGGCGGAGATGACATAGTGAATGGGTATGGGGAGGAGTTAGAACTCCCCCTGCCAACTACTTGAATCGTCAAGGAGCCCCCAAAGAGGCAGTACCACTGACATGGGAGGTACTTCCGCTTGAGCGGTAGTACCATCCACCTGAGCAGTAGTACCGCTTACAAACAAAAACCACTCCCAGCAAAAAGAGAAAAAAACACAAATCTGAGGCGATGAAGAGCATCAAAACCTTCTACTGATATACATAAAAGGAGTTACCCCAAGTATTTACAAGAAACCAAACATGAAGGAACAAATACTTGGATGAACACATTCATACTAATATGCTCTAAAAATGCAAATGCATCACTAGGAGGAGGGGTGGTGGCCGAAGCCACCTATGTTTGAGTCAGTTGGTATGGCACCGCGAAGATTTTAACCTTGGGCCCATGACCAAAACTCGTCTTTGAAGCACAGTAACCATCAAAAATGGCGGATATGAAAGACTTTGATTAGTTCATGCATAATAGGAGGAGGGATGGTTCATCGAGATAACTAGACTCCCCCTAATTCTAAGCCTACATTTAAACAAGACATAATGGTGAGTGTGGTGGGGTGTGCACTAAGTCAAACCACATTGCTCGAATCAATGATATTTAGCTCAGGCCTTAACTTGCGAAATCATTCTGGCTTCGTGAAAATATCTGCAAGTTGCTCATTAGTGTTGAGATGAATAAGATTGATATCTCCTTGCTTGACGTGATCCCGGAGAAAGTGATGACGAATATCAATGTGCTTCGTATTGCAATGTTGACCCGGGTTGTTGGAGATCATAATGGCACTTTCATTGTCACAGTAAAGAGGCACTTTGTCACAATTAACACCATAATCCTTTAAAGTTCGCCTCATCCAAAGAATATGTGCACAACAACTAGCAGCAGTTACACACTCAGCCTCGATGGACGAGAGAGAAACACGGTTTTGTTTCTTTGAAGACCAATTTACCAAAGACTGACAAAGAAATTGACAGTCTCGGAAGTGCTCTTCCTTTCCACATGGTCTCCCGCCCAATTCGAGTCAGTATATCCAATGAGATCAAATGAAGCACCCTTGGGATACCATAAGCCAAAGTTTGGGGTATGAGCCAAATATCGAAAGATTCGCTTGACAGCCACGTGGTGACTCTCCTTAGGTGGGGATTGAAATCGTGCACAAATTCCCACACTCAACATGATATCTAGTCTAGATGCACAAAGATAAAGCAAGTATCCAATCATCAAGCGATATACCTTTTGATCCATAGCTTTACCATTGGGATAACTATCAAGTTGGCATTTGAGTGGCATAGCAGTGTTGTCCTTGGGAGGATTAAGCACATCCATTTTGAACCTCCTAAGCATGTCTTGAGTGTATTTAGCTTGACTGATGAAGGTTCCTTGACTTTGTTGCTTGACTTCGAATCCGGGGAAGAACTTCAACTCTCCCATCATAGAAATCTCAAACTTATTTATCATTAGTGTGGAAAACTCTTTATTGAAAGCTTTGTTAGGAGAACCAAATATAATATCATCAACATATAGTTGCCATATGAACAAGTTCCTGTTAACCTTCTTCGTGAAAAGAGTGGGATCGATTTTCCCAATTTCAAACCCACGGTATTGCAACATCTAGGTAAGGTGCTCATACCACAGACGTGGGGCTTGTTTAAGGCCATAGAGAGCCTTATCGAGAACGTACACGTGATTGGGGAACTTGGGATCCTCGAACCTCGGGGTTGCTTAACATATACCAACTCCTTAAGAGGACCATTAATAAATGCACTTTTAAAATCCATTTGATATAATTTAAAGTTATGATTAGAAGCATATGCAAGCAACATGCGAATATATTCAAGGCGAGCAACGAGGGCAAAGGTTTCACCATAGTCGATATGCTTGACTTGGGAGTAGCCTTGTGCCACTAATCTTTCCTTGTTGCTAATGATGACACCATTCGCATCTTGCTTGTTTTTGAAGATCCATTCAGTTCCAATGACATTGTGGTTCTCCTTTGGTCTTGGTATCAATCACCACACTTGGTTGCGCTCAAAGTTGTTGAGTTCACCGTGCATGGCTTCAACCCACTCCATGTCATCGAGCGCATCTTGTACCTTGAGGGGATTAATGCAAGACACAAACGTGTGATGTTCACAAAAGTTTGTTAATTGTCTACGAGTGGTTAACCCTCTTTCTAAGCTGTCATAGACGTTTGGTAACAAATGTTGTAGTTCTTCCATCTTTGGCAGCTCGTATCTCTAAGATCTCCTCCCTAGAAGGTTGAGGGTCAACATTCAGAGGAGGAGCACCATCTTGATGATCTTGAATGCCATCATGAGCTTGTTGTTGATCTTGAATGATATCTTGACCTTGAGCTTGCTCGGGGTCGTGGACTTGTTCTTGGGTATCACTTGGCATGACACCATTGTCAGTAGATTTATCTTGCCCTTGATCTTGTCCATGTGGTAGAGGGCCTTCATCTTGTTCTTCGGAAGCGTGTGGGTCTTGTGTCGGTGATGGTTCCACTTGAATGGAACATTGTCCTTCTCCTTTGACCACAAGGGGTTCCTCAACGGGTAGGAAGTGTCCCACACCCATTCTTCTTATGGCTTGGGGATGAATTTCTTCACCTACATCACAAAGACCACTTTGCTCCACTTGGGAGCCATTATTTTCATCAAACTCTACGTTACATGTCACCTCAATGAGTCCATTGGACTTATTGAGGACACGGTAAGCGCGAGAGTTTGTAGCATCACCAATAAATATGCCCTCTTGAGCTCTAGGTTCAAACTTAGACAAACGAACACCTTTCTTGAGAATGAAATACTTACACCCAAACACCCTGAAGTACTTCAGATTGGGCTTGTTACCGGTAAGAATTTCATAAGGTGTCTTGTTCAAGTCTTTGTGGAGATAGAGCCGATTGGATGCATGACAAGCTGTGTTGATGGCTTCGGCCCAAAAATTGTACGGAGATTTGAATTCTGCCATCATGGTCCTTGCTGCGTCCATCAACGTCTGGTTCTTTCTCTCGACAACACCAATTTGTGGAGGGCTATAAGGTGCGGAGTATTGCTGCTTCATCCCCTCATCACTAAGGAACTCATTCAAGGTGTAATTCTTGAACTCGGTGCCATTGTCACTTCTTATCATCAGAATCTTTGGCTCACATTGTTGTTGAGCTTCATTTGTAAATTCAATGATTGTCTATTGAGTTTCACTCTTCCTCTTGAAGAAATACACCCAAGTGTATCTTGAGTAGTCATCCACGATCACCAGACAATACTTCCTCCCCCCAAGGATATTGAAAGATGGAGGACCAAAGAGATCCATGTGGAGGAGCTCCAAGGGCCGCTTTGAGTAAATTGTAGTCATGGGGCAGTGAGTTGTCTCATGTAGCTTTCCTTCAATACAAGCACTGCAAGCATGATCTATGGCAAAACTAACATTTTTTAGTCCAAGAACGTGATCCCCTTTGAGAAGACTTTGAAAAGATCTCATATTGGCATGGGCTAGCTGGCGATGCCAGAGCCATCCCACGTCAACTTTAGCATTAGGAAAGTCACGGTCTTAGTGGGTCACTCCGACATGTAAACCACATAGAGACCATTCTTGACATGCCCAACAAAACCTACTTTAAGAGTCTTGCCCCACCAAAGGGCTATGGAGTCAACACCAAAGAAGGTACAAAAACCCATGAGTGCGAGTTGATGAACAGAAAGTAAATTGTATGCAAGAGTCTCAACAAGCATAACATTCTCTATGGAGAGTTCTGGAGAGATTATCACCTTTACAAGACCCAATACCTTTCAAATTGAATCATCACCAAATGAGACTTGAGTGGCCACAGATGGGTCAGGATGAACGTCCACCTCCAAGTCCTTGCTTCCGAACATATGATTTTTCGCTCCACTATCGAGCAACCATGACACTCCTCCGGAAGCAAACCCCTACAAGAGATCAATGTTTGGTTTTAGGTACCCATTCTTTAATGGATACTTTCATGTTAGCAACGAGGGTCTTAGGAATCCAAATACACCATTCAGTGTACTTATAAGAAGAACCAACATATTTGGCATAAACATTGCCCATCACTAGCACGGTATAAAACATAAGAGGGGTTAAACTTTCTGGTGGTGTTGGGGTGGGTGGTCTTGCCCTTATTGGCATTACCAACCACAAGCTTGTATTTCTTCTTCTCATGAGGACCATGTCTTTACAAAAGTTTCCTTGAGCGGTGGAACTTCCTTGGTTTTCACCTTCTTCTTGTTGTTGTTTTTGGGTGCAAATCCAACCCCTTCTTTTGCAACAACTTCCTTTTGATTAGTTAAAAGGTCATTGGGAGTCTTGTAGCCTTGGATACACATCACCAGACCTTTTCCAAGCTGCTCTTTCAGCTTAGCATTTTCCTCCACAAGATGTGCATGCTCACAACACGGGTTAGTAGCAGATGCATTATCAATTAGAACAAAAGGAGGACACGTGGCAAATTCCTTAGTGAGTTTTACTTGGAGTTGATCATGTGATTCCTTAAGAGAAGTATGAGCACACTTCAATGCCTTGTGAGCATTGTCAAGTGTGTCAAGCTCATCCTTGAGTCGATCATGGCCAACCCCAAGTGCAACCTTTTCAGACTTGAGCACACGGTTAAGAACGATAGAATGATCATAATCTTTATGTAATTTAGCAAGGTCATCATTTTGTGACTCCTCAAGAGTCATACGAAGACCTTGCTCTTCCTCAAGATCAATAGACAGATCCGCTATCTCGTTGGCATAATCATGACTATGTCCTCTGAACTCCTCAAGATATTCATCTTAAGAGTCAATAGTGTCATTGTCCTGACCAAGTTGTTCCAAGAGAGCAACAAAGTGCTTCTTGGATTCTCCCTTGAGTTTACACAAGAACTTGTCAAACTCATTTTTACCCTGTTTTGCCTCCTCATGTTCATCCACATAATCTAACGAAGACCGAGTGGAAGAAATAGAAGTCTTAATGTTTCAGGTTTTTGCGTTGGAGGTCACCTTGGTGATACATTTTGCCATGAGGCACCTAGAGATGTGGTTCTCATTGGGGGCGTCAAAGAGTGAGACCTTTGTCAGGGTGGAGAATGCAATTTCCACACATGTCGTTGCCATTCCATCACCGCTTGTGTCTTCGTCATTGAAACGTCTCCAACGTATCTATAATTTTTGGTGATGACATGCTATTATATTATCTCTTTTGGATGTTTTATATGCATTAATATGCCATTTTATATTATTTTGGGGACTAACCTATTAATCTAGAGCCAAGTCCCAGTTTCTGTTTTTCCATTCTTTTTGAGTTTTGTAGATATGGAATAGTAAACGGAGTGCAAATGGAATAAAACCTTCAGAATGAATTTTCCTGGAAGGAAACAAATCGATCAAGCTTGGAGTGCACATCAGAGGAGGAGTCAGGGCGCCGCCTTCTAGGCATGGGCCCCCGGCCGCACCTAGAAGGCTTGTCACTCCCTGGAAGGTCTCCTAACCTTAATTCTTGGCCTATAAATACCCAAATATTCCCCCAACATCAGAACGAGCCATGCAAATACTTTTCTGCCGTCGGAAGCCTCCTTCCCCGAGAGATCCAATCTTGGAGCCTTTTTCGGTAATCTGTCGGAGGGGATTTCGAGCACGGAGGGCATCTAAATCAACTCCATTTCCCCTCCAATGATGCGTGAGTAGTCCACCACAGACCTACGGGTCCATAGCTTGGGATGCTGATACGTCTCCAGTGTATCTATAATTTTTTATGATGGAATGCTATTACATTATATGTTTTGGATGTTTTATATGCATTAATATGCCATTTTATATTATTTTTGGTACTAACCTATTAATCTGGAGCCAAGTGCCAGTTTTTGTTTTTCCTTGTTTTTGAGTTTTGCAGGTATGGAATAGTAAACGGAGTCCAAGCGGAATAAAACCTCCGGAAGGAATTTTTCTGGAAGGAAACAAGTCGATCAAGCTTGGAGTGCACGTCAACGGAGGTGCCAGGGCACCACAAGCCTGCTAGGCGCCGCCCCTAGCCGCGCCTAGCAGGCTTGTCGCTCCCTGGAAGGTCTCCTAACCCTAATTCTTGGCCTATAATACCCAAATATTCCCCCAACATCAGAACGAGCCACGCAAATACTTTTCCACCACCGGAAATCTCCGTTCCCGAGAGATCCAATCTTGGAGCCTTTTTCGGTAATCTATCGGAGGGGGTTTCGATCACGGAGGGTATCTACATCAACTCCATTGCCCCTCTGATGATGCGTGAGTAGTCCACCATAGACCTACGAGTCCATATCTAGTAGCTAGATGGCTTCTTCTCTCTCTTTGATCTTCAATACCATGTTTTTCATGATCTTCATGGAGATCTATCCGATGTAATCCTCTTTTGTGGTGTGTTTGTCAAGATTCAATGAATTATGAGTTTATGTTTAAATTATCCATGAATCTTATTTGAATCTCCTCTGATTTCTTATAAGCATGATTTCATATCCTTGCAAGTCTCTTCGAGTTATTGGTTTGGTTTGGCCAACTAGATTGGTAATTCTTGCAATGGGAGAAGTGCTTGGTTTTGGGTTCAATCTTGAAGTGTCCTCACCCAGTGACGTAGTAGGGGTAGCTAGGCACGTATTGTATTGTTGCCATCAAGGGTAACAAGATGGGGTTTTTATTATATTTCTTGAGTTTATCCCTTTACATCATGTCATCTTTATTAATGTGTTACTCTGTTCTTCATGAACTTAATACTCTAGATGTAGGCAGGAGTCGGTCGATGTGTGGAGTAATAGTAGTAGATGAAGAATCATTTCGGTCTACTTGTCACAGACGTGATGCCTATATGCATGATCATTGCCTTGGATAACTACATGATTATTCACTTTTCTATCAATTTCTTGACAGTAATTTGTTTACCCATCATGATATTTGCCTTCAAGAGAGAAGCCTCTAGTGAAACCTATGGCCTCTGGGTCTATTTTCCATCTTATATTTTCAGATCTATACCTTGCTGTAATTTATTTATCTTTTACTTTCCGCACTCATTTACATCTATCTCTTTCAGATCTAATCCTTGCAAATAACCGTGGAGGGATTGACAACCCCTTTATAGCGTTGGGTGCAAGAGTTTGATTGTTTATGTAGGTGCAACTGTTGGTGACTTGCTTGTTCCTCCTACTGGATTGATACCTTGGTTCTCAACAACTGAGAGAAATACTTATCTAGTTTGCTGCATTGCCCTTTCCTCTTTAAGGGAAAACCAATGCAATCTCAACAGGTAGCAAGAAGGATTTCTGGCGTCGTTGCCGGGGAGGATAGCCATCAAGCCTACCAAGTACCCATCACAAACTCATCTCTTGCGTTTACTATATTTGCCATTTGCCTCTCGTTTTCCTCTCCCCGACTTCTAAAATGATTTTTAGATAATACCAAAAAGATTCTCTTCTCTATTCTCCCTATTTTGGTTGCTTCTTTCTTGCTAGACCACTATGTCTAGTATTACCACGTCCCCCTTGTCACCAGATTTTGAAGTTCTTTACTTCAAACAAAAACAAGGGGGAAATTTGAAAGATGCTTGGTATAGGTTAATGGAATCTTATCGTATCCCCAATCTAAAAGGGGATGTGAAAGTTTTGCTTGGACATCTTTACCTTGGTTTAGCTTTGCATCATAGGGAGCTTCTAGATTTCGCTTCAAAAGGAAATTTTATTGAGCTTGACACGAATGTCGCTTATGAAGTTTTAGAAGTGATTTTAGGGGTTCCTCCACCAAAAAGGGGGGTTGCTTTCTCACAAGAGGGAGTTCAAGTTTTGGACAAATTGGGTGACTTACACAAGCACTTGGTCTAGTTACAACAATATCATGAACCCCTAAAACATATCAACGGGAACCTTAATGGTTTGAATACTTTGATTACCCTTTGCAACAAGTGTTTGGACATTTTGGACACCAAGACGGATCCTCCGCCTACAAATGGGGGAAATAGGAAAGAACCCCCTGGATTCAAGAAGGTCCTCATAGAAGTTGCCAATACCAAAGATGGCAATGCCTAGATCTATTGTGTTTTGCCTAGCTAGGGGCGTTAAACAATAGCGCTTGTTGGGAGGCAACCCAATTTTATTTTTGACTTATGTTTTTGCTTCTGTTTTTTAGTGTTTCCCACATTATTACTTCCGAAGTAATTGTGTTTTGATGTTTTTATTAGTGTTTGAGCCAAGTAAAACCTTTGGGGTGATCTATTGTAGTTGTCGATTTGATCTTGCTGAAAAACACAAACTTTTGCGCTCAGTCCAGGAATTTTATAATTTTTTCATAGATTTGAACTGATCTTAAATTTTTACAAAAGACGTATATATATATTTCCCATGTTTTTGTAATTTTTTAGAATTTTTTGGGCTACATAAGTATACGAAGTTTCCAGATTGCTACAGACTGCTCTGTTTTTGACAGATTCTGTTTTCTTTGAGTTGTTTGCCTATTTTGATGAATCTATGGGTTGTATCATGTGGTATGAGCCATGGAGCAGTTAGATTACAGTAGGTATAACACCAATATAAATAAATAATGATTTCACAAGAGTACCTAAAGTGGTGATTTATTTTATTATACTAACGGATCTCACGAGTTTTCTGTTATGTTTTGTGTTGTGAAGTTTTCAAGTTTTGGGTAAAGATTTGATGGACTATGGAATAAGGAGTGGAAAGAGCCTAATCTTGGCTATGCACAAGGCACCCCAAGTCATATTCAAGGGTGCAAAAGAGCCTAAGCTTGGGGATGCCCCGGAAGTCATCCCCTCTTTTGTCTTCAATCCATTGATAAATTTACTTGAGGCTATATTTTTATTCACCACATGATATGTGTTTTGCTTGGAGCGTCTTGTATGATATGAGTCTTTGCTTGTTAGTTTGCCACAATCATCCTTTCTGCACACATATTTTTAGAGAGACACACTGAATCATGAATTTATTAGAATACTCTATGTGCTTCACTTATATCTTTTGAGTTGGGCAATTTTGCTCTATGTGCTTCACTTATATCTTTTAGAGCACTGTTGTGTTTGCGTTTTATAGAAATACTTGAACTCTCATAACTCACTTATATTATTTTGAGAGTTTATAAAACAGCATGGTAATTGGTCCAGGTTATGAATTTAGTCCTAATATGCTAGGCATCCAAAAGGGATATAATAAAAACTCCCATATTAAATGCATTGAGTATTTATGAGAAGTTTGATTCCTTGCATAAAGTTTTGAGATATAAAGATGGTAATGTTCAGAGACATGTTAGGAAGTAAATTGTGATTTGGTAAAAAAAACTTGTGTAATGGTTTGTGATTCCCGTAGCATGCACGTATGGTGAACCGCTATGTAAGGAAGTCGGAGCATGACTTGTTTATAGATTGTCGACCTTTGTGTGAGGGTCAGGGGCGTGCGATGGTTAAATCCTACCAACCTCCCCCTAGGAGCATGCGTTTAATGCTCTGCTTCAATTACTATAGACTTTTGCAATAAGTATGTGAGTTCTTTATGACTAATGTTGAGTCCATGGATTATACGCATTCCCACCCTTCCACTTTTGCTAGCCGTTCTAGTACCGCGCAACTTTTGCCGGTGCAACAAACACTTTCCTCAAAACAACCACCATATACCTTCCTCAAAACAACCACCATATATCTTTCCTCAAAACAGCCATCATACCTACCGATTATGGCATTTCCATAGCCATTCCAAGATATATTGCCATGCAACTTCCAGTGTTTCCTTTTATGACATGCACCATCACTTCCATATTGCATATAGAGTCATATTTTGTCATAGGTATCTAGTTGTAATTTTCTTTTGAGTTGTAAGTAAATAAAACTGTGATGATTATCATTATTAGAGCATGTCCCATGTGAGGAAAGGATGATGGAAACTATGATTCCCTCACAAGTGGGGATGAGATTCCGGACTTTGTGAAAAATAAAAGAGGCCAGCGAAGCCCAAATAAAAAAATGAATAAAAGAGGCCTTAGATGCCCACACAAAAAAAGAATGAGAGAAAAGCAAGAAGGGACATTGCTACTACCTTTTTCCACACTTGTGCTTCAAACTAGCACCATGATCTTCATGATAGAGAGTCTCACGTTTTGTCATTTTCATATAGCTAGTGGATTTTTTTCCTCATGATGCACATCCACTTAGTTTCCTTTTGAGCTTTCATACACTTATAGCTCAAGTGCATCCATTGCATGGCAGTCCCTACTCACTCACATTGATATCTATTTATGGGCATCTCCATAGCCCGTTGATACGCCTAGTTGATGTGAGACTATCTTCTCCCTTTCCTTGACAACCTCCACCATATTCTATTCCACCTATAGTGCTATATCCATTGCTTGTGCTCATGTATTGCGTGAGAGTTGAAAAAGTTTGAGAAAATAAAGGTGTGAAAACAAGTGCTTGACTTTTCATCGGGGTTGTGCATGATATAAATACTTTATGTGGGGAAGATGAAGCATAGCCAGACCATATGATATTGTAGGGATAACTTTCTTTTGCCATTATATTCTAAAGAGATACAATTGCTTTGCTAGTATGCTTGAAATGTTATTGATTCCACATCAACATTAAGCTTTTGTTTTGAGTCTTACGGACCTAAATATTCATGCCAAAATAAATAATATTACATGGATAAATATGTTAGGCAGCACTCCACATCAAAATTTCTGTTTTTGTCATTTACCTACTCGAGGGCGAGTAGGAATTAAGCTTGGGATGCTGATACGTCTCCAGTGTATCTATAATTTTTTACGATGGCATGCTATTACATTATATGTTTTGGATGTTTTATATCATTAATATGCCATTTTATATTATTTTTGGTACTAACCTATTAATCTAGAGCCAAGTGCCAGTTTCTGTTTTTCCTTGTTTTTGAGTTTTGCAGATATGGAATAGTAAACGGAGTCCAAGCGGAATAAAACCTTCGGAAGGAATTTTTCTGGAAGGAAACAAGTCGATCAAGCTTGGAGTGCACGTCAACGGAGGTGCCAGGGCACCACAAGCCTGCTAGGCGCCGCCCCTAACCATGCCTAGCAGGCTTGTCGCTCCCTGGAAGGTCTCCTAACCCTAATTCTTGGCCTATAATACCCAAATATTCCCCCAACATCAGAACGAGCCACGCAAATACTTTTCCACCACCGGAATCCTCTGTTCCCGAGAGATCCAATCTTGGAGCCTTTTTCGGTAATCTATCGGAGGGGGTTTCGATCACGGAGGGCATCTACATCAACTCCATTGCCCCTCTGATGATGCGTGAGTAGTCCACCATAGACCTACGAGTCCATATCTAGTAGCTAGATGGCTTCTTCTCTCTCTTTGATCTTCAATACCATGTTCTTCATGATCTTCATGGAGATCTATCCGATGCAATCCTCTTTTGTGGTGTGTTTGTCAAGATCCGATGAATTGTGAGTTTACGTTCAGATTATTCATGAATCTTATTTGAATCTCCTCTGATTTCTTATATGCATGATTTCATATCCTTGAAAGTCTCTTCGAGTTATTGGTTTGGTTTGCCAACTAGATTGGTAATTCTTGCAATGGGAGAAGTGCTTAGTTTTGGGTTCAATCCTGCGGTGTCCTCACCCAGTGACATAGTAGGGGTAGCGAGGCACGTATTATATTGTTGCCATCAAGGGTAACAAGATGGGGTGTTCATCATTTTTCCTGAGTTTATCCCTCTACATCATGTCATCTTTCTTAATGCATTACTCTGTTCTTCATGAACTTAATAATCTAGATGCAGGCAGGAGTCGGTCGATGTGTGGAGTAATAGTAGTAGATGCAAAATCGTTTCGGTCTACTTGTCATGGACGTGATGCCTATATGCATGAGCATTACCTTGGCTAACTACATGATTATTCGCTTTTCTATCAATTTCTTGACAGTAATTTGTTTACCCACCATGATATTTGCCTTCAACAGAGAAGCCTCTAGTGAAACCTATGGCCCGCGGGTCTATGTTCCATCTTATATTTCCATATATATAACTTGTTGTAATTTATTTATCTTTTCCTTTCTGCACTCGTTTACATCTATCTCTTTCAGATCTAATCCTTGCAAATAATGGTGAAGGTATTGACAACCCCTTTATAGAGTTGGGTGCATGAGTTTGATTGTTTGTGTAGGTGAAACCATTGGTGACTTGCTTGTTCCTCCTACTGGATTGATACCTTGGTTCTCATCAACTGATGGAAATAATTATCTATTTTTTGTATCACCATTTCCTCTTCAAGGGAAAACCAACACAAGATCAAGAGGTAGCAGTCATCAACATCATCATCCGAGGCATACTCTTCTTGAGCCAACAACACTTTGTGAGAAGACTTGTTGGTGAAGTTGGTCTTGTTGGGGAAGGACTTGGCCTTATCTTGGTGAATGAGCTTGCCACCATTGTATTCCCTCTTCTCATATGGGAAATCCACCACAAAGTGACTCACATTACCACAGTTGTAGCAGGTCCTCACACATTGCTTTCCCTTTGACCCGCTTGAGTTGTTCTTGGAGAAGTTAGGCCTCGTGTTTCTCTTGTTTCCCCAAAATTGCCTGGACGCTAGAGCCATGTGCTCATGGTAAGCATATTTGGTGTCCTCGGGGCAACACTCTTCTTCTTCTTCCTCTTGACAAACCTTGGCCTTCAAAGCAAGGTCGGGAGTTGATTTATTTGACTGTTACACGCGAGCAAGGGCATTGTTCGCGGCCGTGTTCAAGATGTTCATTGCAATAAATTGATCCAACACATCCCTAGAGGATAAGGTGTGAAAGTCTGGTCTTTGATGGATGACTGTGGACATGGCCTTGTCATAGGGCATGATGGCCTTCAGGAACTTACGCTTGACCCAGGTGTCATCCACATCCTTGCTACCATGATCTTTGAGGGAAACAGCAAGAGCAATCACCCTCCAATAGAGCTCACGCGGTTCCTCATCTTCTAGCATAACAAACTCATCTGACTGATCAAGGACAACTTCATAGTTTGACGAGCTGCCCTTGTAGATGGATACAATGTGCTCCCAACACTCTTTAGAAATAGTGAAGGGACGCAGGTGAGGTAGGTATTCAACAGGAACAATAGCTTGGAGAATGAAAAATGCGGAGGAATTTAGTTGTTTATCCGCTTCTTCTCCTGGAGTGAGGTTGCGTGGATCACCAGGGTAGTATCCTTCTTCAATGACTCTCATGAGTTGAATTGAGTTGTGATCCAAATGAGACTTGATATAGAAAACCCAATTAGCAAAATCATTCTTAACAAGTTTAGGAGGAGGATCGTGATTAACTATATGAGGTGGGTGCACCGGTCCTCCATAGACCAAGGGAGAGGGAACAGAGGCAAAAGTCCCCAACCCATTAATTCCTTGAGAACAAGTGTCCTTCTCACTACTAGTCTGCTCCTTACCAGAGTTGACATCTGATATCCTGTTAGTAGGATTAGCCACTTGAACAGCATCGATGGAAAGTTTAAGAGTATCAAGGAATTCTTTGAACATGGATTTGACCTTGGTCGTCATCGAAGATTTGAGAGAGGATATGGCTTCATTCAAATTGTCGTGAGAGACTTTGTTCACTCCCACGGCCTCAGGAAGATCTATCAACCACTCCTCTTCACCAGCCATACTCTTTGGGTGGTGAAACCCTTAATAAAGAGACGAGGCTCTGATACCAATTGAAAGGATCGATATGGTTTACTAGAGGGGGTGAATAGGCAACTACCAAATTTTAACTTTTCTTTAAAAAATTAGGCTTAGCAATAAATAGGTTGGCTAAATATGCAACTAGGTGAGCAACCTATATGATGCTAAACACAACAACAAGATAAGCAAGCAATATAAACAATATAAGTAGCTTGCACAAAGTAAAGGTAATAAGTAACAACAAGTGGAACCGATGGAGACGAGAATGTGTTACCAAAGTTCCGTCCTGGTAAAGCGAAGTATGTCTCTGTTGGAGCGGTGTGAAGGCACAATGCTCCCCAAGAAGCCACTAGGGCCGCTGTATTCACCTCATGCCCTCACACAATGCGAGGTGTCGTGATTCCACTAGTGGTGCTCTTGAAGGTGGCAACTGGACCTTTACAAACAAGGTTGCGGCAATCTCCACATCTTAATTGGAGGCTCCCAATGACACCACGAAACTTCACCACAATGGACTATGGCTTTGAAGTAACCTTTTCCGTCTAGGGTGCTCAAACACCCAAGAGTAACAAGATCCGCAAGGGAATGATGGGGGTGTCAGTGTCAAAACTGGCGGATCTCGGATAGGTCCCGAGCTATGAGACTAGAAGCAATGGTAACAGGAGACGAAGGGGACAAGGTTTTACCCAGGTTTGGGCCCTCCTATGGAGGTAATACCCTACATCCTGCTTGATTGTATTGATGATATGGGGGTTACAGAGTTGATCTACCTCGAGATCGAATAGCTAAGCCTAGATGAGTTGTCCTCTCCCTACAATGTAAAACCCACCAGTTTATATAGACACCGGGAGTACCTAGGGTTTACACATGGTCGGTTGCATGCCGAAGAGATAAACATGCCTATCTATAGCTAACAATCTTGGATAACATGTCACACCATCTCGAAGCCTCCACCCTCGCAACGGGGCCTTTGATCACCCAATGGTCACTTTGAGGCCCATACAGTCCGGCCCGTGAGAAACAGGTCGGCTGCAAGAGGACCCCCGAATCTAGGACTCCCTCAGTAGCCCCCGGACTAGTCTTGAAAGCCGATGTATATCTGGATGATCTTCATAATCTTCGGCTTGCAAGGCGAGTCCTGTACTCCTTTTTATTCGGCAACCAACCAGTCATCAATGAAATTCCAAGCGTCACAGGCTGTCCATTATAATAACCACCAGTGTTCCTTGATTCTCATGTATCGTGGGGAGGCGAGCGGTTCAGCGACTTTTTACGGTGCCGCCCTTCCGTAACGGAGGCTACACCCATTTAAGCAAATAGGATCGCGGTTTAGACCACATCCTCCTCTGTCTTCCCAACAGGAAAAAAAACTCCTAGCGGAAGATCCACAAAAAACATGGCAAGCGTCCCTAGCTCCTCCGTGCGCCCCTACGGCTCACGTCCTGTTGACTAGACCAGCTGTTCTGCATCACTTTTGCGGCTATGCAATCTGGAGACCTAGGGGTATCGCCCTTCTTCGGATCTGGCGGTGACCCGCGCAGGTTTAACTTCCTATGACAACGAGGGTTTCGCGGTGCATTTCCCCAATCCTCAAATGGGTGAACGTGTATCCTTCGTGCCCTTCCTCCTATGGGGCCTCGGGTTTCCCATCCACCCGTTCCTGAGGGGATTGTTGGAATTCTACGGGATCCAACTCCACCACCTCACCCCGGGGTCAATCCTGCATATCTCAGGCTTTGTAGCCCTCTGTGAGATGTTCCTGGGCTGCCAGATGCATTTAGAGCTATGGAGGAAGTACTTCTATCTCGCCCCTCGAACTTGGGACAAGGAAATCTTGGAGGTCGGCAGAGCCGAAGTATAACGAATAGCGGGAGTGGGGTATCCGATGGGCACGTCGAAGGAATCCGAAGAATGGACTTCAGAGTGGTTTTATATTGATGACGTCCCCGTGTTTGAGCCAGCTCGGAGAGGTCTGCCCGAATACTATGACGCCCCTTTGAAGAAGAGGTACAACTGGCGGCAGAAGAGCTTGTCCCAAGGGGACAGCGTTGAAGTACAACGTTTGGCAGCCCAGGTGCAGATGCTTACCCACCACAACCTGACCATGCCTGATGCCATGGCCGCCGCCAATACCCGGTGCGTGCAACCTCTCCAACAGAGGATACATCCCCTGTGGTGCTACAATGGTACAAGCGACACCACTCGCTCCCAAAAATTGGGACGCGCCAATCAGACGGTGCTGGTCAGCGCCCTTGCCGATCTATACAAGGGAGAGCAAGAAGATTTTATTCATCGGGCACCCAAGGAAGGGTATTCAAGCCATAATCCCATCGAATGGGTGAGCTTTTCTCCTCTACAAACATAGTTCGGGGCTTCCATTCTGTTATTTATTTGACTGAAGTCTTTTAATGTTACGTAAATAGGAATGGAGGAGCTTCATCGAGGAAGTCGACTATCCGGCTCCCCAGCCTGAAAACTATTCGCATGATGATGATCCAGGCTTTCACGAAGACCCGGATCTTCTAAGTGAATTTTAAGATGGAGTCTTCTATCAGGAGAGCCTTAACTGATCTCAGGTGGCTACCATAGCCGATTACCCTGGGTCGTTCTCTGTTGCTGCAAGAAGCAGGAAGAAGAAAAGCTCATCCAGCAAGAGGTAAGCATCCAATAGCGCCCTGAACGCGCCAGCTCCTACTCCCAAGCGTCGTCGATCCACGCGCCATGCGCCGACGACCAAAACAGCACCCAGATTGGAAGCCAACAGAGGCACAACCAATAGGCCGGCCGCGATTGCGAATTCGCCTGCTCACTCAACCCAAAGTTATTTTGTCCGGCTATCTACTTACTTACACAAGTAATGGAATCTTATGGCATCTTACATCGAAATACTTAGGCGAAAATCCTAGGCTTCCCATGCCAAAGAGGTCCCCAAGGTATCCGACAGCACTCAAAATTCCAGAGCTACGGCTCATGCCGGCCCTGCTACCGACGCCCCTATAGCCAATCCGTCTCATCGATTCCGGTGATGGTGTGTGTGTCACTAAATCGGAAGTAGGAAGCGCTATGAATCATCGGTGACGATGGGAGGCCCTACATCACCCGGTGTTTTCCAAACAAGAGTACGACGCCCTATGCACAGCGAACGCGCACATCAGCGCAGCCCGAGCGGGGTTCGGCGAGGCCCTTAAGATGATATCGGCCAGTTTGCAGGTAAGTAATCGGCTAGAAAGAGTCCGGACACTCGTGTGAACCAAGTAGCCCCCGAGCCTTACATTGATTTGGAAAAACCTAATTAAGGGTCTTTATGCTGTTATACTGCTAATGCAGGCATCAAAGCAACAGAACGTAAAACTCACCAAGGAGCTAAAGCAGAGCCAATCACAAGTACAATCTGTGAAGGCGGAGGTGGAGCAAGTGAAGAGCTTCACCCGGGAGGCCCATGGTGAGTATACTAGTGCTACTAATTTCTAGAAAATGCCAATGCTGATGCAAGGATTCTATTTAGCAGCTGAGTCCATAGGGCATATGTAAAAGAAGCTGGATGAAGCCCGAGAAGCTCAGCGGTATGCCGAGTCCCAGCACGAGGCCGAATGTCGCATTGTGAGCCACCTCTAGGAAGAAAAGAAGAGGCAGGCCGACGAAATTGAGAATTTAAAAGCTCAATTGGCCCAGGCCCAAGAAGAAAACCTGAAGCTATAGAGGGGCATGTTCGGTAAGTTTGATTCCGATGTTTAATAAGTATTCCCTATAAAGCAAGTTAAATAAGCATGCCTTTGCCTCATATGTAGGCCTTCTGTCCGGGAATCCTGAAGAAGAGATCAGGTCCTTCCGAGGGAATCTGTTAAAAGAGCTTTCCGCTCTTCACGAGCATGCCCGCAAGGCGATGAAAAGCATGGTAAAGGCGCTATGGCCTACCGAACAACCTCCGGAAGGAATGATCGAACTAGTCGATCGATGCAAGGGAGCCCAAAATAGGTTCGAACTATGGGAGACATCGGCTTGCCGGGAGGGAGCATAGGAAGCATGGGAAATGATCAAGACCCATTACACCAGACTTAATCCCGAGCTTATGGCTCGGGTTGGTCCAGTGGGATCGGGTGGGCAAGAAGTGCCACTCCACTTGGTGTATGACCAGGTGATCCCTGTTGCCCGTCTGTCACAAGAAGACTGTTCCCTAGATGCGATAATCGACAATCTCAACCAGCAACCGAATGTGTAATTATGTATACTTTCGTATGAACAATCAAGCACTTACTCTATTTGTGTTGTAAACTTTGTCTTAACCGGCCATCGGCTTCTCCTCCCGTGCAAAGATCTCGGCAGTGTTCCTTGTAATTTGTCACCCTAAAGGGATGAATTGTGTTCGGGGAACCAGGCAATCCGGCCATGTGGTATGAACAGACAGAAAGCACACAGAGAGATATGTTATATTACTGCTTAGCGTAAGAAACATCTTCCAAGGAAAATAGTACCCCCATCGATACCTTTCTTTGGTGTTCTACAAAGATCATAGGTAGGGTTCGCATAATACTACTATAAGCCGAAGGGCCTTTAAGAAGGAGGAAGCCCAAACCATGGTGATAATTACCATCACTGTAGTAAGTGTTTCCTTCACTGCTGACCAATTGTCTATGTAAGATAGCTAGCTTTCGGCTTCACCCGTCTGAGGTACAAATCCGAATGACCCGGTCGTAACAATCGCAGAGGTGCTCCCTTTACCCTCTAGCCGAACAATATGGAACGTAGAAGGAAAACACAGGAGCGAGGCAACCCAGCTTGGCAAAGTCTTAGTTCGAATTGATGCATATGATGGCTTGAAAGTGACAAAAGAAACGTGTATACACAGTAAGTGTAAATAAATGCTTATAGGTGGCTTCGGGAAGAAGCCCCCAAGTGCTATGTTTGGATTTAACACTTTATGGTGTATGCCTATAACCTTAGTACAAGATCGGTCGAACCGAACATGGGAAGAAAAGGAAAAAATTCAATCCTATCAAACAGCACAGTGGGAGGGGAAAGTAAAAAAGAAGGAAAAAGAAAAAAAAGGAAAAATACTAAGATATTTAGACGACACCGGTTTATCCGTAGAAGCGCCGAAGACGAGCTACATTCCATGGGTTCGGTTCAAGGCGGTTGTCTGACGGGTTCCGAAGACGGTAGGCTCCTCCCGTGAGTACTTCTTCGATTATGAAGGAGCCCTCCCATTTCGGGTTAAGTTTATGCTTCTACTTCTCCTGGAGTCGTAAGACGAGTTCGCCGATGTTGTATGCTTTGGCCCTGACCTCCCTACTCTGGTAACGTCGGGCTTGATGTTGGTAAAAAGTAGGGCGAGCTCGAGCTATGTCACGCTCTCCTTCTAACGCGTCGAGGTCGTCCAGCCGATCTAACTCGTCTTCCTTTTCCACGTACATGCACACCCTTGGTGTGTCATGAACAATGTCGCAGGAGAGGACTGCCTCTACCCCATAGACCATAAAGAACGGTATATATCTCGTTAATCTGTTCGGGGTGGTGCGCAGGCCCCATAAAACAGAGTCGAGTTCCTCCACCCAATGACAGTAAGACTCATGAAGAGATCGGACCAAACGTGGCTTAATGCCGCTCATAATGAGGCAGTTTGCTCATTCGACTTGTCCATTGGTCTACGGATGGTAGACTGATGCATAATCGAGCTTTATGCCCATTTTTGTGCACTAGTCCTTGACCTCTTGGGCCGTGAAGTTGGATCCATTAACCGTTATTATACTGTGCGGGACACCGTAATGGTGTACCACGCTGGAGATAAACTCAATCACTAGTCCGGATTTGGTAGATTTGACAGGCTTTGCCTCTATCCTTTTGGTGAACTTGTCAATCATAACTGGTAGGTATTTATTCTTCTTGGTCCCCCCCTTTAAGGGGTCCGACCATGTCCATCCCTCAGACCGCGAAAGGCCAGGTGATCGGTATAGTCCGAAGAGTTGTTGGGGCATGTGACTTTGATTTGCGAAGAGTTGACACACCATGCAATGTTTGATAAGCGACTGGACATCCGTCCGGGATGTAGGCCAAAATAAACAAGCTCGGAAGGCCTTGCTGACTAAGGATCTTGCCGCGACATGGTGGCTGCCCATGCCTGAGTGGACTTCGGCGAGAATCTCCTATCCTTATTCCTTAGATATGCACCTCTGTAATATTTCGGTGGTGCTTTTCTTGTATAACTCACCCTCGTGCACTTTATAGGTCTTGGATCGCCGAACTATGCGTCATGCCTCTGTCTGATCGTCGGGGAGTTCCTCGCAAAGAAGGTAGGTGAGGAAGGGCTCTGTCCATGGTGCAATTACCTCCATTACCTCATGAGCCGAAGGCGTTTCGTCCATTACGGAGCCGCTGATGATTTGATCGTCTGGTTCGTTTATAGGGGGAACAACCTCGTCCACCGCATTGAGATCGGTGCTCTTGTCATCGTCCTGCCACACGACGGATGGCTTAAAGAGCCACTCCAGAAAGGTGTTTCTCGGGACAGGGTCGCGTTTGGCTCCCATACGAGCCAGTATGTCGGCGGCTTGGTTGTTGTCACGAGCGACATGGTGAAATTCCAAACACTCGAACCGTGCGGATATCTTTAGTATGGCTCTGTACGCCGCCATCTTCGAGTTTTTGGCGTCAAAGTTGCCATTAATTTGGGAGATGGCCAAGTTGGAGTCTCCCCGTACCTCTAGCCATCGTATGCCCATTGACACTGCCATCTCAAGACCATGTAGGAGAGATTCGTATTCGGCTGCGTTGTTAGAGTCGGCATACATGATCTGCAACACGTATCGCACGTTGTTGCCTATGGGGGATGTGAGGATAACTCCAGTCCCCACTCTGGCCAGGGTTTTGGATCCATCAAAGTACATTGTCCAATGGGAGCATGCGATGTATTCCTTGGGGAGCTTGACCTATGTCCATTCATCAAGGAAGTCTGCCAACACCTGAGATTTTATGGCATGATGTGGCTTATAGGTTATTTAGAAAGGAAGGAGCTTAATGGCCCACTTGGCTATGCGGTCGGTGGCGTCCCTGTTGTTGATAATATCATTCGAGGGTACTTCGGATGCCACCGTTACTGCACACTCTTGGAAATAATGTCTGAGTTTCCTTGATGCCATAAACATTGTGTAGGTTATCTTTTGGTAGTGCGGGTATCTGGACTTGCACTGCGTTAGTACTTCTGACACTTAATAGATCGGCTTCTGAGTCCGGAACTTGTGTCCCTCCTCACCTCGTTCAACGACGAGCACCGCGCTGAAAACTTGGTTGGTAGTTGATATGTATAATAACATGGGCTCACAAGCGCCTGGTGCTGTGAGGATGGGATTGGTTGTCAATAGTGCTTTGATTTCCTCTAACGCAGCCGCTGCTTCATTGGTCCATTCAAATTTACTGGTCCGTTTGAGCTGTTTGTAGAGCGGTAAAGCTTTCTCCCCGAGGCAGGAGATGAAGCGGCTTAGCGCCGCTACACACCCATCTAGCCTCTGGACATGCTTTAGCTCGATAGGAATTGCAAGTTCCGATAAAGCACGGATTTTAGCCGGATTCGCTTCTATTCCTCCGTGGAAGACATTGAATCCGAGCAGTTTACCAGAGGGAACTCCGAATACACATTTTTCCGAATTGAGTCGTATATCATACTCGCGTAGGCTGGCAAATGTTTGTCGTAGATCGTGAATCAACTGGCTGACGTGTTTGGTTTTAATTACCATGTCTTCCATGTATGCCTCGACTGTTTTACCGACCTATGTCGCGAGACATGTCTAGATCATGCATTGGTATGTTGCCCCAGCGTTTTTTAGCCCGAAAGGCATCGTGTTGAAGCAGAATAGCTCGTAAGGGGTGATGAATGTGGTTGCCACTTGATCGGATTCCTTCATTTTAAAATTTGATGGTATCCGGAATAGGCATCGAGGAAACAAAACGAATCGTGTCCATCTGTGGCGTCGATGATCTGGTCTATTCATGGTAAGGGGAAAGGGTCCTTAGGGTAGGCTTTGTTAAGGTCTTTGAAATCGATGCATGGTCGCCAGGACTTGTCTTTTTTGGTACCATCACCAGGTTTGCCAACCATTCGAGGTGCTTAATCTCTTGAACGAATCCGACCTCTAGTAGCTTAGCTAATTCTTCACCCATAGCTTGTCGTTTGGGTTCGAAGAAGAGGCGCAGAGTCTATTTGACGGGCTTAAAGCCTGTGATAATATTTAGACAGTGCTTGACGAGCTGTCGTTGGATTCCAGGCATATTGGAAGGATGCCAAGCGAAGATGTCCCAATTTCACGGAGAAAGTTCTGCGGAGCCTCGTCCACAAGGGGATCGAGCTGAGCTCCAATGGATGTCGTCTTATTGGGGTTCGTCGGGTGCACTTGAAACTCGACGATTTCCTCTACCGGTTTGAAGGACATAGGCTTGGGCCTTTTCCTAAGGATCACGTCGTCCTTATCAACTGTCGACCGCAGTGCAGTCAGTTCTTCGGCAGCGAAAGTCTTAGTTAATGCCTCGAGGGTGAGCGTTGTCGTCTTGTTTTCGGTCTGAAGGGCTATGTTCGGATAACTTGCGATTGTGATCACTCCATTTGGTCCTGGCATTTTAAGTTTCATGTACCCATAGTGGGGCATAGCCTGGAATTTTGTGAAGGCGTAACGTCCCAATAAGGTGTGGTAGCCACTTGGGAAGGGCACGATGTGGAAGAGAAGTTCTTCGGATCGGTAGTTTTTGGGCGTACAGGACGATACGTCCAGAACAACGTGCCTCTTTCCCTAGAATAATTCCCCGGAAAGTTGTATTGATGTGTTTGATGCGAGATCGGTCGAACTGCAATTTTTCCAGGGTGCCTTCGTATATGAGGTGACCACTGCCGCTGTCCATTAGCACCTTATGTAGCCTGTAACCATCAATGATGGGGTTCAAGACTAGTGCGGCCGATGAATGATCGGAAAGAATGGCCGGCTGGTCGATATCTTCAAAGGTAATCGGTATGTCTGCCCATGCGCTAGTTACTGCCACATCGTAGACCTGTTCGAGTTCTCTAAGTGGTCTTTTCCTCCTGTTCTTCAAGGGGAATGTTTTGTAGACCGTCGGAACATCCACATTATATTCGGGCGATGACGAATTGTGCCTGTTCGGCGGAAGTGTCTCAAGGAGGGCCTCGCCGCTCTTTGCTACCTGCCTGACGACCCAGCAAGCTCTAAGGTTGTGGGTCGGGCTCGCGTTCAGTGGGACAGAATGTATGGGGCAAGGTTTATCCAATAGTCCGTCAAGGACGGTGCCGACCCCTAAAAGGGGCCTGTTTCTTTTTTCGGCGCGTTCAAATCTGGATCACAGCTTTGGAGGTATCCTATTTTTCTGATCACCACTAAGGTGTTTGGGGAAAGTTGGTTCCAAAAGTAATCGCTGGGATTGCCAAGCGCTTTCCATGGCATAGTATTTTTGTACCAAATCGGATAGCTCGGAAAAGTCACGAATGTGTCGGCGAGACAGGGTGTTAAGAATCCCTTCATTGTGGCAATTGTTACTAAAAGTTGCCATGATATCTTGGTCACTAAGACTTTTTTCTCTACTTCTAGCGAGTAGGAGTCTGTCCCAAAAGTGATGGACTAATTCTCCTGGTAGTTGTTTAATGTCCCGAAAGTCCGAAGATGCGGGCTTTGGTGTTATAATAGAATCATCATCTTGGGTGGTGGGTGGGAAAATTTTTGACCCCACGCCACATTGAGTGTTCAGAATCAAGGACTCTGAATTGTGTCATAAATCTTGGACCGGTGATGGTCCGGATTTAGAATAAATTCTGGCATCTGGATCGCCGATGAAGTCTTGGTGATCAGAGACCGGGTATAGATTGTTTTCAATTCCGGATTTCGGGGCGAGTCTTCGGCCGGACACTCGATAGTAGCGACAAGGTGGGTGACCAAGGGAACATGAATCTCCTATCGTCGGGTCTAATCCCGAGTCGGTCATAGACCGGAATCTGGTCATCCGTCATACGCATAGCTTCAACCTGATCGAACAACTCGTTTAAAAACGAGGCGATGGTAGGATGCGTATCGCTGAGCCGAGAGGGTTCAATGTGAGGCATGGCGGTTCTAGATCTGCGCGAAGGTGGCTCCGTGTTCCGCCCAGCCATAGCGAGCCAGGTCACATCGGCTAGGTTGGGCGTTCTAGATCGCCCGGGGGTGACGACCTCATTGAGGGTGGAGCCCAATGTCTTCGGTGTTGACAGGGTCGAAGGTTCCATAAGGATGAGTAATCCCCATGAATTGGCGACGAACTCTAAGGTTCCGAACCTGATTTTATGATTGGGGGCGAGTTTCTGATCTGGCCAAGGTGGCTGATTGGTCAGCATGTGACAAGATGTCGCCGCCTGCAAGAGTCTGATCGGGGGTAAGGGTGTTCACAGTGGAACTCTCAATGAAAGCACCAGTGTCAGGGTCAAAACCGGTGGATCTCGGGTAGGGGGTCCCGAGCTACGAGACTAGAAGCGATGGTAACATGAGACGAGGGACAAGGTTTTACCAAGGTTCGGGCCCTCCTATGGAGGTAATACCCTACGTCCTTCTTGATTGTATTGATGATATGGGGTTTACAGAGTTGATCTACCTTGAGATCGAATAGCTAACCCTAGATGAGTTGTCGTCTCCCTACAACATAAAACCCTCCGGTTTATATAAACACCAGGGGTACCTAGGGTTTACACATGGTCGGTTACATGATGAAGAGATAAACACGCCTATCTACAGTTGGCAATCTTGGAGAACACGTCACGCCTTCTCGAAGCCTCCACCCTGGCAATGGGGCCTTTCATCACCCAATGATCACTTTGCGGCCCATATTGTCCGGCCCATGGGAAATAGGTCGGCTATCCGAGGACCCCTGAATCCAGGACTCCCTCAGGGGGAATCAAATATCTCTCAATGGAAGTGTAGATCAAGGACCTCTCCTCCAAACACTAGTGCATAAACAAGATTTGATGGCTAGGGAGGGAGAAGGAGCAAGAATAAGCTTAGGAGCAATAACGGAGCTTTTTGTGGGAAGAGGTGAGTCTCAATGGGAAAGAAGACTCACTTATATAGGTGGGGCGAAATGTGGCCGTTTTTTTGCCAGAATACGTGCATAAGAGGTAGTACCGTCCTAGGGGCGGTACTTCCGCTTATACGCATACTAGAACAACTGAGTAGTAGTACCACTCTGGAGGGAGCGGTACTTTCTCTTCGGGCGGTAGTACCACTCTGGTACGAGCGGTACTTCCACTCTGCGATTCCAAAAGTCTAGAAGAAAAAGGATGCGAAAAGAGCTCCAAAGTTCCTCAGGGCGGTAGTACCGCCAGGAACTTCCGCTTAAAAATATAAGCGGTAGTTTAAGGCGGTAGTACTGCTCTAAACTTCCGCTTAAAAATATAAGCGGTAGTTCAGGGTGGTAGTACCGCTCGGAACTTCTTCTTAAAAAAGTAAGAGGTAGTTCGAGCGACCCTTCAGGATGGTAGTACCGCTGGAGCGGTACTACATCTCTATAGAGCGGTACTTCCGCTTAAGAGGAGCTTTGGAGCCCTGGGGGCAGAGAAAGCTCTGTCATGCCGGGAAAAGGACGGGGGGTGCAAAGTGTACGTGATGATTCCTCCCAACCTTTCTGAAAGTGAATCCCCTCTTAATAGTACGGATTTTCCTATGACTCGGGTCCACCAACCTAACCTCAAAAGGAAAAGACTCTGTCTTCTGAATACTTGAGGGGGAGATAACCATCTCGTGCCACCTAATAATCTCTGAAAGCTTAATGCACACGGTTAGTCCGCAAATGCACTGTAATCAACCACCAAAACAACTTAGGGAAAATTATGCTCTTACAAAAGGTTATTATGCTCCCAAGTGTCCTCAGCGGGTCTTCTGGCTCCTCCTCTTATCAAGCCTCTGAGCAATGCAATGGTGAAGTCTAATCCAAGTCAGCCATAGTCAATATGGTCAATGCATATCAACTAGAGGAATCTCCGGAAGTGATAATGGGTAATATCTTGGTTAATTATATTCCTGCAAAAGTCTGGTTTAATTCAGGTGCATCGCATTGTTTTATGTCATGATGAATTTTTTTAAGCATGATCTAGCTTCTGAAGTGTTGGGTAGACCTTCGGAGCTTGTTTATCTTGGTATGGCAATGATGGCTACCACGATGGTTCCGGGTGTTTCTATCAAGATGGGAAATTCTTCTTTTTTGGATTCCTCATATGTTCTCGGTAATTCAAACATTGATCTAATTCTGGGTATGATTGGGTCGAGGCATACAAGGCTCAAATTGATTGTGCGGCCAAGGAAATCCAATTAACCCATCCTTCCGAAGAAGTGATTATATTTGCTGCTCGCGATGACAATATTCGATTTTTCTCCCTCAGTGAGATGGGTGAAATCTGTACAATATCTCAAGTCCATGTTCTATGTGAGTCTTGATGACCCACAAGTATAAGGGATCAATCGTAGTCCTTTCGATAAATAAGAGTTTTGAACCCAGCGAGGAGTAGAAGGAAATGATAAGCAGTTTCTAGCAAGGTATTCTCTACAAGTGTTGTGAGTAACAGTAGTAGATAGTTTTGTAGCAAGATAATTCGTAACAAGTAACAAGTAACAATAGTAACAATGGTGTAGAAAGGTAGCCCAATCCTTTTTGTAGCAAAGGACAGGCTTGAAAGTACTCTTATATTAAGTAAGTGCTCCCAAGGACACATGGGAATTTTTGTCTAGTCATGTTCATCATGTTGAGTTGATTCGCGTTCTCTACTTTGATAATTTGATATGTGGGTGGACCGGTGCTAAGGTGTTGTTCTTACTTGAACTAGCAACCTACTTATGATTAACCACTCTCGCAAGCATCCACAACTATGAAAGAAGAAATGACATAAATCTAACCATGAAACATGTGGATCCAAATCAGCCCCTTATGAAGCAACGCATAAACTGGGGTTTAAGCTTCTGTCACTCTCACAACCCATCATCTACTTGTTACTCCACAATGATTTCCCTTAGGTGCATAACGTGGTGAAGTGTAATGTAGTTGACGTTCACATGACACCACTAAGAGAAGTAACAACATACATATCATCAAAAATCGAACGCATACAAACTTCACAAAATTACATATAACAAGACTTCTCCCATGTCCTCATGAACAATTGTAACTACTCACACATCATCAACATGTTCAAGATCAGAATTGCAATAATGGTAATTAAGGATCTGAACATAATATTTTCCACCAAGTAATCCAACAAGCATCAACTACGGGATGTAATCAACACAACTAGTAACACACAGGTACCAATCTGAGGTTTTGGGACAAAGATTCAATACAAGAGCTGAACTAGGGTTGGAGATTGAGATGGTGCTGGTGAAGATGTTGATGAATATTGGTCCTCCCACGAAGGAGGGAGCGTTGGTGATGACGATGGCTTCGATCTCCCCCTCCCAGAGAGGGATTTCCCCGACAGATTCTGACTGTCGGAGTGCAAAAGGGATTTTTTCCAGGTTTCCGCCTTGAGACAACGGTGCTTCATCCCGAAAGGTTGCTTATGATTTTTTTTCTAGGGTAAGACACATCATATAGGGGAAGAGGGGCATCGGAGGACCATCAGGGGACCCACAAGCCATCTGGTCGCGCCACCGGGGGGTTGTTGGCTTGTGCCCTGCTAGCAGCCCCCCCCCCGGTATATTTTTGATCCAGAAAAATTTAAATATTCCAAAAATATTCTCCATGAATTTTCAGGTCAGTTCTGAGACTGGTGTTTTTTTGCCTTTTTCTCGGTTTTCGGTCCAGAATTTTAGTTTCCAGATATTTCATCCTTATGATGTACCTTGCATATTTAGAGATAAAAGACATAAGAATTGTGTGATAATGTGGAATAATGAACAAGAATGAGGTAAATAGTATTAGGAATTCATGATCAAAATGGACGTATCAACTCCGCCAAGCTCCTAGCTTGTCCTCAAGCGAAAGTTGAACTCTAAAATAATGACCACATAATTTGAGAGAGGGGTGTCGATAAAAACATAATACGGACATGAGAGCATCATGAATATCAACATAGTAGCAAGTTTTGAATCATATTACCTCTCATGAACAAGTAACAATCTATTCACAACTGGAGAAATATGGAGTATAATCTTTATTGAGGACCGATAAGCAATGCAATTAGTCCTTGATATAATCATAGATTTTGAAATCGAGAGAAGAGTCTATGTAAGAGATTTATATTTCTAGCAAGTTCTCATATTCAACTATGATGTAGACTTCTAGTTAGCAAAATTCTAGCATTCTAGGTTTTTTCTACAACATGTACTAAGATTCGGTTAGCAAAATACCCAATACCCCCAATTCTAGCAATCTAGTTTTATCTACAACATGTACTAAGATTCAAATAGCAAAATACCCAACACCCCAATTCTAGCATTCTAGTTTTATCTACAACATGTACTAAGATTAAATTACCCAAGCGGCAAGGAGGGTCTGCGAGCTGGGGAGCTACGGGCATGGCGTCGGGTGGGGTAACGGCGGGCTCGACATCGAGTGGGGTAACGTTGGGTGGGGCTGCGTCGGGCGCTGCGGCTTAGAGCGTGGCATCGAGAAGGGCGACGTTGATGAGGACATCCCTACTAATGTTACACCCACAAGCCCGACCGCTATACATATAGGACCAATTACTAGAGCTCGCACACGTCAATTGAATTACGAGGTACTTCCGTTTTTTGGAAATCCTTCTAATGTTCATGAACGTATGATGCCGCATAAATTAGATACTTTTGTTTTACTTATGAATGGAGGACCTAGCATGGACAAGAAGAATGACCATTGGAGCGAGATCAAGCATGGAGAAGAAGGTGCGCGCGCCGGAAATAACAATGGAGTTTCCAGTGATGATTTTCGCACTTTGAAGCCACCATAATGGGAGCGAGAAGCCTTGGACGAAATATGCATCATGCCAATTTATAAAATTTGTCCATAGGCTAATATAGGTGCTGCGCCACCTTATTTTTGGGCCAGGCCCATGTAATTTCGAAATACCATATTATAGGCTATTTTGGGAAACTGAGTTAGAGTCGGTTTCGGACCCCTCCTCCAAGGGGCCACGAAATTCCCCTCTATTCCCCCATATATACAGCCCTCACAGCGTAGTTTTAGGGTTGGGTTTTTTTTAGATTACAAGTTCGCCATAGCTGCAACTTCGCATTCTTCATTTGTGTTCCTCGACCAGACAAAG
This sequence comes from Hordeum marinum, assembly GCA_022496015.1. NCBI lineage: Eukaryota > Viridiplantae > Streptophyta > Magnoliopsida > Poales > Poaceae > Hordeum > Hordeum marinum. The sequence continues at coordinate 202,647,122 of CM039675.1, read as the reverse complement.
GCGTAACAGAACCCTACTTCCCTCAATAAAGCTTTCCTCTTATATTCGCAATATCCAGATTGCAATCTTAGTTTCTTGCTTGTTCTTCATTTGTGTGCAGGAAATAGACCCTCGTGGTTAGGTTGATCGTGCTCCAACGTGGTCAATAACCTCTCGGTGTTGGTTTAGCGATTGCTAAGGCGCAACGTCATCACACGTTCGTAGTCGGATCGTGAATGTCTACTCCACCAAAAATGATAGCCACCATCTCATCGAAAGAAAGGGAGAACTTTGCTGTTATCAAGTGGTATCAAATTTCCAGGTTTCTCGGTGAGATTTTACCAATTTTTGTAGTTTAGATCGCATCTGTTCTTCATACCTATAGTCCATGAAAAAGCCACAAAAAAATTAGGGTTACATTATCATATCCGAACCAATCTGAGCCTTTGCATAGTCTTTTCAGTATTTTGCTTTGTTGAATTTGCGATTACATCATCGTGTCGAGTTGCTGGTCTTAGTGTATAGTCCTTTAGAATTTCGAGTTCTATTCACAGGTTGTCACGCCGCCACTGCATCGTCTTCAAAGTTGCCATATACCTCCACCATCATCACCGCTGTCACATATCACCACCCACCATTACTATCCATTGGTGTCCATATATACCTCCACAAATCCTCCACCAATCCAAGTCCATCTCATTTTAGGTTTAGTTTCGATATCCTTTTGATTTCGGATTCTTCTTTTCCTACCTGAGTAGGTTTCAGGAGAAAAAAAGTCTGGCACGCTTTGCATAGCACATTTTGGCCCAAAAAAGTTCGGCTGAAAATAGTTTTCCCTATCTTGATTTTAGATTCTCCGGAGCGTTTTGAGACACTTGCCATCATAGTGTTTTTTGTGGAAATTTTTGGTCGTCACAGCCCCCCGAATTTCTCTAGAAAAAATTAGTCAAAAAATTTCGTGCCTATCTTGCTTATACGACATGGGAAGGGTTTTGAGACACTCGCCATTGTAGTGATTTGCTGAGCAAAAAAAACAAGAGCACAAAAAAGGCGCCGAAAAAAATGAAAAAAAATCAGTGTGCTCTTCCCTTGATTACGTGTAGCGTCGTGATTTTTTTGGTGTTTTAGGCTCATGTCTCTAGCACTGTCTAGCCTAGGACCATCACAGCACCGTCATTGAGCATTTAGGCAACCTTGCATCTCTGAATTGATTATTGCTGACCCTTTTTGCTACCATATTATAAGCCATCCCAGCTCCACATACATCTACGTCGTGTGTTTGACACCACGTGGTAATCGCTCTATCCAATCTTTGAGAGTTTTGACTACAACGGTTGTCGATCACCACCTGCTGCTGGGTAAGAACTGGTAAGAATTTGAGATTCGCTTGAAGGATTTGTGACACACCACCACCACCACCACGTCCCAGTAGTCTGTAGGTTTCATATTCTTGTGTGTTTCCTATTTCTGCTAACCATGCTAGGATCATAAGGCGATGGGATCAACTGGGAGAGCATGACCAACAAAGCGCTCTATGATAAATTTCAGCAAATGATGGCTGACCAGGTACAACACTTCGTGACCAACTTTGGAGAGGCCATGGAGAAGCTTGATGGTTTGGAGAAGACATTCGATACCAAGATGGACGCCAAGTTCAATGAGGTGCTTGCCCGTCTACAACCACCAGCTGCAGCTCCTATCCCTCGCGAATGACGAGTGTGACGTGTGTATCGGCCTAGTCCAACATACTAGTACTATTGATATTGGTGCTACTTCTGTGGCTGCTGCTGCTACTGCTGTTGAGCAGGTTGAGGATTATGATGGTCATTACGATAATGAGGGAGAGGAAGCTCCAAATCAGTGTCAGGGGCAACCACCACCACAAGAACAAGGTCGTCCACATGGCTACAACCTTAATGGTAGGTCTACACCACCCCCTCGGGTACAGGATCATGACCATCTCCCTAAACTTAAATTGAATATTCCGACATTTGAGGGTAGATATGTTCCTAATATATATCTTACATGGGAGTTAGAAACAGAACAACGTTTTAGATGCTTACAATTTCCTAAGTATAGACGTCTTGCTGCTGCTGTTTGTTCATTCACTAGTTTTGCTTGTGTTTGGTGGTCACAACATTGTAGAATACATCGTGCTAATATTCCAACTACTTGGGATGCTTTGAAAGCAGCTATGCGTAATCATTGGGTTCCACCATATTATCAACTTGAATTGCCTCAAAATTTGCAGCGTTTAAGACAAGGAAAAAATTATGTAGAGGAATATTATCAGGAATTAAAAACTAGCATGATTAGACGTGGTATTGTTGAGGAGAATGAAGCTATGCTTGCATGTTTTATGGGTGGATTAAATAGAGAGATTCAGATTATTCTAGAGTGTAAGGAGTATAACAATATCACTCGTTTATTCCATCTAGCTTGCAAAGCTGAACGTGAAGTGCAGGATCGACATGCAATGGCAAGAACTAATTTTTCTGCAAGTCGCACTTCACCATGGACGCCACGTACCTCCTCTACTTCTGCACGTCCTGCTGCAGCACCACCTACTTAATCCTCCAACTCCAACTGAGATACCAGGAAACATGCTCCTACTCCACCCACCGCGAAGAGCACCCCTTCTGGGCCTGCACAGAGCTCTTCTTCATCTATTGCATCCACAGGGCAACCACATGAGGTTATATGCCGTCATTGCAAGGGTGGAGGTCAGTTTGCAAGAGACTGCCCTTCCAAGCATGTAATGATTCTTACTGATGATGGTGGATATGCGTCCGCTAGTGATTATGATGAGGAGACTTTGGCTCTCATTGCGAGTGAACAACAGGGTGGCGAGGATACAGAACCAGAGACATACTACATGGCTGCTGATTATGCTGACAGGTATGAAAGTTTAGTTGCTCAACGTGTTCTCACTGTGCAGGTTACACAGGCTGAGCAAAATCAGAGGCACGACTTGTTCCACACAAAGGGAGTTGTGAAGGAGCATTTTGTTCGCGTCATCATAGATGGAGGGAGTTGCAATAACTTGGCTAGCATGGAGATGGTGGACAAGATGTCTCTAACCACCAGACCACATCCTGATCCTTATTACATACAATGCTTCAACAATACTGGCAAGGTTAAGGTAACACGTACTATTCGTGTGCATTTTGGCATTCCTTCATATTATGATTATGTGGATTGTGATGTGGTACCCATGCAAGCATGTTCTGTTTTACTTGGTAGGCCATGGCAGTTTGATAAAAATTATGTACACCATGGTAGGACAAATTAGTATACTCTTGTTCATAAGGATTGAAATATCACTTTGCTTCCTATGTCTCCTGAACATATTATGAAAGATGACATTGCTAGAGCTAGTAAAGCAAAACAGTAGAAAAATAAGAGTGAAAATCAGATTGTAGCACAGGAATTTGAGTAACACCATAAGCCTACTAAACCATCATCTAGTGTTGCATCCAAAATAAAATTGAAGAGTGGATGTTTACTTGCTATTAAATATAATATTAATTATTTGGATGTTGCTACATCTGTTTGCTATGATTTTGTATGCAAAGAGCTATTATTTTCATTCGAGCTCATGCCTCCCTCTTTGCCTCCTGCTGTCATTAACATTTTGCAGGACTTCGCTGACGTCTTTCCATAAGACGTGCCACCGGGATTACCACCTATTTGCGGGATTGAGCATCATATTGACTTAATTCCCGGTGCATCGCTACCCAACCGTGCACCATACCGTACCAATCTAGAGGAGATGAAGGAGATTATGCGTCAAGTAGAGGAGCTCCTTGACAAAGGTTATATACGCGAATCCCTTAGTCCTTGTGTTGTTCCTATTATTCTAGTGCCTAAAAAGGATGGTACATCACGCATGTGTGTGGATTGTAGAGGCATTAATAATATTACTATTCGATATCGTCATCCTATTCCTAGGCTAGATGATATGCTTGATGAATTAAGTGGCTCTACAATTTTCTCCAAAGTTGATTTGCGCAGTGGATACCATCAAATTCGTATGAAATTGGGAGATGAATGGAAGACATCATTTAAAACGAAGTTTGGATTATATGAGTGGTTAGTCATGCCTTTTGGGTTAACTAATGCACCTAGCACTTTCATGAGATTAATTTATGAGGTTTTACGTGCTTTCATGGAATGATTTGTGGTAGTCTATTTTGATGATATATTGATTTATAGTAGATCTTTGCAGGAACATTTGGAACATTTACGTGCTGTTTTCATTGCTCTACGCGATGCATGTTTGTTTGGTAACCTTGGGAAGTGCATCTTGTGGACCGACCGAGTATCTTTTCTTGGCTATGTTGTTACTCCACGGGGACTTGAATTTGATAAAGCCAAGATTGAAGCTATTGAGAGTTTTCCGCAGCCCAAAACGGTCACACAAGTGAGGAGTTTTCTTGGCCTCGCGTGTTTCTATAGGTTTTTTGTGAGAGATTTCAGCACCATTGCTGCGCCTCTCAATGTGCTTACAAAGAAGGACGTGCCTTTTGCTTGGGGTACCACACAGGAAGAAGCCTTCAAGGTCTTGAAAGATAAGTTAACACATGCTCCTTTACTCCAACTTCCTGATTTTAATTAGACTATCGCGCTTGAATGTGATGCTAGTGGAATTGGGTTAGGAGGCCTGTTATTACAAGATGATAAACCTGTTGCGTTTTTCTCTGAAAAATTGAGTGGGCCTAGTCTAAATTATTCTACTTATGATAAGGAATTATATGCTCTTCTTAGGACTTTGGAAACATGGCAACATTATTTATGGCTCAAAGAATTTGTTATACATTCTGATCATGAATCTTTGAAACATATTAAAGGTCAAGCAAAACTGAACCATAGACATGCTAAATGGGTTGAATTTATTGAGACTTTCCCTTATGTCATTAAAGACAAGAAGGGTAAAGAAAATGTTATTGTTGATGCATTCTCTCATCGTTATACTATGCTTTCACAACTTGACTTTAAATTATTTCGTTTGGAGACCATCAAATATCAATATGTGCATGATCCTGAATTTAGAGATGTGTTGTAGAATTGTAAAGAAGGGATAACATGGAACAAGTTCGTTATTAATGATGGATTTGTGTTCCATGCTAACAAGCTATGCATTCCAGCTAGCTCCGTTCGTCTTTTGTTGTTATAGGAGGCGCACGGAGGAGGATTAATGGGACAATTTGGCATGAAGAAGATGGAGGACGTACTTTATACACATTTCTTTTGGCCAAAGATGAGATGGGATGTTGAGCGTTTTGTTGCTCGCTACACTACGTGTCAAAAAGCTAAGTCACGACTCAATCCTCATGGTTTATATATGCCTTTGCCTGTACCTAGTGTTCCTCGGGAGGGTATATCTATGGACTTTGTTTTAGGTTTACCTCGAACAAAGAAGGGGAGGGATAGCATATTTGTTGTCATGGATAGATTTTCCAAAATGGCACACTTTATACCATGTCATAAAAGCGATGATGCTGCTCATGTTGCTGATTTGTTCTTTCGTGAAATTATTCGGTTGCATGGTGTGCCAAATACAATTGTTTCAGATCGTGATGCTAAATTTCTTAGCCACTTTGGGAGATGTTTATGGGCAAAGTTGGGGACTAAACTGCTTTTTAGTACTACATGTCATCTCCAAACTGATGGCCAAACTGAAGTAGTCAATATATCATTGTCTACTATGCTTAGGGCTGTTTTGAAGAATATCCTGAAAATTTGGGAAGAATGCTTTCCTCATATTGAATTTTCTTATAATCGTTCGCTGCATTCTACCACTAAGATGTGCCCTTTTGAAGTTGTGTATGGTTTCTTACCTCGTGCACCTATTGATTTGTTGCCTCTTCCATCTTCGGAGAAGGTTAATTTTGATGCTAAAGAACGTACTGAATTGATATTAAAGCTCCATGAGTTAACAAAGGAAAACATTGAGCGTATGAATGCTAAATACAAATTTGATGTGGATAAGGGTAAAAAACATGTTGTCTTTGCACCTGGAGATCTTGTTTGGTTATATTTGCATAAGGATAGATTTCCTGATTTGCGCAAGTCAAAGCTAATGCCACGTGCTGATGGTCCTTTTAAGGTGTTTGAGAAAATAAATGATAATGCATATAAACTTGAGCTACCTACAGAGTTTGGGGTTAGCCCTGCTTTTAACATTGCAGATTTGAAGCCTTATTTGGGTGAGGAAGATGAGCTTCCGTCGAGGACGACTTCCGTTCAAGAAGGGCAGGATGATGAGGACATCCCTACTAATGTTACACCCACAACACCGACTGCTATACATATAGGACCAATTACTTGAGCTCGTGCACGTCAATTGAATTACCATGTACTTTCGTTTCTTCGAAATCCTTCTAATGTTCAAGAACGTATGATGCTGCCTAACTTAGATACTTTTGTTTTACTTATGAATGAATGACCTAGCATGGACAAGAAGGATGGCCATTGGAGCGAGATCAAGCATGGAGAAGAAGGTGCGCACGCGGGAAAGAACAATGGAGTTTCTAATGATGATTTTCGCACTTTGAAGCAATCATAATGGGAGCGAGAAGCCTTGGACGAAATATGCATGATGCCACTTTATAAAATTTGTCCCTAGGCTAATATAGGTGTTGCGCCACCTTATTTTTGGGCCAGGCCCATGTAATTTCGAAATACCATATTATAGGCTGTTTTTAGAGTCCGTATGTATGGGGAAACTGAGTTAGGGTCGGTTTCAGACCCCTCCTCAAGGGTCCACGAAATTCCCCTCTATTCCCCCATATATATAGCCCTTACGGCATCATTTTACGGTTGGATTTTGTTTAGATTACAAGTTCGCCATAGCTGCAACTCCGTGTTCTTTGTTTGTGTTCCACGACCAGACAAAGGCGTCACACGCCCCCACTTCTAGCAATAAAGCTTTCCTCTTATATTTGCAATATCCAGATTGCAATCTTAGTTGCTTTCTTGTTCTTCATTTGCGTGTAGGAAACAGACCCTCGTGGTCAGGTTGATCATGCTCTGGCGTGGTCAATAACCTCTCGGAGTTGGTTTAGCGATTGCTAAGGCGCGACATCATCACACGTTCATAGTCAGATTGTCAAAGTCTACTCCACCAAAAATGATAGCCACCATCTCATCGAAAGACAGGGACAACTTCGCCTCTATCAGACTTAGGGCGGGGCGGCTTCTAGCGGCGTCGGGTGGGGATACGAGGGGCGGCGGCAGACGGGGTGGCTACGGATGGTGACGGGGGCGGCGGTGAGGATCAAGAGGAGGAGGAAGGAATTGAGGGACCGATAGAGTGGGTAGAATCTAGGCGGGGCGTGTGGCGGGGATTAGATAGCTTAGTGCTCGTGTGGGCCTAATGGGCCTATCTTGCAACACTGGGGCAATGTGCAACTCCAGCGCTAATACAATTGATATGGCGTTTAAATTTAGCCAACGCCAACACTATTTGAAAATATTAGTGCTGGCGCTGCTGAGAAATTGCGCGCCAGGAATAAGAGTTGTAGCTAGCCGTTTCTGCACTAGTGCAGCCTAGTCAACTAGAGGACCAAATCCGACTGGAAGTTAAAGATAACCTTATGGAGTAATAAAGATTGACTTATTTGGAAAAATAATCAACATAAGAATTTTTCGTATAGTCGAAATGATTGATTTTCATATTAATATCATCTCAATCGGAGGTCATATGCACATTCTATGGTCCGGGCAAGGAGCAAGATACATGTTTGGGCCAGATTCGGGTTGAATACAAGTTAGACTAGGTCTAGGACTCTAGGACGTGAAGTGATGTAATTTTCTTGTAAGGAAAGCCTAGATGAATCTTTTGCTTGTACGGGAAGTCTAGCCGCCTCTTATATATGGTGGAGGAGACGATCGATTGAAACAACACACAATCGACAAAAAAATCTATCATATTTTCCCTTTACCTTTATCCCTCTCCCTCGTTCTTCTTCTTCCTCGTTCTTCGCTTGGAGAGCGATCCATGAGACCCTAGGGGCGGTCAGGCCGACCTAGGGAAGCCCATAGCCACCGCGCTCCCCAGCGGGGTGCCTCCCTGGCTTGTCGGGTTTCGGGTCCTCAAAAGCACTCGCTGGACTGCTTTCATTCCACGCATCTGAATGTGTATCCTTCGATGTGAGCTGCAGTGCATCACCCCCGGCATCGAGGGTACAGAGTGGCGTGTTCTTATGCAAACAGGCGGCAACAGCTCACGCCTGAGTAGCGGCTCAACCTTGCCTACAATGCAGACTCTCCCAATATGCTTTGCGTTTGAGCACGAGGAGCAACGTTGGCGTGGTGTCTGCGATGTGCAAGTTGGCACCCCACCGCCCCTCATCGTGCATGATGAGGAACAGGGGGCAGAGGCCACAAACTAGGATGCGCTGGCAGCTCCCTCTGTGAAAGCTAGGTGGAAGAGCGGTGCAAGGAGGAGGAGGAGGAGGCTTACCAGGCGCGGATGGCTGAGGCCATTGCGCTCCCCGCTGTCGGTGACTACATCATTCCTCCGATGGCCCCGTTGTCCCGCTCCCATCTCAAGTCGATGCCAACCATCCTCAAGCCCTCGGATTACATCTGGGAGGGGGTGGTGTGCGAGTGGGTGAGCGTGCCGCCCGTCTGGATGATGGCGATACCGGAGCAGGAGCGGGTCTACCTGGAGAACTGGCGATAGCAGCACCTAGGGGTGAAGCGTTGCGAGGGTCAATGGCTCGAGGAGTTGGAGAAGGATGCCAAGGCAAAGGAGGAGGAGCTCCATGCCGAATATTAGGCAGCGACGGTGCAGCCACCGGCAGATGACGTCTCCACCACTTGGGAGAGGCGTTCCCTTGGGCTCGCCCGGCGCCGACCCTCGTCGACCTCACCGGCCCCGATGATGATGATGAGGACACCTAGGGTAGTGCGCCTCCTTGTTTTCATTTGATTTTTAATGTTTCTATTTCATGCATGGCAGATTTCTGAACTATCGCCGGCCTTTATGGCTGGCATTAATGTTTAATTAAATTTAATGCATGGTGATGTGATGTGAGGATAGAATTTGATGTGTTGTGATGTGATGTTTATTTAAGTCAAAAAATTGAATTTGAACTAACGTTTGAATTATAAGCACCATGTTGGTCCTAAGTTGCAATGATCGTGTTAGCATATGTTGTAATGATCTAACAGCAAACAAAACGAAAATACACTCCAAGAATAAAGCATATCATGTGCACAAACCCTTTATTGCAAGTTATCATGCTTGCCTACATTTTGTGTTTATTATAATTTGAATTTGAACTAACCCTTTGACTTATTACACATGTTAGATGATCAATCCGATGTATCTTCATAGTTATGAGAAATATGGAATGGTGATGAGCTCTGAAGTTAGGGTAAACAGACCATTTTTAATAGAAATCATCATAAAAAAGTTTAAAATTTCAAAAATAAAAAATATAAGTTCATATCCTTCTTGATCCCACTAAAATAAAGGTTTGGTTATTTTTAAAATAAAAAATCATAAACCCAAACCCACTATCACTCTCTTCTCGAACTCTATACAACCTCGTACGTGATAGCTCCTTTGTGCGAAGGAGTTTTCACGGCATTGTGCGCATGTCTTCTATTTTTTTAATTACTTCCGCTCATTTCAACTTGGAAATGGTATCTCACCTCAAAAACATATTTCTCATAAAAATGTCCCTAAACCAAGTTTATACATTTTTATGGTAACTATGTCTCATAAAACGATGAACTGCGAAGGTTTCCTATTATTTATTTATTTATTTGAATTAGTGAAAGTCATTTCAAAGTTGGTCAAACATAAAATAACCCCACTGACCGACACAAAACCCCACAACATCTCTCCAAACCCTAGCATTGAACTACAGCCGTCCGATCATACCCTAGAGCCAAGCGAGAGCCCTCGGATATGGTCTTCTAGAAGGAATTCTGAGGGAAGGCTGCATGTAGACTCTGCGTTGTTGGATCACAAGGACAGCTCCACATCGTTGGATCGTTGGGCGGTCCACGAGAGGTTGGTTCTACTTGCCCACTCGCTTGTCCCAAAATGAAACAAGTCCTTGTTGGGCATTCGCAAGGCGTTGGCTGTTGAAGGCCCACAAAGATAAGAAAGGCCTATAAAATAGTGCACGTGTCAGTTCTGTTTTTTTCTTTATTGATTTTATTGAATCATTTGTTTTCTTTATTGATTGATTGCACCATTTTTTTTCTCTTTATTGATTTGATTGCAATGTTTTGTTTCATGCAATATGGCCACCAACAAGTAAAAAATGGGCTACAAAATTAGTTCCATCCTGGAAAATATAGCTTATTTTCCTTCTTCTATTTGAACATCAACATGCCTCATATTAGACTAAAAACTTCATTCCACAACCGGACATCTCAAATTAGAAAGGGTAAATCCATACAAAAGCATGCAAGATGTAAAACCTACATACCACATAGAACATATCTACTCTACATCGGATATGTCGACGATCTCCGTGCCCTCCGGTGGATAAATGGCCGCATGTCGTTGCTCCACCCCCTCTGGTGCCTACGGCTGCTATGCTACCACCTCCTCTGCCTCTAGCTCATCGAAGAGGGTGTCGGCCTCCGCCAGCCTCTACTAGATGAGCTGATGGTTGGCCTCCACCTTGGTCTCATCCTGAATGGAATCCGGGATGGCCTGCTGCACCGCCATCTCCTCCGACTTGGCGACGGCCAACTCTGCCTCCCCCTCCGTGTCGTCCTCCTCCATGGCCACCGGCTGTTTCTCCTGCTGCTGCTGCTACTCCTCCAGCTGATCCTCCTCCTCCTATGTATCCGGAAAATCCGGAGGGAGACCCGCAGCGATGCAGACGGCACGACGAGCTTGTATCTCTGCCTCAATTTGCAGGCGCCGCTCCGGGGTCAGCTATGGGTAGGAGGTGATGAGACGTTGGACCATCATGATGGTGAGGGAAGTGCGAGAGGAGGCTTATGTCTCGGGTGGGGGTGGACGGAGGAGGAGGTTGTGCTAGGACTGGGGACGCCGACCAACTTAAATAGCTAGTAATGGCCTTGGGCGGCAATCCGAACCGGCGCCATGTAGCGCTCACACCGTGCCGACGACCAAGGCGCCCGACGGACCGTTCGGTTTCCCGACGAGTCCACGTGGGTCCACACCCTCGGACCGACATGGCAGACGCCTGTAAAAACGGATGGAGGGAGTGGCATGCGTCGTCCAAAGAACCCAATAAAACTAGGGCCCCGCTTGTCAGCAGTTAACGGTCAAACAGTTGACCCGATGGCATCCTCCAATGTGACCATGTGTGAGAGTTTCGGACAATAGAGTGGGGATAAGTGAGCAACTTTTAGGAGCGTGGGGATGAATGAGTACAACTAAGGAACTAAGGGCACAGGAATAGAAAGCCCTTTTTAGAGAAGTATGCAAGAGGTTTACCATCTTGTAATGACACACCTCCTAATCTGATTTAACTAGCATCGCGTTCAAGCATGAAAGTCTTATTAAAATCAGGAAGTAGGAGTAAAGGATCATGTGTTAACTTATCTTTCAATACTATGAAGGCTTATTCCTATGCGGTACCACATGCAAAGGCACATCCTTCTTTGTAAGCTTATTGAATGGTGCAGCAATGGTGCTCAAATCTCTCACAAAACACCTGTAGAAAGCAGTGAGCTAAAGAAAACTCTTCACTTGTGTGAACGTTTTGGCCTGCGGACAACTCTTAATAGCTTCAATCTTGGCTTTGTCAACTTCAATTGTCTTTGGAGTATCAACATACCAAAGAAAAGATACTCGATCGGTGGAAAAGATGCACTTCCCAAGGTTACCAAACATACGTGCATCACGTAGAGGAATAAATACAACACGTAAATGTTCCAAATGTTCCTCCAAGGATCTACTGTAAATAAGTATATCATCAAAATACACTGCCACAAATCTTCCAATTAAAGCATGCAAAACCTCGTTCAATAATATCATGAAAGTACTAGGTGCTTTAGTTAACCCAAAAGGCATGACTAACCACTCATATAATCCAAACTTAGTTAAAAATGTTGTTTTCCATTCATCTCCCAATTTCATACGAATTTGATGGCAAATCAACTTTGGATAAAATTGTATAGAAACTTAATTCATCAAGCATATCATCTAGCCTAGGAATATGATGATGATAACAAATAGTAATATTATTAATGCCTCTACAATGAACACACATACTCGATGTACCATCCTTTTTGGGTACTGGAATAATAGGAATAGCACAAGGACTAAGGGATTCGCGTATATAACCTTTTGCGAGCAGCTCTTGTACTTGACGCATAGTCTCGTTCATCTCGTCTAGATTGTTATGGTATGGCGCACGGTTGGGTAGCTATGCATCGGGAATTAAGTCAATTTGATACTCAATCCCTCGAATAGGTGGTAATCCCTGTGGCACGTCTTGTGGAAAGACGTCAACGAACTTCTGCAAAATGTTAGTGATAGCAAGAGGCAAAGAGGGAGGCATGTCCTTGAATGAAAATAATACCTCTTTGCATACAAAATCATAGCAAACAGATGTAGTATCATCCAAATCTGTAATGTCAGATTTAGTAGCAAGTAAACATCCACTCTTCAATTTTATTTCAGATGAAACACTAGATGATGGTTTATTAGGCTTATTGTGTTGCTCAAATTCCTTTTCTACAATCTGATTTTCACAATTTTTTAACTCATGTTTTGCTTTACTAGCTTTGGCAATCTCATCTTTCATAATATGTTCAGGAGACATAGGAAGCAAAGTTATATTTTGATCTTTATGAACAATAGTATACTAATTTGTCCTACCATGGTGTACAATTTTTTTTATCAAATTTCCATGGTCTACCAAGTAAAACGGAAGATGCTTGCATGGATACCACATCACAATCAACATATTCAAAATATGTAGCAATGCTAAAATGCACCAAAACAGTACATGCTACCTTAACCTTGCCACTGTTGTTGAACCATTGGATGCGATAAGGATGAGGATGTGTTCTGGTGGTGAGAGAAAGCTTCTCCACCATCTCCATGCTAGCCAAGTTTTTGCTGCTCCCTCTATCAATGATTATGTGAACAGAACCTTCCTTCACAACTCCCTTTGTATAGAACAAGTTGTGCCTCTGATTTTGCTCAGCATGTGTTACCTGCACAATTAGAACATGTTGAGCAACTAAACTTCCATACCTACTGGTGTAGTCAACAGCCATGTAGTGTGTCACATGTTTAGTATCATCGGCATCATGTTCTTGACTTTAAGTAAGGGCCAAAGTCTCCTCATCATTCTCACTAGCGTAGTCATATCCACCATCCTTAGTAACAATCATCACACACTCAGATGGACATTCTCTCGCATAGTGACCTCCACCCTTGCAGCGATGACATATTAGCTCATGTGTTTGCCATGTGGATGCAACGGATGAAGAAGAGTTATGTGCAGACCCGAAAGGTGTGCTCTTGGCGGAGGGTGGTGTAGGGGCCTGTTTCCTGGTATCTCGGTTGGAGTTGGCAACTGAAGGAAGTGGTGTTGTAGTAGGACATGTGGAAGTAGATGATGTACGTGGTGTCCATGGTGAAGCTCATCCTACAGAAAAATTAGTTCTCACGATTGCATGTTGATCCTGCACTTCACATTCAGCTTTCCAAGCAAGATGGAATAAATGAATGATAGTCTTATACTCCTTATACTCTAGAATAGTCTCAATCTCTCTATTTAATCCACCCATAAAGCATGCAAGCATAGATTCACTCTCCTTAATAATACCACATCTAATCATGCTAGTTTGTAATTCCTGATAATATTCCTCTACGGAATGTGTTCCTTCTCATAGACGCTGCAAATTTTGAAACAATTCACGTTGATAAAATGGTGGAACGGAATGATTACGCATAGTAGTTTTCAGAGCAGCCTAAGTAGTAGAGATATTATCATGATGTATTGTACTATGTTCAGACCACCAAACAATAGAAAAACGAGTGAATGCACAAACAACAACAACAACACGTCTATCCTCAGGAAATTATAATCATGTATAACGTTGTTATGTTTCTAACTCCCATGTAAGATATATATCAAGAACATATCTACCCTCATATATCGGAATATTCAATTTATGTTTTGGCAGATGGTCATGATCGCGTAACTGAGGGTGTGGTGCATCCCTACCATTGCAATTATATCCATGTGGATGACCTGGTGCTTGTTCTGGTGGTTGCCCCTGTTGCTGATTGGGAACAACCTCTCCATCATCATCGGAGTCACCATCGTAGTCCTCATTCTGTTCAACCACAGTAGAAGCAACAACAACAACAACAACAACAACACTAGAATTTTGGCTTTGCTCGAGAGGCACACGTCATGCTCGTCCCACAAAATTCAACTGATGTTGTTGTTGCCTAGGTATAATAGGTGCAGCTGGTGGTAGACGTGCAAGCACCTCATTGAACTTAGTTTCCATCTTGGTTTCCAACATCTTCTCCAAACAATCTAGCTTCTCCATAGCCTCTCCAAGGCATGTCACCAAGTTGTGCACCTGTTCACCCATCAGTTGGCGAAATTTATCGTCGATCTCCTTGTTTGTCATGCCCTCCCAGTCGATCTCGTTGGCTTGTGATCCTGTAATGGTTAGTAGCACTAGGAATAGACAAGAATATGAACCTATAGACTACTAGGAAGTGGCGGTGGTGGTGTGTCACAAATCCATTAAGAAAATCTCAAATTCTTTCCAGTTCCTACCCAGCAGCAGGTGTTGATCGGCAAGCATTGTAGTCAAAGACTCTCAAAGCTTGGATAGAGCAATTGTTAGGTTTTTGTAAAATACACGAAGTAGTTGTATGTGGAGTTGGGAAGGCTTATAATATGGTAGAAAAAAGGGTCAGCAATAATAAGTTCAAAGATGCAAAGTTTAAAACACGCTCAACGACGGTACTTTGCTAGTGCTAGGCTACACTGTACTAGAGAGGAGAGCCTAGAACACCATCAAAATCATGACGCGACACGGAATCAAACATGGATTCAAGAGAAGAGACACTATGGATTTTTTCTGCGCTAGTATTTTTATTTTAGAAAATCACCATAATGGGGAGTGTCTCAAAACTTTTCCCAATGCATATAAATAGGATAGGCACTAAATTTTTCGGACTACTTTTTTCTAGAATGATTCTGGGTTGTGATGACCAAAAGTTGCGACCAAAAATCACTATGGTAGCGAGTATCTCAAAACACTCTGCAAAGCCGAAAAATGGGATAGGGAAAAAATTATCCACCGAAATTTGGCCCTAAAAAGTATTCGGGATCTCCAGACTTTTTTTTCTGAAACCTACCCACACAAGGAAACATGAAACAACAAAAAGATAGAACTCGAAAACAAATCTAATATGTGATGGACTCGGATTGGTGGCGGATATGTGGTGGTATAAATGGACATGCATTGATGGTAGACATATGGTGGTGATATATGAACGCGTTGATGATGATGATGGGTGTGGCAACTGTGCTAATGATGGTGGGTATGGCAACGGTGATGATGATGGTGGGTATGGCAGCGGTGATGCGGCTGGTGGATATGAAGCTGTGATGATGATGGTGGGTATTGTGGTGTGACAACTTATGAACATAACTCGAAATCTAACAGACTAGAAAATAAGACCAGCAACTTGACACGGCAATGGAACCGCAACAAAGAAAATTGCGAACGGAAAACTGAAAAGGCTCAGCTTGGTTCAGATATGATGATCTAACCCTAAATTTTTATGGCTTTTTTGTGAATAGTAGGTATGAAGAATAGATGCAATCTAAACTACAAAAACCTGATAAAATATCATCGAGCAACCTAGAAATCTGATACCACTTGATAGAGGCGATGTTGTCCCCGTCTTTCGATGAGATGTGGCTATTGTTTTTGGTAGAGTCGACTTTGACAAGCCGACTAAGAACGTGTGAGGGTGTTACAGCTTAGCAATCGCTAAACCATCTCCGGGAGGTTATTGACCACGCTGGAGCATGATCAACCTATCCACAAGGGTCTTTTTCCTGCACGCAAATGAAGAACAAGCAAGAAACAAAGATTGCTATCTAGATATTTCCAATATAAGAGGAAAGCTTTACTGATGAAAGTGGGGTTCTATGATGTCTTGGTCTGGTCGTACAACACAAACGAAGATCGCGAAGTTGCAGCAATGGAGAACTTTCAATCTAAACAAAACCCAAGTCTAAACGGTTCCCTAAGGGCTGTATATATGGGGGGAATAGAAGGGGATTTTGTGGCCCCTTGGAGGAGGAGTCCGAAACCAAGCATAACTCAATTTCCCCACACACACAAACTCAAAAAACAGCCTATAATATGGTATTTCAAAATTATATGGGCCTGGCCCAGAAATAAGGTCGTGCGGCATCCAAGAATCGAAAGTACCTGGTAATTCAATTGGCATGCGCAAGCTCTAGTAACTAGTCTAGTATGTATAGCAGAAGGGGTTGTGGGTGTAACAATGGTATTGATGTACTCATCAAACCTTGCGTCTAGCGGGGACATGTTGTGGGGACCGTGTTCCTATTTATGTTGAGCATGGGAGGACTCTGGGAACTAATATAGGGATCTGATACTTGTGAACTGCATTGGGTTTTCCATGAAGAGGAACGGGTAATTGCAGCACAATACGGGAAAGTATTTCCCTCGGTTATGAAACCAAGATTTATCAAACCAATAGGAATATCAATATACAACCGTCTTCAGCGGTTGCACACAAAAAAGAAAACAACTTGCACCCAACGTGGGCAAGAGGGTTGGCAATCCCCTTGATCTCGTTATTTGCAAGCAAGTGAAGTGTGTACATAATAGTAGACAATTATAAAATAAAAAATTAAATTAAATTAAATAAGAACATCAAGGTATGTATATAAGTTTATAGACCCGAGGCCATAGTTTTCCCTAGCAGCATCTCTCGTGAAAATAATGCTACTATGGGTAAACAAATTGTTGTTGGGAAATTGATAGAAAAGCGCATAGTTATGTGATATTCACGGCAATGATCGTGTGTATATAGGCATCACGTCCGAAACAAATAGGCCGACTCCTGCCTGTATCTATTACTATTACTCCACCTCAAAAGCGATTTTATGCTTCTCTCTCTATGTATTAAGTTCATGACAAACAAAGTAATGCATGGAGAATGATGACATTATGTAAAAAAAGTAAACTTAATAAATATGAACAAACCCCATCGTTTAATCCCTAGTGGCAATAACACAAATACGTATCGTGTCCCCTTCTGTCTGTGGGATATAGAAACCAGTCAGGTTGAACGCACTACAACGCACCCCTCTCATCGAAGTAAGATCAATCTACTTGGCCAAAGCAAATCAATAGATTCAAGAGAATTACGAAGATATAATGATCATTCAAATAATAATCATAAAAATTTCAGAGAAGACTCAAATACTTTTCATGAATAATCTGAACATAAACCCACAATTCATCGGATCCGAACAATCGCACTGCAGAAAATAATTACACCGGATAGATCAAAGCGAAGATGCGATGTTCATTCTATTGCAAATCAAAAGAGAGAGAGATAGCCATCTAGGTACTAACTAAGGACCCATAGGTTTGTGGTGAACTACTCACACATCATCATGAGGCCAGCGAGGTTGATGAAAAAGCCCTCCGTGATCGAATCCCACTCCGGCAGGGAGCCGAAACAAAGCTTCAGATGATATTATGACGAAACAGAGACTTGTGGTAGCGGAAAAAAGTGTTCCGAGATGCCCTCCAGAGTTTTTGGAATATATCTGAATTTATAGGCTAGAGAACGGGGTCCGGACGGCCACTAGGGAGGGACAAGCCATCTAGGCACGGCCACCCCCTAGGCACGCCCTGTTGACTTCTGCCTCCCTCGTGTGACATTTGGTCTTCTCCCAAATCATCTAGGTCCTCTTTTTGTCCGGAAAAAATCATAAAAAAGTTTTGGGGCAATTGTAATTTGTTTGGTAGTGTGAACTTGAAAAGTAAAACGCACGCAGAAAATAGGAACTGGTACCGGGGCTATGTCAATAGTTAGTGCTCAAAAATAATATAAATTGGTAAATTATTACTCAAAAGGTATGATAGAATAATAATATAATAGAATGGAACAATCCAAAATTATACATACGTCGGAGACGTATCAAGCATCCCAAGCTTAATTTCTACTCCTCCTCGAGTAGGTAAATGATAAAAAGAATTTTTGATGTGACATGCTACCCAATATGTAATCTTCTGCATGTATGCTCATTGAGAAACGATGAATTAAAAAATTAACATAGTAATACTTAAAAGCACAAGTAACAAAATCATCAATCTTTCAAAGTATACGATCCTAATAGAATGTTTACCCCCATTCATCGTATCATATTCGCAAGGCATGGCTCCGTCTTCACCACATTAATACGAATGTCAAGAGCCATTGTGTCCAAGTCAGGCAATTGGACTGTATGTTTTCAAAGTGCATCAACTTTTTATTCTTCATGCAATACATGAGCGTGAACCAAGGACATAGCATAAGGTGGAATAGAGTATGGTGGTAGAAATAAAATGGGTAAAAGTGGAGAAGAAAATATCACATGAACTAGGTGTATCAACAGGCTATGGAGATGTCCATCGATACATGTCAATTTAAGTAGTAGGGATTGCCATGGAAATGATGCACTAGAGCTACAAGTGTATGAAACCTCAACTGAAGTTAATTGGGGGTGTGCATCCATCTTGCTTGCTCATGAAGACCTAGGGCATTTTAGGAAGCCCATCATCAGAATATAGGAGCCAAGTTTATAATAATGAAAAAGTGATTCCCACGAGCATATGAAAATTACATAACATGAGACTCTCTGTATGAAGAACAAGGTGCCACTTTGAGGCACAAATGTGGTAAAGGATACTAGCAATGTCCCTTCTCTCTTTTTCTCTCATTACATATTTTTTTATGGTGGCCTCTTTTGACTTCCCCCATTTTTTTAATTCCTCACTGGGACAATGCTCTAATAATGATGATCATCTCACTTTTATTTACTTACAACTCAATATGAAAACTCGATATGAAGAACTATGAAATAATATGACTGAATAAGAATGCCTCTGGCAGTGTACCAGGATGTGCAATGATCTAGCATGACATGTAGAAATATTATGAACGGTGGCTTTGCCACAAATTCTATGTCAACTCTAAATGATCATGCAAAGCAATATGATGATGAACGAACTAGTCATATGATGTGACAGTGGAATTTGCATGACAATGTATCTTGGAATGGCTATGGAAATCCCATAATAGGTAGGTATGGTGGCTGTTTTGATGGAGATATAATGAGGCTTATGTGTGACAAAGTGTATCATGTCACGGGGTTTGGATGCACCAGCAAAGTTTCAACCGATCGTCGAGGTGACAATGGGCAAGGCATGGTACCGAATAGGCTAGAAAAATATGAGGAGGTGAGATTACGTATGACCATGGTTTCACATTAGTCATGAATAACTCACATACTCATTACAAATTTTTATTAGTTTTTCATAAATCAAAGCACTACTTACATGCCCAGAGGGAGGAGATTAGAAGGAGTTAACCATAGCGTGCCTCCGACCTGAAACAACACTAGGATTTTAACGAGGAATGGAAATGCTCACACATACCCACCATGCCTTTTTAATATTTAGACAAACAAGAAATTAACACCTCTTAATACTGATACTTCTATGAACCAACAATGACACACTCACGCCTTTTTCATATTACCAAATACTTATCATTGACCCACAATTTCTCTTTTATGTGCTACAAGATGGTTTTGATTATCACTCATTGAATACCTATTACTTTTGGACTAGTATTATGACCCATGAAACTTATCCTCACTATTTATTAACTCTCAAAGAAATATAAGTGAAGAACGAGAGTGCAATTATTTGTATAAAATGTGCACGTCACCGTAATCAAAATGGTATACGTGAAGTACTAGAGCAACTTCTAAGCTCAAAAGATATAAGTACGACTATCGGGACCCCGATCCTAAGTCATATGAATCCAGACTGTAACATATCACATCACTTTGCGCCCTCACGCACGGTAAATTCCACGGTTGCAGCCTTACCTTAGCCAGGACCGTTTGCATCTTTTCGCTCACATATGTGAACATGTCGCTGGCAATCAAACGACAGAGAACCCGGGCCGACATGACTAGTCATAGAACCCAAGTGGCACATCCATACGGAAACAGGCATATGTAACCTAGCAATGCAGGTGTCGGCCTCAAGCGTGTGTAGACGAGTCGTAGCAAGCTACAGGGACTCCATTACGCCATGGGACATAAATGCCATCACTGCACGTAGACGAGTCGTAGCAGGCTACAGGGACTCCATTACACTGCGAGACATTTCCCCGAAGGGATAGACACAGCAGCAAACAAGGATACATGTCGGTCAATCAATGTGTCCGGAGCACTAGCAAGCTACCAAGGCTCGATGGAAGCACAAAGAGGCAGTTTCCTGTAAAGAGTACTACTAAAGGCACATGACTAGGTGTCGGATCCCATACATACTGATACACGTCACACGTACGCACGACATGCCCGATATGCATAGATACAACTATGGCATCACAACATAACCATACATCAACACAACTTTTATTTAAGACACTTAGAAGAGCCTTGCATAATATATTCTTACAGATAGGATCACATGACCCAACGCTCAAGTCATACAAGCAAGTTCATACAAACCAAGCAGAAGCATAAAGCTCTCTAAGTACAGACAGATGAAAGGGTAAAAAGGCACATGGCCTGACTATCTACAGTCCGCCACAGGGCATAAGGTCGTAGCTACGACACCAACTATTTGGCATCGTTGACATCTAGATAGAACCCACCTGATGGGTCCTAGGTCTCATCTGCAAGATTTGTTAAGCAAACATGAGTACAAACATACTCAGCAAGTCTTTAAAGCAGACCTAGACTAATTATGCTCATGTATCAAGAAGGGAAGTGGTGGAGTTTATGCAGCAATGCCCGCTTTGACTCATGGCTAACCTATACTACATAATTTTAACTCTTTGTTTAGATTTTAGATATCGCACACAAGTCCACTAACTCCACATCAATACACCACCATGGATTCACTTCCGTCTCCCACGAGAGTGCCATCCATGGTACTCACACTTGACTTGATATTTTTATGAGTATCCATTAAATTATCTATGAACAGCATAAGTTCTCCAAGTAGTCCATATCCGAGGACATGGCTATTCGAATAGTTTCATACCCTGCAGGGGTGTACTTCATCACACACGCTCTTGCCACTTATTGTTGTGTGCTCATAAAACCATGCACCTCGGCAACTTTCAAGCGGAAGCCCGGCGAGGGAGTTGGCCATGACCGTCAATCACACAAGACCTCTAGTCCAGGCTATCGCCTATTTGAGACTAAACCCGCACGGAAGTCTGGCCGAAGTTTCTACTACGGCCCCAAACGATGTGCGCAGGGTTCCTAAGCCCACCATTCGGGTGACCCTTGGTACACCGTGCCACTGTCTACCGCGTTGTAACCAACCCCTAGGGTCAGCACTACGCACAGCCTCCAGCATGCTATAAACAATAAAAACTACTTGCAACTCCTAGACCAAGGACTAAGCGAATGATAAGTCGAGCGGGGTCATATTTCAGGGCCCAACATGTGGTAGTAACTAGTCTTGGATCACAAGCACGGAAATCAGTTCCTAAGAATGGTCCCAATGAGAGAACCTGCTATGTACTCCTACATAGCCTCTCATCGCTACATTTACCAAATCGGGTTCATTATCAGCTTATCATATCAAAACAACATTGTTTCACTCCAGTTTATCACCCAGATGAATTAGACCTGACACAACTCTAAGCATAGCAAGCATATTGGGCAAAGTAAGCAAAGCGCATCATAGCACAAGCATCTACCAGGTATGCTAGCTTGCAAGGTTTAGTTATTTACTTTGACAATGACAGGTCATGCAAAAGAATAGGTTCATCTACCGTGTATGACAGACAAGTGAACATTTGTCCTAATGCAATAAACAAGAGCAGGAGTGAGAGAGTGGGATGTTATCGGAATGATCAAAGGGGTTGCGTGCCTTACTGGGAAGTGGGAAGGTTTTCTCCTTCGTTGGAATACTCGGAGGTATCCTCAAAAGCAGGGCCTACCACAATGTAGATAGAAAGCAATCAATACACGGCAAGTGCAATAATATGATGCATGATCATGACATGACAGCATGTATGCATGAGCTAATGCAACTACTGTTCAAGTTAAATGAAGTGATTTTGAATATAGGTTCAAAATCATTCTCCATTTCATATTTCATAAGTTAACCTATTAGTACATGTCAATGTTCATCTACATAGGTTGCTCCAACATGCATGATAACGGCACCATTGGATTCATTGGATTTTTCTGATAAATTTTCATATATAAATTATTTCAATCTGAGTTATAGATTAATTTCTATGAATTTTCTATGTTTTAAATAGTTTCTGGAATTATTTAAATTAGATATTCCTATATTGCATCAGCACTGCGTGAGCAATGCGTCAGTAGTCGGCTGACCGAGCCAGGTCAATCCTGAGATGTGGGGACCACATGTCAGTGACTCAATCACTTAACCAATGAATTAAAACTAATGCTAATTACTTAACAGCACTGGGCCCACTGGTTAGTGACTAATTAGGTTAATTAGTTTAATAATTAATTTTATTAGCCAAAACCCGGCTTAACCCAGGGCTGGCCCCACCTGTCAGGACCCAGGGGTCAAACCCCGTGGTCAAATAGGGCAGGGTCACCGGCGACGAACCTTCAGCGACACCAGAGATGGTGGAGGGCGTCGCAGATCCTGCTCCGATGACCAAAACGACGGCGGAGGGCACTGGGAGAACCTATGCTCGAGCGCGCGTCAATCTAGCCCCATACCAGAGGTTGGGGTTGTTGGAAACAAAGCCGGCATCGAGGTCAGCGACTGCCGGAATCGAGCAACCTCGAGCTTGTCACTTCAGTGCGCAACATGATGACAGCTTGGCTCCTACAGCACCTGTGCACTCCTACGAACACATCGGCGGCCTCAAAAGAACCTCTCGAGCACCTGAGCGCGGCCGATGTCGAGCTCGAGCGGCGGAGCACATCGGACCTTGATGAAATCGACGGCTACAGCATGGGATCGACCGGGCGAAGAGGGGGAAAGAAACAGAAGCTGATAGCATACTCAGAGCCATTGGAAGCAAGCTCAGGGATGGCCTGAGGACAGAGAACGGCGACGGCGATCAACGAAGCCAAAGGTTGGGGACGACCTCAGTGCGGCGTCTGGGGGCTTCCGGCGAGGTGAGGCTTGTTGAGGAGGATGAGGGCAACGAGGCAGAGCTCCGAATCTACTCAGCGAGGCGAGGGAGCGGCTGGAGCGACGGGGCTACTGCGGCGGGGCTTCAGCGGCCATGGCGACAAAGGGGGGAGAGGAAGAGAGACGGGCGAGAGTGAGAGGGAGAGTGCGATGGGTACGCCTCCTTGAGCTTATCCCGGTCGTGCTGGCGAGGCGGAGGCAGGCAGGCAGCTGCCGGTGTGGAGGCATGGCCGTGCGCATGTGGCGGCCACACGCCCGTCCTCCTGGCCGCCAGGAGGACGATGACCTCCCTGGGCCAGGTGGGCCGGCCTGGCCTGGGCCTAGGTGAGCTTCCTCTTTTCTTAATAGTTTTTATTTTCTATTTTCTTTTGTTTTGACATTTGTTTATTTTATTTTCAGGCACAATTGCTAAGTAATAAATATCCCAAATATTTATAGCATTAAGTTTGAATGTTTCAAACTTCTGTAAAAAGTTTCAGGATATTTTGAAATCTGAAATAATGATAATGCTTTATTTGGCAATTTCAGAAGCTTTATTATATATTTTTAAAATGCTATAACTATTCAAATATTTTAAATGACCCCTTGTATAATCGTGTCCACATTTATCAGACATAGGGGACATTTTAGATGGGCATTTTGGATTTGTTGGTTTTTCACAAACATATAGTTGGTCTGATGAATTGTTTTCAAATGAATTGTTTGGGGTTTCTTTTGATCCCCATTTCAAGTTGATGCAAAATTGAATTATGATGCACACACATGCTGTCCTAACTAGGCTAGCTAGGGATGTGACAACTCACCACCACTCAAAAGAATCTCGTCCCGAGATTTTGAAGTCGTCGGGAAGAGCGCGGGGTACTCTAGTCGAAGATGATCCTCTCTTTCCCATGTGGCCTCCTCATAATGGTGTGACCACTGAACCTTGAGAAACTGGATGTTCCGATGTCGAGTGGTACGCTCATCTTGATCAAGAATACGAACAGGGTATTCTCGATATGTAAGGTTATCTTGGAGATCAAGCGCTTCGTGGTCTACTTCACGGACAGGGTCCGAGAAGCAACGCCTGAGTTGCGAGACATGGAAGACATCATGAACGTTGGAAAGATGCAGCAGAAGTTCCAATTGGTAGGCAACCTCTCCTCGTTTAGCAGGAATGCGAAAACGTCCAATGTAACGAGGAGCCAACTTGCCATTGATACCGAATCGATGGATACACTTCAGAGGTGTAACCCTAAGATAAGCCTTCTCGTCACCTTCATAGGTCATAGCCTTATGATGGCAATCATATTGGCTCTTTTGATGAGACTGGGCTGTTTTCAACTTTTCATGAATAATGCGAACTTGCTCCTCTGCATCCTGGATCATATCCGGGCCAAGGAGTTGCCTCTCTCCGGTTTCTATCCAGTTAAGAGGTGTTCGACACCTTCGTCCATAGAGAACTTCAAAAGGGGCTTTGCCCAAGCTTGATTGATAACTATTGTTATAAGAAAATTCGCCAAATGGAAGACATTTCTCCCAATTCATACCGAAGGATATAACACAAGCTCGGAGAATTTCTTCGAGGATTTGATTGACTCGCTCAACTTGACCACTTGATTGCGGGTGGAAAGCAGTGCTAAAGGATCGATGAGTCCCCATAGTGGTTTGAAAACTTTCCTAGAATCGGGAATTAAAGATACTTCCGTGGTCTAAGTTAATCTCCAATGGAACACCATGAAGAGAAACTATTCGACAAATATATAACTTCGCTAGCTGGCTAGTAGTTATACTCTCCCGAACAGGAAGAAAGTGAGCCACTCTGGAAAGGAGGTCAATGACCACAAAAATAGAATTATTCCCTCTCTTAGTCCTAGGAAATCCGGTAATGAAATCATACCGACCTTATCCCATTTCCATTCAGGAATAGCTAAAGCTTGAAGGGTGCCAGCAGGCCTTTCATGTTCTTCCTTAACGCGATGACAAACGTCGCAATTAGCAACGAACTAAGCAATTTCTCTCTTCATCCTAGTCCACCAGAACCTCTGGCATAGGTCCTGATACATCTTGGTACTACCCGGAGGAATTGTGAGAGGGGAATCATGAGCCTCCTTAAGAATCAGCCGACAAAGATTTTGGTTCTTGTGAACCACCAAACGGTTTTGGAAGAACACCACACCATGATTATCAATAGAGAAATCCTTAGCGATACCGCTACGAAGTTCTCTTTGATCCGGGAAATTCCCTTATCACGCTTTTTGCCAGCTATAATTTGATCCTTAAGAGTAGGTTTCGCCACCAGGTTGGATAGGAATCCTTGAGGAACAATGTGGAGGTTTAACTTCCGAAATTCCTCATAGAGAAGTGGTTGACCTTGTTGTAACATCAGGTTGTTACAATAAGACTTACGACTTAGTGCATCAGCCATGACATTGGCTTTCCCCGGGGTGTAAGTTATCCCTAAGTCGTAATCTGTAATCAACTCAACCCACCATCTTTGCCTGAGATTCAAATCCAGTTGGGTGAAAATATATTTCAGACTTTGGTGATTAGTGTAAATTTCGCAACGATTACGCATATGGTAATGTCACCAAGTTTTCAGTGCATGGACCACAGCTGCAAGCTCAAGATCATGTGTTGGATAATTATCCTCATGTGGACGCAACTCTCGAGATGCATATGCAATCACATGACGATCTTGCATGAGAATGCAACCTAATACTTGCCGCGAGGCGTCACAATAGATAACAAAGTCCTTAGAGAAGTCTGGTGGCACCAGAATGGGAGAAGAGGTCAATCGTCTTTTCTACTCCTAAAAACTGTGCTCGCATTGTGGAGTCCACTCAAACTTTTTATCTTTCTTGAGGAGTTCAGTCAGAGATTTCACAACCTTGGAGAAATTCTCGACAAAGCGGCGATAATAGCTCGCTAAGCCAAGGAAACTCCGAACTTGCTTAACCGATTCAGGTTGAGTCCAATCGAGGAAGGCCTGACAGCAATACCTTTACCAGAGATTACGTGGCCTAGGTAGGTCACTTCTGGCCACCAAAATTCACACTTGGAGAATTTGGCGTACAGACGATGCTCTCGAAGTTTCCTCAATACCAGCCTTAGATGCTCGGCATGTTCCTTTTCGTTCATCGAGTAAATGAGTATATCGTCGAGGTAGACCACGATGAATTTATCCAAATACTCCATGAAGATCGAATTCATCAAGCGAGAGAAGGTGGCTGGGGCATTGGTTAAATCGAAGGACATGACGATGTACTCGTATTGTCCATAACGACTGACAAAAGCCATTTTTGGAATGTCCCTGTTTCTAATTCTGATTTGATTGTATCCCAACTTGAAATCCATTTTGCAAAAGACAACGGACCAACAAACTGATCATACCAGTCTTTGATCCTCGACGTGTAGCTTGTGCACGGCGAACTTCCTCGGAACACCCGGCATGTCCTTGGGGGACCATGCAAAGATGTCCCGATTCTCACAGAGGAAGTCGACGAACTCGCTTTCCTATTTGCTGTCGAGGCGGGAGCCGATGGTCACGCACTGGGTGGGGTTGGCCGGATCGAGTAGCACCTGCCTAGTGTCCTTGGACGGCTAGAACGAGGCTTCGCCGATAGATTGGGATGGAGGGGCCAGCACGGCCGGTTGGGCAGAGGCGAGGGCCACCAGCTGGTCGAGCTGCCGCTTCTCCTCCGCTATCTCCAGGGCCTTGGCCAGCCAGCTGCCGTCTCGCACGCACGCCATTGACATCTGGTATTTGCCGGCGACGGTGATGATGCCCTTGGGACCCGGCATCTTGAGCTTGAGGTAGGCGTAGTGGGGGATCGCCATGAACTTGACGAGAGTCGGTCGGCCCAGCAATGCATGGTAGGGACTGTCGAGGTCCACTACCTCGAACAAGACCGTCTCGCAGCGGAAGTGACCGGCGTCGCCGAAGAGGAAGTCAAGCTTGATCTTGCCGACAGGGGTGCAGGACTTTCCCGGCACGATGTCGTGGAAGACGGTCCGACTTGTTTTCAGATCCTCTAACTTGAGCCCCAGCTTGAGCAGGGTGTCAAGGTAGAGGATGTTGATGCTTCTACCTCCGTCGATCAACACCCATGAGAATCGGCACGAGCGTTTCTCGGAGGCGATGGTGGGATCGAGGACGAGGGCGTAGCTGCCAGGGTTCGGCATCATGGTCAGGTGGTCCGCCCGGCTCCAGGTGATAGGCTTCTCAGACCAATGCATGAACTGGGGAGTCGCAAGCATGGTGGCGTTCACCTCGCGGTGGAGCCGACGCTGGGCGTGCTTGTCTGTCTCTTCGCTGGTGAAGACGACATAGCAGTCGTCATGTTCGAGGAACCAGTCGTGCAGCCGGCCATCGACCCGAGCCGGGGCTGGGTCCGCCTGGCCTGGACCGGGAGCCGGAGCCCAACCCGGGGCTGGTGCCGGAGCACGGGCTGGCTATGCGGGGGGAGCCGGGAGGCCGTCCCCCCGGGCCAATCACTGTGAGAAGCTGCACTACCGGAGCATGCGCGTGGCCGGCTTGGCACCAGAGTGGTTTTTGCAGGGGAGGTCAAGCATTTGCTCGAAAGTCAGCTTGGGCTGCCAGGCGGCCTTGCTGGTGCGTTGGCGCTGACCGGAGGCCTGGCCGGACGGCTGCTCCTCCTCGATGGAGGCGACCTGTCGGCTCCCGTAGCGGGAGTCGGGTTGGTCGTTCTTGCGCTTGCCGTTCTGCTGCTGCCGGTTGTCGGCCACCGCCCGCGGCGCGGCGGGGGGCGTAGCCGGCTTGGCCGGTGCCTTAGACTTCATCCTCATCGAGGAGTCGACCGTGGCGTATTTGTCCTCTTTGGACATCAGGTCCGCCAGGGAGGTTGGCTCGGAGCACAAGAGCTTGCGCTTGAGGGGGTGCCATCGCAGCAGCCTTCGATGAAGTACTGGATGGCCTGTACCTCGTGCACTCCCTCGCAGGAGTTGCGGAGCTTGGTTCAGCGCGTGAGGTAGTCGCGGAGGGGCTCTTCCGGCCCCTGGACGCACATGGCCAGCTCGCGGGGCCGGCCAGGCCGTTTGTAGGTGGTAGTGAAGTTGCGGACAAAGGCCTCCTCGAAGTCCGTCCAGGTGTTGATGATGCCGGTGGCCAGGCTGTTCAGCCAGGTGCGGGCTGAGCCGATCAGCACGAGGGGGGTGTAGCGGACGGCTACGCGCTTGTTCCCCCTGGCGATGCTGACGGCGGTGGTGTAGTCGATCAGCCAGTCCTCCGGCTTGGCAGCCCCGGTATACTTCGGGGTGTTGTGGGGGAGAGTGAAGCCGGGTGGAAAGGGCTCGTTGTGGATCCGCGGACTGAAGCAGGCCGGGCCAATCGAGCCCTCCTCCTCGAGGAGAGCCGACTGCGCCAGCCGGTCAAGACGGAGCCGGGCGTCGTTGTCGCTGTGGGGGACGCGGGGTCCGAGCCGGGCGGCAAGCTCAGGACGGATGGCCGGCGGGATGGACCGCGCCGGTTCCTGTCGCGGAGGCGGAGTATGCCCGCGGGTGCGCCGGCTGCCGCCCGCCGGCGCCTCGTCACGGCGGTTGCTTCCGAACGGGTTGTGGCTGCGCCGGCTGTTCACAGCTGGCTGCTCGTTTCCGCGTGACGGGGGGCGCTGAACATTGCTCCCCCGGGCGTTCCAGCCGGAGGGACGAGGGGTGCTGGAGTCCTGGGCCGGCCGGCGGTCAGCAGCCCCAATGTCCTCGCCCTCGGGACAGGGAAACTCGGAGACGGCCCCACCGGGGGTGAGGACGACCTGTTGCGCGTGGGCGGTGTTGATGAGGTCCTTGATGTGCCGCTTGCGTGCGGCCCGCTCCTCACCCTCCAAGGTTGCCAAATCCTCATAGGCCACCTTGGCGGTGCGCAGGTTGGCCGTGGGGGTGTCGTAGACGGGGAAACGGCCGCCGAGGATTTCTACAACCACACGGCTGCGTTCTCACACAGCACCACGCCGGCTGGGCTTGGGGCCAACGGGGGTGAGACCGTATGCGGAGTTGTATTCCCGCTACGCGGCCTCCATCCGGCACCGCTCGGCAACGAGGGCGTTGGCATCTTCAAACAGCAGGCGACGGGCCGCCTCCAGCTCGGCTCTGGTGGTGGCCGGGTCCACTGTCCTAGCGATAGGAGTGCCCAAACCCCAAAGGGTGACAGTGAGTGGGTCGGAGGTGCCGGCGCGAGTGGCGGCTGCGTAGGCCTCGGCTGCCCGCACACGGCCCGAAGTGGTGGAGGATACGGTGACCATCACTCCCACACGGGTGTGGAGGCCGATGGTCTCGCCCATGGCGAGCGCACCCACGAACGCGGGAGGGTCGGTGCAGTTGAACACCCAACTAGGGTACTCGTCGGCCTCTGGTTCTTCGGCAAGGCTCAGCTTGCTGAACCGCCTAGCGAGCGCGGCGACGTCGAGCGCGAGGTCGTGGCCAAGGCACTCGTCAGACATGTCGGCCGTGTTGCTCGCAAGGCCTGCCGGAGCAAGCCCCACGAGCACGCGATTCCGCCCGGACGCGAGGCGGTCAGGGGAGGTGGTGAAGGGTCCCGCCCGGAGTGTGACTCCGGTTAGCGCCGCGGACGGCCCCACGGTGGGTGCCAACTGTCGTGGTTTCGTCACGGCAGATGCCATAGGTAGGCTTATCGAGAGGCGCCGAAGGAAGCCGGCGGGCTCCGGGAGCGGGATTAGGCACAAGCGGTGGCGGACACATGATGTACCCAGGTTCGGGGCCCTCCGTGGGAGGTAATACCCCTAGTCCTGCTCGGTCTAGTTTAGACAATGGTCGGATTACAATGGCGCTCCTTGAGCTGTATTGATCGTGGAGGAAGAAGGAGCTAGCTTGCTCTTCTGCCTATCTACGTGCGTGTGAGTGGAGTGGGTGTGAGGAGAGTTGGGAGATCCGTCGATCGATCCCTTGCATGGGGGAGGCCCGGGGAGTTTTATAGGCCAGCCCCCCGGATTACAATACAAATAGAAGGTCAAAGTGGGGGGCCAGCCGGCAGCCTCTCTGGCCGGCTGCAGGGGCCACCGGCCGTGGGGCCCTGTCGCTGGTAGGTCCTGCCGGCTGAAGGGTCCCATCAGGAACAGGCGGGGCCCACGCGGCGGGTCCCGACACCGGTCACGGCACGGCACGGGCCGCCCCTTGTGGCGTCGTCTTGCGGCGGCCTACCGGGGTCAGCGGTACGGCCGGCCACCCTGTAGCCATGTCGAGGCAGGTAATGGAGTGGTTGGGGCGTGCCGGCACTGTTGAAAGCCTGGTCACCATCCGCCAAGGTCAGAGGCCCTGACGCCTTCGCTGTGGCCATATCGGCGCTGACCCCCGATGGGATGGGGGCCACTGTTGCCATGCATGCCCTGCGATGGTATCCAATGCTCGGCCGGCTGGGGGGCCAGGCGGCAACGCCCCCAGCCGGCCGACACGTCGTAACCGGCGAGGCGTAGCCGGCGGGCCACTTCTGGTAGGGCGTAGCCAGACCGCAGGGGGAGGCAGCCTGCCGTTTGATTGCATTACAAGGCTGGGGAAAGGGGGCGCTTGAGGCTACCCCGGGGTCATCCCCCCGTCAAGTTTGGTGGCAAGGAGTTCACAGCCTGGAATGATGAGATGATCATGTAGTTATACTCCATGGCTCATTTCTATGGAGATGGAAGAATTATGTGGATGACTGAAGGTACCAGGTATGAGCCCATAATTGAGGAGTGGGATGCCATCTTAGGAGTCCCAAAGGTGGAAGATGGAGATATTGATGTGTACTCTGAGGCCAAGGCAAGCCATAATGAGATGAAGAACATGTACAAGGAGATTCTTGATGCACATCAGAAGTCTCACAAGCTATGATGAATCTATTTCCTCTAGGTTGGTCTATGCATGATCAACACCATCTTGAGACATAGCATACGAGATTCAGAGTGGTGGATCTGATTGTGGAGACTATGAAGAGGATTAATGTTGATCAGAAGCGTGCATGTTGCTATGCACCCTACATCCAGATGCTCATCAACTCTAAGTTGGAGAAGCACATCTTTGCGCTTGATCGACCACATTTGCCACTCTTGTCGGAGCTTGAAGACAACGTTGTCGTGATGAACCCAGATCATCCCACATCAGCTATAGCACAGGCACATAGTGAGGCAGCCAGAGACACTAGTGCTCAGCCGCCCATGACTAGGAGTGAGCCGATGGAACTACTTGTCATCTCAATGCTCAGCATGCAGAAGGACATCACCAACATCCTGATGAACCAAGAGAGCTTTGCGAGGATTGTTGAAGGCAAGTTTCATAGCGTCAACAACAAGGTGGATGGGCTCATAGTGATTGTCAATGATCTCGAGAAGGAAGTTGATGATGTGCCTATCCCTCACTCTACAAATGATGAGGATGAGGATAGTGCACCTCTCAGGACGACTTCTCAGTTCATGACTCAGGCCAGGACTCCCACAGTGACAGCTCCACAAATGAGACTATCTTCATCAACACTACCTATAGCCACTTCAGCTCCATCAGCTCCACCAGTTCCTCTCGTTGCTACACCAACTTTGTCCATGACATCTGCAGAAGTCTTTGCCGATGCCATTCTCTCGACTCCAACTTCAGCTATCGGAGGAGATCAGCCCCAGAAGAGTGTTTAGCTCTATACCTTCGAACATTTTGGTAACTTGTTACCAAAGGGGGAGAAGTTGTATAGATCATTAGGGCTGCAAGAGAGAGAGAGAGATAGAGTTGGTTTTTATCGCTTTTTCAAAACATTTGATATCTTTTGGTTTGGATGTGTTAAACTTTGTCGATGTTTGATCATACACTTAATGTGTGTTCCTACTATTTTCTATCTTCATGATGCTTATGAGATGATCATTCACTTTGCCTCATTGTGTTGTGCTATGATATTCATTGTTATTATTCTCGCACACCACCAAGATGTATGTGACATGGAAGAAGTGCCCCATGAACCAAATCGATTGTGCATTTGCATTCAAAGGCAAATTTAAAATAATGCAAAAATTTAGGGGGAGCTATTGCTTATCACATACTTCTCAAAGCGACGATTAAATTCATTGATTATATCATATGTCAAAGCTTTGATCTATATGATGTCATCAATTTCCAAAAAGGGGGAGATTGAAATCACATTTGCTCCCTTGGTGGTTTTGGTAATCAATAAAAACATATATATCATTGAACTAATATTTCCACTAAGCATATTTCAAGAAAAGTTTAATGATGGGTTGGCAAAAGGATTGTGGAGAAACCACTAGATGCAAGGAAATATCATTGGCAAAGCTTCAAGTAAGAGGACTCTGCATTTTACCTTGTGAGAAATCACTTTGAGTCCATAGGAAATCCAATACTATTCAAAGGGGGTAAGGTACTGTTGGTGAACAAGATGCTCACATGTGCACAAGTGATAGTCACCAGAAACACCCACAAACTCTCCACATGTTCTATCTAAGCCATTCATGCAAATCGGTGAAACTATCTCTTTCCACATAGTCCCACCGATACCTAGAACCCTGACAAACCCTAGCACATCGGTGCAAGCGATCCCATATTGGTGCCACCGAGTTCAGGCTGCCAACTTTATGTTACCTCAATTCACAAAATCGGAAGCTCCGAGTTTTTGGATCGGCGTCACTGAGATTTGAATTCTGACCGTTGGACACCTGATCGGTATCGCCGAGATTTCTATATCCATCTCACCAAGATTCAAAAGTTGTCACCTTTGGAGCAACTCGGTACCACTGAGATTCACACATCGGTGTCACTGAGTTGGTCACTTAAGGTATAACGGTTGGATTTTTGGAGATGCCTATATATACCCCTCCATTACCACTCACTCACAAAAGAAGCACTCAGACCAGATCCCCACTTATCCCATCAGATTTTCTGAGAGAGAGCCACCTACTCATGTGTTGAGATCATGCCATTCCATTCAAACCATATGAATATTGATCTCTAGCCTCCCCAAGTTGCTTTCCACCCAATAAATATCTTCCACCAAAGCCAAATCTGTGAGAGAGTGACTGAGTGTTGAGGAGTATACCATCTTGAAGCACAAGAGCAAGTAGTTCATCGACATTATCTAGCCTATTACCTTTTGAAGGGTGGTACCTCCTAGATTGGTTAGGTGTCGCTTGGGAGCCTCCTACTTCATGTTGTGGAGTGAACCAAGAAGTTTGTAAGGGCAAGGAGATCGCCTACTTCGTGAAGATCTACCCCAAGTTAGGCTAGTCCTCCGTGGACGTAAGCCATAATGGTATAGTCAAGGTTGCTTCTTCGTGGAATCCTTCGTGGGTAGAGCCCTCCGTGGACTCTCACGACCGTTACCCTCCGTGGGTTGAAGACTCCATAAACGCGGACGTACGATAGCACCACCTATCGGAACCACGGGAAAAATCTTTGTGTATCCAAGTTGCGTTTGATCTCCTTACCCTTCCTTTACTACTCATGCGTGTCTTTACTTTCTGCTTCTATACTCTTAGACATGTATGTGTAGGGTATGCTTGACTTGCTATCAGTGCTAAAATCTGACAACACTTAAAATTGGGAAAAGGTAGAATTTTTATTTGGTCAAGTAGTCTAATCACCACCCCCCTCTAGACCTACTTTCGATCCTACATACGCACAGTTCATGATCAACCAGAACCAAATAAAGGCTGCTTACTCCTCGCGTGCAACCCACTTCCTCTTCAGCTCCACCTAGGCATAGGTTGGGATGCCCCCGCTCCCCCTCAGCGTGGCCTCGGTTGTGTCCAGGGAGGTGCAGGGTGCTCCGCACCAACCCCGTGTGTGGTGCCGCCGCCCGGAGAAGTGCGAAGGGTTCCCTAGGGTACCGCGGCCGGAGAGCCCGTGTATGCCCCAGCGGCGGCCGCCTTGCCTCCCGGCTGCGAGGTGGGCTGGGACGAGCCAAGCATGTCGGTCGCCTTGCTTGGACGTGAGGAGTCCTTTGGAGTGGACGCTATCGCACGCTTCTTTAGGGTCGCCCGGCCGGACGACCAAGCGGCCTTGGGGGAGAGCCCCGGCCCCGTGAGCACTCTGGCAAAGTGCTAGAAGCCAGCGGCCGGGGGCTCATCATCATCATTGTCAATATTGCGGAGGAGCACGCTCTGGGACGGAAGGGATGCCTCCTCCCTATCATCCACAGTCTCCTCCGAATCCCCCTCGCCGCTGGTGTCGCCAAAGAACACCAGCACCGGGGGATTGGGGTGCTCGGGTGGCGTGAGTCCCAGGCATTAAGGCAGCCGGGGCCATGCCATCGTCGTGGTGGTACAGCGGGGCATAGGCCTCAAGAACATCCTTGGGATCGTAGATGAGCAGAATGTTCAGGGCCTTGTCCCTCTCCTTGCCTGTCAGGCCAGCGGATGTGAGCCCGATGTCGTCCCCCATGCCTGCGTACTCCCACATGGGCTTCAAGTGATGCTGGAGCGGTGCAAGGTGCTGCGTCACGAACTCCTTCACCATCATCTCCCCGGTGAGCTTCCTGGCATACATGTCCGAAGAGATCCGCCTCAAGAGGGGCGCCGCCCAGGGGTTAGTAAGCTTCGTGGAGGCCCACCCGAGAGTCTTCTCAAGCAGCCTCGTCGGGAGCTCCAAATGCGAATCGACCCCCTTAACATCCAAGAAGACCCAATGGTGCACGTAGACTTCCACCTTATTCCCGGCCTTTAGGAACACGTTGTCGCTCTGAACCGCGATGAAGGAGGTGCATCCCGACCATTGCACACTGTCATGGAGCCTCATATTGAAGTAATGGCGGAACTGGGCCACATAAGGCCTCACGCCTACGAAGGCGTCGCAGTAGAAAGAGAATATCGACAGGAGGAAGATGGAGTTGGGCTGAAGGTGGAGAGCTTGGATCCCGTAGTGCATGAGGATGGCAGAGAAGAGTCCGGAGAAGGGCTGGACGAGCTCGTAGAAGATGTTGTGAAGGAATAAGGGGTAGACCGTCTTCGCCAGGGTGTGCCGCTCCATGCAGTCGCACCAGATCAGAGTCTCCCCCCATTCATTGGTGTCTCCCATAGTCAGCGGGAGCATAGAGGCGAGGTCCCACTCCTTGGCAATGGTGGATGTCGTGAGCGCCGGAGAGGGAGAAGAGGGGGTTGAGGCTTGAGCCTCGGGCTTCGTCTTCCCAGTGGGCGCAATCCGAAGGATCTCGAAAGTAGAAGAGCAGAAGGAAGGATGATTCTGTGCCAAGACTTGGAGAAGTATCTCACGGAGAAAAGGGGATCTGAGAAAATTAGCAAGGCGTAGAGAAGAAGAGCAATGATGGCTGCGTAGTGGGCGCTTGGCTTTTGTCAGCCTGAATAGTTGCCGAGGCGATTGGGGGCGGGGCCATCTGCTCCACATCGCCTGCCACACGTCGAATCTGATCCATAGTAGATTGGGTCTCACGGCGCTTCACCCTTCGATCTTTGCCTTTGTCTCGAAGTAGGGTCGGCATGCCTTGGGCTCGATGGCTATTGTCAGCATTCTAGGACCATGGGTACCAACACTTGCATGTCTACAGCCTAGTGCGTGCCCACCACAACGGCTCGGTACGGCCCAGCAATAAGTCTCTCAAGTCAAGGTCCTCGCGAGAGTCCCCCGCATCACGAGGAGGACAACGTCGAGACCTTTGGAGAGTGACATTCCCCCAGGACGCCTCCCGAGGAGCAGAGATTCCAATGTAAGTGCCCTGCCTCCCAAGGCCAGGGTGATGAGGGTTCTAACGGCAAATCTAGGCAAGTGCCAGCGGGCATACGAGGAGGACAATTTCCTCTTTCGTGCTAAGGAGACAAGGACATACGTGGGTTCCCAAGGAATCTCCCAAAGGTTTCCACCCCAGTGCAACGAGACCGAGAACACGAGATCAGCAGTACGGATATCATCACCAAGCCCACCACTGTGTTACGCCCCGAAGCTTTGCAGGCAAAGACCACCTTTAGTCAGGATAAATGTACCTCCTATCCCCTTTCAAATTAGGCCGTTGTGGACACCTTCCCGCCTGTGCAATGAGGGAAGAGGATTGTGGCCCCTATAAATAGTCACCAGCTCCCATCATAGAAGGAAAGTTGAGTAGAGCTTGTTCATCACCATCAAGGGCCCTCGTGAGGCCACCCCACCCATGTACTAGTTCATCCCTAGCCTCCTCATGAGCCAAATCCACCACAAAGCAGGAGTAGGGTTTTACACTGCAAGGTGGCCCAAACCTGGGTAAATCTTCAAGTCCACCTTCTTCCCCTCTTGCACTTACCCGCCGTAGCTAGACCGTAGGGTGACAAGCCTGAGACTTTGAGCCGGTTAAGATCCTCACACATGCCCTAGTGTTCGAACATTGCTGGGTTTTGTGGAGGCCCGATTCCGACAAGCCAGAAATTCCAATTCCAGCTCTTGGACCATATCATATGCTCCATGACATTCAAAATTGTAAGTCGTAAGCATGATGCACTTAACTATCAAGTAGTCATCAGAACATGCCTGTCATATGTTCACATCATCCAAAGACGGTGCTTGAGAGAGTGGGACATCGAGCAGTGCATCAAGGACAAAAGCCTTGTGTGAAGCAATGAGGACAATCCTCAGATCACGAACCTAGTCCGCATAATTTCTAATATCATCTTTAAACTTAGTTTTCTCTAGGAACGTATCAAAATACAGGGGAGCTATAGCGCGAGCTATTGATCTACAACATAATTTGCAAGCACATTTGGACTATGTTCATGATAATTAGATCAGTTAATCAAATTACTAAAGAACTCCCGCTCAACTCAACATCCCTAAGGTTGTCTAAGCGTGACATGATCCAAACCCACCAACCCAAGTCCGATCATCACGTGAGAAGAGGTGGTTTCAATGGTGAACATCTCCATGTTGATCATATATACTATATGACTCATGTTCAACCTTTCGGTCTCCTCTATTCCGAGGTCATGTCTGTACATGCTAGGCTCGTCAAGTTGAACCCAAGTACTCCGCGTGTGTAAATATAGCTTACACCCTTTGTATGCGAACGTAGAGTCTATCACACCCGATCATCACGAGGTGCTTCGAAACAACGAACCTTCGCAATGGTGCATACTTGAGGAGAACACAATTTTATATTGAAATTTTAGTGACGGATCATCTTATAATGTTTAACGTCATCCTAAGCAAAATAAGATGCATAAAAGGATAAACATCACATGCAAATCATATAAATGACATGATATGGCCATCATCATCTTGTGCTTTTGATCTCCATCTCCAAAGCACCGGCATCATCTCCATCGTCACCGTCATGACACCATGATCTCCATCATCATTTCATCATTTGGTTGTCATGCCAACTATTGCTTCTACAACTATTGCTAACTCATAGCGACAAAGTAAAGCAAAAATGGCGAAAATAAATTAAAGACAACCCTATGGCTCCTGTCAGTTGTCGTACGCATCGACATGAAAGTCATGATAATGTATACATAATATGATCATCTCATACATCACATATATCACATCATGTCTTTGGCCATATCACATCACAACATGACCTGCAAAAACAAGTTAGACCTCCTCTACTTTGTTGTTGTGAGTTTTACGTGGCTGCTATGGGCAACTAGTAGGAACCGTTCTTACCTACACAAAGCCACAACGCTAATAATCAAGTTGCCTTTTAACTTTCTACAAGGACCGCCTCTGTCGAATCCGATTCAACTAAAGTGGGAGAGACAGACACCCGCTAGCCATCTTTATGCGACAAGTTGCATGTTAGTCTATGGAACTGGTCTCTCGTACGTGGACGAGTAAGGTTGGTACAGGACGCTTCATCCCACAATACCGTTGAATCAAAATAAGACAATAGAGGTAGGCAATCTGAACATCAATGCCCACAAACTCTTTTGTGTTCTACTCGTGCATGTCATCTACGCATAGACCTATCTCATGATGCAACTATTGGGGAACGTTGCATGGGAAACAAAAAAATCCTAGGCACACGCAAGATCAATCCATGGTGATGTATAGCTAAGAGAGGGGGACTGCATCTACATACCCTTGTATATCGCTAAGAGGAAGTGTATATAACGTGGTTGATGTAGTCGTACTCTTCACGATCCAATCGCGATCCGATCCGATCTAGCATCAAACAGACAACACCTTTGCGTTCAGCACACGTGCAGCTCGATAACATCTCCTCCTTATTTATCCGAAAAGAGAGGAAGGAGAAGTAGATGTGATCTCAACCAGCATGACGGCGTGCTGGAGATGGTGGTGGAGCAATCCCAGTAGGGCTTCACCGAGCGCCTCCGGAACTGAGAACAAGGAAGAACGGGCGAGAGAGGGGAGGCCACAGGGCATGGGAGTTGTTGTGTCCAGCCCTTGCGCCTCCTCCCCACTATATACAGGGGTGTTGGAGGGCTGGGGGCGCAGCCCTCGACCCTCCTCCAAGGAGGGGAGGCGGCCAAAGAGGGAGGAGTGTCGTCCAAGCCAAGTGGAGGGCCCTTCCCCTTAGGGTTTCCCTTCCCCTAGGCGCATGGGCCTTAGGGGGCTCGTGCACCTAGCCAAATAATGCTAGGTCAGCCCTCTACATCCCATGCATGCCCTAGGTGATGGAGGGAACCTTTTGGACTCCTCTGGAACCCTCTGGAACCTTCCAGAAGCTTCCCGGTACAATACTGGTAAAACCCGAAACTATTCTGGTAACCAAAATATGAATTCCCATATATAATTATTTACCTCCGGACCATTCCGGAGATGCTCGCAACGTTCGGGATCTCATATGGGACTCTGAACAACATTCAGTCACCAATGTACATATCCCAAAACTATACTAGTGTCACCGAACGTTAAGTGTGCGGACCCTACGGGTTCGAGAATCATGTGGACCTGACCGAGACACCTCTCCACTCAATAACAAATAGTGGGACCAGGATGCCCGTATTGGTTCCCACATATTCCATGAAGATCTCTATCATCCTAACCATCATGCCAAGGATTCAATCGATCCTGTATGCACCTCCCTTTGTCTAGCGGTATGTTACTTGCCCAAGATTCGATTGTCGGTATCTCCATACCTATTTCAATCTCGTTACCAGCAAGTCTCTTTACTCGTTATGTAATACAAGATCCCATTACTAACTCCTTAGTCACATTGCTTGCAAGCTTCTTGTGATGTTGTATGACCGAGAGGGCCCATAGATTCCTCTTCGTCATACGGAGTGACAAATCCCAGTCTCGATCCATGCTAATCCAACAGACACTCTCGCAAATACCTATAGAGCATCTTTATGATCACCCAGTTACGTTGTGACATTTGATACACACAAGGCATTCCTCCAGTGTCACGGAGTTACATGATCTCATGGTCATAGGAATAGGTACTTTACATGAAGATAGTAGTAGCAATAAACTAAAACGATCAAATGGCAATCTTAAGGTTGGGTCTTGTCCATCACATCATTCTCCTAATGATGTGATCCTGTTATCAAATGACAACTCATGTCGATGGTTAGGAAACCTTAACCATATTGGATCAACGATCTAGTCTAGTAGAACCTCACTAGGGATACAATGTTGTTTATATATCCACACATGTATTTATGTTTCCGGTGAATAAAATTATAGCATGAATAATGAACGATTTTCATGAATAGGGAAATATGATAATAAAAACTTTATTATTGCCTCTAGGGCATATTTCCAATAGTCTCCCACATGCACTAGAGTCAATAATCTAGTCTACACTGCAATGTCATTCACAACCAATGGGTTCTGGGATTTGATCATGTTATGCTTGTGAGATAGGTTTTAGTCAACGGTTCAGCATCATTTAGATTCGTGTGTACTTTGCAAATATATATGTCATACTATAGACGCTACTACCATCCTCCACTTGGAGCTATTCCAAATGATTGTTGCATTATATGTATCCGGTTTGCCACTCAGAGTCATCCGGATTGGTGTCAAAGCTTGCACCGACATAACCCTTTACGACGAACTCTTTATCACCTCCATAGTCGGGAAACATGTCCTTAGTCCTCTAGTTACTAACGATAATTTTGACCGTTGTCCAGTGATCCACTCCTAGATCACTCTTTACCCCTTGCCAGACTCATGGCAAGGCACACATCAGGTGTAGTACACAACATGGCATACACTATAGAGCATATGGGTAAGGCATAGGGGATGACCTTCGTCCTTTCTCTTTCTTTTGACATGGTCAAGCTTTGAGTCTTACTCAACTTCACACCTTACAATACAGGCTAGAACTCCTTCTTTGACGGATCCATTTTGAACTCCTTCAAAATCTTGTTAAGGTATGTACTCATTGCAAGTCTTATCATGTGTCTTGATCTATCTATATAGATCTTGATGCCCAATGTTTAAGAAGCTTTATCCAGGTCTTATTTTTAAAAACTCCTTTCAAACAACCATTTATGCTTTCCGGAAACTCTACATCATTTCTGAACAACAATATGTCATCCACATATACTTATCAGAAATGCTATAGTGCTCCCACTCACTTTCTTGCAAATACAAGTTTCTTCGTTAACTTTGTATAAACCCAAAAGCTTTGATCAACTCATCAAAGCGCATATTCCAACTCCGAGATGCTTGCACCAGGCCATAGAAGGATCTCGCATGCCTTTTAGCATCGTTAGGATCGACAAAACCTTCTGGTTATATCACATACAACCTTTCCTTAAGGAAACCATTAAGGAAACACTGCCTTGACATCCAACTACCAAATTTCATAATCAAAAAATGCAGCAACTGCTAACATAATCCTAGCACACATTCGCATCGCTACGAGTGAGGAAGTCTCATCATAGTCAACTCCTTGAACTTGTCAAAAACTTCTCTGCAACAAGTCGAGCTTCATAAATGGTGACATTACCATCAGTGTATGTATCCTTAAAGATCCATTGTATTTAATGGCATGTCGTTCATTGGGCAAGTCTACCAAAGTCCATACTTGGTTTTCATACATTAATCCTCTCTCGTGTTTCATGGCTCCCAGCCATTTGTTGGAATTTGGGCCCACTATCCCTTCTTCATAGCTCGTAATTTTACTGTTGTCTAACAACATGACCTCAAAGACAGGACCGTCGTACCACTCGGGGTCGTATGTGTCCTTGTCGACCTACGAGGTTTGGTAGTAACTTGATCCGAAGTTTCATGATCATCGTCATTGGCTTCCTGTTCAATTGGTTTACGCATCACACGAACACCTTTCTGTGTTGCGCTACTTTTCCAATTCAAGTGAAGGTTGGTTAACCTTATCAAGTTCTACCTTCCTCTCACTCACTTCTTTCGAGAGAACAGCTTTCTCTCAAAAGGATCCATTATTGGCATCAAATACCTTTCCTTCGGATCTGTGATAGAAGGTATACCCAATTGTTGCTTTAGGGTATCTTATGAAGACGCACTTCACCGCTTCGGGTTCGAGCTTATCAGTCTGAAGCCTTTTCACATAAGCGTCGCAGCTCCAAACCTTAAGAAACGACAACTTAGGTTTCTACCAAACCATAATTCATACGGTGTCATCTCGATGGATTTAGATGGTGACCTTATTTAAATTGAATGTAGTTGTCTCTAATACATAACCCCAAAATGATAGTGGCAAATCGGTAAGAGACGTCATAGTACGCATCATATCCAATAGGGCACGAATACGACGTTCGGACACACCATTACACTAAAGTGTTCCAGGTGGCATGAGTTGTGAAACAATTTCCAAATTGTCTTAAATTCATACCAAACTCGTAACTCAGATATTCACCTCCACGATCATAATGTAGACATTTTATCTTGTTGTCACGGTGATCTTGTACCAATATTATAAACATGTGTGTCACTACGATCGAGATTCAATAAACCATTCACAATTGGTGCATGACCATAGAAAATATTATTCATGTAAACAGAGCAACCATTATTCTTTGAATTAAATGAATAACCATTTTGCAATAAACATGATCTAATGATGTTCATGCTCAACACAGACACCTAATAACATATATTTAGGTTCAACACTAATCCCGAAGGTAGAGGGAGCATGTAATGGTGATCATATCAACCTTGGAAACACTTCCAACACACATCGTCACCTTGCCCTTAGCTAGTCTCCATTTACTTTGTAGCTTTTATTTCGAGTTACTAATATTAGTAACTGAGCCGGTATCAAATACCCAAGGGCTGCAATGGGCACTACTAAGGTACACATCAATAACATGTATATCAAATATACTTTTGTTGACGTTGCCAGCCTTCTTATCTGCCAAGTATCTGGGGTAGTTCCGCTTCAGTGATCGTTCCCCTCATAACAGAAGTACTCAGTCTCAGGTTTGGGTCCAACCTTGGATTTCTTCACTGGAGCAATAACTGGCTTGCCATTCTCGAAGTTTCCCTTCTTGCCCTTGCCCTTCTCGAAACTAGTGGTCTTACTAACCATCAACACTTGATGGTCCTTCTTGATTTCTACCTTCACGGCATAATACATCATGAATAGCTCAGGATCATCATCTCCATCCCTTGCATGTTATAGTTCATCACGAATCTCTAGTAGCTTGGTGGCAGTGACTTGGAGAACTCTGTCAATCAATGTTGGAAGATTAACTCCCACCAGATTCAACCGATTGTAGGAGCTAGACAATTTGAGTACATGTTCGCCGATTGAGCTATTATCCTCCATCATGCAGGCAAAGAACTTGTCAGAGGTCTCATACCTCTCAACATGGGCATGAGCCTGAAATTTCAATTCTAAGCCATAAGCATGACACACTGAACTATCAAGTAGTCATCAGAACGTGTCTGTCAGATGTTCACAATATCCATAGAGGACACTTGAGAGGGTGGCACATCAAGTGGTGCATCAAGTACAAAAGCCTTCTATGCGGCAATGAGGACAATCGTCAGTCAAGGACCCAATACGCATAATTGCTAATATCATCCTTCTACATAGTTTTCTCTAGGAATGTATCAAAATACAAGGATGCTATAGCGTGAGCAATTGATCTAAACATAATTTGCAAAGACATTTTGACTATGTTCATGATAATTAGTTCTGATAATGAAACTACTAATGAACTCCCACTCAAATCAACATCCCTCCGGTTGTCTATGTGTCACATGATCCAAAACCACCAACCCAAGTCTGATCATCACGTGAGATGAGGTGGTTTAAATGGTGAACATCTCCATGTTGATCATATCTACAATATGACTCATGTTTGACCTTTATGTCTCCTGTGTTCCGACGCCATGCATGTACATGTTAGGCTCGTCAAGTTTAACCCAAGTATTATGTGTGTGTAAATATTGCTTACACCCGTTGTATGTGAATGTATAGTCTATCACACCCGATCATCACGAGGTGCTTTGAAACGATGAACCTTCGCAACGGTGCATACTTGGGGAGAACGCAATTTTATCTTGAAATTTTAGTGAGGGATCATCTTATAATGCTACCTCGTCCTAAGCAAAATAAGATGCATAAAAGGATAAACATCACATGCAAATCATATAAGTGACATGATATGGACATCATCATTTTGTGCTTTTGATCTCCATCTCCAAAGCACCAGCATGATCTCCATCGTCACTAGCATGACACCATGATCTCCATCATCGTGCCGTCATGTGGTTGTTGTGCCAACTATTTCTTCTACAACTATTGCTAACTCATAGTAATAAAGTAAAGAAAAAATGGTGAAAATAAATTAAAGACAACCCTATTGCTCCTGCAGTTGTCGTACTCATCGACATGCAAGTCATGATAATCTGTACAAAACATGATCATCTCATACATCACATATATCACATCATGTCTTTGTCCATATCACATCACAACATGCCCTGCAAAAACAAGTTAGACGTCCTCTACTTTGTTGTTGCAAGTTTTACGTGGATGCTATGGGCAACTAGTAAGAACCGTTCTTACCTACACAAAGCCACAACGCTAATAATGAAGTTGCATTTTAACCTTATACAAGGATTGCCTCTGTCGAACCTGATTCAACTAAAGTGGGAGAGACAGACACCCGTCAGCCATCTTTATGCAAAAGATGCATGTCGGTCGATGGCTCTCTCGTACGTGGACAAGTAAGGTTGGTCTGGGTTTCTTAATCCCACAATATCGCCGAATCAAAATAAGACTATGGAGGTAAGCAATTTGAAAATCAAGGCCCACAAGCAAGTTTGTGTTCTACTCATGCATCTCATCTACTCATAGACCTAGCTTATGATGCAACTGTTAGGGAACGTTGCATGGGAAACAAAAAAATTCCTATGCACACGCAAGATATATCCATGGAGAATGTATAGCTACATGAGGGGGAGTGCATCTACATACCCTTGTATATCGCTAAGCAGAAGCGTAGATAACATAGTTGATGTAGTCATACTCTTCACGATCAAATCGTGATCACATCAGATCTTGCACCGAACGGATGGCACCTCTATGTTCAGC
This sequence comes from Hordeum marinum, assembly GCA_022496015.1. Taxonomy (NCBI): domain Eukaryota; kingdom Viridiplantae; phylum Streptophyta; class Magnoliopsida; order Poales; family Poaceae; genus Hordeum; species Hordeum marinum. The sequence continues at coordinate 202,602,343 of CM039675.1, read as the reverse complement.
ACACCTGCGGATCGATGATGTATCCTCCTACTTGATCTATAAAGAGAGGAAGGAGAATTAGATGAGATCTCAACTGGCACGACGGCATGGTGGAGATGGTGGTGGAGCAATCCCACCAGGGCTTCACCAAGCGCCTCCGGAACTTCGAACGAGGAAGAACAAGAGAGAGGGGAGGCCGCAGGGCATGAGAGTTGTCGTGTCCAGACATTGTGCAACCTTCCCACTATATATAGGGGTATTGGATGGCTGGGTGCGCAGCTCTAGACCCAAGGAGGGGAGGGGTCCAAAGAGGGAGGAGTGCCCTCCAAGCAAAGTGGAGGACCCTTCCCCTTAGGGTTTCCCTACCCCTAGGCGCATGGGTCTTAGGGGGTTTGTGCGCCTAGCCCAATATGGATAGATTGCCCCCCTATAGACAATGAATGCCCTAGGTGATGGAGGGAACCTTTATAACTCCTTCGCAACCCTCTAAAAGCTTCTGGAAGCTTCCAGAACCTTCTAGGAGCTTCTCGGTACAATACCGGTAAAACTCGAAACCTTTCAGGTAGCCAAAATATGACTTCCCATATATAAATCTTTACCTTCGAACCATTCCGGAGATCCTCATGACGTCCGAGGTCTCATCCGGGACTCCGAAAAACATTATGTCACCAACGTACATATGCCAAAACTACTCTAGCGTCACCAAACGTTAGGCTTGCAGACCCTACGGGTTCGAGAATCATGTGGACATGACCGAGACACCTCTCCGGTCAATAACCAAATGCGGTACCTAGATGCCCATATTGGTTCCCACATATTCCACAAAGATCTTTATCAGTCGAACCACAATGCCAAGGATTCAATCAATCTTGTATGCAGGTCCCTTTGTCCAGCGGTATGTTACTTGCCCAAGATTCAATCGTCGGTATCTCCATACATAATTCAATCTCATTACCAGAAAGTATCTTTACTCGTTCTGTAATACAAGATCCCGTGACTAACTCCTTAGTGACATTGCTTGCAAGCATCTTGTGATGTTGTATTACCGAGAGGGCCCAGAGATACCTGTCTGTCATACAGAGTGACAAATCCCAGTCTCGATCCATGCCAACCAAATAGACACCCTCGTAGATACTTGTAGAGCATCTTTATGGTCACCCAGTTAAGTTTTGACGTTTGATACACACAAGGCATTCCTCCGGTGTCAGGGAGTTGCATGATCTCATGGTCATAGGAACAGATACTTGACATGAAGAAAGTAGTAGCAATAAATTAAAATGGTCAAATGATATGCTTACGATTGGGTCTTGTCCATCACATAATTCTCCTAATGATGTGATTCCATTATCAAATGACAACTCATGTCCATGGTTTGGAAACCTTAACCATCTTTGATCAATGAGCTGGTCTAGTCGAGGCTCACTAGGGACATGGTGTTGTTCGTATATCCACACATGTATTTAAGTTTCCGGTCAATACAATTCTAGCATGGATAATGAAGGATTATCATGAATAGGGAAATATGATAATAAAAACTTTATTATTGTCTCTAGGGAAAATTTCCAAGAGTTACGATTCTAGATACTTGTACTAGTAAGCTCGCATGTAATGATTGATTCAGTATCTCTATGCTCCTCTTGTCATTTTTCTTGTCAAAAAAATTAGGATGGACGACCCTGTTTCAAAATCATGGATATGCATACATGAGTGAATAGTATTTCTATCTGTGATTTCTTCCATCGTGTGTGGGCAACGAACATTCCATTGTATAAAAAGAAAGGGTTAAATCGACCTTTTACATAGACTATGATCTTTTCCTGGACTACAATCTGCCTATGTGCTTTGTGTTGCACTAGAAGCACTCCACCCTTGAAGCTAATCAACAAGCCACTCATAATTCCAAAGTTTATTTGTTCAAATACGAATTTGATATGATACTAACATTAATGAAACAGACCCACAGTTAATTGTATGTTAATGTTCCTACTTCTGTTTTGAAATGTGTGTGTGCCCCTTATAGACAAATAGGAGAGGTTTGTATTTCTGTTTGCGCTCTGGTCATCAGGGTTGGGGGATAAAGTTTTCACTAGAATTCACAATGCATCTCAAAGATAATCTCACTACCTTTTATGTTTTCATTAATCTTAGATACTGAACATCATCATAATGATTATGAGAATGCGTGCATGAGAAGAATTATGTGCAACAATGCAATGTCTATCAAACTTGGCATCAAGGGATTGAGACCTAGTTTAGATGCAATGGAATCCACACCCTCCCCACCTACGGATTCGTGTTCAGAATATGATCCTTACCATTATTCTGAGCTAGATGGAGACCTAAGTAAATGTAGCTCTCTAGTGGAGGAGTCATAGGAAGATGTCGTATCTTATTCACCCACCAAGGTGCTTGATCCAACTTGGCAATGTTATATTGGTCGCCCATATATTGCAAATTATGCTTTTCATTGCTTCTACTCTGTTGCACCGCCATTTGCTTACTTTACACATCATATATGTGAATATTCCATGCCTATCCACGTTCGGTACATATTCCATCTGTCATCATACCATATTTATCCATTCAAATATTGTTCTTGTGTATTAGATGTTCAAAAGGAAGAGGGATGATCATGAACGAGCATGAACAAAGTATTTAGAGAAGGTAGTGACGGACTCTACCATTACTCCACTAGCCATAGAAGATCGCTCAACATAGCGGATCCCAATTGCAGCAAAAAGTATGACGATGCCGGTTGACATAGCACCAGCTCTATGATGAAATATCCACCACTAAATAAAAGAGTACACCAACTCCAATGGCCAAAGTCATGTTCAAACTGAATAGAGCCTCAATTGCATCAAATAGGATCCCCATTCCACATATTATCACTTTAGAAGAACAAGCTATTGTTGTTGTGAGGAACTTTGTGTGTATCTTCCCATCATGGAAGGATTATAGTAGAGAGAAAGAGGAATTCAAATCTTCCTCCGAACTTATGTGAAGGTAATATTATTCATGGTAATTACTGCCTATGTTTCTACTAACTGAACACGAAATATTTCATTCTTTTAAATAGGTGGGTAGCAATCTGGTTAGTCAATATGAGCAAAGCTTGGTTGTGCTTTTTAAGAACATTTTGAGGAAGTGTCGTTTCTACCTGAGGCAAGGGCACTTTGATGGCAAGCCTCTGAAGTGGAAATTTTTGTAAAGTCCCTGGTGCTACATTTACAAGACACTGCTGGAATAAGCTTGCTACATGGTGGTCTCATATGCATCATAAGGTCCTGTATATGATACCATATCACAATTTGAACAAGATTTCTGCATGTGCCTTACCATCTCGTGTGTACAAATTTTGTTTGCAGAGGAATATCCATTCTCAAGGAACCTCAGGATCTCTCAACTATACTGCACACCGCGTTGCTCTTGTGAGTACCACTTGCCCTGTATCACCATACTTACTTTCATAGTTGGTTGATTATGTTACATCATTGCAAATGTTAGCCTCCATATCCTCCATTTGGTTGAAATTATAATATTTTTATTGACTCTTCCATCAATTTAGAATCAACACAATGTTTGTGAAGAAGTTTAGCTCTACATTGCTCTTGTAAGGAACGAACGTCTTGTATCAATGTACTTACATTAATAGGTAGTTCATTGTGTAGCATTATTGTGCATCTTATCTCCCTCTCCCTCCATTTCCTACAAATTATCATATCTATATTTACTCTTACCGAAAAGGTGAATACACGGACAATGCCAATGCAAAAGTGTAACCGATTGCTCTTGTCAGTACATTTTGTCATGTAACGATGTACTTATATGGATAGGTAGTTGATTATGTAGCGTCACTTTGCATCATAAATTCATTATCCTCTATCTATTATAGTCTTATCGTATCTATAATTACTCTCTACAAAATGTAGAGTACAAGCAATAATTACAAAGAAGTTTATGCATTGACATTCTTGAGAGATCCCTCTCTTGACATGGAGAAGGGCGTTATAGAGCGAGTATTAACTATGAATGTAACTATGTCCTTCTAAATTATATCCTTCTAAAGCCTTTAAACTTTGTCCTAGAACATATCCCTATCCTTAACTATTGTTTAGTTTGTTGTTTTTATCAAAATGCATGTTTGCGAAAACTGCAAGTTTCAAGTTTTAGTTGTAAAACCAAATATTTCCTTATTCATACCATGCAAATTATTCAATATAGATCCAATGATTTTCTTTATCCCTTCATATATGCTTGTGTTGTTGATGTGCAATCCAGTGTGTTGTGAAGATGCCCACACTTTCCCCTTGTAATTTCCGGCTTTGTCTCAAGTAATGTGGTTGATGATATGAACATCATGCCATGCACATTAACCAAAAGAGATCCAACGGTTTTATTTTGCCCTGCATGTATGCTTGTGTTGTCGATCTATAATTCAGTAGTGCGGTGAAGCTCCCGACATTTTGAACAATGCCAATTTAAGCTATTGAAATTTTAATTGTGTCTCCTTATTTTATAATATGAAAAGATGATGGAATTGATAGCACACTAACCATGTTTACTATGTATGTGCAAACCTTATTATATGTCTGCTTGTTTCAGGGTGATATCCCTGATGGCACACACAAGTCTGGTGGAAGATGTGGTTCAAACCCAACATATTTTGCAGCAAAGAAGGCAAAACATCTTGAACATAGAGAGACCACCCCAAAGTCATGTCTTGATAATGTGTTCAAGTAACACGACACTAGAAGTCACACAATCTCACAGAAGTCATTGTTGAATCAGTTCGACTTATTCAGCCTCAACTTCAAGCAGAAAGACATGGTTAGGCTCACCTATGACTTGAAGTCCAATCTATAAGGAAGATCTTTGAGAGTTCCATTGAGACCCTCATTGCTAAATAGCTAGAGATGGAAGATATGAGCGACATGCTATGACAGTCTCATCACCTTGTGCAATTGTTTGAGCAGCAGCTCATGTGCAAGCCTAACAGTTCTTCAACTATGTTGAAGTGGTCTCGCTTCAGTATTATTCTGTTGCGCATTTGTTTGCACTGGCAGCAACCATTAATCCCCAGTTTATGTAATCTTCTTCTTGGTTGCGTTTTATGATCACTAGTGGTGAACTTTGATGCCCAGTGGATGTAATATGTCATAATTACTTTATTGTATAGTGTATGTTTGTTCTTAATTCCTAGTTAATGCATATTCTATAATTCGCTACCAGGAAAAAGTTTGAAAGCTCTGACGGAGGCAAACAGGTCGAAACATGCGCATCAACGGTCATGCATCTCGGTGGGCCATAATCGGGTAGGCCTGCAACAGGTTGTACATGGACCTTTGCTAACCTTCCACGTGGGCCCCTCTTGGACCCGATAGGCCCAGGCCCATAAATCTCACGGGCATTTAGCGTGCCCAACCTTTTCTTAGGCCCATGTAGCATTGGGCCATTAATAGGCCGGATATGATGATGGCCTAATTCGGCCCATAAGACACCATGGGCCTTTAGCAGGCTGAACAGCATGTCAGGCCTGACTTTTTACGATTAGTCCATGGGCGTTTAGGAGGCTGAAATATACCTTGGGCCATTATTTTCTGAATTACATGACGGATCGTTATCAGGCCGAAACATACCTCGGGACTTGGTTGTCCCAATCACAATATGGGCCTTTAATAGGTCGAAAGCTTAGTACAGCCACCAACGGGCCAAAATATGCAATAGGCCTTTAACAGCCCAAAATCAGGTTGGGATGGAATGTTACCGCTAGTATTTTAGGACGTTAATGGGCCGAATGTCGTGTGGGACAATAATGGGCCCATGTGCAGCATGTGCCATTACTAGGCTGAAAGACACATCGGGCTGCTATTGGCCCATTTCTCCATCGGGCCTCTAACAGGCCCAAAATACACTAAGCCATAATCGGACTCAAGAAGACTGGTAGTGTGTCGGTCCACTAGTGCCCGACCAAATCTTATGAGCCTTTGGCAGGGCTGGCCTTTTCAACCTAAATCGTCCATTGTTGGGCCAAGCCACATGTTGACGTATCACAGGTGCCTCTCTTCCAGTGGGTGGATGACATCCATCACAATGTTTAGCTGACACGTGGATCCTTTGGTGAATAAGAAAATGACACATGGAAAATCGTCATTGGTTGGAGCTATTAACAGGTATCAGATCCAAAATTGCCAACCAGTAGATTAACGGAGACACGTTATGGTGGTTGCCATGTGTTAGTTACCCTTGACGAAATTACTTCTACGACACCACATTTATCATCATGGAAGTGACACTTCTGTGATGATAATTTGTGTATAGTCATGGGACAATTCTACGACAGCATGGGTATGACTATCTTCATTATGTCATAAAATCGGCACGGATGTACATGCATGACAGAAAACGTGACCTACTGTGAAAAACCTGTATCATCACATAAGTGAGTTTTTTTGTAGTGCAAGACTGCAATGTGCCATGCTCTGATGTATTACATGTGATTGTATGTTTGAGGGGACAGAATAGTCATTTAACCACTATTATTGGGCTCTCATGACATGTTATTCCATGTGGACATGCCAGCACCCCTATGGTACATGACATGAATCATCGAAACCAATTGTTACTCCCTATGTTTCTTATTTACTCTACATATAAGTTTTGATTGAAGTCAAATAATAGTAAAGTGCATGTGGTACAGTAAGCGTGATGACTTATTGGCAGCTGTCGGGCCCCACCTTCCCATGCTTATGATGCCACCTATCACCAGCGTCCTCCATGATCCTCTCGATAGAAATTTTTTGTGGCTATAAAATGTTGGACACTAGGTCCGAATAGACAACCCGTTCCTTGTTCATACTCTTTACTTATTGTCATAAGGTGTAGTTTTCCTAGTTGCTCAGTTGGGTCCTACCTTTCTATTTGGATCCCTTACACCATTGTGTCCTTTCTATTTGGTCGCCATGCCACTACCAAGGAATGAGTAGATGGTGTAGGATAGGGATGATGTCATCCTCGAGAAGGATCGCCGTTTTTTGTGCTTGGGAACATTGACGAACATGATGTAATCTTGTCCCTGGTTCATGCCTGAACTTGGGCTTAGGGCAGGGCTGAGAGTTGTCCCGAGGCTCCTAAGAATTGTCCTCTCCTTTGCGAAACCATACCTTCTCGATGTGATGTGATTTCAATAAATCGACCTTACTTTCTATAATATAGAGACTATAGAAAGGTACTCTGCTAGTAGTCCCTTTGTGGTTTATTAATTCTAAGCCACTTGGTCAATCTCTTGCTTTTCACACCCTTCCTAGAAGTTGTTGGTGTTGTGTAGTTTATGAACCTCGAACAGTGCAACGTCTATAAATTTAACTTTCTGGTTTTTTACCAAAAAATTATATTTTTTAAGGATGGGTGCATTTTGTGTTTGTGAATCCACGTGAGTAAAATAGGCCCAGCTTGCATTCAAACGACATGCTACATACACCGAGATGGAACAACTAGTAGGCTTGACTAGTTTGTTTGTGCTGGGCACCTTTCGTGTGTTTTCATGCTAATTGAGGGTCATTGCTTTTTGGGTCCAGTCCAGCGGACACTTCTGATTGTTGGAAATATGCCCTAGAGGCAATAATAAAATGGTTATTATTGTATTTCCTAGTTCATGATAATTGTCTGTTATTCATGCTATAATTGTGTTAACCGGAAACCGTAATACATGTGTGAATACATAGACCACAACGTGTCCCTAGTGAGCCTCTAGTTGGCTAGCTCGTTGATCAATAGATGGTCACGGTTTCATGACCATGGACATTGGATGTCGTTGATAACGGGATCAAATCATTAGGAGAATGATGTGATGGACAAGACCCAATCCTAAGCATAGCACAAGATCGTGTAGTTCGTTTGCTAAAGCTTTTCAATGTCAAGTGTCATTTCCTTATACCATGAGATTGTGTAACTCCCGGATATCGTAGGAATGCTTTGGGTGTGCCAAACGTCACAACGTAACTGGGTGGCTATAAAGGTACGCTACGGGTATCTCCGAAAATGTATGTTGGGTTGACACGAATCGAGACTGGGATTTGTCACTCCGTGTGACGGAGAGGTATCTCTGGGCCCACTCGGTAAGACATCATCATTATGAGCTCAATGTGACTAAGGAGTTAGTCACGGGGTGATCTATTATGGAACGAGTAAAGAGACTTGCCGGTAACGAGATTGAACAAGGTATGGGGATACCGACGATCGAATCTCGGGCAAGTACCATACCGATAGACAAAGGGAATTGTATACGGGATTGATTGAATCCTTGACATCATGGTTCATCCGATGAGATCATCGTGGAGTACGTGGGAGCCAACATGGGTATCCAGATCCCGCTGTTGGTTATTGACCGGAGAGGTGTCTCGGTCATGTCTACGTGTCTCCCGAACCCGTAGAGTCTACACACTTAAGGTTCGATGACGCTAGGGTTATAGGGAAATAGTGTACGTGGTTACCGAAGGTTGTTCAGAGTCCCGGATGAGATCCCGGATGTCACGAGGAGTCCCGGAATGGTCCGGAGACGAAGATTGATATATAGGAAGTGAGGTTTTGGTTACAGGAAGTGTTCCGGGTGTCTCCGGTAGTGTACCGGGACCACCGGAAGGGTTCCGGGGGTCCACCAAGTGGGCCCACCTGCCCCGGAAGGTTCCATGGGCCAAGAGTGGGAGGGAGCCAGCCCCTAGGTGGGCTGGTGCGCCTCCCACCCCAGCCCAAGGCGCAGCAAGGGTGGAGGGGGCAAACCCTAGGCTTAGATGGGCCTTAAGGCCCACCCTAGGGCGCCTCCACCTCTCCTTGCCCTGGCCGCCGGCCAGATGGGTTTCTGGAGGCTGCCGCCACCCCTAGGGTGGAACCCTAGGGCACAGCACCTCTCCTCCCCTCCTCCTATATATAGTGGAGGTATTTGGGGCTGCACAACACACGAGTTCATCTCCTCCCTGGTGCAGCCCTACTCCTCCCTCTCCTCGTTTCTCCGTAGTGCTTAGCGAAGCTCTGTCGGAGTACCACGCAGCTCCACCGCCACCATGCCGTCGTGCTGCCGGAGCTCTCCCTCAACCTCTCCTCCCTCCTTGCTGGATCAAGGCGTAGGAGACGTCACCGGGCTGCACGTGTGTTGAACGCGGAGGTGCCGTCCGTTCGGCACTTGATCGGATCTACCGCGATCTGAATCGCTGCGAGTACGACTCCATCAACCGCGTTCTAGCAACGCTTCCGCTTTGCGATCTTCAAAGGTATGATGATCCAATCTCACCCCGCTCGTTTGCTGGTTTCTCCATAGATAGATCTTGGTGACACGTAGGAAAATTTTGATTTACTACTACGTCTCCCAACAGTGGCATCATGAGCTAGGTCTATGCGTAGAATCTATGCACGAGTAGAACACAAAGCAGTTGTGGGCGTCGATTTTGTTGATATGCTTGCCATTACTAGTATTATCTTGATTCGACGGTATTGTGGGATGAAGCGGCCCGGACCAACCTTACACGTACGCTTACGTGAGACCGGTTCCACCGCCTGACATGCACTAGTTGCATAAGGTGGCTAGCGGGTGTCTGTCTCTCCCACCTTAGTCGGATTGGATTCGATGAAAAGGGTCCTTATGAAGGGTAAATAGCAATTGGCATATCACGTTGTGGTTTTGGCGTAGGTAAGAAACGTTCTTGCTAGAAACCTATAGCAACCACGTAAAAACTTGCAACTACAAATTAGAGGACGTCTAACTTGTTTTTGCAGCATATGCCTTGTGATGTGATATGGCCAGAAGGATGTGATGTGATGCATTGTGATGTATGAGATTGAGCATGTTCTTGTAATAGGGTTCACGACTTGCATGTTGATGACTATGACAACCGGCAGGAGCCATAGGAGTTGTCTTATATTATTGTATGACCTGCGTGTCAATCATAAACGCCATGTAATTACTTTACTTTATTGCTAAGCGTTAGCCATAGTAGTAGAAGTAATAGTTGGCGAGACAACTTCATGAAGACACAATGATGGAGATCATGATGATGGAGATCATGGTGTTGTGCCGGTGACCATGATGATCATCGTGCCCCGAAGATGGAGATCATAGGAGCAAGATGATATTGGCCATATCATGTCACTATATTGATTGCATGTGATGTTTATCATGTTTACATCTTATTTGCTTAGTACGACGGTAGTAAATAAGATGATCTCTCAATAAAATTTTAAGATAAGTGTTCACCCTAACTGTGCACCGTTGCTAAGGATCGTTGTTCCGAAGCACCACGTGATGATCGGGTGTGATAGGTTCTAACGTTCGCATACAACGGGTGTAAGCCAGATTTGCACACGCGAAACACTTAGGTTGACTTGACGAGCCTAGCATGTACAGACATGGCCTCGGAACACGAAAGACCGAAAGGTCGAACATGAGTCGTATAGAAGATACGATCAACATGGAGATGTTCACCATGGATGACTAGTCCGTATCACGTGATGATCGAACACGGGCTAGTTGACATGGATCATGTGTCACTTAGATGACTAGAGAGATGTCTATCTGAGTGGGAGTTCATTGAATAATTTGATTATGTGAACTCGATTATCATGAACTTATTCTAAAAATTGCCTTTAATATCTATATTGTAGATCCAATGGCCAACGCAAATGTCAACCTCAATTTCAACACGTTCCTAGAGAAAACCAAGCTGAAAGATGATGGAAGCAACTATGCGGACTGGGTCTGTGGCTTGAGGATCATCCTCATAGCTTCCAAGAGATTGTATGTCCTTGATGCACCGCTAGGTGACCCACCCATTCTCCCAGCGGACCAAGATGTTACGAACGCTTGGCAGTTGTGCTGCGATGATTACTCCCTTGTTCAGTGCGGCATGCTTTATAGTTTAGAATCGGGGATCCAAAAGCGTTTTGAGCAACACGGAGCATTTGAGATGTTCCAAGAGCTGAAACTGGTTTTCCAAGCTCATGCCCGAGTCGAGAGATATGACATCTCCGACAAGTTCTTTAGCTGTAAGATGGAGGAGAACAGTTCTGTTAGTGAGCACATCCTCAAGATGTCTGGGCTTCACAACTGCTTGACTCAGCTAGGAGTTAATCTCCCGGATGACTCAGTCATTGACAGAATCCTCCAGTCGCTTCCACCTAGCTACAAGAGCTTTGTGATGAACTACAACATGCAGGGTATGGAGAAGTCCATTCCCGAGTTGTACTCGATGCTGAAATCAGCGGAGGTCGAGATCAAAAAGGAGCATCAAGTGTTGATGGTAAACAAGACCACTAGTTTCAAGAAAGGCAAGGGTAAGAAGAACTTCAAGAAGGACGGCAAAGCTGTTGCCGCGCCCGGTAAGCAAGTTGCCGGGAAGAAGAAGAACAAGAATGGACCCAAGCCTGAGACTGAGTGTTTCTATTGTAAGGGTACCGGTCACTGGAAGCGGAAATGCCCCAAGTATTTAGCGGATAAGAAGGATGGCAACATTAAAGGTATATGTGATATACTTGTTATTGATGTGTACTTGACCAGCGCTCGTAGTAGCTCCTGGGTATTTGATACCGGTGCAGTTGCTCACATTTGTAACTCCAAGCAGGAGCTGCGGAATAAGCGGAGGCTGGCCAAGGACGAGGTGACGATGCGCGTCAGGAATGGTTCCAAGGTCGATGTGATCGCCTTCGGCACGCTACCTCTACATCTACCTTCGGGATTAGTTTTAAACCTTAATAATTGTTATTTAGTACCAGCTTTGAGCATGAACATTGTATCTGGATCTCGCTTGATGCGAGATGGCTACTCATTTAAATCCGAGAATAATGTTGTTCTATTTATATGAGAGAAATGTTTTATGCTCATGCCCCGCTGGTCAATGGTTTATTTTTGATGAATCTCGAACGTGATGTTACACATATCCATAGTGTGAGTACCAAAAAGTGTAAAGTTGATAACGATAGTCCCACTTACATGTGGCACTGCCGTCTTGGCCATATTGGTGTCAAACGCATGAAGAAGCTCCATACTGATGGACTTTTGGAGTCACTTGATTTCGAATCATTTGACACATGCGAACCATGCCTCATGGGCAAGATGACCAAGACTCCATTCTCCGGAACAATGGAGCGAGCAACTGACTTGTTGGAGATAATACATACCGATGTATGCGGTCCAATGAGTGTCGAGGCTCGCGGTGGCTACCGTTATGTTCTCACCCTCACTGATGACTTGAGCAGATATGGGTATGTCTGCTTAATGAAACACAAGTCTGAAACCTTTGAAAGGTTCAAGGAATTTCAGAGTGAGGTAGAGAATCAACGTGACAGGAAAATAAAATGCCTACGATCTGATCGTGGCGGAGAATATTTAAGTCACGAGTTTGGCACACACCTTAGGAAATGTGGAATTGTTTCACAACTCACGCCGCCCGGCACACCTCAGCGAAATGGTGTGTCTGAACGTCGTAATTGCACTCTATTGGATATGGTGCGATCTATGATGTCTCTTACCGACTTACCGCTGTCATTTTGGGGATATGCATTAGAGACTGCCGAATTCACTTTAAATAGGGCACCGTCTAAATCCGTTGAGACGACACCGTATGAATTATGGTTTGGAAAGAAACCTAAGCTGTCGTTTCTAAAAGTTTGGGGATGCGATGCTTATGTGAAGAAACTTCAACCTGAGAAGCTCGAACCCAAAGCGGAAAAGTGCGTCTTCATAGGATATCCCAAAGAGACTATTGGGTATAACTTCTACCTACGATCCGAAGGCAAAGTCTTTGTTGCCAAGAATGGATCCTTTCTCGAGAAAGAGTTTCTCTCGAAAGAAGTAAGTGGAAGGAAAATAGAACTTGATGAGGTAATTGTACCTTCACTCGACCCGGAGAGTAGCGCAGCACATGAAGTTGTTTCTGTGGAGCCTACACCGGCTAGAGAGGAAGTTAATGATGATGATCATGAAGCTTTAGATCAAGTTGCTTCTCGAAGGTCCACTAGGACACGTTCCGCACCAGAGTGGTACGGCAATCCTGTCCTAGACATCATGTTGTTGGACAACGGTGAACCTTCGAACTATGAAGAAGCAATGGCGGGCCCGGATTCCAACAAATGGCTTGAGGCCATGAAATCCGAGATAGGATCCATGTATGAGAACAAAGTATGGACTTTGGTGGACTTGCCTGATGATAAGCGAGCCATTGAAAACAAATGGATCTTTAAGAAGAAGACTGACGCAGACGGTAATGTGACCTCCTATAAAGCTCGGCTTGTCGCTAAAGGTTATCGACAAGTTCAAGGAGTTGACTACGATGAGACTTTCTCACCCGTAGCGATGCTAAAGTCAGTTCGAATCATGTTAGCAGTTGCCGCATTTTATGATTATGAGATCTGGCAAATGGACGTCAAAACGGCATTCCTTAATGGCTTCCTCAAGGAAGAACTGTATATGATGCAGCCAGAAGGATTTGTCGGTCCTAAAGATGCTAACAAGGTATGCAAGCTCCAGCGCTCCATCTATGGGCTGGTGCAAGCATCTCGGAGTTGGAACATTCGCTTTAATGAGGTGATTAAAGCGTTTGGGTTTGTACAGGTTTATGGAGAACCCTGTATTTACAAGAAAGTGAGTGGGAGCTCTATAGCATTTCTTATACTGTATGTGGATGACATGCTGATAAGGGGAAATAATATAGAACTCTTGGAAAGTATAAAGGCCTACTTGAATAAGTGTTTTTCAATGAAGGACCTTGGAGAAGCTGCTTACATATTAGGTATTAAGATCTATAGAGATAGATCGAAATGCCTCATTGGTCTTTCACAAAGCACATACCTTGAAAAGATATTGAAGAAGTTCAATATGGATCAGTCCAAGAAGGGGTTCTTGCCTGTGTTGCAAGGTGTGAGATTGAGTACGACTCAATGCCCGACCATGGCAAAGGATAGAGAAGAGATGAGTGTCATCCCCTATGCTTCAGCCATAGGCTCTATCATGTATGCCATGCTGTGTACCAGGCCTGATGTGAACCTTGCCATAAGTTTGGTAGGGAGGTACCAAAGTGATCCCGGAGCGGAACACTGGACAGCGGTCAAGAATATCCTGAAGTACCTGAAAAGGACAAAGGACATGTTTCTCGTTTATGGAGGTGCCGAAGAGCTCGTCGTAAAGGGTTACGTCGATGCTAGCTTTGACACGGATCCGGACGACTCCAAGTCGCAAACCGGATACGTGTATATTTTGAATGGAGGGGCAGTGAGCTGGAGCAGCAGCAAGCAAAGCGTCGTGGCAGCATCTACATGTGAAGCGGAGTACATAGCTGCTTCGGAAGCAGCAAAGGAGGGAGTCTGGATGAAGGAGTTCATCACCGACCTAGGAGTGATTCCGAATGCTTCGGGCCCGATGACTCTACTCTGTGACAACACTGGAGCTATTGCCCTTGCGAAGGAGCCCAGGTTTCACAAGAAGACAAGACACATCAAGCGCCGTTTCAACTCCATCCGTGATTACATTCAGGAGGGAGACATAGATATTTGTAAAGTGCATACGGATCTGAATGTCGCAGATCCGTTGACTAAACCTCTCTCACGAGCAAAACATGATCAACACCAGAATGCTATGGGTGTTCGATTCATCACAATGTAACTAGATTATTGACTCTAGTGCAAGTGGGAGACTGTTGGAAATATGCCCTAGAGGCAATAATAAAATGGTTATTATTGTATTTCCTAGTTCATGATAATTGTCTGTTATTCATGCTATAATTGTGTTAATCGGAAACCGTAATACATGTGTGAATACATAGACCACAACGTGTCCCTAGTGAGCCTCTAGTTGGCTAGCTCGTTGATCAATAGATGGTCACGGTTTCATGACCATGGACATTGGATGTCGTTGATAACGGGATCACATCATTAGGAGAATGATGTGATGGACAAGACCCAATCCTAAGCATAGCACAAGATCGTGTAGTTCGTTTGCTAAAGCTTTTCAATGTCAAGTGTCATTTCCTTAGACCATGAGATTGTGTAACTCCCGGATATCGTAGGAATGCTTTGGGTGTGCCAAACGTCACAACGTAACTGGGTGGCTATAAAGGTACGCTACGGGTATCTCCGAAAATGTCTGTTGGGTTGACACGAATCGAGACTGGGATTTGTCACTCCGTGTGACGGAGAGGTATCTCTAGGCCCACTCGGTAAGACATCATCATTATGAGCTCAATGTGACTAAGGAGTTAGTCACAGGATGATGTATTATGGAACGAGTAAAGAGACTTGCCGGTAACGAGATTGAACAAGGTATGGGGATACCGACGATCGAATCTCGGGCAAGTACCATACCGATAGACAAAGGGAATTGTATACGGGATTGATTGAATCCTTGACATCGTGGTTCATCTGATGAGATCATCGTGGAGTACGTGGGAGCCAACATGGGTATCCAGATCCTGCTGTTGGTTATTGACCGGAGAGGTGTCTCGGTCATGTCTACGTGTCTCCCGAACCCGTAGGGTCTACACACTTAAGGTTCGATGACGCTAGGGTTATAGGGAAATAGTGTACGTGGTTACCGAAGGTTGTTCGGAGTCCCGGATGAGATCCCGGATGTCACGAGGAGTCCCGGAATGGTCCGGAGACGAATATTGATATATAGGAAGTGAGGTTTTGGTTACAGGAAGTGTTCCGGGTGTCTCCGGTAGTGTACCGAGACCACCGGAAGGGTTCCGGGGGTCCACCAAGTGGGCCCACCTGCCCCGGAAGGTTCCATGGACCAAGAGTGGGAGGGAGCCAGCCCCTAGGTGGGCTGGTGCACCTCCCACCCCAGCCCAAGGCGCATCAAGGGTGGAGGGGGCAAACCCTAGGCTTAGATGGGCCTTAAGGCCCACCCTAGGGCGCCTCCACCTCTCCTTGCCCTGGCCGCCGGCCAGATGGGTTTCTGGAGGCTGCCGCCACCCCTAGGGTGGAACCCTAGGGCGCAGCACCTCTCCTCCCCTCCTCCTATATATAGTGGAGGTATTTGGGGCTACACAACACACGAGTTCATCTCCTCCCTGGTGCAGCCCTACTCCTCCCTCTCCTCGTTTCTCCGTAGTGCTTAGCGAAGCTCTGTCGGAGTACCACGCAGCTCCACCGCCACCACGCCGTCGTGCTGCCGGAGCTCTCCCTCAACCTCTCCTCCCTCCTTGCTGGATCAAGGCGTAGGAGACGTCACCGGGCTGCACGTGTGTTGAACGCGGAGGTGCCGTCCGTTCGGCACTTGATCGGATCTACCGCGATCTGAATCGCTGCGAGTACGACTCCATCAACCGTGTTCTAGCAACGCTTCCGCTTTGCGATCTTCAAAGGTATGAAGATCCAATCTCACCCCGCTCGTTTGCTGGTTTCTCCATAGATAGATCTTGGTGACACGTAGGAAAATTTTGATTTACTACTACGTCTCCCAACACTGATGTGTGCTCAATGTCCAGGTATGAGGACGGTGGCAGGGGTAGATGTTTGTTCTATGTTTTTTCGGGCAGGTGTGCTGTTTTTCGGTTCATCTGGCATACTGATGTGTTGTTACAGTCAGCGTATTTCATATCGGTGTTCATTGGGATGGGCATGATGCTATGCATTTGATGTAAAAATTGTATTTCATTTTGTTCTATGATTGTAGGTGCCACTAGATCTTTTAGTTTCCTTTCTCTTTGACCAACATTTCAATGCCGACTAAAAGAGGCGATGTCGTGAGGCAGTTGCTTGGCCACCATGTTTGCGTGGTCTGGTGGAGCTCTCCAAGGAAGTATCATGCATACACAACTGTAATTGGGAGACTCATTTTGCACTCGATTGTATGTTTGTAATGTACTTTAAGAACCGCTTTCTATATAGGAGATGGAATGTACATTCGATTTGTATAATAATATGGAGTAGGAATGTTAGCCACCAACCACTATTTAGTTGAGCGGTATTCTTGTGGCTTCATTTGTGGATTTTCACTGGAAGTGTATTGTTTTTCATGATAAATCTTTAAATGGATGAAATATATTTTTAAATCCATCTAGGCTAGCTAAGTTACCGTCACGTCCCAAGACCACTGGATATGGCGCTTCTTGCCATCATGTCCCTTGGCCAGAGAGTGTTTTTTTGGATGTGAGGTATTTGAACAACATAATCTGGTTCAACATTGATCTTTTTTCAACATGGACTATCCATACACAAAGGGACGGGCGACAAGGTACCTGAGCTATCTAAAATAGGTACTTCCTAGGTTATATGCAAATGATAATGCTCGTGTTGCCGCCCTTGTATTTTCCCTTACCGACCGAAGACAGGAAACACGATTAAAAGGACACGTGTGAGCCTGGTAAAAGGACTTCGTGGAATGAACAAGTCAAGCGAATTATTAATTATATTATTTTTACTCCCATAAACAGGAGCGGTGGAGAATTCGGGTAGATAACCCAAGGTACACCGAGTAGACCGCGGTGCTAAAAGGCCGGGCATTCATCGTAGCACAGTGGGTAGAGTCTTGTTGTGAGAGGATATACTTGGCATTTCTATGAACCCGACAGCATAGGCTAAGGCCGGTAGGTCGTGCGCTACCAAAGTTTGTTAGCTAGGTCCCTCACACACTACTGCAGGAAGGTCCTAAGATTTCACATATATAGGAGACCATACGTCCAAACTGTGTGTGATCCATGAATCGCAAACGGTATCAAATATGTTTTGTGCCAGAAAACAAAACGTGTGCGACGATCCACCCATCTGGCACGATGATGATATGTAGACCGTGTGTGATAGTGAGCAGACAGTTGGATGAAAAATTACATGTGCGATATGTAGTGGTAACGCGCACGGTTGTACTGTCAGAAACATGTGTGGTTATTGGAAATGCTTGGTATAAGCGAATTGTCTATGATTTCTAGGAGCATCACACACGATGTGTGGTGGGAGTAATCATGTGTGATGATTTTTAAGTTACACATAAGTTTCATTATGTAAAAATGTGTGTGATAACACGTGACACCGCATACAGCTGCATGCTGGGAAATGTGTGCTCTAACGGGCACACGGTGTAATTGTAAGAACCGTGGGCGATAGTAATAACAAGTGTGCCCGGTTGATGGAACAATATGTGTGCCACCCAAAAACCGGCCCCAGTCCAACCATTAATGGCCTGCACCAACTCGTACCAACCCTCAGACACCCCGTTGCAGAAATTAATAGCGTTATACGCATGTACCACAGACTGTGTGCCACACAAAATAGATATTCCACACCCGGGTGCAAAATACGAAGCGCCTCCAATGAGTCACGCATCCACACATGGGTGTAAAGAAACAATTGTGTGCCATGCCTCGCCGCTCGTCGCCGCCTACCCTCAACAATCGTGGTTGGCTAGCGCTTGTCGGCTCTGTTACATCATCAACGTATTTATCATTTTTGACTGTTCCATGCCATTATTTCATCAACATTGTATGCTTTATATGCCATTTTATATCGTTTTGGGAAACTAGCCTATTAACTCAGTACCCACTATCAGTTGCTTTTTTCTACGTATTTTTGGTTTTTCAAAAAATATGTACCAAACCTAACCCTAGGGGAGTATATGAAACAATTTTTTCACTGCCATAATTCTCAGTTCGGTCGCGATCCCATCTAGAGGCCTTTTCCGGTACTCTGACAGAAGGGGAATCCTTTAGGGAGGTTGTCTTCATCAACCTTGTTGCCTCCCATATGATGTGTGAGTAGTTCCTACCGGACCTACGGGTCCATAGCTATAGCTAGATAACTCTCTCTCTCTCTTGTTTGATCTTCAATACAATGTTTTCTTCGTAGACCTATTCGATGTAATTTTCACGATGTGTTTGTTGGGATCCGATGAATTGTGAGTTTATGCTTAGGTTATTCATTGAAAGTAACTGATCTAATCTGAGACTTATTGTGTGTGATTTTGTAAAGCCATGTATGCTTTCCAACCTATAAGTTTTCTTTGGCCAAGTAGATGAGTATATCATCAGAGGCAGTAGTGCACAGTATTAGGTTCAATCATTTGGTGTCCTCACTCTGTGACAGGAGGAGTAGCGAGCCATGTATTTGTATTGTTTCTACTAAGGATAAAATGATGGGGTCTTAACATATTATTATTATTTTACTTTGTCTACATTATGTCATCTTGCTAAAAGCATTATTCTGTTTATCATGAACTTAATACCATAGATGCATTCTGGATAGCAGTCGATTGGTGGAGTAATAGTGGTAGATGCAGAATCGTTTCGGTCCACCTATCATGGACGTAATGTCTATATAGTGATCATGCACTACTGTAGGATGGTCCAAAGACGGCACATCAATTAGAGACCCTTCGACGAAACTGTGTGTGATGCATCAATCGCAAACGGTAAAGTTCAAGCTTCGTCGCCAATGACACGAACTGTGTGCGATGGTGGATCCATCAAATATGGTTCACAAAATAGTTGTGTGTGTGATCTACGATAGACAGTTTGTTCTTATGAATTGTTTGTCATTAGTGAAGATGATACAAATGATTATAAATATCCAGATGTCTACGATAGATGGCACACAATTCACTATGAAACATTGTGTGTGACGATACTGCACAGCACACACGATTTACGTAACTAAGTGTGTGTGATATGTGGCAAACAGGTCAACAATCAGAGTCGTGTGGGAAGACCAAAAATAACACACACGAGTCATTCTCACAAACTATGTGTTTTGTGAGCAAACGGTGGCTGGTAAACAATTGTCAGCGATTGTTGAAATCATTGACGACATGTTCCTTAATTTAATTCTATGAGATGTGATTTGCTCTGTTTGCACAACATATATATATATAGGACAAATGTTTCGTATGACCAGGTGTAGTTACTCCCACTTTTGTTTGATATGTTGTAGATAGTATCTATCACATCGGAGAGTATGTACACGTAATATGTAGTATATAAAAATATTTAGATAGTATATATATTATTTTCTTGGTAGTATGTACCATATTTTTTACCATACTCATTTTTACGTACATATATGTATGTATTACATAATATAATAAAAACTATGGGTCAATTTCAATTTTTTACATGTAACACATTTTGAAGTATCTTATATATAGTATGTGAACATATCCAAAGTGATAAATTAGTATATATATTACCACATGGTAGTATATGAGACATGGGAGTAATTTCACCCGGTAGTAAGAGGTATTTTCCCTATATATATACATAAATATATATACATACATACATACATATATATACATACTATAGGGTCGCGCTATTCGTCACCCTGGGTGAGGAATAGTTATTCTTCACCCCTCAATTTTAACATCAATGCATCGTAATTTTACGTTCCGTAATTTTTATCTCATTTCATACATAAAAAGAGACCCTAAGAAAATTTATAATCAGCGTAAAAAAAATTTTATGTCAGCTAAAATTACAAACATACAAAAATAGTGGAAAATATATAATAAATTCAATTTTTTGGTCTTGTGACCCGTATTTTTGTTATCTTATGTCAAATTGTACGCCGTGATTCGATATAAATATAACTTTTTGTATTCCGAACATAATTTATTTATAAACTGATCGTAAGATTATCTCGAACGAAAAATAACTTATTATGCACCCTAGGTGATGAATAAAGTTTCTATATATATATATATATATATATATATATATATATATATAGGAGCAGGATTTTCTATCATAGCTTGTCATAGAACTAGTTAAGGTTTTTGACGGTGTAGAAGTTTCTAAAAATTCTGAAAAAATATGAAACACCACACCTATAATATAACAAGATCCAACGGTATGATTGAAAAAATATAATTCTATGTGCCCTAGACAAAAATAACAAGTAGGACAGCATATATTTTATGTCAGCGCAAGCTGAAATTCTTGTTTTTTTTGCCAAGGACACATAAATGCATATTTTCACAATCCCATTGTTGGATCTTCTTGTTACATTAGAGAGAGATGATACACCTATTTATTTCATATTTTTTGATAACTTTTAAACCGTTAAAAGCTTAGTCAACCTAAACAAGTTCTGTGGTAAGCTATGGTAGACACAACATATATATATATATATATATATATATTATATAATATATATATATATATGATGTGTATACAGAACAACAACATATGTATTTATAAGAACATGATTGCATAACCAAAAAGAACACAATGCCATTTCAAATATTGTATCACAAATACCAGAAATATTACAAGGTCTAAATTCTGGCTTTACAAGGCCCAAATTCAAAGATGACAAGGTTCAAACTGGTATTAAAAATCAAATTCATCTTCTTCAGAATCTGAGTCATGCAATATATTTGTGAAGGGATCCGCCACCGAGAAGTCATATGTCGGGTTGATACAGTGAATTCCAAAGAATATGTCATTCGAAGTTCCAAACTGAATTTCAGCTTCTGAAGTGGCTTTTCCATTCAACTGTAGACGCCTTTGCTGATCAGCAAACCATTCATTTCAGCACACTAAATATAGGTCAAACCTCATTACCTTGAACACACTTTCTTTGTGAACAAAGAACCTGGCTAATTGAATCTCGGGTTTCATGCCTCAGTACTAGTTGAAAGTAATTTCTTTGAGATGTAAATCAAGGCATTCGATGGGGTTGTTATATTGCGCCACATTTTCCATTTTCGGGCATGCTTGTATGTGCACATGAAGACAACATATCAGTGCCTAGATGTAGTTTTGTCCACTATGTGCATCTTTGATTTGTAGGACTTCAAAAATACATTAATACATTGAGATGTGATCCTCCATTGTTCATGATTAACATCTCAAAAATATGTGTTGGAATCCTACAAATTTTATTTAGAACTCATTGTACATCTGTCATTGTAATGATGGGTAAAGTACCCAAAAAATGAACTCCGTTGTGGTTAGAATTAACAGGGAAGGGGCATCACCTTGATGTATAGATTCTCCATGCACGGAAATCATATAAGGAATCTAACAATTTCATCCAGAATGGGGTTAATAGATTGTAGTGCAGGATCTTGACTCTGTGCATAGACAGGGCCAAGCCTGTGGGAGTCAATTTCTGCATGACAGCCAAACATAGGTTTAAAAATTAGATAAAATGTGATGTAGAATAATAAGGAGAAGAATAATGTTGTACCTGAACAGGTATGGATCCAGCTGTAACAAGTTCAGAGAATTCGGCACACGAACAGCCCAACACTTTCAATTTCGGTGCGTTAATGACCCTGGTCATTGTTGGACCTTCTTTATCGAGTACAAACAATCTCTCGAGGAAAGGCGCATTCTCAATGACCATATCATGAAACACCTCAAATGACAGGATATTACGGCACCAACCATGAACATAAATCGTACGAATATTCGTCATAGCGATGTGGAGGCTACTAAACCCAAACATCACCTGAAGACAAAGGTACTTGAGCACAGTACAGCCAAGGAGCAAGAGTTCCAAATCTTCCTTCGAGATGATGACGACAATGAGCTCGAAGTCCTTCAGTTTAGGGAGTGAAGAGCGTGTGCGGCATTAATCTGGGGGGAAAAGCATGGGTACGATGCAGAGCGCACACGGAGGTAGCGAGCGCCCATGTCCAGCTGCAAAAGTGAGCTCCTCGAGCTGATCTAGAGCGGGGGATAAGAACCACTCATGAAACTTGGGTTCGGCCTTGCAGTTGGAATGGAACTTGCCGATGGCAAGGCATCTCAATGGCGTAGTGTGCGCGACAAGGATGTGGGACAATGTATCCAAGCGTTTGTGATCCCTGCTATAGAGCTCGTTGTCATTGAGGAGGCCAAGGGGGTATTGTGCCATAGGGCGCGCCACCACCTGGAGAGGATGGTGGTCTGCATGAGAGATTTTATGGGGGGAGGGACATGATGGTTACAAATATCTCGTTGGGGATGTTGCTGATGAAGTCCATGCTCGCAAGAGGCTCGTGTGATTCAGCCTTGACCCACCCCTGCTTGTTGGACGTCTCATCCACCATCAAAAAAGGAGGCGATACTCGGTGGCGACTCTTATAGATAATACTAAAGGAGAAGGAGGAGCATTATTGGAGAACTAGGGAGCGAGGCGAGCTATAGGTGGAGGTCAATGGACTCGATTTTCGGTGAGCGGCCTGCACGGCGGACTTCTCACACGTGTCCCTTAGAGTCTGCATGGCAGACTGCTCACACGCATCCTGTCTAATCAAATCTGCACCCACAGCACCTCCTAGCTAGGGCGCGAGTGGCATCATGTAAATGGATAGTGCAATGCAGACGTTTTATTATTAATAATAAATGTTTTTGTGAACTTACCATTTCTTCCTCCTCCGTCCCGTCTTGTCATCGTGTTGCCGCCCCAGGAATCCACTACACACTTAGGCATCGCAAAGGTGTTCTTTTGGCCACGTGTCTGCTCAATGAGCCTATTCCTACACACAACCACACACAAAAGCACACTACCCACTACATGCTCCGCCACCGCTGCCTAAAGGCAGCGGCCGCCGTGGCTGTCACCTCATCGGCAGCCGTCGTGGCCGCCACCATAGGGCGACCACCTTGGCCGTCGCCGCCACATCATCGTCCGCCTTGTCCCTGACCCTGTGGTAATAGCGAGTAGACACATACACACATCTGAGAATGTGTTCCCACATACGCCATCCCACATGGTTTCTAAAAACCATGAAGCGTTCCGGGCTTGGGAACCAAAACCATCAATGAATCTTGAGCTTGTTTCCCGTCAAAATCAAAATTACCACACTTTAATTTATTCCAAATCAGTTCAAACCTACCAAACCTGAACATGTTCCCACTTAGAAGTTGTTTACTAGTAGGGCATAAAAACACCTACTCAAAAATTACCGCACATTCCTCTCCCCATCACCCAAAAAACAGGCATTTATTTGTTAGTCGTTCCTTCCATCTGCCATGTCCAGTAAGAGGGGGGGTTCTGGGTCGAGATATAACCAGGGAAGATAGACCAAGTCCGTGGAAGCAACCGAGAGGTCCCGCCATGTAGCGACCCGACCTGAAACGGTCAAGTCTTTGTGCTTTTGTACCATCCCAAGATCATGCTGACACACTAAAAGCACATTTGCTCCCTTGGTGGTTTTGGTTATCTATAACAACATATATCTCATTGGACTAATGTTTCCACTAAGTATATTTCAGGAAAAGTTCAATGTTGGGTTGGCAAAAGGATGTGGAGAGACCCCTAGATGCAAGGAATTGGGTTGGCAAAGCTTCAAGCAAGAGGACTCTACATTTTACTTTGTGAGAAATCACTTTGACTCCATAGGAAAACCAATACTATTAAAAGGGGGTAAGGTACTATTGGTGAACAAAATGATCCACGTGCACAAGTGATAGTCACAAAAAACACCCACAAACTGTTCCACAAAAGTCTGTCCAAGCCTATCATGAAAATCAGGGCAACCAACAATTCCCACTCGGTCCCACCAATTTCCCACTTAGATAGAACCCTGCCAAACCCTAGATCTTCGGTGCAACCGATTCTGCTTCGGTGCCACCGAGTTCAGCTTGCCAACATTCTGTTACCTAGATTCTTAAAATCGTCATTTCCAAGATTTTGGATCGGTGTCACCGAGTTGTGGATTCTGACCATTGGTCACCTTATCGGTACTGCCGACATCTTTGTATCGGTCTCACCAAGATTCAAAAGTTGCTACCTTTGGAGCAACTCGGTACCATCGAGTTTTATACTTTGGTGTCACCGAGTTGATCACTTTGGGTGTAATGGTTGGATTTTTGGAGATGCCTATATATACCCCTCCACCACCACTCACTCGCAAGAGAAGCACTCAGAAAAGATCCCCACTTATCCCATCAGATTTTTTGATAGAGAGCCACCTATTCATGTGTTGAGATCAAGCCATTCCATTCCATCCATATGAATCTTGATCTCTAGCCTCCCCAAGTTGCTTTCCACCCCATCAATCTCTTCCAACAAAGCCAAATTTGTGAGAGAGTGATTGAGTGTTGAGGAGTGTATCAACTTGAAGCGGAAGAGCAAGGAGTTCATCGACATTATCGAGCCTATTACCTTTTGGAGGGTGGTGTCTCCTAGATTGGTTAGGTGTCGCTTGGGAGCCTCCTACTTCATGTTGTGGAGTGAACAAAGAAGTTTGTAATGTCAAAGGAGATCACCTACTTCGTGAAGATCTACCCCGAGTTAGGCTAGTCCTTCGTGGATGTAGGATATCATGGTATACACAAGGTTTCTTCTTCGTAGAACCCTCCATGGGTAGAGCCCTCCATGGACTCTCACGGCCGTTACCCTCCGTGGGTTGAAGTCTCCATAAACGTGGACCTACGATAGCACCACCTATCAGAACTACGGGAAAAATCTTCGTGTCTCCAAATTGTGTTTGATCTTTCTACCCATCCTCTATTACATATGATTGTCTTTACTTTCTGCTGCTATACTCTTAGACATGCATGTGTAGGGTGTGCTTGACTTGCTATCATTGTTAAAATCTGCCAACACTTAAAATTGGGAAATGGTAGAATATTTATTCGGTCAAGTAGTCTAATCACCCCCCCCCCTCTAGACATACTTTCTATCCTACACACAGTACATCAGTGTATATATCAAATTACAATCATCACTGCTTTATTTCAACGAAATCTCATATAGAGTCTTTATTACAATAAATTTGGCTGAAGGCCAACTCATGAGATATCTACTGTGGAAGACGTAGACGCGGGCGAGTCCTTTCGACTCCAAGGGCATATCACCAAGAGTAGAATGTGTCCTCACTCCTGGTCGGAAAATTACTCTGCAACATGACACGTTGCAGCCATGTAGGTCAGCATATTGAATATGCTGGCAAGTCACAAGAGAGAACTAGTAAAATCATCCTTTACGCTCATGCATATATGGCAGGTGGGACTGTAAGTTTAATTTTTAGCAAAAACCAATTTTTTCCTACAAAAAAAGGGAGCACAGGAAAAATTATTACTACATGTTGCCTGTTAATGAGAAGGTTCCGCCAACCAATTCTGACACACAAAATAGACCCAGTTCATTTATACAAAATGTGTTGAGAGTTCCTGATAGTTTTAGTTCACATGGCTCACCTTGTCTATAACTGAGGACACGGCTAATCGATTAGATTTGGTACTCTGCAGAGTCTTGCACACTTTTCCAACAAGAATCAATCGCCTCCGTTGAAGTCCTCGCACCGCATGGTGTTTGAGAACCGAATGATCGAAACATGGTCTTCCAAAGGGTTCCTATGAGCCACTGCCGATGCCCATCAAATCCTACCATTCTTGGGCAGCTTGTTGCATCGTCCTTCCATAGTCTCCGCGATGTCCAACCAAGTCAGAGCCCATCATGGCTTGTGGCTATGCAGGTAAGCATAGGGTCTTGAAGTATCCATCTGTCTCTTCGTGCTTGGGTGGAACTTTCCGCGTGAATACTAGCACTTCTCCATCAACACCTAGATACAAAGTGACAATTCACCTTCCTTGTGCAAAAATATTAAAGGACTTATTTTACCACAAATAGAAAGTCAAAAAAATTACCATGACAAATAGAATTTTTTTATGACAAATTATGTTGTTGCGTGGATGATTTGTTGTGCTTGCTCAAGGAAATTGCCACCCTCACAACAACATTCGATTTTCCATCCTTAAAAATGTGACAACATATTTTAACATCTTCGTAAAGCATTAAATGATGTAGTAAGGAATATAACTAGTCTTTTCCAGTCGAAGGAAAGTGATCTTCTTGTTTCATCCACCTCTAACATAATCCTCGATTCTTGAAGTATCCATCTGTCTCTTCGTGCCTGGATGGAACTTTTTGAGTGAATATTGGTACTTCTCTAGAAACACCTAGGCTACCACTAGGTCCTCCGGGGTGCCGTTCAACCAATTTCCACCCAGAGGTATATTGCATCATAAGGTCTTGAAAATATTGAATTCTTGAGGTCTTGAACATAATTCAATTCTCATAACTCTCATGAAAAACACTCAACCAACCCAATCTACTGAAAGCATAGCAAAAATAAATATATTGTATCTTGGGGCCAAAGTGTCAAGGGTTTATGGGGTGTCTACCACATGATACTAATCAAGATCCAAGTTTCTAGTTTACCTAATTTGCATGCAATGGTGTAATAGGTTGAAACTAATGCAATAAAAATCACGGGTAATATATGATCAAGTGAACTTGCCTTGCTGGCAATCTTCAAACTCAAGCGACTCTAAGTAGCAAGTTTTGCACTTCGAATGATCCAACAAAACAAACAATTCACACAATAAGCATAACATAATCACAACAATGAATAACAGCAAGTAAAAGTAATAATTATAAAATAATAAATAACACAAATAAACAAAAGAAATAAAGTCAATCAAAGAACTCTCCAAAACTCAATTGCAAAGCTTTACTAAAGTAAAACAAACTATAAATAGATTTTTGTAACTAATAAAATCTTAACAGAAAGAAAAATAAAGTTTGAATAAAAATAACAGAAAGTATTTTACCTAAAGTTTTCTACACAAAAGAATCAACCAAAAATCGATTATCAAACTCTATCTATAAAGAAAACAATGTTATTTACAAAAACAAAGAACAAAAATAACAAAATTTATTTTTAATAGCAAATTAAACCCCTATGGCTGTTAGCTAACAGAAACTAATTGGAATATGTTAACAATGCTAAAAGAAAGCAATTAAAAACAAATAAAAGGAAAGGAAAAAACCAATAAACATAATAAGAACTAAAACCAGTACTATTTTTCTTTAAACCTTAATTTCATTAATCCCAAAAATTCTCAAATTAAACCTACTAATAAACCTAACTAACACAAACCAGTAGCAAAAAGAATCACTAATAAACCTATTTTAAACTAAAGTTATTCACAAAATAGTGATTCAAACAAACTTCAATGAATTCCAATTTAAACTACTCAAATTTGAAAACTACTGGAATTAATAGAAAGTTTATAATATTTGTGACCTAATGCAAAAAAGATTCACTCGAAAAATAATTAAAACATAAAAGATAAAGAAAAAACAAAAACAAAAACTATTCTATTTAAAAATTGAAAACAGAAAAAAAAAGAAAAAAATTAACGAGCAGGCACTGGCTACGTGGCAGCTCCTGATTAGGCTCCTGGTTTGTGCGTGCGATGCAACAGAGGAGACGGCCGAAACAAACTACATACAAGTTTTTTAATTAAAAGTTATAATCCTAGCCATGCAATGTAGATCTAAGGTTGGAGAGGCAATCGTCGACGCTTACAGAGGAGTGAGGTGGTTTTCGGCGATGTCGACGATGGTGGAGGCTCGGTGGTAATCGGCGGGGATGCTCCGGTGGTCCTCCGGTGGCGGTGAAGCTCCCAAGTGATGGAGACGAGGGCGGCGATGCGTTTGGTGATGGAGATGGACCTCAGGGTAGCGGAGATGAGTGGGGTGAGATCAGTGGGTGCGGTGGCGCTCGAGTGGAAGGGGGCGTCTAGGGGGAACGGAATGCAGAGCGCTCGGTTTTTATAGCCATGGGTCGAGAGCGTTAGAATTAAAGGGGAGCGAGGCGTTGATCCGATTTAGGGACGATCTCTAGCGAGGGAAAAGGAGATCGGCACAAGGAAGGAAGGGGATGACCATGGGGTTGTCAAGATCGGGCAGGGCCCAGGTGTCAATGAGAGAGAGAGAGGGTGGTGCGAGCGTCGGTCGGCCGATCCGAAAAGATTCGGATCCAGCGCGATTCGGTTCCTGGGCCGCGTCAGCAATTCCTATTCAAAGCATTGTTTCCTATTTAGAACCTTTTTCCTTTTATTAAAAAAATAGAAATAGAAATACTAAATAGGAAAAATAATAAATTTCAAAATATAGAAGTCCTATATATTAAAATGATCGGAAAAAGGAGAGTAAATAGATTAACATTTTTTCAAGGCCAAAACAAATACTTAAAAATGATTTTCCTAAAAATGCCCAAAATGAATTTCAAATCCTATTTCAAAAAATTTGAAAATACCCCTATGGTTTTAATAGTCAAATGCCTTTCAAAAATACTCCTGAATTGTTGGGTCGTATTCCTCCTCACATTTTCAAAGTTTTTCAAAGGTTTCCACTATTCGAATTCAAATGAAAAGGAAATTTGAAGGGGTTTCGACATCACACCCTAGAGCATTCAACAATCATTTCAATCGCAATGCAAACACAAACAAGATGAGTACATGCTTAGCTAATAGTATAACATGCCAAAATGAAATTTGGGATGTTACAAAGCTACCCACCTTAAGATGAATCTCACCATCGAGATTCAAGTTGGCTAGAAAATAGGTGTGGGTGGTCTCAACGAAGATCTTCTTGTCGCTCCCGGGTGTCTTCTTCCTCCGTATGGTGACTCCAAAGAACCTTGCAGAACTTGATGATCTTGCGATGGGTAACTCTGTCGACAGTCCCGAGGATTCTGACGGGATTCTCCTCATAGATCGGATCGCTGTCAAGTTCTAAGGCCTCTAGGGGCACTGTGTCTCTCAAAGGAATATCGGCCATATCAGCATGGCATTTCTTCAGCTCATTAACATGAAAGACATCGTGAACTCCTGACAATTCTTCCGGAAATTCCAGCTTGTATACAACTTCTCATCTTCGTTCAAGAATTTTGTAGGGGGCTATGAATTTGGGTGCTAACTTTCCTTTAACAACAAACCTCTTGATTCCTCGAAGTGGGGACACATGGAGATATGCATGGTCTCCCGGTTCGTATGTTACTTCCTTGCATTTTCTATCAACATAGCTCTTCTGCCTAGACTGGGCTATCTTGAGTCTGTCACAGATCAGCTTGAACTTCTCTTCGGAATCTCTAATAAGATCGGGACCAAAAAAAATTTGGTCTCCAACACCATCCCACATCAATGGTGTTGTGCACCTCCTACCGTATAGAGCTTCGGAAGGGGCCATCTTCAGACTGGTCTGATAGTTATTTTTGTACGAGAACTCTACGTAAGGCAAGTTCTCGTCCCAGCTAGATCCTTACTCTAGCAAAAAAGATCTCAACATGTCCTCCAGAATCTAGTTGACTCTCTCCATCCGTCCATCTGTCTATGGATGAAAAGTTGTACTGAACTCCAGCCTCATACCCAATGTTTCGTGTAACTGATGCCAAAACTTTGAGGTAAATTGTGTTCCCCTATCTGATATGATACTCCTCTGAACTCCATTCAGACATACGATCATGGTCATATATATCTTGTCCTACTTAGCATCGATATAAGTGGTCTTCACAGGAATAAAGTGAGCTAGCTTGGTCAAGCGATCAACCACTACCCAGATGGAATCATAACCTGAACGAGTCCTGGGTAATCATGTGATAAAGTCCATTCCAGGATTTTCACATTTCCACTCAGGTATCGGTAGAGGTTGAATTAACCCATCTCGCTTCTGATGTCTGCTTTTACTCGCTGACAAACATCGCATACTGCTACACACTCGGCAATGTCCTTCTTCATGCTTGTCCACCACAAACTTTCCTTCGAGTTTATATACATCTTGGTGTTGTCTGGGTGTATCGAGTATGGTGAATCGTGGGCCTCTTGAAGTATTAACTTTCTGAGCTTTGGATCATTGGGCACATAGATACGATACTCAAACCATATAGTTCCATGTTCATCCTCACGAAAGCCTTTAGGTTTCCCATCCTTCATTCTTTCCTTTATCTTAGCTATTTCCTTGTCCGACTTCTGGGCTTCACGGATTCTTCCGGTCAAACTGGACTGAGTCTCTAGTGTGTCAACAAATCCTCTTGGAAGTATCTCCAATTTCAAATCTCTGAGATCATCGCCTAACTCGTCGGTAATCCTCCCGTCATGAGGGTGTTCACATAGCTCTTACGACTCAAGGCATTTCCTACAATATTTGCCTTCCCTGGATGATAATGCAACCTCATGTCATAATCCTTGATCAACTCTAGCCATCTCCTCTGTCTGAGGTTCGGTTCCTTCTGCATGAAGATATACTTCAGGCTCTTATGGGTAGTTTAAATATCACAACTATTTCCGATAAGGAAATGTCTATATGTCTTGAGTGTGTGCACTACGGCTGCTAACTCCAAATCATGTGTGGCATAGTTCATTTCATGAGGTCGTAGTTGTTTGGATGCATAGGCTACAACTTATCCCTTTTGCATGAGCACTCCTCCAAGTCCTTGACGTGAAGCATCACAATATACCTAGAAGTCCTTATGAATGTTTGGCAAAATCAAAAGTGGGGCTGTAACCAATCGTTTCTTCAACTGCTGAAAACTTGGCTTCACATTCCTTAGTCCAAATGTACTTGTACTCTTTCTTCAAAAACTCTGTCATGGGCTTGGCAATCTTAGAGAAGTTCTCGATAAACCTCCAGTAATATCCTGCAAGTCCGAGAAAACTATGGATCTCCTTAAATGAGGTGGATATCCTGCAAGTTCAGATATTCCATAAATTGTTGGAAATATGCCCTAGAGGCAATAAATAAAGTTTTTATTATTATATTTCCTTGTTCATGATAATCGTTTACTATCCATGCAATAATTGTATTGATTGGAAACACATTGCATGTGTGGGTAAATAGACAACACTGTGTCCCTAGTATGCCTCTAATGAACTAGCTCGTTGATCAAAGATGGTCAGGGTTTCCTAGCCATTGACATGTGATGTCATTTGATAACGGGATCACATCATTAGGAGAATGATGTGATGGACAAGACCCAAACTACAAACGTAGCGTATGATCGTGTCAGTTTATTGCTACTGTTTTCTGCATGTCAATGTATATGTTCCTATGACCATGAGATCATGCAACTCACGGATATCGGAGTAGTGCCTTGTGTGTATCAAACGTCGCAACGTAACTGGGTGACTATAAAGGTGCTCTACAGGTTTCTCCGATGGTGTCTGTTGAGTTAGCATGGATCGAGACTGGGATTTGTTACTCCGTGTGACGGAGAGGTATCTCAGGGCCCACTCGGTAATGCAACATCACAACAAGCCTTGCAAGCAATGTGACTAATATGTTAGCCACAAGACCTTGCATTACGGAACGAGTAAAGAGACTTGCCGGTAACGAGGTTGAACTAGGTATGGAGATACCGACGATCGAATCTCGGGCAAGTAACATACCGAAAAACAAAGGGAACATTATACGGGATTGACTGAATCCTTGACATAGAGGTTCGACCAATGAAGATCTTCGTAGAATATGTAGGAACCAATGTGGACATCCAGGTCCCGCCATTGGTTATTGGCCGGAGAGGTGTCTCGGTCATGTCTACATAGTTCTCGAACCGCAGGGTCTGCACACTTAAGGTTCGGTGACGTTTCGGTAGTGTAGAGTTATGTATGGTGGTGACCGAAGATTGTTTGGAGTCCCGGATAAGATCCCGGATGTCATGAGGAGCTCCGGAATGGTCCGGAGGTAAAGATTCATATATAGGAAGTCCTAGTTTGGTCGCCGGAAAGGTTTCGGGCTCATCGGTAGTGTACCGGGAGTGCCGGTAGTGTACCGGGAGGTCTCCGGGAGAGGTATTTCGACCCTAGAGGATCCATGGGCTGTGGGAGAATAATAACCATCCCTTAGTGGGCTGGTGGAACAGCCACAAAGGCCCATGGCACCAGGAGGGGAAAATACCAAACGGAAAAAGGTGGAAAAAGGCAAAAAGGGGTTATATAAGGAAGGAGTCCTAATCCTACTTGGAGTAGAAGGAGGAGGACTCCTCCCTCCTAGCCGGCCGAACCATCTAGCCTTGGAGGCCAAGGCTGCCTCTCCTCCTCCTCTCCTACTATATATACTAGAGGGTTTCAAGGGTTTTGCACAAGTTCTTTCTTCCACGTGCAACCCTAACCTCCAGTGCATAGTTTCTCCTCTAGATCAGTTTTCTGCGGTGCTTAGGCGAAGCCCTGCAGGAATAACTCCACCACCATCACCGGAGCGCCGTCACGCTGCCGGTGAACTCTTCCTCCTCTCCGCCTCCTCTTGCTGGATCAAGACGGTGGAGATCGTCATCAAGCTGCACGTGTGTTGAACGCGGAGGTGTCGTCTATTCGGTACTAGATCGAAAGGATCGTGATCAAGGCCACGGGACGTTCGTGATCGGATCGCAGGACAGATCATGACGAGATCGCGGGACGGTCCGTGATTAGATCACGGGACGCTCGGCGATTTGAATCGCGAAGAAGTACGACTACACCAACCATGTTTCTTAACGTTTCCCGCTTAGCGATCTACAAGGGTACGTAGATCCACTCTCCCTCTCGTAAATGCTCATCACCATGGATAGGTTTGCGTGCGCGTAGGAAATTTTTTGTTTCCCATGCGACATTCCCCAACAGTGGCATCATGAGCTAGGTTGATGGTTCGATGAGATCTCGAGTAGAACACAAAAGGTTTGTGGGCGTTAATGCTTAGATTGCCTCCTCCCTTGGTCGTGTTTTGGTTCAGCGGTATTGTGGGATGAAGCGGCCCGGACCAACCTTACTCGTACGCTTACGAGAGACTGGTTCCCTCAACTGCACTTGTTGCAACAGATGGCCAGCGGGTGTCAGTTTCTCCTACTTTAGTTGGATCGGATTCGACAAGGCGGTCCTTGAGAAGGTTGAAAAGCAACTTATGTATCACCGTTGTGGTTTATGCTTAGGTGAGAATCGTTCTTGCTAGATACCCGTAGAAGCCACGTAAAACTTGCAACAACAATTAGAGGACGTCTAACTTGTTTTTGCAGGGTATGTTGTGATGTGATATGGCCAATTACATGATGAGATATATGTGATGTATGAGATGATCATGTGATGTATAGAATTTCACGACTTGCATGTCGATCAGTACGGCAACCGGCAGGAGCCATAGGGTTGTCTTTAATTATTGTATGACCTGCGTGTCAATCATTAAGCGCTATGTAATGCTTTACTTTATCACTACGGTAGCAATAGTTGTAGAAGCATGCAGGGCGTGACAACCCTGATGGCGACACGTTGATGGAGATCAAGATGATGGAGATCATGGTGTCGTGCCGGTGACGATGGAAATCATGCCGATGTTTTGAAGATGGAGATCTTAAACACAAGTTCATGGCCATATCATGTCACTTATGAATTGCATGAGATGTTAATCATTTTATGCACCTTGTTTTGCTTAGTACGACGGTAGCATTATAAGGTGATCCCTCACTTAAATTTCAAGATAAATTGTGTTCTCCTCGAGTGTGCACCGTTGCCAAAGTTCGTCATGTCGAGACACCACGTGATGATCGGGTGTGATACACTCTACGTTCACATACAACGGGTGCAAGCCAGATTTGCACGTGCAGAACACTCGGGTTAAACTTGACGAGCCTAGCATGTACAGACATGGCCTCGGAACACAAGAGACCGAAAGGTCGAACATGAGTCATATAGTAGATTTGATCAACATAATGATGTTCACCATTGAAGCCACCTTAACTCACGTGATGATCGGACTTGAGTTGGTGAATTTGGATCATGTGACACTCAGATGACCTGAGGGATGTCAATTTGAGTGGGGGCTTTAGTAATTTGATTAACTAAACTCATTATCTTGAACAATAATCTAAGTAACCTTTGCATATTTATGTTGTAGATCAATGGCTCCCGCAGTAGCACCCCTGAATTTTAATGCGTTCCTAGAGAAAGTTAAGTTGAAAGATGATGGAAGTAACTTTGTTGATTGGACCCGTAATCTGAGGATTATCCTCGCGGCTTCCCAAAAACAATATGTCCTTGATGCACCGCTTGGTGACCAACCAGAAGACATGACCTCCGAAGACGTTAAGAACGCTTGGGAGGCTCGTGCTGGAGACTACTCAATAGTTCAGTGTGCAATATTGTATGGCTTAGAACCGGGACTTCAAAGACGTTTTGAACGTCATGGAGCATATGAGATGTTCCAGGAGTTCAAGTTTATTTTTCAGAAGAATGCTCGGATCGAGAGGTATGAGACCTCCGATAAGTTCTATGCTTGCAAGATGGAGGAGAACGGGTCTATCAGTGAGCATATACTCAGAATGTCTGGGTATTCAAACCGTCTAGCTGAGTTGGGAATTACCCTTCCGCAAGAGGCGATCATTGACAGAGTTCTTCAATCATTGCCACCTAGTTACAAGAGCTTTGTGATGAACTATAACATGCACGGGATGAACAAGTCATCATCCGAGCTGTTTGCGATGTTGAAAGTCGCTGAGTCTGAAATCCAGAAAGAACATCAAGTGTTGATGGTCAATAAAACCACTAGTTTCAAGAAAAATGGCAAGGGCAAAGGCAAGAAGGGTAAAACCAAGAAGGATAGCAAAGCAGTTGCTACTCCTACAAAGAAGCCTAAGCATGGACCTAAGCCAGAAACTGAGTGCTTTCATTGCAAAGGAACTGGTCACTAGAAGCGGAACTGCCCCAAGTACCTAGCTGACAAGAAGGCGGCCAAAGACAAACAAGGTATATATGATATACATGTTATTGATGTGTACCTTACTAGTTCTCGTAGTAGTGCCTGGGTATTTGATACCGGTTAGGTTGCACACATTTGCAACTCAAAACAGGAACTACGGAATAAACGAAGACTAGCAAAGGACGAAGTGACGATGTGCGTGGGAAATGGTTCCAAGGTTGATGTGATCGCCGTCGGCATGCTCTCTCTTCTATTACCATCAGGATTAGTGATGAACCTGAATAATTGTTATTTAGTGCCTGCGTTAAGCATGAACATTATATCTGGATCTTGTTTATTGCGAGACGGTTACTCATTTAAATCAGAGAATAAAGGTTGTTCTATTTATATGAGTGATATCTTATGGTCATGCACCCAATGTTAGGGGTTTATTCATATTGAATATTGATAGTGATGACACATATGTTCATAACATTGATGCCAAAAGATGTAGAGTTAATAATGATAGTACCACTTTCTTGTGGCACTACCGTTTAGGTCATATTGGTGTAAAACGCATGAGGAAGCTCCATATTGATGGACTTTTGGAATCACTTGATTTTGAATCACTTGACACATGTGAACCATGCCTCATGGGCAAGATGACTAAAACGCCGTTCTCTGGAACAATGAAACAGGCAAGTGACTTAGTGGAAATCATACATACTGATGTGTGCGGTCCAATGAATGTTGCAGCGCGCGGTGGATATCGTTACTTTCTCACCTTCACTGATGACTTGAGTAGATATGGGTATATTTACTTGATGAAACACAAGTCTGAAACGTTTGAAAAATTCAAGCAATTTGAGAGTGAAGTTGAGAATCATCGTAACAAGAAGATTAAATTTCTGCGATCTGATCGAGGAGGTGAATATCTGAGTTATGAGTTTGGCAGTCACTTAAGACAATGTGGAATTGTTTCACAGTTGACACCGCCCGGAACACCACGGCGTAATGGTGTGTTTGACCATCGTAATTGAACCTTATTAGATATGGTGTGTTCTATGATGTCTCTTGCCGATTTGCCACTATCATTTTGGGGTTATGCATTAGAGACAGCTGCATTCACTTTAAATAGGGCACCATCAAAATCCGTTGAGACGAGGCCATATGAACTGTGGTTTGGCAAAAGGCCAAAGTTGTCGTTTCTCAAAGTTTGGGGATGTGATGCTTATGTCAAAAAAGCTTCAGCCTGAAAAGCAGGAACCCAAAGCAGAGAAATGCGTCTTCATAGGATACCCGAAAGAGACAGTCGGGTATACCTTCTATCTCAGATCCGAAGGCAAAGTGTTTGTCACAAAGAACGGAACATTTCTTGAGAAAGAGTTTCTCTCGAAAGAATTGAGTGGGAGGAAAATAGAGATTAATGAGGTTATTGAACCTTTACTTCAACCAGAAAGTAGCGCAGCGCAGAAAGATGTTTCTGTGGAACCTACGACGATAGAAGAGGAAGTTAATGATGATGATCTTGAAGCTTCGGATCAAGCTACTATTGAACCTCGCAGGTCGACAAGGACGCGTACTACGCCCGAGTGGTACGGCAACCCTGTCTTGGAGGTCATGTTGTTAGACAACAATGAACCTACGAGCTATGGAGGAGCAGTGATGGGCCCGGATTCCGAGAAATGGTTAGAGGCCATGAAATCCGAGATGGGATCCATGTATGAAAACAAAGTATGGACTTTGGAAGTACTACCTGAAGGGCGAAAGGCCATTCAGAACAAATGGATCTTTAAGAAGAAGACAGACGCGGACGGTAATGTCACCGTCTATAAAGCTCGACTTGTGTCAAAGGGTTTTTCACAAGTTCAAGGAGTTGACTACAATGAGACTTTCTCACCCGTAGCGATGCTTAAGTCTGTCAGAATCATGTTGGCAATAGCTGCTTATTTCGACTATGAAATTTGGCAGATGGATGTCAAAACGGCATTCCTCAACGATTTCCTTGAGGAAGAGTTGTATATGATGCAACCCGAAGGTTTTGTCGATCCAGAGAATGCTGACAAAGTTTGCAAACTCCAGCGATCCATTTATGGACTGGTGCAAGCATCTCGGAGGTGGAATAAGCGCTTTCATGAAGTGATCAAAGCATTTGGGTTTATACAAGTTTATGGAGAAGCTTGTACATACAAGAAAGTGAGTGGGAGCTCTATAGCGTTTCTAGTGTTATATGTGGATGACATATTGCTGATTGGAAACAATATAGAAATGCTGGAAAGCGTGAAGGAATATTTGAATAAGAATTTTTCAATGAAGGACCTAGGAGAAGCTGCTTTCATATTAGGCATTAAGATCTATAGAGATAGATCGAGACGCTTAATAGCACTTTCACGGAGCACATACCTTGATAAAGTTTTGAAGAAGTTCAAAATGGAGCAGTTCAAGAAAGGGTTCTTGCCTGTGTTACAAGGTGTGAAGTTGAGTAAGACTCAATGCCCAGTGACTGTAGAAGATAAAGAAAAGATGAGTGTCATCCCCTATGCTTCAGCCATAGGCTCTATCATGTATGCAATGCTGTGCACAAGACCCGATGTCAGCCTTGCCATAAGTATGGCCGAAAGGTTTCAAAGTGATCCTGGAGTGGAGCACTGGCAAGCGGTCAAGAATATCCTCAAGTACCTAAAAAGGACAAAGGATATGTTTCTCGTTTATGAAGGTGATGAAGAGCTCGTCATAAAGGGTTACGTCGATGCAAGCTTTGACACTAATCCGGACGACTCTAAGTTGCAAACTGGATACGTATTTATTCTTAACGAGGGAGCGGTAAGCTGGTGCAGTTCCAAGCAGAGCGTGGTAGCTGATTCTACGTGCGAAGCAGAGTACATCGCAGCCTCGGAGGCAGCGAAGGAAGGTGTCTAGATGAAGCAGTTCATGACAGATCTTGGAGTAGTGCCTAGTGCACTGAATCCAATAAACCTGTTCTGTGACAACACTGGTGCCATTGCTCTAACCAAGGAACCAAGGTTTCACAAGAGGACCAAACACATAAAGTGACGCTTCAACTCCATCCTGTTCTACATCAAGGAGAAGGACATAAATATTTGCAAAGTGCACACGGATCTGAATGTTGCAGACCCGTTGACTAAACCTCTTCCAAGGGCTAAACATGATCAACACCAGAACTGTATGGGTGTTCGATTCATTACCATGTAAATCACATAGTGATGTGAACTAGATTATTGACTCTAGTGCAAGTGGGAGACTGT
This sequence comes from Hordeum marinum, assembly GCA_022496015.1. Lineage (NCBI taxonomy): Eukaryota > Viridiplantae > Streptophyta > Magnoliopsida > Poales > Poaceae > Hordeum > Hordeum marinum. The sequence goes on along the minus strand of CM039675.1, from coordinate 202,563,704 downwards.
TGGAAATATGCCCTAGAGGCAATAAATAAAGTGTTTATTATTATATTTCCTTGTTCATGATAGTCGTTTATTATCCATGCAATAATTGTATTGATTGGAAACACATTGCATGTGTGGGTAAATAGACAACACTGTGTCCCTAGTATGCCTCTAGTGAACTAGCTCGTTGATCAAAGATGGTCAGGGTTTCCTAGCCATTGACATGTGATGTCATTTAATAACGGGATCACATCATTAGGAGAATGATGTGATGGACAAGACCCAAACTACAAACGTAGCGTATGATCGTGTCAGTTTATTGCTACTGTTTTCTGCATGTCGATGTATATGTTCCTATGACCATGAGATCATGCAACTCACGGATATCGGAGGAGTGCCTTGTGTGTATCAAACGTCGCAACGTAACTGGGTGACTATAAAGGTGCTCTACAGGTTTCTCCGATGGTGTCTGTTGAGTTAGCATGGATCGAGACTGGGATTTGTTACTCCGTGTGACGGAGAGGTATCTCAGGGCCCACTCGGTAATGCAACATCACAACAAGCCTTGCAAGCAATGTGATTAATATGTTAGCCACAGGATCTTGCATTACGGAACGAGTAAAGAGACTTGCTGGTAACGAGGTTGAACTAGGTATGGAGATACCGACGATCGAATCTCGGGCAAGTAACATACCGAAAAACAAAGGGAACGTTATACGGGATTGACTGAATCCTTGACATAGAGGTTCGAACAATGAAGATCTTCATAGAATATGTAGGAACCAATGTGGACATCCAGGTCCCGCCATTGGTTATTGTCTGGAGAGGTGTCTCGGTCATGTCTACATAGTTCTCGAACCCGCAGGGTCTGCACACTTAAGGTTCGGTGACGTTTCGGTAGTGTAGAGTTATGTATGGTGGTGACCGAAGATTGTTCAGAGTCCCGGATGAGATCCTGGATGTCACAAGGAGCTTCGGAATGGTCCGGAGGTAAAGATTCATATATAGGAAGTCCCAGTTTGGTCGCCGGAAAGGTTTCGGGATCATCGGTAGTGTACCGGGAGTGTCGGTAGTGTACCGGGAGGTCTCCGGGAGAGGTATTTCGACCCTAGAGGATCCATGGGCTGTGGGAGAATAATAACCAGCCCTTAGTGGGCTGGTGGAACAGCCACAAAGGCCCATGGCGCCAGGAGGGGAAAATACCAAAAGGAAAAAGGTGGAAAAAGGCAAAAAGGGGCTATATAAGGAAGGAGTCCTAATCCTACTTGGAGTAGAAGGAGGAGGACTCCTCCCTCCTAGCCGGCCGAACCAGCTAGCCTTGGAGGCCAAGGCTGCCTCTCCTCCTCCTCTCGTCCTATATATACTAGAGGGTTTCAAGGGTTTTGCACAAGTTCTTTCTTCCACGTGCAACCCTAACCTCCAGTGCATAGTTTCTCCTCTAGATCAGTTTTCTGCGGTGCTTAGGCGAAGCCCTGCAGGAATAACTTCACCACCATCACCGGAGTGCCGTCATGCTGCCAGTGAACTCTTCCTCCTCTCTGCCTCCTCTTGCTAGATCAAGACGGTGGAGATCATCATCAAGCTGCACGTATGTTGAACGCGGAGGTGCCGTCTGTTCGGTAATAGATCGGAAGGATCGTGGTCAAGGCCACGGGACGTTCGTGATCGGATCGCGGGACAGATCATGACGAGATCGCGGGACGGTCCGTGATTAGATCGCGGGATGCTCGGCGATTTGGATTGTGAAGAAGTACGACTACACCAACCGCGTTTCTTAACGCTTCCCGCTTAGCGATCTACAAGGGTACGTAGATCCACTCTCCCTCTCGTAGATGCTCATCACCATGGATAGGTTTGCGTGCGCGTAGGAAAAAATTTGTTTCCCATGCGATGTTCCCCAACATAAATACCTTGTTCATCATACTCATAAAATATGCAGGAGCATTAGTCAGACCAAAAGACATGATTGTATACTCATATAGACCATACCTTCTGGTGAAAGATGTTTTGGGTATATCCTGTTCACGAATTTTCAACATATGATACCCTGATCGAAGATTGATCTTGGAGAACACTCTGGCTCCAACCAACTGATCAAAAAATCGTTTATCATCGGCAGAGGGTATTGTTATTTATAGTCACCTCATTCAGTGCACGATAATCAACTACCATCCTCAAGGTTTTATCCTTCTTCTCTATCAAGAGAACTGGGGCTCCCCAAGGTGACGAGCTTGGGCGAATATAGCCTTTGTACAATAACTCCTTGATCTGTTTCCTGATTTGCTCCAAATCATTTGTGGGCATCTGATACGGTCTCTTGGATATTGGGGCTGTCCCTCACAATAACTCAATCAAGAACTCAATTGCTCTATCTGGTGGCATGCCTGGCAATTCCTCCGGAAATATATCGAGTAAATCTTGTACAACCAAAACTTCATCTTGAACAACTCTTGTGAGGGAATTTACACGAGTACTCTTTGGTGTGTGCCTGGATAAATACTTAATCCTCTTTTGCTCCGGGGTGGTGAGAAAAATTGACTTATGGGCACAGTCGATGTTTGCTTCATACTTGGTCAACCAATCCATGCCTAGGATTGCATCCAATCCCTCTGACTCTAATACAATGAGGTCCGTGGGAATTCATGGTTTATAGTGTTCAGGTTCATAGAGTGACATCATATCCCTGTCGTCATCTCGGCTCTCAGGGAACTGTAACAGCCCGAGACCGACGCTCCAGACGCCTTCGAAGTTATTTTGAGTTTCACTGTGTTCTGTGTGTTTGTCGCATTCATCATCGCATCATCTGCATTGCATCGGCACTCTGTTGCCATTGTTTTCCAAACTTGCATCTGTTTGTAGTTGCTGGTTCTCTCTGTTCTTGTCGTCGGCCATTTCGAGACCAAACACACATGCACGCACCCGTGGTACCGTTAAAATATTGTTTTTAAAAGTGTGCATAAAACGTCCTTGGAATGGTTTGAAATTAGGCGAGCGGTATTTTTATAGTGTGGTAGACTGCTTGCCAAATTTTGTCACATTAGAGGTCGTTTGATACCCGAACCATCATATCTATAGCAGCATTATAGCCGGTTTATTCGGCGAACGTTTTCGGTTCATAAAATTCTATCCCGGGCCTCCCACTTTCCTTTCTTCTCAGCCCAACCCCCTCTACACGGCCCACCAGTCCACCTAGCTACCCCTCCATTTCTGAACCATCCGATCGAGATTGTATGGTCCGAAAACGTACTAAAACCCCTGACCCAAGCAAAACCTGCTATATAAGGAAGCCTACCCCCTGCTCAAATTGGAACCCTAGCCCCGCCTCATTTTCCATGCAGCCACCAGCCTCCACCAACAACCAACCGCACCTCTGTCTTCCACCACCAACGCTAGGCCCGTCAACGCCCATCAGAAGCCCGCTCGAGCCATCTGGGCCCGGACGAGCCGCGCACCGCCCGGAGCCACGATAAGCTCCCCCGGGCTCTCGCTCCTCCTACAAACCCTCTTGTGCGCTTGCCCTGTCCTTGCAGTGCCTCGCCGTGCCCCTCACCCACCGGAGCCACAGCCGACCTCCAACAGGTTAGCACCGCCGTGCCATGCGCCCTTCTTCTTCCTTCCCTCCATCCTCCTCTCTCTAACCTACCTTTCTCTCTCTAATATTCATGGATAGGAGCTTCACGCCTTGGACGCCCTTGAAGCTTCATGCTTGCAAGATCCGACCGCCCCGGGCCAGAACCGCCCCGGGCCACCGTCCTGCACCTCGCCCGTGTTGGATCTTGGCGGCCGGTCCCTCCACCTCGCCGTGTCGTGGTCGTTAACCCGCCTCCAATGTGCCCCATCGGGATCGAGCAGGAGGCTCGATCATCTTGAACCGCTCACTCGCCCAAGTGCCCACGTGGGCCGCGCTGGCCTCTGCGGCCCATCTCCGCTTCACCCCAGCCCATAGCTAGCGCGAGGCTCAGCCGCCTCGCGTCCCTACTAGGTCACCGTAGCCAGCCTGTCACCAAGCCGGCCCAAAGGCCCTTTGGTGAGCACTGTTTCCCCTATCTAGCGCCCACGGCATTGTATTGTATCCTGTACCCACATATGCACTGTTGGGCTAGCAAGATTCAGTCCAGTAGTGTTTTTCTATCCTGTGAATTTCTCTATTATCCAGAGGATTGTTGTTTTACAAATTAGTTCCGAAAATCATGCATCTAATAACTTTTCAACCGTACATCGAATTAAAATGATTTAAACATGTAACAAGTTAAGATTTTTGAGTAGATTAATAATATCCAACGTTCATACATGTTTAAAATGTTTAAACTTGTTGTTTGATTAAATTTGTATAAATGCCATGCTAAACGGTTTATATCATAACTAATTAATCGTAGTTTCAATTTTAATGATCCACATATGTTACTTGACTAGAAAAATGTGTAAAATAACATGGTGCACTTTATTTTCATGTTTAATAAATATAAAATATTGTTAGTTCAGATCTGGACCAATTTTTGAAATTAACATATGGGAACTCTCCAAAATTGTTATTTGTTGTTCCGGCCTCATTTAAACTTGCATAAATATGTAGTCTATTTGTGCTTCACCTCTTGCCATGTTTAACAACATTCAATGTTGATGAGTAGAATAAACGGGAGTGAACTAAATGATTCGAACGTGGAATTTCATCAATATGCAATCTTTTGCATATTGAGCTTCATTTAGTGTGTAGTATTAAATTATTGTGCTTTGCCATGTCATGCATAATTAAATGGACGTGCATCATATTTGTTTGTGATCATGTCATGAATATTTTGTGGTGTTTACCATGTGTTCATTGTTTGTTTTCGGATTTGCTTCTCCTCGCTAGAGTTCTAAAAGCGTTCAGGGTGTGAGATTTTGTTCAACTACGTCCCATTCGTCTACTTCACAGATTCGTTCTTCTTCCATGCGGGATCTTAGGCAAGATGACCATTTCCCTAGTGTCACTACTACCATTGCTATGCTAGTTGTCTCGTTTCTATTGCTATATCTCGCTACCTACCACTTGTTTGTCAAGCCTCCCAAACTATCATGATAAGCATGTAACCTCTACCTTCCCAGCAAACCATTGTTTGGCTAGTTACCGCTCGCTCAGTCCTTCTTATAGCGTTTTTAGTTGTAGGTGCAGATGGTTCCATGCGATAACATGGATATCTTTGGGATATCACAATATCATTGATGTTTAATTGAATGCACCTATATAGTTGGTAAAAGGTGGAAGGCTTGGCCTTTTGCTTGGCGTTTTGTTCCGCCTTTGCCGCCCTAGTTACTTGTGTACCGGTGTTATGTTCCATATTGAGCACTCCTAACATTCTTGGGGTTGTTATGGGGACCCCTTGATAATTCATTTTGGGATAAAACTCTTCTGGCAAGGCCCAACATTGATATTATATTTGCTCAACATAATGATACTGCATACGTTTATTAACGCATAGGAAGTTAGCGCTACCCTGGATTAATTCAACATAATACAGGGGGCCTAGTGCTGATGGTGTTGGTCCCAAACGGGCTGACTGCGGGGCCACCATGGGGAAACTAGTGGTTTGGTTTTACTCGAAGGCTTTCCCATTCGGTCTTGTCCTGAGAATGAGATACGCGGCTCCTATTGGGTTTGTCGACACCTCAGGCGGCCTTGCTGGATTTGTTTTACCCTTCTAGGATGTCTTGTGCACTGGAATTTCGAGGATACTAATAACCCACAAGTATAGGGGATCGCAACAGTTTTCAAGGGTAGGGTATTCAACCAAAATTTATAGATTCGACACAAGGGAAGCCAAAGAATATTTGATAGTATTAGCGGTTGAGTTGTCAATTCAACCACACCTGGAGATAAATATCTGCAGCAAAGTGATCAGTAGCACAGTAATATGATAGGTTGATAGCAGTAGTAACAGTAACAGTAGCGGTAACAGTAGGAGTGAAAGTTTTGTAGCAAGTGCAATAGTAACAACAGTACTAGTAACTTAGCAAGAACAATAAGCGGAAAGCTCGTAGGCACTGGATCGGAGTATTCGTTGGATGATATTCATCATGTTACAGTCATAACCTAGGGCTATACAGAACTAGCTCCAGTTCATCAATGTAATGTAGGCATGTATTCCGTATATAGTCATACGTGCTTATGAAAAATAACTTGCATGACTTCTTTTGTCCTACCCTCCCGTGGTAGCGGGGTCCATAAGGAAACTAAGGGATATTAAGGCCTCCTTTTAATAGAGAACCGGGACAAAGCATTAGCACTTAGTGAATACATGAACTCCTCAAACTACGGTCATCACCGTGAAGTATCCCAAAGATTGTCACTATGGGGTTGACGGATCATAACACGTAGTAGGTGCATATGACTAGGCAAGATCGGATCAAGAACATATACATAATGATGATAACATAAATGGTTCAGATCTGAAATCATGGCACTCGGACCCTAGTGACAAGCATTAAGCATGGGAAAGTCATAACAACATCAATCTCAAAACATAATGGATACTAGGGATCAAGCCCTAACAAAACTAACTCGATTACATGATGAATCTCATCCAACTCCTCACCGGGCAGCAAACTTACCAAGGAATTACTCACTCCCGATGGGGAGAATCATGGAATTGGCGATGGAGAAAGGTTGGTGATGACGAAGATCGAAGATTCCCCTCTCCGAAACCCCAAACGGACTCCAGATCTGGCCTCTCGATGAAGAACAAGGGGTGATGGCAGCTCCGTCTTGTGAAACGGGATAATTCTTTCTCTCCTATTTTTTCTCCAAATTTAGAAATTTATAGTGGCAGAAATAGGTCAAGTGGGGCCCCGAGGTGCCCATCACCCACCAGGTCGAGCTGGGAGGGGGCTAGCGCGCCCTGGTGGGTGATGCACACCCCGAGCCCCCTCTTAGGTGGTTTCTGGCTCCAGTATTTTTTATATTTTCCAAAATAAATCTCCTGGAAGTTTCGCTCCATTCCGAAAACTTTTATTTCTTCACAAAAACAACAACATGACAATTCTGTTGAAAACATCGTCACTTCGGGTTAGTTCCATTCAAATCATGCAAATTAGAGTCCAAAACAAGGGTAAAAGAGTGAGTAAAAGTAGATACGTTGGAGCATCAGCTGTCTGATCTTCTTCGTTCTTCTAGTTACCTGGACCTCTAGAGTCCTGATGTGTGTCTCCAACACTTGGACGTAGGAAAGGACTGAGTTGTCAGTCACGGTGCGTATGATATCTTCATCTGCACCCCTGTGAGATATCATGGTGAAGTTTGATCCAATGGGACTGCCTCTGTACTCATGCTTGATACGTCCGAGTGCACAATGAATCGCCATGTTCCTCTCGAGAATCTAGTTGGGAGCAACAAACTTGAAGTCGATGGGCTCTGTGTGATGTCCAAAGGTCCTCCAGGGGATGTGCACCTCAATCCTGTAGCGAGTGTCTGCTGGGAGAGCCATGGTAGGGGACCCGTTGATTGTTGGTAGAGCAATCCTTAAGTCCCTGGCGATCTGCACTAGCTCTTTGCCGAAGGGCATCGTCTCGTCGGGCTGGCAAAATTCCATGAGCAAACGTGGGGTGAAGGTGGACAGCTAAAAACATTGGAAATCGGAGAAGAGACAGAAACGAACAGATGGGAATATAGGAATTTTAAAAACATAAGTAAAATGATTTTTCTTCCTAAGGCTTTTCCAATCCTAGTGGTTACGTCCTACGGTCAGCGTGTGCTCTGATACCATATATGTAGCGACCCGACCTGAAACAGGCAAGTCTCTATGTTTCCGTACAATTCCAAGATCATGCTGGCACATGCAGTACATCATTGTATATATCAAAGTGCAATCACAATTGTTTTATTTCAACGAAATCTCATATAGTCTTTATTTCAATAAATTTGGTTGAAGGCCAACTCATGAGATAAATCTACTGCGGAAGACGCAGACTCCAACGAGTCCATCTGACTCCAAGGGCATATCACCAAGCGTAACACATGTCCTCACTCTTGGCCCAAAAAGTACTCTGCAACATGACACGTTACAACCGTGTAGGTTAGCATTTTGAATATGCTGGCAAGTCACAAGAGAAAACAGGTAAAATCATCCTTTACACTACATAAGGTGGGGTTGTAAGTTTAATTTTAGCAAAAAGCAAATTTTTCCTACAACAAAAAGGGGCAAAAGCAAAAATTATTACTGCATGTTGGTTGTTAATGAGAAGGTTTCACCAACCAATTCTCATACCCAAAATTATCAATAGATCTAGTCCATCTATATTAATGGTGTCGAGAGTTCCTAATTGTTTCAGTTCCAAAGGCTTAACTTGTCCATAAATGGGGACACAGCTAATCAATTAGATTTGATACTCTGCAGAGTCTTGCGCACTTTCCCCATAAGATTCAATCGCCTCCACTAAAGTCGCACTTTCCCCGTAAGATTCGATCGCCTCCACTAAAGTCCTCACACTGCATGGTGTTTGAGAACCGAATGATCGAAACATGGTGTGTCAAAGGGTTCCTCTAAGCCACTGCTAGTGCCCATCCAATCTTCCCGTTCTTCTACATCTCATTGCACCATCCGTTCATAGTCGCCACAATGTCCAACCAAGCCACCGCCGATGCCCATCCAATCCTGCCGTTCTTCTACATCTCAATCATGTCGTTCTTCTACATCTCGTTGCACCATCCGTTCATAGTCGCCACGATGTCCAACCAAGCCAGAGCCATCGTGGCGTGTGGGTTTGCAGGTAAGCCTCGGGTCTTGAAGTATCCATCCGTCTCTTCGTGCCTAAGTAAAACTTTCCGCATGAATATTAGCACTTCTTCAACAACACCTAGATACAAAGTGACAATTCACCATCCTTCTACAAAAATATTGAAGCACAGATTTAAAATTTACCACGACAAATTATGTTGTTGCGTGGATGATTTGTCGTCCTTGCTAAGGAACTTGCCACCCTCAAAACAACACTCGATTTTCCATGCTTAAAAATGTGACCGACATACTTTAACATCCCCATAAAGCATTAAATGATGTAGTAAGGAATGGCTACGGAGTGCTCTTCAGTCAAAGGGAAGTGATCTTCATCCGCCTCTAACATGGCTACAGAGTCGATGAAGTTGCAAAAATAATTTTAATTTCATCCGCTTCTAACAAGAACTGTAGAGTCAACTCGTGTTCAAGCGAAGTAACAATTCAGTAAATCATTGAGTATCTGTATTCTTATTTTCAGCCTCACGCTAGGCAGCACGAAATACATAAAGAATAAGGGTGCTCACTTGGTGCTATTCACACTTATTACAGTTGATTAAATATTCGGGCAGCCATCTATCTACGTTTGGCGCACAACAGCAGTAACCATGAAGTAGCTGGCTTAACTGCTCGCAGTTATAGGTTCGGTGGCCTTCCTCAGCCATTCCTTCTCCTCAACATTTAGGTAAGACTCCAAGATTTTCTGACAGTCGGAGTGGTACAAGTTTACCCATTCGATCTCCGCAGGGGTCAACAAGGCGGTGTTTATAAGTTTAGTCTGGTATGGAGCCTGCACAACGGAAGAAATTCATCAGCATACCAAGAAGAAGTTGAGGCTTTTTTTTAGAAACTGGAAGGAGTGATACATGACAAGAAACACATGCTCAAGTGAATAGGTGAATAGGTCATGCAATGCCAGTGGGCCTGCAAAGTTTTCTTATGTTAAATGTGAATCAGTGATACATAATGTAGGCTTCCCTTATTTTGGAGGGGCGAGTGGGATTTCTTGCCAGAACAGATTATACACATTACTTAAGCACAGCAATCATCATACATCAGATCCTAGTATAGTAGTATGGACTCAGGATACTTAAAACCAAGTTACAAGACAAGGAATACATTGACTCGGATAAGAAAAACAGAAGCAAAAGCTAAGAGAATGTAATGAATAGAATTCCAGGGCTCATAACATTGTGAAATCGAAGACCCTCCTCAGAGAGCTGAACCTAGAAAAGCAACTATTTTCCATGAATGTCTTAACTTCATCAGCTACTAACTCGAAAGCGCTAGTTCAAAGTGAAAACAACGAACATCAATAACAGCTATTACAGTGGACAATGAACAAACAATACTTACCCATGTTATATGTTCAAATGACAAATAACCCTTCTCCCCAAAATTAAATTTAGTATCAGCCTCTTTGACTATAAGAACATTCTCCAACCTTATACCAAAGTTTCCGTCTTCGTAGTAACCAGGCTCTGCAACAAAAGATTATGGAACTTATATTCCCTAGATTTGAGACAACAGGATTGACACTGGAGTATAAGTAATTCCACTTTGAACTGTTAACAGCAATGTGAGCTCGGATATTCACTGACCATCGGTTACAGTCATTGATGCTTGCAGTGGTACATTTCGAGCAGAAGGTCTGAAGCTAATTAGATGAGGGCCTGGATACAAAGAAAAAGACAAGTCACATCATTCCATTTAGATGAATTAAGAGAAAAAATAAAGAGGATGAGTCACCCATCTGACCTTCATGGACATTCAAATAAGATCCGATTCCATGGCCTGTGCCATGCCGATAGTCAAGACCACTTTTCCACAGTGGGGTTCTTGCCAAAATGTCAAGAGCATGACCTACAAGCAATGTTGAATAGTTACACAGAACATTCCATTATACGTAAAAATGAAAGATAATGCCATCTCAACAACAACAACAACAACAACCAAGCCTTTAGTCCCAAACAAGTTGGGGTAGGCTAGAGGTGAAACCCATAAGATAACACAAAGTCCCAACAAATTACATTACCCTCATCAAGGACATGTACGATAATGTTGTGACAAGTGTTCGAACAAGTGATGGGCACCACCTGCCCATCAAGGCTAACATCCTCCTCCTCCTCATGCCTAGTAGTACTAAAAGCACACCTCATGTACTCGGTTTTAGACCTACTAAGTCTAAAATCTTTCGATTCCAAGGTTTGCCTCCATAACTCCAACTTCCTGTTGACCCCCACCCGACTATCATCAACTAGCACCACATCGTTTGCAAAGAGCATACACCAAGTGCCATCATTTGTTCGAACACTTGTCACAACATTATCGTACATGTCCTTGATGAGGGTAATGTACTTTGTTGGGACTTTGTGTTTCTCAAAGATAATACCATCTCCTTGTATATAAATGCAAATGCATATGTACACGTATAAATAGTTAGCTTCGTTAAGAAAATACAAAGAAGTCTCAATTGTCCAATTCGCCAAGAGAAACTCTGCGTGAGTGGGCATGCAGCCACACTATCCATGTCACCCTGTTTTTTTAGACCATCTGATTCCCTGACCTTGGCCGCAAATCGGCAGCGAATCAACCATCCCACGGCAGCCCTCCAAAGCCTCATTATAACCCTGAAAAAGTCGGTTTCAGTTCGGCACACCCCATTCCAGGTCCCTGAGCCCGTTCTCCTCCCATCCCGTCTCATGACCGCTGCCTCTCCCTATCCCTCGTCTCCCTACGCATCTCTCTCCCTTCCCCAGATCCAGCCGTCAGCCTCGCTCCCTCGTCTCTTTCCCCCTCTCTCGCGCGCGCCCAGGCAAGGGAGGTGCACTGCCGCTACTATCTCGTGCCTGTCAATGGCCCTTTTGAGCGAAGTGTGTTGCCACCTTCTTGTGCTCCTGCTCTGTTGCAACCCACCTCGTCCTGTTCACACAGCTGCGTTTGTTTCCTTAGGCGCCGTCAGATCCAGGCTGCAGAGGACGACATCAGCGACCACAGCAGCTTGACTGAGTTGTACAAGATGGCTGCTTGTATGTCAAGGCAAGGCCGAAGAATGCTGAAACGAGCCGCTCCATGTGCCTGGAGGAATGGGGAAGAGCGGTGCTGACTCCCCACTCCGTCATGTCCCCTCCATGGTCCAGATGCGTGAGGTGTGTCGCTGTCGATGTTCCTCCGACCTCTCGTGCTCGTCCCCACGAGGCGAACGAGCTACCTCGGTCCTCCGGCCACACGAAACGGGCTGCTCACCACAACGGAGCGCGGATGATGGCCATCTCAGCTCCCGCGTGCAAGTGAGATGGCAGTGGTGCCTGCGCCTGCGGGGGATGGAAACGAGGGCAGCTCGAGCGCACGGCGACCATGCTGGTGGTGGCCACTGGAGATCGAACACTCACCGTGTGTGGCAATGACGGCCGATGGACCTCTGCATTGGCTATGCATGGCTCGCTCGAGCATGCTGCAAGCGTCTCCGTCCACCGAAATGATGAAGAGCGAACGCGAGACTTCCGGGCCGCTGTGCAATGTTGGGCTGCCGGGAATGGCAAGCTGCTGCTCACCGGGTTGGGCACCACACCATGTCTCCAGGCACCGGCGAGCCGGATTGACTCAGCGTACTGCTACTCTATTGGCATGGCATGTTGGGTCCGGATCAAGTCAGCCGGCGCGGGCAGGCGGTCGACAGCACTGCACGCTGCTGCTGCTCCAACGGCAAGGCCAAGGCCGGCATGCACGGTGCACCAACATGCACCTAGCTGTTGGACGGGCACACACATATGACGTCCAACACGATGCACTTGAGCTCATCATTGATGTTGAAGATGAATCTGTCGGCCAACGCAGCTAAGTTCGCAAACTAGGATGTGCGCAAGCACGCTCTCTCTTCTTGCTCACTTGGTGCGTTCAGCTGTCAGCAGACAACGCTTACCAGCTTATACTAGCAAGGTCAAGCAATCTGGCATCAGGTTTAAAAAGAAAAAGCAAGGCAGCACATGGAGGCGCATGCAACATGGCATTTGGCAGCACAGCCACCACCACCCAAGGACGCATGCCGCCACACGCAGGGGCACGCGGACCGGCACAGAGTGACACGCCGCATGCGGAATACATAGTTGTCTCCCCCAGCAGACTTAACACGTGATATGTCAAAGGTGCCAATCAAAGTTGTAAATCTCAACAAATTACCTAGCACTATGTTGCTGCTACGGAAGATTTGTTCGTGCAAATTTTGCATCTTACTATATGACATACAGATACAAGTTTAGTGCTGAAAAGTTCACTTCTTTGAAGCAATCAAATAATATGGATTTACAAACGCCATTTGCATCTCTTTGAACAACCTAAGTATGTTTTCTTCCGGTATTTGTTCGTTTCAGATGCGATCACATGCATTTATGTCCCCTATTCCATATAACATGCCATGGAGGGGTGCGCCAAGGCGCGTATCAGCCACTAGTTGTTCATAAATAACTACACAACTTCAGTGACCAATGGAGTTCTCATTTTGGCATCCATTATGACATCTTTATTTATGCTTATGTTCCTAAAAAATGCACAAATGGTCAACCATTATTTGTCGCTCGTTATCAATTCTTTCGGCATCGGAGTCGTTGATGATAATAGCAGACGTTTTGTGCGGCGAATCCAGGAGTCGAAGGTCAAGGAGGCTTTAAAGAGGATGAAAGGAGGCAAGGCGATGGGCCATGATTGTATCCCCATTGACGTGTGGAGAGGTCTCAGGGACATAGCGATAGTATGGCTAACCAACCTTTTCAACCTCATTTTTCGGGCAAACAAGATGCCGGAAGAATGGAGACAGAGTATATTAGTACCAATCTTCAAGAACAAGGGGGATGTTCAGAGTTGTATTAATTAATGTGGAATTAAACTGATGAGCCATACAATGAAGCTATGGGAGAGTCATTGAACACCGCTTAAGAAGAATGACAAGCGTGACCAAAAATCAGTTTGGTTTCATGCCTGAGAGGTCGACCATGGAAGCCATTTTCTTGGTACGACAACTTATGGAGAGATATAGGGAGCAAAAGGACTTGCATATGGTGTTCATTGACTTGGAGAAGGCCTATGATAAGATACCACGGAATGTTATGTCGTGGGCCTTGGAGAAACACAAAGTCCCAACAATGTACATTACCCTCGTCAAGGACATGTACGATAATGTTGTGACAAGTGTTCGAACAAGTGATGGCGACACTGATGACTTCCGATCAAGATAGGACTGCATCAGGGGTCAGCTTTGAGCCCTTATCTTTTTGCCTTGGTGATGGATGAGGTCACAAGGGATATACAAGAAGATATCCCATGGTGTATGCTCTTTGCAGACGATGTGGTGCTAGTTGATGATAGTCAGACGGGGGTTAACAGGAAGTTGGAGTTATGAAGCCAAACCTTGGAATCGAAAGGTTTTAGACTACTAAAACCGAGTACAAGAGGTGCGCTTTTAGTACTACTAGGCACGAGGAGGAGGAGGTTGTTAGCCTTGATGGGCAGGTGGTGCATCAGAAGGACACCTTTCGATATTTGGGGTCAATGTTGCAGAAGGATGGGGATATCGATGAAGATGTGAACCATCGAATTAAAGCCGGATGGATGAAGTGGCGCCAAGCTTCTGGCATTCTCTGTGACACAAAAGCTAAAAGGCAAGTTTTATAGGGCGGCGGTTCGGCCCGCAATGTTGTATGGCGCCAAGTGTTGGCCGAATAAAAGGCGACATGTGCAACAGTTAGGTGTGGCGGAGATGCGCACGTTGAGATGGATGTGTGGCCACACAAGGAATGACCGAATCCGAAATGATGACATACGAGATAGAGTTGGGGTAGCGCCAATTGAAGAGAAGCTTGTCTAACATCGTCTGAGATGCTTTGGGCATATTCAGCACAGGCCTCTAGAAGACCCAGTGCATAGCGGACGGCTAAAGCATGCTAATAATGTCAAAAGAGGCCAGGGTAGACCGAACTTGACATGGGAAGAGTCCATAAAGAGAGATCTGGAGGACTGGAGCATCACCAAAGAACTAGCCATGGACAGGGGTGCGTGGAAGCTTGCTATCCATGTGCCAGAACCATGAGTTGGTCGCGAGATCTTATGGGTTTCACCTCTAGCCTACCCCAACTTGTTTGGGACTAAAGGCTTTGTTGTTGTTGTTGTTGTTGTTGTATTAATAACAATATTAACTCTTTAGATGAGGTTCACAGAAGTCAAAGCATGTGGAACAAAACAAGTTAAGTACCAAAGATATCTGCATAAATCAAAGACAAGGTGTAGATGTGTGCATAAATAACTGGGAAGCCTCTCAGACACGTTAGGCAAACTTCCTAGAAGGTGCATGGGGCACAAGAAGCTTGTTCCAAATTAGATCACGGCCTATACCAAACAGTACTGTTCTGGAACGAAATTGGCTTTGGGGATGATTAGTTTCAATCTTTTCTGCCTCGTTTTAAGTGATTTTGTCATCTTATATGCAACTGATGTACCCCCCCCCCCCCCCCACACACACACACACGCACACACCAACACCTCCTAAAGGACCAAGTCCCTCCGCTTAACGTTAACTTTGTGCGCAGTTACCCATCCTTGACCCAGTTGGTCTATCAGCCTACATAAAGAGGAGAGCACCCATTAATGAAGAGCTCTTTTCCCTATTTATCAATTTACTTTCTGTACTTGCTTGCTTGCGCGTGATCTACTTCGTCTACAGTTGTGGAACACGTTATCAGCAAGTCCGCTCCACCAACTCTACCATGAGCCTCCATCGGGCAGGCTCTCGTTGATAGTCACAGAGGTATTGATCTGAAATATTGTTTCAAAAATGAATTCCTCGTTTAGTTTCGATTATGTTTTTGCGATTCCCATAGTTTTCGAAATATTTTGCACCTAGTGAGACCAAGCAAACTTCATGTCGCTCACCAATGTTGATTCTTTATTCACATAAATGAGTGAGATTGTTGACTACGTCGGAGGGAGATGGTGCCACAATGCAGATGAACAAGACAAGTCTTCCTGAAACTCTTAGTGTGTGTGTTTCAGTGACATGTCACGAAGCATGATGCACACCGAACCGCCGGTCACCAACCGCTGCCATGTCGCTGCTGACCACTTCCACCGTGCCTTGGCCTTGATGGCCACCACAAAAGCATGTTGCCGTCTGTTTGAGGAGCATCAACATGCCATGCGCGAGCTCCCTACGTGCCCTGCCACGCTCGATGTGCACTAACTGCCCAAGCCATCATCCATGCTGAACAGCACCGTGCAGCTGCCATGCCCCATTGCATTCATGCCATGGTTGCGCTCTGCCAATGCTCACGCATCCCCATGCACACGCAGCAAGTTTTGCTCGAGCTGAACTCATCATCAGGCCCCACTGGCCTCGACAAAACCTCAATCCGCCAAACACTGGCCACGCACCGCCATCTGCTGCACGCTGAGCTACAACTCGCTCTCCAGGCCAAGCCACGGCATCGCGAGCTCTTGGCGTGCCCGATCTGTTGCCCGCAGTCAACTCGCTGCAGCCGCACGCCTCAACCAAACATGCCATGTTCAAACAACGCACGACACGTGTAGTCGTCACTAGCACGCTGGTTGGCTCCACCCCTACGGCGCCAGCTCCACTCCAGGCCGTTGAGTGCCAGTCGTGTACTGCCTTGCTGGTCAATTCACGTGCCGCAAGCATCACCGTGTCGTTTGCTTCCGGCTCCCAAGCACCCCACCCAACCGACACCGCAGGCTGCCACTTTCAGCCGCAACCGTAATCTCCGCCGCTGCCAAGTAGTGGAAACTCTAGTCATCGCACCCCGGTAATGAGTTGGATGGTTTTGGACCTCTAAAGGTTGTGCGGCATATAGCCTGGTTCAAAATTAATAAGAGTGGTTGCATTCGGTGTTAATTGGGACGAGGCCCGTGGCCCATATTGGCTCATTGTCTTTCAATTCGACACGGATATTTGTAGTTGAGCCCCTATAGTTCCTACATAGTTATGCATTTATCATTTCTGGTTAATTATTTTACACATAAGCCCCCAAAACTATGTATTTTTCAAAAATGCATGTTTTTTAGACTTAAAGAGCCTCCAAGGTGGCAATTTTTGCGCTAATTTCAGGTTTAGACTCGCTTAACATGCTATCTTGATGTACATGATTTTATTATATACTTTCTAGTGTCATGGATTAATTATTCATTACTTCTAATCATCATGTATTGCATATTTTAGCGTGTTTTAAAATATACTAGAATGCCATTTTGATGAATAAATATGTACCATCATCGCATTTACGCTAGGGATTACCCAATGTAATTCCCCAAAGCTCGCATTAATGATGGCCAAAATCAATAAACCAAGAGTCCAGAGGCTTGGCCATAATGAGCTAGATTACCCCAACAAGCATTGAAATTCATCCTCGAATCGAAGTGAATTTAGAGGACGATAAGCTTGGGGACCCAGATGGTCCCCACCACTCATAGGGGAATGCCTAGGCAATGCATTTTCTTGAACTCCCATCTCCACGGTACCATGGAAAATGAGCAGATGGCAGAACACAATGCCCTAGCTCCTTTGGATCGCTCTCAAGAGGCTGGAGCGCATAGTTTGCCTCCATGAGGTGATGGAGTAGAACCTGGTTGCGCAACCACTTTGGGGCAGGCTATCTCCATTGTCCACAAGGGCACAATCTACCCCTATGGTGGCACCTTAGAGGTGCCCATGGTAGAGCCATTGGCGTTCACCCCTACACCTTAACACGATGTTGATGCTACCCTAGCAAAGGTTCTCCTATGCGGAGATTCTTAGCCAGCTTGCCATCTAGGCTGGAGTAATTGGCTCACTTGTTTACTCCGCCCGGTTTCCCGTTTGTTTATATGGTTCCTTAGGCTAAATTGATACATTCATTTCGGTTGGGTTGTAAGCTCTACGTGAGCTAAACCTTATTCATTACCTTTGGCGATTGAACGATGTTTTGTTCATCTATTTTCTACTTTATTTATAATTATGATAGCGGGTTATGTTCGAGGATGTGTGCATTTATTATTAATGTAGCTCCTTCCTCGCTGAGAATTGCAAATGAGAACCTGCGAACGCTCCACCCTCATATCCCACCCCTGGTAGCCGTTCACATTTGGTATATGCATACGTAGTATTTCCTTCGCATCATTGTATATGCTTGTACACGTCTCACCCGATGATGCCAGTTGCTAGCATCCCGTTGCTTCATTTACTTCCTGCTCTAACTACTAACTTCTCTCTTCTTCACACCTTCATTATGAGCACCTGCCCATTCTACTGTGCATCATCCATCTCCTTCAGTCAAACGAATCAGTATCTTGTTCCTCCCCTTCCTCTCATGTTCTGCCCGTCCTAATCCTCCAGATTCCCAAGCCAAATCCATGGCTTCATCCCCCTGTGGGAAATAGAATTCTAGGAGGATAACACTACCTTGCACCGTGTACTCTCTAGACTACACAATCTTTCGCTCGACACCATCATCTTCCGTTGTGGAACCATTCTTGAACTTCAAGAATTGAGTTATAGGAATCTAAAGGTTGAAGATGATTCTACAGTTCCCCCCTTCCTAGAAGAATCCGATACAACCAGTAGAAAGTATGAGTTCTCCTGTACCCGTCTGTACCATGATATCACGACCCAGCGTTCTATACAGTATTCCTCCAGTATATTACTATATCTAAGCCAAAAATCGTTTACTAACTCAAATACCACTACCTTCTTAAAGTGCATCATGGTCGTTCAGATAATAGGGGTGCACGCCGCCTGCAGCTAAAAATCCGCTTCCCTTCCTCGCTTCATTACATTAATTAGATGTCACTTTTTTTTTGAGAAAACACAAGAGATTTTGCGTTTCATTGCATTGAAAAGAGAGGGAGTGTTGTTACAATCCTCCTAGGAGGCCATTACAGGTTCTGAAACAGAAAAACAATGAACATCCCATGTTTGGGGGGTGATGGCTCTAAGCCCTAGAGCGCCAGCGCTTGCCCAGAGAGCGGCCTCGTCTTTAATCTTCGTGAGCATGGTGTCCAGCGATGGTTGTCCTCCATTGAAAACACAGTCATTGCGCTGTTTCCACAACATCCATGGGATGAGGAGGGTCATGGTGCCCAGGCCTTTGCGCATGGGCATTGGGACAGATTGCCTTGCTGATTGCCACCAGTCGAGTAGTGAGGGCTCGCTGTCCGGTGGGGCGCAAGGGATCCGCAGCCAGCGCAGCGCTTCATGCCAGATATGTTTGGCGAAGGGGCAGGCGAGGATGAGGTGGTGCATGGTCTCAGGTGCCTGGTTGCAGAGGGGGCATCGCGTGGGGTGTTGCAGCCCTCGGCGGGCAAGCCGGTCTGCGGTGCAGCATCGGTCGAGGTGGGCGAGCCAATGGAAGAAGCGGACACGCGGAGGTGCCCAGTTCTTCCATGTGAGCTTCCAAGCGGGGCAAGTAGTGGATCCGGCGAAGGTGGCGGCGTATGCAGATTTGGCGGACTAGATGTCGTTTGCGCTCCATCTCCATGTGAGGCGATCCAGCTCCGTAGAGAGGGTTGTACCGTCGATCATATACCAAAGCTGGAGGTATTGCCCGATCTCATGGAGGCCCACCGTGCCTTGGACGTCTTGTGCCCAACGGTTGGCCAGTAGCCCCTCCACGACCGTCCTGATCTTGCGCCGGCGCTTGGGGATGCACGCGTATAGGAGCAGGGCGATCTCACGGATGGAGCGTCCGCCGAGCCATAGATCCTCCCAGAAAAGGGGCTTCCTACCGTTCCCCAGCTGCATAGTGGTGGAGGCAAAGAAGAATGCGCGCTCCTCGACGGAGAACTGCAGGTCTAGGCCCGCCCATGCTCTAGTGGTGTCCGTGCGGCTGAACCAAAGCCATCGAGTGCGCAACGCGAGGCCAATGCGTGAAAGGTCGCGGACGCCAAGACCGCCAAGAGATATCAGCCGGGCCACTCGTTGCCAGTTGACGTGGCAGTGCCCGCCATTTGCCTCTGCACGCCCAGCCCAAAGGAAGCCGCGTTGGATCTTCTCGAGTGCCTTGAGGGTCTTCTTGGGGGGTGCCAGCGCTAGCAGTTGGTGAATCGGAATTGCGGTTAGGATGGCCTTCACATACGCAAGGCGCCCGGCCTTGTTCATGAGATGCGCTTTCCAGCAGGGGAGCATGCGCTTTCTAGATGTCACATTTTTGGAAAGTGTATTGCGCCCGAATGGTGGAAACATGCCTTGTTGATAGCGGTACTACCAATACCATTTTAAGAGAAACTAACAACTTTGAGTCCATCAAAGCTCTTTGGGAAATATTATGACAATTGTCGGCTGCGGTTCGAATATAGTTGGCTGCGGTTCGAATATAGTTGGCTCCGGACGAGCCACTACTTTTACTTCCAATGGGAATAACTTTGGTCATTAATGATGCATTGTTGTACCCAGAGTGTCATATGAATGAACGAAGTCGGAGAATTTACTTCAAAGGCGTTCGATGATTATTGCATGGTAATGGAACCAAAGTCAAGCACTCATTACCGCATGTCCATACACACGATGGACTAGCGAGACACTGATTATAAGAGAACTAAAACATTGCCCAACCACTCTCTCGAAGTTGTAATTTACCAACTATATGTTGGGAGTGTTACACACGGCCTACAACATCCACTCTCTTGTCCAACTTGCACAAGAGTTGGCACCGAAAATTTCCCACCTTTTTAGGTACGGTTGCTAGGTATGTGTACCAATACCACCACCCCCTTGATCAGCAATGGGCCCGCCCCATAAGTCCAGGTGTACATTGGTTATGAGAAACTTGACGTGTGGAGGGCCCGCCATGGGTAGGACACCCCTACCACCTCCTGAAGGACCAAGTTCCTACACTTAACATTAACTTGGTGGGTGGTTATCCACCATTGACCTAGTTGGTCTATTAACCAAAAGGAGAGCACCCATAGTACGTACAGGAAGAGAATAACTAGTAAAGAGCTCTTTCCATATTTCCTTTTGTCAATATTTGCTTTTTGTACTTTTGTGTGCTTCTGCGTAATCAACAACTACACCTATGCCTCCTGCTCCGCAGCCCTTGGACCGGACTGGCCGACAAAGGTTGCAGAACATATTTCATCATGTTCCCAATTATTTCATTGTAATAACTATGATATGCAGATAGCAAGGCTTTGTTTGGACTTTAGATAGTGTCCTCCAAATATGACCTACTCCTATTTCAGACCTGGTCTTACACTCATCCTGAGTTGACGGAAATATTTGTTGCCACACATGATGCATGCCTCACAAGGTTAATCTAATCAAAGTATAACCAAAAACATATTTGAGAGGGAAATGAATTCAACTGAAGGCAATCTTTTCAACCAAAGCAATATTTGTGAAGTTCACGGCATGCTCGACAACGGTAAAAGCATGGCCGATCACATGTCAAACTTTTGCAATATTTTGATAATTTTCTCTATAGAAGCTTTGCCTGCACAGTGCTATGCATATGCATATATTTCAGGAGTTCATGTCACAAGAACACTGAAAAAACGACTCACCTGTGGTCCCATTAGGAAACACAGCAGCATCTAGGGCAATGTGGCCTTTCAAGACCTATTTTTGATATTCAAAACCACTTTGGTATCAGCATGAGATCAAACATAAGTAGTCCAAAAATAAAATAAATGAGGAAATTATACTAGATGTAAGTTATCACAGCATATACTTAGGTATTGGCAATGGATGAAACATAGGTCAAATATTTAAGATCAGAATTATTTTACTTAATAATAAGGTTAATAAAATAGCATGCCTACTTCAAATACCAAACTGCCTTTAGTTGAAATACGAACATGAGTATTCTATAACAGCAGAATAAGGACAGGCATTCAGAGCACCGATAGTAACAGTAGCTGAGCTAACAGGCGAGGTGTTTGAATGTTGCGTGACAATTGTCAATCAAACTACTGATTGAGTGACAAGGTTAAGTCGTAAGCTCAAGGAATTCTTCAACTCTATAAGTGGAGAGTTCATAAGGTGAGAACACATGAAAACACCATGATTGATGCAATGCTTGAAGAAATAATATTCCAAAAAATTTACCAGCTGACTCCATATCTCATAATAAGTTATATATAATATACAATTAATTAATCAAAAATAGAACTTACAGCTGTGTAGCACGACTTCTGATGCTCCGAGGGTTTACCAAAATGTACAGTCCTTGTAATGTCTGTAGTGCCATCCAGGTACTACAAGTATACAATCACTAAATTCATTAGATTCTATGGAATCCGCAAACAGAAGTTCGCAGTTCAAGACAGATATGTACTCAACCTGTGCCCCAGAGTCACAGAGATATATTTTATCAGCATCAAGTTCCGCACATGTATTTGCCTCAGGTGAATAGTGAATTATTGCTGCATTTGGCCCCACAGATGATATAGTAGGAAAACTCAAACCTTTAAAATGCTGCAGCAACATATAATGACTGGTCAAAGCTGATATATGTATCAAGAGATTGAATGCAAAATGCCCACAAGGAATGGGTATTAAATATAAGTTCGTATAAAACATGCTAAGAAAAGATGTTCCAAAAAAATATGTATTTCAAGAAAAAATGTTCCAAAAACACACATATTTCAAGAAACACCACAACACTACATATTAGTACAAATGTCACCCCAATACACAGTTGCAGGAAATCTGGGTCGCCCAGGTCAAGGAACAAGGTCGAGGGTAGCGGGTGGACACCCCACCGGAACGAGGATCGACGAGGGATATACTTCTTCAGGACCCTAATTGGGGATGTGGATCGCAATCCAAAGGTTTTCGGGTCGATGACCCCAGTACCATACATAGGGTCGTGGTACACGATCCCAATAATTGCATGGAGGGAAGGAAAGATCTTTACGATCTGCACTCACATATTTCCCAATATAGCAGGGAGGGAAATGATCCCACCTGAAATTTCACAAATTAAAAAAAAATGATTACAAAATGGGGCCACAAGTTAGTCCATGGCGTGATTATTACTTTCCCACAAAGTGTTGGTCGCACAACTATCCCCAAATCTCTCTTCATCGGTTCATCTTCAAAGCTCCAGTCAAGCATGGATCAAGCTCCAGCTTCCCGTCAGACTCCACACTCTCCTGTTTGCCTTAATCGCCATTCTTTCTGCCTAATCGGCGTTGAAATCTCTAGCAGCTCGCCGCTTGCGTATGGTGTATTAATGGCAGGAGCGGGACGGGAGACGCCGCGTACGGCAGCGAACAGCACAGATGGCCGTTAGGTGAGCAGTAGATCGCGGAAGGGCGGACTCTGGACAGGCCGAAAGAGTTCAGATTATTGGAGTGCGATTACCTGGTAAACATCAATTCCCCATGAATTGATCAAGGTCATCGTCCATCGATCGGGGTCGCGATCCGGCAATCGATCTAGCTCGACTCGACGTTGTCCCCGACCCTCGATTGGGGTCGATCAACCCCGGGACGGGGATCGCACCCTCGACCCGTAAACCAGGCTACTATTCCCCGACATAGTAACTGCATATTTATGCTCTACTAATTTACAGCAAACAAAACACCCACATTGGAATTGCAAATAAATCTAAAAGGCACCTATGGGCCTTAAGCCTCAGTTTACAGTCATGACAAACTTACAATGGGACACACAAGAAGTCAGTAGAAGTGGCTGATAGGATCATGAAAAGTGGTTTATGTTTAAGCAGATTTCGTAAATACTATCAAGTGACTTGTTGGGATAGTAAATTCCATAAATACTGCAGAATACCTCTTTCTCCGCACGGAAGGCTTCAAGTTTATCACTGACAGAAACCTCAGTAAGTTTTATTTCCCTGAAGTACAAAAGGAGCAGATTAACACAACCAAATCTACCCTGGTCTCTGTCCCTCTAATAAACAACAGTAAAACATATGCATGTGTTTATTGTTAGGACGCAGAGCCCAAACAAGGTAGGGCAAATAAATCATTCAATAGATCACGTAGCATGGATGCAAGATCCTTTTTCATGTGAAAAATAAGATGCAAAAAGAAAATTAGGTCTGATAGTTGAAACTTGGAACTACAAGGAATGTGCCTGTAGAACTAACATATGTTATTGTTGTAACAACAAGCCAATAATAGAAGTGCACACTAGTAATACTGCAGTAGAAACAGATCCTGTGGTCAGTTAAAACAATCAGACGCCGGAGTGAGATATTTGAAGGAACCACAATTTTTATCAGTACCACTACTGAAAAAAAATGACACTAGTGCTCCCCATAATCATTTTTTCGAGAAAACGCAAAGGACCTTGCGTTTCATTGCATTGAAAAGGTAGAGTTTTGATACAATCCTCGTAGGAGGTCAGGTACAAGCTAGATAACATTGAAACTAATGCACGTCCCACGTGGATGGCAGAACGATGCGTAGGCCGCGTGCGCCGGCTCTTGCCCACTGCTCGGCTTCTTCCTTGATCTTGGATACCAGTACATGAACCAGGGGCTGGGCACCGTCAAAGATGCATGCATTGCGCTGTTTCCATATCATCCATGGTGTCAATAGGGCAATGGATGCAAGGCCTTTACGCATCAGTGTCG
Organism: Hordeum marinum; assembly: GCA_022496015.1. Lineage (NCBI taxonomy): Eukaryota > Viridiplantae > Streptophyta > Magnoliopsida > Poales > Poaceae > Hordeum > Hordeum marinum. The sequence continues at coordinate 202,539,400 of CM039675.1, read as the reverse complement.
GCATGTTTTGTCTGGCCTGTAGCCACCAGTCCATGAGGGAGTCTTCATGAATTGGTCCTGCGGTGGTCATCCGTAGCCAGGAGAGGATTTCGTGCCAAGTCTGCCTAGCGAAGGGGCAATCCATGAGTAGGTGGTGCATCGTCTCGGGTGCTTGGTCGCAGAGCGGGCATCGTGGCTGGTGTTGGAGGCCTCGTCTAGCCAGGCGGTCGGCCGTCCAACACCTGTCCTGGTTGGCTAACCAATGGAAAAACTTCACTCTTGGCGGCGCCCAATTCTTCCAGATGAGCTTCCACGAGAGTATGTACCAGAGGCCGTCCACTTCCATACTAGCTGGTCCAGAGCGTCGGATAGTGTGATGTGCTCGGTCATCATCCATACATGGAGGTACTGGCCGATCTCGTGGACACCAGGGGTCCCGCAGATGTCTCGAGCCCAGCTATGTCCATGCAGCCCGTCAGCGACGGTCCTGATTTTGCGGCGGCGCTTGGGGACGCAGGTGTAGAGGGCTAGGGCGATCTCCCCATAATCATCATGAACCAGTTAAGTCTCTTTGCTCCAAAGACTGCATAATTATATATCATATAATCATGATGGCATAATTAGGTGTTCCGTTACAAAAGATTGGTCAATGATGAATCATAAGTTCATTTATCATAAAGCCAGTCTTATAAGACATATGCACTTCTAATGCAAATCCCCACTCCAGAAAACCACATAAAATGTACAGCAGCCTACTCTAGGAACATATAATAGTTTTAGTTGTGTATTAATGCTTGACTCTAGCTTACACTAAAGACAGCTCACAAGATGCGCAAGAAACAAACTGCACAAATAAAAGGGTAAACTCACAAATTATCTTTTTTCTGTGATCCATTGGCCTCACTGAAGTAACCAGAGGCCCCATAGTTCTCTTGCATCTGTGATTGGAGGAAAACAAAATTTATAATTAAGTAACATCAAAGCAAATAGCAAATACCAACTAAACATGTTGAACAGGATCATTGGTAAGCATGCCACATCATCAAAGTACATGAACTCCATATCAGATGCAAATTAAGGGTGTGTTTGGTTGGAGAACCAAGTGGAGTGTAATGTCATGGTTCCATTGACTGGTTTCATACAGATGGAGCAGAATGGTTCCATTCTAGCGTTTGGTTGGAGAGATAGAATGGAATAAGTATGATAGAATGGAATAAGTATGATCAGCTCACCTCTTGCACAAGAATGGTGAGATTAAATTACCTCACTCGAATACACACATATATTCTCAAAAACCATAGCCCTTTGGATATTAAGCAACATACATTTTTGAATTATCATTACTATTTTGTTAGTATTTGCAGCACAAACAATTCATAATATACATCTCTTAAAAGTTAAATAATAGTATGTTTCTATTTTTTTAAGCAGGAAAACATGTACTAGTCTGGGCTTCTGAGCATACAAGTTAAAAGTAAGTTATAAGAGCATCTCCAGCACCTCCTCTATTCCCCAAAAAAATCACATATAGGGGAAGTTGACAGAAAAAAAAAAGAAATCCACCAGTTTCCCTAAACCCAATAATCCCATAATTTTTAGGATCTCGCCCAAAAACAACCCATCTTCCCCTATATAGAGGAGAAGATGCATTATCCCTTATATTTTTTTCCAATGCATGCCACGTCAGCACACCGCCGCCAATTACCAATGGACCACCGTCAATGCTCGCGGGACCGCCACCGGACCACCAACATCTGCCACTAGCTCCACTGCCTACCGTACCGGGCCCCAGCCCCGCCGTGCCACAGATCGACGAAGCTTCGCCGGTGTCTTCCGTGCACGCGAGAGAAAGAGAGAGATAAGCCACTGACAGGTGTGGCACATGTCATACTTGTTAGAGTACTATTTATATAGTTATGTAGCCTTTTATATTTACCCCATCGTATAAGGGGTTTCCTGCATATTCTTCACCTATACATGTATATATATACTGGCCTATGGCCTCCTGGAAATACAAGTTGCATATTTCCTAACATGGTATTAGAGCCCTAGGGTTTTTTTCGCACTTGTAACTCGTGCTCCTCTCAATCCAATTTCTCGCGCCGCCGCCGGCGTTGTCTCTTCTACCCCCGACGGTTGTCCCTGCCGAAGGTCTACTGTGGCCGCCTTTGTTCCCCGCTGAAGGTGGTCGTCGCTGCAGTTTTCCACTGCAGATCGTCACGTTGCTCCTGCGCGCCCGGCTCCTCCACGGAATCGCCAGCCTCGTCTACTCCCGCTGGTTCCGCTCGCGCACGGATCGCCTGGTGCTCGGTCGCCCTGCCCTGCCAACTCTTCCGCTCGAGCACCGGTTTGGATCGCTCCCGATCGGATCAGATCGCTCCGCCCCACCTCGTTCTCCGCTCAGATCAAATCGGCCCGTCCCGTCTCGTCTCCCGCTTGGATCAGGTCGGCCCGCCTCGCCTCATTCTTCGCTCGGATCAGGTCGGCCGGGTCCTGCCTCGTCTCCCGCTTGGATCAGGTCGGCTCGTCCCGCCTCGCCTCCCGCTTGGATTAGGTCGGCCCGCCTCGCCTCGTCTCCCGACCGGATCAGATCGCCCAGCCACCAACAGTCCATGCCGTTGTCCCGCACCAGATTGCTCTCGCCGCCAACTGTTGTTGTGGTTCTCGTCAGACGCATCTGCTATTCGCGTGATCCCTTGCCTGCCGCCGATTGATCTGCAAAAAAAAAAGAAAAAAAATGTCTACGTCGTCCGGCTATGTTGCCGTTCCTCGGTGTCCAGTGTTCTTTGATGGTACCAACTACATCGAGTTTGTTGGCTTCATGCGCATTCATATGCGTGGCATTCATCTCTGGGGTGTTCTTTCTGGCGAGGTCTCTTGTCCTCCGCGTCCGATTTCTCCTGTAGCTCCTATTCCGCCCACGCCACCGGTTCTTGCTGCGGATGTTGATCAGGCTGCAAAGGATGCAGCTAAGCATGCTGACGAGGCAGCCGTTCGTGCTTATGATGAGCAGTTTTTGACTTATGAGGCGGCTCTTCACACTTATCACGACGCTCTATCTGGTTATACTCAGTGGCTTGATGATGATGCTCGTGCTGCAGTTGTTCTCACTGCTAGTGTTCTGCCTCAGTTTGCCTCTGAGTTCCTCGGCCTCCCTATAGTATTTGAGATGTGGACTCGTCTTCGCCAGCGCTATCAGCTCTCTGGTGATGCTTTATACCTATCTTTGGTCCATCAGGAGCATGCTCTTCAGCAGGGTGATTCTACTGTGGATGATTTCTATGCCCAGTGTTCTGCTATCTGGCGACAGCTTGATTCTCTCCGTACTGCTGGTTGTCGTACTTGCCAGTGCTGCTAGGTTGTGCGGGCTGATTTGGAGTTTCATCGTGTCTACAAGTTCCTATCTCGGCTCTGTAAGGAGTTTGAGCCCCGACGAGCTCAGTTGTTTGCTCATGGCTGTATTTCTCTCATGGAGGCCCTTTCTGAGATTCGTGCAGAGGAGACTCGCTTACGTGGCGCTAGTTTACTTGAGGTTCCCTCTATGCTCGCTGCTCAAGCTCCTTCTACGCCACCTGCTACCCCGCCTCCTTCTCGCCTCAGTGCCCCGCCGCTCTTGCCCACTCCTCCTGGTGGTCAGGGCCGCTCTCGTCCTCACTGTGGCTACTGCAATCAGGAAGGTCCTGTTGAGTCTCAGTGCTTCCAAAAGAGGCGACACATGCGTAAGGCGCGGACAGCATCCTCATGGACTTTTCCTACTTCAACATCTTCAGCCACAACTTTGACTGGGCAGGATATTCTGAGACTTAAGCGTCTGCTTGCCGCTTCCGGTTCTTCTTCGACGGGTACTGCAGGTTCTGTGACTGATGCTTCCCGTACTGAGCAACCATCCTCTACACAATCAGGTACATCCCCATGGATTCTGGACTCTAGAGCTTCTTTTCATATGTCTTCTAATTCTTCTAATTTGTCCTCTCTTAGATCACTTGACTTTCCTGTTCATGTACTCACTGCGGATGGTACTCCTCTTTCTGTTACTAGTCTAGGCAATCTTACCACTCCTTATTCTGTTCCCGATATTGCTCATGTTCCTCGACTTACCATGAATCTGTTTTCTGCCAGTCAACTTACTAATTCTGGTTGTCGCGCCATCCTTGACGTTGACTCTTGTTCTGTTCAGGATCGCCGCACGCACACTTTGGTTGGGGCTGGCCCTCGCCACCGTGATTCCCAGGGTCTTTGGGAGTTAGACTGGCTTCATGTTCCTTCCGTTGCCATCTTTGTGGTTCTCATTTGTCATCTTTAGTTCGTCGAGGTCTTCTGGGGTCTGTCTCAGGAGATGTCTCTTTAGAATGTCAGGGTTGTCGACTTGGCAAACAGATTCAGTTACCATATCCAACTAGTGAGTCAGTGTCTCAGCGTCCTTTTGATTTAGTCCATTCCGATGTATGGGGTTCAGCTCCCTTCGCTTCGGAAGGGGGCCATCGATACTATATTATTTTCATAGATGATTTCTCTCGTTACACTTGGCTTTATTTTATGACTTCTCGCAGTTTTGTCCATCTATAAGCGTTTTGCTGCCATGGTTCACACTCAGTTCTCTTCGCCCATTTGTGCGTTTCGTGCTGACTCGGCTAGCGAGTATATTTCTAAGATGTTACGTGGTGTTCTTGCTGAGCAAGGACTCTTTCTCAGTTCTCTTGTCCTGGTGCTCATGCTTAGAATGGCATGGCTGAGCGCAAGCATCGTCACCTCCTTGAGACGGCTCGTGCATTAATGATCGCCGCCTCTCTTCCGCCTCATTTTTGGGCTGAGGCTGTCTCCACCTCCACCTATCTCATCAATCTTCGGCCGTCCGCCGCTCTACATGGTGGTGTTCCTTTCAAGCGTCTTTTTGATCGTTCTCCTAATTATTCGACGCTTCGTTCGTTTGGTTGTGTTTCATATGTTCTTCTTGCCCCTGGTGATCGCACCAAACTAACCACTCAGTCTGTTGAGTGTGTCTTCTTAGGCTATAGTGACGAGCATAAGGGCTATCGTTGTTGGGATCCTATTGGTCGTTGGATGCGTATTTCTTGGGATGTGACTTTTGATGAGTCTCATCCCTTCTACCCGCGTCCATCTTCCTCGACTTTTTCAGTGGAGGATATCTCTTTCCTCACTTTTCCTGACACACCTATCACCCCCGTCGAACCTTTGTCTCTCGGTCCTACTAACTCTGCTTCACCACCTCTCGCTGATTCGCCGCCACCATCTCCCACGGTATCCTCACCTCACATGTCACCGGATTTTGCACCTTCATCCCCGGTGACTTCTTCGTCTCCATCCCCTAATTCTACCTCATCGACTCTTTCTCATATTCTTCCATCTTTTTCTCAGTATTATACTCTCTCCGTTCACGTAATGTGGATGCGTCTGCTGATGTGCCGTCCTCCTCGTCTCAGTCTACCTATGGCTTGCATCCTCGTCCGCTTCCACCTGTTGATCGCCTTGGTTTTCCCACCGCTGGTGCTGCTCTTGAGCCATCTTCTTATTGTGAGGCTGTTGTTCATCCTGAATGGCAATTTGCGATGGCAGAGGAGATTGCTGCTCTTGAGCGCACCGGTACGTGGGATCTTGTTTCTCTTCCTCCAGGGGTCTGCCCCATCACTTGTAAGTGGGTCTACAAGGTTAAGACTCGCTCTGATGGTTCTCTTGAGCGTTACAAAGCTCGTCTTGTGGCTCGTGGCTTTCAACAGGAGCATGGTCGTGATTATGACGAGACTTTTGCTCCTGTGGCCTATATGACCACTATTCGTACACTTCTTGTCATGGCCTCTGCACGTCACTGGTCTGTATCTCAGCTTGAAGTTAAGAATGCCTTTCTTAATGGTGAGTTGCATGAAGAGGTATACATGCAGCCACCACCTAGATATTCTGTTCCTGATGGCATGGTATGCCGTCCCCGTCACTCTCTCTATGGCCTTAAGAAAGCCCCTCGCGCCTGGTTTGAGCGTTTTGCCTCTGTGGTGACTGCCGCTGGTTTTTCAGCGAGTGCTCATGATCCAGCGTTGTTTGTCCACCTTTCACCTCGTGGTCGGACTCTTCTTCTCTATGTCGATGACATGATCATCACTGGTGATGACCCCGAGTATATTGCCTTTGTAAAGGCCCGTCTTAGTGAGCAGTTTCTTATGTCTGATCTTGGACCTCTTCGCTATTTCTTGGGATTGAAGTCTCTTCTACCTCTGATGGCTTTTTTATATCCCAAGAAAAGTATATACAGGATCTTCTTGCTCGTGCTGCTCTTACTGATGAGCGCATTGTTGAGACACCCATGGAGCTCAATGTTCACCTCCGTGATACTGATGGTGACCCCTTGTCTGATCCGACGCGTTATCGTCATCTTGTTGGGAGTCTTGTCTATCTAGTTGTCACTCGTCCGGTTCATATTCTGAGTCAGTTTGTCTCTGCTCCCACTTCGGTTCACTATAATCACCTCCTTCGTGTTCTCAAATATCTTCGGGGCACCATCTCTCACCGTCTATTCTTTCCTCGCTCCATTTCTTTCCAGCTTCAGGCCTATTCGGATGCTACGTGGGCTAGTGATCCCTCCGATCGTCGTTCACTTTCTGCTTATTGTGTTTTTCTTGGTGGTTCTCTCATTGCCTGGAAGAGGAAGAAACAAATAGCAATTTCCCGTTCGAGTGCAGAGGCTGAGTTGCGAGCTATGGCTGTTTTGACGGCAGAGATGACTTGGTTACGATGGTTACTTCAGGATTTTGGTGTTTCTGTCACTACACCTACTCTGCTATTATCTAACAGTACATATGCTATTAGCATTGGCACGATCCTGTGAAACATGAGCTCACCAAGCATATTGGTGTTGATGCTTTCTATGTGTGCGCTAGTGTGCAGGATCAGGTTATTGCTATTCAGTACGTGCCTTCCGAGTTACAGTTGGCGGATTTTCTGACGAAGGCCCAGACTAGAGTGCAGCATGGCTTCTATCTCTCCAAACTCAGTGTTGTTAATCCGTCATGAGTTTGAGGGGGGTGTTATAGTCATGTAGCTTTTATATTTACCCCATTGTATAAGGGGTTTCCTGCATATTCTTCACCTGTACATGTATATATATTGGCCTATGGCCTCCTGGAAATACAAGTTGCATATTTCCTAAAATGCTAAGTATAGGGAAAGTAGTATTGGGGATCTGCTACAGAAGCACACCTGTGAAACCTATAATTTATGGGGAGAGCCCCAATACACACTTATAGGGGAAGGTTTTGGGGGAAGCTGCTGGAGATGTCCTAAACAGGAAAGCACGTAAATTGTGTACCTATGCTTTCATTACCTTTCTATGAATCAAAACTCATCTTTTCCTATACTACTTTTCCCTGATTTCGCTAAATCGGTGCATATGGGCATCAATTAGACTGAGGTCTTGGTGGGATTTGAGCCTACAAAGTATTGCTGCTGGTAGATAGTCGTGTTGCGATTCCGGCAAGCAATAAGGGCATGTGCAATGGGTGATAAGATAGTCTTATCTTAAGCCTTGCATGTAATTTCGAGATGACAAAAAAAGCATGACTACAATGAGTTATCTCTTAGCCTTATCTTCAATAACTAGCTATTCCTAAAAACATGGTGAGACATATTGTTCTAAGAGATCATCTCTTAAATAAGAGAAGACAAGCCTTTTCTTATGATTTTTCTCTCCTCCACCACAGCATTTATCCTACATGGTACTTCTAATAGGACCATTGTACATGCCCTAACATGATCTCCATGGATGACACACCGATTGTGCCAAGAGTGGCGCAACTTCTAAGATGGTGGCAAGATTGCCTTGGGTGGAGAAAGTTTTGTCCCTCAACGTAAGCTTATGGTGGCTGACTTTCGCTTTCAGATTCGTGTCTAGCGGAATAAGCGCGCCAAAGTGGCTAGAACAAAGTGGTGGACATTGTTTTTAAGGCATCCCTTAGGTCTCGGAGCTCCCAGGTCGCATGGCGTCGGAGCTCCCTTACATGCATGCCTAAGTCGTCCGCCTTAATCCATAAGGTTGTTGAAGTGTATATGTGAACTGCCTAGCCCTTTCCATCAGTTCGGACTTTTGGTTGCATTGGCTAGTGCATGAACCTTAACATGGTATCGGAGCTAAGGTCTTGAGTTTGAGTCCTGGCTTTCGCAGTTTATCTAAGAAATTGTTGCTGCCCCCCTTTGTCCATGTATAGGCCTCTTGAGCCATACCTCTGAGTCTGTCCACGTGTTGACTTTCCGCGTCACACATGAGAGGGGGTGTTGAAGTGTATATGTGAATTGCCTAGCCCTTTCCAGCAGTTCGGACTTTTGGTTGCGTTGGCTAGTGCATGAAGCTTAACAAAGGCGTCCCTAAGGCGGCGCCTTAGACAGGGCTGGGAGTTTAGGCGGGAAACAGAACTCTGGGAGGGAAGAAAAGGGCAAGAAACAAAGTTTGGGCGCCAACAGTTACTAGCAAGAAGAGAGAGAGCTATATCCAATTTTAGTTTCCCCCCACCCCCACCTTTGGCGGCTGGATCTGAGCTTCTCCGTCTCCTCTCCAACAGCTTCTCCCCTCTCCAGCAGCTTCTCCCCCTCCTCTCCGGCAGATCCTTCTTCCCCTCCTCTCCTTCAGTTCCTCCTTCCCCTCCTCTCCTTCAGTTCCTCCTCCCCCTTCTCTCCTACAGTTCCTCCTCCCCCTCCTCTCCTATAGCTTTTTCCCTCCTCTCCACGACAGCAGCAGCAAGCAACCAACACCTCTCCTGAAGCTACTGCCTACTCTCCCTTCCTCCCTCCTCTCCATTCTACTTAAAACTCTCTAAGGCGTCGCCCTGCCTTATGCCATAGCACTGAGACAGTGAGGGACCCCCCCCCAACGCCTTGCCTTGCCTTACTGCCTTAAAAACAATGGTGATGGACACTCAAGGGGGTAGCAGCTCAACCATTCAAGGAGAGGGTCATTAAGGAGGGCCCTTGGGATGAAGGAGGTGATGCAGACAATATGTGGATGAAGATGGTGACTTGCATTCGTAAGGTGTCTTCAGAGGAGCTTGAAGTGTCCAGGCGAAGTAGAAGCGAAGCTAAAGATACCTAGTGGTGAAATGATGGCGTCCAAAAGGCTATTGAGGAGAAGAAAGATTGTCTCAGATGCCTACACCTGGATAGGAGTGCAGACAACATAAAGTACAATGTGGCAAAGAAGGCCGCAAAGTGAAGCAAAGGGTCGAACATATGAGGACCTCTACGATGCTTAGACTTGAAGGAAGACGAAAGGGACATCTATAAGATGGTTAAAATCTGAGAGAGGAAGACGATGGACGGAGCAAATCAGCTCCTGGTGAAGGACGAGGAGATTAAGCATAGATGGTGGGAGTACTTCGACAAGTTGTTCAATGGAGAGAAAGAGACCTCTACCATTGAACTAGATGACTCCTTTGACAATACCAGCAGGCGTTTTGCACGCCGAATCCACGAGTCTAGGGTTAGGGAGGCTTTAATATGGCCCTGATTGTATCCCCATTGACGTGTGGAGAGGCCTCAGAGACAGCGATAGTATGGCTAACTAAGCTTTTCAACCTCATTTTTCGAGCAAACAAGATGCCACAAGAATGGATGCGGAATGTATTAGTACCAATCATCAAGAACAAGGGTATGTTCAAAGTTGTACCAATTGTCATGAAATTAAGCTGATGAGCCATACAATGAAGCTATTTGAGAGAGTCAAAACACCACTTAAGAAGAATGACAAGAGTGACCAAAAATCATTTTGGTTTCATGCCTGCGAGGTCGACCATAGAAGCCATTGTCTTGGCACGACAACTTATGGAGATATAGGGAGCAAAAGAAGGACCTACATATGGTGTTCATTAACTTGGAGAAGGCCCATGATAAGATACCACGAAATGTCATGTGGTGGGCCTTGGAGGAACACAAAGTCCCAACAAAGTACATTACCCTCATCAAGGACATGTATGATAATGTTTTGACAAGTATTCGAACAAGTAATGGCAACACTGATGACTTCCCAATATAATAGGACTGCACCAAGGTTCAACTTTGAGCCCTTATCTTTTTGCTTTGGTGATGGATGAGGTCACAAGGGATATACAAGGAGATATCTCATGGTGTATGCTCTTTGTGGTGATGTGGAGCTAGTCGATGATAGTCGAGAGGGGGTTAATAGGAAGTTAGAGCTATGGAGACAAACCTTGGAATCGTAAGATTTTAGGCTTATAGTAAAACTAAAACCAAGTACATGAGGTGTGGTTTCATTACTGCTAGGCACAAGGAGGAGGTTAGCCTTGATGGGCATATGGTACCTCAGAATGACACCTTTCGATATTTGGGGTCCATGTTGCAAATGGATGATGATATAGATGAAGATGTGAGCCATTGAATCAAAGCTGGATGAATGAAGCGGCATCAAGCTTCTGGCATTCTCTGTGACAAGAGAGTGCCACAAAAGTTAAAAGGCGGGTCCTACAGGACGGCGATTCGACTCGCAATGTTGTATGGCGCTGAGTGTTGGACGAATAAAGGCAACATGTTCAAAAGTTAGGTGTAGCGGAGAGGCGCATGTTGAGATAGATGTGTGGCCACACAAGGAAGGATCAGGTTTGGAATGACGATATACGGGATAGAGTTGGGGTAGCACTGATTGAAGAGAAGCTTGTCTGAGATGGGTTGGGCATATTTCGCGCAAGCCTCCAGAAGCTCTAGTGCATAGAGGACGGCTAAAGCGTGTTGATAATGTAATGTGAAGAGAGGTCAGGTTAGACCAAACTTGACATGGGAAGAATTTGTAAAGAGAGATTTGAGGACTGGAATATCACCAAAGAACTAGCCATGGACAGGGGTGCACGGAAGCTAGCTATCCATGTGTCAAAACCATGAGTTCGTTGTGAGATCTTATGGGTTTCAACTCTAGCCTACCCCAACTTGTTTGGGACTAAAGGCTTTGTTGTTGTTGTTAATAGTTTATGTATGTATGATATTTCTTCAAAATGCAATTTTTGTGATAATTTATATGTTTGTGACAATATTTCTTTTAAGATTAGATTGCATACACAAGGATTTAAATTGGCAGCTACAGCCTTTTGGGAGTTCAAAAGGGAAGCTATGGCACTTTGTACCGCTATCCTAACTATGACCTCTATAGCACCAACATGTGCAAGGGACAAAAATAGCATGTACTCCCTCCGTCCGGGTTTATTAGGCCCCCACTTATTTTGGGTTAAAGTTTGACTATAAATTTAACTAAGAAAATGTACACTATGTGTCATAAAATTTATATTGGCGGAAAGCTCTTTCAAATACAAATCCAACAGTATAAATTTTTATAGCATATGCTTTATATTTTAGTAGTCTATGGATGGTAAAAGTCTAGCCCAAAATAGGAAGGGGTCCAATAAACCCGGGCGGAGGTAGTAACCATTTGTACACGCAAACTTAATCCAAAATGACCATGTATGTAACTAAATAGCATGAGACAATAGAAACCCTAACAAATGCAACATCCGATCTTTCTTGGGAGGTTGTTTTATGTTGGAGCTTCGGCCGGTTGGTGACTTCTACAAGGCGACTCCCACCGGCACTCACGATTGACAACCAAGAAAGAAAATAAGCCACCATCCATACGTTACTTAGTTATTAAGGGTGCGTTTGGATCTTAGGCAAGGACAGCTCCTTAGCCTTGCCTAGCAATGATATTCATTTGGTTAGGAAAATAAAGCTAGCCTCTCGTGGCAATTTAGCCTTTAACGGTCAAAAAAACCTTGCCGACGGAGGCGAGCCAATTCGGCTCTCTCACACTAGCAAACACACGATCGTGGGCATCTTTGACAGTTAAGGCTTTGATTTGGCGTCTTTCCAAACACTAAGGCTTGCTTTTGACAACTCTAGCCTGAACATGCTAGATTAACCTGGCCTAGCTAAGCTAGTTGAGCTAGTAAACCAAACGATCCCTAAATGATGATTCTCCTTAGTCCTTACTTGACCAGTGTTATTTGTCAGACAATTATTTTTTCATTACTTTAAAAACGCTATTGTAAATAGTTTCCACGATAGCTGGCAAAGCTATAACGATGCCACGAAAAACACGATTTAAAACCTTGTTCGGACAATATAGGGGTAATATTACCACATAGATGAGAGGGTCATCACAAACCCACTTGGTCATGTTCATCCACCAACCAACACTCCAACCGGCTCATGCCAACCATCTCTATCCCTCAAACCAAAGAAACACCCAAGCTGGATTATCCCATCCAAAAAAATAGGGATGGCCCTAACCCATCCTTGACTATCCCAAGCAAACACATCCTTAGTCTCCTCTTCACTCTCAACCCCCAACTTATCCTCTTGCTCCTTGGGGAAGCACATGAGCCATCAAGGCATATGTCCCCCCTACTGTTGGCAAAGCTCTACCACCTTTTGATGTGTAAATCACCTCCTCTCATTCTCAAGAACAACTTCACAAACAGCACCTCTCTTACAACATGGACAAACCTAGTGAGCACCGAGAGCATGCCAAAGCAGAGAACTAGGCTAGTAGGGTCGAACGAGAACCACAAAAACCAGCAAGTTAATGGTCCTCAAGCGCAAGGATGAGATCAACCAGGTCGGGTTGTGTGTGGTCACATTGCCGAGGCCGCTCAGCCCAAGGAAGTGATGTGACAGTCGGTGGTGTCAGAAAGGGCATGGAGGGTAGCAGCCGCAGCCGATTAGCCCGGTGAGAAGAGGATTTGGGCTATGAAAATGTTAGAAACTGCAGGTTGGGGGCCGTGAAGGGGGGCAACCGCATCACTAGGATCTCTCGTTGGAGTTCCCATGCATGGCGGCGAGGGAAGGCGGCTTAAAACCCTAGAGGTCAGATCCTAGGAAGCGGTAGGGTTATGTCATGTTTTAAGTCACAGGGCATTTATTTACAAGTAAAAAGTCTAATTAACTGACCTGATTATCCAGCCAAGCCAGGTATTGCACAACAGCTGCGCCATCTCGAATGTGTGCCTTCCTCAAACCATTCAGCTCCATGGGATTCTATATCATCATTACAACAAAATTAAAATGTTTAGGCAAAAAACTAACTGATTAAACTTGCAAGGACATATACTTTATCTTACATACCCGTACATACTGGCTGAAATGCACACTATGTGCTTATGCAAAAATACAGTGTGAAATAAGAAAAAAAATTGGTTGAACAAGATACAAATTTAGCATGCAAACTATTACATCTGTATTCTGCATAACAGTTACAGGATATACTTCTAACATGAAACATTTGTTTACAACAACAACAACAACAACAACAAAGCCTTTAGTCCCAAACAAGTTGGGGTAGGCTAGAGGTGAAACCCATAAGATCTCGCGACCAACTCATGGTTCCGGCACATGGATAGCAAGCTTCCACGCACCCTTGTCCATGGCTAGTTCTTTGGTGAAACTCCAATCCTTCGGATCTCTCTTTACAGACTCTTCCCATGTCAAGTTCGGTCTACCCCGGCCTCTTTTGACATTATCAGCATGCTTTAGCCGTCTGCTATGCAGTGGGGCTTCTAGAGGCCTGCGCGGAATATGCCCAAACCATCTCAGACGATGTTGGACAAGCTTCTCTTCAATTGGCGCTACCCCAACTCTATCTCGTATATCATCATTCCGGATTCGGTCCTTCCTTGTGTGGCCACACATCTCTCAACATGTGCATCTCCGCCACACCTAATTGTTGCACATGTCGCCTTTTAGTCGGCCAACACTCAGCGCCATACAACATTGTGGGTCGAACCGCCGTCCTATAGAACTTGCCTTTTAGCTTTTGTGGCACCCTCTTGTCACAGAGAATGCCAGAAGCTTGGCGCCACTTCATCCAACAACAACAACAACAACAAAGCCTTTAGTCCCAAACAAGTTGGGGTAGGCTAGAGGTGAAACCCATAAGATCCCGCGACCAACTCATGGTTCTGGCACATGGATAGCAAGCTTCCACGCACCCCTGTCCATGGCTAGTTCTTTGGTGATGCTCCAGTCCTTCAGATCTCTCTTTACAGACTCTTCCCATGTCAAGTTCGGTCTACCCCGGCCTCTTTTGACATTATCAGCATGCTTAAGCCGTCCGCTGTGCACTGGGGCTTCTGGAGGCCTGCGCTGAATATGCCCAAACCATCTCAGACGATGTTGGACAAGCTTCTCTTCAATTGGCGCTACCCCAACTTTATCCCGTATATCATCATTCCGGATGCGGTCCTTCCTTGTGTGACCACACATCCATCTCAACATGCGCATCTCCGCCACACCTAACTGTTGCACATGTCGCCTTTTAGTCGGCCAACACTCAGTGCCATACAACATTGCGGGTCGAACTGCCGTCCTATAGAACTTGCCTTTTAGCTTTTGTGGCACCCTCTTGTCACAAAGAATGCCAGAAGCTTGGCGCCACTTCATCCATCCGGCTTTAATTCGATGGTTCACATCTTCATCGATATCCCCATCCTTCTGCAACATTGACCCCAAATATCGAAAGGTGTCCTTCTGAGGCACCACTTGCCCATCAAGGCTAACATCCTCCCCCTCCTCGTTCCTAGTAGTACTGAAAGCGCACCTCATGTACTCGGTTTTAGTCCTACTAAGTCTAAAACCTTTCGATTCCAAGGTTTGCCTCCACAACTCCAACTTCCTGTTAACCCCCGTCCGGCTCTCATCGACTAGCACCACATCGTCCGCAAAGAGCATACACCATGGGATATCTCCTTGTATATCCCTTGTGACCTCATCCATCACCAAGGCAAAAAGGTAAGGGCTCAAAGCTGACCCTTGATGCAGTCCTATCTTAATTGGGAAGTCGTTAGTGTCGCCCTCACTTGTTCGAACACTTGTCACAACATTATCATACATGTCCTTGATGAGGGTAATGTACTTTGTTGGGACTTTGTGTTTCTCCAAGGCCCACCACATAACATTCCGCGGAATCTTATCATAGGCCTTCTCCAAGTCAATGAACACCATATGCAGGTCCTTCTTTTGCTCCCTATATCTCTCCATAAGTTGTCGTACCAAGAAAATGGCTTCCATGGTCGATCTCCCAGGCATGAAACCAAACTGATTTTTGGTCACGCTTGTCAATCTTCTTACACGGTGCTCAATGACTCTCTCCCATAGCTTCATTGTATGGCTCATCAGCTTAATTCCACGGTAATTAGTACAACTCTGAACATTCCCCTTGTTCTTGAAGATTGGTACTAATATACTCCGTCTCCATTCTTCTGGCATCTTGTTTGCCCGAAAAATGAGGTTGAAAAGTTTGGTTAGCCATACTATCGCTATGTCCCCGAGGCCTCTCCACACCTCAATGGGGATACAATCGGGGCCCATCGCCTTACCTCCTTTCATCCTCTTTAAAGCCTCCTTGACCTCCGACTCCTGGATTCGCCTCACAAAACGCCTGCTAGTATCATCAAAGGAGTCATCCAGATCAATGGTAGAGCTCTCACTCTCCCCATTGAACAACTTGTCAAAGTACTCCCGCCATCTATGCTTAATCTCCTCGTTCTTCACCAGGAGTTGATCTGCTTCGTCCTTGATGCACTTGATTTGGTCAACATCCCTCGTCTTCCTCTCTCGGCTCTTGGCCATCTTATAGATGTCCCTTTCGCCTTCCTTCGTGTCTAACCTTTGGTAGAGGTCCTCATACGCCCGACCCCTTGCTTCACTCACAGCTCGCTTTGCGGCCTTCTTTGCCATCTGGTACTTCTCTATGTTGTCTGCATTCCTATCCAGATATAGGCGTCTGAAACAATCTTTCTTCTCCTTGATTGCCTTCTGGACAACATCATTCCACCACCAGGTATCTTTAGCTTCTCTTCTACTTCCCCTGGACACTCCAAACTCCTCTGAGGCCACCTTACGAATGCAAGTCGCCATCTTCATCCACATGTTGTCTGCATCACCTCCTTCCTCCCAAGGGCCCTCCTTAATGACCCTCTCCTTGAACACCTGAGCTACCTCCCCCTTGAGCTTCCACCACTTCGTTCTAGCGACTTTGGCACGCTTGTCCCGCTGGACACGAATCCGAAAACGGAGGTCAGCAACCACAAGCTTATGCTGGGGGACAACACTCTCTCCAGGTATCACCTTACAGTCTAGGCATGCACGCCTGTCTTCTCTTCTCAAGAGGATGAAATCAATCTGGCTAGAGTGCTGCCCACTACTGTAAGTCACTAGATGTGATTCTCTCTTCTTAAAGAAGGTGTTAGCTACGATCATGTCATAGGCTAACGCAAAGCTTAAGACATCTTCTCCTTCTTGATTCCTGATGCCATAGCCAAATCCCCCATGCACCCCTTCAAAACATGTGTTAGCTGTGCCCACGTGGCCATTGAGGTCTCCTCCTATGAAGAGCCTCTCGCTGATCGGTACACTCCTAACCAAGTCCTCCAGGCCTTCCCAGAACTCCCTCTTGGTGTTCTCATTGTGGCCTACTTGTGGGGCATAAGCGCTGATAACGTTGAGGACTAAGTCCCCAACTACCAGCTTGACCAGGATAATCCGGTCCCCACGTCTCTTGACGTCTACCACTCCATCCTTGAGGCTCTTGCTGATCAATATGCCTACTCCATTTCTGTTTGCAACCGTCCCCGTGTACCACAGCTTGAAGCCGGTACCCTCCACCTCCTTCGCCTTCTGTCCCCTCCATTTGGTCTCTTGGACGCAAAGGATACCAATGCCTCTCCTCACCGCTGAATCAACTACCTCCCGAAGCTTACCTGTCAGAGACCCTACGTTCCAGCTACCTAATCGAATCCTCCTAGGCTCGGCTAGCTTCCTTACCCTTCGCACTCGTCGAGTCAAATGCGAAGACCCTCGCTCATTTTCCACTACACCCGGGCGCCGATGTAGCGCGCCACTAACTCTGAACATCCCCCTTGTTCTTGAAGATTAGTACTAACATGAAACATTTGTTTAATGTGATAATAATGTTCACAGTCAAAAGGGATATGATCAGTACACACAATTAAGGCAAAACCTGTTTTTAACACTTCATTACTAATGAACTCATTTGAGTGACTCAAATGTTAACACTTATCTTTCTTTCAGTGCGTCCTCTTTGTGCTCCTAGAAATTACTGAGCTCATTTATCCAGCGCAATTTAGGCACATGCAACTATCAAGTTCCCATGCTTTTGATCATGAAGCATAAATTTTATTAGTACTGGATTTGGGGGAGTTTAAAAAAATGGTATGTATGTCATAGTCTATTGGAAAAGCTAAAGGTGATTGCAGTCTACTTGAAAGGTTAAAGGTGATTGCATGCACACGAATTTCTATTAAACACATGCATACAAAAGAAAAGAAAAAACCTTGACAGCCTTTGGTAGAGCAATGGGCGATTGCAGCATCAAAGCTTGATCTGGTCTAAGCTTTGAGTAGAGTGCAAGGCAACACGAATTTGAATCAATCCAGATTTTGGAATGTTCCGCCACGTTGATATCCTTCTCCATATGCAAGCTACCATTGACTGCAGAGCCTTTTAGCTGTCCAGACGCAAGCAAGCTCACATCCAGCTGAACCATATCATACTCTCTGATATCAATACCACTTTCAGCCATGTAGTTCTTAACCTGCACCAGGTCACCATTAACACCACAATGGGAAAATTGCAAATTTTAAATATTCAGTTTACTCACTGACCTCAGTTGTTACTTTTCTCTTATCCACATAAAAGAAGGCACCATGCAGGGTTACAATAGCATAAGAATGAACCACTGGGCTGTAATGCACATCATTTCCCCGAACATTGTACAACCAAGCAACCTAAAATGGGGATTTATATATAAACGAAACTAAAATGGTCATGCATCCTGTAAACATTTGAGAAAATAGAACAGATTCAATTTAATAGATGTACGGAATAGGAAAACGAAGATGCAAATCGATTAACTGTACCTCATCAAGGGCGGTAATTATAATGCCGCTAGCCTTTTCATGTTGTAACTTTTCTCTTAACTCCTTCATCTTTTGTGCTACCCTACACCCAGCAAATTCTACAGGGTGCACAATTACAGGTGTAGCGTCATTCGGAGGACGATCTTTCCAAACTGCATCGACGAGGTCAGAGGAAAGCTGAAACAACATCTGATTCTTCTTTAAAAATGCTTGCTCATATCTCTGAGCAGAATCCACAGAGATGCACCATGAATCAATTCCAATAACTGCTTCATCCGCGAGATTCTGAGAACACAACAGCGGATTTAGTTTTCACAGATTAAATTAGAGACAGGAGTATCCAATTAACAGATGGTGAGATGGCAATGAAGTTAAGGCGTTCACAATTTTGACATATTCCACAACTCCTGAAGAAATAACAAGCAGTTTCAGTTACAGATTGATTGGTGTGTTCCCTTGAATGCTGAAGCTGAACGCTTATATCTACAAAGACAGAACTCTGAGGATATAACCTTGCTATGGTGAACAAGAAAATCACATTTGCAGATTCACATCACTGAAATTGTGCCAGAACTCAAAACGGACAGCATAGTAGGTTCCTCATCATTTTTACAAGTTCTGTGTGGTAGATTAGATAACTGAACCAAAAATGTGCGAGGGAAGGTGGTTAATGCTTACATCAGCTATCCAGACTTCGACTGGTGGGTCTTCTCCCATGCGCATGAGTCTCCACCGATCGCTAAGTTGATGCGTGGCCTGCAAAAAGTATCGCCCATCCGTCCATAATAACGCCTCCCTTGTAGTGATAAGGGCCAACCCTGTATAGGAATTGAGGATATGAACCAAATAAGACTCCTAACAGCTAAGTAAAAGGAAATAATGACATCAGGCTCGGCATGTTCCAACACCCACGCTTTCAGATATCCATACCAACATAATAAATCAAATCAGTTAAGTCCTTTCTGATACAAAGGAGGTTGTTTCATGCTTTCGATCCAGTCAGGATTCCGTCAAAATCAAAACTTGCTACACCACTCATTTGATTATTGCTTGCCCAGTTCAAGCAAAGCACATGCTGATTTACTTTTAGCAATATCAAACTTATACTCTGCAAATCGGCCATGTTATATTTTTTTTATTATTCATGTGTCATTTGCAAGGGCAAAACCTATACTCTGCAAATCTTGTTTGAAGAATGGCTGTGGTGTAAATCGTGTAATATGATTGCATTCCGTGTGCTAACTCCCAACTCTACACAAGAGGGTACATACATAGCAAAGAAGATTCATGATGCTGGTTCTAAGTATATTGTTTTTATCTGTGAGCAACCAAAAATGGATGATGCGGTTACATCGACCAGTAGAGCTGGTTCACTATAATTGGGTATGCTAGCTAGGGTAAACTATATTCTATTTTACATTGTTGTTTGAGTATTCTATTTGTGTACAAAGTAAAGGCGAAGTAGAGGGCAAGCGAAAGGAAGCAGACAACGGCTTGTATTCTTTTGTGTGTGTGGGGGGGGGGGGGGGGGCTCCGCCTATGTTTTCTCAACATAGCCGGTCCCAAGCCCGGGTAAAGGAGGAGCGTTGTGATAGGCTTGGTGAGCCAACGTCAAAATTCAGCCACTTTTATGGAGATGAAACCAAAAAGATTTTCGTTAGGGCGTAACCCTCTCAGCGACGGGCCACATCGAAACCCGGGTGTGGTGTCAAATGGGCAAGGGCCGGGCCGTCACCCCCCTGTGGCGCGCCGTATCGTGATCTAGATACAATGGCAAGTGAGCAAGGATCGGGTCATCACATCCTTAATGGCGCGTTACATCGGCGCCCAGGTGTAGTGGAAAATGAGCAAGGGTCTTCACATTTTACTCAATGAGTGCGAAGGGTAAGGAAGCTAGCCGAGCCTAGGAGGATCCGCTTAGGTAGCTGGAACGTAGGGTCGCTGATAGTTTAGCTTCAGGACGTAGTTGATACAGCAATAAGGAGAGATGTTGACATCCTTTGAGTCCAAGAGACCAAATGAAGGGGACAGAAGGCGAAGGAGGTGGAAGGTACCGGCTTCAAGTTGTGGTACACGGGGACGGCTGCAAACAGAAATGGAGTAGGCATCTTGATCAACAAGAGCCTTAAGTATGGAGTGGTAGACGTCAAGAGACATGGTGACCGGATCATCCTGGTCAAGCTGGTAGTTGGGGACTTAGTACTCACATTATCAGCGCGTATACCATGCAAGTAGGCCACAATGAGAACAGCAAGAGGGAGTCCTAGGAAGGCCTGGAGGACATTTTAGGAGTGTACCAATTGGCGAGAGGCTCTTCATAGGACAAGATCTCAATGGCCACGTGGGCACATCCAACACGGGTTTGAAGGGGTGCATGGGGGCTTTGGCTATGGCAGGAATCAAGAAGGAAAAGATGTCTTAAGCTTTGCGCTAGCCTACGACATGATCGTAGCTAACACCCTATGTAAGAAGAGAGAATCACATCTAGTGACATTTAGTAGTGGTCAACACTCTGGCCAGATTGATTTCATCCTCTCGAGAAGAGAAGACAGGTGCGCGTGCCTAGACTGTAAGGTGATACCTGGAGAGAGTGTTGTCCCTTAGCATAAGCTTGTGGGTGCTGACTTCCGCTTTTGGATTCGTGTCTAGAGGGACAAGCGTGCCAAAGTCGCTAGCACGAAGTGGTGGAAGCTCAAAGGGGAGGTAGCTCAAGTGTTCAAGGAAAGGCGTTCCCCCTTGGGAAAAAGGAGGTGATGCAGCCAACATGTGGATGAAGATGGAGACTTGCATTCGTAAGGTGGCCTCAGAGGAGTTTGGAGTGTCTAGGGGAAGTAGAAGCGAAGCTAAAGATACCTGGTGGTGGAACGATGATGACCAGAAGGCAATTAAGGAGAAGAAAGATTGTTTCAGACGCCTATACCTGAATAGGAGTGCGGACAACATAGATAAGTACAAGATGGCAAAGAAGGCCGCAAAGCTGAGTTGTGAGTGAAGCAAGAGGTCAGGCGTATGAGGACCTCTACTAGCGGTTAAACACGAAGGAAGGCGAAAGGGACATCTATAAGATGGCCAAGATCCGAGAGAGGAAGACGAGGGATGTTGACCAAATCAAATGCATCAAGGACGGAGCAGATCAGCTCCTGGTGAAGAATGAGAAGATTAAGCATAGATGGCAGGAGAACTTTGACAGGTTGTTCAATGGGAAGAGTGAGATCTCTACCATTGAACTGGACGGTGACACTAGCAAGCATTTTGTGCAGGCGAATCCAGGAGTCAGAGGTCAAGGAGGCTTTAAAAGAGGATGAAAGGAGGCAAAGCGATGGGCCCTCATTGTATCCCCATTGAGGTGTGGAGAGGCCTCGGGTACATAGCGATAGTATGGCAAACCAAGTTTTTCAACCACATTTTTCGGGCAAACAAGATGCCAGAAGAATGGAGACGGAGTATATTAGCACCAATCTTCAAGGACAAGGGGGATGTTCAGAGTTGTACTAACTACCGTGGAATAAAACTGATGAGCCATACAATGAAGCTATGGGAGAGAGTCATTGAGCACCGCTTAAGAACAATGACAAGCGTGACCAAAAATCAGTTTGGTTTCAAGCCTAGGAGGTTGACCATGAAAGCCATTTTCTTGGTATGACAACTTATGGAGAGATACAGGGAGCAAAAGAAGGACCTGCATATGCGGAAATCCAACTCTGAGCTCGGGCTCAGCTGCTCCTGCTGACGAAAAAGTAAAACAAATACTAGAAAAATTCAAAAAATTCCAAAAAATTTTGTGTGGTAGATATTTTGATGCGTGAGGTTCGCTCCAAATTTCAAGTTATTTGGACATCTGAGCAGCTCTCGACAAAAAGGACAAATCTGGTCAGAAAAGTTCGTGAACAGTAAACCTTTTTTACAGACCCCGATTTGTCTTTTTTGCCGAGCTGCTCAGATCTCCAAATAAGTTGAATTTTGGAGCGCTCCTCACACATCAAATTACCTACCACACACAAAAATGGAATTTTATGAATTTTTTAGTATTTGTTTTGATTTTTTTCGTCGGCGTGGGTGCAGATGCACCCGAGAGCCAAAACGCCGCTCTGCTGCATATGGTGTTCATTGACTTGGAGAAGGCCTATGATAAGATACTGCAGAATGTCGTATGGTGGGCCTTGGAGAAACGCAGTCTCAGCAAAGTACATTACCCTCATCAAGCACATTTACGATAATGTTGTGACAAATGTTCGAACAAGTGATGGCGACACTGATGACTTCCTGATTAAAATAGGACTGCACCAGGAGTTAGGTTTGATCCCTTATCTTTTTGCCTTGGTGATGGATGAGGTCACAAAGGATATACAAGGAGATATCCCATGGTGTACGCTCTTTGCGGACGATATGTGTCAAACAGACCCCGCCCCGATATAACTCCGGTGAGCACCGAACTGGAAGAAGGTGAACGAGAGGGAGAAGATCCTTTTGCGTTGTGTAAAACTGCTTACAGCTTTTTCGTTCTTTCCTTTTATTCAGTCGTTATAGACTCTAACAGAAACGAGAAAAGCGGAGCATGAACAGATCACGAGTGCTGCCATCCCAACACTCCCCACTCTTCCCCCGGTCATGGCGTCGTGACCGTCCAGTCGTGCCATCCCACGATCGGGTCATGGCGCCGCAATACTGTCGAGTCGCAGCTCGGTTATATACTAAAGAAACTGAAGGAATTTAGCTCTTGTCGAAACTAAAACTGTTAGACACCTAAAACCCTGCTGGAACTGAAACTGAAGTTTACCCTGACAATCTCCCCCTAAACTGAAGGTTCAGGTGGCCAGCTCGATCATGCCAATGCTCGACCGCAGCTGCTATAGTCGAACGCAGCCTAGAGGCTTTGTGAGCATGTCTACGAGCTGCAACTCCGTTGCCACATACTCAAGCTCGATCTTCTTCTTCTCTACACAATCTTTGATGAAGTGATATCTGAGCTCAATGTGCTTCGATCTGTCATGCATCTCGGGGGTTTTGGCCAATGAGATTGCTGATTTGTTGTCCACCTTGAGTGTCACCACTTCTCCCTTCATCTCTCTGAATTCGCCGAGCAAACGCGAGAGCCAGATCCCCTGGCAGGTCGTCATGGTTGTTGTGACGTATTCAGACTCGCAGCTCCAGAGGGCCACGATTTTCTACTTCTGAGACTGCCAAGTCACCTCACCATCGCCAGGGAGAAATAGAGTGCCAGTGATGCTCTTGCGGCTGTCGATGTCGCCGCCCAAGTCACTGTCAATGTACCCTATGAGCTGGGGCAGAGCCCTCTCCCTTGGTGTACTTGCAGCCCAGCCGAAGCCTACCGGAGATGTACCTTAAAATATGCTTGACAGCGGTGCGATGTTCCTCCATTGGCGCCCCCATGAAACGAGACACGTACCCAACAAAGATTGTCAGGTCAGGGCGTGTGTGTACCAGGTACCACAAGCTCCCGACGATGCTACGGTATTCAGTTGTGTCGACGGCAGGCGTTGTGCTCTCCCTTGACAGCTTGAACTGCGGCTCCATCGGCGTGTGACATGGTTTGCACCCTGTCATCCCGCTCTTCACCAGAAGTTTTTGCGCGGACGCGCTCTGCATGATGATACTGCCGCTCACGCTCTGCTTTACCTCCATCCCTAGGTAGAAACTCGGCAATCCCAGGTCAGCCATCTTGAAAAGGCTCTACGTCTCACCCTTGAACTTGTCAATCTCGGCGGCATCTGACCCGGTGATCACCAGGTCGTCCACGTACACGCCGACGATGAGGCGCGAGCTCGCCGTGCCCCGCGCGTACACGGGGTGCGCTGACAGGCAGCGGGTGAAGCCCAGCTCCCCCAGGCAAGTGTCCAGCTTCGTGTTCCAGGCCATGGGTGCCTGCTTGAGCCCGTATAGCGCCTTGTCCAGGCGCAGGACGAGATGCTCTTTGCCAACTATGACAAAGCCTAGCGGCTGTTGTACATATACTTCCTCTTCCAGCGTGCCGTTCAAAAGAGCAGACTTCACGTCCATGTGATGCACATCCCAGCCTGTGTTCGCCGCGAGCGCCAGGAGCACTCGCACTGATTCGAGGCGGGCCACCGGCGTGAAGACCTCGTCGTAGTCGATCCCATGCTGCTGGACGTACCCTTTCGCCACCAGTCGTGCCTTGTGCTTGATCACAGCCCCTTGCGTGTCCTTCTTGATCTTAAAGACCCACTTCAGGCTAGGTACAACCAGGCTAGGAAGCTTCAGTTCCATGGAGTGTGTACAAAGGAGACTAAAATCTCTGCACCTATCTAGAGCAGAGAAGAAGGGAGTGAAGTTAGGGAGGAATGCGAGTCAGCTAGGATCAGGAAAGCTACAAGCTGTTGGCAAAGTGATGTCGGATAGACCAGCGAGGATTGACACGCTGGTGAACACCTTGGGAAGAATCGGGTGCCCTTTCAATGGGATTGAATGCAAGGACTTGGGCACGAACAGATTCCTTTTCTCATTCGGCGACGAGGAAGAGGAGAAAAAAGCTCTCAACGGAGGTCCCTGGATGTGCAACAAAAGCCTACTAGTAATAGAGAATTTTGACCCAAAGTAGACCTTGGATGAGTATGAATTCAGATCAATACCAATTTGGGTAAGAATCTATGGCATTCCCATGGGATCAACGAGTAAGGAATCAGGTGAAGAGATAGGGAAGAATATTGGCGAAATATTAGATGTTGATGTGGATGATTGCGGAATGGTGATGGGAGAATATATGAGAGTCAAAGTGAGAATGAACATTAAGGAGCCACTCATGAGGGGCATTATTATCTTCGACGAGGACGATGACGGAGAAAGAGAGGAAGCAGTAGAGGATGCTATCATAGTTGACGAAGATGACAAGAAAGACGAAGAGAAAGGCCGTGAGGTAACTTTCAAATATGAACACTTACCGGATTTCTGCTACATATGTGGAGTGATTGGGCATAATGACAGAATTGTCCAAGTAAAGAAAAATGGGGTACAAAACAAGAGTATGGACCATGGCTAAAAGCAAATACGTGGAGAGTGTTGCCTAACGAAGACGATAAAAACAGGGGATCACTAGATAGAGGAGGCTTCTGGAAGAGCAGTAGTGGAGGAAGTAAAGTTAGTAACTCTGATTCCTGGAAGAAAATTTCGCCTGAAAACGACGGTTCTGCGGGCTCTCGTGGAGGAGGAAAAGAGATAACCAGCCCCCTGAAGAAGCAAACAGGGAAAGATGAACTAAATACAAGTGGAAGAAAATTGCTTATTGAAGGAGAAAATAAAGGGAAGGAAAGTAGCAAGGAGGCAGATCCCCAAGACAAACATGTGGATGCTAAAAAAGATCAACTAGGCCCAACATCCTTGGATTCAGGAGCGGTGAAGGAACATATAAATATGGGAGAAAATGGACTAACGACGGAGGAAACGACAACCAAGGAACCATCATCCCATGTACCAACTGTCCGACCTAAAGAAGGTTTGACTAATAATGATGACAGGTCAACAAAAATCGACGAAGAAAAGGAAGTGGCAGTAGAAGGTGCAACGGTTTTGGAAAAGACATAAATGAATGGCAAACATGGCACTTTCAGGCGACAAGTAAGAGGCACAGGAGGGAACTCAAAACCTGCAGAGGGAAAATGTACAAATAAGAGAGCTGCTGATGCCATGGAAATAGATATGGGCCTTGAGTTTGCAAAGAAAACCAAGATGGAAATCGATGTTTTGAATGATGCGAAGGAGGTGCTTGACCAACACACTACAACAGAACAATCTAATGTGGAAGTTGGGCTGCTGGGACAGCCCGGCGGGCCCCAATGAAACTAGTGGCTTGGAACTGCCGGGGATTGGGTAATGGCCCGGCAGTTCGAGGGCTTCTAGATCTCCAAAAGAGGGAGGAGCCGGAGGTGCTTTTCCTTTCCGAAACAAAGATGGCGAAAAACAAGATAAGCAGATTTAAATGGATGTTAGGAATGTCAGGGATGGTAACTAGAGATTGCAAGGGCAAAAGTGGAGGCATAGCGCTGTTTTGGAAAAAGGAGATAAATATTGAAATTCGTAACTACTCCAAGTATCATATAGATGTTGAAGTGGTAGAAGATGATGGTTTTAAATGGAGGTTCACTGGAATATATGGAGAACCAGCAAGTGATAAAAGAGGAAGTACATGAAAACTATTGCGAATTCTGAACCAGCAATCAGACCTACCTTGGCTATGCATGGGGGACTTTAACGAAATACTCTATGGACATGAAAAAAAAGGCGGACCGCCTCGCCCTCAAAGTCAAATGGAGAATTTCAGAATGGCGATTGAGGAGTGTGGTCTTAGAGACCTTGGCTACTATGGAGACAAATATACATGGCGTAACAATAATTGGGATGCTAGGAGATATGTGAAAGAAAGGCTTGATCGGGCACTTGGGACCAGGTCATGGTGTGATCACTTCTCATCCTATAAAGTGATTAATGGTGATCACAGACACTCTGACCACAGGCCAGTGATGACTATTATTGGTGAAAATAATAGCAACAGATCCAAATCATATGGTAGAATGAATTTCTTCAGGTTTGAAGCAAAATGGCTCCAAGAAGAGGACTGTGAAAATATCGTAAACAAGGCCTAGAACAACATGACAACTAATAGGGCTGGGAATCTAATGGAAGGACTCAGGAAAGTAGCTGTCGATTTAAAGAAATGGGATGCTAAGGCCCTGGGAAACACACAGAAGAATATAAAAAGAATGAAAGAGGAATTAGAACTCACTAGGAGGAGTGAAATCAGCCAAAGCTCGATTAAACAGGAACACGTGCTAAAGGAAAAAAATAAATAGATTGGAACAACAATATGACACCTACTGGAAACAGCGAGCGCGCATGTGGCTACATTCTGGGGATCGTAACACGGCCTACTTTCACGCTTTTGCATCAGAAAGGAAGAAACAGAATAAAATAAGCAAACTTCAGAAAAAAGATGGTTCGTGGGTAGAAAGCCAAGAACAATTGAGAGAGCATGTGGCAGAATATTTTTTCAACCTCTTTTCATCAGAAGCCGGGTGCAACATCACCGAAATATTGCGAGTTGTTCCAACAAAAGTGGACAACAGCATGAATGTCTTATGCGCAGAATACTCTCCAGAAGAGGTCAAAGGTGCACTGGAAAATATCGGTGACATTAAAGCACCTGGTCCTGATGGAATGCCTGCCATCATTTTCAAACGTTTCTGGCAAACCGTTGGAGACCAGGTCACAAGAGAAGTGCTCAATGTATTGAAGGGAGGAGCCATGCCGGAAGGCTGGAATGATACTTTGGTAGTACTTATACCAAAAACTTCAAAGCCTGAGAAGCTGAAAGATCTTAGGCCAATAAGCCTATGTAATAATGTCTACAAAGTGGTGTCTAAGGTAATTACCAATAGATTGAAGGTTATCCTCCCTGATATAATATCTCATAACCAAAGTGCTTTCGTCCCCGGGCGCATTATTTCAGATAATATCCTTCTTGCATATGAATTAACACACTACTTGCAGAATAAAAGGAGTGGAGCATCAGGATTTGCAGCTCTGAAGTTGGACATGAGCAAGGCTTATGATCGCCTTGAATGGAATTTTCTTGAAGGAATGCTCCTGAAGCTAGGGTTTAGTAGAAGATGGGTGGACCTAGTGATGAAATGTGTTACCACAGTTAGATACCAAATCAAGGTCAACAATGAAGTCACTAATACAATTCTTCCCGGGCAAGGGCTAAGACAGGGGGACCCATTATCCCCCTATCTTTTCCTGATTTGCGCAGAAGGCTTTTCAGCAATGCTCAAAGATGCGGAAGGAAATGGAAGACTAAAAGGTATTAAAATCTATCGCAATGCTCCAAGTGTTAGTCACCTACTATTTGTTGACGATTCTTTATTACTAGTTGAAGGAAATGAAAGGAATGCACGGAGGTGCAGCACATCCTTGAAGTTTATGAGAAATGCTCAGGACAGGCAATAAACAGAGATAAATCGTCAATCCTCTTCAGCAGGAATATCAAACCATGCCACAAAGAAAGGATGAAGAACATCCTTAACATCCATAAGGAGGGGTATTCAGGGAAGTACCTTGGTCTGCCAGTTTATATTGGGAAATCAAAAAGCAAAACTTTTGCATACATAAGAGAAAGGGTTTGGAGAAGAATCCAAGGCTGGAAAGAGAAAATGTTTTCGAAGGCAGGGAAAGAAATCTTAATCAAGGCCATGGCTGAAGCAACTCCAGTCTATGCAATGGCTTGTTTTGACCTTACAAAATCCTTCTGTGGTCAATTATCAATTGAGCGAGATGATCTGTAGGTATTGGTGGAGTCAAATGGATAAGGAAAAGAAGATACATTGGGTGGGCTGGGAAAGATTGACAATGTCCAAATGGGATGGGGGTCTTGGGTTCAGGAATCTCCATTCGTTCAATATAGCAATGCTTGCAAGACAAGCATGGAGGTTGCTCGAGAACCCAAATACCCTTTGTGCCTGAGTATTGTCTGCGAAATACTATCCAGATGGACAAATCTTAAATGCAAAACCTGCAAGGGGAATATCGTATACATGGAGGAACATATTAAAAGGGGTTAATCTGCTAAATAAAGGCATAATATGGAGAGTGGGGAACGGCAAGTCTATTAACATATGGAATGATCCATGGATCCCACGAGGAATATCATGAAGGATCATATCAAGGAAGGGTAACAATCTAATCACGCACGTCGAAGAGCTCATAAATCCAGTAACTCACACTTGGGACCTAGGCCTGCTAAACCAATCAATGGTAAGCAAAGATGTACAGGTTATAACCAGCATCCCAATTCATGAGCAGCTTGATGACTTCCCAGCATGGCACTATGATAAGAAAGGACTTTTCTCAGTCAAATCTGCATACAAAGTAGCACGGGATTGTGAAGCACATGAATCTGTGAAAGGGCTGCCTGAATGCTCCAGTCCAGTGGGAAACACATGTGGTTTTGAATGGAAGAGACTGTGGTCACTCCCTCTGCCTAACAAGATTCTGCACTTCCTATGGAGAGTAGCCACCAATAGTCTACCATTGAGGATGAAACTGAAACAAAGAGGTATGGACATTGATACCAGATGCCCACTTTGTTTTAGATTAAATGAAGATGGAGGCCACATTTTTTGCAAATGCTGCAAATGGAGGACACAAGAGAGTTAATTGCTGGATGCCCAAGTGGTCCATATTTCCTACAGGAAATATTCAATCTAAACGAAGAAAAAAGGCTCACAGCTTGTTGTTTGCTCTGGATCTGGTGGGCGGAAAGGAATAAAGCAAACCGGGGAGGAAAACCAAGAACACCAGATGAAATAATTAGCTCTATAACAGTTCATGTGTTGGAATACAAGAACATGCAGGTAAAGAAACTAACACCAAGTAAAAAGATGCAGCTGCAATGGTCTCGACCGATGCATAATTTTTTAAAGATCAACACAGGTGGGGCCTTTAGGGAACACTCCTTTTCAGGTGGCTGGGGCTTTATTGTCCGGAATGATCGAGGAGTGGCAGTAGCAGCTGGACAAGGTCATCTTCAAGAAGTCGGAAGTGTTCTACAAGCTAAAGCTCGAGCTCTTCTCCAGGCGGTACAAATCACCTCATCAATGGGGTGTAATCAGGTGATTCTAGAGATAGATTCGACAGTATTGAAGAAAGCTGTCACATCAAGTGATTATGATCTAGCACCGCTAGGTGTTCTATTTAGAGAAATAAAAGCCATGTTGTGTGTTAGTTTTGAAAATTTCAGAATATCTGTTGTACCAAGATCATGTAATGTAGTAGCACATGAACTAGCTGCACGTGGCGCTCTGTTAGGGGATGGCGATCGTGAGGTGTGGGTTGGCCATCCACCATAGTTTGTACTAAACCTGTGTGCTGGTGATATGTCCAACACATCAGTTTAATGAAATACATATGTGTTTCCTTTCAAAAAAAAGACCCACTTCAGGCCGATCGCACGGTGCCCTGGCGGGAGTGCGACAAGGTGCCATGTCTGATTGTCCTCGATTGATGTCATCTCCTCGATCATGGCTCGCCACCAACTTGATTCCTGCTCCGCCTCCGTAAATGAGGCCGGCTCCTCTGTGGCCAGGAATGCAGCTCCTTATCTGAGTCCGCTGCTCCTGCGTCCAGCACGTTTTCCATTGTGCGAAAGCGATGCTCACGCGTCGTGTCATCGGCCGCGTCGAGCATGTCGCTGAAGGCCGACGGCAGCGAGACGAACTCCACACCAGGAGGGCTCGCTGGTGGCAGTGAGGCCGGAGCTGGTGTTGCAATTGAGGACGGCGGAGATGCGGGCGAAAGTGGCGGAGGCGCATCCCCCTCAGGGGGTGCTCCCCGAATGTTGCTTGTCAAGTGTTCGACCACGAACGTGTCAACGCCGCTGAAGGGGTTCACGGCGCTTTCCCCAGCTGACCAGTCCCAATGAGCGCCCTCGTCGAACACCGCGTCGTGGGTGATGTGGACGCGCCTTGTCGCTGGGTCATAGGCTTTATAGCCCTTTGTCCCCTGCTCGTAGCCGACAAAGATCATGGGCCGGCTGCGGTCGTCGAGCTTCTTCGGGCCGGGGCGCGTGTCCTTGACGTGCACGACGCACCCGGATGTACGTAAGTGCACGCTCGGCTTGCATCCATGCCAGGCCTCGAATGGCATCACGCCATCCAGGCTCTTCATGGGTGAGCGGTTCAGAAGGAACACCGATGTCGTGACCACCTCACCCCAAAACTCGTCGGGGACACGCTTGGCCTTTAGCAAGCTCCGAGCCATGCCCACCATCATCCCGTTGCGCCGTTCACCACACCGTTCTATTGCGGTGAGTACGGTGCGGTGAGGTGTCGGTTGATGCCTAGCTCGGGGCAGTACGCCGTGAAGGAGCCAGACGTGAATTCGCCACCGCGGTCCATGCGTAATGTCTTGAGCTTGCGGCCGGACTCAGACTCTGCGCCCGCTTGCACTTGTTTGATCGCCATGGCCGCCTCGTCCTTGGAGGCGAGCAGCACCAACCACATGTACCATGTGGCATCGCCCACCAGCAGGAGAAAATATTTCTTCCCGTTGGGTGTCGCCGGCGTGATCGGGCTGCAGAGGTCGCCATGCACCAGCTCAAGCTGCTCCTATGCGCAGAACTTCGCCTGTTGCGCGAACGGCGACCGCTGCTGCTTTACGACCAGACAGGCATCGCACAGCTGGTCCGCCTGCTCGATCTCAGGCATGACATGCACCATGCCCTGCCGCGTTAGTTTTCACAAGGCCTCGATATTTAGATGTCTGTAGTGTGCATGCCACGTCCACTGCCACGTCTGATCCTCCGTGAGCTGCAAGACACACGGGCTGCATGATCTGGAGAGCGACACCGTACAAGCGGTTCACTATTCTGTTTGCCTTGGCAAGAAGGCGGCGCTGCCGGTCACGCACGCGCAACACTCCGTCCTGGATCAGCACCTGGCAGCCGCTCTCGTCAAGCTAGCCCAGGCTGATGATGTGAGTGTGCAGGATCGGGATGTAATACACCTCGGTAATCGCACGATGCTCTCCAGTCTTGCAAACGAGGAGGATCGTCCCGCGGTCACAAATATTGACGTCGGATCCGTCGCCGAACTTGACTGTGTCACCGATGGAGGTGTCGAGCTCGGCGAACGCCGAGCGATCCTCTGTCATGTGGTTAGACGCACACGTGTCCAAGTACCACACGCTGCCGCCCCCACCACCCTCGTGCCAAAGATTAACCTGGACCGAGTCCTCAACGAGGTGGACAGGCGCGGTGTGCACGTCGCTAGTGCTTTGGTGGAACACGCCGCAGACCTGGCCATCAGCAGTACGGGCTCGTCATCCTCGCCGCCAGTTTGCACGAGATTTGCCTGCTCCTTGATCCTGGTTTTGCACTCTCGTGCCTAGTGCCCTTCTTTCTTGCAGTAACGACAGATGTCCTTGGACTTGTCGCCGCTGCTGGTACCGCGGTCGGCACTCTAGTCGCGTCCGCGACCGCGTCCCATGTCACGCCCGCGACCACGTCCGTTGCTGCTAGACGAGCCATCGACCTCTCGTACCTTTAGGCACACAAACCACTCCTCTGTGAAGAGCAGTCTACCACTTCCGGTGCCCGCGGCAGGCGCCGCGTCCAGCTCGTATCTCTCCTCGGCAGCCTTCAGCCGCCCCGATCAGCTCCTCGAGCGCCAGGGTAAGGTCGACAACGTCTCGATTGCGCACGCCATTTGTGAGTAGGCCTTGGGCACGACCGGGTGGAACTTTCGGACGACGACGGGCTTGCCGATCTTGTCACCTAGTAGCTCAAGTTGAGTGACCAGAGAGGATAGGCGCATACTAAAATCGTTGATGCTCCCGCCGTCGTTGAACATGATCGCCTCGTACTGACGATGAAGCGATGACGCCTTGGCCTCGCGCAGACGGCTGACTCCCAACCGCATCGTCTTGATCGTGCCCCAGGCGACCTTTGCCGTGTCCTTCAAGGCAAGCGTGGACGTCATCTCCGGCGGCACCGATCGCAGCAGGCACTCCATTGCCGTGCGGCCCGTCTTGAGCTCCGTTGTCCCATTGTTGACGACGACCCAGAGCTGGCGCGCCTCCAACATGACCTGCATCAGGAGGGCCCAGTCGGCATAGTTCGTGCGCGTCAGCATGGGCTAGGCCCTGCCAATGTCGCGGATGATGTGCTGGTGAACAACCATGGTGCCCCTGTTGTTCCCGAATCCACTGCACCCTTCTTCGGGCTGTCGGGTCCTGTCATCTTCACAGGTGATTGAGCACTCTAGCTCTGATACCAATTGTCAGACAGACCCTGCCCTGGTATAACTCCGGCGAGCACCGAGATGGAAGGTGAACGAGAGGGAGAACAAGATCCTTTTGCGCTGTGTAAAATTGCTTACAGCTTTCCTGATCTTTCCTTTTATTCAGTCCTTACATACACTAACAGAAACGAGAAAAGCGAAGCACGAACAGGTCGCGAGTGCTGCCATCCCAACAACCCTGCTGGAACTGAAACTGAAGTTTACCCTGACAACATGGTGCTAGTCGATGATAGTCGGACGGGGGTTAACAGGAAGTTAGAGCTATGGAGACAAACTTTGGAATCGAAAGGTTTTAGACTTAGTAGTAGAACTAAAACCTAGTACATGAGGTGCGGTTTCAATACTACTAGGCAGGAGGAGGTGATGCCTTTTTTTTACCATGAAGACTGCAGGGCTTACGCCCCACAGCATTGAGCGTCAATGTTGTAGAAGGATGGGGATATTCGGGGTCAATGCTGGAGAAGGATGGGGATATCGATGCATATGTGAACCATCGAATTGAAGTTGGATGGATGAAGTGGCGCCAAGCTTCTGGCATCTTCTGTGACAAGAGTGCCACAAAAGCTAAAAGGCAAGTTCTATAGGATGGCGTTTCGACACACAATGTTGTATGGCGCTGAGTGTTGGCCAACTAAAAGGCGACATGTGCAGCAGTTAGGCGTGGCGGAGATGCGCATGTTGAGATGGATGTGTGGCCACACAAGGAAAGACCGAGTCCAGAATGATGATATACGAGATAGAGTTGGGGTAGCGCCGATTGAAGAGAAGCTTGTCCAACATCGTCTGAGATAGTTTGGGTATATTCAGCGCAGACCTCTAGAAGCCCAATGCATATTGGACGGCTAAAGCATGTTGATAATGTCAAAAGAGGCCGGGGTAGACCGAACTTGACATGGGAGGAGCGAAGAGAGATCTGAATGATTGGAGTATCACCAATGAACTAGCCATGGACAGGTGTGCGTGGAAGCTTGCTATCCATGTGCCAAAACCATGAATTGGTCGCGAGATCTTATGGGTTTCACCTCTAGCCTACCCCAACTTGTTTGGGACATAGGCTTTATTGTTGTTGTTGTTTGTTGTTAGGGGTTGGAGTGGGGAATGTTGCCAGGGACGCAGTCATGCTTCGTTAACATTGAGAAGCATGGCGATTGTTGGAGAAAGAAAGTAATTGAAATGGACATGCAAGGCATGTGGCGTTTTATTTTGTTGTGAAGATCAGTGGACTGTCATGATGAAACAAAGGGTGTGGCGTGGAGTGTAAAGGTACGTATTTCACATGTCGAGAAAATCCAAAATGTTAATCCATAGCAACACACGGATATATATAGCTAGCCCTACCCATACTCTTTATGACATAATTGACGACGGCAAGCATTCGATGTGCGATGCCATCTGGTGTTCACCTCATACAGGTGGAGGCTCCACAACCCCAACCTGCTATCCGAGGAAACAATAGCGGGATTGGTGGTAAACGATGGTGACAGGAGGAGATGATGTCAGAGAGAAAGGTCGACATGATGAAAAGGGCATCGGCTATATGATGTAAGGGAGAAGACGGCAAGTGTAGATAGTATGCAAGGGGCAAGGGCGTGATGACGGATTCATCACATCTGCAGAAAGGAGAAGAAGTGGCTTGGTGCGCTTAGATAAAGGAAAAAGTATATGTCTTCTGTGGCAACGAAAGGGCACTCAACTAATCGCATAATAAAAGCCAACCAAGCCTCAACAAAGGACGAAGCTGATACTGGATTCGATCAATTGTTCACCATGATATGCTATCTTAGCTACTTTGAAAACCTCCCTGCTGACGCTTGCAATTGCTGTAGCACACAAGTGGCAAAACAAGTTGCTACAACAGCACAAACCCAGTATATCAACTAATAGGCGGTGATGTCGATCTGAACTCGTTGCAATGGGCAAAGAAGAGATCGACTAAGAGCTAAGAAGACGGATGGATTAACACTTACCAGCGCTCCCAGTGAACCCGGAGAGGAATTGCCGCCGCTTGTCCCGCTCCGACACGTACTCGCTCTGCACGAACACAAACCAGATGAGCTAATCAGTTCTCAACCATAGAGCAGAGGAACGAACCAGTAAAACAGAAGAGATCTCAAAACCATAAACCCGACGCAGTCGAGCCCGACAGGATCTGATCTACCCTGATCGGTTCCGATCGGCGCGGGCGGCAGGAGCAACAACCTGGTGGGCATCCTCGGAGGGGATGAGGAGCGCGTGGATCGGCGGCGAGTGCGACGCCATGAGCGCGCGGAGCTCATCCAGGTGCTGGTTCCTCGCCGTCGCCGACGACGCCATTATGCTCCACTTCTCTTCTCCGTCACGTGGTCGGGGTGTGTTTGGTCGCTTAGGATGCGATGAGTTTGCGGAGGAAATTGACTATCTTCATGAAGTTTTATTATAACTACGACAGAGTTGATTTATTCTTGTAAGACAATGACAAGGGACTAGTCTGATATCTATATATCTACGAATATGTATATCTACTAGCAGAAGGGCTCGGTTGCAACACGAGAAATAAATTCATAATCTTCAATTATCATGGTCACATTTTGCTGCATCATCAAGATATATTATCATTCTCAAATTCATAAAATCATGAACATTTTTGTAAACTCGTGAACAAATTTGAAATTGTGAACACTTTTACAAATTCATGAACACTTCTATAAATTTTAAAATATTTACTAAAATCAATAGCATTTTTTGAATTTATGAATATTTTATACTGTTCACAAACAATTTTTAATAATTATGAACATTTTCTTTAACAATTTTCTTGAATCGGCGAACGTTTCAAGAATGGACGAACGTTGTTTTGGAAATTAGTGAAACAACTTTAGAAATTCACAAAAAAAAATGATTTAACGAGCATTTTTTTGATTTAGCGAACACTTTTTGAAACGCATGATCATTTTTTAGATCAGCGAACATTTTTTGAATGAATAAACTATTATGTAAGTCACGCACAGTTTTTGAATTTTAGGAATTTTTTTCATTCATGGACATTTTTTGAATTAGCAAAATTATCTTCAATTTCATTAACATTTTAAATACATGAATTTTAAAAAATATTGAGCATTTTTTGATTTCCTAAACATTTGTTTTTAAAAATTCAAACATTTTCTGAATAAGCAAACATTTTCTAATAAAATCACGAACATTTTTTGAATCCATGAATATTTTATTTCAAAGTTTTATTTTATTTTATTTTTCAGAACTTTTTTTAAGAACAAAACTATTTAAAGTAGATAAAAGTGAAAAAATGAAAATGAAAAAATAGAAACAGGCCGCAAGAACATGGGCCGACGGGCATGCTATGTCTTCTTCCAACGCGCAGACTGTGGTATAGAAGGTCCCTACTGAATCGGGCTAGGCGGGGGATTCCCTTATATGAAATGTTTTTATCACTTACTATAGGTGGCATTGATGGGTAATATTTTTTAACTTTGGGGGCAATTTTTATGACACACCGCAAAAAACAATGGCGGTTGCTAGGCGTCATCCGGATGCCATGCAGTGAAAAAACATTCGCCGAGTTAGCCATTGGATACGCATAATCACAACCATCTGTTCGAGCTCCACCCATGAGTTCACGACTCAGTTTTCGTCTTCCGCTAGAAACAAACATCGATTGTCACATGCAGCTCTCACACAGCATGACAACATCCCGACAGCACCAGATTGAAGCTCCGCCGGAGCGTTGCCGAAGTGTCCCACACGGTTTACGCATCGACCTTGCAGCACGGTAGCGCCATCGCATCACCGCCTCGTAGCACGTCACCGGTCGTCGAAGCACCACTTGTAACACAACGTTGCCATCACAACATCGTCGGAGCATCCCAAGCTGCCGTTGCAGCATCACTAGATCGGAGCATGGCATCGCCATCCACGACATCGTCGGAGCTGTCAGAGACGCCGTCCCAGCATCCGCCGCGCAGCTGAGCCGACGTCGCGGCCGGTTCATAGCATGACGATGCAGTTGTGGCATTGCCGGAGCAGCCCGAGGCGCTGTCGCAGCACGTCATCTCCGTCCCCAACATCACCAGAGCTGCTAGAGAAGTTGTCACAGCATGTGTCGTGCAACTGTCCCTTGGGGCTTCAATAGAGATAAGTTGCTTTCGAGGACGTTGTGACGGATTTCTTCGACTGTCACGGCGACGCTACGAGGCGGGTTGTGACGGTCGCGATGTTACCACAACAACATGCTTCGAATACCCATGGAGGCCTCCGATGGTTTTGACGATGCCACGATGGCATGCTTTGATGGACGCGGTGATGCTATGATGACATCTCGGCTTTTTCGAGGATATTGCGACGGCTTGCTTTGACAGCTGTGATGATTGTATGAGGCGTGTTGCAAGGACCGCGACATTAGCACAATGACATGCTTCGAACACTCGTGGCGCGCTTCGGCGGCTGCGACGATGCCACGACGACTTGCTTCGACTGCCACGGCAATGCTACGACGTGTGTTGCGACGGCCGCGGTGTTAGCACATCGACATGCTTTGACACCTGTGACGGGCTTTGGCGGCTGCAATGATGCCACAATGGTATGCTTCGATGGCCATGGTCATGCTACAAGGCGTGCTGCAGCGGCCGCGGCGTTAGCACAACGACATGCTTCGACACGTGTGACAGGCTTTGACGGCTGCGATGATGCCACAACGGTATACTTCGATGGCCACGGTCATGCTACAAGGCGTGCTGTAGCGACCGTGGCGATGGCGCGATGACATGTTTCGAATGCCGGTAGCGTGCTTCAATGGTCGCGATGTTGTTGTGGTATGCTTCGTCGGCCATGTTGATGTTGCGACGACGTGCTTCGAACAGTCATGACGATGATTTGACACATGCTTCGACAACCATGGCGGACGCGTCACTACTGTGACGACGGACATGGCTACTTCGATGATGGTGCGACGGCGTGCTTTGACAGTCACAACGATGCGACGACGACGGCCCGGCTGCTTCGGGATGTTGCCATGAAATGCTTAGAAGGCGGTGATAGCGACGTCAAAGACGCTACATCCAAAGCAACCTTGGCTCATGAGCTCGTTGGTACCAATCAAAACCAACATCGTGATCCAAGGTCAAGCTAACTACGTACTACAAAGGTAGCTGCATAGTACGGGTCACCAAACTGACATACGTGGGACACAGAGACTTTCCACGGCACACGATCAAATGGGATGTGATGGTGCCGGACGCGGTTGCCGAATAGGAGAAAGCATCCGGCTGCTTTGAAACATTTTCCAAAAACAATAGCCCCTTTATTATTAGGTATATAGTTACTTAATATCAAAGCAAGGTGATATTTTGGTTGTGTCCATTTAGGTATTTTTATAGTTAAAATATATAAGCAAGGTGGGATATTTGTATGAAAATTCATGCAGTCCATTAAAAATCGTTTCGTACATTGCCTGGAGCTCGAGCCAGAGCCAGTTTCGTAAGTCACGTGTCTATAATCTTGATGTGGCTCGGATTCCCAGGTGATTATATATTTATTTAAGATATAATAGGCTTAGCTGTTGCTTGTGAATCATAATCACAAACCCTCTCCAGGTTGTTCGGGATCTAATTTTTGCAGATGCAAGTTGGAACCACGAGGCTGACTAGTAGATCTTCTTACCAATAGATGTGGAGGCAATTTTATCTATCCACTTTATACCTGACATATTGAGGATTTTTGGTTGTAGAGACATGAGAAGAACGGGGCATGTACAGTTCGGTGTGTGTATCGTATGTTAGTATCTACTAAACTGTTCTACTAAACTAAGATGTGAGGCATGGCTGGAAGGCACGTCAGACTTTTCGGACTCTGTCAAGTAGCAGCAATCATGGACAAAATCATGAAAAATAGATGTTCCGTCCAAGATGAAAATTTTCCTTTGGAGGCTTGCTCAACAATCCATCCCAACTATTAACCTCTTGCACCACAGGAACATGTCCAGTGTTACCCCCTGGGGCTTATGCGTGGCGAAAGACTCGTGGCAACACTCACTTATTCATTCCAACATGGTTCG
The DNA here is from genome assembly GCA_022496015.1 of Hordeum marinum. Classification (NCBI taxonomy): domain Eukaryota; kingdom Viridiplantae; phylum Streptophyta; class Magnoliopsida; order Poales; family Poaceae; genus Hordeum; species Hordeum marinum. The sequence goes on along the minus strand of CM039675.1, from coordinate 202,500,623 downwards.
ATGTGTATGGGCACTTCAGGACCCTGGCCTATTTCAAGTGTTCAATGAGACCACAGAACCTGATGCGAAACGATGGATTTTTGCACTAATGGATTGCCTCCTTGCAGCTGAATTCACTCAGGTTTTAACTACCCTATGGGCCATCTGGTATGCTCGGCGGCAAGACCTACATGAAGACATTTTTTAGAGTCCTTTGGCTACTCATCACTTCATTATGAGGTACATCCATGAACTTGAAGAGTGCAAGCCTAAGAAGATGTAGCAAACCACCTCTACTACCAACAAAGTGTGTTGCCCAAATGGGTGCATAATCCTAAAGGTCTAGAATTAATCTGAGTCGATTGAGTTGTTGCAAGATCTTCGAACGAAGGGACCTACGATGCAATCTGCAAGGACTATGATGGTAAATACCTAGGATCTTCAGCCATCAGGGTGTCGGGCATCATTGATCCAGTGCCCCTTGAAGCGTCGGCGTATCGTAAGGCGCTTGTTGTAGCTTTGGTTCTTGGACCGTCAAAGGCGCAAATTGCTTTGGATTGCAAAGGAGTGGTGAACTACGTCAAGCTAGGCAAAGGAGGTATGTATGAGAACATAGTGAAAGAGATAAGAGATATCTCGGTTCAATTTTAGCATTGCACATTCATCTTTGAAGGTAGTGGTACAAATCAGGAGGTGCATAACCTTGCTAAACACACTTTTGGTCTGGATTTAGGGCGCCATTTGTGGTTTATAAACCCTCTAGAGTTGAATTGTATCCCTATGAACATTCTTGAGTAATAAAGTGGTGTGTTTAGATGCAAACAAAAGTTGCCGCTTGTGATAAAAGGAGTATTATGTCATTATTAAATCCCACATCGCTCCTTCAAACCATATCAAATTATATAGGTGGAGACTTGCCTGATGAATCAAGCAGCTGACTCAACCGCTCGCTAGATGGAGGTCTTGTGACCGTGCAGGTGGGAAGACGGTGTGACTGAGGTGGTAGCGGCGACCAAACTCATCAAGCGGCGACTGTGAGCTCACGTCGGCCTAATTCGGACAGAGGTGTAATGGGTGGGTGATCCCACAATGGAAAAAGCAAGGATGGTGTGGAGAACAAGATAATGGTGGGAAGGCGCCTGCAAACAGTCTGCCAGAGGATCGGGCTAGAGGTCGGTGGCGCCAAGCTCGCGACTGGACTAGAGGAGGAAGATGAGGTAACATGGGGTTGGCGAGATGGGTGCGGACTGCAGAGGACCAGATTCTAGGCCCGACAAGGTTGAGGGCTGCAAGCTCGCAGCTGGAGCTAGTTCATGGTTTTGGGATAAGCGAGCATCGAGCTACAATCGTGCGGCGGGCTTGCCATGGTGGCATGCCATTGCGCCATGCAATGGCAGCCACTCACAGAGGTGGGAGAGACGGTCAACCACTTCATGAGAGGCACTTGTGATGGACATCGCAAAGACCCTAAACACCCCCACCCTCTACGCCGGCATCGAGGCCCAACTAGCATTCTACCCACACTTTTACAACATCCAAGTACATAGTGTTCCATCAGACGAAGATAGTTTTTCTCATACCTCAAAAGAAAAACAAAGTAAGGTATATGTGGTGCTTGCTACATGTTACATGTAGTTGTACCTAGAAATTGTTTATATTAAGCACGATTGAATGATATGTGAGGTTTGTTTGTATAGTTTTGCTAAGTCTCGGTCGACTAAGACTTCGTTATGTCTCAATCGATACTATATTCATTTGATCTTGCATGGAGATTCATACACAATGTTGAAACCACAACTTCTCCCTAGGTGGTTTTGGTAATCAATAACAAGTTTTATTTCATTGGACTAATTTTTTTCATCAAGTGTATCTCAAGAAAAAGTTCAATGATGGGATGGCTAAAGGATTGTGTGGAGAACCTCCCCAGGGAAAGGAAAGGAATAGGATTGGCCATGCTTCAAGCTTGAAGACTCTACATTTTATATTTTGTGAGAAATCACACTTGAGTCCATAGGAAATCCAATACTATTGAAAGAGGATGAGGAATTATGATGATCAGGTTGCTCAAGAGCTTAGAGGTTAGCCACCAAAAATTCTCATTCTCACACAAATATTCTCTATCCAAAGCCTAAAGTCCAAAATCGGTGATACCAACTTTTCCCATTCGGTCCCACAGAGTTTTTCCCTAGACAGAACCTAGCATCTCGATGACACTAAGTTTCCATTCAGTGAAACCGAAACCAGTGACCAACGTTGTCATGTTTCTTAAAATCAAAATTTCCGAGTTTTAAGAATCGATGACACCGAGTCTTGGTAACTGTCTAGGACACCCATATCGGTACCATAGAGATTTATATATCAGTCTCACCAAAAAGGACAAAGTTGCCACATTTTGCACTAGTCGGTGCAACTGAGTTTTCACTTCGATTTCATCGAGTTGGGCAATAATGTTGTAACGATTGGATTTTTGGAGATGCCTATATATACCCCTCCACCACCTCTCACTCGTAGAGGAGGCACTCAGAATATAAAACCACTTGCCATATCCAATTTTCTGAGAGAGAGTCACCTACTCATGTGTTGATATCAAGATCATCCATTCCAACCATATGGATCTTGATTTCTAGCCACCCCAAGTTGTTTTCCATCCAATCAATCTCTTCTACCCATGCAAAATCTACGAGAGAGTGATTGAGTGTTGAGGAGACTATCTTTTGAAGCACAAGAGCAAGGAGTTCATCATATCTACCATGTTTATTACCTTTTGGATAGTGGTGCCTCCTAGATTGGTTAGGTGTCACTTGGGAGCCTCCTACTTCATGTTGTGGAGTTGAACCAAGAAGTTTGTAAGGGCAAGGAGATCGCCTACTTCGTGAAGATCTACCCCGAGTAAGGCTAGTCCTCCGTGGACTAAGGCCATGATGTCCTAGACAAGGTTGCTTCTCCGTGGAACCTTTGTGGGTGGAGCCCTACGTGGACTCTCGCGGCCGCTACCCTCAGTTGGTTGATGGTATCCATCAACATGGATGTACGATAGCACCACCTATCGGAACCACGCCAAAAATCTCCGTGTTAACCTTGCGTTTGATCTTCCTACCCCTATCCTCTAATTACTTGTGCTTGTCTTTACTTTCCACTGCTATATTCGTAGACATGCATGTGCAGGGTGAACTTGATTTGCAACAATTGCTAAAACTTGCCTAGAACGAAAATTGGGAAAAGGTTAGGTTTTTATTTGCCCCCCCCTCTAGACCTACTTTCAATCCTACAAGTGGTATCAAAGCATTGGTCTCCATTGCATTGATTTCACAACCTAGGAGAGTATGGTGTCTAGTGAAGGAAATTATCACCATAGAGGTCCATATTTTGATGGTGCAAACTTTTCTAGTTGGAAGCATAAGATGAAAATTCATATTCTTGTCATAACCCCACTGTATGGGTTGTTGTTCATGTTGGCTTGCAAGGTGAATTTTTTGTGGTGGAAAGGAACAAGATCGTAAAGCGACCGCAGAAGAATTGAAGATGTTGCAATACAACACTCAACCATGTGAGATTCTATTCAACTGCTTATGCCTCGAAGAATTCAACAAGATTAGCCGTCTTGAGAATGCAAAGGAAATTCGAGATACTTTGGTTGGCATGCACAAAGGTACATAATCCGTTAAAGAATCTAAGTTGGATGTGCTACAAAGTCAACTTGACAAGTTCAAGATGAAGTATGGTGAAGGAGTTATCGAAATGTACTATAGGCTTGCTCTCATCACAAATGAGATTGCCTGCTTAGGAAGCGAAGAGATGACCGATAAATCCATCATCAAGAAGATGTTGGGGAACGTTGCATGGGAAACAAAAAAATCCTATGCACACGTAAGATCTATCCATGAAGATGCATAGCAACGAGAGGGGGAGTGTATCTACATACCCTTATGGATCACTAAGTGGAAGCGTATATGGCACGGTTGATGTAGTCGTACTCTTCACGATCCAATCACGAACCAAACCGATCGAGCGCCAAATGGACGGCTCCTTCGCATTCATCACATGTGCGGCTTGATGACTGATGTCTACTACGCAACCTTCTTCTTGTAGACTCGTGTTGGGCCTCCAAGCGCAGATTTTGTAGGATAGTGGCAATTTTCCCTCAGTGAATAACCTAAGGTTTATCAATCTGTGGGAGGTGTAGGATGAAGATGGTCTCTCTCAAACAACCCTGCAGTCAAATACAAGAAATCTCTTGTGTCCCCAACACACCCAATACAATGGCAAATTGTATAGGTGCACTAGTTCGGCAAAGAGATGGTGATACAATTGTAATATGGATGGTAGATATAGGTTTTTGTAATCTGGAAGTATAAAAACAGCAAGGTAACTAATGATAAAAGTGAGCACAAATGGTATTGGAATGCTTAGAAACAAGACCTAGGGTTCATACTTTGACTAGTGCAAGTTCTCTCAACAATACTAACATAGTTGAATCATATGTAAATCCTGCACGTGCGACAAAGAGTTCACCCAAAGCCACAAAGAGCGAAGAACAAACAAAGAAATTATTGCAGGGTACGAAACCACCTCAAATTTATCTGTTCCGATCAATCTTATGAGCTATCCCTACAAGTGTCATGAACATCCCTAGAGTTCGTACTAAAATAACACCTTAAGACACACATCAACCAAAACCCTAATGTCACCTAGATACTCCAATGTCACCACGAGTACCCATGGGCTTTATTATACGATATGCATCACACAATTTTAGATCCATCATGTTCAATCAAACACAAAGAACTTCAAAGAGTGCCCCAAAGTTTCTACCAGAGAGTCAAGACAAAATCGTGTGCCAACCCCTATGCATAGATTCCCAAGGTCACGGAACCCGCAAGTTGATCACCAAAACATACACCAAGTGGATCAATAGAACATCCCATTGTCACCACGGATATTCCATCGGAAGACATACATCAAGGGTTCTCAAATCCTTTAAAGAATCAATCCGATAATAAAACTTCAAAGGGATAACTCAATTCATCACAAGAAGACAGAGAGGGGAAAACTCCATATGATTCATCTATATTAATAAAGCTCGCGGTACATCAAGATCATGTCATCTCAAGAACACGAGAGAGAGAGAGAGATCAAACACATAGCTACCGGTACATACCCTTAGCCCCGAGGGTGAACTACTCCCTCCTCGTCATGGAGACTACCGTGATGAAGAAGATGGCCTCCAGTGATGGTTTCCCCCTCTGGCAGGGTGCCATAACGGGCTCCCAATTGGTTTTTCGTGGCTAGAGAGCCTTGCGACGGCGGAACTCCTGATCTAGGTTTCTTTCTGGGGTTTTTAGTATTTATAGGAATTTTTGGCGTTGATCTCGCGTTAAGGGGACGCTCCAGGAGTCCACAAGCCACATGGGCGCGACCTAGGGGGGTGGCCACGCCCAGCCGGCTTGTGGCCTCCTTGTCCACTTCCTGGCCCAGCTCTTCGCTCCAGTATTTTTTTTATTTTCCAAAAATATTCTCCATAAATTTTTGTCCATTCCGAGAACTTTTATTTGTGCACAAAAACAACACCACTGTAGTTCTGCTAAAAACAACGTCAGTCCGTGTTAGTTCTAATAAAATCATACCAAAATCATATAGAATTATTGTAAACATGGCATGAATACTTCATAAATTATAGATACATTGGAGACATATCAGCATCCCAAGCTTAGTTCCTGCTCGTCCTCGAGTAGGTAAATGATAAAAGAAATAATTTATGAAGTGTGAATGCTACCCAACATATTTATCAATGCAATCTTCTTTATTGTGTCAAGAATGTTCAGATCCATAAGACTCAAAACAAAAGCTTAACGTTGACATAAAAACAGTAATATTTCAAGCATATTAACAAAGCAACTGTGTCTCTTCAAAATAACATGGCAAAAGAAAGTTATCCCTACAAAATCATATGGTCTGGCTATGCTCCATCCTCCCCACGCAAAGTATTTATATCATGCACAACCCCGATGACAAGTCAAGCAATTGTTTCACACCTTTTATGTTCTCGAACTTTTTCAACTCTCACACAATACATGAGCGTGAGCCATGGATATAGCACTATAGGTGGAACAGAATATGGTGGAGGTTGTGAGGAAAAAGAGAAGATAGTCTCACATCAACTAGGTGTATTAACGGGCTATGGAGGTGCCCATTAATAGATATCAATGTGAGTCAGTAGGGATTGCCATGCAACGGATGCACTAGAGCTATAAGTGTATGAAAGCTCAAAAAGAAACTAAGTGGGTGTGCATCTAACCTGCTTGCTCATGAAGACCTAGGGCATTTTCAGGAAGACCATCATTGGAATATACAAGCCAGGTTATATAATGAAAAATTCCCACTAGTATATGAAAGTGATAATATAGGAGACTCTTTATATGAAAAACATGGTGCTACTTTGAAGCACAAGTGTGGTAAAGGATAGTAGCATTGCCCCTTCTCTCTTTTCTCTCATTTTTTTTATTTCATTTTATTTCATTTTTTGGTGGGCATCTTTGGCCTCTCTTTTTTCCTTTGGGTTTCTCTGGCCTCTTTTATTTTTTGTAAAGTCTAGAGAGTCATCTCAACTTGTGAGGGAATCGTAGCTTCCATCATCCTTTCCTCACATGGGAAAATGCTCTAATAATGATGATCATCACAATTTTATTTACTTACAACTCAAGAATTACAACTCGATACGTAGAACAAAATATGACTATATGAATGCCTCCGACGGTGTACCGGGATGTGCAATGAGTCAAGAGTGACATGTATAAAGAATATGAACGGTCGCTTTGCCATAAATACGATGTCAACTACACGATCATGCAAAGCAATATGACAATGATGATGCGTGTCATAAACGGAACAACGGAAGTTGCATGGAAACATATCTCGTTATTGCTATGAAAAATCCATAATAGGTAGGTATGATGGTTGTATTGAGGAAGATATGTAGTGGGTTTAATGCACTGAGGAAAGTTGTGCGATACTAGAGAGGCTAGCAAAGGTGGAAGGGTGAGAGTGCGTATAATCCATGGACTCACATTAGTCATAAAGAATTCACATACTTATTGCAAAAGTCTATTAGTTATCGAAGCAAAGTATTAGATGCATGCTCCTAGGGGAGAGGTTGATATGAGTTAACCATCGCGCGCTCTTGACCCTCACACAAAGGATGACAATCAATAAACAAATCATGCTCCGACTTCGTACATAACGGTTCACCATGTGTGCATGCTATGGGAATCACAAACCTTTAACACAAGTATTTCTACCAATTCACAATTACTCACTAGCATGACTCTAATATCATCATCTTTATATCTCAAAACTTTATGCAAGGAATTATACTTCTCATAGTATTCAATGCACTTTATATGAAAGTTTTATTATATCCCTCTAGGATGCCCATTATATTAGGACTATTCAAAACCTAAGCAAATTACCATGCTGTTTAGAGACTCTCAAAGTAATATAAGTGAATCATGAGAGTTCATCAAATTCTATAAAATGAAACCACTGTCGTGCTCTACGAAGATATAAGGGAAGCACTGGAGCAAATTTACAAACTACTCCAAATAGATATAAGTGAAGATCAATGAGTAGGTAAACAATCAAGTAGCTATGTGAGGGCTCTCTCTCTCAATAAATATTTTCAGATCTGAGTATTTTATTCAACAGCAAGCAAAATAAAAATAGCACGCATCATGTGAACGAATTAAAATTTAGGCTCAGCATAGGCTAACCAAAAATTGTTGACGAAGAGAGGTGGGATGCGTAGCATCCCCAAGCTTAGATGCTTGAGACTTATAGAAATATTTACTTGGGGTGACTTGGGCATCCCCAAGATTGAGCTTTTGTACCTCTTTCAATCCTCTCATATCATGGTCTCACCTATTCTCAAAAACTTCATCCACACAAAACTCGAAAAAAACTCGTGAGATAGGTTAGTACACATAATAATAAATCAACTCTTTATGTACTGCCAAGACAAGTTGCACAATAATTTTCAAATATTAGGTACTGTATACTATCATTTCCACAATTTATATTGACAATATAGGCTATGGAAACTATAGGATAAGTAGATTAGAAAACTATGACAACAATCTATCCAAACAGAACAGTTTGTAGCAATTTATGAAAACTGTGTAAATTTATGAAAATCTAGGACATGATAAATAATTTATATGAAAATACCGTGTAAAAATTCCAGAAACTCTCCACGTTCCATTAAAATATGAAAATTCAAACACTACATCGGAAGTTTCTGTTTTTACCCAACACATATCAAACATGCAATTCAAGCATCCTAAAGGCAATTCTTGGAACTTTTTATTGAAAAACAAGATTATAAATAACACCTAATCATAGAAAAACAAAATAAAATGACGCTCCAATCAAAACTCATATTACGTCACGAATAAAAATATAGCTCCAAGTAAGATATACCGATAGTGTTGAAGACGAAAGAGGGGATGTCGATGCCTTCCGGGGCATCCCCAAGCTTAAGCGCTTGAGTCTTCCTTGGATATTACCTTGGGGTGCCTTGGTAATACACAATATTAGATTCTTGTCACTCCTTATTCTCCTCATATCGGTGTCTCACCCGAAACTTGAAAACTTCAATCACACAAAACTTAACGGAACTTTGTGAGAAGGGTTAGTGTAAGAAAGATAGATCATTCACTTAGGTACTATCTAGACAAGATTCATAATCATTAATACATTATACCTACTATATTCCATCATTCCCACAATTTATATTACTCAATATAAGCTATAGGAATACTTGAAACAAGCAAACTATGCATGCAAAACAGAATCTGTCAAAAACAGAGCAGTCTGTGAAGATCTGAATGATCACCAAACTTCCCTGACTCTAAAAATTCTGAAATATTAGTAAATATATCAGAATTTGCATAGAAATGTTGTGTAAAAATTTCAGAATTTTTTGACTCTACAGTAAAATCATATAATTCATAAACTGGACGCAAAAGTTTCTGTTTTTGCACAGAATCAAACAAGCAAGTATCCACACTATCCCAAAGGCTTTACTTTGCTCTTTATTGAAATAAAAGACACAAAACATGATTACTAAAGTATATTAATCATTTGAACACATAAAAACATAAGGTAAAAGTATTGGGTTGTCTCCCAAGAAGCGCTTTTCTTTAATGCCTTTTAGCTAGGCATGATGATTTCAATGATGCTCATATAAGAATAGTATTTGAAACATGCAAAAGAGCATCATGAATCTCATGAAAAGCAGATTTAAGTCTAACCCAATTCCTATGCATAGGTATTTTGTTAGAAAACAATTTGTGGGAGCAAGAATCAGCTAGCATAGGAGGGCAAAACAAGCATAACTTCAAAACCTTGAACACATAGAGAAGAAACTTGATATTATTGCAATTCCTACAAGCATATGTTCCTCCCTCGTAATAATTTTTAGTAGCATCATGAAGTAATTACACAATATAACCAACACATAAAGCATTATTTGCATGATCTACAAGCATAGAAATTTTACTACTCTCCACATAAGCAATTTTCTTCTCATTCATAAAAGTGGGAGCAAACTCAACCAAATAACTATCATGAGATACTTGATTGACATAACCACATTCAATATTATAATCATGATGACAAGTTTCACGGTTACCATCACTCTTTATAGCATACATGTTATCATCATAATCATCATATATTGCAGGCATGCCATAATCATAATAGTTTTGCTCATCAAAACTTGGGGGACAAAAAATATCATCTTCATCAAACATAGCATCCCCAAGCTCATGGCTTTGCATATCATTAGCATCATGGATATTCAGAGAATTCATACTAACAACAAATAATTCTCATCACTCAAAGATTTAGTGCCAAACATTTTAATAACTTCTTGTTCTAACACTTGAGCACAATTTTCCTTTCCATCATTTTCACGAAAGACATTAAAAAGATGAAGCATATGAGGCAACCTCAATTCCATTTTTTTGTAGTTTTATTTTATAAAACCAAACTAGTGAAAAACAAGAAACTACAAGATTTAATTGCAAGATCTAAAGATATACCTTCAAGCACTCACCTCCCCGGCAATGGCACCATAAAAGAGCTTGATGTCTACTACGCAACATTCTTCTTGTAGACTTGTGTTGGGCCTCCAAGAGCAGTGTATTGTAGGAAAGTGGCAATTTTCCCTCAAGTGGATGACCTAAGGTTTATCAATCCGTGGGAGGTGTAGGATGAAGATGGTATCTCTCAAACAACTCTGCAATCAAATACAAGAAATCTCTTGTGTCCCCAACACACCCAATACAATGGAAAATTGTATAAGTGCACTAGTTTGGCAAAGAGATGGTGATACAAGTGTAATATGTATGGTAGATATAGGTTTTTGTAATCTGAAAATATAAAAACAGCAAGGTAGCTAATGATAAAATTGAGCACAAACGGTAATGCAATGCTTAGAAACAAGGCCTAGGGTTCGTACTTTCACTAGTGCAAGTTCTCTCAACAATACTAACATAGTTGAATCATATGTAAATCCCTCACGTGCCACAAAGAGTTCACTCCAAAGTCACATATAGCGGAGAACAAACGAATAAATTATTTTAGGGTACGAAACCACATCAAAGTTATCTTTTCCGATCAATCTTATGAGCTATCCCTATAAGTGTCACGAACATCCCTAGAGTTCGTACTAAAATAACACCTTAAGATACACATCAACCAAAACCCTAATGTCACCTAGATACTCCAATGTCACCACGAGTACCCATGGGCTTGATTATACGACATGCATCACACAATTTCAGATCCATCAAGTTCAATACAACACAAAGAACTTCAAAGAGTGCCCCAAAGTTTCTACCGGAGAGTCAAGACAAAAACGTGTGCAACCCCTATGCATAGATTCCCAAGGTCACGGAACCCGCAAGTTGATCACCAAAACATACATAAAGCGGATCAATAGAACATCCCATTGTCACCACAGATATCCCATCACAAGACATACATCAAATGTTCTCAAATCCTTTAAAGACTCAATCCAATAAGAAAACTGCAAAGGGAAAACTCAATTCATCACAAGAAGATAGAGAGGGGAAAACTCCATATGATTCATCTATATTAATAAAGCTCGTGGTACATCAAGATCGTGTCATCTCAAGAACACGAGAGAGAGATAAAACACATAGCTACTGGTACATACCCTCAGCCCTGAGGGTGAACTACTCCCTCCTTGTCATGAAGACCGCCGTGATGAAGAAGATGGCCTCCGTTGATGGTTTCCTCCTCCAACAAGGTGCCATAACGGGCTCCCAATTGGTTTTTTGTGGCTAGAGAGGCTTGCGGCCGTGGAACTCCCGATCTAGGTTTCTTTTGGTTTTTTTTAGTATTTATAGGAATTTTTGGTGTCGATCTCACGTCAAGGGGACACTCGAGGAGTCCACAAGCCACAAGGGCACGACCTAGGGGGTGGTCGCGCCCAACAGGCTTGTGGACTCCTCGTCCACTTCCTGGCCCAGCTCTTCGCTCCAGTATTTTTTATATTTTCCAAAAATATTCTCTGTAAATTTTCAGCCCATTTCGAGAATTTTTACTTCTACACAAAAACAACACCATGGTAGTTCTGCTGAAAATAGCGTCAGTCCGGGTTAGTTCTAATAAAATCATACCAAAACCATATAGAATTATTGTAAACATGGCATGAATACTTCATAAATTATAGATAAGTTGGATACGTATCAATGACGTCTCCGCCAACTTGATCCATCAAGCGAGGTCAAGTAAGTAGATGGGATCTCAACCACCACGATGACATGGTGGAGATTGTGGTGGAGTAGTGCCAGCAGGGCTTTGCCAAGCTCCTCCAAAACTACGAATGAGGAAGAACAGGAGAAACGGGAGGGAGAGGGCTGCCTCAAGGGAGAGGACTTGTTGTGTTCATCCCTCCCCTCCCCTCCACTATTTCCAGGGGGCAAGGGGCAGGAGGGGGGCGCAGCCCTAACCCCTCCTCCAAGGGAGGGGGCGGCGGCCAGGTGTGAGGAGTCCTCCCTCCCAAGGCACCTCGTAGGTGCCTTCCCCTTTAGGGTTTACTACCCCTTAGTCGCATGGGACCTTGGGGGCTGGACCAACAAGGCTAGGACGCACCCTTACAGCCCATGCATGTCCTAGGGGCTAGAGGCAGCCTTTCGGACTCCTTCGAAACCTTCCGGAAGCTTCCCGATACAATACCGGGAAAACCCGAAACTTTTTTGGTAGCCAAAATATGACTTACCATATAAAAATCTTTACCTCTAGACCATTCCAGAGCTCCTCGTCACATTCGGGGTCTCGTCCGAGAGTTTGAACAATATTCGGTCACCAAAGTACATATCCTAATACTACTCTAGCGTCACCGAACGTTAAGCGTGCGGACCCTATAGGTTGGAGAGTCATTTAGACATGATCGAGACACCTCTCCGGTCAATAACCAATAGCGGGACCTGGATGCCAATATTGGTTCCTACATATTCCACGAAGATCTTCATCGGTTTAACCATGATGTCAAGTATTCAATAAATCCCGTATGTAATTCCCTTTGTCCAGCGGTATGTTACTTGCTTGGGATTCGATCGTCGATATCTCCAAACCTAGTTCAATCTCGTTACCGACAAGTCTCTTTACTCTTTCTGTAACACAAGATCTCATGAATAACTCCTTAGTCACATTGCTTGCAAGCTTCTTGTGATGTTGTATTACCGAGGTGGTCCAGAGATGCCTCTCCATCATACGGGGTAACAAATCCTAGTCTCGATCCATGCCAACCCAACAGACACCCTCGGAGATACCTGTAGAGCATCTTTATGATCACCCAATTACATTGTGATGATTGCTACACACAAGGCATTCCTCCTGGTATTAGGGAGTTGCATGATCTCATGGTCTTAGGAATGGATACTTGACATGTAGAAAGCAATAGCGATAAACTAAATGATACGATCACATGCTATGCTTACGGTTGGGTCTTATCCACCACATCATTCTCCTAATGATGTGATCCCGTTATCAAATGAAAACTCATGTCTATGGTTAGGAGACTTTAACCATCTTTGATCAATGAGCTAGTCTAGTAGAGGCTCACTAGGGACACGATATTGTCTATGTATCCACACATGTATCTGAGTTGCGAATCAATACAATTATAGCATGGATAATAGACAATCATCATGAACAAGGAAATATGATAACAACCAATTTATTATTGCCTCCAGGGCATATTTACAATAGTCTCCCACTTGCACTAGAGTCAATAATCTAGTTCACATCACCATGTGATTGACACCCAATGAGTTATGGAGTTTGATCATGTTTTGCTTGTGAGAGAGGTTTTAGTCAACGAGTGTGCATCATTCAGATCCGTGTGCACTTTGCAAATCTCTATGTCATATTGTAGATGTTGCTACCACGCTCCACTTGGAGCTATTTCAAATGACAGCTCCACTATATGTATCTAGTTTGTGACTCAGAGTCATCCAGATTGGTGTCAAAGCTTGCATCGACGTAGCATTTTATGATGAACTCTTTATGACCGCCTAATCGAGAAATATTTCCTTAGTACTCTTTTGGTACCTAAGATAATTTTGACCGATGTCCAGTGATCCACTCTTTCATCACTCTTGTACCCCCTTGCCAGACACGTGGTAAGGCACACATCTCGTGCGATACACAACATGACATACCGTATAGAGCCTATGGCTAAGGCATAGGGTACGACCTTCGTCCTTTCTCTTTATTCTACCGTGGTTGAGCTTTGAGTCTTACTCAACTTCACACCTTACAACTCAGGCAAGAACTCCTTCTTTGACTGGTCCGTTTTGAACTCTTTGAAAATCTTGACAAGGCATGTGCATTGTGAAAGTCTTATTAGGCGTCTTGATGTATCTCTATAGATCTTGATGCCCAATATGTAAGCAGCTTTACCTAGGCCTTCCTTTGAAAAACTCCTTTCAAAGAACACTTTATGCTTTCCAGAAATTCTACATCATTTCCAAGCAACAATATGTCGTCCACATATACTTATTAGAAATGCTATAGCGCTCCCACTCACTTTATTGTAAATACAAGTTTCTTCATAAATTTTTTATAAAACCAAAAGCTTGATCACCTCATCAAAGCATATATTCCAACTCCAAGATGGTTGCACTAGTCCATAGAAGGATCGATGGAGCTTGGATACCTTATAACATCCTTAGGATCGACAACATCTTTCGGTTGTATCACATACAACCTTTCCTCATGGAAAACCGTTAAGGAAATGTTAGTTTGACATCCATCTACCATATTTCGTAATCAAAAAATGCAGAGCAACCGCTAACATAATCCCAACAGACTTTAGCATCGCTACGGGGGAGAAAGTCTCATCATAGTCAACTCCTTGAAATTGTCGAAACCCCCTTTGCAACAAGTCGAGCTTTACATATGGTGACATTACTACCAGTGTCTGTCTTCTTAAAGATCCATTTATTCTCAATGGCCTGCCAGTCATCGGACAAGTCTACCAAAGTCCATACTTGGTTATCATACATGGATCCTATCTCGGATTACATGGCATCTAGCCATTTGTCAAAATCCGGGCCCATCATCGCTTCCTCAAAGTTCGTAGGCTCATCGTTGTCTAACAACATGCCTTTCAAGACAAGATCACCGTACCACTCGAGCAGTACGTGCTCTTACCAACCTACAGCGTTTGGTAGTAACTTGATCCAGAGTTTCATGGTCATCATCATTAGCTTCTTGTTTAACTGGTGTATGCATTACATGAACACCTTTCTCCACTGTGCTAATTTCCAATTCAAGTGAAGGTTTGATAACCTTATCAAGTTCTACCTTCTTCCCACTCACTTCTTTCGAGAGAACCTTGTTGGAGATACGCCCTCGAGGCAATCATGTATATTTCCTATGTGTTTATGAATAAAGATAGTCCTTGGACATTATCAATGATGTGTATTAACAAGTACATGACTTGTTTGTGAGACTGTGCATTGTATGATAACTTCCCTAAATGGTCCCTAGTCAAAAGGGCCGTGTGGACGTGCAATTAGTTAGACGAGCATATGACACGGTGGATGGTTCGGTCTCACTGGCCATGTAGCATTGGATGCTAGCTGGATAATATGGACTCAGAAAGGTCTAGTCGAATTCGACATAGTCGGATCCGAGTCGAGATAAGGTCTGAGTTGGACAGACCTAACTATGAGACACAATGATAGGTCATTTGTGAGTCTCTAGTACAACATACATTCTATGTCCTAAGACCTGAGCTGACGCATGTACTCGGGATGGTGACAGACTAGCTGTGGGCCGACCAAACGCTACTCCGTGACTGGGTAGTTACAAAGGTAGGTTTTGGGCTTGTCCAGACCCATGCTGCGAGACATGGTCGAGCAAGATGGGATTTGCCCCTCCGATCAGGAGAGATATACTCTGGGCCCTCGGGTGATCCAACCTGGACAAGCATGGCCATGTGATGAGGATTATGAGATAATCCGAAGTGTTCGTCGGATTCATCGGAACAAGAAAGAGGTCTTGCTGCAACAAGGAAGACCATGTCGCCTTGTGCACGACAACATATATCGTGTGGCAAAGGGAACACAAGTGTGAAGTACATGTTTGCCTAACCAGCTTCATCACACACTTGGAGTCGGCACGCCTTGCTAGAGGCCGCTACTGAATGGTCAAGCCGAATGTGATCTGACCCGCGACCAAGTGAACGAGAACCTAAAGGGTTGCGCGCTTAAGGGAAGGAACACACGGGCTTTAGGATACGTGCGAGGGCCAAGAGTTGAGCCTGCATCGGACGCTAAAGCCCGCGTGGAGATGCGGCACAACTCCACTCGCCACCGAACTGTGTGATCGGACCTAGCAGTCCGCCGCATGGTGTTCCTCCTGCACGCGCGGATATCGTTAGAGGCGATGCACTTGCGTCGCTCCGGCGAACCTGTACGCGGGATCCGGTGACCAGCTGTTCGAGGGAGAGGATCCAGCGACCGGCTGTTCGAGGGAGATCGGACAAGGAGGAGACGGACCACGCGGATGCGCCGCCCTAACTCTACTTCTGCTGCACGACACTACGCGTCTAGTGGTAACGATCTGTGATCCATCTCCATAGCATATTCTTGGTTGTTCTGCCCATAGGATTTTTTTATTTGCATGCGATGCACCTACGGTAGAACCCAACAAACCTCCTTCTCTAGAAAGGATCCATTCTTGGCAACAAACACATTGCCTTCGGATCTGTGATGGAAGGTATACCCAATTGTTTCCTTAGGGTATCTTATGAAGATGCACTTTTCCCCTTTGGGTTCTAGCTTAAACATAAGTTTCGTATTCCCAAACTATAAGAAACGACAGCTTAGGTTTTTGGCCAAACCAAAATTGATGCGGTGTTGTCTGAACGGATTTAGATGGTGCCCTTTTAAAGCAAATGTAGTTGTCTCTAATGCATAACCCCAAAATGATAGTGGCAAATCAATAAAGACATCATAGATCGCACCATATCCAATAGAGTACGATTATGATGCTCGGACACACCATTACACTATGGTGTTCCAAGTGGTGTGAGCTATGAAACAATACCATGTTGTCTTAAATGCATATCGAACTCATAACTCAGATATTCTCCACCACGATCAAATCGTAGAAACTTTATCTTCTTGTTACGATAATTTTCAACTTCACTCTGAATTTGCTTTGAACCTTTTCAAACATTTTAGACTTGTGTTTCGTTAAGTAAATATGTCCATATCTACTCAAATCATCAGTGGAGGCAAGAAAATAACGATATCCACCACACGCTTCAACACTCATTGGACCACATACATCAACATGTATTGTTTCTAATAAGTCACTTTGCCGCCCCATCTTATCGGAAAACGGGTTCTTAGTCATGTTACCCATGAGGCATGGTCCACATGTCTAAGGCGATTCGAAGTCGAGTGAGTCCAAAGATCCATCAACATGGAGTTTCTTCATGCGCTTTACACCAAATATGACCTTTAGTGACATTGCCACAGGTATGTGGTACTATCATTACTAACTTTGCATCTTTTGGCATCAATACTATGAACATGTGTATCACTACGGTCGATATTCAATAAACCATTCACATTGGGTGCATGACCATAGAAGGTATTATTCATGTAAACAGAATAACGATTATTCTCTGACTTAAATGAATAACCGTATTGCAATAAACATAATCTAATCATGTTCATGTTCAACAAAAACACCAAATAACATTTATTTAGGTTCAACACTAATCCTGAAGGTAGAGGGAGCGTGCGATGGTGATCACATCAATCTTGGAAACACTTCCAACACACATTGTCACCTCACCCTTAGCTAGTCTTCGTTTATTCCGTAGCTTTTGTTTCGAGTTACTAATATTAGCAACTGAACCGGTATCTAATACTCAAGTGCTACTACGAGTACTAGTAAGGTACACATCAATAACACGTATATCAAATATACTTTTGTTGACGGTGCCAT
This sequence comes from Hordeum marinum, assembly GCA_022496015.1. NCBI lineage: Eukaryota > Viridiplantae > Streptophyta > Magnoliopsida > Poales > Poaceae > Hordeum > Hordeum marinum. Next base: position 202,483,088 of record CM039675.1, on the reverse strand, counting down.
CCTTCTTATCTACCAAGTATTTGGGGTAGTTCCTCTACTAGTGACCGTTCCCCTTACATAGAAGCACTTAGTCTCAGGTTTGGGTTCAACCTTGGGTTTCGTCATCGGAGCAGCAACTGGTTTGCCATTCTTGAAGTTTCCCTTCTTGCCCTTTCCCTTCTTGAAACTAGTGGTCTTACCATCAACACTTGATGCTCCTTCTTGATTTCTACATTCGCGTCGTAAAACATCGTGAATAGCTCAAGGATCTTCTCTATCCCTTGCATGTTATAGTTCATCACGAAGCTCTAGTAGCTTGGTGGCAATGACTTGGAGAACTCTATCAATCACCATCTTATCTAGGAAGATTAACTCCCACTCGATTCAAGCGATTGTAGCACCCATACATTCTGAGCACATGCTCACCGGTTGAGCTATTCTCATCCATCCTACATGCAAAGAACTTGTCGGAGGTCGAATACCTCTCAACATGGGCGTGAGCCTGAAATTCCAATTTCAGCTCTTGGAATGCATCATATGTTATGTGCTGTTCAAAACGTCTTTGAAGCCTCAATTCTAAGTCGTAATGCATGACGCACTGAACTATCAAGTAGTCATCAGAACATGCATGGCAGCTGTTCACAACATCCACAGACGATGCCTGAGGGGATGGTGCACCGAGCTGTGCATCAAGGACATAAGCCTTCTATGCAGCAATGATGACAATCCTCAAATCACGGACCCAGTCCGTATTATTTTAACCATCATCTTTCAACTTAGTTTTCTCTAGGAACGTATCAAAATACATGGGAGCTATAGCGTGAGCTATTGATCTACAACATAATTTGCGAAGACATTTTGACTATGTTCATGATAATTAGTTCAATGAATAAAATTACTAATGAACTCCCACTCAAATCAACATCACTCAAGTTGACTAAGTGTGACATGATTCGAATCCACCAACCCAAGTTCGATCATCACCTGAGATGAGGTGGTCTCAATGGTGAACATCTCCATGTTGATCATATCTACTATATGACTCAAGTTCGACCTTTCGGTCGCCTGTGTTCCGAGGCCATGTTAATACGTCTCCAGCGTATCTATAATTTTTGATTGTTCCATGCTATTATATTATCTGTTTTGGATGTTTTATATGCATTAATATGCTATTTTATACTATTTTTGGGACTAACCTATTAATCTGGAGCCTAGTGCTAGTTTTTGTTTTTTCCTTGTTTTTGAGTATTGTAGATAAGGAATATTAAATGGAGTCCAAACGGAATAAAATATTCGAAATAATTTTCTTGGACCATAAGCAACCCAGGAGACTTGGAGATGAAGTCGGGAGAGCCACCGTGTGGCCACAAGCCACAGGGGCGTGCCCAAGGGGGTAGGGCGCCCCAGGCTTGTGGGCCCATGGCAGCTCCCCTAACCCTATTTCTCAGCCTATAAATTCACAAATATTCCTTGTATACCAGAGGGAGTGACGAAAACACTTTTCCGCCGCCAGAAGCCTCCGTTCCCGAGAGATCCAATCTTGGAGCCTTTTCCCGTAATCTGCCGGAGGGGGATTCGATCACGGAGGGCATCTACATCAACTCCATTGCCCCTCCGATGACGCGCGAGTAGTTCACCACAGACCTTTGGGTCCATAGCTAGTAGTTAGATGGCTTCTTCTCTCTCTTTTCTCTTCAATACCATGTTCTTCATGGAGATCTATCTGATGTAATACTCTTTTGCGGTGTGTTTGTCGAGATCCGATGAATTGTGGGTTTATGTTCAGATTATCTATGAATATTATTTGAGTCTTTTCTGAATTCTTATATCCAAGATTTCATATCTTTGCAAGTCTCTTCGAGTTATTGGTTTGGTTTGGCCAACTAGATTGATAATTCTTGCAATAGGAGAAGTGCTTAGTTTTGGGTTCAATCTTGCGGTGTCCTCACCCAGTGACAAAGTAGGGGTAGCAAGGCACGTATTGTATTGTTGCCATCGAGGATAAAAAAGATGGGGTTTTCATCATATTGCTTGAGTTTATCCCTCTACATCATGTCACCTTACCTAATGCGTTACTTTGTTCTTCATGAACTTAATACTCTAGATGCAGGCAGGAGTCGATCGATGTGTGGAGTAATAGTAGTAGATGCAGAATCGTTTCGGTCTACTTGACACGGACGTGATGCCTATATGCATCATTATTTCCTTGGATATCTTCATAATTATTTGCTTTTCTATCAATTTCTCGACATTAATTTGTTCACCCACTGTAATACTTGCCATCATGAGAGAATCCTCTAGTGAAACCTATGGCCCCCAGGTCTATTTTCCATCTTATACTTTCAGATCTAAACCAAAAATACCAAAAATACATTGCTGCATTATTTTTACCTTTTGTTTTACTTTCCATTCAAGCAATCTATTCTATCTATCTCTATCAAATCTCATCCTTGCAAGTAACCGTGAAGGGATTGACAACCCCTTTATAGCGTTGGGTGCAAGTGTTTAATTCTTTGTGTAGGTACTTCTATTGGGGACTTGCTTGTAACTCTTATTGGATTGATACCTTGGTTCTCAACAACTGAGGGAAATACTTATCTACTTTGCTGCATCACCCATTCCTCTTCACAGAAACCAACGCATGCTCGAGAAGTAGCAAGAAGGATTTCTGGCGCCGTTGCCAGGGAGATACATAGCAAGTCAGGATAAGAACTCTCCCGTCAACTTGCCAATTTCTGGCACCGTTGCCGGGGAGATCTGCATCAAGCCTACCAAGTACCCATTACAAACTCATCTCTCTCATTTATTTTATTTGCCATTTGCCTCTCATTTTCCTCTCCCCCACTTCTAAAATGTTTTTCCAAAAATATTTTCCTTTTTATTCGCCTTTTTTCGTTCATATTTTCGTTTGCTTTTTTGGCTTGCTTGTAGATCGCTCAAACTCATGGCTAGCCTTGCTACTATCGCTATTACTCTCGAGAATGAAGTTCTTAATTTTAAGCAAAGGGAGGGAGAAAACTTAAAGGATGCTTGGTATAGAATTTTCAATGCTCAAAATAGATCTACTTGTAAGCAATCTACTACCGTTCTCCTTCGCAATTTTTATGTGGGTGTTTCTCCTTGGAATAGATATGTTTTGGATACCATTATGGGAGGGAATTTCTTGGGAAGCAATACCTTTGATTCTTATAATGCTATGATAAATTTGGCAGGTTCACCCCCTCTCATGGTTAATGAAACAATCTTAACTTTGGAAGATGTTATGCGAAGGCTAGATATCATTGAAAATAAAGTTGCTACTATATAGATCATTATAAACTTGGATAAAAAGATCCATAATCATATCACTCAATATGGATCTAAGGTAGGAGTTAGTCTAAAAAACCTAAGGGAAAAGGAACCCATAGTTAATAAAAAATTGGACCAAGATTCCTCTAGAATAGGAAAGCTAGAGGACATTATTACCAACTTGGGATCCAATTTTGCTGCTATTCAAACCACTCCAAAATTTCCTCTTTCTAAGGCTGACAAGTTTGTTTATGTTCCCAAGAATAAGGGTGAATCCTCTAGTAAAGGGACGAAGACCTTAAGATGATAAGTGTTCACCCTAACTTTATCAATATTGTTCGGGAACCGATTGCTACACGAGAATTTCTTGACTCTTTTCCTAGGAGTATGATTATTGATAAAACCAAAGAATCTCCTAGGGTTCGCAAGCGTGCAATTGAGGGATTGCATACCAAAGATGACAATACATAGATCTATTGCGTTTTGCCTAGCTAGGGGCGTTAAACAATAACGCTTGTTGGGAGGCAACCCAATTTTATTTTGCTTTGTGTTTTGGTCTATTTTGCACATTAATAATTCTGTAATAATTGTGTTTTGGTGTTTTAATTAGTGTTTGAGCCAAGTAAAACCTTTGGGGTGATCTATGTTAGTTGTTGATTTGATCTTGCTGAAAAACATAAACTTTTGCGCTCAGTCCAGGAATTTTCTAATTTTTTTAGAGTGTAGAATTGATCTGAATTTTTTACAAAAGATTGATATACAAATTTCCCTGATTTTTCTAATGTTTAAGAATTTTTAGAGTTTCAGAAGTATTCAAAGTCTACAGATTGCTACAGACTGTTCTGTTTTTGACATATTCTGTTTTCTTTGTGTTGTTTGCTTATTTTGATGTATCTATGGGTTGTATCGGGGGATATGAACTATGGAGAAGTTAGAATACAGTAGGTATTATACAAATAAATAAAGAATGAGTTCACAACAATACCTAAAATGGTGATTTATTTTTCTTATACTAACGGATCTCATGATTTTTCTGTTGAGTTTTGTGTTGTGAAGTTTTCAAGTTTTGGGTGAAGATTTGATGGACTATGGAATAAGGAGTGGAAAGAGCCTAAGCTTGGGGATGACCAAGGCACCCCAAGCCATATTCAAGGATACCAATAAGCCTAAGCTTGGGGAGGCCCCGGAAGGCATCCCCTCTTTCGTCTTCAATCCATCGGTAAATTTACTTGAGGTTATATTTTTATTCACCACATGATATGTGTTTTGCTTGGAGTGTCTTGTATGATATGAGTCTTTGATTTTTAGTTTGCCACAATCATCCTTGCTGCACACATCTTTTGAGAGAGACATGTTGAATCGTGAATTTATTAGAATACTCTATGTGCTTCACTTATATCTTTTGAGCTAGGCATTGTTGCTCTAGTGCTCCACTTATATCTTTTTAGAGCATGGTGTTGTTGTATTTTATAGAAATTATTGAACTCTCATACCTCACTTATATTATTTTGAGAGTTTCTTACAACATCGTGGTAATTTTTTTAGGTTATGAATTTAGTCCTAATATAATGGGCATCCAAGAGGGATATAATAATAACTTTCATATTTAGTGCATTGAATACTATGAGAAGTTTGATTCCTTGCATATAGTTTTGAGATAATAGAGATGGTAATACGAGAGTCATGCTAGTGAGTAGTTGTGAATTGGAAGATATACTTGTGTTAAAGTTTGTGATTCCGGTAGCATGCACGTATGGTGAACCGTTATGTAACGAAGTCGGAGCATGGTTTGTTTAATGATTGTCAACCTTTGTGTGAGGGTTGGGAGCGCGCGATGGTTAACTCCTACCAACCTCTCCTCTAGGAGCATGCGTCTAATGCTTTGTTTTATAACTAATAGACTTTTGCAATAAGTATGTGAGTTCTTTATGACTAATGTTGAGTCCATGGATTATACGCACTCTCACCCTTCCACCTTTGCTAGCCTCTCTAGTACCGCGCAACTTTCGTCGGTACATCAAACCCACCTTCCTCAAAACAGCCACCATATATTTTCCTCAAAACAGCCACCATATCTACCTATTAAGGCATTTCCATAGCCATTCCGAGATATATTCCCATGCAACTTCCACCATTCAGTTTTTCATGACATGCACCATCACTTCATCTTGCATATAGAGTCATATTTTGTTTTAGGTATCGAGTTATAAGTAAATAAAAGTGTGATGATTTTCATTAATAGATAATTGTCCCGTGTGAGAAAAGGATGATGGAAGCCATGACTCCCTCACAAGTTGGGATGAGTGTTCGGACTTTACAAAAAAGTAAAAGAGGCCAGCGAAGCCCAAATAAAAAAAAGAGGCCAAAGATGCCCACCAAAATATAAAAATATATATAAAAAATGAGAGAAAGAGAGAAGGGACAATTGCTATTATCCTTTTCCACACTTGTGCTTCAAAGTAGCACCATGATCTTCATGATAGAGAGTCTCCTATTTTGTCACTTTCATATAACTAGTGGATATTCATCTTGCACGACCACTTAGTTTTCTTTTTGAGCTTTCATACATTTATAGCTCTAAGTGCATTTTTTGCATGGTAATCCCTACTCACTCACATTGACATCTATCGATGGGCATCTCCATAGCCCGCTGATATGCCTAGTTGATGTGAGACTATCTTCTCCCTTTTTCCTTGCACCTCCTCCATATTCTATTCCACCTATAGGGCTATATCCATGGCTCACACTCATGTATTGCGTGAGAGTTGAAAATGTTTGAGAACACCAAAAGTGTGAAAAAAAATGCTTGACTTGTTCATCGGGGTTGTGCATGATTTAGATACTTTGTGTGGGGAAGATGGAGCATAGCGAGACCATATGATTTTGTAGGGATAACTTTGTAAGGCCATGTTATTTTGGAAGGTCACGATTGCCTTGTTGGTGTGCTCGAAGTATTACTGTTTTTATGTCAATATTAGACTATTGTTTTGAATCTTATGGATCTGAATATTCATGCCACAATATAGAATATTACATAGATAAATATGTTAGGTAGCATTCCACATCAAAGATTCTGTTTTTATCATTTACCTACTCGAGGACGAGCAAGAATTAAGCTCGGGGATGCTTGATACGTCTCCAATGTATCTATAATTTTTGATTGTTCCATGCTATTATATTATCTTTTTTGGATGTTTTATATGCATTAATATGCTATTTTATACTATTTTTGGGACTAACCTATTAATCTAGAGCCTAGTGCCAGTTTCTGTTTTTCCTTGTTTTTGATTGCAGATAAGGAATATTAACGGAGTCCAAACGGAATACAATATTCAGAAAAAAAATCTTGGACCAGAAGAAACCCAGGAGACTTGGAGATGAAGTCGGGAGAGCCACCGTGTGGCCACAAGCCACAAGGGCGCGCCCTAGGGGGTTAGGGCACGCCCCCAGGCTTGTGGGCCCATGGCTGCTCCCCTAACCCTATTTTCTTGGCCTATAAATTCACAAATATTCCTTTTATACTAGAGGGTGCCACGAAAACACTTTTCCGCCACCGGAAGCCTCCGTTCCTGAGAGATCCAATCTTGGAGCCTTTTCCGGTAATCTACCGGAGGGGGATTCGATCACGGAGGGCATCTACATCAACTCCATTGCCCCTCCGATGATGCGTGAGTAGTTCACCATAGACCTTCGGATCCATAGCTAGTAGCTAGATGGCTTCTTCTCTCTCTTTGCTCTTCAATACCATGTTCTTCATGATCTTCATGGAGATCTATCCGATGCAATACTCTTTTGCGATGTGTTTGTAGAGATCCGATGAATTGTGGGTTTATGTTCAGATTATCTATGAATATTATTTGAGTCTTTTCTAAATTCTTATATGCATGATTTCATATCTTTGCAAGTCTCTTCGAGTTATTGGTTTGGTTTGGCCAACTAGATTGGTAATTCTTGCAATAGGAGAAGTGCTTAGTTTTGGGTTCAATCTTGCGGTGTCCACACCCAGTGACAAAGTAGGGGTAGCGAGGCACATATTGTATTGTTGCCATCGAGGATAAAAAGATGGGGTTTTCATCATATTGCTTTAGTTTATCCCTCTACATCATGTCATCTTACCTAATGCGTTACTCTGTTCTTCATGAACTTAATACTCTAGATGCAGGTAGGAGTCGGTCGATGTGTGGAGTAATAGTAGTAGATGCAGACTCATTTCGGTCTACTTGACACGGACATGATGCCTATATGCATAATCATTGCCTTTGATATCTCCATAATTATTCACTTTTCTATCAATTGCTCGACAGTAATTTGTTCACCCACCATAATACTTGTCATCATGAAAGAAGCCTCTAGTGAAACCTATGGCCCCCGGGTCTATTTTCCATCTTATACCTTCAGATCTAAAACCAAAAATACCAAAAATACCTTGCTACATTATTTTTACCTTTTGTTTTACTTTCTGTTCAAGCAATCTATTCTATCTATCTCTATCAGATCTCGTCCTTGCAAGTAACCGTGAAGGGATTGACAACCCCTTTATAGCGTTGGGTGCAAGTGTTTGATTCTTGTGTAGGTACATCTATTGGGGAATTGCTTGTATCTCCTACTGGATTGATACCTTGGTTCTCAACAACTGAGGGAAATGCTTATCTACTTTGTTGCATCACCCATTCCTCTTCACATGTCTATACATGCTAGGCTCATCAAGTTTAACCCAAGTATTCCATGTGTGTAAATCTGGTTTACACCTGTTGTATGCGAACTTAGAGTCTATCACACCCGATCATCATGAGGTGATTCAAAACGATGATCCTTCGTGACGATGCATACTTGGGGAGGACAAAATTTTATCTTGAAATTTTAGTGAGGGATCATCTTATAATGCTACCATCGTCCTAAGCAAAATAAGATGCATAAAAAGGATAAACTTCACATGCAAATCATATAAGTGACATGATGACGTCTCTGCCTCCTTGATCCAACAAGCGAGGGCGGCGAAGTAGATGGGATCTAAACCAGCACGACGGGATGGTGGGGATTCTGGTGGAGTAATGTCAGCAGGGCTTCCCCAAGCGCCTCCAGAACTATGAACAAGGAAGAACGGGAGAAATGGGAGGGAGAGGACTGCCTCAAGGGAGAGGACTTATTATGTTCAACCCTCCCCTCCCCTCCACTATTTATAGGAGGCAAGGGGTGGGAGGGGGGCGCATCCCTAACCCCTCCTCTAAGGGAGGGGCATTTATTGGTGTCAAAACCGGTGGATCTCGGGCAGGGGCCCCCGAGCTGTGAGACTAGGATCGATTGTAACAGGGGACGAAGGAGACGATGTTTACCCAGGTCTAGGCCCTCCTATGGAGGTAAAACCCTACGTCTTGCTTGATTATATTGATGGTATGAAGTTTACATAGTTGATCTACCTCGAGATCAAATAGCTAAACCCTAGATGAGTTTCTTCGCCCTACAATCTAAAACCCTCCGTCTTATATAGACGTGGGGGGGTACTAGGGTTTACACATGGTCGGTAGCACATCGATGGAAAAACATGCCTATCTAAACTTGGAGGACACACCACGACTCCTTGAAGCTTCCACCCTGGCGACGGGGCCTTTGATCATCCAATGCTCAGCCAGCGGCCAACATAGTCCGACCCATGAGAAACAGGTCAGCCTTCCGAGGACCCCTTAAACCAGGACTCCCGCAGTAGCCCCCGAAATAGCCTCTAACGCCGAGGTATATCCGGACAATCTAGTGTGTCGAAGTCTTTGGCTTGCGAGGCAAGTCCCTCTATCCCTTCTTGTTCGGCAACCATCCTGCCATCGGCTAAATCCCAAGCATCACAAACTTGCAGGGTCCATTGTAATAACTGTTAGCGCTTCTCGATCCTCACACGCCGAGGGGAGACAGGTGGTCCATCGTCTTTTTACAAGACTGCCCCTCCCACAAAGGAGACACTACCCATTTAAACAAATTAAATCGTGGTCTAGGCCACATCCTATTCTTCCTCCCCATCGGAAAAAACCTTCAGCGAGAGATCACCACAAGAACATGGCGAGCGCCCCCAGCTCTTCCTCGCGCCCTTACGGTTCCCGTCCCGAGGATTGGTCAAGCTGCTCCATATCCCTCCTTCGACTACGCAACCTCGAGACCCAAGGGTATCTTCCTTCCTCGAATCTAGCGGTTACCCGCACCGATTGACTTCATTCAATGGCGAAGCCTTCACGGAAAACTTCCCCAATCCTCGAAAGGGAGAGCGTGTATGTTTCATGCCCTTCCTCTTGCGGGGTCTCGGGTTCGCCATTCATCCATTCCTGAGGGGATTATTGGAGTTCTACAAGATCCAGCTCCATCATCTCACCCTAGGGTCCATTCTGCATATCTCGGGCTTCGTCGCCATTTGCGAGATGTTCCTAGGCTGCGAGACACACTTTGAATTGTGGAGGAAATACTTTTGCCTCGTCACTCGCACTCGGGACAAGACAATTTTAGAGGTCGGAGGAGCCAATATATGTCGCATCGTGGGGACGGGGTATCCGGTGGGAACACCGAAGGAGTCCGAAGAATGGTCTTCGGAATGGTTCTACATCAAGGACGTTCCCCTATTTGATCAAGCTCAGAGGGGTTTGACCGAATACTCTGACGCCACTTTGAAGAAAAGGTACAATTGGCGACCAAAAAGCTCATCCCAAGTGGACGGCGCCAAAGTGCAACGCTTGGCTGCCCATGTGAGGCTGGTAGCTCATCATAAGTTGACCATGATAGATGTGATGGTCGTCGCCATCACCGATGTGTCCAGCCCCTTCAGCAAATAATACACCCTTTGTGGTGTTACAATGGGACAAGCAACTCCACTCGCTCCCGATGGCTAGGACCTACCAATCAAGTAGCATTAGCAACCGCACTTGTCGACCTATACAAAGGGAGAAAGAAGACTTTGTTCGGCTACCGACCAAGGAGGGCTACTCAAGTCCCAATCCCATCGAACATGTGATCCTTTAAACTCTGTGACCCGACTTCCCATTTTACATTTATCCCTTTCTGATCGAAGCCTTTAATCTGTGTATATAGGAATGGAGGAGCTTTGTTGAGATAGTTAACTGTCCGGCCCCCTAACCTGAGAACTATTCTCGCGATGACGATCCGTGATTTCATGATGACCCGGATTTGTTAGTTGAGTTCGAAGACGAGGTCTTCTACCAAGAGAGCCTTGACCACTCCAAGGTGGCTATCATAGCCGATTACCTCAGATCATTCCCTTCCCCTAAGACAGGCAAGAAGAAGAAAAAATCATCCTGCAAAAGGCAAGTATCCTCCAGCAACCCAAACACGCCGGCTCCTGCTCCCAAGCGTCGTACGTCCGCGCGACATACATCAGCTACGGCGGCAATGCCTGGACCAGAAAGCAACAGGGATCCGTCAAATGAGCCGGTCATGGAGACATGCCCGACCACTCGCTCACCTCAAAGGTACTTTGTTCGACTGCTTAATTTATCATTACAATTGATAGGACCTCACAAGAGATATCATGTCGAAATACTTAGGCAATGAGTTTAGTCATCATGCCAAGGACGTTGCCAGGGTGTCTGGCAATGCTCACGACTCCAGATCTTCGGTTCATGTTGAACCTGCTGTGTTGGTCCTTATGATCAATTAGGCCCCTAAAGACTCCGGGGACGCGGTATCAGTTAGTAAATACGGGGCAGAGAGCACGACGGGTCATCAGCGGCGACGAGAAGCCCTACGCCACCCAACGTTCTCCAAACAAGAGTTCAATGCCCTACGCTCGACTGACGCATAAATCGGAGCTGCCCGAGCTGGGTTTGGGGAGGCCATGAAACTGATATCGTCCAGCCTGCATGTTAGTGGTCGGTTATAAGAATCCGAACACACCTGTAAACCCAGTAGCCCCTGAGACTTGAATTGGTCGAAACGACCGAATTTAAGGTCCGTGTAATGCTTTGCTGATGATGCAGGCCTCCAGGCAGCAGAACGAGCAACTGTCCAAGGAATTGGAGGCGAGCCAAACACAGGTGGATACCGTGAAGGCCGGACTTGAGCAAGCGAAGAATTTTACCCGAGAGGCGCATGGTGAGTATATCCGTTCTGCTGATTTCACTGTATAATCCCATGCTGACGCAAGGGTACTTTATAGCAACTGAATCAATAGGGAAATTGCAAAGGGATTTAGATGCAGTGCGAGAATGAAAGAGGTACGCTGAGTCCCACCATGAGGCCGGCTGTCGTTCGTTGCAACGAAACCTTGAGTAGAAGAACCGCCTCCAGGCGGAAAACAAACAACATGTTGAAGAAATTGAGAGCTTAAAGACTCAGTTGGCCCAGGCCCAAGAAGAGAACTAGAAATTATAGAGGGGCATGTTCGGTAAGTGTGATTCTAACATCGGACGGTACTTCTTATATATGAATTATAATGGACATGCCTTGACTCATGTATAGGTCTCCTATCCGGGCTGCCCGAATAAGAGATCGGATCCTACCGGGGAAGCCTTCTGAAGGAACTCTCCGCCCTTCATGAGCAGGCTCGGAGGGCCATGAAGATCATGATAAAAGTGCTATGGCCCGCCGAGCAACCTTTGGAGGAGATGACCAAACTGGTTGATCGATTCAAGGGAGACCGAAGTCGGTTCGAGCTATGGAAGGCATCGTCCTGCCAAGAGGGAGCACGAGAGGCATGGGCGATGATTAAGACCCGTTATACCGACCTTAACCCCGAGCATATGGCTAGGGTTGGGCTGGTAGGGTCGGATGGGCAAGAAGTGGCGCTTCATTTGGTGTATGACCAAGTGATGCCTACCGCCCATCTCTCGCAAGAAGATTGCTCCCTGGACGCCTTAATAGACAATCTCGACCAACAACCAGATGTATGATTATATGTAACTATGTACTGATAATCAAGAAATTCTCCGTCTATGTTGTAAACTTTGTCTTAACTGGCTATCGGATTTGACCTCCAGCGCTAAGAGCTTGGGAGTGTTCCTTAGAAAATATCACTCGAGAAGAGTGAATTATGTTCGGGGAACCAGGCAATCTGGCCATTTGGTGCGAATAGACAAAAATCACATAGAGAGATATGTCATATTACTTCTAAGCGTAAGAAACATCTTCCAAGGAAAATAGTACCTCTATCGATACCTTTCTTCAGGGTGCTACGTAAATCATAGATAATAAGGCTGTATACTACTAGTACGCGACTAATTGTTCTTTTTTGGAAAAAATAAGCCTAAGGAATGGCGATGATAACCATAATTTTTATTGTTCCCATCACAACCGACCAATTTTCTGCTGAAGATAGCTAGCTTTTGGCTTCACCCATCCGAGGTACGTATCGGGATAAGCCGGTCGTAACAATCACAGAGGTGCTCCCTTTATTCTCTAACCGAACAATCGGGAACGTAGAGAGTAAACACGGGAGCGAGGCAACCCAGCTTGGCAAAAATCTTAGTTCGAATTAATGCATAGAATGCCTTAAAAATCGACAAGGGAAACTTGCATACACAATAAATTTGGATATATGCTTAAAGTATAAAAGCATTGGCTTCGAGAAGAAGCCCCCAGGTTCTGTGTTCGGGTTTAATAGTTAAGGATGTATGCCGAAAATCTTAATACAAGATCGATTGAACAGAACATAGACTTGGGAAGAAAAGTAAAAAAATCAAACCTGCCAAAAATCAAGGTGGGAGAGAAAGAAAAAAATAAAGAAAAAGGAAAGAAAAAGGAGGTAAAGGGTAAAGAGTATGACGACATCGGTTTATCCGTAGAAGCATCGAAGATGAGCTGCGTTCCATGGGTTTGGTTCAGGGTGATCATCCGACGGGTTTCGAAGATGGTAAGCCCCTCCTTGGAGTACTTCGTCGATTATGAAGGGCCCCTCCCATTTGGGGTTGAGTTTACGCTTCTGCTTCTTAGGGAGCCGTAAGACGAGTTCCCCCATATTATGCGCTTTTGCCCTGACCTCCCTGCTCTAGTAACGTCGGTCCTGCTATTGACAAAAGGTAGAGCAAGCCCGAGCTATGTTGCGCTCTCCTTGTAAGGCGTCTAGGTCGTCTTGCCGATCTAACTCGGCCTCCTTTTCCTCGTACATGCGCACCCTTAGTGCATCATGAATATGTCATAGGGGAGGACTGCTTCTACCCCGTAGACTGTGAAGAACGGTGTGTATCCCGTTGATCTGTTCGGGGTATTGCGTAGGCCCCACAGAATGGAGTCAAGCTCCTATAACCAATGACAGTCGGACTCATGAAGATATCAAACCAAACGTGGTTTTATGCCACTCATTATGAGGCCATTTGCTCGTTAGACTTGTCCATTGGTCTGCAGGTGATACACCGATGCGTAATCAAGCTTGATGCTCATTTTTGCGCACCAGTCTTTGACCTCTTGGGCTGTGAAGTTGGATCCATTGTCCATTATTATACTATGCGGGACGCCGTAACGGTGTACCACACTGGATATAAAGTCAATTATTGGTCCATACTTGGCTGATTTGACAGGTTTTGCCTCTATCCATTTGGTGAATTTGTCAACCATGACTAGTAGGTATTTATTCTTCTTGCCCCCCTTTAAGTGGTCCGACCATATCCAACGCCAAAACCGCAAAGGGCTAGGTAATCAAAATAGTCCGAAGAGCTATTGGGGGCATGTGACTTTGATTTGCTAAAGGTTGACACCCCACACAGTGTTTGACAAGTGACTGGGCATCCGCTCGAGCAGTGGGATAGAAGAAACCAGCCCGGAAGGCCTTGCTAACTAAGGCTCTTGCTGCGGCGTGATGGTCGCCCATCCATGTGTGGACTTCGGCTAAGAGATGCCATCCTTCTTCCTCAGATATGCACCGCTGTAGTATTCTGGTGGTGCTTTTCTTGTATAACTCACCCTCATGGACTTTATAGGATTTGGATCGCCGAATTATTCGCCGCGCCTCCGTCTGATCGTCGGGGAGTTCTTTGTGAAGAAGGTAGGCGAGGAAGGGCTCAGTCCATGGCGCGATTACTGTCATGACCTCATGAGTCGAAGGTGTCTCATCCTTATGGAGCCACCGATGTTTTGGTCGTCTAGTTTGTTTGCAGGGGGAACAATCTCTTCCTCGCTGGTGAGACTGACGCCCTTATTATCGTCCTGCAAAACCACTGATGGCTTAAAGAGCCGTTCCATGAAAGTGTTTTTTAGGACAGGGTCGCGTTTGGCCCCCATGCAGGTCAGTATGTCGACGGCTTGGTTGTTGTGTCTAGCGACACGATGGAATTCTAGCCCCTCGAACGGTGCGGATATCTTGAGGACATCGTTTCTGTATGCCGCCATCTTCAGGTTTTTGGCATCAAATTCGCCGGTGGTTTGGGAGATGGCCATGTTGGAGTCTCCTTGCACCCCTACCCATTGTATGCCCATTGATGCTGCCATCTGAAGACCACACAGGAGTGCTTCATATTCGGCTACATTGTTGGAATCAGCATACATGATCTGCAACATGCATCGAACATTGTCGCCCGTGGGGGATGTGAGAATAACTCCAGCCCCCAGTCTGGCCAAAGTTTTGGATCCATCGAAGTACATCGTCCAATGGGAGTATGTACTATATTCCCTGGGGAGCTCGGCCTCTATCCATTTGGTGAGGAAATCTACGAGCACCTGAGATTTAATAGCTCGTTATGGCTTGTAGGCAATTTCAAAAGGAAGGAGCTCAATGGCCCATTTGCCTATGTGGCCAGTGGCGTCCCTGTTGTTGATTATATCGTTCAGGGGTACTTCGGATGCCACCGTAACCGAACACTCTTGAAAGTAGTATCTTAGTTTTTGTGATGCCATAAATACTGTATAGGGTATCTTCTGGTAGTGCGGGTATCTGGACTTGCACTGTGTTAATACTTCTGACACGTAATAGACCGGCCTCTGAATTAGAATTTCTGTCCCTCCTCCTCTCGTTCGACGACGAGCACCGCACTAACGACTTGGTTGGTGGCCGAGATGTATAATAACATGGGTTCACCAGTGCCTGGTGCTGTGAGAATGGGATTACTTGCGAGCGGTGTTTTAATTTCTTCTAACGCGGCCGCTGCTTCATCGGTCCATTCGAAAATGTTGGTCCATTTCAGCAATCTGTAGAGCAGTAAAGCCTTTTCACCAAGGCGGGAGATAAAGCGGCTTAATGCCACCATGCAACCAGCCAACCTTTGGACGTGTTTTAGCTCTGTGGGAACTGCAAGTTCTGATAGGGCGCGGATCTTAGCTAGATTAGCTTCTATTCCTTTATGGGAAACGATGAATCTGAGCAGTTTACCAGTGGGAACTCCGAATACACATTTCTCCAGATTGAGTCGTATATCGTACTCACGTAGGCTGGCAAAGGTTTGCCTTAGGTTGTCAATTAGCTGGCTGACGTGTTTGGTTTTGATTACCACATCGTACACGTATGCTTTGACTGTTTTACCGACTTGTTTTGCGAGACAAGTCTGGATCATTTGCTGGTACGTAGCCCCATCATTTCTTAGCCCGAAAGGTATCATGTTGAACACATAATGGCCCATAAGGGTGATGAATGCGGTTGCAGCTTGATCAGATTCCTTCATTTTAATCTGATGGTATCCGGAATAAGCGTCGAGGAAACACGAGTCGTGTCCGACTGTGGTGTTAATAATCTGGTCTATACGTGGTAAGGGTAAATGGTCCTTAGGGCAGGCCTTGTTGAGGTTTTTAAAGTCGACACACAAGCGCCAGGATTTGTCTTTCTTTTGTACCATCACTAGGTTTGCCAACCATTCGGGGTGCTTAATCTCCAGAATGAATCCGGCCTCTAGCAGTTTGGCTAGTTCTTCACCCATAGCTTGTCGTTTGGGCTCGGAAAAGCGGCGCAGAGTCTGCTTAACGGGCTTAAAGCCTGCGATGATGTTCAGACTATGTTCTGCTAGCCGCTGTGGGATTCCAGGAATATCAGAAGGATGCCAGGCAAAGATGTCCCAGTTTTCTCATAAGAATTCTTGCAGTGCTTCGTCCACTATGGGGTCCAGCTGAGCTCCGATGGACGCTGTCTTATTGGGGTCCATTGGGTGTACCTGAAATTTAACAATTTCATCTGTAGGTTTAAAGGACATGGGTTTGGGCCTTTTGCTTAGGATCACATCGTCCTTGTCTACTGTTGACCGAAGTGCGGTCAGTTCTTCTGTAGCGAAGGTCTCAACTAGTGCCTTGAGGGCGAGCGCTGCTATTTTGTTTTCGGCTCGAAGGGCTATATTCGGATCGCCGACGATTGTGATTACCCTGTTTGGTCCTGGCATCTTGAGCTTCATATACCCGTAATGTGGTATAGCCTAGAATTTTGTGAAGGCGTCACATCCCAGCAGGGCGTGGTAGCCGTTGGGGAACGACACAATATGGAAAAGAAGTTCTTCGGATTGGTAGTTTTCGAGCGTGCCGAACACTACATCCAGGGCGATACGTCGTGAACAACACGCCTCTTTCCTAGGAATGATCCCCCGGAATGTTGTGTTGCTATGCTCGATGCGAGATCGGTCGAACTGCATTTTTTCCAGGGTATCTTCATAGATAAGGTTTAAACCACTGCCACCATCCATTAGCACTTTGTGCAACCTGAAGCCATCGACGATGGGGTTTAAGACTAGTGCGGTCGGTGTATGACTGGGACGAATGGCTGGTTGGTCAGTATCTCAGAAGGTGATGGGTATGTCAGCCCATGCACTTGTTGCCGCCACATGATAGACATGTTCGAGTTATCTAAGAGCTCTTTTCCTCCTGTTCCTTGAGGGGAATGTTTCGTAGATCGTCAGGACTTCGGTGTTCTATTCTGGTGGCAGTGTGGAGCGCCTATTCGGCGGTAGTGACTCGAGAATGGATTCGCTGCTTTTTGCAACCCGCCTGATGACCCAGCAAGCTCTAAGGCTATGAGTGGGGCTTGTGTTCAACAATACGGAATGTATAGGGCATGGTTTATCCAATAGCCTGCCAAGGACAGTTCTGACCCCAATAAGGGGCCTATTTCTCTTTTCGGTGGGTTCGAGTTTGGCTGGCCGCTTCGGAGGTATCCTCTTTTTCTGATCTCCTCTAGGGTACTTGGTAAAGGTTGGTTCCAAAAATAGCCGTTCGACTTGCCACGCGCTTTCCATGGCACAATATTTTTGTACCAAGTCCGACAGCTCGGTGAAGTCACGAACGCACCGGCGAGCCAGGGCGTTGAGAATCCCTTCGTCATGGCAATTGCGACTGAAGGTTGCCATCATCTCCTGGTCACTAAGACTTAGTACTTTGTTTCTAGCGAGGAGGAGTCTAGCCCAAAAATGATGAACCGACTCTCCTGGTAACTGTTTAATCTCCCGTAAGTCCGAAGACTTGGGCACTACTGTGATGCTTGAGTGACCGGTTTGGGTGGTGGGTGGGATTTTTTTGACTCCACGCTAGGATGTGAGTCCGGAATTACGGGCTCCGAATTGTGTGCTAGATCAGGGACCGATACTGATTTGTCTCCAGAGCGAACTCCAGGGTTTGGGTTGCAAGCGAGGTCTCGATGATCGGAGATTGGGGTATAAACCATTTTTAATTCCGGTCATTGGGGGGACGATCCTCTAGACGGACACTAGACGGGTGGCAACTAAGTGAGTGACCGTGAGGATGAGAATCTCTCTATCATCGGGTTGAGCCCGAGCCGTTCATAGACCGGGGTCTTGTGGGGACCCCGACTAATAAGTTGTCACATCCCTAGCTAGTTGTCTTAGGACAAAATGTGTGTGCATCATATTTCAATTCTTTTGCATCAATTTGAAATGGGATCAAAAGAAACCCCAAACAATTCATTTGAATCAAACCAACTTAATGAATGTGAAAAACCAACAAATTCAAAATGCCCATCTAAAATGTCCCCTATGTCTGATAAATATGGACATGAATATATCAAGGGCCATCTTAAATATTTGAACATTTATAGCAATTTAAAAATAAATATTAAAGTTGCTGAAAATGCCAAATAAAGCATTATCATTATTTCAGACTTTAAAATATTCTGAAACTTTTTATAGAAGTTTGAAATATTCAAACTTAGTTCTATAAAATATTTGGGATATTTTATAATTAGCAATTGTGCCTAAAAATAAATAAAACAAATGTCAGAAAAACGAAACAGATCTGGAAATGTAAAAAAGGAAAGGAGGAGGCACTTGGGCCGGCCCAGCTGGCCCAGCACCGTCATTGTCCTCCTGGCGGCCAGGAGGATGAGCGTGTGCTCGCCGTGCGCTCGCGCCGGTGCTGCCATGTAGCACCCTGCGCGCTTGCATCCCCCGCCACGCTGGCGAGAGGATGAGGACGCCTTTGTTGTCCCCATCTCTCTCTCTCTCACATTCGCCCCCTGCTTTCTTCCTCTCCTCTGCCCGCCATGGCCACCGCCTTCTCGCCGCCGTAGCTGCCGTTCCAGCCGCTCCCCCTCGCTCCCGAGCTCCCATTTAGCTCCGCCATGACGTGCCGGTCCTCTCCGCCGAAAT
The DNA here is from genome assembly GCA_022496015.1 of Hordeum marinum. Classification (NCBI taxonomy): domain Eukaryota; kingdom Viridiplantae; phylum Streptophyta; class Magnoliopsida; order Poales; family Poaceae; genus Hordeum; species Hordeum marinum. Next base: position 202,464,327 of record CM039675.1, on the reverse strand, counting down.
AATCAAGCTCGGAGGCCCCCAACACCGACCTCACCGCCTTCTTCCTCCTCGGTCACCGGAGACCACCGCCGGCCGTGTGTCGCAATCAAGGCTTCCCCGAGCCCGCTCTCATCGCCGTTGCGTCTGCTATGAGCTCTTGCTCCTTCTCCCCCCTTTTCCCCCTTCGCTAGCGCGTTCTAGCGCCGGATCCCCTTGGGTCCGAGAGCTCCTCGCCGCCGGCGAGGACGTGGCCGTCGCTGCAGTGGCCAAGCTCGCACCTAAGCACGTAGTCGTGCTCAGGATGATCCCAAGCATCCTTAGGAGCCCTTAGGTGGCTCATTCGAGCTCTGGCTCGACGAGCCCGTGCTCACTCGAGATCCGACAGCCGCCGTGCTCATCGCCAGCGCCGATTCCGGTCATCCCAGCCCCTGGGAGGTGTCGGGCTAGACACGCGCAAGCGAGCAGAGTAGATCGGTGCCCTCTGTCGTCCTTTTGGTCGCCGGAGGAGTGAACCCGGACCCCTCCGCCGTCCCTGACATCGTTGGTGGCTCAATGCCGGCGAGTCAACCAGTTTGACCACCAGGGGTTTGACCCCTGGGTCACTGGCAAGTGGGGCGGGGCTCTGTTAGTCAAAACTGGATTAAGAATTTAATTAACTAAATTAATCAAGTTAATGGCCCACTAACCAGTGGGCCCTACCCTAAACTAATTAGTAATTATTTAATTAATTAGCTCTGTTAAAGGCTAGGTCACTGACTAGTGGGCCCCACTGGTCAGGTTTGACCTGTCAACGTTCTGTTGACCAGCTGACATCATGATGATGTGAGGCTGATGCAGTAATGAATTTTCTGAATTAAAATAATTCCAGAAACTATTTAAAACTTAGAAAATTCATAGAAATTAATCTATAACTCAGATTGAAATAGTTTATATATGAAAATTTATCAGAAAAAACCAATGAATCCAATGGTGATGTTATCATGCATGTTAGAGAAACCTATGTAGATGAACATTGACATTTACTAATAGGTTAACTTATAAAATATGAAATGGAGAATGATTTTGAACCTATATTCAAACTCACTTCAAATTAACTTGGACAATAGTTGCATTAGCTCATCCATACATGCTGCCATGTCATGATCATGCATCATATTGTTGCACTTGCGTGTATTGATTGCTATTTATCTGCATTGCGGTAGGCCCTACTTCTGAGGATACCTCCGAGTATTCCAACGTAAGAGAAAACCTTCCCGCTACCCAGCAAGGCAAGCAACCCCTTTGATCATTCCTATAACATCCCACTCTCTCGCTTCTGCTCTTGTTTATTGCATTAGGACAAATGGTCACTAGTCTATCATACATGGTAGATGAACCTATTCCTTTGCATGACCTATCATTGTCACAGTAAATAGCTAAACCTTGCAACCTAGCATACCTGGTACATGCTTGTGCCATGTTGTGCTTTGCTTACTTTGCCTGCTATGCTTGCTATGCTTAGGGTTGTGTCAGGTCTGATTCATCTGGGCGATGAGCTGGAGTGAAACAATGTTGTTCTGATGTGATAAGCTTATGATGAACCCGATTTGGTAAAGGTAGCGATGATAGGCTATGTAGGAGTACATAGCAGGTTGTCTCATCGGGACCGTTCTTAGGAACTGAGTTCCGTGTTTGTGATCCAAGACTAGTTACTAGCACATGCTGGGCCCTAAAATATGACCCCGCTCGACTTATCAATCGCTTAGTCCTTAGTCCAAGAGTTGCAAGTAGTTTCTGGTGTTTATAGCATGCTGGAGGCCGTGCGTAGCGCTGACCCTAGGGGTGGGTTACGACGCGGTAGGCAGTGGCACGGTGTACCAAGGGTTACCCGAATGGTGGGCTTGGGAACCCTACGCATATCGTTTGGGGCCGTAGCAGAAACTTCGGCCGGACTTCCGTGCGGGTTCAATCTCAAATAGGCAATAGCCTGGACTAGAGGTCTTATGTGATTGACGGTCGTGGCCGACTCCCTCGCTGGGCTTCCGCTTGAAGGTTGCCGAGGTGCATGGTTTTATGAGCACACAACGATAAGTGGCGAGAGCATGTGTGAAGAAGTACACCCCTGCAGGGTATGAAACTATTCGAATAGCCGCGTCCTCGGATATGGACTACTTGGAAAGCTTATGTTGTTCATAGATAATTAAATGGATACTCATAAAAATATCAAGACAAGTGTGAGTTCCGTGGATGGCACTCTCCTAGGAGAGGGAAGTTAATCCATGGTGGTGTATTGTTATGGAGTTAGTGGACTCGCGTGCGATATATAAAATCTGAACAAAGAGTTAAAATTGTATAGTGTAGGTTAGCCATGAGTCAAAGCTGGCATTGCTGCATAAACTCCACCACTTCCCTTGTTGATACATGAGCATGAATAGTCTAGGTCTATCTTAAAGACTTGCTGAGTACGTTTGTACTCACGTTTGCTTAATAACCGTTGCAGATGAGACTCAAGACCCATCAGGTGGGTTCTTTCTAGATGTCGACGATGCCGAATAGCTAGTGTCCCAGCTACGACCTTATGCCCTGTGGCGGAATATAGATAGTCAGGCCATGTGCCTTTTTACCGTTTCATCTGTCTGTACTCAGACAGCTTTATGCTTCCACTTGGTTTGTATGAACTTGCTTGTATGATTTGAGTGTTGGGTCATGTGACCCCTACCTATAAGAACATATTATGCAAGGCTCTTCTAAGCCTTTTTAAATAAAAGTTGTGTTGATGTATGGTTATCTTGTGATGCCATAGTTGTATCTATGCATATCGGGCATGTCGTGCGTACGTGTGACGTGCAATGATATGTATGGGATATGACACCTAGTCGTGTGCCTTTAGTAGGACTCTTTACGGGAAACAACCTCTCTGTGCTTCCATCGAGCCTTGGTAGCTTTCTACTGCTCCGGACACATTGATTGACCGACATGTATCCTTCTTTGCTGCTGTGTCTGTCCCTTCGGGGAAATGTCTCGCAGTGTAATGGAGTCCCTGTAGCCTACTACGACTCGTCTACGTGCAATGATGACATTTATGTCCCACGGCGTAATGGAATCCTTGTAGCTTGCTATGACTCGTCTACACACGCTTGGGACCGACACCTGCATTGCTGGGTTACGTATGCCTGTTTCCGTACGGATGTGCCACTTGGGTTCTATGACTAGTCATGTCGGCCCAGGTTCTCTGTCGTTTGATTGCCAACGACATGTTCACACACATGAGCCAAAAGACGCAAACGGTCCCGGCTAAGGGAAGGCTGTAGCCGTGGAGCTTACTATGCGTGAGGCCGCAAAGTGATGTGATATGTTATAGTCTGGATTCATATGACTTAGGATCGGGGTCCCGACATAAGTCGTGATCACCGAATGCACATGCACATTGATCCCAGAGGTCAATGCTCACAGAACACACAGAAACTGGAATACAAGAGTCTTACATCCATTACATACCGTTTTACTCAAAGATGGCCTTTATGGCCAAGTCTTCATATGATTGCGGCGGAAATCTTCAACGATAGCGTGAACCCATGCCATCAGCCTTAACCCCACATGCATTCTGACTGGGAAGCGTCCTAGCTTGCACGAACATCACCAAGGTAATCTTCATAATATCCTACTCCCTTATGCCTGGCCAATAAAATAACCAGTGGCAAGCCAATGAGTACTTTGAATGTACTCGCAAGCAAACCATGTTTGAAACAAGGTTCAACAGAGCATGATATAGCACTAAATAGGTAAGTTTTTGCAGAAAGCCAATTTTGAGTGCAATGACATGATCAAATAACTTATGTAAGCATGCATCAACAGTTGGCAGATGCCCATTTGAACAAGTTACATATATCATCATAAGCAGGGGTTGAACACCTCATGTTCAGTCATCATATCAAGTCATTCGACTTAACTCAAGTATCAACTCTGTGTCATCCACACACACACACACAAGTTTAGTGAACACTGGACGTAGCACAAGAGCGGTCATCCAACTGTCCTTGACCGTGGACACGGCTATTCGAATAGTTTTACACTCTGTAGAGGTTGCACACTTTACCCGCAAGACTCAAGGAACTTCCGTGTCATCCACGACTCGCGGTATATTACATACCCGAGGTAAGCACCCGAACAATGCCTTTCCCATGGTGATACTAAACAAGGAGTCCACTCGTTGGTGCTATCCCTCATGATATACATCACACATATCATCCATGAGGGCACGCAACGGTGTGACCGGTGCCTATAAAGACAACGCATGGCCTTCCACTCCGGGACAACCCCATCTCGAGAGTGACCACTTCACTCTCGCCACTGGTAATGCAGGCTCCCCGCTAGCACCAACCATAGTAATCAACAAAGCCCCTTCCCATATAGGGGTAGAGTGGTTGTGCATGTAAGGTTGGAGTATCGGTCGCAACTTACACAAATCCATTTTTGAGACCACACACACTCACTTGCTCTGGTACACCACTTCTTTATCAAGTGGTTACCCAACTCAACATCATCTCCCTCGGGCATTAGTGGCACCCGACGGGGTTTTCGAAAAGTCTTTGAAAATACTATGTTTCCATCACCATGCATATTCCCATCCCACTTGCATAGAAACTACTAGCATCCTAACTACTCCCACCCGCATAACCCTCATACACTCTAGAAACTGCAACTTTCACACTTAATAGGGTACCATCAAAATTCGTAGACAAGACACCACATGAGATGTGGACTGGGAAGAGTCCCAGTTTGTCTTTTCTAAAGATTTGGGGTTGTGAAGCATTTGTCAAGCGACTCATGTCGGACAAGCTTACACCCAAGTCGGATAAATGCATATTCGTGGGATATCCGAGGAAAACCTTGGGATATAACTTCTACAACCAAGAAGAGAACAAAGTGTTTGTTGCTCAGAACAGGGTTTTCCTAGATAAAGAGTTTCTCAGTCGGGAGGCCAGTGGGAGAATGGTGCGACTCGAAGAAATTCGATAGCCACTTGGGGACAACTTAGTTGGTGATGAGATCACACCGGAGTCGGTCAGAGAACCCGTAGTGGAGTCGGCACCGGAGCCACGAGGGTCGAAAAGGTTGTGCAGAGTGCGTGATGTTTTATTGCTAGAAAGCGACGAGTCGGCCACGTATACGGAAGTGATGGTGAGCCCAGATTCTGAGGCATGGCTAGAGGCCATGAGATCGGAGTTGAAGTCCATGGATGACAATCAAGTCTGGGACTTGGTTGATCCGCCACCTGGCGTAGTTGCCATTGGTTGCAAATGGGTCTTTAAGAAGAAAACCTATGTGGATGGAAATGTTCAGATCCACAAAGCTCAGCTTGTTGCTAAAGGTTATGGACAAGTTCAAGGAATTAACTACGACGAGACCTACTCACCGGTAGAGATGCTAAAGTCGGTGAGGATCATACTAGCTATATGCATATTTCGATTATGAGATATGGCAGATGGATGCCAAAACAACTTCCCTTCATGGAAATTTAAAAGAGGATGTATACATGATACAACCCAAAGGTTTTGTCGATCCAACTAACGTTGGTAAAATATGCAAGCTCAAGAGATCCATTTATGGATTGAAGCAAGCAGTTCGGAGTTGGAACATTCGTTTTGCTGAAGTCATCGTTGACCTTGGTTTCATCACCCCAGAATGACATGGGTAAATCCGATTTGCTCATCATCGACCGGACCATGTCCAACAAGGTTCAGTTTCTCTGTTCTGACACACCGTTTCTTTGTGGAGTACCCAGAGGTGTGAGCTGAGGTACTATACCTCGACTTTTCAAATGATTATCAAACTCCTAGCTCATGTACTCACCTCCATGATCCGATCGTAGAAGTTTTATCGTCTTGCCGAGCTGATTTTCAACCTCATTCTGAAATTCTTTGAACTTTTCAAAAGTTTCCGACTTGTGCCTCATCAAATAGATATATCCATATCTTCTCAAGTCGTCGATAAAAGTCACGAAGTACTGATAGCCATCTCTGGCCGTTGTGCTCATTGGACCACACACATCACTGTGTATAAGCTCCAACAGCTCGGACACCCTCTCGCAACTCTTTGCAAAAGGAGACTTAGTCATCTTGCCTAGAAAGCATGATTCGCATGTCTCGAATGACCCGAAGTCGGAGAAAGTTAGGAGTCCATCATCATGGAGCTTCTTCATGTGTTTCAGACTAATGTCCAAGATGGCAATGCCATAAGTATGTAGGATTTATCTCATCAGGCTTATGCCTCTTAACATTCACGTTATAGACTGGTTCCGTTTCTAAACTTAAAATAAATAGCCCATCTACTATGGGTGCATAGCCATGGAACATTCCCTTCAAATAAAATGAACAACCATTGTCCTTTATATTGCATTCATAACCTTGACTCATCAAGCATGAGGCAGAAATAATGTTCTGACTAAGTGCGGGAATGTAATAACAATTATTCAATTCCAAAAGAAATCTAGAAGGAAGCTTGAGATGCATCATGCCGACCTCCAATGCAGCAACTCTTGCTTTGTTGCCGACCCTGATGTGAATCTCCCCTTGTGCCACACCCCTAGTTTTTACCAGCCCCTACATCGAGCTCCAAATATGAACAACCGATCCGGTATCAAATACCCAAGAGCTACTAGGTATGTCAGCAAGTTAAATGTCTATAACATATGTAACAAGCGTACCTTTGCCTGAAGAAGTATCCCTGGCCTTCTTGCCGTGCTCAGCAAGCCACTTGCTACAGTTCCTCTTCCAGTGACCAGCTTCCTTGTAGTGAAAGCAAATGGTCTTTGAGTTTGGTCCAGACTTCGGCTCCACGGCGGAGACAACCTTCTCCGTGCCCTTTGCCTTACCCTTTTTCTTAGACCAAGTCTTCTTGAACTTAGCCGAGTTCTGCACCATCAACACTTCATGCGTGCCTTTCTTAATATCTTGCTCTGCCATCTTGAGAATCCCATGCAATTCAGTGAGCTTCTTATCCATGCCGTGCATATGGTAGTTCGAGATGAACGTCCCATAGCTAGGTGGAAGAGAACCCAAAATTGCATTCGTGGACAGCCCATCCCCAAGTGGGAAGCCTAACCGATCCAAAGCTTGCACGTACCCGATCATCTTGATCACATCGGGCTCAGTGGATCACCCTCCTTCAGCTTACAATCCGTCAAGGATTGCGAGACGTTTAACCTCTCAGTCCTAGCCTACACCTGAAACATGCTCTTCAAGCTCTCGATCATATCAAAAGCCTGAATGTTTTCGAAATGCTATTGCAAATTGAGCTCCATACAAGCCAGCATGAGGCAACTGATCTCGTTTGATTCATCAATGAGTTTTTGGTGGGCATTCTTGGTTGTGGCATTAGCATTCTCGACAGGTTCCTTTGAAAGTGGATCCTCTAGAACATGTTCCTTTTTATCGTGCTTGAGAACAATTCTCAAATTTCTATACCAGGTGGTAAAGTTTGTTCCATTCCGTTTATACTTTTCCATAATTGATTTCAATGCAAAGTTGGGTTGAGCAGGTGGTGCCATTGATCTATAATAGAAAATATGCAATCACTAAGCAATGGGTTTATGTATAGTAATTCAAGCCTTAAACAGAACTACTCCCACTGAAGTCGGCATCCCTCCGCAAACTCTCAGTGATTCAGGACCCGTCTAGCGCGAGCGACTAGTGAGCTTTAGCATCACCGCTAGCCAACTTGCCTATTCGGTAAGCAACATCTTGCTAATCATATCTCTATACGACTCCTGTTGGTTGGGTAGGTACCTCATACCCCGCCTCCCAACCTTCTTTGCCACAAGGCCCAAAACTGTTTTGATAGCCTTGTCAAGTTAACCTGATGCAGTGCATGTCTGTGTCCGACACGAACCCTCCAGTTCAAGGACACCTAGTAGCACCTCAATTTTATGAGCCCACTACCAGACGTACTTGACGTGCGAAAGTGCCAAATCCGTAATGGCAATATGCTTGATATTAATGAGGGATCTTTCTACCATACTAACATGCATAGAAATAAGAAGCAATATCCATCACATATGAACATAAATATGTGAAATAGTATGGCTCCTTCATGGGCGTCCTTCCATGGCCGACTCCTACTCCGATGACCAAGGAGGAACTCAATCTTGTTTGTCACGCTGGGACACCAAAGCTTCGAACTTGATCTATGTCCTCCAACTACTACAACTTGTAATGAATTTACAGAGAATCACAAGTCGACACATAGGTTGTTATGTAATATAATGACAACACTTTGGCTCCTGCCGGCTGACAATCATGACACACAGGTCATGTTAAGTTACACACATGCATCACATACATATGAGCCATACTATTCACATCAAACCTGCAAAACAAACTTATGCACAAAATCGCATTCTACCGGTCTGTGTGATCGTGTGCGAAATACAAGGCGCTACGCACACGGCGGTCCTGCATCTGCACTCCGATCACGCCGAATTTTCTGATTTGACCGATCTCATCGGTCATCGCGAACTCAATTCGGATTTACGTTTCACGGTTAACCTCGGTGGCGGATACCGACCGGTAGGGGTATGTTGTGTCAAGACCTCATAGATTCTGATTGACAGAAAACATAGCCTCATTCTATCCATATGTGCAATTGATCTCATCAACTATGCACATAGCCGATGTCATAAATGACAACGGATCTCATCCACCGCCTCCATATCAATTATGCGTCCAGTCTGAATCCAAATCCTATAACAGAGGCTCTGATACCACTGTTAGGTTCTACCGTAGGTGCATTGGATGCAAAATAAAATTTTCCTACGCATAGAACATCCAAGAACATGCTTCGGAGATGGATCACAGTTCGTTACCACTAGATGCGCAGTGCCGTGCAGCGGAAGTAGAGTTGGGGCAGCGCGTTCATGTGGTCTGTCTCCTCCTCATCCGATCTCCCTCGAACCGCTGGCCAGATCTCCCTCGAACAACCGGTTGTCGGTTCCCACGTACAGGTTCGCCAGAGCGGCGTAGGTGCACCGCCTCTAACGGTATCTACACGGACAGGAGGAACACCCGTGCGGTGGACTGCTAGGTCCGGTCACACGGTCGGCGGCGGGAAGTGGAGGTGGCTAGTTGCAACTCATGCAAAGCCCTAATGACGGCGCCGAAGCGATCAACCGGATGGGTGTGCCACACCTCCAGTATATATAGGCATCCGGCGTGGGCTCATCTCTTGGGCCTCGAGCGGATCCTAAAGCACACGTGTTCCTTCCCTTAAGCGCGCGACCCTTTAGGTTCTCGTCCACTTGGTCGCGAGTTAGATCACATCCAACTTGACCGGTCGGTAGTGGCCTCTAGCAAGACGTGCCAACTCTAAGTGTCCGATGAAGCTGGTTAGGCGAACCTGTACTTCACACTTCTGTTCCCTTTGCCACATGATATATGTTGTCGTGCACAAGGCGACATGGTCATCCTTGTTGCAGCACAACCTCTTTCTCGTTCTGGTGAATCCGACCAACACTTCGGATTATCTGATAATCCTCATCGCATGGCCATGCTTATCTAGGTCGGATCACCCGAGTGGGGCCCAGAGTATTTCTCTCCTGGTAGGAGGGGCAAATCCCATCTTGCTCGACCATGTCTCGCAACATGGGTCTGGACAAGCCTGAAACCTACCTTTGTAACTACCCAGTCACGGAGTAGCGTTTGGTCGGACCAAAGCAAGTCTGTCACCATCCCAAGTACATGCGCTAGCTCAGGTCGTAGGACATAAAACATATGTTGTACTAGAGACTCACAGATGACCTATTGCTGTGTCTCATAGTTGGGTTTGTCCAACTCAGACCCTATCTCGACTCGAATCAGACTACGTCAAATCCGACCAGACCTTTCTGGGTCCATATTATCCGGCTAGCATCCAATGCTACATGGTTAGTGAGGCCGGACCATCCACCGTGTCATATGCTAGTCTAACTGGTTGCACGTCCACACAACCCTTTCAACTAGGGACCATTTAGGACAGTCATCATACAATGCATAGTCTCACAATCAAGTCACATACTTGTTAATACACATCAATGATAATGTCCAAGGACTATCTGTATTCATAAACACATAGGAAATATCATCATACAAGATTGCCTCTAGGGCATATCTCCAAGAAGAACATGCTGCTGGAAATAGATCACAGGATCGGGTTTACCACTAGATGTGCAGTCACCGCATTAGAAGTAGAGTTGGTGATGCATGTAGTTCATCAACTGATTCGTCTCCTCCTCGTGTAGCCTATCACCCACGAATAATGATCTCACATGAGCATCTCCTCGTGGATCCCTCGAACAGTTCGTCCAAGCACCACAGATGCGATGTCTCCAAGGCATCCGAACGTACGGGGGCAGCATTGGGCGGCGGACTGCTAGGTCCGATATCATGACATGGTAGCGTGGGGAGTGGCGGTGGCTGTCGATGGTAGAAAAGGGTCAACCCTGAAAGGTGCGCCAACTCCCCTTTATAGAGACCTCTGAGTTGGGCTCAACACTTGATGCCCATGACGAGTCTAGTCCCATGTTCCATTCGGATCCATTCTGAATGGGATGCAATTCCTTAAGTGTGCAGCCATATAGGTTCACCTACATATGGACACGACCCGAGTCGATAGTAGGTAGCGGCTCCTAGCAGAACATGCCAACTCCTATGTATGCGCAAAGTCGTTAGACGAACATTGACAATGTGTCATATACAACATTCCTTTTGCCACATGATATAGGTTGTCGAGCTCAAGGCGAGTACTTGTCACCCTTGTGGTAGCTCAACATCTCTTCTCGAAACCGTGATACAGATTCCCGAACTGGGTTAATATTTAACCCATGTATCATGGCCATGCTTTCTGAATCTGATCACTCGAGAGGGCCCAGAGAATATCTCTCCTCATGGAGGGGCAAATCCCATCTTGGTCAACCATGTCTCATGGCATGTCTAACGACTCACCCCGAAAGCAACCTTTATAACTACCTAGTTATAGAGTAGCGTTTGGTAGACCCTAAGTAAGTCTATCTTCATCCAGAGAACATGCGAGGACCTCAAGTCTTGGACATGGCATATACATTGTAATTGAGACTAACATGGGACATTATCTCGCTGTGTCTCAAAGTGGGTCTGTCCGACTCGATGATCTGAAACACCGAGTCCATACTATCACTTTAGCATCTCTATGCACATGACTTGTGAAATATAGTCATCAACTGAATTGTATACTAGTAAAGGCTATGTGTCCTCATAACCTTAACAACTAGGGACTATTACAACAATTATCATACAATATATAGTCTCACAAATAAGTCACATAATTATTGATAGATATCACTAATAATGTTCAAGGATAATACAAAATACTCATGAGTACATAGGAAATGAAATCATCACATGATTGCCTCTAGGGCATATCTCCAACCCAACACATGACGTAGGGTTTTATGCTCCTGAGCAGCCCGAACCTGTCTAAACCTTCATGCACATAGTGGTGTGCGATGCACTTTGTGCATCTAGGGTCCCCATAACAGAATCGTTAAAAGGGGAATTGCTGGTCCCATAGATCGTTGTGCCACGACACATCACGAAAGACCAAGCAAGTGGATGTCCGAGAGGACGAAGAGGGAGGCACTTTCACCATAGGTGCCACCCTTGACAGCAAATAGGAAAGCATGCTTGTCTCCTTGCTGCGGGCGAATGATGATGTGTTTGCCTGACAACCATCTGACATCCCCAACGTTCCCAGGGAGGTGATTGAGAACCACCTTGTCGTGTGCCCTCATGCACGCCCCGTCAAGCAGAAGCTCCGGAAGCAAGACCTAGAGCGACAAGAACTCATTGCCTAAGAAATCAAGAAGTGAGAAGCAACAGATTTAATTAGAGGAGTTATCCACCTGACCTGGTTACCAAACCTAGTGGTAGTGCTGAAGGCAAATGGAAAGTGAAGGCTCTGTATCGATTTCAGTCACATAAATAAATCTTGTCCAAACGCCCCCTTTCCTTTACCGCGAATTGATCAGATAGTGGATTCTAGTGCTGGCTACGACCTACTCTCCTTCCTTGATGCTTACTCTAGTTATCATTAGATCAACTTGGCCAATGAAGACAAAGAGAAAACTGCCTTTACTACTCCATGTGCCACATACTACTTCAAGTGTACGCCTTTCGGATTAAAAAGTGCTCGTTCAACATTAGCAAGAGCTGTCCAAATTGGTTTTGAGCCTCACCTACATAGGAATGTGGAGGCTTGCATGGATGATATAGTCGTCAAGATCAAGGACAAGGCCACATTGATTCAAGACTTAGAAGAAACCTTTGACAATTTGTGCAAGATCAATCTGAAGCTCAATCCTGAGAAGTGTGTATTTGGTGTGCCATATGGCAAGGTTCTCGGATTCTTCCTGTCGCATCAAGGGATTGAAGCCAACCCCACCAAGATTGAGGCAATTAAATAGTTGGAGGCACAGAAGTGCATCAAGGATGTGCGCCACTCAGTAGGATGCATTCTCGCCCTTAGCACGTTCATTTCTAAATCTGTAAAACATGCCTTGCCATTTTTGAAGATTTTGAAAAAGGCAGGTCTAATGAAATGGACTCCGGAAGCGGAGCCAGCACTGCAAGATTTGAAAAAGGTACTTGTCCTCTATGCCAATACTAGTTGCGCCTAACCCACAGGAGCCGCTGCTGCTATATCTAGCGGCCAAAAATAGAGTGGTAAGTGTTGCAATGGTGGTAGAGAGTGAAGTCCAGGGCGAAGAGGTAGCAACTCCTGAGCTGGAAGCGGACAAGCCGGATTGAAATCCAGGAACCAAAGTGTCGCCAACATAGATACATGACAAGAGGTAGATGAACAAATTGTGCAAACGAAGAAGATGGTGTCGCGACTACTTTATTTTGTAAGATCTCTTATATAGGGGGGTAGGTCAAGATATTATGTAGTGCAGAAGCTGCTCTTTTTCCTCCTCATGGATTGTCGAAAGTCGTGCCACTACTTCCAAGCACACCACATAACTATCGTCACTCACTTTTATTTGCATTGCATCTTGAGAAATCCAGAAGCCATCGTCAGGATAGTTGAGTTGGCGTTGGAACTGGCTAGCTTTGACTTAAGCTTTGAAAGCACGACAAAAATTAAGAGCGGAGCCTTGGCAAAGTTCATTGCAGAATGGACACTAACGTAGGACGAAAAGATAGAACAAACAACCCTCCCCGACAAGGAAGCACCACAAGAATGGATCATGTACTTTGATGGGGCTTTTTCGCTACAAGGTGTCGGCGCCCGTGTACTACTTGTCGCACCCACAGGAGAGCACCTTAAGTATGTGATCCAGAAGCAATTTCCCAGGGAAGTATTGACAAATAACACCACCGAATACAAAGGACTGCTTGCTGTCCTCCGGATTGCAGTTGACATGGGCATCAGAAAGCTTATAGTTCGAGGAGATTCATAGCTCATTGTACGTCAAGTAAACAAGGATTATCAGATCCCTCTCATGGAAGCATATGTTGATGAAGTGAGGAATTTGGAAGAGAATTTTGACGGTCTACAAACAGAGCACATATCTCATGCGGAAAAGAGCATTGCTCATGACTTGTCAAAACAAGCTGTTGAAAAGTTACCTGTGGAACTAGGTACTTTCGTACTTCAACAAGCTCAACCATCTATTACACCATCAAATCGGTAGTCCAAGAAAGTTGTTAGGACTGACAAGAAGCTTGTTGGTGAGATGCAAGTTCCTTGAGGGCCCCATGCCTTTGTCGTTGAAGCCATCGATCCCACGGTAGAAGAGATGCCTTCAGTTCTTGTCGTCGAGCCACAAGCTCCGGCATGCACCCAACATATTGTTCAATTCCTTCAAACTGTGAACTTCCCGAAGAGCGGGAAGCAGCAAAAAGAGTAGCCCAGCAGTCGAGCATGTACCGATTTGTGGATAGCATCCTGTACTAGACAAGGCCGAACAGGGTGAAATTGAAGTGCATTTGCCGGGCAGATGGAAAGAACTTGTTGGCAGAGATACATGAAGGAGTGTGTGGTTCTCATATTGGGTCTCGCTCGCTTGTCGGCAAGCCATGCCGGTAGGGATTCTACTGTCCGACAACCCTTCAAGATGCCTTGGCGGTGGTAACCGCATGTGAAGCATGCTAGTTCCATGCCAAGCAGATACATCAATCTGCACAAGCCCTTCAAATGATACCCCTCTAGTGGCCCATCTCACTTTGTGGGCTCAACATCGTTGGCGCTTTCCCTTGGGCTACTTGGGGCTCCAAATTCTTGTTCGTCACAGTAGAGAACTTTACGAAGTGGACTGAAGTAGAGCCAGCTAGGAAGGTAACATAACAAGCCGTCGTGAAGTTTTTCAGAGTAATAGTTTGATGGTTTGGTGTTCCCAACAGGATCATCACCAACAATGGCAGACAGTTCACCAACAACACCTTCATGTAGTACTACCGAGACCTTGGCACCAAGATCTTCTTTGCGTGCGTTGCTCACACTAGAAGCAATGGCCAACTAGAGAGGGAAAATGATGAGGTGTTGTGCGACATCAAGACGAGGACTTTCGACAAGCCGCGCAAGTCTGGTAGGCGCTGGATTGATGAGCTACTGGCGGTTCTTTGGTCACTCAGGACGACACTAAATCGAGCCACCAGCGAGACACCCTACTTCTCGGTCCATGATGCAGAAGCAGAGGTCCCCATAGAACTCTCATACGGGTCACCTCGAGTGCAAGCCTTCGATGAAGATGGTCAAGAGCAATTGCGGCAAGATGGTCACATTCTCCTTGAGGAAGATCGTCTTCGGCCTGCCCTGTGTGTCCCCCGGTACTAGAAGTGTTGAGGAAGGTGACCTTTCTCTTTGTCGGATTCAGTCCGTGAAGGGATCAAACAAGTTGACACAAAAGTAGGAAGGCCCTTATCAGGTAGTATGAGTCACCAGGCCTCATGCAGTCCACCTGGAAACCGAAGGTGGCGCCTCGATGCGAAACTCGTGGAATATCAAACATCTTCGCAAGTTCTACCCATGAGGCGTTTTTGTCGGGGCCTATCCCGGGAACCTATTTTGTATGACTCTATCGACAGGCATGTAAACCTTTGTACAAAGCCAGGCGAAGTCCGTGTAAATAAGCAATAAAGCTAAGTGTTCTACAACTTTTTGTCAAAGTACATATTTATTGTATGTATGTTGTATGAATGTTGTGATCGTAATGACTTGTGTGAAATGGCTATTGAACTTGCAAGGTTCCTAGTCTCCTCTTTTCTCTTCTTTATTTTTCTAAAAGGACCGAAGGTCCCTCGCGTGCAAGTCTTCCTGGGGGGAGTGATTGTATGGATACCTACCCAAAACCGTTCAAGGTTGATCATTTCACAACAAAGAAAAGCTAAGTTGCAGAAACTTTAAAGTTCTTTATTTTAGATATTTGCCCTTGAATGATTTCAACATTTGTATGAGAAAACTTGCATGCGAAGGACCCTTGTCGGAATATTTTGTGCTATCGGGTTGTTTCGAGTCCTCTCAGCAACCAGAGTAGTTGTAGCAATGATGGCAAGGTGCTCTTACCAGCAATGGCTTTTCCGGTAGGCTGCTAAGGACCCGTTCCTAAAGTGCTCACGACAAGAATGCACGCGCCGAAAAGTACTTCCGCTAACGTAGGTATTGAAAACATACAAGTGAGGAATCAAATATAAGGGAAATTATCCATTCATTCCAGCAAACAAAATATGTTACATCCAAATGCAAATTTGCAGTGCTAGTTCAAGACAAATGTTTTTGGTACATGTGCCACGATGACAAGGAGTTTACTTCTTCAAGGTCATAGAGCCGACCCTCCCGAAGATGGGAGCGATGCATCAAGAATGCCGGTGTCAAAGTCTTCTAGAAGCTTGGACAAGCCCTTTATCAGGTCGATCTCGGGGGTGTGGTAGGCGACCTTCACCAAAATCTTGTGGAGAGCGCCGCGGAAGAGCTCGCGATATCCTTTGACGAACTTCACCAACACTCCAAAAAGTTTCTCGAAGAAGAGGGACAACCTAGCGCTCGCCACTTCTCTGCTGTCGCGGGGGAAGGCACACTATACCAAGCCCATAGCTGTGAACTGGGTAGGGAGCTTGCCGACATTACTGATGAATTTCTCCGTCCATAACTTCAAGTTATTCTTCAGTTCATTGAAGGTGTGAGTGCACAAGCCAAGTAGTTCCTTCTCTTTCTAGAGATGTTCACCCAAACCTCGCTCCCTGGTGTTGGCGGCCTCGAGAATGTCCTCATATGTGGAGACCTTCACCTTCAGATTGACAATGGGTAGGCGGAAGCAAAGAGCTCCTTGGTCTGGTCACACATTCTCACTTGCAGCTCTGCCAAGGTGTGGACGAATTTTGGAGGTCCTTCGTAGCTTGGTGATCTCCCTGCTAGAAGCAACAAGATCTTACTCCAACTGTTGCATTTTGCCTTCAAGCTCAACTTTGGTGGACTATGCGGCCTTAGCAACATTGATGGCCTCTTGAAGCTTGCCGACAGACTCTATCACTTGCTTCTCAATGATGTCCTTGTGATTTAGCTCTAGCTTTTGGATCTGCATCTCCAGCTCGGTCCCTCTCAACCTCTCAACCTCAACCTCTTTCCATGCCATCCCTGCCTCGGCCTTATGATTAATAAAATCTGCCACGGCCTTGGTGAGATTAGCTTGCCAGTCGACGAGGTCTTTGCGGCTGTCTGTGAACCACGTTTGCGTCTCGGTAAGAAGTTTCCGGAACCTGACCTCGGCTTTGGCAAGAAGAGCCTCCCGACGGTCCAGCTTCTCCGAGCGGTTAACATAATGCGCTTATAGCTACTTTAGGCTTTTATTAATGGATTGCAGGTTGGCGTGGTCCTTAGCTTCATTGTTGCCACCAAAGGTGTCAACGGTGACCGGCCCACTGGTAGTATCAACAACGCCATCAAGATCTCCTTCTTCAGAGAATTCCTTGAGGATTGCATCATCAGGGAAACTGGCGAATTGCAAATCACAAATCTTGAGGTACCTACTAGGAGGGGCTGCTTCTGATTTGGATGGGCCGCCAGCGGCCATACTGGCCACTCCTGCCGTGATGAGGATGCTTGTTTCGGGAGCTCCTGAGGCAGAAGTGCCTTCAGTAACTGCCTCCTGTTGCGTTCTACCATAGGTGCATCGGCTGCAATATAAGATTTTGTTACTCTCGGAACAACTATGATCATGCTACAGAGATTGTTGGTGTTCTAGGAATGGGGGTACCCAGACCTGCCTGCCTGCGGGCCAGGACCTGGCCCACCTCGTCAGCCAGGCACGGCCTAGCATGGCTCTACTCAAGGCAAAGCCCTTGCGGGGACCCCAGTCCCACGAGGAGGAATGACACCATGGCCAGTGAGGGTGATCCTCCTCAGGCCACCTTCGGAGCGGCGAAGAACTCTATGCAGAATCTAGCCTCAGGAGTCAAAGATGACGCAAGGAAGGACAGGCAGGCGCCAGTGCACCAGGCTATGCAGTTTCCTCTTGGTGCAAAGGGAGCAAGGACATACGCGGGTTCCCGAAGCGCCGCCAAAAGGTTTCCATTCCAATGCAACAAGATCACAACAACGAGGCCCACAAGGCGGATGTCATCACCGAGCCCACCACTACATCATCGATAGCTGCTTTGCCGGCGAAGACTGCCTCTGGACAGGGCGCGGATGTATTCCTGTCCTCCTTCAAATTTGTCCATTGTGAGATCCCTTCCTGCCATTGTGATAAGGGAAGAGGACCTGGGCCACCGATATATATATAGAGGCTAGGCTGCACTATAGACAGGATACGACCCGACGGAGGACTTAGCCACTCACCAAGCCACGAGACAAGGCTGACACCCCGAACACCACTTGAGCACCCTCGTGAGGCTCAAGCCCACTGTACTAGTTCATCCACCGCACCTCCCCGAGAGGCAATCCACCAAAGCAGGAGTGGGGTATTATGCTTCGCAGCGGCCCAAACCTGGGTACACTGTCGTGTCCATCTTCTTCCTCGTCATTGTGCGACTTTGCCGTGGTGTCCGTCAAGTAGCGAGCTAGGTAGGGCGAGGCTGCAAGGGATTTTTGCACATGCCCCTGTGTTCGAACCTTGAGGGTTTTGCGGAGTCCGAAATCCAACATTTGGCACGCGAGGTAGGTGCATGTCGGAATCTCCTTCAAGCCCCGCCCTTCCTCTGCTCCACCGCTCTGATGGACGGCGCCCAACAAGCTTCCCTCGGCCACGGCGGACCAGCTTCCATCAATCCCTACTCCGCCTTCGGAGACCCATACCCCATAAACATATTGCTGGGCAGGCGGTATCAAGCTGCCAGTATCGCCTCCACCGTCACCGCACCTCGCGCCGCCCTAGCGCATGGCGGGCGGGCAACAACTTCAGCACCTGAGTCACACCATGCCTAAGTGGGGGACCTCGAAGCACATGATGCACTGCTACTGGTGAGCGAGATGCTCTTCCACTTCCCAATGCACGGGGGCTTCGATGAATGGGCCGACCATGTCCCGGAGCTGATCGCCGTCGTGCGAAGGGCCATGGCTCGTCACCCTTCTTCGGGCGCTGGGGGCTCGTTCGCTACGCTTGTCCCCCAGCCCACCGACAGCGCACCCCCTCTAGCCCTGGGCGATCCCGGGAGGTCCTGCCACACGCCGTGCTCCTTCTCCTGCGGATCCTGTAACCGACTTTAGAGCATGGCCTGGCCACGACGACTAAGCTCACGAAGGAAACAACGGGGCACCCCTTGCCTGCACCAACGTGCGCCCCCGTGACCCAGTGGACCTTCAACAACCTGGACTGACTAGGTGAGAGTGCGCCATCTTGCATAGGGAGCAAGTGGCGGGGGCGTCTGGACAAGCAAGAAACAATGATGAAGGCGCGTCAGACCGCCGAGGAAGCAATCCATGTCATGAGGCGCATGGTCCACCTAACGGTGATGGCAAAGGTAAGCAACTTCGCTCTGAGGCCCACCGCAAGAGGATCTACAGGCTGTGCATGCAGGGTGGCGCCCTGCCGCTGCCTGGAGGGACCATCCCCGGTGTCCCGCCGGATGGCTCAAGAGGAGAACCGGGCCTCTATGTGGAGCCCTATGTACCATGCTACGTCGTGCCTAGGGATACCGGCCCATATTAGGCGCCTGCCACACGCGCCAATGCCCCCCCCGAGAATAGGCTAAGCCCCGGGCGTCCTCCCTGAGTCGGGCTTGGGGGCTTCCCTTGACGAAGCACCAAGTCTGGACGACACAAAGCGGGAGAAAGAGGGAGGACGTCCTCGGGCCCGTAGGGGCACGGCATGAGCTGTCGCCCTCACGAGCAAGCATCGCCGAACCGAACCCCGGGGCTTCAGGAATGATGCCCTGGGGGGCGGGCAGCAAGACACTGGTAACGCGGCCACCAGCAGAAACGGGAATGCGAACACGGCCTTGGGAGGCTGGGCCTCATGAGTCCCTCGAGGCGATGCATGGCCACCGCCCCAGCGCCTCACGAGGCGACTTCATCAACAAAACGCCCTTATGGCTGCGCTAGATGCATTGTGCTCATGTTTGGGAGGCGGGAGCGCACTCCTGCGGCTACGCGGGGAACAATGCATTTGGGTTTGGGTCATAGAGGCACGCAACCGAGCAGAAATGCACGGGTGGCTCTTGACGGAGTTGGGAGCTACGGGGCTGAGCGCCCAGGGGCTTGCCCAGCTATCTATGACCGTGACACTCTCACGTAATAATGAGTGGGCTATATACGCTTGGAGCCCCCCGAGCACACGGAGGCGTTCACACCCACGCAATGGGATAGCCCCATGCTCCATGCTGGCAAAGAAGTCAACACTGCCCATCAATGGGTATGCCCATGCAACATGGATGCCCTACGCTCAGCGTTGGGGGGAGACGAAGACTAGCTTAGGTGCCATACACAATGTTTGCTTGCTTTTTTTATATTCGAATTGCCACTTTTTGGAACGAAGTTTGAGGAGTTTGAAAATCTGAATTTAAAAGAAAAAGGGGCGGGGACTTATCTCTCATTTCTGCCTTGTTTTACCGGTCTTGGACACTCTTTTCTGGATTGATGTTTCGCAAGGGGCCGTGCGCCCCGACCCTCCCCGAAGCACCTCGGGGCTAGATGATAAGTCCCTGTTGCCTCAGGGACTTTCACCTTTGGGCAGTCGGCCCCCGCTCGGGGGCTCCGATAATAGCACGGCACCATGGCATGGAGTCTCTGGAGGCTCCAGTGCTTAGGCCTCCTTAGGCAGAACCCGACAGGGGGGAATGGGGGTTGCTCGAGCGTCAATAGGGGCTCCTGAGCATCACGCCTCAGGGGCCTTACCGGTCATATAGCCACTCAGCACCCTCGATGTCGTCCTTGCGGTGACAGGGCCTCACCTCGTAGTTGTGTCATTGGTGATCCGGTCGTACACTACAATGGTAGGGAAATGTGCGGGACTGGGGCCTGAAGACATAGAGCGCCGAAAGGGGCCCCCAACACGCCACACTCGTAAGCAAGGAAGAAGCGCCCTAGGTGGAGTAACGGATTATCTGGGCAACCTGGACGCGCCTCGTGGCGCACGAGAGCTTCTACAGCCCATAAGCTAAGTACACTAACAAACCAAGCAGAGTCTCCTAACCTAATGGCATCCCGAGGATGGGTTGAGGGTTGTGCGCACTAACATGAGGATGTAGGTACTACGGGCCACTACGCACGACTACCAAACTCCCGAGGCCTGAAGTGGCGGGGAAACAACATGAGGACAGAGACCTTGCAACGATGAGTAGCTAGGTTGCGAACCTAGGGCAGGCGGCCATAGGCTACCCCTCGGGAGGGGACTCCTCAATACGGCCTAGCCAGCCACCATTGCCGGGCCGAGTCGGTGGCGGCGCCAAGCCTCACGCAAGAAAACTAAATCATGCAACTACAAGCAACGGACGGTGATTCAAGTACAAGAAATAGAGGCAAAGGTAATGCGCACAAGATTAACGCCTACCGGGGCCAAGTTCTTCTTAACTACTATAAGTACCAGGAGGGAGAAGCAGGGAGAGTCTAGGTGGAGGAGTCGCTGTCGTCGTCCAAGTCGACGGCCGCCATGATGTCGGGGCTGCCCTCCTCTGCGGGAGCGGTCACCTAGATGATTCGCTTGACCAGAGACTCCACATGCGGGCGCCCCTCATCCCGGAGGGGCCTCTGGAGCCCCTCGGGCACCCGCTCCATGACACGCTGGAGGTGGAACTTCGGGACGAGGCGGCGCAGGTTGGAGAAGACGTGCGTCAAGGCAAGCTCCAGGAGGTCCCGTGCGTCGGCCTTGCTGCCCGTGTCACGCGTGAGATGCCGATGTCAAGCGTATCCACCACCCGGCTGAATAAGTCGAGGTAGCCCCCGTCGCCTTGCATGTTGGGGAGAGCAGGGGCTTCCCCGACGAACTAGCTCACCGCGTCGGCGGCACGATGGGCGATGTCGAGGTACTGTTTGGCGCACTGGGACTCCAGCATCTTGGTGTAAGCCGCCTCGTCCTATGCATCCTGCACGGCGTCGACCACTTCCTGGACTTGGGTCTGGAGAGATGCCAGCTCTGTGCTGGCCTCCGCTTTGCCCCTAAGGACAGCTTGGAAGGTGGCATCAGCGGTCGTCATCTGGGCCCGCACCACGTCCACCTCCTCCTAGAGCTCGCCGGGCTTGCGCTTCATGGACATCGGCGCCCTGGAAGGAGAAGATGATCAAGCCTGACGCATTGGAGATGTCGACAAAGGAAGAAGGAAATAGCCGAGCACTCACTCATCCACCATGGTCTAGCACCGGCGAACTTGCACCGACCCTGACGCCCCCCGCTACCTCCAGAGGAGGGTGAGGGGGCTGATGGCTCCGCATGCTCCCATGCACCGGCGACGCTTCCTCCAGACGCCATGAGGAAAAGAAGAAGCTGAGGAGAGGGAGAGGGTTTTCTTTGGAGCTACGGGAGCAGACAGTCGCTTTGAGATGGCAAGACCCCCCCACCAAAGGCGGATTTATAGGCATGGCCAAAGCCACAAAGCGTCGTGGGACAGCAGGCGACGTGCGCCCCTCGGGCACCAAAAGGGCCGGCTCGATCGGCGCACAACCCTCCCTCACATCACCTCGTCTAACACTATCGGGTGACATCCGCGTGGCCCAAGGGTTGGAGGCCCAAGGGAGGAATAACATTCAAGGAAGGGCAATGATGTCCGACACCGCATATGGGCATCGCATCAATTTGACTTGGGGCAGTTCCTGACACCTTCAAGGAGTGAGGGCGTCGCCGACCAGACGTTCGACGCATGTAAAGCCCGGCCCGTAGGCGTTTGGGGCCCGTGGTGCCTCAGGCCGCCTTTAAGGCTTCTCCTCGAAGACAGCCCGAGCGCGCCTTGGACTTGGGGGCTACTGTCAGTGTTCTGGGAGTGGGGGTACCCAGACCTGCCTGCCTGTGGGCCAGGACGTGGCCCACCTTGTCAGCTAGGCATGACCTGGCACGGCTCTACCCCAGGCTCGCGAGGAGGAATGACACCAAGGCCAGCGAGGGTGAGCCTCCTCAGGCCACCTTCGGAGCGGCAGAGAACTCTATGCGGAACCTAGCCTCAAGAGTCAAAGATGACGCAGGGAAGGATAGGTAGGCGCCAGCGCGCCAGGCGTTGTAGTTTCCTCTTTGGTGCAAAGGGAGCAAGGACATACGCCAGCGCACCATCTCCTGAAGCGCCGCCCAAAGGTTTCCATTCCAGTGCAACAAGACCATGACCACAAGCCCCGCAGGGCGGATGTCATCGCCGAGCCCACCACTGCATCATCGACAGCCGCTTTGCAGGCAAAGACCAACTTTGGACAGGGCGCGGAACTCATGTCTCCCTTCAAATTTGGCCGCTGTGGGATCCCTTCCTACCATTGTTATAAGGGAAGAGGACCCGGGCCACCGATATATATAGAGGCTAGGCCGCACCGTAGAGAGGATCCGACCCGATGGAGGACTTAGCCACTCGCCAAGCCATGAGACAAGGCTTACACCCTGAACACCACTTGAGCACCCTCACGAGGCTCAAGCCCACTATACTAGTTCATCTACCACACCTCCCCGAGAGGCAATCCACCAAAGCAAGAGTAGGGTATTATGCTTTGTAGCGGCCCGAACCTGGGTAAATTGCCGTGTCCATCTTCTTCCTCGTCATCGTGCAAGTTTGCCGAGATGTCCATCGAGTAGCGAGCTAGGTAGGGCAAGGATGCAGGGGATCTTCGCACACGCCCCTGTGTTTGAACCTTGAGGGTTTTGCGGAGCCCAAAATCCGACAAAGATGGATCACGGATCGTTACCACTAGACACGCAGTACCGTGCAACGAAAGTAGAGTTGGGGTAGCGTGCCTAGAGTCGTCTCCTCCTCCTATGATCTACCTCGAACAGACGGTCGTTGGATCCCACGTATAGGTTCATCAGAATGGCGCAAGTTCACCGCCTCTAATGGTATCTGCGCGCGTAGGAGGCAAACCGTGCGGCAGGCTACTATGTCTGATCACATTGTCAGAGGCGAGTGGACGTGCCTACTTGCAAAGCCCTATTGACGATGCTGAACAGATCAATGGAATGGGTGCGTCATACCTCTGCTATATATAGGCATCCGTCGCGGGCTCAACACTTGGGCCTCACACAGATCCTAGATCCCACAAGTTCCTTCCCTTGAGCGCATGACCCCTTATGTTCTCGTTCACTTGGTCGTGAGTCAGAGCACATCCGGCTCGGCTAATCGATAGGGGACTCTAGCAAAGCGTGCCGACTTCAAGTGTCCGATGAATCTGGTTAGGCGAACCTATGCTTCACAATTCTATTCCCTTTGCCACATGATATATGTTGTCATGCTCAAGGCGGCACAGTCAACCTTGTTGCAGCATGACCTCTTTCTTGTTCCGGTGAATCCGACCAACACTTCAAATTATCTCACAATCCTCATCGCTTGGCCATGTTATCCAGGTCAGACCACCCAAGGGGCCCAGAGTATATCTCTCCTGATCGGAGCAGCAAATCCCATCTTGCTCGACCATGTCTCGCAACATGGGTCTTGACAAGCCCGAAACCTACCTTTTGTAAGTACCTAGTCACAGAGTAGCATTTGGTCGGTCCAAAGCAAGTCTATCACCATCCCGAGTACATGTGCCATCTCAGGTCTTAGGACATAAAAAGTATGGTGTACTAGATACTCACAAATGACCTATCGATGCATCTCATAGTCGGGTTTGTCCAAGCCAGACCTTATCTCTATTGGGATCCGACTATGTCGAATCTGACTAGATCTTTCTGAGTCCATATTATTCGGCTAGCATCCAATGCTACATGGTCAGTGAGACCGGACCATCCACCATGTCATATGCTAGTCCAACTAGTTGAGCATCCACATAGCATTTTCGACTAGGGACTATTTAGGACAGACATCATACAATGCATAGTCTCACAAACAAGTCATGTACTTGTTAATAAACATCACTTATAATATCCAAGGACTATGTTTACTCATAAACATGTCTGAAATATCATCATACATGATTACATCTAGGGCATATGTTCAAGATGTCGGAATCGGGGCTCCGGGGACCCAAGAAGGCTCAAACTCTAGGGTGCGCTTGCTTACCAGCCCTATTCTACCCTACGAGCCTCCGACGACGCAACGGCAAGCACGAGCTATGGAAGAATAGAACAGACGACGTGTACCCAGGTTCGGGCCACCTCGCGCTTTAAAACCCTACTCCTGCTTGTCTGAATTGCTTGGGGAGATGAGAGGTTACAAAGATGTGTTCTTGCCCATTGCTACCTGGGGGTCTATCCCCTTCTACAGCCGAGGACTGCCCTATCTTCTACTGGCCCTGGTCCTCTCCCCCCAATCACAAGGAGGGAAGGGTCACCATAGCGGGCCGTTTGAAGGGGGACAAGGTTACAGTCTACCCTGACAAAAGCAGTCTTTGCCTGCGAAAGCTCATTGTCATGATGCACCGGTGGGCTCTGGGATGACCTCCATCCTAGCGAGCCCCCGGCCTTGGTCTTCTTTGACCAAAGGGGGAACTTGTGGGGACCCCGACTCATAAGTCGTGATCACCGAATGTACGTGCACAGTGATCCCAGAGATCAATGTTCACTGAACACAAAGAAACTGAATAACAATAGTCTTTCATCCATTACATACCGTTGTACTCAAAATGGCCTCTATGACCAAGTCTTCATAATCTCGAAGCAGAAATCTTCAACGATAGCGTGAAACCATGCCATCTTCCTTAACCGTACATGCATTCTGACTGGGAAGCATCCTAGTCGCATGTTCGTCATCAAGGTAATCTCCATCATGACCTGATCTTTCATGCCTGGCCAATAAAATAACCAGTGGCAAGCCAATGAGTACTTTGAATGTGCTCGCAAGCAACCCCTATTTGGAACAAGGTTCAATAGAGCATGATATAGCACTAAGTATGTAATTTTGTAGAAAGCTAATTTTGAGTGCAGTGACATGATCAACAAACTTATGTAAGCATGCATCAACAGTTGGTAGATATCCATATGAACAAGTTACAGATATCGTCATAAACAAGGTGTTTGAACATCACATGTTTAATCATTTCATCAAGTCTTCCGACTTAGCTCAAGTATCTCTTTGTCACACACACACACCAAGTTTTGTGAAAACATCGGACGTAGTTTAAGCAGCACCTCCAACTGTCCATGACCTTGGACACGATTATTCGAATAGTTTTACACTGTGTAGAGGTTGCACACTTTACCCACAAGACTCAAGAAACTTCCGTGTCAAGCCACGACTCGCGATATTGTTCATATTCGAGGTAAGTACCAGAACAATGCCTTTCCCCTGGCGATACTAAACAAAGAGTCCACTTGATTGGTACCCAGCCCTCATGATGTACATCATACAAGCCTCGCTCAAGATCGTATCATCGATGAAGGGACCAACAGTGTGCCTGGTGCCTATGAAGACAACGCATGGTCGCCCTACCAGGAATAACCCCATATCGGGAGTGAACATGTCACTCCCGCCACTAGTATTGCGGGCTCTATGCTAGTACCCACAAAGGTAATCAACAAAGCCCTGTACCACAAGGGGTATCCTAGTTGTACATGTAAGGTTGGGATGGTCAGCAAATTTTAAAACTCTCTGTTTTTGAAAACACACTCACAACCTGCTCTGGTACACCACTTCTTTCGAAAGTAGTTACCTAGCTCAACATCATCTCCCTCGGGCATTAGTGGCACCCAACGGTGTTTTCGAAAAATCTTTGAAATCACTTGTTTTCTGACACCATGCATATTCCTGATCAAACTTGCATAGCATCTACTAAGCATCCTACATACTCCCACCCGCACAACCCTCATAAGGAGGTAGGGTCATGCACGATGCAAGTATGAGCAGGAAAAGTATCGAAGGCAACCCACCAAAGTGGTCACCACATCATCATGATCAATTCATCGAAACATAAAGAGCTATATGTCATTCATGAAATAGTTTCTTAACATGGTCAAGGGCCGTCTTCCTGGTTTTGCAATTTTTCCGAGGTCTTCTAATGTTTCATGTCCAACTCCGAGCACTTCGTCTACTTCGTTAACTATCGCCGGAAACAACCGGAATAAGCCACACAACAAGAAGAATATATAGGTGCTGTATAAATAGGAAATATATTTTTCTCGGAACCTCTGGTCAGGAGAAAAATAACCAAGGAGGTTTTGTTGGATGTGGCTCAAGGGGGAGGTTTGAATGGTGGAAATGAAGGAAATGATGATCCTATAAGATGTCCACAGAAAATATTTTGTAAAAAGGAGTGGATAGTCCCAACAAATTGGGCATGATTTTAGAAACAATTAGAACATGGATTCACTGGATTTAGAGTTGGGATGAATTTCCTAGGGATTTGCAAATTGGGTTATCAATGAAGAAATAGTCCAATATTTGACAAAGAATACTAAGTGTAAGGAAAAATGCTCACACCCTAAGACTTGATTTTTGATGCTCCTAGGAATTTGAATCACTCCATTTGGAGCCATAGTGATTCCTCTAGGATTTTATAAGTGGGGCATTTGCTCGTTCAGATTCAAATTTGAGTTTGAAATATACACAAAAGTTTGCAGGACAAATATCCAATGCACATATTTGGATAGGACATAATTTTAGGAATCAATAGGAATTTGAATCAATTGATTTGGATTTCAAATGATTTTCTATGAATTTTGGAGCTCTGCTGTTAAAAGAAAAAAGAAAAGAAAGGGGGGATATTACCAATGGCTAAGTGGCACACATTGTGCAGGATGCGCACATGGGCCAGCCCAGCAGCCCAGTTGTGCGGCCAGCCGGCCATGTCGGTGGCGTCTTCCACTGAATGTGCTTCCACCACAAAAGGGCGCAAACGGCAGAAGCCGTGTCCACTTAAACCTGCGGGTCTGACTAACTATGTCGCCAACAGGTGGGCCCCACCTGTAGGGTCTTCCTCCTCCTTCTCGGGCAGAGGAGGAGCAGGGAGGCAGACCTGAGTTGCTCTTGCGGTTGCTCCCGGATGCACATGCCGTCCCTGGTGGTGCTCCGATCACCGGTGCACTCAAGGCGGCAAGCCCCATTCACCTGGGCTATCCCCGGGCCCTAGGTGGTCAAGGCTGAGCACTGCGTCCACTATGGCATCGGTGGCATCGGTCATGGGGGGCGATCGCGCCCTAGCCTTGGAGAAGGGAAGAGAGGGCATGGAGGGGGATCTACGGCAGTGTGGGGTGCTATGGATGAGTTCATAGGAGACGAGAGGCTTAGAGGAGCTCCAATTTGGGCAAAGCCAGAGGCGGCAATGTCGGCCGTGAGCGAAGGGGGAGAGCGCTGGAAGAGCTGGGGAAGGCAAGGGAGGTGTCTGAGAGGGGGAGAGAGACAAGGGAGCATCTAGGGGAGCTCGCGGCTGCATTATATGGGGGGGGGGCATGAGTCCAGCGTGGACTGCACCCACGACCACGGTGAGGCTGCTGATAGAGGTCACAGGGACGAGCCAGAGCGTGTCTCTGGGCTTCGTGAATGAGGTCCACGTCCAGGGAAGGAGCTAGGGGGTCAGAGGAGCGCACGTGTGAGCTCACCCATTGGCCAAGCCGGGCGGCCATGGCGCGCGTGCAAGGAGGCCACAGGAGGAGGAGAGAGGAGGGGACCGATAGGGTGCCGTGTATCGGACGCCATGGCCGACCAGCTGGCAAGAGGGGGGGGGGAGCTCGAGGTAATTGGGTCCATGCATTGAGCGGTGCCTACAGTACGGTCGGGCATTCTAGCGTGCTTTGGAGCACTCATATGGGATGCCATGGCATGCCATTGGCCTCTTGGGTGTGGCCATGCATGTCCATCAGCTATAAGGAGGTGAAACAAAGGAAAACATTGCATAGGATGCTCTGGGGTCCATCAGGGTGAGACATGAGTGGAGGGAGAGAGATGGTTTTATGCTGTCCAGGAGGGGAAATTGGGGTTTTACCCCACTTAACCCTTGATCTGAGCCATGAGATTATTACTTGGGGTAGAGGGGGCATCCTAGAGTCTGTGGTAAAAGTTTGGGATTAGGGAGAATAAGTTTGAGGGTGAAAACAATAACTTCTACAAATGACCAGAAGGTGTTTGATGGTGTTTTTACCAAGTAAATGAATTCTACTTGCCTTGATACTTAACAGGATCAAATGGTGGATAAAAATAGGGCTTATCACCAAGTTTGATATTATGTGAAGTAAGTTGCCAATGAAAACTTGGTAAACCCTAGAAACCAACAAAAAAAGGTTTCTATAGATATGGTCATGCTAAGCTATTCTCCTTAATGCACCACTTTGTGTGGAGGTATTATTTGGATATTAGAGCGTGGCCAAAAAGACTGGGACCAAATAGGGAAACTTGATAATGCAAGAATTTCCAATTCTTGAAATCAGCAAAAAGGGATTTGGGGGGGGGGGATTTGAAAAAGTGAATCTGTCCTCCTTGATGCACCACTTAGTGTGGATGCATTATTGGAGTATCATATCATGTCCAGAATGTTTGAGCTTAAGGGCAGAGAGTTGGCAATGTTGAGTTGCTCAAATTTGGATCTGTATAGAGAAGGTTTTGGGATATTTTGGTGACCCAAATCAATTTGTCTTGAGGTGAAACTTGGCAATATGATCATATATTTCATATGTGACATGCTAGAATTTTCTTGTATTTATTTGAGAATATTTCTTATAGAAATATTTCAAATGCTTGAAATAGTCACAAATGGTTTTGAAGGGTTTTGTCCAATATTTTGAACATGACCATTTGTAAAACTATTATATATGGACAATGTATGTCCACTGAGTTTTCCTAAATATTCTGAAATATTTCGATAGCATAAAAATAATTTTATGATAAAAGAACAATTCTAGCCTTGCAAAAAAGTTTTTAAATAAAATAAGAAATTAATCTTTAACAATAACATTTCATGGTTTTGTGGAGTTATATATATATATGTGTGTGTGTGTGTATATATATATATATATATATATATATTAGGCTCTAAATAAATCCTTTGGGGCAATATAATCCACCCAATTTGAAGACTTGTAGTACAAACCTCAATTCAGGGGGTTCTGAAAACCTAAATTGAGTAAATGGTTTTTGGCCCAAATAAATTTGATAAAAATAATTTTAGGTCCAATACACATGGTATGATCATTAGACAAGGTTTTATATCAAGGAAAAGAGTTTTGAGAGTAGGAGGGAGTTTTATGAATATAGAGCACCAACAAGCAAACAAACAAGCAAATATCACACAAGTCAAGCATTCATATGCACTCAAAAAGTTTTAATTGGCCCTAATGTTTTAGTGATGTTAACTTAGTCCTGAGGCAAAACACAGGGCGTGACAGACCAACCCCCCCCTCTATGGGATTCCTAGGCTAGGCGTGGCGTGGGAAAGGTGCAGAAACCCAGAGGTGAGGTAGTCTTTAGTTCCATGTTGCTTCTACTCCGGCGTGGTTGTCCTTCTAGATCTTGAAGTCCCTGATGATAAGTCTTCGACTGCATCGTTGACTTCATCTAAGGGTGAACGTGGTTCTTGTAATATGCTAGGCTTGCCTAAAGGTCTGGGTTTGGCGAGCGAGGTCCTGGCAAGGGTCTGGCTTCCGGGTGTATTCCATTGTCGGAATACGGGGCAAGGTAATGTGTCTGTGTGCTGGCCCTACGTCTGCTCATGTTGGTTAGTGACATCAAGATGCCTCGTGCCTAGACGAGAAGGGTCAAGTCTTGGTGTAGCTTCTCGTTGACAGGGAAGTCCTTATCTTCCTTAAAGCAGAAATCTTCAGTCGTAGGGGGTCTCCATCCTTGAGAGTGTTGAAGCGCGTCATTATAGGCTTGTCGTCGATACCTTCTGCTCAAGTAAGTTTCCCAGGTATGCTCTTCATTCATCTTTGGCCATTTGCCTACGTCGTTATAGACACGTGTTTCTGGCGGGTGTTCGACTGTTTGGTCTATTGGTCTCTCCAGTGCCATTGTGGGAAGGTCTGGTCCGAGTCTCATCCCTAAGATCAAGCTTAGAGACTTGGTGCAAAAATGGGTCCTACCATCTAGGAAGGTTTTCGAGGGGTTCTAAATAAGCTGAATATCCAAAAGTATAGAACTACCTTTGACAGGTGGTTTACCATGATCGAGTCAAGGTTTATGCCCTAGATTGTCTAAAAAGGGGCTGGTAACAAAGTCATGACAGTTGTCCACTCCATTCCAAGCATTTGAAGGGAGTAGTGTAACGCCCTAGATGCCATCCTATCCTTATTTTGGCATCAGGGCCTCGACAGGGATAGAAGTGCATCTCGTCGTTTTGCAAAAATGGATATCATTACAAGTACATTTACAGAAGAGATGAGTATATGGAATTGGCTTACACTCGCCATAAGCTACATCAATATCACATCAATACAACAACATATTCAAACATCATACATAAGAGCAGGCTCCGACTACGGCCGAAACCAAACGATAAAATGACATCCATCCTTGCTATCCCAGTCTGTCGCCTGGAACACATTCTAGATCGATGAAGAAGAAGAACTCCAAAACAAACAAGCATCACGGTCATGTCAAATCATTCCATTACCTATACCTGCAACTATTGTTGTAGTAATCTGTGAGCCACGGGGACTCAACAATCTCATTTCCAAGGGTATCAAGACTATTAAAGCTTAATGGGTGAGGTATGGTTAAGTGGTGAGGCTGCAACAAGCGACTAAGCATTTATTTGAGTGGCTAACTTACGAATACAAAAAGTAAAGTATGGTGGTCTACGAACAATGGACGTGAGCTAGTAATGATCACTAAGTGATCCTGAACACCTAC
Source organism: Hordeum marinum (assembly GCA_022496015.1). Taxonomy (NCBI): domain Eukaryota; kingdom Viridiplantae; phylum Streptophyta; class Magnoliopsida; order Poales; family Poaceae; genus Hordeum; species Hordeum marinum. Next base: position 202,433,032 of record CM039675.1, on the reverse strand, counting down.
TTACGTCAAACATAACCCCACCATGTTCTCTCTCGGATAGGACTCACAAGAAGAGATCATGGTTATGCACATGGTTGGTGTATTTTATTTGATTTTACTTCAAGTTTACTATGACCAGGTATTAAACAAAGTTTCCAAGTTGCCACATAACCGTGGGCACGGCTTTCCGAAAGATTTCACCCTGCAGGGGTGCTCCAACTCATCCATCACAATCTAACCACATACCGTGTTCGAATTCCTCAACTACGGAATCACCTGTAATATTTGCGGAATCCTGATGGAAAATCTCAACTTCGAGATAGCCCAAAGTGTCGTCAAAATCCCACGCGCAAGACGTTCGAGAAAGGAAAAAAACAAATCCAGCAAGGCCGCCCGATGTGTCGACGAACCCGACAGGAGCCGCGTATCTCGTTCTCAGGACATGATAGATAAGCGAAGCATACAGCGGCCTGATAGACATCTCCCGAGTTGTCCCGGGTTGGCCCCGCACGGTGCTCTAATTTGGACCAACACTCATGAGGAGCACTGGCCCGGGTTGTGGATTAAAGATCCGTGGGTGCCGGCGGGTCCCTATGCAATTTTGTTAGTTATTAGGCAAATGTAGTACCAATGTTGGGCCTTGCCAGACAAGCTTTATCCTAAAACGAAAATCAAGGGGGTACCCATAACAACCCCAAGCATGTTAGGAGCACTCAATTATGGAACATAACACCGGTTCACAAGTAACTAGGGGCAGCAAGAGTGGAACAAAACATCGAGCAAAAGGCCAAGCCTTCCACCCTTTACCAAGTTTATATGTGCATTAGATTAAATAGCAACAATATTGCGATAACAAAAGAATGTCCATGTTGACACATGGAAGCAATTGCACCTGCAGCTAGAAACGCTATAAGAAGGGCTGAGCAAGCGGTAGCATAGCCAAACAAAGGTTTGCTGGGATGTGAAGGGGTCAGAGGCTTATCATGGCAATGTTGGGAGGCTTGACAAACAAGTGGTAGGTAGCAATACATAACGATGGAAGCGAGACAACTAGCATAGCAATGATAGTAGTGTTATCCAGGGAAATGTGTCATATTGCTTGAGATCCCGCTTGGAAGATGAATGAATCCATTAAGAAGACGAGCCAACGTAGTCGAACGAATCCTGACACACCAAACGCTTTCGGAACTCTATCGAGAAGGAACAATCTGAAAACAACAATCAACACACGGTACACCACAACATATTCATGACATGATGTGCAATCAAATAGGATGCATGTCCGGTTTAAATATGCAAGGCATGGAAAATCACATCAACAACTACTACACATTAAGTGAAGCTCAATATGCAATGGGTTGCATATTGACGAAACTCTATGATCGATTTTTTAGTTCACTCTCGTTTAGGTACACGACAATATTAAATGTTGTTAACATGACAAGAGGTGAAGCATAAGTAAACTATCTATCTAGGCATCTTAAATGTGGTTGGAAACAACTTATAGCATTTCCAAAATGCCCCCACATGTTAATTTTGAAATTTGCCCAGATCTGTCCTAATCATATTTTAGAGTTGGTAAACAGAAAAATAAAGGTCACCTTGAGATTCTACACATTTTTTAGTCAAGTTGCATATATAAAACATTTGCATCGGAGCTACGGTTTAAAAGTTATTAAACAATTCATTTTGACATGGCATTAATGCAAAAACAATGGAAACAACAAGTTAATCATTTTTATCACATGTGAGAGTTGGAAATTGTGAATCTACACGAAATTCTAGTCATTTTACATATATATTTATTTTCATCCGAAGCAGGGTTGAAAAGTTATTAATGCATGAAGTTAGGGGGGTTTCTGCAATTCTATTAATCATGGAAATGGTTAAAATCTCAGCGCAGGAAAAATAACACATTGGGCCGAATCTATCTAGCCCAGCAGTCAATAGGGGGTGCAACATACTAATTCGCGCCTATGGCGAGGGTTAGGCAAAGGGGCGCTCACCTTGTGGGCTAAGGCCCAAGGCGCTGACGAGGTTGGGCTAGTGGGAGGAGCTGGGCGGGGGCGCTGGGGCGGCCCACGGGGTGCTGCGGGAGGCAGGCCAGGCCCGGGTCAACGCGCATGAGCAGGAGCTCAGTCCTCCTCGCTCCTGGATGAGGCCATAGCAGCATAAGGTGGCGGATCCCATCGGCGAGGAGGCGGAGGGTAGACGGGGCGGCCGGAAATGGGCTGGGGCGACTGGATCTGGGCGGCGGCTAGCGGACGCGGGTCTGGGCATCCATGGCGTCCTGGACAAGGAAAGAGAGAGAGAGGGGTTAGGGGAGAGAAAGAAGAGAAGGGAGAAGAGAGAAGGAGTGGGAGGCAGGAGGAGATCCGACGGGGTCCGCCTGGCACTCGCCAACGATGGCGCTCCAGTGGCCGGCTACGCTGGATCGAGGGGTCCTCCCCTCGAGCAGCTGCGGGCGCAGGCTATGGACGATGGACGGCCGCGTGGGCAGGCTGTGGTCAATGGACGTGTCCGATTTGACCACGGACATGTGTGGTAGGTGGGGATTTGGACGAACTGGACCCCTAATTGCGAATCTAAGAGCTGAAAATGACGGGGAAGGAGTGGATTTCGGGATTGGAGGGATGTGGGGCTAGAAGTTGGAGGTTCTGAGGGGGTGACTGCAATTTGGCAAGGGGGAAATCCTAGTGGAGTGAGAGGCTCTCTCCACAAGGTCGTTTATATATAGGGGATGGAACTATGGTGGGTTGGACCTCGTCCGTTCGATAGCGATCCGATGATCATGAAGTAGTTGGGCTAGGTGGGGATGAGAGGGAGGTTTGCGGCCCGTGACAAGGAGTTTTAAAACACCGAAAACGTCCGACAAATAAACCGATGATGGCACTACTATGGTTGACCGCTCGGGTATCAAACGACCTCTGATCGTGACAAAATTTGGCAGGCGGCCTACCTACAACATATTACGACCGGTTGCCAAGTTTTGACCCAATCCGAGAAAGTTTTATACACACTTTTAAAACAATATTTATTGGTGGCGCGGGCGCGTGCGTGTGTGGTTGGTCTCAAAATGGTAAGCGACGAGAACGGGGAGAACCGGCAACTGCGAATGAATGCAAGTTTTCGAAAACGAGTGACAATGCTATGCAGATGATGCAAATGATGCAATGATGAATGCAACGACCAATCGAATCACCCGACAACAATGGAATAAAAGGGGAATCTTCTAGAACTTGGTCTCGGGCTGTTACAACTCTCCTCCACTACACGAGGATCTCGTACCGAGATCTAGAATGAGAAGGGGAAGAGAAAGAGCAAGAGGTAAAACTTAGTTGCTTCTTTGACAAACGAGTGAAACCAATGAAACATGAAGGTTGGAAAGAGATGAAGAATGACATGAGGGACAAGCAAAAATTCAAAAGAAATTTCGGCAGCACTTCGGTAGGATAGAGAGGAAATTTTTGATTTGATGGAGAGAAATTGAAAGAGAGACACCAAACTTTGGTTAGATTAGAATCAAAACTTCATAATATGGAAGGATCATGAAAAGATTTCACAACACTCCGGTTAATGGACAAGCAAGGGAACAACATGATCTTAATCAAACTAGATGTGAGTTGAAAACAACAACAACACCACAATGCCTCCGAAACAGAGAATAGAAGTTGGATCTTTGGAGAGAAGAGAACAGAGAAGAACATGACAACTTCTACCACCATTGAATTTGAAAGCACGCTTGGGAGGGAGGATTGAACGGAGCTGTTGGAAAACCAACAAGGAAAAGAAACAACTTGTTGTGGACTTATGAAACACATCACAAAATTATGAGGTGACAACCAACCACTAACGGAAACGAAGACTACCTAGGAGCAAGAAGATATGGACAACTTCTTACACCAAGAGGAGGAGAAAACTTGAATCATTTATGACACCATGATAGGAACAATCCTTAGGAAATGTTTTAGGTGAAATCCAACCCAAGATAACTCCGAGAGGACATGATGGGTTTACTTATTTCATTCTTGACAACTATTGTTTGAGAGTCCTCATAATCAAGAATTTAATAGAACTATCTCAAAAGACAATGGACAAGGAATTGAACTATAAATCTAAGATAAAGAACACTTGATCACCTCCAACAAGAATCCTGATGAATATTTCAAGAAAGAATTAACTCCTTGATGAAACACCATGAGGAACCTCCAAAAATAAGAGGATGATAGAAAAGAATTGAAGGTTGAAAAGAACAAGATTGGGGCCTTCCAATGATTTATATGGTGCTTCAGGACAAGATACTTGAGCAAAACTAGGAACTCCGGAAAAGAAAGATGACCACTTGGGATAAGCAATTTTATATCATGAACAACTCCAGAAGAAGGATTGAAATCACCTAGATGAAAGAAGAATAAGAATTATGATATGCCTATCCTTCATCAAATTAAATTGATGACAAGCAACGGATTTAGCATACTACTTATTCTTCTTGAAAATAGTGGAGAGAAAGATATTGCACAAACTTGAAGAGGTCTTGCTACTTCTCGAGCATGCGTTGGTTTCCGTGAAGAGGAACGGGTGATGCAGCAAAGTAGATAAGTATTTCCCTCAGTTGTTGAGAACCATGGTATCAATCCAGTAGGAGATACAAGCAATTCCCCAATAAATGTACCTACACAAAGAATCAAACACTTGCACCCAATGCTATAAAGGGGTTGCCAATCCCTTCACGGTTACTTGCAGGGATGATATCTGATAGAGATAGATAGAATAGATTGCTTGAACGGAAAGTAAAACAAATGGTAAAAATAATGCAACAAGGTATTTTTGGTATTTTTGGTTTTAGATCTGAAAGTATAAGATGGAAAATAGACACGGGGGCCATAGGTTTCACTAGAGGCTTCTCTCATGATGACAAGTATTACGGTGGGTGGACAAATTACCGTCGAGCAATTGATAGAAAAGCGAATAATTATGAAGATATCCAAGGCAATGATTATGCATATAGGCATCACGTCCGTGTCAAGTAGACCGAAACGATTCTGCATCTACTACTATTACACCACACATCGACCGACTCCTGCCTGCATCTAGAGTATTAAGTTCATGAAGAACAGAGTAATGCATTAGGTAAGATGACATGATGTAGAGGGATAAACTCAAGAAATATGATTAAAACCCCATCTTTTCATCCTCGATGGCAACAATATAATACGTGCCTCGCTACCCCTACTTTGTCACTGGGTGAGGACATCGCAAGATTGATCCCAAAACTAAGCACTTCTCCTATTGCAAGAATTACCAATCTAGTTGACCAAACCAAACCAATAACTCGAAGAGACTTGCAAAGATATGAAATCATGCATATAAGAATTCATAAAAGACTCAAATAGTATTCATATGTAATCTGAACATAAACCCACAATTCATCGGATCTTGACAAACACACCACAAAAGAGTATTACATCGGATAGATCTCCATGAAGATCATGAAGAACATGGTATTGAAGAGCAAAGAGAGAGAAGAAGCCATCTAGCTACTAGCTATGGATCCAAAGGTCTGTGGTGAACTACTCATGCATAATCGAAGGGGCAATGGAGTTGATGTAGATGCCCTTCGTGATCGAATCCCCCTCTAGAAGATTATCGGAAAAGGCTCCAAGATTGGATCTCATGGGAACCGAGGCTCCCGGCAGAGGAAAAGTGTTTTCATGCTCCCTCCGGTATACAGGGAATATTTCTGAATTTATAGGCCAAGAAATAGGGTTGGGGGAGCTGCCGTGTGCCCACAAGCCAGGGGGCGCGGCCCCCCTAGGGCATGCCCCTGTGGCTTGTGGCCACACGGCTGCTCTCCTGACTTCATCTCCAAGTCTTCTGGGTTGCTTCTGGTCCAAGAAAAATTATTCCGAAGATTTTATTCCGTTTGGACTCCGTTTAATATTCCTTATCTGCAATACTCAAAAACAAGGAAAAAACAGAAACTGACACTAGGCTCTGGATTAATAGGTTAGTCCCAAAAATAATATAAAATAGCATATTAATGCATATAAAACATCGAAACAGATAATATAATAGCATGGAACAATAAAAAATTATAGATACGTTGAAGACTTATCAAGCATCCCCAAGCTTAATTCCTGCTCATCCTCGAGTAGGTAAATGATAAAAACAGAATTTTTGATGTGGAATGCTGCCTAGCATAATTATCCATGTAATATTCTTTATTGTGGCATGAATATTCAGATTCGTAAGATTCAAAACAATAGTCTAATATTGACATAAAAACAGTAATACTTCGAGCACACCAACAAGGCAATCGTGTCCCTTCGAAATAACATGGCCTTAGAAAGTTATCCCTACAAAATCATATGGTCTGGCTATGATCCATCTTCCCCACACAAAGTATCCAAATCATGCACAATCCCGATGAACAAGTCAAGCAATTGTTTCATACTTTTGGTGTTCTCAAATCTTTTCAACTCTCACGCAATACATGAGCGCGAGCCATGGATATAGCACTATAGGTGGAAGACAATATGGAGGAGGTGCAAGGAAAAAGGGAGAAGATAGTCTCACATCGACTAGGCGTATCAATGGGCTATGGAGATGCCCATCGATAGAAATCAATATTAGTGAGTAGGGATTGCCATGCAACAAATGCACTTAGAGCTATATGTGTATGAAAGCTCAGAAATAAAACTAAGTGGTCGTGCAAGATGAAATTCCACTAGTTATATGAAAGTGACAAAATAGGAGACTCTCTATCATGAAGATCATGGTGCTACTTTGAAGCACAAGTGTGGAAAAATATAGTAGCAATTGTCCCTTCTCTCTTTCTCTCATATTTTTTATTTATTTTGGTGGGCATCTTTGGCCTCTTTTTTTATTTGGGCTTCACTGACCTCTTTTAGTTTTTGTAAAGTCCGGATACTCATACCAACTTGTGAGGGAGTCATGGCTTCCATCATCCTTTTCTCACATGGGGCAATGCTCTATTAATGAAAATCATCACACTTTTATATACTTACAACTCGATACCTAAAATAAAATATGACTCTATATGCAAGATGAAGTGATGGTGCATGTCATGAAAAACTGAATGGAGGAAGTTGCATGGCAATATATCTCGGAATGGCTATGGAGATGCCATAATAGGTAGATATGGTGGCTTTTTGAGGAAAGTATATGGTGGCTGTTTTGAGGACGGAGGGTTTGATGTACCGGCGAAAGTTGCGCGGTACTAGAGAGGCTAGCAAAGGTGGAAGGGTGAGAGTGCGTATAATCCATGGACTCAACATTAGTCATAAAGAACTCACATACTTATTGCAAAAGTCTATAAGTTATCAAACAAAGCATTAGACGCATACACCTAGGGGAGAGGTTGGTAGGAGTTAACCATTGTGCGCTCCCGACCCTCACACAAAGATTGATAATCATTAGACAAATCATGCTCCAACTTCGTTACATAACGGTTCACCATACGTGCATGCTACGGGAATCACAAACTTTAACACAAGTATCTCTTCCAATTCACAACTACTTACTAGCATGACTATCGTATTACCATCTCTATTATCTGAAAACTATATGCAAGGAATCAAACTTCTCATAGTATTCAATGCATTTAATATGAATTTTTTTATTATATCCCTCTTGGAGGCCCATTATATTAGGACTAAATTCATTACCTAAACAAATTACCATGCTGTTTTAAGAAACTCTCAAAATAATATAAGTGAGGTACGAGAGTTCAATAATTTCTATAGAATATAACACCACCATGCTCTACAAAGATATAAGTGAAGCACTAGAGCAACATTGCCTAGCTCAAAAGATACAAGTGAAGCCCATGGAGTATTCTAATAAATTCACGATTCAGCATGTCTCTCTTAAAAGATGTGTGCAGCAAGGATGATTGTGGCAAACTAAAAATCAAAGACTCGTATCATACAAGATGCTCCAAGCAAAACACATATCATGTGGTGAAAAAATGTAGCCTCGAGTAAATTTACCGATGGATTGAAGACGAAAGAGGGGATGCCTTCCGGGGCATCCCCAAGCCTCTGCTTTTTGGTATCCTTGAATATGGCTTGGGGTGCCTTGGTGTCACAGCCCCAAGTTGTCCCCTTTGATTGTGTTTAGTTAGGATGAGCATCATGTTTATTTTTGTTAATATGAAATGGGGAGGATTATAAACCCTAGCACCTCACCTCACTAAAGCAAACTCAATCATGTGTGATTTTCCAATGAACCCAAAATGGCCACAAAAATGTTCCATATTTCTGATAAATATTGGAAACAATATATTAGAGGAGCATTTGAATTTTGAACTCAACTTGGATATTTTTAAAAAGACTCAAAACCCCACCGAAAAATATCTACTAAAGCACTATAAGAATTTAGTTGCTTCAAAATTGCTGAAACTTTTTGAGGAGGTTTGAAATATTCAAACAATACTTCCTAAAAATTCCAAGATTTTTGGCCTAAGTATTTGTGACCAAATGAAAAAGAAACAAATGCCAGAAAATAGAAAACATCAATTATTAAAAAGAGGGAACCCACCTGGGCCAGGGAAGAAGCCGGCCCAGCCCAGCAGGGGCGAACCGGTCTTCTTCCACCTCTGGCCAGAAGGACGCCAGGTGCGTGGTCACCGCGCGCTGGCCACCTCCTGCCTGTGTGCCTGCCTGGGTGGAGGGATAGACTCTAGGGAGCGTCTAGATCGAGCCGACCTCTTCCTTCCCCGAGCTTATTCTCCCCCTCTCCCTCTGCTTCCTCCCCCCCGGGCCCGAGCGGAGCTCGCCGTCGCCCTCGCTATTCCCGCGGCCTCCGGCCACCTCTAGCCCAGCCAGCGAGCCCACCAGAACTGCCGCATCCCCTAGCCCCCCTCTCGCTGAAGAAGTCAAGCCGGGTGCGCCTCATCGCCGTCAGCAAACTCGCCTTCAACCTCGGGTGTTGGCAGCCCTCATCGTCGATTCGCTGCGCACAGGGCGTCCCCGACCTCGCCGTCTTCGCAAGATGCTCCGTGATGAGCTTCTGCATCTCCTCCCTACCACACCATTGCCCGCGTCCCCTATCCGCTGACCTCGCCATGACCGAGCTCCGGCCGCCACCGTAGACAACGCCATGCTCGAACCCGACCACCCCGCATCCTCCCATGGCCTCCAATGGATGCGGGCGAGAGCTAGCAAGCCGTAGCCACAAACCGCACTCGAAACTGTGGCCCATAGCCCGATCTCGAGCACCTCCGCCATCGCGGATGGTTGTCGTCGTTCATCCGCCGGCGGGCGTGATGTGTCACATCATTAGCGGTTAATGATGCCCTTAATAGCCCGTTGTGCCGTTGGCAAATGGACCCCGTGGTTTTACTAATCTTTTTTTAAAAATTAAAACATGTTAATAAATAAACAGTCACTTACTAACGGGCCCCATAGGTCAGCTTTGACCTGGCCATGTTAGGGTTGACTGGGCCCACCAGTCAGCGTGTGGAGATGGCCTTGTGTCATTGACATGTGGGTCCTGCCAGTCAGGTTTGACCCTGGCCGACCTTGTTGACCTGTCGTCACCCCGATGTAATGCTGATGCAGTAAAGTATTTCTGCAATTAAAATAAATACTAAATGATTTATTAATTTTAGAAAATGTTTAAAACTTCTAAAATTCATAGAAAATAATCTGCAAGTCAGATGAAAATAATTTATATATGAAAAATGATCGAAAAATCCAATGAATCTGTTTATGCCATGATCATGCATGTTTGAACAAGTTAACATCACCAAGTAGGACATTTTATGATTAGCACAATATATGAAATATCATTTGGAGTTGGAATTCTTGTTTGAATTCCACTTCAATTAACCTGGCTGATTATTCCTCTAGGTTAATTCAGTATCCTAACTTGTCACATCATGCATCATGATTTTGCATTGCATTGAATGTTGTTCCTTTGTGTTTGCCGGTGATTGCTCCCTCTCGGTAGACGATGGTTTCGATGATGTGAACGTCGACACTGATGAAGAGAAATGATATCTTCACGATTGTCAGGCAAGCAAACCCCCTTGAGCATATTGATATGAACCCACTCTCTTGCTCCTGCTCTCTTTTATTGCATTAGGACAACAACGATTCAATTGTTATCTGTTTTCGGTAGTTGAACCCATTCCTTTGCATGACCTGTCTTTGCCATAGTAAATAGTTGAAACCACTTAGCATGAGTAACAACTTCTTGAGACTTGTTGTGCTTACTCATCCATGCTTGCTTACTTACTGTGCCTGCTATGCTTAGAGTCGTGTCATGTCAGGTATGATATATCTGAGTGATGGATCGGAATGGCATTCATGTCCTACTGTGTGAGGGCTAAGTGTGTGAACACAATTTGGTAAAGGTAGCGATGAGAGGTCATGTAGGAGTACATGGCAGGTTGTCTCATTGGGACCGTCCTTAAGAACCGAGTTCTGCGTACATTATCCAAGACAAGATACTACCGCACATTGGGATACTTAATTGACCCTCTCGGCCCATTAATCGCTTAGACCTCTGTCCAGGAGTTGCAACTAGTTTCTAGTGTTTGTAGGAAAAGTGATGGCGGCCATGCATAGCGCTGTCCGACGGGGTGGGCTATGATGCGGTAGATGCACAGTGGCACGGTGTACCAAGTGGCACCCGAATGGTGGGATTGGGAACCCTGCGCACATCGTTTGAGGCTATAGCGGAAACTTCGGCCGGACTTCCGTGTGGGTTCAGTCTCAAATAGGCGATAAACCTGGACTAGGGTCTTGTGTGGTTGACGGTCGTGGCCGACGCCCATGCCAGTGCTTCCGCTTGAAGGTTGCCGAGATGCATGACGTGCATATGGTGATAAGTGGCGAGAGCGTGTGTGAATAAGTACACCCCCGTAGGGTTATGAATCTATTCGAATAGCCGCATCCTCGGATATGGACTACTTGGAGAACTTATGTGGTTCATAGAAAAGCAAAGTGGATACTCTAAAATGAACAAGATAAGCGTGAGTGCTATGGATGGCCTTCTCGTAGGGAGACGGAAGTGTATCCATAGTGGTGTATTGATTGGAGAATATGTGGACTCGTGTGTGCTATCCCACCTCAAAGATACTGCTTGTAGTCGTAGTATAGGTTAGCCAAGAGTCACAGCTGGCTTGCTGCAATAAACTCCACAACCCCCTTCATTGATACTGATGCATGTGTAGTTAGTTCTGATGTAAGTCTTGCTCAGTACCCTTGTACTCACGTTTTCTTAAATTATGTTTTTGCAGAGGAGACGTCAGTCTCATTAGGGGTATTTACGACGTGAAGTTTGATGTTGACCGGATTAGCTTGGGAATCCCAGACAGAGGTCTGGTTCCTTTGGTATCGTTGTAGCTTTTCAGGCTCCTCTAGCCACTTTTGTAGATGTCTGTACTCAGACATATTTAAACTTCCGCTTTTTGTTTGATTGCTCTGAATGTTGGGTCATGTGACCCCTGATTGTATCATCTTATTGTATTAGCTCTTCCGAGCCTTCTAAATAAATGTTGTAATGTTGTATGGTTGTGTTGTAATGCCATAGTTGTATCTATGCATATCGGGCATGTCATGCGTACGTGTGACATGCAACGGTATGTATGGGATCCGACACCTAGTTGTGTGCCTTTAGTAGTACTCTTTACGGGGAAATGCCTCTTTGTGCTTCCACTGAGCCTTGGTAGCTTGCTACTGCTCCGGACACATTGATTGACCGACATGTATCCTTCTTTGCTGCTGTGTCTGTCCCTTCGGGGAAATGTCTCGCGGTGTAATGGAGTCTCTGTAGCCTGCTACGACTCATCTACGTACAGTGATGACATTTATGTCCCACGGTGTAATGGAGTCCTTGTAGCTTGCTATGACTCGTCTACACACGCTAGAGATTGACACCTGCATTGCTGGGTTACGTATGCTTGTCCCTGTACGGATGTGCCACTTTAGTTCTACGACTAGTAAAGTCGGCCTGGGTTCTTTGACATTTGAATGCTAGCAACACATTCACATACGTGAGTCAAAAGACGCAAACGGTCCCGGTCCAGGTAAGGTGGCAGCCATGGAGATAACCGTGCGTGATACCGCAAAGTGATGTGATGTGTTACCGGCTGGATTCTTATGGCTTAGGATCGGGGTCTCGACACTTGGGCATCCCCAAGCTTAGGCTCTTTCCACTCCTTATTCCATAGTACATCAAATCTTCACCCAAAACTTGAAAACTTCACAACACAAAACTTGACAGAAAACTCTTGAGATCCGTTAGTATAAGAAAAATAAATCACCACTTTAGGTATTGTTGTGAACTCATTCTTTGTTTATATTTGTGTAATACCTACTGTATTCTAACTTCTCCATGGTTCATACCCCCGATACAACCCATAGATACATCAAAATAAGCAAACAACACAAAGAAAACAAAACCTGTCAAAAACATAACAGTATGTGGGAATCTGTAGACTTAAAATACTTCGATAACTCTAAAAATTCTGAAAAAAATACGAAAATCAGGGAAATTTGTATATCAATCTTTTGTAAAACTTTCATATCAAAATCACGTTCCAGTGAATTTATAAAAATTCTGGACTGAGCGCAAAAGTTTCTGTTTTTCAGCAAAATCAAATTGCAAACACCGTAGACCATCCCAAAGGTCTTACTTGGCTCAAACACTAATTTAAAAAATAAAACACAATTATTACAGAAGTAATAATGTGGGAAAAACTCAAAAACAGAAGCAAAACCATAACCCAAAAATAAAATTGGGTTGCCTCCCAACAAGTGCTATTGTTTAACGCCCCTAGCTAGGCATAATGATTTCAATGATGCTCTCATAAAAAGTAGTAATTGAAATATGCAAGAAAGCATCATTAATCTAATGATAATCACATTTAAGTCTAACCCACTTCCTATGCATAGGGATTTTGTGAGCAAACAATTTATGATAACAAGAATCAACTAGCATAGGAAGGCAAAACAAACATAACTTCACAACTTTGAACACATAGAGAGGAAACTTGATATCATTGAAATTCCTACAAGCATATGTTCCTCCCTCATAATAATTTTCAGTAGCATCATGAAGTAATTTCAAAATATAACTATCAAATAAAGCATTATTTCCATCATCAATTATAGCATATGTGTCATCATCAAATTTGGGGAACAAAGAATATCATATTCATCAAGCATAGCATCCCCAAGCTTGTGGTTTTGCATATCATTAGCATCATGGATATTTAGAGAATTCATACTAATAACATGGCAATCAGCCCTTTCATTCAAGGAACTATCATGAATCTCCTTACAAATTTATTCTTTCGACACTTCATCAAAAATTTCAGATTCATGATTTTCAAACAAAACTTCATAGAGATAATCAAGTGCACTCAACTCACTAGCAATTGGTTTATCATAATTTGATCTGTTGAAAAGATTAGCAAGTGTATGAGGATCCATATCAATAGATTTTTAGCAAGCGAAGATGCAAGCAAATAGAAGGCACATGGCAACACAAGCAAACATAGCAATGAAAAGGCGAACGGAAGAAGGGCGAATAAAAAGGAAAATCTTTTTGGTATTTTCTGAAAATTGTTTTAGAAGTTGGGGAGAGGAACACGAGAGGCAAATGGCAATTAATGTAAATGCAAAAGATGAGTTTGTGATGGGTACTTGGTAGGCTTGATGTAGATCTCCTTGGCAACGGTGCCAAAAATTGGCAAGTTGACGGGAGAGTTCTTATCTTGACTTGCTATGTATCTCCCCGACAAAGGCGCCAAAATCCTTCTTGCTACTTCTCGAGCATGCGTTGGTTTCCATGAAGAGGAACATGTGATGCAGCAAAGTAGATAAGTATTTCCCTCAGTTGTTGAGAACCAAGGTATTAATCTAGTAGGAGATACAAGCAAGTCCCCAATAAATGTACCTACACAAAGATCAAACATTTGCACCCAACGCTATAAAGGGGTTGTCAATCCCTTCATGGTTACTTGCAAGGATGAGATATGATAGAGATAGATAGAATATATTGCTTGAATGGAAAGTAAAAAAAGGTAAAAATAATGCAGCAAGGTATTTTTGGTTTTAGATCTGAAAGTATAAGATGGAAAATAGACCCGGGGGCGATAGGTTTCACTAGAGGTTTCTCTCATGATGGCAAGTATTACGGTGGGTGGACAAATTACTGTCGAGCAATTGATAGAAAAGAGAATAACTATGAAGATATCCAAGGCAATGATTATTCATATAGGAATCATGTCCGTGTCAAGTAGACCGAAACGATTCTGCATCTACTACTATTACTCCACACATCGACCGACTCTTGCCTGCATCTTGAGTATTAAGTTCATGAAGAACAGAGTAACGCATTAGGTAAGATGACACGATGTAGAGGGATAAACTCAAGCAATATGATGAAAACCCCATCTTTTTATCCTCGATGGCAACAATACAATACATGCCTCGCTACCCCTACTTTGTCACTCGGTGAGGACACCGCAAGATTGAACCCAAAACTAAGCACTTCTCCTACTGCAAGAATTACCAATATAGTTGGCCAAACCAAACCAGTAACTCGAAGAGACTTGCAAAGATATGAAATCATGCATATTAGAATTCAGAAAAGACTCAAATAATATTCATAGATAATTTGAACATAAACCCACAATTCATCCGATCTCGACAAACACACCGCAAAAGAGTATTACATCAGATAGATCTCCATGAAGATCATGAAGAACATGGTATTGAAGAGCAAAGAGAGAGAAGAAGCTATCTAGCTACTAGCTATGGATCCAAAGGTCTGTGGGGAACTACTCACGCATCATCGGAGGGGCAATGGAGTTGATGTAGATGCCCACCGTGATCGAATCCCCCTCCGGCAGATTACCGGAAAAGGCTCCGAGATTGGATCTCACGGGAACCGAGGCTCCTGGCGGCGGAAAAGTGTTCTCGTGGCTCCCTTTGGTATGCAGAGAATATTTCTAAATTTATAGGCCAAGAAAAAGGGTTGGGGGAGCTGTCGTGGGCTAACAAGCCAAGGGCTCCCCCCTAGGGCGCGCCCATGTGGCTTATGGCCACACGACTACTCTCCCGACTTCATCTCCATGTCTTTTGGGTTGCTTCTGGTCCAAGAAAAATTATTCAAAGATTTTATTCTGTTTGGACTCCATTTAATATTCCTTATCTCCAATACTCAAAAAACAAAGAAAAACAGAAACTGGCACTAGGCACTAGATTAATAGGTTAGTCCCAAAAATAATATAAAATAACATATTAATGCATATAAAACATCCAAAACAGATAATATAATAGCATGGAACAATCAAAAATTATAGATACGTTGGAGACGTATCAGGTCTTCCCCAAAACACTGGTACGAATTTGAAACGAACGAGGATGCCATGAATGAACGGGGATACAGGAGAGAGAAGAGATCACGATCCGCTTGATAGAAGATTTGAATGAAGCACCGAAATAATTGAGAGACGAATGAAGAGACAACAATTGAGAAGAATTTGAGAACGAAAGCTAAAGACGAGAACGAAGAAATCTTCTTAAATGATGGCCTTCAGAGGATCAAGAAATGAACACCACTCTGAAATGCTTCGGGCAGATATGGGAGGGATTTCTCATGATCGGAAACAATTTAAGAGGAAATCATCAAGATGAGATGAGAAATCTTCAAGAGAATGGACTAAGATTAGGAGAAACTCTCCTTCGGTCTTCAATACTGAATGACGAGAAGCAACACCATGAATTATTGAGACACTCCGGAATAATGAATAAAGAAAGTTGAGTCAACAATGAAAATGATTTAGAAGCGATCATGGAGAAGGAATATGACTGATGAAAATCATTCTTACATCATATTGGAAAGAACTTGAGGACATCTCCGGAAAGAATAGAAGAGCCAGGTAAGATCCTAGGTAAAAACCTGTGGGTTATGGGTCCACTGAAAGAAACACCGTTGAAACGATTGCTTAGAAAGAGATATTGCACCAGAAAAACTAAGAACTTGATGAGGTGAGAACCCTGAAATAATTTAAGAGGATATGAATGGAATGAAAGTCTTCTGAGATATCTTTAGCACTCCAGATAGAATAGAGAGAGACCAAAAACAAGAGATACTTGGACATAATTTCTGACAAGGAAAGCATTTAGAGATTGAAAAGGATATGAAGAACACTGCGATCTTGAATTGAATGCACTAGGAAGGAAAATAAGAATAAAGAAATGATGAATTCAAATCACTTGAGGATCTTCACAATGTATCACCGGATACGATACGAAAGAAAGATAGAGGAAGCATTGATGAAAAGAAAGGCATTTGGCTGAGATTTTAATTACTGAAGAAAAATGGCGGGAGGGTGGGGAAAAACAAAGATAGTCTTAGACAGATGAAAGAACTCCGGAAATAAACATGAGGATTGATCTTGCAAATATTCAAGATGATTGAATATCTTGAATAGGAGCGCACCGGTTGAAAAGAATTTCATGACAACTCTAGTTGAACAAAAGGATTATCATTCCCGTAAAATATGAGAACACTACATAGAAAAGATATGAAATCACCACTTTGCATTGAAGCAACTCGAATTACCATATTCAGAACTAAACAAAGGTGAGGCTTACGAAACAAGCCAGAACAAATACATACCCATTATGCACTTGTTGGAAAGATAATCCTAGGTACCTACTTGAATTTCCACCTAAGAACTCCCAAAATTTTCTGGTTATGCAATCTGGTGTTGGGGATACAGGGAGGAAAAATGTCTCACACAACTAACAGGACCTACACTCAAAATTTATCCATCCATAAACACATAACCAAAGGCTTCGGAATTCCATCTATCTCGGACCCTCAAAAACACAACGATACCAAACATGGAAGTACCCCGGACGCCACCCCAGTACTGGGTGACTCCGATCTTATCTCGCCACGAGAAGTATTGAAGCAATTTCGAACATCCTCCGTCCTTAGATACTAAGGAAACTGAATGATAACGATGTGCAAAAATCCCCCAGAGCTCTACACCGCGATAACAGGAGGCACCAAGTACAGAACTCCATCACATCAGCATCATATAGATTCCAGAATATCCATGTGATCCTAAAAAAATTGAGCGAGAAGAGGAGTAGAATCAAAATTCCTAAGTCGTAATTCCTCACCAGAGCATAGAAGAGGACAAAAAAGAATCCTACTCTTCGATATATAATTAGACTCAAAATAGTTCTTTCACTAGACTCGACTCGGCCAAGTTCGATCAATCAAGGGGGATTCTAGGTCGGTACATGCTCTGATACCAACTTGTAACGCCCAAGATGCGAACCTATCCTTATTTTGGTACGAGGGCCTCAACAGGGATAGAAGCGCATCTCGTAGTTTTGCAAGAATGGATATCATTACAAGTACACTTACAGAAGAGATGAGTATATGACATTGGCTTACACTCATCACAAGCTATATCAATATCATATCAATACAACAACATATTCAAACATCATACATAAGAGCAGTGTCCGACTATAAACGAAACCAAACGATAAAATGACATCCATCCTTGCTATCCCAGGCTGCCGCCTGGAACCCATCCTGGATCAATGAAGAAGAAGAAGAACTCCAAAACAAACAAGCATCATGCGCACGTCAAATCATCGCATTACCTGTACCTGCAGCTATTGTTGTAGTAATCTGTGAGCCACGAGGACTCAACAATCTCATTTCCATGGGTATTAAGACTATTAAATCTTAATGGGTGAGGTATGGTTAAGTGGTGAGGCTGCAGCAAGAAACTAAGCATTTATTTGAGTGGCTAACTTATGGATACAGAAAGTGAAGTATGGTGGTCTACGAATAATGGACGTGAGCTAGTAATGATCACTAAGTGATCCTGAACACCTACTTACGTCAAACATAACCCCACTGTGTTCTCTCTCGGATAGACTCACGAGAACAGACAATCATGGTTACGCACATGGTTGGTGTATTTTATTTGAGTTTACTTCAAGTTTACCATAACCGGGTGTTAAACAAAGTTTCCAAGTTGCCACATAACCGCGGGGCCGGCTTTCTGAAAGATTTAACCCTGCTGGGGTGCTCCAACTCATCCATCACAAATTAACCACACGCCGCGTTGGAATTCCTCAACCGCAGAATCACCCATAGTATTTACGCAATCCCGATGGAAAATCTCAACTTCGACATAGCCCGAAGTGTCGTCAAAATCGCACACGCAAGACGTTCGAGAAAGAAAAAAAATCCAGCAAGGCCACCCGATGTGTCGATGAACCCGATAGAAGCCGCGTATCTCATTCTCAAGACACGACAGATGAGCGAAGCGTATGGTGGCCTGATAGTCATCTCCCGAGTTTCCCCGGGTTAGCCCCGCATGATGCTCTAGTTTGAACTAACACTCATGAGGAGCACTGGCCTAGGTTGTTCATTAAAGATCCACAGGTGCCGGCAGGTCCCTATGCAATTTTATTTGTTATCAGGTAAATGTAGTACCAATCTTGGGCCTTCCCAGACAAGCTTTATCCTAAAACTAAAATCAAGGGGGTCCCCATAACAACCCCGAGCATGTTAGGAGCGCTCAATTATGTAACATAACACCGGTTCACAAGTAACTAGGGGCGGCAAGAGTGGAACAAAACACCAAGCAAAAGGCCAAGCCTTCCAACCTTTACCAAGTATATATGTGCATTAAATTAAATAGCAATAATATTGCAATAACAAAAGAATGTCCATGTTGACACATGGAAGCAATTGCACCTGCAGCTAGAAACTCTATAAGAAGGGCCGAGCAAGCGGTAGCATAGCCAAAAAAAGGTTTGTTGGGATGTGAAGGGGCAGAGGCTTATCATGGCGATGTTGGGAAGCTTGACAAACAAGTGGTAGGTAGTGAGACATAACGATGGAAGCGAGACAACTAGCATAGCAATGATAGTAGTGTTATCCAGGGAAATGTGTCATCTTGCCTGTGATCCCGCTTGGAAGAAGAATGAATCCATGAAGAATATGAGCCAACGTAGTCGAACAAATCCTCACACTCCGAACGCTTTCGGAACTCTATCGAGAAGGAACTATCCGAAAACAACAATCAACACACGATACACCACAACATATGCATGACATGATGGGAAATCAAATATGATGCATGTCTGGTTTAAATACGCAAGGCATGGGAAATCACATCAACAACTACTACACATTAAGTGAAGCTAAATATGCAACGGGTTGCATATTGACGAAACTCCATAATTGATTATTTAGTTCACTCTCGTTTAGGTACACAACAATATTAAATGTTGTTAACATGGCAAGCGGTGAAGCATAAGTAAACTATCTTTCTAGGTATATTAAATGAGGTCGGAAACAACTTATAGCATTTCCGAAATGACCCCATATGTTAATTTCGAAATTGGTCTAGATCTGTCCGAAGCATATTTTAGAGTTGTTAAACAGCAAAATAAAGGGCACCATGAGATTCTACACATTTTTCTAGTCAATTTATATATATAAAACATTTGTATCGGAGCTATGGTTTAAACGTTATTAAACAATTCATTTTGACATGGCATTAATGGAAAAACAATGGAAACAACAAGTTAATCATTTTTATCACATGTGAGAGTTGGAAATTATGAATATACACGGAATTCTAGTCATTTTACATATATATTTTATTTTCATCCGAAGCAGGGTTGAAAGTTATTAATGCTTGAAGTTAGGGTTTTTCTCGCAATTCTGTTAATCATGGAAATGGTTAAAATCCAAGCATAGGAAAAATAACACATTGGGTCGAATCTGTCCAGCCCAGCAGTCAATAGGGGGCACAACATACTAACTCATGCCTATGGCGAGGGTTAGGCAAAGGGGCGCTCACCTTGTGGGCTAAGGCCCAATGCGCTGGCGATGTTGGTCTAGCGGGAGGAGCTGGGCCGGCACGTTGGGGCAGCCCACGGGGTGCTGTGGGAGGCAGGCCAGGTGTGGGTCAACGCCACGAGTGGGAGCTCCGTCCTCCTCGCTCCTGGATGAGGCCATGGCGGCGCAAGGCGGTGGATCCCGCCGGCGAGGAGGCAGAGGGTAGACGGGACGGCCGGAAACGGGCTGGGTCGGCCGGATCTGGGCGGCGGCCAGCGTACGTGGGGCCGAGGCGCTGCTTCGGGCATCCGTGGCATCCTGGACAGGGGAAGAGAGAGAGGGGTTAGGGGAGAGAGAGAGAAGAGAAGGGAGAAGAGAGAAGGAGAGGGAGGCAGGAGGAGGTCCGGCGGGGTCGGCCTGGTGCTCGCCGGCGGTGGCGCTCCAGTGTCCGGCGACGCTGGATCGAGGGGCTCCTCCCCTCGAGCGTCTGCGAGCACAGGCTGCGGATGATGGACGGCCATGTGGGGAGGCTGCAATCGCCGTACGTGTCCGATTTGACCATGGACATGTCCAGTAGGTGGGGATTTGGACGAATTGGACCCCTAATTTTGAATCTAAGAGTTGAAAATGATGGGAAAGGAGTGGATTTCATGATTGGAGGGATGTGGGCCTAGAAGGTGGAGGTTTTGAACGGGGGGGGGTGGATGTAATTTGGCAAGGGGAAACCCTAGTGGAGTGAGAGGCTCTCTCCACAAGGTGGTTTATATATAGGGGATGGAATTAGGGTGGGTTGGACCTCGTCCGTCCGATCACGATCCGATGACCACGAACGGAGGGAGGGGCTAGCTTGGGCTAGTGGGCTGTGTAGTTAGGCTAGGTGGGGATGAGAGGGAGGTTTGCGGCCCGTGACAAGGACTTTTTAAACACCTAAAATGTTTGATAGATAAACTGATGACGGCACTGCTACGGTTGACTGCTCGGGTATCAAACAACCTCTGATTCGATGAAATTTGGCAGGCGGCCTACCTACAATATATTACGACCGCTTGCCAAGTTTTGACCAAATCGGGAAAGTTACACACTTTTCAAACAATATTTATCGGTGCCGCGGGCGCGTGCGTGTGTGGTTTGTCTGAAAATGGTCAGCGACGAGAACGGAGAGAACCGGCAACTGCGAACGAATGCAAGTTTTTGAAAACGAGTGATGATGCTATGCATATGATGCGAATGATGCAATGATGAATGCGACGACCAAATGAATCACACGACAACAATGTAATAAAAGGGGAATCTTCTGGAGCGTCGGTCTCGGGCTGTTACAAGTAGGGATGTCATGCCCATCATACACCATCAAGGTGGTGGAGTGAGAGGTGTTGTCAACTTCTTGGTTCCTTCCTAGTCAAGAACTAATAGGTGATTGATAAGACAAAGGGCTCTATAATCATCTTGATTTCGAAGGGCTTCATTGGGCTGAAACGTCAGTGCTTCTTGATATAGTCTAGTTGTTGTAGGTGGCAGAGGAGTGGTGGTTTACTTATCTTGCTTCTTCTTCTTCGTTGGGGTTTCTTGACCATAGTGATTGTTCATCTTTCTTGGGTAAGAATGTCGTCTCCTGTAGGACAGGTACTTCAAGGAGTCCAACCTTTTTCAAGGTGAACCCTTAAAGTTGGGAGGCATGGTAATTGGTGTTCTTGGGGCTGGTCGAAACAGGACTAAGGTGTTCCTTTCTCTCATTGGGTAAATAAGTATGTCATCCATGAGGACAATAACATATTCCCCAAGTTTCACACAGGCACATTGCTCATGGTATACCTAAGAGGAGCGGGTATTTGCTCCGGATGGTTGCTTCTCTAGGAGTTTGTGGTACATTGAAATCTAGTTCTGCGCGTCCACCTTCCTTATGGAAGGGGTTGCTAGTGGTCGAGGTGAGGTATCGACCATAGTATTTTGACTTAGAGTTGGATCCTATGGTCATACTCTGACCATGTCATGGTTCGGTAAAGCTTCGGGGTTTCAACGAGCTTAGGATGTGAGTGAACGTCTAACATTTTATCCCGAGCACAACTATTTGATGCCAATAGTCCTTTATATTTACTCCAAACAAAATCATCCTATATCATTGAGGGTATCATCTCATATAAGTCACTCCAACATTACACATGCTACACCTATCTCCGTAGCTTTAAGAGAAGGACGGCCCATACTCTCATGCATACTCTATGTAAAAATCCTCGGGATAGCATACAAGCCGCTAAGATTGCACAAGACACTACAAATCCAAGTGTCCTACTGACTTATCCAAGGTCTAAGGCACTACATTACTATGGTAAGGAAACTCGTGATATACCAATCCAAGATCTTGTTTTCTTCCTACGAATCCAACTTAATCGATCCATGAACATTATCCACTATTACATGGTCCATTACTGCTACAAATCCAACATCGATGGTGTCCCACATAATCTCTTGGAGTTCATATAATCCACATATCATTGCAAGGACTATTCTCGTCGCATATCCATGAACTTTCAATCTCATATCCAACTAAACTCCAATGTTAGCTTTTATAGATCCTTAGATCATCCCTAACATCATCCAATTCCATTTTCTTACCATCCACCAAGAAACATGGTAACATGATCAATATCATTGTGCTAAATCCAAATAAGTCTGAACCATGTAGTTTCGTTGATCCTGAGCATGCATTAGAACCACCTATTAAATCCAATGTTTACAGTTAGTAAGAATTACCTACTAGTTACTCGAGTTACTAGTGTATCATCATCAATCCACTATCAATATTACTTGCGAGATTCAATTCATTTATCCACCAATAATTTCATCTTGTAATCACAGTCGCCCTGCTAAATCCAATTGTCTCAAGGGATAAGTAAGTTATGCAACTCTATTAATTTGATCCACCAAGTCTGTCTATCAACATAAAGTATTCTAATCCATCCAAGGGTCTCAACTACTTCCTCAAGATATCCATTGCAACCTCATCGAATCATTAGCCTATGAATCAAGTTTCTCCAAAACAACCTTCACTATGGCATCATTAGTTCAAGTGCTGGCTTAGGGATGTATTGTGTATGTTCACTTATGATCACTAGTCTCGTGATGAACCCAGTGCTAAGCAGAGGCTATTGAAGCTCAACAGGTGCCCTGGCAAATCTGTGTGGTAAACACGTGGTCAGGGGTTTGAGATGGGGGAGCTTGTGAGGTATAGGTTGGGCTAGGGAGGGTTTTCCAATCTTGAGGGAAAAGTATAACTCTACGGGGTTGCGCCTGGTTGAGTACGTTGTAGTCATAGTCTTCAACGCTAGTTGTCCGTCGAGGTGGATCCCTAGTGCATCTTGTATTGCTGGTCTTCACTTGACGAGAGGGAGAAGAGGGAAAGTAGCATAGAGTAGAGTGCCTAAGGGGGTGGTATAGTGCAAGTGCAATCAAACAAGTGCCGAAAAGGCAAAACACTCTTATTAAGAAAAGGTGGGTGCATAGTCGTGTACTTGTTGCCTGGGGCAAAAGTGCAGCTTACACCAAAGCATAAACAAGCCAAAACAAGAAACACACAATTATGGTTCTATCAGAACCATCATATGGACTCGACTTTGTATGGAGGATACACGACTCATCCTACCGTAGGGGCCCTCGGACTGAGTAGTCGTGCTTCTTCACGTCTCGGAGAGGAGTCCACTCAGTATTTAGGGTCTTCTTCAGGTGTCGCTATGTCTCTTGTTGTTGTTTAACGGATGATCCAGGTTGTGCCTGAAGATTCCTTGACAACTTTGGGTCTGGTGAGTTGACAATGGAAGTGATTCTTCATAGCTATTGTTGATAGGGTCTTATGGTGTCTTTGTAATAGTGATATTGGCTATTCATCTTCTAAGACATTGAGGGTTCCAGGTACACAATCTCTTATGCAATGACATTAACAAGGCATGGTAGATTTGTATCCTGCCGTCACGTTGATGATAATATCGAAACCAAGAGCGGGGGATGACGAGGACCGTTTTCCTGCTCACTATTCTGAGGCGGACCAAATGGCGAGGTTCTCATCCACCGGTGGTTACCAACACGTCATTGGTAATGACATGATTGCTCTATCAGTGATGCATATAATGATATTGCATATCTTATGCCCTGGTCATCATAGGCCAAGGTGGCATCTGTTGGGGAACGTCGCATGGGAAACAAAATTTTCCTATGCACACGCAAACCTATCCATGGTGATGAGCATCCATGAGATGGAGAGTGGATCTACATACCCTTGTAGATCGCTAATAGGGAAGCGTTAAGAAACGCGGTTGGTGTAGTCGAACATCTTTGCGATCCAAATCGCCGAGCGTCCCGCGATCTCATCACGATCCGTCCCGCGATCCAATCACGATCCGTCCCGTGAACTCATCATGATCCGTCCCGCGATCTCATCACAATCCGTCTCACGATCTTGATCACGATCTATCCCATGAACTCATCATGATCCGTTCCGCGATCTAATCACGAACCGTCTCGCGATCTCGATCACGGTCCTTCCGATCTAGCGCCGAACGGACGGCACCTCCGCGTTCAGCACACGTGCAGCTTGATGACGATCTCCACCGTCTTGATCCAGCAAGAGGAGGTGGAGAGGAGAGATTGTTCACCGGCAGCGTGACGACGCTCCGGTGATGGTGGTGGAGTGATTCCGGCAGGGCTTCGCCTAAGCGCTGCGGAAAACCGATCTAGAGGAGAAACTGTGCACCGGTGAAACGGGTAGCACGTGGTCGGAAATTCTGTCCAAAAACCACCCAATCCACTAGTATATATAGGAGAAGAGGAGAGGAGAGGCAGCCAAGGCTTTTGGGTCGGCCTAAATAGGAGGTGGGAAGCAATCCTACTTCACCTCCAATCCTAGTTGGAGTAGGATTGCCTCCTATTGGCTGATTTTCCAGTTTTTGCTTTAGGACTTTCTCTCCTGCGCCATGGGCCTTTGTGGCTGTTTTCCCAGCCCACTAAGGGCTGGTTATTATTCTCCCACAGCCCATGGACCTCTTGGGGTATAAATACCCCTCCTGGAGGCCTCCCGGTACACTACCGGCACTCCCGGTACACTATCGATGAGCCCGAAACTTTTCCGGAAACCAAACTGGGACTTCCTATATATGAATCTTTACCTCCAGACCATTCCGGAGCTCCTCGTGATGTCTGGGATCTCATCCGGGACTCCTAACCAACTTCGGTCACCACCATACATAACTCTACACTACCGAAACGTCACCGAACCTTAAGTGTGCAGACCCTGCGGGTTCGAGAACTATGTAGACATGACCGAGACACCTCTACGGTCAATAACCAATGGCGGGACCTGGACGTCCACATTGGTTCCTACATATTCTACGAAGATCTTTAGTGGTCGAACCTCTATGTCAAGGATTCAATTAATCCCGTATAACGTTCCCTTTGTTCTTCGGTATGTTATTTGCCCGAGATTCGATCGTCGGTATCTCCATACCTAGTTCAACCTTGTTACTGGCAAGTCTCTTTACTCGTTCCGTAATACAAGATCCCGTGACTAACACTTAGCCACATTGCTTGCAAGGCTTGTTGTGATGTTGTATTACCGAGTGGGCACTGAGATACCTCTCCGTCACACGGAGTAACAAATCCCAGTCTCGATCCATGCCAACTCAACAGACACCATCGGAGATACCTGTAGAGCACCTTTATAGTCACCCAGTTATGTTGCAACGTTTGATACACACAAGGCACTCCTACGATATCCGTGAGTTGCATGATCTCATGGTCATAGGAACATATACTTGACATGCAGAAAACAGTAGCAATAAACTGACACGATCATATGCTATGTTTTTAGTTTGGGTCTTATCCATCACATCATTTTCCTAATGATGTGATCCCGTTATCAAATGACATCTCATGTCCATGGCTAGGAAACCTTAACCATCCTTTGATCAACGAGCTAGTCCATTAGAGGCATACTAGGGACATGGTTTTGTCTATGTATCCACACATGCATTTAAGTCTCCGATCAATACAATTATAGCATGGATAATAAACGATTATCATGAACAAGGAAATATGATAATAACTAATTTATTATTGCCTCTAGGGCATATTTCCAACAGCATCATCCTAGGGCAATGTCGAGGGTGTCACCATCTTCCTAGTCTTGATGTCTTCATCCCTCAAGAAGGTATTTTCTATTTGTATCGTCTCATTGTGGTGTCATCAAACTTGTGTGAATGTATGACAAGGTAGCTCCCTTCTAGGTCACCCATGAGGATTACAAGGAATCCAATGGTCGGGGGCATAAGTGTACTATCGAACGTTTGCAAGTTTTGAAAAGTAGACGAGGAGAGCCAAAAATAAAAATGGTAGAAGTGCTAAGGCACAACCCTTTAGTTTATTTGAAAGCTTAGAAGATGTAGGAAATATGGTAGCCTTTGCAAGGGTTTTGAATGGTATGGGAAAAAAGTTTTGTCCTATCTAATGTCCATGCTAACTAAGGGCTTCCTACAGTCAGGATGGCTCTGATACCAGCTCTATGGGGACCCCGACTCATAAGTCGTGATCACCGAATGTACGTGCATAGTGATCCCAGATATCAATGCCCACTGAACACACAAAAACCGAATAACAAGAGTCTTACAGCCATTACATACCGTTGTACTAAAAAATGGCCTCTATGACCAAGTCTTCATAATCTCGCAGCGCAAATCTTCAGCGATAGCGTGAACCCATGCCATCTGCCTTAACCCTATAGGCATTCTGACTGGGAAGCATCCTAGCTCGCATGTTTATCATCAAGGTAATCTCCATCATGACCTGATCTTTCATGCATGGCCAATAAAATAACCAGTGGCAATCCAATGAGTACTTTGAATGTACTCGCAAGCAACCCATGTTTGGAACAAGGTTCAACAGAGCATGATATAGCACTAAGTATGTAATTTTGTAGAAAGCTAATTTTGAGTGTAGTGACATGATCAACAAACTTATGTAAGCATGCATCAACAGTTGACTGATATCCATATGAACAAGGTACATATATCATCATAAACAAGGGGTTTGAACATCACATGTTCAATCATTTCATCAAGTCTTCTGACTTAGCTCAAGTATCTCTTTGTCACACACACACACACACCAGGTTTTATGAATATATCAGAGGTAGTTTAAGAAGGACCTCAAACTGTCCATAACCGTGGACACGGCTATTCAAATATTTTTACACTCTATAGAGGTTGCACAATTTACCCACAAGACTCAGGAAACTTCCATGTCAAGCCACGACTCACGATATCGTCCATATCTGAGTTAAATACCGAACAATGCCTTACCCCTAGCGATACTAAACAAAGGGTCCACTTGATTCATACACAACCCTCATGATATACATTATACGAGCCTCGCTCCAGATCGTATCATCCATGAAGGGACGAACGGTGTTCCCTGTGCCTGTGAAGACAGCGCATGGTCGCCCAACCAGGCACGACCCCGTATTGGGAGTGACCACATCACTCCCACCACTAGTAATGCGGCTCTATGCTAGTACCCACCAAGGTAATCAACAAAATCCCCGTCCCATAAGGGGTATCGTTGCTGTACACGTAAGTTTGGGGCGGTTAGCAAATCTTAAAACTCTCCGTTTTCGAAAATACACTCACAACCTACTCCGGTACACCACTTCTTTCTCGAGTGGTTACATAGCTCAACATCAACTCCCTCGGGCATTGCTGGCACCCGACGGGGTTTTCGAAAAGTCTTTAAAATCAATTCTTTTCCGACACCATGCGTATTCCTGATCCCACTTGCATAGCATCCACTAAGCATCCTATCACTTGCACCTGCACAACCCTCATAAGGAGGTAGAGTCACGCATGATGCAAGTATCATCGGTAAAATTATCGAAGGCAACCCACTGAAGTGGTCACCACATCATCATGGTCAATTCATCGAAACTTAAAGTGCTATATGACATGCATGAAAAAGTTTCTTAACATGGTCAAGGGGCCGCTTTCCAGGTTTAGCAAAGTCTTCGAGGTCTTCTCATGCTTCTTGTCCAACTCCGAGCACTTTGTCTACTTCGTTAACTATCACCAGAAATAACCACAATAAGCCACACAACAAGATAAAAATAAAGATCCTCTATAAATAGGAATTTTTTTTTCGGACACCTCTCATCAGGAGAAAAATAACCAAGGAGGTTTGGTTGGATGTGGGTCAAGGGGGTGTTTTCAATGGTGGAAATGAAGGAAATGATGATCCTATAAGATGTACATAGAAAATATTTTTGTAAAAAGGTGTGTATGGTCGCAATAAATAGGGAATAATTTTAGAAACATTTAGAAAGTGGTTTCACTGGATTTGGAGTTGGGATGAATTTCCTAGGGATTTGCAAAGTGGGTCATAAATGAAGAAATGGTGAAATATTTGACAAAGCAGAATAAGTGTAAGGAAAAATGCTCACACCCTAAGACTTGATTTTTGATGCTCCTAAGAATTTGAATCACTACATTTGGAGCTAGAATGATTGCTCTAGGGATTCTATAAGTGGGCATTTGCTAGTTCTGATTCAAATTTGAGTTTGAAATATACACAAAAGTTTGCAGGAAAATATGCAATGCATATATTTGGATAGGTCATAATTTTAGGAATCAATAGAAATTTCAATCAATTGATTTGGAGTTCAAATGAGTTTACTATGAATTTTGGAAGTCTTCTGTTAAAAGAAAAAGGAAAGAAAGGGGGGAATATTACAACTGGGCTAAGTGGCTCATAGTGCACGAGATGCATGCATGGCCGACCCAGTAGCCCAGTCGTGCGGCCAGCCGGCGACGTCGGTGGCATCTTCCCCCGAATGCGCTTCCACCACGGAAAGGCGCAAATGGCAGAGTCGTATCCACTTAAACCGACGGGCTCGACTAACTGAGTTGCTGACAGGTGGTCCCTGCCTGCAGGGTCTGCTTCCTCCCCATGCTCGGGCAGAGGAGGAGTAGGGGAGTCTGACCCAAGCTGCTCTGGCGCTTGCTCCCGGTGGCACATGCCGTTCCCGGTGGTGCTCCGAGCACCAGTGCGCTCAGGATGGCATGGCGCATTTGCCTGGGCTATCCTCGGGCCCTGGGGTGGTCGAGGCTGAGTGATGCGCCCACTTTGGCGGAGGTGGCGTCAGTCATGAGGGGGCGACGGCGCCCTAGCCACGGAGAGGGGAAGAGAGGGTGTACAGGGGGTCTATAACAATGTGAGGGTGCTATAGCGGAGCTCAGAGGAGACGAGAGGCTTAGAGGAGCTCCAATTTTGGCAAGGCCCGAGGCGGCAATGCCAGATGTGGGCGAAGGGGGGAGCGTTGGGAGAGCTGGGGGAGGCAAGGGAGGTGCCTAAGGGGGGAGAGCCAAGTGAGCATCGAGGGGAGCTCGTGGCTGCATTATATGGGTGGGGCGTGAGTCCACCGTGGACGGCACCCACGGCCACGACAAAGCTGCTGATAGAGGTCACGTGGAGGACCCAGAGCGTGTCTATGGGATTCGTGGATGAGTTCCACGTCCAGGGAAGGAGCAAGGGGGACAGAGGAGCGCGCGTGTGAGCTCGCCCACTAGCCGAGCCAGGCTGCCATGGCGCGCGTGCGAGGAGGCCACGAGAGGAGGAAAGAGGAGGGGCCCGGTAGAGTGCCGTGTCCCGGATGCCGAGGCCGACCGGCTGGCGAGAGGGGGGCTCGAGTTGGTCGGGGCCATGCATTGAGCAGTGGCTAAAGTGCAGTCGGGTACTGTAGCACGCTCTGGAGCACCCATAAGGCATGCCATTGGCCTCTTGGGCGTGGCCATGCATGTCCTTTCAGCTATACGGAGGTAAACCAAGGGAAAACATTGCATAGCATGCTCTGGGGGTCCATCAGGGTGAGAGAGGAGTGGAGAGAGAGATGGTCTTCTATTGTCGAAGAGGGAAAATTGGGGCTTTACCCCCACTTAACCCTTGAGCTGAGCCATAAGATTATTACTGGGGGTAGAGGGGGCATCCTAGAGACTGTGGTAAAAGTTTGGGATCAAGGAGAATCAGTTAGAGGGTGAAAACAGTGACTTTTAGAAATGACCAGAAGGGGTTTGATGGTGTTTTGGCCATGTAAATGAATTCTACTTGCCTTGATATATAAAAGGATCAAATGGTGGTTAAAAATAGGGCATATCACTGAGTTTGAGAAGTACGTTGCCAATGTAAACTTGGTAAACTCTAGAAACCAACAGAAATGGGTTTCTATAGATATGGTCATGCTAAGCTATTCTCCTCAATGCACCACTTTGTGTGGTAGAGTTATTTGGATATTAGAGCATGCCCAAAAAGTTTGGGACCAAATAGGAAAACTTGATAATGCAATAATTTCCAATTCTTGAAATTAGCAGAAAGGGATTTGGGGGGATTTGGAAGAGTGAATCTGTTCTCCTTGATGCACCACTTGGTGTGGATGCATTATTGGCGTATTAGATCATTTCTAGAAAGTTTGAGCTTAAGGGGAGATTGTTGGCAATGTAGACTTTCTCAAATTTGGTTCTGGACATAGAGGGATTTGGGATATTTTGGTGAACCAAATCAATTTGTCTTGAGCTGAAACTTTTTGTTGAAGCTTTGGACAGTGGGACATGCCCACTGACTTTGTATTTAAATCAACGAGGCCAAGTACAAGAGGGAGTTTTACATAACTTAACTAGAGAAGAAGGGACAGAATACCTACGCAGAGGTAAGTTAGGAAAATGGGAAGGGAACAGTCACACAGAGGCTACAAACTGCAAGATAAAAGGCTCTAGTTCCTTTCTAGCCCCGTGTCTTAGCATACCGAAGTCTGACTTGAAACATTGGAGCCAGGCCCCTCCGTCGGCGCCACTCCCCTAAAGTGTCTATTGTTACGTTCTTTCCATAGGCTCCATGATGCGACCACAAACATCTCCATGAACATTGGCCCTGTCCACCTGCGTTTGGCCTCATGCAACATACGTAGCCTATTACCCTAACTGGGCCAAGACACCCCTAATCTCCTCCAACACGTAGCACTAAATGGACATCGAAAGGACAAGTGTTCAATTGTTTCCTCAGGGGGGGGGGTTGATACAGAGCAAACACCCATAATTATTATCTTGCGGTCGCAATTTCTCCTTCTCAACATATTATGAGTGTTGAGTCGATCAGCCACTAACAGCCACGTGAACATTCTCCATTTGTTAGTACATTTCGATTTCCTAACCCAGCCAAGTGCATCGTCCGCCACCATGTCCCGAAAACAATGGAGGTAGTATTTACTTGAGGCAAAGCCTCTCGAGCCCCACACACAGACCCAGGTAACCCCTACCGTTAGTTTATTCGATGCAGTGCGGGATTGGGGGTCGTCAAGATCCTCTCTAGCCCGAGCAGTGAGTGGCAGATGAAAGTTTTGGCCCAAGGAGTTGGCCTTCAACAGCCTCTGGATTGAGATGTCCTCATCTCTGGCAAATGAGCATAGATGTGGATGCTATTTGCAAGTACATCTTCCTGCCACAGGTCTTTCCAAAACAATGTTGAACTACCATCCGCCACTTCCACTGTGGTGATTCCTCTGTATATCGGTGAAAGCTGCATCACATCACGCCACCAGAAGGACCCACACACATCAGTCGCATGGGGCACCTTATTCTCATAGTACACAGTCCATACCAGCTTCACCCACGGCACGTCAGCATAGTTATAGAACTTGTGTAGTTGTTTCAAGAGCAGTACTTGGTTTTGCACTCGC
This sequence comes from Hordeum marinum, assembly GCA_022496015.1. Taxonomy (NCBI): domain Eukaryota; kingdom Viridiplantae; phylum Streptophyta; class Magnoliopsida; order Poales; family Poaceae; genus Hordeum; species Hordeum marinum. Next base: position 202,401,423 of record CM039675.1, on the reverse strand, counting down.
AGGTCGATGATGCCTAAGCCCCCTTTGTTCTTTGGTCTGCACATCAGCGGCCATGCTGTGAGCGTCATCGATTTAACACCATCGCCCGACTTCTTGGCCCATAAACAGTATCTCCTGAGTTTGGCCAGATGCTCTAGAATCTTGGGCGGGATCTTGATGGAGCACATGGCATATATAGTGAGAGATGTGACCATCGAGTTCACCAGCGTCAACTTCGACCTATAGTCTAATAATGAAGTGGCAGTGGACAACTTCCTCTCCACCGATGTGACCAACGACATAAGATCAACCACTGTTGGCCGCGTGGTACCCATGGGAAGCCTGAGGTAAGTAAAAGGCATGCTACCAATCATGCATCCAAACACCCCATCCAACAGGGTGGTTTGGTCCCCCATGGAATTAACCAAAAAAAGTGTGGATTTCTGAAAGTTAATGTGGAGGCCAACAGACATCGCATAATCCTGCAAGATGCTCTTCATGCGTTTAGCTTGCTCCAACACGGCCGACACGATAATTATCGTGTCGTCAGCGTATTGGATGACAAGGTAGTTGTCGTTCGACACCGGGATGGGGAGATGTAGATGGCCAGCTTGATAGGCATCATTGATGGCAGCTTGCAGCAGGTCCACGGCCAGAACAAACATAAGAGGTGACAGGGGGTCTCCCTGACGAACGCCATGTTTGCAGAAGAATTGCCTGCCCGGGGTGCCGTTGAGGAGCATAGAGGTTTTAGCTGATGAGAAGAGACATTGGATCCAATGAAGCCACCGATCGTCAATACCCATACACCTCATAATCTCCAACATTGGTTCATGTGCGATGATATCGAATGCCTTCGCGAAATAAAGTTTTAGAATGATGATCTCTCTCCTAGAGGCTTGGCACTGGTGAATAAACTCGAATGCCCATGCGAGACAATCTTGGATCGACCTGCCCCTAAGAAACCCGTACTAATTCTGGTGCATGATACGGAGGATTAACTTCTGTAGAGGACTTTCGTTATGAACTTGAGGTACCAGTTTAGTAAGGTAATTGGTCTGTATTTGTTAGCAGACTCAGGGGACTGAATTTTCGGAATCAAGGTGATGAAGCCTATATTCAAACTTTCAAGGTCCATCTTATTGTCATAGAAATCAAAGCACAACTTATAGAAGTCCTCCCTGACAAAGTGCCAACATGTTTTGAGGAAGCCTCCGTTAAAGCCATTCGGTCCTGGCGCTCGGTCTGAAGGCATATCCTTAACTACCTGATCTATTTCTGCACGCCTAAAAGGGACTATGAGAGCATCCAGCCCCTCAATTCTTCGGATAAGATTCTGCAGATCAAAGCGCATAGTGGTTGGTTCCAAGCATCCCAACCTATTTTTAAAAGTCTGGAACAATATCGATTCTTTTCCCATAGGATCATGAATAACAGTGTCATCTGTAAGACGCAGAGAAGCAATGGCATTCCTATGGTACCTCTCCGTGGCCACTCTGTGGAAACATTTGGTATTACCATCACCATACTTGAAATATCTGACCGTACATCTCTGTTTCCAGTATAGTTTCTTATGGTTTAGCAGGGTCAGGAGATGTTCCTTCAAGATCTTTCTAAAATTACCCTCAGGTACAGTGAGGTTCCTTTTCTCCTCAATCCCGTCAATTCTGAGGAGCGTGCTATTTGAGTTGTCAATCATCAACGATAGCCGAGAGATCCCTTTGCTCCAATGTTTCAGAGCATAATGAAGCTTTTTGAGTTTCTTGCAGAGGACATCAGCAGAATTCGGTGCATAACAATTTTGTTCCAGATTTGTTGCATTACTTCATGAAAGCCAGGGTGGCTAGCCCAGTAATTCTCAAACCAAAAAATCTTCGATTTGGGAATCCTAGTCTGGATGCTTACATAGTATGGGACGTGGTCGGACATGGGCTTACCAAGGGGCAAGATTAAGGTGTCTGGATAATTTACAAAACAATTAACCAACGTGAAATGCCAATCGAGCTGCTCCAGGAGTGGGTTAAGTTGCATGTTACTCCAGGTGAACGCTCTCCCCTTGATCGGGAGTTCAACTAGGTATTGTATTCGAATGAATTCATTGAAGACAAGCATATCATTAGCATCACCACCACTTCTATTACGGTTATCAGGTGCTCGAATGTAGTTAAAAACACCTAGAATTAACCAATCCTCAGCAGCGGGGATCTCAAGATCGAACAACCAAGAGGTGAAAACTTTCCTGCTAGGATCCGCGCAAGTCCCATACACATTAACTAGCGTCCAAGATTCACTGGATTGCGTGGAGGTAAATTTTACGTCGAGAGCAAATGATTCGAAGAAAAACGGCACCCCAGTGAAAACAGAACTTATCCACGTAGTTAACAAACCCCCAGAATTACCAAAAGAGGGAGCAAATTCAAACTTATCAAACTTCTTGGGACATAAAAGTTTAACATAAGAAATATCAAACAAATCACGTTTATTTTCTTGAAAGCAAACGACTGAACAACCACTAATATCGATAGCATTGCGGATGCCTAGGTGCTTCTTCTCTGAGTTGATTCCTCTCATGTTCCAGAACAACACATTCCACCTTTTATTTGCCGACATTTGAACTAGGATCACTCCGGATCTTCGGTGTGGAAGCTGGCCAAGAGCTTCTGAGGACTGAGATTTTCTGCAGGTATGCCATAGAGAATAGTCCCAATGTGTTGTATGGTCTGGATGGTACTTGGGACCGCAATTTCATCTGTCATCCTTGCGAGAACACAAGCCTCCTAGGAGTTGTGAGGATCAGTGGTCTTGGACTATATGATGATGCCATCTATTATCCTAGGCTTAACCTTGGACTGCACCTACTTAGCATTAGTGATGAGGGGCACTTAAAAGCCATCATACCTCATGGATCGAGTGTTGCACCTGAGTCTGATTGTGTCCATAGGGGCTTTCTCATTCTCGATCAGTTTTTGAACATATTTGTTCTTTGGCGCATTATCCCGGCCATTCAAGCTCAACTTCATCTCACCAGGAAACCTTGGGATCTGCCCCATCTCAACAAACTCAACAGATGAAAGCGTTTGTTGGTCTTGCACCATCTCGCTAGTACATCCTATCTCGCAAACCTTCCCCTTTTCCAGCAGAGGTACAACAGTTGCTACACTTGGAATCTTGTCAACATATCGTGTCCAAATGTCATAGGGGATGGTGATACCTGCAACGGGATTCAGAGATCTGCCAAACCCAAGATTAGAGAGAATAGCCGGATTTGCCAGATTTTGCATAACCGAAGTAATAACAGAGTTGTACAACACAAGCAGGTTTGGAGGTAGGTGAGATTTGTAGCCACCCGTCTCTTCAGGACCAGCAATGCACCGGGTGAATCGGCCAACTAAAATATGCCATAGGAAGTTCAGAAACGCATCCTCTTCAGGAATCCATAAGTTTAGCGCGTCTCCATTAGCACTTAAGAATCTCATACATGATGAGTGCCAGAAACAAGATCATCAGCAGCTTCAGCAACTTCAGAGTACACTGACCACTCATCCCGAGGATCATCAGAGATGTTATTCTGTTGCTCAACTTCAGAGTACACTAACAACTCATCTTGAGGAGAAACTTGGCAAGATGATCACATATTTCATATGTGACATGCTAGAATTTTCTTGGATTTATTTGAGAGTATTTCTTATAGAAATATTTCAAATGCTTGAAATATGTAGAAATGGTTTTGAAAGGTTTTTTCCAATATTTTGAACATGACCATATGTCTAAACGCTTATATATGGACAATATTTGTCCACTGAGTTTTCCTAAAGCATAAAAATAGTTTTTTGTAATAAAAGACCATTTATGGCCTTGCGAAAAAGCCTTTAAATAAAATAAGAAATTAATCTTTAAAATAATATTTTGTGGTTTTGGGGAGTTATAAATATATATTGGGTTCCAAATAAATCCTTTGGGGCAAAATTATCCACCCAATTTGAAGACTTGTAGTACAAACCTCAATTCAGGGGGTTTTGAAAACCAAAATTGAGTAAATGGTTTTTAACCCAAATAAAATTTGATAAATATAATTTTAGGCCCTATGCACATGGTATGATCATTGGACAAGGGTTTAGATCAAGGAAAAGAGTTTTGAGAGTAGGAGGGAGTTTTATGAATATAGAGCACCAACAAGAAAGCAAACAAGCAAATAGCACACAAGTCAAGCATTCATATGCACTCAAAAAGTTTTAATTGCCCCTAATTTTTGAGTCATGTTAACTTAGCCATGAGGCAAAACACAGGGCGTGACAGAACCTTTGGGGATCACTTTGGGAACTGACGGGCCGATCTCGCGACCTTAGCACAAAAGAGAAAACCTCTCCATTTGCGCCCGCTGGCATGGCTGCTGGCGTCGCCTGGTGCAGCTCGTGTCATCCATGTGATGGCATAGGACCGGGCAGTTGTATGTAGCCACTGTTGACCATTTCGCCCTGCAAAGGCTTTAGTGGCAGTCTCGGGAGGCGACCTCACGAGGGGGTTCCGCATGGACCCGCGTCACCCGCTCTCGTGCTTGTCATGAGGTGGGTCCTACTCATGAAGTCTTGGGATGGGCTACCATGGGCTTGCGACCCGCAATGCACGCCAACCTAAAGGCAAGCTGGCCTAGGTACCCTAATCGCATGGGCCCGACAGTTGCCCTAGGGCCCACTGCGCGCATGATCCCGCCAACCGAGGAAGTGTCATAACATGGCGGTGCGGGCCCCAACCGCTGGCATGCCAGGAGAGACGCGTGGCGCACGACGGGGCGTGACACGCCTCCAATTCCCATGATGCCTCGGCAACTTCCCAGGCTGACACAAAACCTGCGCTGCCGGCCATTCGCAAAATGCTATATAAGGCGACTCGAAGGGTTTCCTTGCCTATCTTCTCCAATCTTGCCCCTTATTCCACTTGCCGTTGTCATAGCAATGGCTCCCTTGAGGAGGTTCTCCGCTGCTGAGAAGGAGAACTCCAAGAAAAGAAGATGGGTTTACTTATCTCATTCCTGACAATTTCCTTTGAGACTCCTCATAATCAAGAATTTAATAACACCATCTCAAAAGACAATGGAGAAAGAATTGAACTTAGACATCCAAGATAAAGAACACTTGAGCACCTCCAACAACAATCTTGAAGAACACTTCGATAAGAATTACATCCTTAACAAACCACCATGAAGAAGCATCAGAATGAACTCCAGAATGAAAGGATGAAGCTTGACATTGAAGGTAGAAAAGAACAAGATTGAGGCCTTGCTATGAATTAGATGAAGCTTAGCGACAAGATACTTGAGAAAACTTGAGCTCCGAAAAAGAAACGAAGAACCACATGGAATCGAGAATTAGATATCATGAACAACTCCGGAAGAAGGATTGAAATCCCCTTGATGGAATAAGATTAAGAATTATATTATGCTTATCCTTCATCAAGTTAAATTGGTGACAAACAACAGATTTCGCACACCACTTATTCTTCTTGCAAAGAATTGAGGAGAAAGCGAGAGATAGATCACAAACTTGAAGAAGTCTTGCACGAGAACACCGGTAAGAATTCACAACGAATGAGGATACTACGATTGAATGAAGATACCTGAGAATGAAGAGATCATGATCCGACTAATAGAAAACTTGAACGGAGCAACGGAATAATTGAGATACGACCGAAGGAACAACACTTGAGAAGAATTTGAGAACGAAAGCTAAAAGTTGAGAATGAAGAAATCTTTTGAAATGATGGCCTTCGGAGGATCGAGAAATGAATACCGCTCTGAAATGCTTCAGATGGATATGGGAGGAATTTCTCATGACCAAACAATTTTAGAGGATAGCAAGAAGCTGAAACCACACTCTTGAAAAGAACGAACAAAAATTTAAGAGAAATTCTCCTTCGAACTTCAATGATGAGAATGAAGACGAGAACATCACCAAGAATTATCGAGACATTCCGGAAGAATGAATAAGGAAAGGTTGAGCCAACAATGAAAATGATTTAGAAGCGATCTTCGAGAAGGCACATGACTGATGAAATTCATTCTTACGTCATATTAGAAGAGAACTTCAGAACATCTCCGGAAAAGATTAAAAGAGCCAGGTAAGATCGTGGGGAAAAACCTGTGGGTAATGGGCCCACTCAAAGAGATCACCGTTGAAACAATTGCTTAGGAGGAGAGATTGCACCGGTAGAAATGAAAACTTGAAGAGGTGAGAACCTCAAAATAATGTGGAAGGATTGAAAGAAAACATGAATCTTCTGAGATATCTTCAACACTCTGGATAGTACATAGAGGGATGAATTAATAAGAGAGGCTTGATGAGAATTCGAACATGGAAAACATTTAATGAATGAAAAATATATGATGAACACCAAGAGGTTGAATCGAATCCACCAGAGAAGAATAACAACAAGAACAAAGAATATGAGGATGGATCTTGAAACTGAAACTCCTCAGAATCTCCACAAGAAATCACCGGATACAATACGAAAGAAATGATAGTGGAAGCATTGATGAAGAGAAAGGCACCTGGACAAGAATTTAATCATTGAAGAAAAAGGGCGGGACGGTGGGGAAAACAAAGAAAACTTGGGACAGATGAGAGAAACTTCGGAGAAGAATATGAGGATAGATCTTATAAAAATTGAAGAGGATAGAATTATCTTGAAGAGAAGCACACCGGATAAAAAGAATTGATATGACAACTTGATTGAGCAACAGAATTAGCATTCCCACAGAGATATGAGAATACTTCTTAGGAAAGATATGAAATCATCACTTGACATCGAAGCAACTTGAATTACCATATTCAAAACAAAACAAAGGATGAGGCTTATGAAACAAGCTAGAACAAATACACGAAAGAGATTCTGCTCAATATTTTTGTGGTAAGGTTCACACGGGCTTGATCATACATTGGATTGTCATATTGAAATTACGCTCGAATATGCTCCCTAGGCGTAGCGAACTAAAAGGCTTGACGAAGCATATCTGATGACATAAATCAAGACTGTCCTCTGTATGGAAGACCGTGAACAAACGAATCCACTAGATGTCGAACCCCAACCTCACGTCACGATTTGTTGGAAGATAGCCTAGGTAACTCTTGAATTCCCACCTAAGAACTCCCAAAACTTTCTTGGTTATGCAATCAGGTGTTGGGGATACAAGGAGGAAAATATCTCACACAACTAACAAGTCCTACACCCCAACTGTATCCATCCTTCAACACATAACCAGAGGCTTCGGAAATCCATCTATCCCGGATCCTCTAAAGTAGTACTGGGGATGCTAAGAACGGAAGTACATCCGAACTCTCTCAACCAGTACTGGGGATGCTGGACTCCTCTCGCCACTATTAGTATTGAAGCAATTTCGAACATCCTCCGTCTTGAGATACTAAGGAAACTAAACGGTAACGATGTGCCAAGAATCCCTTGGAGCTCTACTCCTCGATAACAGGAGGCACCGAGTACAGAACTCTGTCACATCGGCATCATATAGATTCCAAAATATCCGCGTGATCCTAATTTTTCTTGAGTGAGAAGAGGGTAGAATCAAAATTCGTAAGTCATAATTCCTCACCAGAGTATAGAAGAGGAGTAAAAAGAATCCTACTCTCCGATATAACTAGACTCAAAATAGTTTTTCACTAGACACGACTCGGCCAAGTTCGATCAATCAAGGGGGCTCCTAGGTCGGTACATGCTCTCATACCAACTTGTCACGCCCAAGACACGACCCTATCCTTATTTTGTCTCGAGGGCCTCGTCAGGGATAGGAGCGCATCTCGTCGTATTACAAGAATGGATATCATTACAAGTACATGTACAGAAGAGATGAATATATGGAATTGACTTACACTCACCACAAGCTACATCAATATCACATCAATACAACAACATATTCAAACATCATACAAAAGAGCAAGGTCTGACTACGGATGAAACCAAACGGTAAAATGACATCCATCCTTGCTATCCCAGGCTGCCGTCTGGAACCCATCCTAGATTGAATAAGAAGAAGAACTACAAATCAAAACAAGCATCACGCTCACGTCAAATAATCGCATTACCTGTACTTGCAACTGTTGTTGTAGTAATCTATGAGCCATAGGGACTAAGCAAAATCATTTTCAAGGGTATCAAGACTATTAAAGCTTAATGGGAGAGGTATGGTTAAGTGGTGAGGCTGCAGCAAGCGACTAAGCATTTATTTGAGTAGCTAACTTACGAATACAGAAAGTAAATTGTGGTGGTCTACGCATAACGGACGTGAACTAGTAATGATCACTAACTGATCCTGAACACCAACTTACGTCAATCATAACCCCACCATATTCTCTCTTACATAAGGACTCGTAAGTAGAGAAACTCACGGTTACGCACACAGTTGGTGTATTTTATTAGAGTTTACTTCAAGTTTGCTATGATCGGGTGTTAAACAAAGTATCCAAGTTTGCCACATAACCGCGGGCACGGCTTTCCGAAATATTTAACCCTGCAGTGGTGCTCCAACTCGTCCATCACAAATTAACCACACGCAGCGGGAATAACCTCGACCACGGACCTCGTGCTCTTCCTAGGCAATTCCACAGGAAATCCGCCACCTCGAGATAGCCCGAAGAAAATCGGAATTCCTCACTCAAGATGTTCGGGAAAGGTAAAACAAATCCAGCAAGGCCGCCCGACGTGTCGACAATCCCGATGGGATCCGCGTATCTCATTTTCAGGGTAGAACCGGATGAGCACAGCGTACGATGGCGTGATAGAAATCTACCGAGTTGCCCCGGGTTGGCCCCGCACAGTGCTCTATTTTGGACCAACACTCATGAGGACCACTGGCCCGGGGGTTCATTAAATTATCCGTGGGTGCCGCGGGTCCCTATACATTTTTATTAGTTATTAGGCAAATATAGTATCAATGTTGGGCCTTGCTAGATAAGTTTTATCCCAAAACGAAAATCAACGGGGTCCCCATAATAACCCCGAGCATGTTAGGAGCGCTCAGTTATGGAACATAACACCGGTTCACAAGTAATTAGGGGCGGCAAGAGCGAAATAAAACACCGAGCAAAATGCCAAGCCTTTCACCCTTTACCAAGTATATATGTGCATTAAATTGAATAGCAATAACATTGTGATAACAAAAGAATGTCCATGTTGTCACATTGAAGCAATTGCACCTACAGCTAGAAACGCTATAAGAAGGGCTAAGCAAGCGGTAACATAGCCAAACAAAGGTTTGCTGGGATGTGGAGGGGTTAGGGGCTTATCATGGCAATGTTGGGAGGCTTGTCAAACAAGTGGTAGGTAGTGTGACAAAACGATAATAGCGGGAAAACTAGCATCGCAATGATAGTAGTGTATCCAGGGAAATGGGTCATCTTGCTTGAGATCCCGCTTGAAAGAAGAACAAGTCCATGAAGAAGACGAGCCAACATAGTCGAACGAATCCTCACACTCCAAACGCTTTCGAAACTCTATCGAGAAGGAACGAACTGAAACAACAATGAACGCAAGATACACCACAATATATGCATGACATGATGCGCAAACAAATATGATGTATGTCCAGTTTAATATGCAACGCAGGGCATGGCATGGCAAGCACAACAAACAACTACTACATATTAAGTGAAGTTCAATATGCAATGAGTTGCATATTGACAAAACTCCATGTTCGATTTATTTAGTTCACTCCCGTTTAGGTACTCATCAATAGTAAATGTTGTTAAACATGGCAAGAGGTGAAGCATGAACAACTATATCATCTAGGCAATTTAAATGGGGTTGGAAGCAACATATAACATTTCCCCATAAGCATAATATGAATTTGATCCAGATCTGTACTAAACATGTTTTATATTTATTAAACATGGAAACAAAGTGTGGCATGAGATTCTACACGTTTTTCTAGTCAAGTTACATATGTGAAACATTTTTCTCGGAGCTACGGTTTTGTAGTTATGAAATAAGTCATTTTCACATGGCAATTACGCAAATCAATGCAAACAGCAAGGTTAAACATTTTTAAACATGTGTGAAAATGAATTATTGTGAATCTACATGAAATTTTAGACAAGTTTTATATATAAAGTTTTTACATATGGTGCATTGTTAATTATTTATTAAAAATTTTAAAACGGACCTTTTCTGAAAATATGCATGCATGAAAAAAAACTAAATCATTGAGAAGGAAAAAAACACGACATACGTGGGCTCGATTCCAGCACACTAGAGCAGCCCAGGAATGATTCAGGACCAATCAGCCACAAGAAAAAAATCTTGCAAAAAATATGGGGTGCACGGTTAATTATTTATTAGAAATTTTAAAACGGGCCTTTTCTGAAAATATGCATGCATGAAGAAAAAACTAAATCATTGAGAAGGAAAAAACACAACATACGTGGGCTGGATTCCAGCACACTAGAGCAGCCCAGGAATGATTCAGGACCAATCAGCCACGAGAAAAAAATCTTGCAAAAAATATGGAGTTGCTTGGACTCGAACACCCATGATCTCTGGTCTCCTGATGATAACGATTCACCATGCCAGCCAACTGAACCATTAACAAACTCATGTATGAAATAGTGGCTAGTATATATAACACCCAAGTACCAGGACGGATCTATGAAAAGAACTAATGTTCAGATACGGGGAAATTTTCTCACATCGGGGACACGACAGAGCCGATGACCAGGGCGAGAAAATGCAGAGGACGGCCAGGGACGGACGGGATCCGGGCGAGGGCGATTGGGGATGGATGGATACGACCCTCGGGGCACCGAATTAGGTCGGTGGCGAAGCTCCATGACAACAACGGGCTCCTGTCCGTGCCCCTTGCTGTTCCCTGACAAGAGGAGAGAGAGAGAAACAAGGTGAGAGAGGGACATACGGATAGAGGAGGAGCACATGGAGGAGGCCGGCGACCTGGAGATGGTGCGACGACGCTCTTGGCTCCGGCATGGAGGCCTCGACTCCCCTTGAGCTGGCGTGCGACTGGCTTGGCCGAGGTGCTCCTGGTTCAGAGAAAGGTGATTAGAGATGGAGCAGGGGAGGGAAAACAGAAGGAGAGGGGGAGCACAGCGGGGAGGAACACGGGGATGGAACTCATCTTCTGGTCTGACGATAGGGCTGCAGCGCTTGACGAAGAGACACTAACGACGGGCACATGATCCTGTTCTCTCTCGGGTCTCTCACGGGGAAGGAGAAGGAGGGCAGGGGAGAGGCTTGGTGGTGGCGGAGAAGAGAAAAAATGGACAGGGGAGAGGCAAGGGAAGGGTTTGGACAGGTTTTATACGGCTCCCGGGGCTCCTCTGGCCGTCACTTAATCGGCTGCCAACGTGGAGCCTCTAGATGTCCTGCTGTATACGGAGAAGACGACGAATAGAGGAACGATGATGGGCTGCGGCTGCGCTCGGGCTTTGCTGCTTCTGGGCCAGGAGAGGCCCAGGAGGGTTCTCTCTCTCTCACGAAAAGAAAAGAGAAAAAACACACGGGCTTCCTATTTAAATAAAACATCACACAAAAAAACCCAGGCAAGTTTTGAAAAGAATTTGGGATGGAGAAAATATGTTTTCGAATTAGCAAATTGTACCCTATTTAATAAAAATGGAGTTGGCATTTTTAGGACAAACAAATTAATTCATATGTATTTAACAATTGGACTCTATTTGCAAATAACTAAAAGGCAAAATCCCTCAAACCATGACCAGAGCTACTCATCAAATCTTGACAAATTATTTAGAAGAGGTGCAATAGTTTTTAAAAGAATTTATTTAGCAAGCAAAAACCACATGTTGCAATATTTTGAAAAGAGAGAGAGTTGGGCAATGTTTTGAGGGAAAAAGGAGAGGTATTGCACCAAAGTTTTTCATACTAAAACACCCATGACTCCTAGCACAAACACCTCAAACACACTCACAACATCACCACATGCAAGTCATGATGCAAAACATGAATGATGCTATGATGAATGCAACAACCAAACGAATCACATGAAGAGAATGGAAATAAAAGGGGAATCTTCTGAAGCGTCGGTCCCGAGCTGTTACACAAATGTCACAACGTAACTGGGTGACTATAAAGGTATTCTACAGGTATCTCTGAGGGTGTCTGTTGAGTTGGCATGGATCAACACTGGGATTTGTTACTCTATGTGATGGAGAGGTATCTCAGGGCCCACTTGGTAATACAACATCACAACAAGCCTTGCAAGCAATATGACTAAGTGTTAGTCACGAGATCTTGTATTACGAAAACGAGTAAAGAGACTAGCCGGTAACGAGGTTGAACTAGGTATGGAGATACCGACGATCGAATCTCGGGCAAGTACCATACCGAAGAACAAAGGGAACATCATACAGGATTAACTGAATCCTTGACACAGAGGTTCGACCGATAAAGATCTTCGTAGAATATGTAGGAATCAATATGAGCATCTAGGTCCCGCTATTGGTTATTGACCATAGAGGTGTCTCAGTCATGTCTACATAGTTCTCAAACCCGCAGGGTCTGCACACTTAAGGTTTGGTGATGTTTCAGTAGTATAGAGTTATGCATGGTGGTGACCGAAGGTTTTTCAGAGTCTCGGATGAGATCCCGAATGTCACGAGGATCTCTAGAATGGTCCAAAGGTCAAGATTAATATATAGGAAGTCCTTTTTTGGTCATCAGAAAAGTTTCGGGCTCATCGGTAGTGTACCGGGAGTGCTGGGAGGGTACTGGGGGACCATCAGGAGGGGTATTTTAACCCAAGAGGCTCCATGGGCTGTGGGACAAGGAATACCAGTCCTTAGTGGGCTGGCCGAAGTCGCACATAGGGCCCATGCGGCTGGGAAGGAAGTCCAAAGTGGAAAAGGTGGAAAAAAGGCTAATAAAAGGAAGGAGTCCCAAACCGACTATGAGTGGAGGAGTAGGACTCCTCCCTCCACTTCGGCCGAAGCCAAAAGGGCTTGCCCTTGCGTCCAAGCCTCCTCCTCTCCTCCTCCTATATATACTAGAGGTTTTAGGGTTTTGCATATAGATTTTCAGCCACGTGCCACCCTCTCCTCTAGTCCGTAGTTTCTCCTCTAGATAGGTTTCAGCAGTGCTTTGGCGAAGCCCTGCTGGAATTACTCCACCACCATCGCCGCAACGCCATCACGCTGCCGGAGAACTCGTCTACCTCTTCGCTCCCTCTTGCTGGATCAAGAAGGCGGAGATCGTCATCACGCCGTACGTGTGCTGAACGCGGAGGTGCCGTCCGTTCGGTGCTAGATCGGGATGGATCGTGATTGGATCACAGGACGCTCGGCGATTTGGATTGCGAAGACGTTCAAGTACATCAACCGCGTTTCTTAATACTTCCCGCTTAGCGATCTACAAGGGTATGTAGATCCACTGTCCCCTCTCGTAGATGCTCATCTCCTAGATTGATCTTGGTGAAGCGTAGGAAATTTTTTGTTTCCCATGCAACGTTCCCCAACAGTGGTATCAGAGCTAAGTCTATGTGTAGATGAGATCTCGAGTAGAACACAAAGAGTTTGTGGGGATTGATGCTTAGATTTCTTCCTCCCTTGGTCGTGTTTTGGGTCAGCAGTATTGTGGGATGAAGCGGCCCGAACCAACCTTAGTCCTACGCTTACGAGAGACCGGTTCCATCGACTGACGTGTAACATCGTTGCACAAAGATGGCCGGCGGGTGTCTGTTTCTCCTACTTTAGTTGGATCGAATTCGACAAAGGTGGTCCTTGAGAAGGTTGAAAAGCAACTTATGTATCACCGTTGTGGTTTTGCATAGGTGAGAATTGTTCTTGCTAGATACCCGTAGCAGCCACGTAAAACATGCAACAACAATTAGAGGACGTCTAACTTGTTTTTGCAGGGTATGTTGTAATGTCATATGGCTAATTACATGATGAGATATATGTGATGTATGAGATGATCATGTGTTGTATAGAATATCACGACTTGCATGTCGATGAGTACGGTAACCGACAGGAGCCATAGGGTTGTCTTTAATTATTGTATGACCTGCGTGTCAATCATTAAGCGCTATGTAATGCTTTACTTTATCGCTAAACGATGGCAATAGTAGTAGAAGCATGGTGGGCGCAACAACCGCTATGGCGACACATTGATGGAGATCAAGATGATGGAGATAATGGTGTCGTGCTGGTGATGATGGAGATCACGTCGGTGCTTTCAAGATGGAGGTCAAAAGCACAAGTTCATGGCCATATCATGTCACTTATGATTTGCATGTGATGTTAATCCTTTTATGCACCTTGTTTTGCTTAGGATGAACTCTCACTTAAATTTCAAGATGAACCGTGTTGTCCCTGAGTGTGCACCGTTGCGAAGGTTCGTCATGTCAGGACACCACGTGATGATCGGGTGTGATAGACTCTACGTTCGCATACAACGTGTGTAAGCAAGTGTTGCACATGCAGAACACTCGGGTTAAACTTGACGAGCCTAGGATGTACAGAGATGGCCTCAGAACACAAGAGACCGAAAGGTTGAACATGAGTCATATAGTAGATATGATCAACATGATGATGTTCACCATTGAAACCACCTCAACTCACGTGATGATCGGACTTGAGTTGGTGAATTTGGATCATGTATCACTCAAATGACCCGAGGGATGTCAGTTTGAGTGGGATCTTTAGTAATTTGATTAACTAAACTCATTATCTTGAACAATAGTCTTAGTAACCTTTGCATATTTATCTTGTAGATGAATGGCTCGCATAGTAGCACCCCTGAATTTTAATGCGCTCCTAGAGAAAGCTAAGTTGAAAGATGATGGAAGTAACTTTGTGGGCTGGGCCCGTAATCTGAGGATTATCCCCACGGCTCCCCAGAAATCATATGTCCTTGACGCACCGCTTGGTAACCAACCCGAAGACATGTCATCTGAAGACGTTAAGAACGCTTGGGAGGCACGTTCTGGAGATTACTCAATAGTTTAGTGTGCAATATTGTATGGATTAGAATCAGGACTTCAAAGACATTTTGAACGTCATGGAGCATATGAGATGTTCTAGGAGTTGGAGTTTATCATTAAGAAGAATGCCCGGATCGAGAGGTATGAGACCTCCGATAAGTTCTATGCTTGCAAAATGAAGGAGAACGGGTCTATCAGTGAACATATACTCAGAATGTCTGGGTATTCGACTCGTCTGGCGGAGTTGGGAATGCCCCTTCCGCCAGAGGCGATCACTGACGGAGTTCTTCAATCACTTGCACCTAGCTACAAGAGCTTTGTGATGAACTATAACATGCACGGGATGAACAAGTCAGTCGCCGAGCTGTTTGCGATGCTGAAAGTCGCTCAGTCTGAAATCCAGAAAGAACATCAAGTGTTGATGGTCAATAAAACCACTAGTTTCAAGAAGAATGGCAAGGGCAAGAAGGGTAAATGCAAGAAGGATGGCAAAGCAATTGCTCCTCCTGTAAAGAAACCCAAGGCTAGACCCAAGCCAGAAACTGAGTGCTTTCATTGCAAGGGAACTGGTCACTGGAAGCGGAACTGCCCCAAGTATCTGGCTGACAAGAAGGCGGACAACAACAAACAAGGTATATATGATATACATGTTATTGATGTGTACCTTATTGTCTCTCGTTGTAGTGCCTGGGTATTTGATACCGGTTCGGTTGCTCACATTTGCAACTCAAAACAGGAACTACGGAATAGACGAAGGCTGGCGAAGGACGAAGTGACGATGCGTGTGGGAAATGGTTCCAAGGTTGATGTGATCGCTGTCGGCACGCTCTCTCTTCGATTACCATTGGGATTAGTGATGAACCTGAATAATTGTTATTTAGTGCCTGCATTAAGCATGAACATTATATCTGGATCTTGTTTATTGCAAGATCGTTACTCATTTAAATAAGAGAATAATGGTTGTTCTATTTATATGGGTGATATCTTTTATGGTCATGCACCCAATGTGAGGGGTTTATTCATATTGAATCTTGATAGTGATGATACACATGTTCATAACACTGATGCCAAAAGATGTAGAGTTGATAATGATAGTACCACTTTCTTGTGGCACTTCCGTTTGGGTCATATTGGTGTAAAATGCATTAGGAAGCTCCATGCTGATGGAATTTTGGAGTAACTTGATTTTGAATCACTTGACACATGTGAACCATGCCTCATGGGCAAGATGACTAAAATGCCATTCTCTGGAACAATGGAACGGGGAAGTGACTTGTTGGAAATCATACATACTGATGTGTGCGGTCCAATGAATGTTGCAGCGTGCAGTGGATATCGTTATTTTCTCACCTTCACTGATGACTTAAGTAGATATGGGTATATTTACTTAATGAAACACATGTCTGAAACATTTGAAAAGTTCAAGCAATTTCAGAGTGAAGTTGAGAATCATCATAACAAGAAGATTAAATTCCTACGATCTAATCGAGGAGGTGAATATCTGAGTTATGAGTTTGGCAGTCACTTAAGACAGTGTGGAATTGTTTCACAGTTGACACGGCCTAGAACACCACATCGCAATGGTGTGTCCGAATGTCGTAATCGAACCTTATTAGAAATGGTGTGTTCTATGATGTCTCTTGCCAATTTGTCACTATCGTTTTGGGGTTATGCATTAGAGACAACTGCATTCACTTTAAATAGGGCACCATCAAAATCCGTTGAGACGATGCCATATGAACTGTGGTTTGGCAAGTGGCCAAAGTTGTCGTTTCTTAAAGTTTGGGGATGTGATGCTTATGTCAGAAAGCTTTAGCCTAAAAAGATGGAACCCAAAGCGGAGAAATGTGTCTTCATAGGATACCCGAAAGAGACAGTTGGGTATACCTTCTATCTCAGATCCGAAGGCAAAGTGTTTGTCGCTAAGAATGGAACGTTTCTTGAGAAAGAGTTTCTCTCGAAAGAATTGAGTGGCAGGAAAATAGAGCTTGATTAGGTTATTGAACCTTTACTTCAACCAGAGAGTAGCGCAGCGCAGAAAAATGTTTCTATGGAGCCTACGACAATTGAAGAGGAATTTAATGATTATGATCATGAAGCTTCGGATCAAGTTGCTATTGAACCTCGTTGGTCGACAAGGGCGCGTACTACTCCTGAGTGGTATGGCAACCCTATCTTGGAGGTCATGTTGTTGGACAACAATGAACCTACGAGCTATGGAGGAGCGATGATGGGCCCGGATTCTGAGAAATGGTTAGAGGCCATGAAATCCGAGATGGGATCCATGTATGAAAACAAAGTATGGACTTTGGAAGTATTACCTGAAGGGTGAAAGGTCATTCAGAACAAATGGATCTTTAAGAAGAAGACGGACGCGGACGGTAATGTCACCGTCTATAAAGCTTGACTTGTGGCAACGGGGTTTTCACAAGTTCAAGGAGTTGACTATGATGAGACCTTCTCACCCGTAGCGATGCTTAAGTCCGTCAGAATCATGTTAGAAATAGCTGCATATTTCGACTATGAAATTTGGCAGATGGATGTCAAAACAACGTTCCTCAATGGTTTCCTTGAGGAAGAGTTGTATATGATGCAACCAGAAGGTTTTGTCGATCTAGAGAATGCTGACAAAGTTTGCAAACTCCAGCGATCCATTTATGGACCGGTGCAAGCTTCTCGGTATTGGAATAAGCGATTTCATGAGGTGATCAAAGTGTTTGGGTTTATACAAGTTTATGGAGAAGCTTGTATTTACAATAAAGTGAGTGGGAGATCTATAGCGTTTCTAATATTATATGTGGATGACATATTGCTGATTGGAAACAATATAGCAATGCTGGAAAGCCTGAAGGAATATATGAATAAGAGTTTTTCTATGAAGGAACTAGGAGAAGCTACTTTCATATTAGGCATTAAGATCTATAGAGATAGATCAAGACACTTGATAACACTTTCATAGAGGACATACCTTGATAAAGTTTTGAAGAAGTTCAAAATGGATCAGTCCAAGAAGGGGTTCTTGCCTGTGTTACAAGGTGTGAAGTTGAGTAAGACTCAATGCCCAGTGATTGTAGAAGATAGAGAGAAGATGAGTGTCATCCCCTATGCTTTAGCCATAGGCTCTATCATGTATGCAATGTTGTGCACAAGACCTGATGTCAGCCTTGCCATAAGTATGGTCGGAAGGTTTCAAAGTGATCCTAGAATGGAGCACTAGACGGCGGTCAAGAATATCCTTAAGTACCTGAAAAGGACTAAGGAAATGTTTCTCATTTATGGAGGTGATCAAGATCTCGTCCTAAAGGGTTACGTCAATGCAAGCTTTGACACTGATCCGGATGACTCTAAGTCGCAAACCGGATACATATTTATTCTCAACGGGGGAGTGGTAAGCTGGTGCAGTTCCAAGAAAAGCATGGTAGCCGATTCTACATGCAAAGCGGAGTACATCGCAGCCTCGGAGACGGCGAAGGAAGGTGTCTGGATGAAGCAGTTCATGACAGATTTGGAGTAGTGCCCAGTGCACTGAATCCAGTAACTCTGTTTTGTGCAACACTGGTGTCATTGCTCTGGCCAAGGAACCAAGGTTTCACAAGAGGACCAGACACATAAAGTGACGCTTCAATTCCATCCACGATTACATCGAGGAGAAGGACAAAAATATTTGCAAAGTACACATGGATCTGAATGTTGCAGACCCATTGACTAAACCTCTTCCAAGGGCTAAACATGATCAACACCGGAACTACATGGGTGTTTGATTCATTACAATATAAATCACATAGTGATGTGAACTAGATTATTGACTCTAGTGCAAGTGGGAGACTGTTGGAAATATGCCCTAGAGGCAATAAATAAAGTGTTTATTATTATATTTCCTTGTTCATGATAATTTTTTATTATCCATGCAATAATTGTATTGATTGGAAACACGTTGCATGTGTGGATAAATAGACAACACTTTGTCCCTAGTATGCCTCTAGTGAACTAGCTCGTTGATAAAAATGGTCAAGGTTTCCTAGCCATTGACATGTGATGTCATTTGATAACGGGATCACATCATTAGGAGAATGATGGGATGGACAAGACCCAAACTATAACCGTAGCATATGATTGTGTCAGTTTATTGCTACAATTTTCTGCATGTCAAGTATATGTTCCTATGACCATGAGATCAGGCAACTCACTGACACCGGAGGAGTGCCTTGTGTGTATCAAACATCGCAACATAATTGGGTGAATATAAAGGTACTCTACAGGTATCTCTGAGGGTGTCTGTTGAGTTGGCATGGATCAACACGGAGATTTGTTACTCCGTGTGACGGAGGGGTATCTTAGGTCCCACTCGGTAATACAACATCACAACAAGCCTTGCAGCAATGTGACTAAGTGTTAGTCACGAGATCTTGTATTACAGAAACGAGTAAAGAGACTTTCCGGTAACGAGGTTGAACTAGGTATGGAGATACCGACGGTCGAATCTCGGGCAAGTAACATACTGAAGAACAAAGGGAACATCATACGGGATTAACTGAATCCTTGACACAAAAGTTCAACCAATAAAGATCTTAGTAGAATAGGTAGGAATCAATATGGGCATCCAGGTCCTGCTATTGGTTTTGACCGTAGAGGTGTCTCGGTCATGTCTACATAGTTCTCGAACCCGCAGGGTCTGCACACTTAAGGTTTGGTGATGTTTCAGTAATATAGAGTTATGCATGGTGGTGACCGAAGGTTGTTTAGAGTCCCGGATGAGATCCCGGATGTCATGAGGAGCTCCAGAATGGTCCGGAGGTAAAGATTGATATAAAGGAAGCCCTGTTTTGGTCACCGGAAAAGTTCCGGGCTCATCGGTAGTGTACCGGGAGTGTCGGGAGGGTACCGGGGGACCATCGGGAGGGGTATTTCGACCCAAGAGGCTACATGGGCTGTGGGAGAAGGAATAACAGCCCTTAGTGGGCTGGCCGAAGTCCCACATAGGTCCCATACGGCTGGGAAGGAAGTCCAAAGTAGAAAAAGTGGAAAAAAGGCTAATAAAAGGAAGGAGTCCTAAACCGACTAGGAGTGGAGGAGTAGGAATCCTACCTCCACTTCGGCCAAAGCCAAAAGGGCTTGCCGCTGCGTCCAAGCCTCCTCCTATATATACTAGAGGTTTTAGGGTTTTTGCATATTGATTTTTAGCCACGTGCTACCCTCTCCTCTAGTCCATAGTTTCTCCTCTAGATCGGTTTCAGCAGTGCTTAGGCAACGCCCTGCTGGAATTACTTCACCACCATTGCCGCAACGCCGTTGCGTTGCTGGAGAACTCGTTTACCTCTCTGCTCCCTTTTGCTGGATCAAGAAGGCGGAGATCGTCATCAAGCCGTACGTGTGCTGAACATGGAGGTGTTGTCCGTTCGGTGCTAGATCGGGACGGATCATGATTGGATCACGTGATGCTCGGCGATTTGGATCGCGAAGATGTTCGACTACATCAACCACCTTTCTTAATGCTTTCCGCTTAGATATCTGTAAGGGTATGTAGATCCACTCTCCCCTCTCGTAGATTCTCATCTCCTAGATTGATCTTGGTGAAGCGTAGGAATTTTTTAATTCCCATGCAACGTTCCCCAACACCTCGCTCCCTTAACACGAAAGAGGAAAACCTCTCCATATGCACCCGCTGACATGGCTCATGGTGTCGCCTAGCGTGGCTCGCGTCACACATGTGAGGGCACAGGGCTGGGCGGCTGACTATTCTGCCCTGCGAAGGATTTAATGGCGATCTCGGGAGGTGACATCGCGAGGGGGTTTCGCGTGGCCCCTTGTCGCTGGCTGTCCTGCCCATCGCGAAGCGGGGATCCTCACAAGGGTCCTGCTCATGAAGTCCCGGGATGGGCCACCATAGGCTTTCGACGTGCGACGCGCCCCGGCCTGAAGCCAAGCGGGCCTAGGTACCCCTTGTCCCACGACCCGACACAATAGTCTGATGCTCGCATGCAACTCAATAAAAATAGACATCGAATGGCCATAGATCTAACGTGCCCCTCATGTTTGGGTTGTGGAAGTGGCTTTGTCATAGTATCTGCAACATATGCATCTATATGAATCATGCTTAAATTAGTATCATCATTCTTTACGAGCTTTCGGATGAACTGATATTTTCAGTCTATGTGCCTAGTCTAGTGGTGTTGTCTCAACTCCTTGGCCTGTGCCATGGCACCTGAATTATTGCAATAAAGGTCCAACAGTTTTGATTATCCCCCGAACACACCAAAATCTTCTAGGAAGTTTTGAATCCAAATACCTTCCTTTGCGTCTTCACAAGTCGCATTGTATTTGGCCTATGTTATTGAGTCGGACATCGTATCTTTCCAGGAACTCATCCAACTAACCACTCCTCCATTCAAGACACACACAAATCTAGTGTGTGATCGGCAATCATCACTGTTGGTTAGGAAACTATCATGTGCGTAACACTTTACGCAGAGCCCCTCCACACCTCCATAAACTAGGAACACCTCTTTAGTCCTTTTTAGGTACTTGAGGATAGTTTTCACCATTCCCTAGTGAAAGTGCGTTATATCGACTAGGGGGGGTGAATAGGCGATTTTTACAAGTTTATCACTTGATGAATTTCAACTTGAGGAATTTGAAATGTGATGAATAACTAGCAACAGAATAAGTACTCAAGTGCACGAGAAACATAGAAATAGCATAGTCATCGTGATGAAACAAAACATGCACATATTACAAGTAGCGTGATGCATGATAAGCAGGTGAGAACAAGGTAACTTGAAGAATTTGAGGTGAGGAAATTGTGAAAGTCTTTAGTCAAATTCTTCAAACAGTAAAGATCAATTTCATCAACAGGTATACGAGGAAATGAAAAGTTTGAGGAAATAGAACCAGGTATCACAATGAAGACAATGGTTTGATGACCAAGTTCCAACTGTTGTGACAGTTGTACGTCTAGTTTGGAGCGGCCTGGTATTTAAACTAGAGAACACATAGTCCCAGGAGACACATTCCTTACCGTATTCTCCTTGAGAAAAGGTCACAAAGTCCTCGCCCAACACTCATGGTAAGTCTTCAGGGTAGACTTCGAAAACCCTCACAAACTGGTCACCTGACGATCCACAAATGACTGCTGGATGCTCTAGACCAAGGTCACTCCGTGATCCCCAATTGACTGCAAGAAGCACTAGACCATGACGCCTAACCGTCTGGAAGCTACATAGTCTTCAAAGGTAACAAGCATCGGTTCCACACAGAAACAATGTCTTCAGTGATGCTCAATCACTTTGGGTTTGGTGGTTTGGATTTGGTTTTTTCTCAATGATGATTTTCTCTCAAAGTCCTCGGAGGATGGGTTGCTCTCAAATGACAAGTGTTAGTTCTCTCTCGGAGCCGCCAACCAGCTACTGGTTGTAGGGGGTGGCTATTTATAGCCAGGGTGCAAACTAACATGATAAGACACAAATGCCCCCAATGATATGACCGTTATGTGGATACGATGGTTGGGGACAGCTGGCGCAAAGCATAGCAACGGTCGGAATTTCGAACTATGAAAGTCCTGAGGCTTATCATATTCCTCACTTGTAGGCAATTCACACTGGCGAAATCCTAACTCCCCAGTCAGACCAATTTCCTCAGAGACCAGAAGAACTTCGTCTCTATCACTAAAGAACTTGACCGAACTGCAAGAGATTTCCAAAGGCTTCACTCGAAGGACTAGATAGGTTGAGGCTTTTGAGTTGAGCATCAGTTTGAATTTTTCCTTAGTATTACCTTGGCACCCTTTAACAATATGGTGTTTCCTATGACTCAAAGAAAGGAGATGAAACTACGAAAACAAATGTCTTCACTCTTCATAGTCCTCGTTCATATCTTTAAGGTCACACCAACTTCTTCATTTTCAAAGTCTTCAGGGAATACCAAAGTCTTCAGCAAATTCTTCACCAAAGTCTTAAGTTGAAGACATACATTTTTAGGGGTAGATGATCTCCGAATATATCAAACTCCTTAGTGACTTATAGATCATGTGTACACTTACAAATGCATCAGTCTCTTAACCTATAAGTCTTCAATACACCAAAATTACTAAGGGGCACAAGATGCACTTACAATCTCCCCTTTTTTGTGATTGATGACAAATAGGTTAAGTTTTCAACGGGGATAAACATATGAAGTGTAAGAACCAAGTTTGAGGAATTTGATGGCAAGATATAGAAGAACTCCCCCTGAAGATGCGCAAATTTGAGGAATTTTGCTTTGGGCTGCAAATGCACATGGCAGGTTATAAACATGGAGTACTCTTGCTATATTTTGTAATTCATACATGCATTTAACATATGATATGAAGAATTTGAAATGTCTGATGAAAATGGTGTCTAACGAAATTCAGCATGCATGCATTAAGTTAATTTGAGGAAATAACATGCGGAAAGTAGTTCAAAAAAGCCAGACCACCATTGGACTTAAGTTTACAACTCAACCAACAAAAGCTTCAGAAGAGCGAGAGTTGTAACTAAAACAAAAACATCCCATATATAGAGACCCGCTCAAAGACTAACTCTAATTTTCTCCCCCTTTGTCATTGAAGACCAAAAGGGATGAGAAAATAAGGACTAACGCCCCTTGAAGAATTTCATATTGAAGTTGATGGAGGAGCGTCGGCATTGTCGGGGCCGTTTGTTGATGCAGGGCCCATAGCAGTGTCGTCAATATTCTCAGCTTCATCCGCCTCACGTGATGAAGAAATTGAACTTGTAACTAGCTGAGGAACTTGAATTTTCTTGAATTTCTTCTAAGGAGGACGAGACCAGTCAAAGTTCTGCTGAATGTCCATGTCCTTGAGTTCGTCACGAGTCTTGAGATGTGCGAGAATCGCCCACTCGCGATCAAAGATTTCATGCACATAGTAGTGATTTTTCCTCACAGAGTTGTGTGTCATAGTCATGTTCTGAAGAATTGAAGAAAACTGATGCTTGACCCAATTGTGATTGCGATCAACCTTCAGATGAAGACTTATAAGGAGCTCACGATCAGTCATCACACGAGGGGCAGACTCTTGAGGCTTTTGCACTGAGGCTTTTGCAGCAGAGTCTTGGGTAGCAGTGTCATCATTGGTGGAGTAAGATGTAGATTTGCAAAACTGTCCATCCAATGGATGAGTACCTTCATCAATGACAGCTTTCCCTTTTCCTTCAATTGAAGCTAACATGTGCTTGAGGACTTCAATAGGAGGCAGAAAGGCGAAGTGATTCTAAAAGTCAGCCTTGAAGGGAATTGAATACCTTGATCTGATGAATTTCATGATCCAGGGAGCATAAGGCTTCAATTCAAATGGGGCTAATGCTGCATTGGCCAAAGTCCTCATGAAGAAATCGTGCTAGTTGATGGGAATCCCATGAATGATGTTGAATAGAATGTTCTTCAGGATTCCCTCCACTTCTTCTTCTTCAGAGTTCTGGCCCTTCTAAGGACTAAGGGTGTTTGTCAGAATGCGTTAGTCTGTCCTGGGCACAAAGAGCAAATCCTTCACAAGGAAGAGTGCTTTGAGGTTTTCCAGGATCCAATGGCTTCATCAGCACTTGCATCATGTGGTTGGGCAGAGCAGGTTCTTCAAATAGGCATCTTGCTCCTTTTGGAAGATTTGGAATTGGGACTGATCGAAGCAATTCAGAGGCTAGTGCAGTGTAGTGAGTAGATCGAGTCATCCAGTCCAAGACCCAAGAGTTGATATCAGAAGTATCACCTGTGATGTGCAAGGTGGCATAAAATTGAAGAATCGGTTCTTCATTCCAATCACAGGTGTCCACACAGAATTGAAGAATTCCAGCATGATGAAGAACTCCGAGCACCGATGTGAAGGACGAGATAGTTTCCATATCCGCATGAGGAATTTGATGATGCTCTAAGTCTTTCTTCTTGTCCAACAGACCCGATGCATAGTAGTTCATGTGCGTGGTTGTACAGAATCTGGTGCGACTATCTCTTGCAAAGTCATACAGATTTGGTCCAGTGAAGAAGATGTGCTTGTTCAAGAAGTTGGTCTTGATGAATTTGGGGCGCTTTGAGTCTTTGAATGGCATCTTAGGCTTCGGTTGAAGGTTTGGCTTGAAGCGGCGCACAATTTCCTTAGGAATTGGAGTAATTTCATCAGACTGAGGAATTTGAACAACAGTTTCTTCAATGGCAGTTGGAGCAACAACTTCCTCAGCTGATGCAGCTGGAATATCTTCCATGACAGTTGCAGCCAAGTCATCAGATCCTGTATGAGTTTCTTCAGTCTGGGCTGGAGACTGAGGAATTTGTGACAAAGGAGTGGTCATTGGTGAATTTGGGTGTGCAGCTTCCCAATATTCATCATTGATTAGAGGTTTTGTGTTTCCAATGTCCACATCCTCTTCCATTTCTTCAATGCCGGCTTCTTCAGTTGTCAACTGAGACTGGGGCGATGATACCAGTGGAGTTGAAGCATTTGCTTCCACTTCAATTTCTTCGTCAATTTGCTCTGAGGTAGCAGCAGGTCGATCTTTTTCTTCTTGATCATCATTTGCGATGACATAGTCAACACCAAATGGCACTACTTCATTGGCTGGCACAGAGGTTATGGGAGTTGCATCAATTGGCTCACTTGAAGAAATTGGCAGTGTCTTCAATTTCTTCACCGTAGAGGAATCTGAAGTTGATGCCTGTCTCTTCTGTGCAGCCTTCTTCTCCGCAGCTTTAGTTTTCTTCACTTTTGATGAACAAGGAAGGTTGATGTTCTTTACCCTTGAGGATTTTGCAGGTTCTGCAGAGGGTGAAGGAGGAGCATTTTCTTCACGCATGACTGATGCAGTCGCCCTTGTGGTTTCAATTTCACCAGGCGTAGCAAAAGCTTCAGCTGGCCTGGCAATTTCTTCACGTGCTGCAGTGGAGGTTGCCCTGACAGGTTCTTCAGCAACATGAATTTCTTCAGCTACAGGAGCAGTTTCTGCAGCAGGCTGAGTAGATTATTTAGCCTGAGGAATTTGAGGTTGCGATCGAGTTGCAACACTCTCGTTATGGTCCTTAACCGTACCTTGGGCTGCCCTAATAAATCTTACTTTGTTGCCCTTCCATTCGACATCGTACTTTTCTTGTTCATCAGTAAGGCAGCAAATGTCAGACTAGACTGTGATGAGTTGATTGGGAGTTAGATTCATCACATTGTTACTCAGAAACTTTTCTTTTTCTGGCCCTGCTCCTGTGAGCTCTCTGAGCTTGATCTCTCTTCCATTTTTCCTCAGCTATGAAGTGTGTGAGTACATGGTCCACACCAAGAGGTACGTTCAGTGAGGAAACTGGAGTGCTGGGATCCTCATGTCATATGTCGATGAAATTGAGGATCATCTTTGGATCCAACATGAGAGGAACAGAGCTGCCTTTGGCTATTGCAACCCTTTGCTGACTTCCTCTGATGATTTCTTCCAATTCTTCATCATTAGCCTCATCATCAGCCTCAGATCCTGAGGGTACATTCACCACAACCTTGCTAGTGTGAGGACTTGGTCTTTGACCTTGTCTAGCAGTTCTCTTTAGCTTCAACAGAGTAGGACTTGGTGAAGACTATGCTTGGGCAAAGGAACTTGTAGAGACCCTTGAAGCAATTATTAAGCCTATAGTCCTTTGACATGTTGCAAGATATACAGGTGTTGAGGACTTTGCGGCAGCAGTAGAGGATTGTGTAGCTACTGAAGGCATTGCAGAGGCTTTTGAAGACATTGCTTGAGGATTATGTAGTGAGGATTTTGAAGTTGAGGACTTTGACTTCACCGCAAACTTCTTCACAATAGATTTCTTTGGAGCACTAGTAGAGGCTCCAACAGAGGCAGCAGCAGGAGAGTCTTCATTGAATTTCCTCACAACCTCTTTTGCCTTCTTTCCCAGCTTGGCTTGTTGCCTTTCCCATTCTTGAGGAAAGTAATCACCAGTTTTGAGATTAGTGGGATCAGCAGTTTGGTTTGGAACCAAGGGTGGCCTATTGCAAGGGGGGGGGGGTTTAACAACGAATTTCCTCATGTATTTCAGAGTGACATAGTGATCTTATTTCCACTCCTATGCCCATCTCCTCTCAATTTTTTGAATGCAAATGTTTTGCTGCTTTTTAGTTTCCTTGCCATGAGTTTCTTCATCAGGAGTACAATATTCCTCATACAGTTCATCGGGTATCTCAAATGTAGTTTGTACTTCAGGTTTCTTTCCACCTTTCTGTGGCTTTTTCCCATCAGTCATTTCTTTGGCTGAGGATTCTGAACAGTTGAGGATTCTGAGGAAGTGTGCTTATTATCTTCAAGGAATATTGAAAATGAGTTAAGTTGATGAGAACCTGCTGATTCATCAGCAAACATTTTGTACCCGTGAATAGAGTATAGGTGCAAGGAATTTGAAGAGGTCATATGCGTTCTCAAAAATTTCCAAAATACATCAAGTTGAGGAATTTTGACCATATATCTCTTGAGGAATTTCACTAAGTGTTCTTGTCTTAGGTTCTAGAATTGTGCAAATTTTGAGGATCCACACAATTGAGGAATCTTGAAGAAAATCATAACTTAGGAAAAACATCAAGGGAGCGAACATGTAAGGTGCTTTGTAATATGATTCTTGAAGAATAAACACCTTTGAGGAAATTGTGGAAAACTTGAAGATCAAACAAGGGTAGTAAAATTATATTTTATTTACCCTGATGAAGAACACAACGAACAGTGAGATGAAATCGGGGAAGTTCTTCCGTCCAGATCTCCCACGCCCTAGCTTGGTAGAGGAAGAGAGCTACAGTGATGGCGGGATGAAGACTTCCGTGGCCGATGCGAGTACGGCGATGGCGAGGTCGAGACAGTGAAGCTCTTCCACACTGGCAACGATGGTTTTAGCGGTGGCGCTAGGTTTGAGCTCATGAGAGAGTGGGAGTGAGGAGTAACTCGACCACAATGAAAGGGAAGGGTTATTTATAATGGAGATGAAAACCAATCTGCCTGAAGATTTTGGACCAGATTGCCCTTGACCCTTGTTCTCCACGTGACATGTGTCACCCACATTCTGAGTAGTGGAGATAGTGGGGTATCGTGGGTTATCCAGTCATGGGAATCTGAACGGTTTGAGCGGGAAGCGCCGAAAATTCAGAGAGTGAAAATTTTAAAGTTTCAGTTTGCAAATTCTTTAGTTGTCAAGGACATAGTGAAGACTTTGAACGTGTTTCAAATTAGAATGCATATGAAGAATTTGAGACCAGACTGGGTTCAGTTTAGCATAGAGGGGGAATGGGTCTGGTCACATTCACTTAGATGAAAATCAACTTGAAGAATTAGCAATAAGTGAAAATTGTTGAGGACATTGGAAAACTCAAATATATATATATATATATATATATATAGTCAATGAAGAACATTAGTTCCATAGTTTGAAGAATTTGAAAAGTTGAGGAATTTGCAAGCTTGAGGAATTTGAAAATTTGAAGAATTAGCAAAACGATGAAAAACTCAACTTTGAAGAATTTCAACTATTGTTGGTGGCGTCACTCGCCATATAAGAATGATGATTTCAGAGACCATGTACAATTGTCGTAGGGTTCTGAGAATTAAATTCCTCATTAATTTCTTTACACTTAGAGGGTTATTCTTCATTGATTGAAGAAAAATGTTACTTCGTGTGTTGCACATCTAAGTCATCAATTTTGTATAAGTGTTAGAAAGTATGTCTTTTTCAGAGAACATTAGAAGATTCTAAGATATTTAGCTCACACCACATCGTGCAAAATCTCTTTTCATCCAAGGGCTTAGTGAAGATATCTACTAGTTATTCTTCAGTGGGGATGTGGTCGATGGAGATGTCGCCCTTGAGTACATGATCTCAAAGAAAATGATGACGAATCTAGATGTGCTTGGTCTTGGAATGCTGAACTGGGTTGCAAGCAATCTTGATTGCGCTCTCGTTGTCGCAGTAGAGAGGCTCATTCTTCACCTCGATGCCATAGTCCTTGAGGGTTTGCTTCATCCATAGCAACTGAGTGCAACATGAACTAGCAGCAATGTACTCAGCTTCAGCAGTAGATAGTGGCACGCAGTTCCGCTTCTTTGAGGACCAACAGACTAAGGATCATCCGAGGAAATGACATGTGCCTGAGTTTGACTTGCGATCCACATGATCTCCAGCATAGTCAGCATCTGAGTATCCGAAGAGGTGAATATTTGAGTCCTTGGGATACCATAATCCAAGCGTTGGTGTGTGAGCAAAGTATAGAAGAATAAGTTTCACAACCTTATGGTGTGATTCCTTCGGTGTAGCTTGGAATCGGGCACACATGCAAACACTTAGCATAATATTAGGCCTAGATGCACATAGATACAATAAAGAGCCAATCATGGAGATATACCTTCTGATCGAAATCTTTACCATTTTCGTCGGTGCAGAGGTGGCCTTTTGAAGCCATTGGAGTTTTGATGCCTTTGCAATCTTGGATGTTGGATTTCCTCAGTACATACTTGAGGTATTTCTCTTGAGAGATGAAGATGCCATTGTCTTGTTGACGAATTTCAAGACCTAAGAAGAATTTTGAACTCTCCCATTATAGACATTTGATATTCTTCACTCATCATATAGGCAAATTCATCACTGTACCATTTGTCAGTACATCCAAATATAATATCGTCTACGTATATTTGGCATATGAACAGTTCATTGTCATAGGATTTAGTGAAAATAGTTGGGTCAAGTGAACTGGGTTTGAAGCCTTTCTTCATGAGGAATTCCTTCAGAGTGTCGTACCACGCCCGAAGGGCCTGCTTGAAGCCATAGAGGGCCTTGTTGAGTCTAAATACTTTGTCAGGATGCTTAGGGTCTTCAAAACCTGGGGGTTGAGCAACATATACTTCTTCCTCAAGCTTACCATTGAGGAATGCACTTTTCACATCCATTTGATATAGGATGATATCATGATGGTTAGCATAAGCAAGCAATATGCGAATAACTTCAAGTCTAGCAACAGGTGCAAAAGTTTCATCGAAGTCAATTCCTTCAACCTGTGTGTAGCCTTGAGCTACAGGACGAGCCTTATTCCTTACCACAATGCCATTTTCATCTTGCTTGTTGCGGTAGATCCACTTGGTACCTATGATGTTGTGCTTGCGAGGATCTGGCCGCTTGACAAGTTCCCACACGTTGTTTAGCTTGAATTGATGTAATTCCTCTTGCATAGCTTGAAGTCACTCAGGCTCCTTGAATGCTTCATCAACTTTGGTGGGCTCTATGATAGAGACAAAAGAAAAGTGCCCACAAAAGTTAGTCAAATGTGCAGCTCTTGAGCGAGTGAGGGGACCTAGTGCATTGATGTCATCGATGATTTTGTTAATCTAAAATTCTTTTACAAGTCTTGGATGAGCAGGTTGATGTGGCTGAGGATTTTCTTCAGCACCATTTTCTTCAAGTGTATCAGCATGAATGTCTTCATTTGTTGGAATGACTTCATCTGTAGATGGAGGTTCTTAAGTGGGTATGACATCTTCAGTAGCCTTCAGCTTAATGGATTCCTCAAGAGACTTTTCATCTAGCACAGAAGGTAGGTGCTCTCTTTGCGAGCCATCAGTTTCATCAAATCTCACATCTACAGTTTCAACAACCTTTTGGTGGTAGGTGTTGAAGACTCTATAGGTCTACAAGTCCTTTCCGTAACCAAGCATAAAACCTTCATGTGCTTTTGGTGCAAATTTAGAACTATGGTGAGGATATCTTATCCAACATTTTGCACCAAAGACTTTGAGATAACTTACATTGGGTTTCTTGCCAGTCATGAGTTCATAGGAAGTCGTCTTGAAGAATTTGTGAAGATATACCGTATTGATGATGTGGCAAGCTGTATTAATTGTCTCAGGCCAGAAACGACGAGGAGTCTTGTATTCATCAAGCATGGTGCGAGCCATCTCAACAAGAGTCTTGTTCTTGTGCTCCACGACGTTGTTCTGCTAAGGAGTATATGGGGGAAGATAGCTCATGAGTAATACCAAGTTCATCAAGATATTCATCAAGATTGGTGTTCTTGAACTCCGTCCCATTATCACTCCTGATATGCTTGATCTTGACGCTTAAGTTAGTTGAGGCCCTTAAAGAAAATCGTCTGAAGACATCCTACACTTCAAAGTTGTATAGAATAATATGCACCCAAGTGTAACAAGAGTAATCATCAACAATGACAAAGCCATACTAACTTGAATAATTTGTTAGTGTGGAATAATGAGTGGGGCCAAAGAGGTCCATATGAAGCAATTCAAAAGGTCGAGTCATTGAAAGCACAACATCCTCCCTTGGTGGTTTGGATAATTCATAACAACATACATTCTCTCTTGGAATAACACCTCTATCTAGTGTATTTCAGGAAATAGTCCATGGAGAGTTGTGTTGGCAAAAGGATTATGGAGATTGTGGAATCAACCCAAGATGCAAGGAAATAGGTTGGCCAAGCTTCAAGCAAGAGGACTCTACATTTTACATTTGTGATAAATCACTTTGAGTCCATAGGAAAGCCAATACTATTAAAAGAGGGTAAGGTTTTGTTGGTGAACAAAATAATCATACGCGCACAAGTGATAGTCACCAAAAACATCCACAATCTCTCCCACCAAAGTCTATCTATAGCCAAACATTCAAAATCGATGCAACCAACATTCCTATCCCAGTGCCACCGATTCCAAACCCTAAATAGACTCCGCCAAACCATAGCCACTTCGGTGCAACCGACACTGCTTTCGGTGCCATCGGGTTGGGTTGCCAACTTTTTGTTATGCAAGTTCACACTTTCGGTCCGTCAGAGAATGTTGAATCGGCGTCACCGAGTTTGGCTATTCTGACCGTTGGTCACCTTGTCGGTGCAACCGAGATTCCTATATCGGTCTCACCGAGATTCAAAAGTTGCCACCTTTTGGTAACTTTGATACCATCGAGATTAACACATCGGTGTCACTGAGTTGGTAATTTTGTGTGTAACGGTTGGATTTTTGGGGATACCTATATATACCCCTCCCCCACCACCTACTCGAAAGAGAAGCACTCAGAACTATTCCATACCTATCCTACTCAGTTTTCTGAGAGAGAACCACCTACCCTTTGTGTTGAGGTCAAGATCTTCCACTCCAACCATATGGATCTTGATTTCTAGCCTCCCCAAGTTGCTTTCCACCAATCCAATCTCTTCTACCAAGCCTATGAGAGAGTGATTGTGTGTTGAGGAGTCTATCATCTTGAAGCACAAGAGCAAGGAGTTCATCGTCATTACCGAGCCTATTACCTTTTGGAGGGTGGTGCCTCCTAGATTGGTTAGGTGTCGCTTCGGAGCCTCCTACTCCGTGTTGTGGAGTGAACCAAGAAGTTTATAAGGGCAAGGAGATCGCCTACTTCATGAAGATCTACCCATAGTGAGGCTAGTCCTTCGTGGACGGAAGCCATATGGAATAGTCAAGGTTGCTACTTCGTGGACCCTTATGGGTGGAGCCCTCTTTGGACTCTCGCGACCGTTACCCTCCGTGGGTTGAAGACTCCATAAACGTGGACGTACGATAGCACCACCTATCGGAACCACGGGAAAAATCTTTGCATCTCCTATTGCGTTTGATCTTCCTATTCCATCTCTTTACTTCATATGCAATGTCTTTACTTTTCGCTGCCATACTTGTAGACATGCATGTGTAGGGCTGTTAGATTTTCTAGACTTGTTAAAATAGTTAAAATCTGCCAACCTATTAACTTGGGAAAAGGTTAGGTTTTAAATTCCTGCTAGTAGTCTATTCACCCCCCTCAAGAAACTCTTCTAACGATCCGACAAGTGGTATCAGAGCATTGGTCTCCATTGCTTCGGTTTGATCACCGTGGAGGAAGAAGGATGTGTCTAGAGTAGAGAGTTTGAGTTGTGGAGTGCCTATTCTTGATGGAGAGTACTATTGTCAATGGAGAATGCCATGATTGATCTATTCGATAAATTCCATTTGACAAAATATATTGAAAACCCCTATGTGCTCCCCATTGATGAATTGCATCCCACACACGAAGAGGAAATTAACATGCTTGGTAACCTAAGAACTGTCAATCTTATTGTTAGAGGTTTACCAAGATTTGTGCTTTCTCAATGGAAGAAATGTGCATGTGCCTATACCTCGTGGACTGATTTGGAGAAACGATATCCAAATCTTTCCTTAGGAAATCTTGATGAAATTCTTCATAAAACTGTTGCTTTTCACAAAATGAAGCCTAGTGATCCAAACTTTGATAAATGCCTATTTGAGATCCGTGATCTTATGTGTGCTAAAGGAGATGTCACCACTATCAATAACATTATCTTCGAAGTCATTTGCATTCATAAACATGAACATTGTCATGATCACTATTCTACCGAATCTCTTGTTCTTTATGACGAGGATTTCCCACTTGATGATGACAATGTGGAACATGGCTACTATCAACAAGATGAGTTGTTCGACATCGAGCATGAGACAATCAGGAAGAATTTGAGTCTTATGGCAAAGTTTAAGGATTACATGTCTGGAGGAAAAGAGTGGATTCTCGATAGTGGATGTACGGATCATATGACTGGTGATAAAGACATGTTCCAAGAGATCACGCCTAATCAAGGTCCTCGATGGTACGTGACCTTTGGAGACAACTCTAAGGGTAAGGTACTTGGCCTTGGTAAAGTGGCCATATCCCATGATAGCTCTATTCAAAATGTTATGCTTGTTGAATCTCTTGGCTACAATCTTCTTTCCATATCTAGACTTGCCGAGTTCGGTTTCAATGTGTTACTCACGAAAGTAGATTGCCAAGTGTTTCATCAAGATAATCATAAAATGGTCTTTACCGATTTCCGTAGAGGTGATCTATACATTTTTGATTTCACCAAGAGATCCAAGCCTCACACTTGTTTAATTGCAAAATCTTCTAAAGGTTGGCTTTGGCATAGAAGACTTGGACATGTATGCATGCGCAATCTAGATAAGCTAATCAAAGGTGACCATATACTTAGTGTTAAAGATGTTATCTTTGTCAAAGATAGACTTTGTAGTGCTTGTCAAGATGGAAAGCAAGTAGGCAGAAGTCATGCCGTTAAGAATATCATGACTACTAGGAGACCACTCGAGTTACTTCACATGGATCTTTTTGGTCCGAATGCTTACAAGAGTCTGGGTGGAAATTCCTATGGTCTAGTTATAGTTGATGATTTTTCTAGATTTACGTGGGTATTCTTTCTTGATGATAAGTCACAGGTCCAAAAGATCTTCAAGAAATTCACTCGCAAAGCGCAAAAACAGTTTGAAGTGAAGATCAAGAAGGTTCGGAGCGATAATGGATCGGAGTTCAAGAACACCCATGTGGATACCTTTCTTGACGAAGAAGGTGTCACAGATGAGTTCTCGGCTATGTACACACCTCAACAAAATGGAGTTGTTGAGAGGAAGAACCGAACGCTCATTGAGATGGCAAGAACGATGCTTGACGAATACAAGACGCCAAGACACTTTTGGGCAGAAGCCGTTGAAACAGCATGTCATTCCACAAACCGACTTTACTTGCACAAGCTTCTCGGTAAAAAGGCGTACGAGCTACTCACCGGTAAAAAACCCCAAGTCAGATACTTTCGAGTATTTGGCTCAAAGTGCTACTGTAACATTCCAAAAATTTCATTTTGGAATGTTATGAAATATAGCTATGCACCATCATCATCATTGCTTGAATGTATGGAATTGTTGAAATGCTTCTTCTGACTTTCTGAAAGCCCCTTTCTACTTCCTATATGTTGCTTTCACCTATTTGAAAACCTTGGAAAAAAGTTCAAAATAAGAGGGGAGTAACATGACACTCCACACCAGGGTCATCTTGGTGAAATATGTGAACAATAAGAACTAGGGGGTCTTTTGAAAAATATTTGCAAAAGGTTTTAAAACCAAATAGGCAATTTCTGAAAATATTTTTTTATCAAAGTATTCAAATGACAGAGGAAAAATGTTCGTTTAATAACATTAATTCTCCTGATCATTTTGATATATATATTGCCTATATTTGGAAATGTTTTGAATGCTTTTAAAGAGGTTTTACTGCCCTGGATTTAAAAAAAAGTAACGGATTTGTATTTAAACGGGCCGGCCCACGGGCATTTACTCGCGAATTAATTACGAGCCGGTCGACCGACGCGTAAATGCCGCCCTCCCTCTCTCTGACAGCGAACCCCACCCCGCCCGCCCGCTGACCCCGCACGGTCATCACTCACCTCGCGCCCGAACCCTCGCCGGCGACCTCTCTCCTCGTGGATCTCCCTCCCCTTCCTTCTCTCGCTCTGCCTCGGCCCTATATAGGAGCGGCCCCCCTCCGCACTCCATTCCCCCCCGAACCCCTCTCTTCCCCCTAGCCAGAGCGCTGCATCGAGCTCGCCGGAGTTCCCCGACCACCGAACCTCCCCGAGCACCTGGTCGTCGACTCCCTCGCCCTCAACTTCGTCCGACACCACCACTCGACTCCGGACGATCACCGCCGTCGCCTGGACCTCTTCGACGACCTCCTCGACCACCGGAGGACCTCCCCGACGACCTCACCGCTTTGGACTCGCCGGAGAACCTCCTCGCCGTCGACCCCCTCCTTCACTATGAGCCTCCATCTCCTCTCAACCCTCTGATCTGGATCCTACGATCCAGATTAGATCGTTTTAAACGGCAAACCGTTTTCCTCTAGAGATTGGCCACCGTTCGCTAGTCCCTGTGCGCCCGTGCTAGCAGCCAATCACCGCTTGCCACATAGCCTCGACCGTCCGTTAGTTTTATTTTCTATTTCTGTTTTGTTTTTAGTTAACAGAATGTTTTTTGATTTTATTTTGCTTATATCTTTTAAACTATTTAGTGTTTTTAGTTGATTCTTTTTGAATTAGTTCACATTTTTGTTGTAGTTTATGTCAGTATGTTTAGATTTCAAATTTGAGCTTTAAATTTTGAATCTAATCAAATTTTCTCAAACTACTCAAATCTGAATAACTAGAGTTTAAAAATAGATTTTTATATGAATCTTTTTGCTACTGCTTGGTATTAGTTAGGAATATCATCATGTTTAGTTTGAGGTTTTTAGGATGTATTTGTTTAGTATTTTAGCTATAAACAGAATCTGCCTAGTGTTTGGTATAGTTTAGTTAATTTAGTTTTTAGTTAGTTTAAATCAGATTTAGTTATAATTTGTTTTAGTAGGTTCTGTTGCTTAAACATTGGTGTTTTACTTTCTGTTAATAAAAATATTTATTTGCTTAGTTTTATACTTAATATCATAGGAATCTCTACTAATTTTTCAACTAGGTATAATTTGATTAAAACCAACTAATCTAGTAATAGATTCTTTTAACAAAGTTTTAAATAATTAAATTCTCTTCCTAAGAAAAGTTTTAGTGAATTCTTTTCTGTTAAGATAAATGTTTTGTTAATAAAAATATAGTTTAGTACACTCTTTTGTTGGGAAACTCTAGCCCATTTCATGTAGTAGAGTTTTATAAAAACAAATTAACTTTAGTATTTTTTCTTTCACAAGAGTTTCTATGAATTTAATTCTGTTTATTAATAAAATATTTTTTATTGTTCTTTTCTGTCAACTATTGTTTTGTTAATACTAATAGTTCTATGTTGTTATTAGTAGTTTACCACCAACTTTTAGAAAACCAAACTATGTGATGTTTTTCTTTTCTTGTGATTGTGCCTTTGTTTTGTCTTGAGTGATTCTAGTTCATTTCTGATTTTGTGAGTTGCAACATTTTGTTGTATGCTTATTGATTGCTCTTGATTGATTCGTTAGATCATCCGGAGTGCGAGGCTTGTTACCTAGAATCCCTTGAGTACGAAGATCGTCAATCAGGCAAGTCACTTTGATCATGTATACCTATGTTTTATTGCATTAGTTCTTCCATCACCCCAATTGCATGCAAAGTAGGTAAATTGGAAACTTGGTTACTTGCTGTAGTATCATGTGGTAGGTACCCCCCTCTCAACCCTTTGACACATTTGGCCCCGGGAAACGTTGTATTACATTTTGATATGCTATTAGTAGACGGGGTTGGTTGTGTGAATCATGAGTGTTGAGAGAGTTAATAATTTCAAGACCTGCATAATGATCAAGACTTCAAGACTCCGAGTTTTCAACATACCTCTGGGTGGATGATGGTTGAACGGCGCCCTGGAGAAACCAGTGGTTAGCCTAGATGATGCTGGAGATGTGCCAGTATTCATGCGGAAAGGTCCACCCAGGCACAAAGAGATGGATGGATGCTTCAAGACCCAAGGCTTACCTACACAGCCACAAGTCATTATGGGCTCTGGCTTGGTTGGATATCATGGTGACCCTGGACAGGCAGTGCTACGAGATGTAGAAGAACGGTAGGAAAGGATGGGCACCGACAGAGTCGCAGGGAAACCCTTTGGAAGACCATGTTTTGGTCATCTGTTTATCAAACACCCTGAAGTGCGAGAAATCAAACGGAAGCGACCAAATCTTGTGGGGAACGTGTGCAAAACTCTGCAGAGTACTCAAACCTAATCGATTAGCCGTGTCCACGGTCATGGACGACTTGAGCCAAAGGAACTGAAACTTCCGGAACCCTCAACACAATTAATATGATGATGTGGGTATTAATAACTTGGGTATGATAATTGTTTGGTGGAACCATCTCATTAATCAACCAACTTAGTAATAATTTTGCTTAGCCCTCTCTTGATGTAGGAAAATTGGCTTTACGCAAAAACTTACTACCCCACCTGCCATATATGCATGTAGATTAGATGATTATCTTTTCACCCCTCTCCTGTGACTTTGACGGCATATTCCATATGCTGACCTACACAGCTGCAACGTATCATGTTGCAAAATACTTTTCCGACCAGGAGTGAGGATACGCTCTATGCTCGGTGAGATGCCCTTGGAGTCAGATGGACTCATCTACCTTCGATGCTTCCGCAAGATTTAGATATTCTCATGAGTTGGCCTTCAGCCACTTTATTGTAATCTTTATTGTAATAAAGGACTCGATATGAGATTTACGATTAATAAATGCTGTGTGATTTCCCTTTGATATATACATTGATGTACCGTGTGTGTACCAGCATGATCTTGGGATGGTACGGAAACACCGGAGATTTGACCTTTCAGGTCGGGTCGCTACAGCTACATTCTTGTTAAGCATCGTCATACTGAATTTGCTCCTAAATCTCATGAAGGATTCCTACTTGATTATGGATCGAACTCTCACACTTACCGTGTCTACAACAACTTCAGTCAAAAAGTTGAAGAGACGGTAGATGTGAAGTTTGATGAATCTAATGGTTCGCAAGTCGAACAGTTGCCAAATGATGTAGGTGATAAGGATCCTTTGGAAGCTATTCTAGATCTACCCATCGGCAAGATTCGTCCCATGGAGGTGAAGGAAAGTACTTCATCAACTCAAGTGGAAGACCGTACTTCATGACAAGGTGAACCTCAACACGACATGGAGGCATCCACGAGCGGTACACGACGAGATGATCAATAGGAGGAAGTGCATCATGAAGATCCAGCAGAACCACCTTCACCACCACCTCAAGGGAACAACACCTTCAACAACAACGAAGATGAAGGAAATGATGATGATGAAGAAGAAGCTCCACCATCCAACAATCGTAAACTGACCCGACTTCGAGCTCAAGTGACCAAGAACCATCCCCTAAACCAAATCTTTGGTGATATACAAACAGGGAGAATCACTCGCTCTAAAACCCGTCTAGCTAATTTTTGTGAGCATTATTATTTCATATCTAGCATTGAGCCTATGAAGGTAGAACAAGCTCTTGAAGACGCGGATTGGGTGAACGCTATGCATGAATAGCTTCACAACTTCGAAAGGAACAAAGTGTGGACACTCGTGGAGAAGCCCGAAGATGAGCACAACATCATCGGAACAAAATGGTTGTTTCTAAACAAACAATACGAAGACGGTCAAGTCGTGCGCAACAAGGCTCGTCTCATAGCCCAAGGATATACGCAAGTCAAAGGTATGGACTACGGTGAGACTTATGCCCCCATCGCTAGACTTGAAGCTATTCGTATTCTTCTTGCTTATGCTAATCACCATGATATCACGCTTTATCAAATGGACATCAAAAGTGCATTGTTAAATGATGAAATTGAAGAAAAGGTTTATGTTAAGAAACCACTTGGTTTTGTGAATCCTAAAAAACCTAATCATGTTTACAAGCTTCGTAAAGCTCTTTATGGTCTTAAGCAAGCCCCTCATGCTTGGTATAAATGTTTGACGAAGTTTCTCATCGAAAAAGGTTTTGAAATTGGTAAAATTGATGAAACCTTGTTCACTAAGAGAGTCAATGGAGAATTATTTGTGTGCCAAATCTATGTGGATGATATTATCTTTGGTTCCACTAACCCTCAATTTAGTGAAAGATTTGGAAGGTTGATGTCCGAGAAGTATGAGATGTCTGTGACGTGTGAGCTGAAATTCTTTCTTGGTTTGCAAATCAAGCAATCAAGAGAAGGAACTTTCATCTCTCAAACTAAGTATACCAAGGACTTGATCAAGAAGTTCAACATGCAGGATTGCAAAGGTATGAAAACTCCTATGCCCACTAGTGGACATGTTGACCTTACCAGGGAGGATGAACCAGTTTATCAAAAGGTTTATCGATCTATGATTGGTTCATTGCTATATCTATGTGCATCTCGTCCTAATATTATGCTTAATGTTTACATGTGTGCTAGATATCAAGCAGCACCTAAAGAGTGTCATCTTTTGGATGTGAAATTTATTGTGAGATACTTGATACAAACACCAAACTTTGGCATTTGGTATCCCAAGGGATCTTCTTTTAATCTTGTTGGCTATTCCGATTCGGACTATGCCAGTGACAAGGTTGATAGAAAGTCCACCTCGGGTACTTGTCAATTTTTGGGTAGATCTCTTGTGTCTTGGTCCTCCAAGAAACAAAACTTGGTATCTCTATCTACTGCCGAAGCTGAGTATATTGCTACTGGATCTTGTTGTGCGCAATTACTATGGATGACACAAACGCTTAAGGATTATGGAATTTATGTTAAAAATGTTCCATTACTCTATGACAATGAAAGTGCTATTAAAATTGGACATAATCCTATGCAACATTCTCGAACTAAGCACATTCAAGTTCGACATCATTTCATTCGTGATCATGTTGCCAAAGGAGATATTCATCTTAAGCATGTTCATACTAACAAGCAATTGACCGATATCTTTACTAAGCCACTTGATGAGAAAAAAAATTATCATTTGAGGAGTGAGTTGAACATCATTGATGCTTCAAACCTGAGCTAGACTCACTCGGTTGCAAGCAAGGGCATGAGCTATCTTGTTATTTCCATGTTCCCGTAACTCATTATCATATGCCATGGAATTCTATGCTCCCTTGT
The DNA here is from genome assembly GCA_022496015.1 of Hordeum marinum. Taxonomy (NCBI): domain Eukaryota; kingdom Viridiplantae; phylum Streptophyta; class Magnoliopsida; order Poales; family Poaceae; genus Hordeum; species Hordeum marinum. Next base: position 202,361,054 of record CM039675.1, on the reverse strand, counting down.
ATTACATCTAACATTTTGTAGGTACTTGGAAGAAATCCAATCATAAGCAATCTTATCATTACCAAGTATCCACAACCCCTCTTGATGCTGGAAGGAAGAACACAACAAAAACATATCCTTGACATATACTTGATCTTAGTTGCAAAATCTTGAGTAGTATCATGTCAATTGGATATATCCATTGTTCTTCCTTGAATGACTAACCTTTGTAGGTGACTAGTGTACTAGAACTAGAAGGATTGCTCCAAATTCAAGATGATCTTCATCAACCTCAAGCATCCTTAGCAAGTTCACCTACGAGCAACATCATCAATATCACTCAAAGGTATGTACTCGTATCCTTGAAAAGGCTATACTCCAAGTCATGGGCTAAAGCAACTCAAGTGATATGAGGACATTAAAGTGCTTAATCTAAAAATGGTAACCCCATTTGAGCTTAACATAGAGTATGAACTATGATCAAGTATTCTTGCTTGGCTCCTAAGTCAATATACTCTAATATAGGTGACCTAGTCACCGCCCATCACTTAGTTAAGAATCTTGCGTGGTTTGCTCTCTATTTGCATGATCTCTCGTAACCACTCAAATCTTATCTATTTGATGTCCTTTGTAAAAAAATTGCTTTTTCTTTTTGAAACTATTTCGTTTGTTTCTCTGAAAACAGAAACTTGGTCTCTCTTTCGGAGACATCGATATAAATAACTCGGTTCTACCGAAATTGCAGATGAGCTGCACTATACAATCCTGGTACCATTGATTTATTTATCCCAGAGTCACCGATTTTTTGTGTTTTCTATATCTGTGTTTGTTTCTATTCTTGTGATATTCTTGTTCCTTCGATGACCCTTCATTTAAACAAAATCAGGGGGAGAAGAACAAACAACACTTCGGGGGAGAAATTCTTTATTCAAGGATCCCTAGCTCCAAGGAGAAGAAGCCTAAAATTTGCAAAAGGGAGAGAAGCTACATTCAATGATTCCCTTAGTTCTTTTCTATGAACCCTACTTTCAATGACCTTTCTTCTCGAGGATCCCTTCGTGGTCAATGATCCCTGTCATTACTCCTAAGTTTAACCTTTTTGGTATTTTATGCCAAAGGGGGAGAATATCAAAAATTCATGCTAAAGGGAGAGTTACATGCTTATGCAAAGGGGGGAGATATGATTTAGGGGGAGAGAAAAATATGAAAAGTTCACACTTGTATAAACAAGGGGAGAATAACAATGTAGGGGGAGAAAACTATTTTTGGAGAAAATTCTAATGTGAACAAAGGATTACCTTTTCTCACCCTATCGAATCCCAATATCTACATGCTAAGATTGAGGGGGAGAGGATGAACTACCACTTTCACATCTAAGGGGAGAAAAGATATAATAGATTAATGCTAAGTTGGAGACATATCAATCTTAAGGATTATCACATTTTATATGTTTTCCATATATTGGTATTCGTTGAGTTCTATTGCTTTTGTTTAGTAGAATACTCTTGTGTTTCCTAACATTGTTTTCTCAAGTGTGTCTCTACTACTAGAATGATCAAGAACTCAAGGTAAGTATATGCATCATATCCTTGATCAAGATGATCTCTTGCTTCTTGCACATATTGTTTGCAAGAGTGAAGTCTTGAACGAGGATACATTTCATTCATATATATATATTGATCCATATAGCCAAGATACACATGACTTCCTATATCCTTTCATCCATATGTGTGTCTATGCATTCCAAAGCAACTATCCTTTAAACGACCGCACACATTTAGGGGGAGAAAATTTAAGTCATGTGTTCCTCAAAGTCTTCATTGCATCCATGCATATCTTTATTTGAAGCTTTTATTGTATGTTGTCATCAATTACGAAAAAGGGGGAGATTGAAAGCACAACATGCTCCCTTGGTGGTTTTGATAATTCATGACAACATACATTGTCTCTTGGACTAACACCTCTATCTAGTGTATTTCAAGAAATAGTCCATGGAGATTTGTGTTGGCAAAAGGATTGTGGAGATTGTGGAATCACCCCATGATGCAAGGAAATAGGTTGGCCAAGCTTCAAGCAAGAGGATTCTACATTTTACATTTGTGAGAAATCACTTTGAGTCCATAGGAAAGCCATTACTATTAAAAGCGGGTAATGTTTTGTTGGTGAACAAAATGCTCATACATGCCCAAGTGATAGTCATGAAAAACATCCACAAGATATCCCACCAAAGTATATCTATAGCCAAACATTCAAAATCGGTGCAACCAACATTCCTATCCCGGTGCCACCGATTCCAAACCCTAGATAGACTCAGCCAAACCCTAGCCACTTTGGTGCAGCCGACACTACTTTCGGTGCCACTGAGTTGGGTTGCCAACTTTCCGTCCGAAAATGTTGAATTGGCCTCACCGATTTTGGCAATTTTGACTGTTGGTCACGTTGTCGGTGCAACCGAGATTCCTATATCGGTCTCACCGAGATTCAAAAGTTGCCACCTTTTGGTCACTTCGGTACCACCGAGATTAACACATCGGTGTCACCGAGTTGGCCATTTTGTGTGTAATGGTTAGATTTTTGGGGATGCCTATATATACCCCTCCACCACCACCTACTGGAAAGAGAAGCACTCAGAACTATTCTATACATATCCTACTCAGTTTTCTGAGAGAGAACCACCTACCCTTGTGTTGAGGTCAAGATCTTCCACTCCAACCACATGGATCTTGATTTCTAGCCTCCCCAAGTTTCTTTCCACCAATCCCATCTCTTCTACCAAGGCAAATCCATGAGAGAGTGATTGTGTGTTGAGGAGTCTATCATCTTGAAGCACAAGAGCTAGGAGTTCATCGTCATTATGGATACTATTACCTTTTGGAGGGTGGTGCCTCCTAGATTGGTTAGGTGTCGCTTGGGAGCCTCCTAATTCATGTTGTGGAGTGAACCAAGAAGTTTTTAAGGGCAAGGAGATCGACTACTTTGTGAAGATCTACCCATAGTGAGGCTAGTCCTTCATGGACGGAAGTCATATGGAATAGTCAAGGTTGCTACTTCGTGGACCCTTATGGGTGGAGCCCTCCATGGACTCTCGCGGCCATAAACCTCCGTGGGTTGAAGACTCCATCAGCATTGAATTTCCTCTCAAATGCAACACGCTCTTTCCTAGGGTTCCTGTTCCTTTGAGACTTTTGTACATGCCTGTCACATACAATTCCTTCAACCCTACATTTTCATCAGTGATACTTGTGGTATCCTCAAATGAGGAATTTGTGACCACGGGAATAGTTGAAGAATTTGCAGCAATAGAAGCATTTGAACATTCAGGTGAAGAAATAGCAGTTTCACGTTCGATGCATTTCAAACAAGGTGGAACAAATTCTTCCTGAGCGGTACTGATCTGTTGAGCCAGTAAGGAATCGTTTCCCCTTTGGAGATCCTCATGAGGCACTCTTAGTTTCTCAAGATCTTGCTTTCTTTGAAGAAATGCACAAGAAAGCTTTTCATGATTAGCTAAGAGAGCATTATGATGACTCTGAAGGTTATCATACTTTGTATGAAGACTTTTGAGATCGTCAGACATAGTTTGAATCCGATCCACTTCCTCATTCAACAGATCAACGCTTTTGTCTAGCAGTTTCTAAAGCTTTTCAAGTGCACTTTCTTGCTTAGTGGTAATATTAGAAAGTTTGGCATAGCTAGGTTTTACATATTCATCAGATTCACCATTACTTGATTCAGAGGAGGAGTGATTCTTATGTACCTTGGAACATTTATCCATGAAGCAATAGGTGGGAGCATAATCATCATTGCTGACGTCAGAGTCGTAGGAGTAGTCATTTTCTTCATTGTTGAAGATGGACTTGCTGACGAAAGTAGTTATGAGAGCAAGGCTAGCAACACTAGATTCTGACTCCACCTCAAATTCTTTCTCATCTTCATATTCTTCAGATTCTTCTTCCGAGTCCATTTCCTTGCCAATGAAAGCCCGAGCCTTTCTGGAACCATTCTTCTTGTGCATTGAGGACTTTGATGATGAGGACTTTGCAGATGAGGACTTAGCAGATGAGGACTTTGCAGATGAGGACTTTGAAGATTTCTTGTTTTCTTTGAGTCATCAGAACTGTAGTCCTTGTACTTCTTCTTTGATTATTTTCTCCATAGAGGATAGTCAGAGATAAAGTGACCAGATTTCTTGCATTTGTGACAAGTTTTCTTCTTGTAGTCGCTTGAGGAATCTAATTTCCTAAAACCACTTTTTGACGACTTTCCAAATCGGCCTCTCGTTGAGAACTTCTGGAATTTCCTCATGAGCACTGCCAGATTCAGGATCACCAAGGCTACTATCAGAATCTTCTCCTTCAAATGAGGAAATTGCTTTTGCCTTCAAATCACGAGATCTTCCATAACTTGGCCCGTAGAGGTCTCTCTTCTCAGCTTATTGGAATTCATGAGTATTGAGTCTCTCAAGAATATCAGCAGGATCAAGTGACTTGTAGTCTCCACGCTCTTGAATCATCAAAGCCAGTGTATCGAATGAGGAATCAAGAGATCTCAGCAGTTTCTTCACCACTTCATGATCGGTGATGTCAGTGGCACCCAGTGCTTGAAGCTCGTTGGAGATATCAGTGACATGAACAAAAGTTTGCTGAACATTTTCATTGTCGAGTCTTTTGAAGAGGTAGAAGAGATTGCGAAGAACATCAACACGAGAGTCACGTTGAGTGGAAACACCTTCGTTGACTTTGGACAACCAATCCCAGATAAGCTTAGCAGATTCCAAAGCACTCACTCTGCCATACTGACCTTTGCTCAGATGGCCACAGATGATATTCTTTGCTTGAGAATCTAGTTGCTTGAATTTCTTCGTATCAGCAGCAGTGATAGTTGGAGAAGTGCGTGGAACACCATTTTCCACAACATACCAGAGATCGTTGTCAATAGCTTCAAGATTCATGCACATCTTGTTCTTCCAGTAGGGGTAATCCGTTCCATCGAAGGTAGGACAACCTGCGGAAACCATGATCATACCACAGTCGACATAACTAGAACTCCAGGCGGTTAAACCAAAAGCACACAGAACAATGGAGTACCTTGCTCTGATACCAATTGAAAGTGCATTATATCGACTAGAGGGGGTGAATAGGCGATTTTTACAAATTCATAACTTGAGGAATTTTAAATGTGATGAATAACTAGCAGCAGAATAAGTACTCAAGTGCATGAGAAACATAGCAATAGCACAGTCATCATGATGAAGTAAAACATGCACAGATTACAGGTAGCGTGATACAGGATAAGCAGGTGAGGAATAAGGTAACTTGAAGAATTTGAGGTGAGAAAATTGTGAAAGTCTTCAGTAAAAATCTTTAAACAGTAAAGATCAATTTCATCAATAGGTATACGAGGAAATGAAAGGGTTGAGGAAATAGAACCAGGTAGCTCGATGAAGACAATGGTTTGATGACCTAGTTCCAACTACTGTGACAGTCGTGTGTCTGGTTTGGAGCGGCCTATATTTAAACTAGAGGACACACAGTCCTTACCGTATTCTCCTTGATCTAAGGTCACAAATTCCTCGCCCATCTCTCATGGTAAGTCTTCAGGGCAGACTTCCAAAACCCTCACAAACTGGTCACCCAGCGATCCACAATTGACTGTTGGATGCTCTAGACCAAGTTCACTCCGAGATCCCCAATTGACTACAGGATGCACTAGACCATGACGCCTAATCGTCTCGAAGATACACCGTCTTCAAAGGTAACAAGCATCGGTTCCACACAGGAACAATCTCTTTAGTGATGCTCAATCACTTTGGGTTTGGTGGTTTGGATTTGGTTTTTTCCTCATTGATGATTTTCTCTCAAAGTCCTCGAAGGATGGGTTGCTCTCAAATGACAAGTCTCAGTTCTCTCTCGGAGCAGCCAACCAACTACTGGTTGTAGGGGGTGGCTATTTATAGCCAGGGTGCAACCTGACATGATAAGACACAAATTCCCCCAATGATATGACCGTTATGTGGATAAGATGATTGGGGACAGCTGGCACAATGCACATCAACGGTCGGAATTTCAAACTATTAAAGTCCTCACGCTTATCATATTCATCACTTGTAGGCAATTCGCACTGGCAAAATCCTAACTCCTCAAGCAGACCAATTTCCTCAGAGACTAGAAGAACTTCGTCTCTGTCACTGAAGAACTTGACTGAACTGCAAGAGATTTCCAAGGGCTTCACTCGAAGGATTGGATAGGTTGAGGCTTTTGAGTTGAGCATCAGTTGAAAATTTTCCTTAGTATTACCTCAGCCCCCTTTAACTGTACGGTGTTTCCTATGACTCAAAGAAAGGAAAGGAAACTACGAAAACAAAAGTCTTCACGCTTCATAGTCCTCATTCATATCTTCAAGGTCACACCAACTTCTTCATTTTCAAAGTCTTCAGGGAATACCAAAGTCTTCGGCAAAGTCTTCACCAAAGTCTTCAATTGAAGACATATAATTTTAGGGGTCGATAATCTCCGAATATATCAAACTCCTCAGCGACTTATAGAGCCTGTGTAAACTTAAAAAAGCATCAGTCGCTTAACCTATATGTCTTCAATACACCAAAATCACTAAGGATCACTAGATGCACTTACACCTAGTGACTCTCATCTGGGTCGGCCTGGTATCTTCTTGTCAAGCTTAGTGCATAGGAAACATCAGGCTGAGTACATAGCACGACAAACATGATGGATCCTATTGCCGAAGCATACAGAATCCTACTCATTCGGTTTCTCTCATAAGAAGTCATCGGACTCTGAGTCTTGCTTAGCCTTATACCATGTGAGACGATCAATAACCTTTTCTTGGCCTCACTCGTGTTGAAACACTTCAACACTTTGTTTATGTACATGCTCTCACTTAAGCCAAGCAGCCTCCTTGATGTTTCTCTATAGATCTTGTTGCCTAAAATGTACACTTCTTCTCCAAGGTATTTCATCAAAATCTTGCCATTCAATGATTCCTTGTCTGAGTTCAGCATCAAAACATCATTTCCAATTAGCAGTATGTCATCCACATACAAGATCAAACATACTACCTTACTCCCACTGGATTTCTTGTATAAACAATAGTACTCTTCACTCTTGATGAACCAAGGTCAACGATGACTTCATCAAAATGAATATTCCAACCACAAGATGTTATCCTCAATCCTTATATTGATCTCTTGAGCTTGCATATTTTACCAGCATTAGTTGGATCGACAAAACCATCACGTTGTATCGTGTATACATCCTATTTTAAATTTCCATGATGGAGACTCCACCCTCCCACCCTTCCACTAACGACTCCATGGCGATCTGGATTTCTAGCCGACTCCCACACTTTTCCATCCAACCATCAACTCAGGTGATCTCTCCTGATCTCGGACACATCTTTCTCAATGGGTTCTTGTGGTGGCACCACTTTGGATCTGGATTTTTCCCATGGGGCGGTTTTTTCGGTTGATGTGTTTAGGCAATCTGGTCTCTCAGTGCATCCAATGGATCATCAGCTGTAACATCCCAAAATTTCATTTTGGAATGTTATGATTATAGCTATGCATCTAGCAGCATCATTGCTTGTATGTATGTGTTTGTTGAAATGTCTCTTCTGGATTTCAGAAAGCTCTTTCTACTTTTCCCTAAGTTGTTTTCACCTATTTGAAATTTTGGTTAAAAGTTCAAATAAGAGAGGAGGAACATGGCACTCCACACCAGGGACTAATTGGTGATATATTTGAACAATAATAACCAGGGGTTATTTTGAAAATATTTGCAAAAAGGGTTTAAAAACAATTAGGCAATTTCTGAAAATATTATTTTTTTCAAAGTGTTCAAATGACAGAATAGAAATGTTCATTAAATAGCATTTATTATTCTGTTAATTTTGATATATAATACCCCTATATTTACAAATGATTTGAATGCTTTAAAAACTTTTGAATGTCTCTGGAATATTATTAAAAAGAAACGGTAACCGTTTCCGGTATTTAACGGGCCGGCCCACCGGCTTTAAAAGCCGAGACCGTTACCGGTCGGCCGACCGAGCGCATTCACTTCCCTCTCTCTCACTGCAAACGGACCCCACCCGACCGACCGTTGCCCCGAAACGGTCGTCTTCTCCTTCCCCGCGCGCGCCGGACCCGACTCGCCGACCGTTTCCCCCTCACCGGATCTCTCCCCTCTCTCCTCCCCCGCACCCCCGAGCACCTATATAAGGGCGCTGCTTCCCCGCATCCATTTTCCCCCAAGCCCCCTCTCTCTCTCTCGCCGAGGAGACCGCGCAATTGCTCGCCGGAGTAGCGCCACCACCGAATCTCGCCGTCGAGCGTAGCCACCGTCTCCGTCCACCGTTCGCCCCACCGTTGCCACCAATCGACTCCGGAGAACCGTCGCCGTCGCCCGGACCACTTCCCCATCTTCCCCGACCATCGGAGCGCCTCGCCGTCGCATTCGCCGCTACCGGACTCGCCGGAGAACCCCGACGCCGGCGACTCTTAACACCGTGAGCTCTCCCAACCCTCGGATCCAGAAATCAACGCGTGAGATTAGATCGGAAATAATTCCGAACCGGTACCCACTACTGATCGGTCGCCCGCCCGAAACCCCCGAGCGCACACCCTCCTTAGCCAATCGGACAGCGCCACGTATCCCCCTGACCGTCGCAAATCTTTTTTCTTTTTCTGTTTTTGTTTTAATTAACAGAATGTTTTCAAAAATTGTTTTGCTTATATCTTTTAATCTATTTAGTGTTTTGAGTTGATTCTTTTTGCAATAGCTCACATTTTACATGTAGTTTCACCCTGTACTTTTAAATTTCAAATTTGAACTATAAAATTTGAATTGAATCAAATCTGCTTAAAATCTTCAAATCTGAATAACTAGAGTTTGAAAATAGATTTTGACATGAATCTTGTTGCTACTGTTTGGTATTAGTTAGGACTACCTTCATGCTTAGTTTGAAGATATTAGGATATATTTGATTAATTTTTTAACCAAAAACAAAATCTGCTTAGTATTACAATATAGTTTTATATACTTAATTTTAATTCGTTTGATTTTAGAATTTGGTTTTATTTGTTTATTAGGTTCTGTTAGTAAACATTTAGTGTTTTCACTCACTGATAATAAAAAAAATAAATTTGCTTAGTTTAATTTTATTGAACATAGGAATCACAACTTCTTTTCAAATAGGCATAATTTGATTAAAACAACTAACTAGTAATAGTTTTGTTTTCAAACAAAGTTTTGTATATTTTAATTCTGTTTTCTAAGACAGATTTAATTGTAAATTATTTTCTGTTAAGAACATGTTTTACAAATAAATAATAAGTTTAGTTTTTCATTCTTTTGTTAATATAACTATAGTTGATTCATATAGTGTTTATCACAAACTTGTATAAACTTTACTAAACTTTTCCCAACAAACTTAAATTGATTTTCTTCTATTTATTAATAAAATATTCTATTGTTTCCTTGCTGACAACAATTGTTTTGTTATTACAAAATAGTTTTATTATGATAGTAGTGTTTTATCAATCACCTCCCAGAAAACAAAACTTTGTGTGTTTTCTTACTTGAGATTTGTGCATTGTTTTGTCTTGATTGTTTACTAGTTCTTGGTTGATGTTTGTGAGTTACAATATTTTGTTGTATGCTTATTGAGTGCTTGTCTGCTTCGTTAGATTATCCGGAGTGCGAAGCTTGTTACTTAGAGTCACTCACGTACGAAGATCATCAATCAGGCAAGTCACTTTGATCATGTTTTACCCATGTTTTATATGCATTAGTTCTACCATCTCCACAGTTGCATGCAAGATAGGTTAGTTGGAAACTTGGTTACATTGTAATAGTATCATGTGGTAGGTACCCCCCCCCCCAACCTCTTTGACACATTGGCCCCGGGAAACGTTGTTTTACCTTTTGCTATGCTATTAGTAGACGGGGTTGGTTGTGTGATTCATGAGAGTTGAGAGAGTTAATAATTTCAAGACCTACACAATGATCAAGATTCAAGACTCCGAGTTTTCAACATACCTCTGGGTGGATGATGGTTGAACGGCACCCTGGAGAAACCAGTGGATTTGCCTAGGTGATGCTGGAGATGGCCAGTATTCACGCGGAAAGGTCCACCCAGGCACAAAGAGATGGATGGATGCTTTAAAACCCAAGGCTTACCTGCACAGCCACAAGTCATTATGGGCTCTGGCTTGGTTGGATATCGTGGTGACCCTGGACAGGCGGTGCTACGAGAGGTAGAAGAATGGTAGGAAAGGATGGGCACCGACAGAGTCACAGGGAAACCCTGTGGAAGACCATGTTTTGGTCATCCGTTTCTCAAAAACCCTGAAGTGCGAGAAATCAAACGGAGGCGACCAAATCTTGTGGGGAACGTGTGCAAAACTTTGCAGAGTACTTAAACCTAATCGATTAGCCGTGTCCACGGTCATGGACGACTTAAGCCAAAGGAATTGAAACTTCCGGAACTCTCAACACAATTAATATGATGATGTGGGTATTAACAATTTTGGGTATGAGAATTGGTTGGTGGAACCATCTCATTAATCAACCAACTTAGTAATATTTTGCTTAGCCCCTCTCTTGATGTAGGAAAAACTTGGCTTTACGCAAAAACATACACCACCACCTTCCATATAAGCATATAGACTAGCTGATTATTTTCACCCCTCTCTTGTGACTTTGCCGGCATATTCCATATGCTGACCTACACGGCTGCAACGTATCATGTTGCAGAGTATTTTTCCGACCAGGAGTGAGGACGCGTTCTATGCTCAGTGAGATGCCCTTGGAGTAGGATGGACTCATCTACCGTCGACGCTTTCGCAAGATTTAGATATTCTCATGAGTTGGCCTTTGGCCACTTTATTGTAATATTTATTGTAATAAAGGACTCGATATGAGATTTCGATTAATATAATGCTGTGTGATTTCCCTTTGATATATACATTGATGTACCGTGTGTGTACCAGCATGATCTTGGGATGGTACGGAAACACCGGAGACTTGACCTTTCAGGTCGGGTCGCTACAGAAATGGTATCAGAGCACACGCTGACCGTAGGACGTAACCTCTAGGATTGGAAAGCCTTAGGATTTTTTCTCTTTGTCTTTAAATATCTTATACTCTCATCTATTCGTTTCTGACTCCTCTCCAATTATTTCAAAATTCATAGATGGCCACCTTCATCCCAGTGTTGATCATGGAGTTTTGCCAGCCTGACGCAACGATGCCCTTTGGTAAGGAGCTGATGAGGATCGTCAAGGACGTAAGGATTGCTTTGCCGAGCATCACCGGGATTCCTATCATGTCATTTCCCCAAGATGGACGCTACAGGATCGAGGTGCATATCCCAGGGAAGACTTTCGGGAATCAGAAGGAACCCATAGATCTCAAGTTCGTGGCACCTAGTTGGATACTTGGAAGAGACATGGCCATTCATCGTGCCCTTGGACGTATCCAGGAGGAATACAGAGGTGGAACCATTTCACTAGGACTCAGCGTGGTTTGTCGCAGAGATGCCAATGGAAACATCATAACTCCTCCCACTGCAGACACCACTATTTCCTATATCCAGACCCTGGAGACTCACATCAGGACTCTGGAGCTTCGAGTTCGTGCTGATACAAAGACAATCAAGAATCTGATGAACCGCGAGCTGGACCTTGAAGCTGATCTGCGAGAGGCCAACTATGAACACGAGCATGAAGTGAAGGACTTCCTAGAGAGGATTGATGAGCAGAATGCACGCATCGCAACTCTGGAGGAGCAGCTAGACATGGGGGAAAACCTTCACCCCGAAGGAGACATGGCACCCTTCATCAGCGACAATGAAGACTATGAGGAAAGCACCACCGGAGGACCTACGACTATGCACTTCTGAGGAAAAACATTAGTTATGCCCTCCATGTATCTTTTATTTTCGTCGTTAAAGCGTAGGTCGATGCTTAGTTGTTTGAGATTTGTATTCCCGATGTTTGACATTGATTGAATAAATGAATGAGTGTTTGGTGTGATATGTTTGTTGCATTGCATATGGGTAGTGATTTCTTCTAGACCTTTGTTCTATTCTAATTCTCATCCCTCTGAAAACAGCAAGATGCCTCCACGACGTGAGACCGACTTCACTTTTCCGCCGGAACTCACACAACTTCTTCAGCAGCAGAATGCACTGATGCAGTTATTGATTCAGAATCAGACCAACAATCAGAACAACCACAACCACCATCCACCCCAGACTGACAATCTCACCCGTTTTCTGAGGTTGAACCCTCCAACTTTCTCCAGCAGCACTGAGCCCATTGTGGCAGATGACTGGCTTTGTAAGGTGGAGAGAGAACTTGTCACCGCTGGATGCACTGACGCTGAGAAGGTGCGATTTGCCGCACATCAACTGGAAGGACCAGCAGCTTCATGGTGGGAGAACTACACCACCACTTATCCTATTGCAGATGTGACTTGGGAGTAGTTCAAGCTTGCTTTCCGCACCGCTCATGTTTCAGCTGGAGCCATGAGTCTAAAGAAGCGCGAGTTTCGCAACTTGCGCCAGGGTAATCGCTCTGTGGCCCAATATGTGGAAGAGTTCAGCATGTTGGCCCGTTATGCCCCTGGAGATGTGGCTGATGATGCGGCCAAGCAAGAGAAATTTCTAGAAGGACTCAACGATGAGTTGAGAATGCAGCTGGTAGTGGCTAATTTCAACAACTACCAAGAGCTGGTGGATAAGGCACTTATTCTGGAAGGTAAACATCAGCAGATTGAGAACCGCAAGAGGAAGTAAACTCAGGGGAAGTTCAACTCTGGAGCTCATCAGAAGCTTCGCTACTCCCCGTACTCAGGAAATACCGGATCAAGTACCGGTAAGTTTGGAAGGCACACTCATGTTGTGCACAACCATGGAGGCCACCATCATGAAGGAAATGGGAACAACCGTCTCAACCATGGCAATTTCAAGACTGACAATGGGAATGGGAACAACAACCAGCACCGTCAAGTTCCTGCTCAGAAGGATCTGAGTCACATCACCTGTTTCAAGTGCCAGAAGACAGGGCACTATGCTACTGAGTGTCCCCAGAGCAAGCAAGGCAGTGGAAACGGCAACAACAACGGCAACTCCGTAGCCAAGAAGCCAAACTTTTTTCCTCGTGCCCAGGTGAATCACCTCGATGTGGAAGAAGTCTATGATCAACCCGAGACTGTGGTTGGTAAGTTTTTATTGCATTCACGTTCGGTTACAGTACTTTTTGATTCCGGTGCAACTCATTCATTCATATCAAGGGTAGTTGTGGATAAGTATGGTTTGCCCACCAAAACCCTTAGTCAGCCCATTAAGGTCAGTTCCCCAGGAGGTATGATGATGGCAGGGATAGGATGCCATGCCTTGAAACTCAATATAGGAAACCATGTTTTTCCCACCGACCTCATCGTCTTAGAGTCACAAGGACTGGATGTAATCCTAGGCATGGATTGGATGACCAAGTATGAAGGAAATCTTGATTGCCTCAGCAAGTCTGTTTCACTCACCACCCCGGAGAACAAGAGGATTAAGTATGTATCCCGACGCACACGTATGAGTGCACGGTTAAATGCCCTCACAGGAGTTGTTCAGGAGGAAGTACCTGTGGTAAAAGACTTTCCAGATGTATTTCCGGAAGAATTACTAGGCATGCCACCAGATAGGGAGATTGAGTTCCTAATAGAGCTACAGCCAGGGACAGCCCCAATTTCCAAGAGACCCTATCGGATGCCCGCAAATGATCTGTTGGAAATCAAGAAGCAAATTAAGGAGTTATTGGACAAAGGTTATATTCGCCCAAGTTCTTCACCTTGGGGAGCCCCAGTTCTTTTGGTGGAGAAGAAGGATAAAACCTTGAGAATGGTAGTTGACTATCGTGCCTTGAACGAGGTGACTATCAAGAACAAGTATCCTCTACCGATGATTAATGATTTGTTTGATCAGCTCGTAGGAGCCAAAGTATTCTCCAAGATCGATCTTCGATCAGGGTATCACCAGTTGAAAATTCGTGAACAGGATATACCCAAAACAGCTTTCACCACGAGGTATGGCTTGTATGAGTATACGGTCATGTCTTTTGGATTGACTAATGCTCCTGCCTACTTCATGAATTTGATGAATAGAGTATTCATGGAATACCTAGACAAGTTTGTTGTGGTGTTCATCGATGACATTCTGATATTCTCCAAGAACGAGGAAGAGCACAAGGAACATTTGCGTTTAGTTCTGGAGAAGCTGAGAGAGCATCAACTATATGCCAAGTTCAGCAAATGTGAATTTTGGCTGACGAAAGTCGGATTCCTTGGACATGTTATTTCCGGAGATGGAATAGCAGTGGACCCTGCTAAGGTTGAAGCCGTCACCGAGTGGAAGTCCCCTACCTCAGTTAAGGAGATCCGCAGTTTCCTCGGACTTGCCGGATATTACCGGAGATTCATTGAGAATTTCTCAAAGATTGCCAAGCCCATGACAGAGTTGTTGAAGAAATAATCTAAGTATATTTGGACTGAGGAATGTGAAGCCAGTTTCCAGGAGTTGAAGAAACATTTGGTCACAGCCCCAGTGTTGATCTTGCCTGATATTCGGAAGGATTTCCAGGTTTATTGTGATGCTTCACGTCAAGGACTTGGAGGAGTACTCATGCAGGATGGAAAAGTTGTAGCCTATGCATCCAGACAACTACGACCTCATGAGTTGAATTATGCCACGCATGATTTGGAACTAGCAGCCGTAGTGCACGCACTCAAGACTTGGAGACATTTTCTTATCGGAAATAGTTGTGATGTTTACACCGACCATAAGAGCCTGAAGTATATCTTCACGCAGAAAGAGTTGAACCTCAGACAGAGACGATGGTTAGAGTTAATCAAGGACTATGACATGAGATTACACTACCATCCAGGTAAGGCTAATGTTGTAGCCGATGCCTTGAGTCATAAAACTTATGTGAACACACTCACAGCTGGAGGATTACCCCAAGAGTTAGCCGATGATCTCAGAGAGCTCAAGCTAGAGATAGTTCCAAGAGGATATGTTGGTACATTAGAGATCCAGTCCACCTTGACCGAAAGAATTCGTGAAGCCCAGAAATCGGACAAGGAGATAGCTGAGATAAAGCAGAGAATGGAAGATGGTAAAGCTAAAGGTTTTCGTGAGGATGAACACGGAACTTTGTGGTTTGAGAACCGAATCTATGTGCCCAATGACCCAGAGCTCAGGAAGTTGATACTTCAGGAAGCCCACGATTCACCTTACTCGATACACCCAGGCAACACCAAGATGTATCTGGATTTAAAGGAAAGTTATTGGTGGACAGGTATGAAGAAAGATATTGCGGAACATGTTGCAATATGTGATGTTTGTCAGAGAGTAAAGGCAGAACATCAGAAACCAGCAGGGTTACTCCAACCTTTGCAGATACCCGAGTGGAAATGGGAAAAGCTTGGTATGGATTTCATCACAGGATTGCCCAGGACCCGTTCAGGTTATGATTCCATCTGGGTAGTGGTAGATCGCTTGACCAAGGTAGCTCATTTCATTCCAGTGAAAACCACTTATACCAGTGCTAAGCTAACCAAGATATATATGACCAGGATCGTATGTTTACATGGAGTTCCGAGGAGTATCGTGTCAGATAGAGGAACACAATTTACCTCAAAGTTTTGGCATCAGTTACATGAAACTTTGGGTACAAGGCTAGAGTTCAGTACAGCCTTTCATCCGCAGACAGATGGACAGACTGAGAGAATCAACCAGATTCTGGAAGACATGTTGAGAGCTTGTGCACTAGACTATGGTTCTAGTTGGGACGATAACTTGCCTTACGCAGAATTCTCATACAACAACAGTTATCAGACCAGTCTAAAGATGGCCCCTTTCGAAGCGTTATACGGAAGGAGATGCAGAACACCACTGACGTGGGATGGTGTTGGAGACCGACAAATTTTTGGTCTCGACCTTATCCGAGATTCTGAAGAGAAAGTCAAGATGATTCGTGACAGACTCAAGATAGCTCAATCTCGATAGAAGAGTTATGCTGACAGCAAACGTAAAGAAGTGACATATGAAGTGGGAGACAGAGCATATCTTCGTGTATCCCCGCTTCGTGGAATCAAGAGGTTTGGTGTTAAAGGAAAATTAGCACCCAGATTCATAGGCCCCTACAAAATTCTTGAACGTAGAGGCGAAGTTGCATACAAACTGGAATTGCCGGAAGGATTATCCGAAGTTCATAATGTGTTCCATGTGTCCCAGCTGAAGAAATGCCATGCCGAGATGGCTGACATCCCTTTTCGAGACACCGTGCCCCTACAGGCCATACAGCTTGAAAGTGATCTGACTTATGAGGAGAAGCCTGTCAAGATCCTCGAGACATCCAACCGAGTTACCCGCAGCAAGATTATCAAGTTCTGTAAGGTTTTGTGGAGTCATCACACCGAGGAAGAAGCCACCTGGGAACGCGAAGAAGATCTTCATAGAGACCAACCGCACCTATTTTCTAGCCAACCCGAATCTCGAGGGCGAGATTCATTTTAAGGTGGGTAGGTTTGTGACATCCCGAAATTTCATTTTGGAATGTTATGATTATAGCTATGCATCTAGCAGCATCATTGCTTGTATGTATGTGTTTGTTGAAATGTCTCTTCTGGATTTCAGAAAGCTCTTTCTACTTTTCCCTAAGTTGTTTTCACCTATTTGAAATTTTGGTTAAAAGTTCAAATAAGAGAGGAGGAACATGGCACTCCACACCAAGGACTAATTGGTGATATATTTGAACAATAATAACCAGGGGTTATTTTGAAAATATTTGCAAAAAGGGTTTAAAAACAATTAGGCAATTTCTGAAAATATTATTTTTTCAAAGTGTTCAAATGACAGAATAGAAATGTTCATTAAATAGAATTTATTATTCTGTTAATTCTGATATATAATACCCCTATATTTACAAAGGATTTGAATGCTTTAAAAACTTTTGAATGTCTCTGGAATATTATTAAAAAGAAACGGTAACCGTTTCCGGTATTTAACGGGCCGGCCCACCGGCTTTAAAAGCCGAGACCGTTACCGGTCGGCCGACCGAGCGCATTCACTTCCCTCTCTCTCACTGCAAATGGACCCCACCCGACCGACCGTTGCCTCGAAACGGTCGTCTTCTCCTTCCCCGCGCGCGCCGGACCCGACTCGCTGACCGTTTCCCCCTCACCGGATCTCTCCCCTCTCTCCTCCCCCGCACCCCCGAGCACCTATATAAGGGCGCTGCTTCCCCGCATCCATTTTCCCCCAAGCCCCCTCTCTCTCTCGCCCAGGAGACCGCGCAATTGCTCACCGGAGTAGCGCCACCACCGAATCTCGCCGTCGAGCGTAGCCACCGTCTCCGTCCACCGTTCGCCCCACCGTTGCCACCAATCGACTCCGGAGAACCGTCGCCGTCGCCCGGACCACTTCCCCGTCTTCCCCGACCACCGGAGCGCCTCGCCGTCGCATTCGCCGCCACCGGACTCGCCGGAGAACCCCGACGCCGGCGACTCTTAACACTGTGAGCTCTCCCAACCCTCGGATCCAGAAATCAACGCGTGAGATTAGATCGGA
This sequence comes from Hordeum marinum, assembly GCA_022496015.1. Classification (NCBI taxonomy): domain Eukaryota; kingdom Viridiplantae; phylum Streptophyta; class Magnoliopsida; order Poales; family Poaceae; genus Hordeum; species Hordeum marinum. The sequence goes on along the minus strand of CM039675.1, from coordinate 202,343,435 downwards.
AATAATTCCGAACCGGTACCCACTACCGATCGGTCGCCCGCCCGAAACCCCCGAGCGCACACCCCCCTTAGCCAATCGGACAGCGCCACGTATCCCCCTGACCGTCGCAAATCTTTTTTCTTTTTCTGTTTTTGTTTTAATTAACAGAATGTTTTCAAAAATTGTTTTGCTTATATCTTTTAATCTATTTAGTGTTTTGAGTTGATTCTTTTTGCAATAGCTCACATTTTACATGTAGTTTCACCCTGTACTTTTATATTTAAAATTTGAACTATAAAATTTGAATTGAATCAAATCTTCTTAAAATCTTCAAATCTGAATAACTAGAGTTTGAAAATAGATTTTGACATGAATCTTTTTGCTACTGTTTGGTATTAGTTAGGACTACCTTCATGCTTAGTTTGAAGATATTTAGGATATATTTGATTAATGTTTTAACCAAAAACAGAATCTGCTTAGTATTACAATATAGTTTTATATACTTAATTTTAATTAGTTTGATTTTAGAATTTGGTTTTATTTGTTTATTAGGTTCTATTAGTAAACATTTAGTGTTTTCACTCACTGATAATAAAAATATAAATTTGCTTAGTTTAATTTTATTTAACATAGGAATCACAACTTCTTTTCAAATAGGCATAATTTGATTAAAACAACTAACTAGTAATAGTTTTGTTTTCAAACAAAGTTTTGTATATTTTAATTCTGTTTTCTAAGACAGATTTAATTGTAAATTATTTTCTGTTAAGAACATGTTTTACAAATAAATAATAAGTTTAGTTTTTCATTCTTTTGTTAATATAACTATAGTTGATTCATATAGTGTTTATCACAAACTTGTATAAACTTTACTAAACTTTTCCCAACAAACTTAAATTGATTTTATTCTGTTTATTAATAAAATATTCTATTGTTTCCTTGCTGACAACAATTGTTTTGTTATTACAAAATAGTTTTATTATGATAGTAGTGTTTTATCAATCACCTCCTAGAAAACAAAACTTTGTGTGTTTTCTTACTTGAGATTTGTGCATTGTTTTGTCTTGATTGTTTACTAGTTCTTGGTTGATGTTTGTGAGTTACAATATTTTGTTGTATGCTTATTGAGTGCTTGTCTGCTTCGTTAGATTATCCGGAGTGCGAAGCTTGTTACTTAGAGTCACTCACATACGAAGATCATCAATCAGGCAAGTCACTTTGATCATGTTTTACCCATGTTTTATATGCATTAGTTCTACCATCTCCCCAGTTGCATGCAAGATAGGTTAGTTGGAAACTTGGTTACATTGTAATAGTATCATGTGGTAGGTACCCCCCTCAACCTCTTTGACACATTGGCCCCGGGAAACGTTGTTTTACCTTTTGCTATGCTATTAGTAGACGGGGTTGGTTGTGTGATTCATGAGAGTTGAGAGAGTTAATAATTTCAAGACCTACATAATGATCAAGATTCAAGACTCCGAGTTTTCAACATACCTCTGGGTGGATGATGGTTGAACGGCACCCTAGAGAAACCAGTGGATTTGCCTAGGTGATGCTGGAGATGGCCAGTATTCACGCGGAAAAGTCCACCCAGGCACAAAGAGATGGATGGATGCTTTAAAACCCAAGGCTTACCTGCACAGCCACAAGTCATTATGGGCTCTGGCTTGGTTGGATATCGTGGTGACCCTGGACAGGCGGTGCTACGAGAGGTAGAAGAACGGTAGGAAAGGATGGGCACCGACAGAGTCGCAGGGAAACCCTTTGGAAGACCATGTTTTGGTCATCCGTTACTCAAACACCCTGAAGTGCGAGAAATCAAACGGAGGCGACCAAATCTTGTGGGGAACGTGTGCAAAACTCTGCAGAGTACTTAAACCTAATCGATTAGCCGTGTCCACGATCATGGACGACTTGAGCCAAAGGAATTGAAACTTCCGGAACTCTCAACACAATTACTATGATGATGTGGGTATTAACAATTTTGGGCATGAGAATTGGTTGGTCGAACCATCTCATTAATCAACCAACTTAGTAATATTTTGCTTAGCCCCTCTCTTGATGTAGGAAAAACTTGGCTTTACGCAAAAACTTACACCACCACCTGCCATATAAGCATATAGACTAGCTGATTATTTTCACCCCTCTCTTGTGACTTTGCCGACATATTCCATATGCTGACCTACACGGCTGCAACGTATCATGTTGCAGAGTATTTTTCCGACCAGGAGTGAGGACGCGTTCTATGCTCAGTGAGATGCCCTTGGAGTCGGATGGACTCATCTACCGTCGCCGCTTCCGCAAGATTTAAATATTCTCATGAGTTGGCCTTTGGCCACTTTATTGTAATATTTATTGTAATAAAGGACTCGACATGAGATTTCGATTAATATAATGCTGTGTGATTTCCCTTTGATATATACATTGATGTACCGTGTGTGTACCAGCATGATCTTGGGATGGTACGGAAACACCGGAGACTTGACCTTTCAGGTCGGGTCGCTACATCGGCGTTCTTTCCTCATGGTTGTCTCCTTTAGATGACATGTTTTCTGTTTGACTGAAGATTCTGTTGCCGCCTCTCTAGAGTCGGCGATTGGTGGCTCAGCCATTGATCTCATGCTTGAGTGTATTAAGGATAAGGTTTTTTCATTTAGGGTTTCATGCAAACAAGTTGGGTTTCATATTCTTGATATGCGTTCTTACAAATGTTCTAGTTTCAAGTGTTTCTTCCACCTCTGGGGTAATGGTGGACCAAATTGGTGGCATTAATTTAAATTGTGGAAGAAACAGTGTGATGCGGAATGGATTCTCGTGAGCCCGTCCAAGCGATATTCTGCTCTTGGTCTGATGGCAATGCATTCCAGACGTGTTAAATCTGCAATGAAATCTGGTTCTTCAACTCGTAAGAAGCTTTCATTTGCAAACCTAAAACAGTATGATGTTTGCAAAGGTTATAGGTGTCCTGCCTTGCAAGAGGAGATCGCTGCGCTCTAATATTGTAGGTACAACCTGCCGCCGCATGAGCGCGTTGTTATCCACCCCTTGCCGTCGGCAAAACTCAAGTGGACGATTTCCTCGTCGTACATCACTTTTGGGATGGTTCCTCAATTTTTGCCGACCACCCTAGTGAATTCTGGGATAGAGATTTCTTCCAGCGGGGATCCAGGAAGTTCAAATCTTCATAAGTTGCCTACTTCCATCGACGCGGTAGGTGCGGATCTTGATGCGCCTGTCACGCAAGATATTCATGGCGGGAATGTAGGTTTTTCAAATTCCATAGTACAGGATGATCAAGTTGAGGTGCACGTGACTTCTTCAGTTTCGCCTGATGTGGCCCAGTTGGAGTGAAACTTGGCCCATTTGGAGACAAATGATTTGTGTGTTGAATCGACTCAGGAGGCTGGAAATAATTTCAATAATGTGATTTCTGGTATGGTCCCTGATATTCTAACATGTCAGGTTTGTTCCCACGTGGGGCACTTTGCATCTAATTGCTCTGCAGTTATGATTTTTTCGGCTTGTTTACGCGCAGGTGATACGTCTCCAATGTATCTATAATTTTAGATTTTTCCATGCTATTATATTATCTGTTTTGGATGTTTTATATGCATTAATATGCTATTTTATATTATTTTTGGGACTAACCTATTAATCTAGAGCCTAGTGCCAGTTTCTGTTTTCCTTGTTTTTGAGTTTCGCAGATAAGGAATATTAAATTGAGTCCAAACGGAATAAAACCACTGGAATGATTTTTTCTGGAAAATATGGAAGCCACGAGACTTGAAAACCATGGCAGAGGAGCTGCCACGGGGCCACAAGCCCGCTTGCCGCGGCCCGGGGGCCACCCGCGCCGGGTAGGCTTGTTGGCCCCTGGCAAATCCGCTAACCCTAATCTTCGGCCTACAAATACCCAAATATTCCATCATTATAAGAACGAGCCACAAAAACACTTTTCCACCACCAGAAGCCTCCATTCCCGAGGGATGCAATATTGGAGCCTTTTCCGGTAATCTCCCGGAGGGGGATTCGATCACGGAATGCATCTACATCAAATCCATTGCCCCTCCGATGATGCGTGAGTAGTTCACCACAGACCTATGGGTCCATAGCTAGAAGCTAGATGGCTTATCCTCTGTCTTTGCTTCTCAATACCATGTTCTTCATGATCTTCATGGACATCTATCTGATTTAATACTCTTTTGAGATGTGTTTGTCGAGATATGATGAATTGTGGGTTTATGTTCAGATTATCCATGTCACACCCTGTATTTTGCCTCTCATGACTAAGTTAACATGACTAAAAAATTAGGGCCAATTAAAACTATTTCTGTGCTTGTGATGCTTGCCTTGATTGTTGATTGCTTGTTTGCTTTCTTGTGCTCTATATTCATAAAATCCCTCCTACTGTCAAAACTCTTTTCCTTGATCCCCACTCTTGTCCAATGATCATGCCATGTGAATAGGACTTAAGCATATTTTTACAAAATCTCATTTTGGCTAAAAAGCATTAATTCAAATTAGGTTTTCAAGACCCCCTGATTTGAGGTTTGCACTACAAGTCCCCAAATTGGGTGGATCCCTTTTCCCAAAATGCTTTATTTGAAACCCACTATATATAAGACTTCCCAAAACCACCAAATATTTATTTTAAATTTTTATTTCACTATTTTCTTTAAAGGCTTTTTCTTAAGGCCAGAAATGGTTTTTTACAGCAAAAAATTATTTAAATCCTTTAAAAATATTTGGGAAATTTTAGGAAAGCTCAGTGGACATATATTGTCCATATATAAGAGTTTCAAGGCATGGTCTTGTTCAAAGTATTGGACAAAACCCTTCAAACCATTTCTGCCTATTTCAAGGATTTGAAATATTTCTATAAGAAATATTCTCAAATAAATCCAGGAAAATTCTAGCATGTCACATATGATATATGTGGTCATCTTGACAAGTTTCATCTCAATCCCAATTGTTTTGGTTGACCAAAATATCCTAAAACCATTCCTGTCTAGAGCCAAATTTGATCAACTTTACATTGTGAAGTATCTCCTATTGATCCCAAACTTTGTGGGCATGCTCTATTACCCAAATGATGATGCTACACTAAGTGGTGCATCAAGGAGAATAGATTTGCAGACCTAGATCTACAAAAATCTGATTCTGTTGATTTCTAGGGATTACAAAGTTTACATTATCAACTCTCTTCATTTGAGCTAAAAGATTGTGATCAGGACCAAATGGACTTACAATTTACCCCTGGTCTCAAGGTCATAGGATTGCCCTACCTATCTTGCCCCCAACCTTTTACCATAGTATATTCTAACCTCAGTTTACCTCCAGTAACATTGCCATGACCTCTAATCAATTATTTGGGGAGATAAATCCCTCATTCTCCCTCTCTTTTACCATGGAAAGACCTCTTCTTTCCCCTCTCCCATTATTCTGTTCCTAAAACTGCCCCAAACCTTTCCAAAGCATCATTTGCATCTATCCAAGCCCAAAGATGGCATGCTCACATGGAAAATGTGATCAGTCCATCTAAACCTACATTATGGCAGTAAATGTAGCTTTGTACTACAAGTAACTTGCCCTCTCATCTCCATGATCTGAAAATTGGTGGGGGTATAGTCCTTCCATGGCTAGGTACACTAGACAAGGTTTTACCCATAATGTCTTATAGGAAGATCTCATTAGATGAGCTCCAAGTTTGCTGCTGTAAACTTCCTAGCAGTGAAAACCCATTTCAACTAGCTCCATTTCCCTTGAAAATTTACCAGTGACCTATATCATGTATGCCTTGCATGCCATACATGTTTGGCAGACCAAAAGTTTTCTCTAGATACGGTCTAGCATGGTGACCATGCTGTCGGCATGCAGTTTAGGCGCCCTACCATGCATCTTGTCCTGTATCTCGCAACAAGCTTCGGCAGGGCATCCCCTCGCGCTAATAACCTCCCCTCGACCTCCCACACCTCTCCTCGATGCTAGCAAAGCTCCAAGGAGGCTTTGGCATGCGTGCTCGCCGCGCCCGAGGGCATCCAACGCACTCCCGAGCTCCCCCTCGTCGCCCCCTATTTCTACCTCTCCACGAGCTCCCTCTCGTGCCCTTGGCTCTCCCCCACTCCCTTGGACATCCCCAGACCGAGCCCCCTTGCTCCAGTGTCCTTCTCCTTCTCCCATGAGCGCCATGGCACCGCCTCAGCCCCCGATGCATTCGTGTTGCCCCGCCTCTCTCCTCTCCTCCGGACGGCATCCGAGCACCCCAGCGCCACCACAACCCCCCCCCCCCTCCACTCACCGTTTCTTCCCCTCCGTAGCTGTCGCACAAGGCACGTCGCCACCATCGATCACCTCTACCGTGGCTGAAGCCTTCCTCGGCCTCGATTTTTCCTAGGACCAGGACCTCCCAGGCGAGTGCATACGGGCGCCCGGAGCCCTCCAGTGGCCGGAGCCCCCGGGGCGGGCGTCGGCGGGCGCTCGGTCGGGATCCTCCGCCCTCCCCTGTGCTAGCAGGAGGTGGAGGGAGACCCTGCCAGTGGGGCACGCCGGTTAGTGGCTAAGGCCCGGGCCCCCCTGTTTTAAGTGGAGGCACCCCACCTCTTTTCGCCTTCCTACAGAGAAGGTGTGCTCCGCAGAGTATGCCTTCGGCATCGCCCCAGCCACCAGGCCAAGCGAATGGGCCGACCCATTTGCTATCTCGCGCACTGTGCGCAGTTTGGCCTCCTGGTGAGCCCCTTTTCCTTTTTATTTTTGCTTTCTTTTTTAGTGGCACTAATTAATTCATAGAAAATTGATATGACTTCCGATTTAGTTGATTCAAATTTCTATATATTCATAAAATCATTTCCTATCCAAATTTGTTCATTACACATTTTTACATATAGCATGTTCTGACCCACACATATTTTTGTTATAACTTGTTCCACGGAACCACCTTGGAAAATCCCTAGAGCATTCATAATAGCTCCAAATGGAGTGATTCAAAATCCTAGGTGTATCTAAACTCATGAGCTAGTATGTGAGAATTTTTCCATATACTTTCTATATTGTGTGGATTATTGAACCATTTCTTCACGATTGGCTCACTTTACAAATCCCTAGGAAAATCCTCACAATTCTAAATCCAGTGAAAGCACTTCCCACATGTTTGTAAAATCATGCCATATTTGTTAGGTTCACCCACTCATTTTTGTTAAAACATTTTCTGTGGACACCTTATAGGACCATCAATTCCTTCATTTCCACCATTCAAAAAATCCCCCTTGATCCACATCCAATCAAACCTACTTGGTTATTTTTCTTGTGACCAAAGGTGTCCAAGAAAAATAAAACCCCTATTTATAGAGCACTTTTATTTTCTGCTTATTGTGGTTGTTTTCAGCGATAGTTGACAAAGTAGGCGAAGTGCTCGAATGGACGAGAGGCGGATGAAAACCTCGAAGACATTGCTAAGCCAGGCAAGCAACCCTTTGACCATGTTAAGAAACTTTTCCATGCATGACATATAGCACCTGTTGTTTCAATGATTTGATCATGATGTGGTATTCCCCCTTTGGTGGGATGCCTCTGATGCTCTACCATTGATACTTGCGTCGTGCATGATCCTACCATTCTTATGAGGGTTGTGCGGGTGGGAGTAGTTAGGTTGCTAGTAGATGCTACGCAAGTGGGATCGGGAATATGCATGGTGATGGAAACAAAAGTATTTTCAAAGACTTTAAAAAAACGTCGGGTGCCACTAATGCCCAAGGGAGATGATATTGAGTTGGGTAACCACTTGAGAATGAAGTGGTGTACCGGAGAAAGCTGTGAGAGTGTGTGTGTTTTTGAAAACAGATTAGATTTAAGGTCTGCCGACCGTCCGAACCTTACATGTGCGACCATCCCACCCCTATATGGGAATGGGCTTTGTTGATTACTATGGTTGGTGCTAGCAGGGATCCCGCATTACTAGTGGCGAGAGTGAAGTGGCCACTCTCGAGACGCGGTCATCCCGGAGTGGAAGGCCATGCGCTGTCTTTACACGCACTGGGCACACCGTTGCGTGCCCTCATGGATGATACGTGTGATGTATATCATGAGGGATGGCACCAACGAGTGGACTCTTTCTTTAGTATCACCATGGGAAAGGCATTGTTCGGGTGCTTACCTTGGGTATGTAATATACCGCGAGTCATGGATAACACGAAAGTTCCCCGAGTGTTGTGGGTAAAGCGTGCGACCTGTGCAGAGTGTAAAACTATTTGAATAGCCGTGTCCACGGTCATGGACAGTTGGAGGTCCTTCTTAAACTACGTCCAGATGTTTCCTCAAAACTTAGTGTGTGTGTGTGTGTGTGGTGACAAAGATGATACTTGAGTCGAGTCGGATGACTTGGCATGATGACTGAACATGAGATGTTCAGACGGTACATGAGACAAGTCTAAGGACTTGGTGTGATGGTTGAACATGAGACGTCCAACCCCCTACTTATGATGATGACTGTGACGTGTTCTTATGAACGCCCGTCTATGGTTGATGCATGCTTACTTAAGTTACTTCATCATGTCATTGCACTCAAAACTAGCTTTCTGCAAAACTTACCTATTAGTGCTATATCATGCATTGTTATTGCCTTGTTCCAAACATGGGTTGCTTGCGAGTACATTCAAAGTACTCATTGGCTTGCCACTGGTTATTTTATTGGCCAGACATGAAAGATCAGGTTATGATGAAGATTACCTTGGTGACGGACATGCAAGCTAGGACGCTTCTCAGTCAGAATGCCTGTAGGGTTAAGGCAGATGGCATGGGTTCACGCTATCGTTGAAGATTTCCGCTGCAATCATATGAAGACTTGGCCATGAAGGCATAAGCTGACTAAACTGGTATGTAATGGATGTAAGACTCTTGTTATTCAGTTTCTGTGTGCTCAGGGAGCATTGATCTCTGGGATCACTATGCATGTACATTTGGTGATCACGACTCATGAGTCGCGGTCCCCACAGAGATGGTATCAGAGCCATCCCGACTGTAGGAAGCCCTTAGTTAGCATGGACGTTAGTTAGGACAAAACTATTTTTCTGGGCCTTTCAAAATCACTTACAAAGCCTCTATATTTCTTGCCTCTCCTAAAATTCCAAGGGAAGCAAAGGTTTTTGCCTTAGCACTTCCACCACTTTTATCTTAGCTCCCCTCGTCTGCTTTTCCAAAACTTTGCAAATGGTCGCTACTACCCTTGTGCCCCTGACCACGGGATTCCTTGTAATCCTTGTGGGCAACCTGGAAGGAAGCCACCTTACCAGGCGATTGCCGACATATCTTGAACCCAAGTTGGCGACACTAGAAAAGGATCTACCAAAAGAAGGTACCTTCTCGAAGGATGAGGATGTCAAGACTTAGATGATAGTGACACCCTCGACACAGCCCCAGGATGATGCCACCCTGGCCTTCAATGACCAGAGCACAAGACATGCAATGTCCTGATATGCATCGCTAATAGAGTAACCCTATCCTTTTCATTGTTATATCGGTAACCACCGGTGCATGAGGACCTTGCCATTTGGTCCGCCGCACTATAGTGAGCAGGAAGATCGTCCTCATCATCTCCCGCTCTCGGTGCCGATAATATCCTCAACGAGATCGACATGATACAACTCTACCATGCCTTGTCAATGACATCGCATAAAGGATTTCCTCCCTGGAACCCTCGACATCTCAAAAGACAAGGAGGCATTGTCATGATTACGAGGACGCCAGAAAACCCTATCTACAACAGCTGTGAAGAATCACCTTCGTCATCAACTCACCAGACCTGAAGTCGTCCAGGACTCTTCAGGTGCAAGTAGGATCAGTTTGACGAACAACAACCGGAGACATAGCAACACATGAAGAAGACCCAAAAGACTAAGCGGACTCCTCTCCAAGACAAGAAGCAAGCACGACTACTGAGCCTGAGAAACCCTAGGGTAGGATAGGTCGTGTGCCCCCTATGCGAAGTCGAGTCCGTATGATGGTTCGAATGGAACCATGATGTGTGTTGCTTGTTTTGCCTGTTTATGCTTTGGTGTAAGACACACTTTTTCCCTAGGCAACAAGTGCGTGACTATATCACCTACCTTACCTTGATGTTTGTGTTTGGCCTTTTCGGCACTTGCTTGATTGCACTTGCACTATACTACCCCCTTAGGCACTCCTTTTGATGCTACTTTCTCTCCACAATCCCGTCAACTAAAGACCGGCAAGACAAGATGCACCAAGGATCCACCTCGACAAACAACTGACACCGAAGACTTCAACTACAATGTACTCAACCATACGCAACCCCGTAGAGTTATGCTTTTCCCTCAGGATTGGAAAACACCTCCCTTGCCCAACCTAGGCCTCACCAGCTTCCCCAGCACAAGCCTATGATTACGTGTTTAATGCACGGATTTTCCAGAGCACTTATTGAGCTTCAATAACTCCTTAGCACTAGGTTCATTATGGAGCTAGTGATCATAGTGAACAGACAAATTGCATCCCTAAGCCAGCACTTGAACTGATGATGCCATAAGGAAGATTGTTCTGAGGATATATAGCTAGTGAGATAATGATTTGATTTAGCCATAATAGATGTCTTGAGGAAATAGTTGAGACCCTTTGGTGGATTACGAGGCTTAATGTTGGTAGACGAACTTGGTCGGTCCAGATTGATAGAGTAGCATAACTTACTTGTCCCTTGAGCAAATTGGATTAGTAGGGAGAATATGGTCACAAGGTAAAATTCTTGGTGGATACATGACTTGACTTTGGCAAGTAATGATTGATATTGGATTGATGGTGATATGATGGTGACTGGAGTAACTAGTAGGAAGTTCTTACTAGATGTAAAACTTGGATTGAAATAGGTGGTTCTAATAGGTTCTCAAGATCAATCAAACCACATGGTTCGGAGTAATTTGGATTTAGTTTGATGACCTTGATCGTAATACCATGTCTCTCGGTGGATGATAGTAGAAGCAATCGGATGATGTTAGGGATAATTTAGGGATCTATATAAGCTCGACCCTGGAGTTTAGTTGGCCTTGAGATTGGAAGTTCATGGATATATTGTGATAATAGTCATTGCAATGATATGCGGATTGTATGAACTCGAGGAGATTATGTTGGACACCATCGATGATGGATTTGTAGCAGTAATGGGTCATTTAGTAGTGGATGATATTTGTGGATCAATTAAATTGGATTTGTAGGAAGGAAAGAAGATCTTGGAGTGGTTTATTACGTGTTTCTCTAGCATAGTAATGCAATACCTTAGACCTTGGATGGGTCAGAAGGACACTTGGATTGGTAGTGTGATGATCAAGCTTAGCGGCTTGTAAGATATCCCGAGGATTTTTATATAGGGATATATGTGAGTTGGCTATAGTATACATATGAGATTGTCGGTATAGTGTTTCTCCCAAAACCTTGGAGATATGAGTAGCATGTGCAATATTGGAGTTAACTTAAATGAGATGATACCTTTGAGGATCTAGAGTAATTTTGTTTGGAGTAATAGGCTGAACTATTGGCATCTAAGAACTGGGCTCGAGGATAAGATGGTAGACGTTCACTCGCATCCTAAGCTCTTTTAAACCCCAAAACCTTACCAAACCATGCCATGGTCGGATAAGACCATAAGCTCTGGCTCTAAGTCAAAAGACCATGGTCGATACTCCATCGTGACCACCACCCACCCTTTCCATAAGGAAGGTTGCCACGAAGACCTCTATTAGGTTGGACCACAAACCCTTGACACTAGTGACCATCCGGGACAAATGCCCGCTCCTCTAACATACCCCATGAGCAGGTGTTTATGTGGTACTTCGGTAAATAGGTTGTTGTCCTCCGGAATGACATACTTATTTACCCAATGAGAGGAGGAACACCTTAGTCTTGTTTGGACCAGCCCCAGGAACACCAATTGCCATGCCTGTCGAGCATAAAAGGTTCCACCTTGAAGGAGTTGGACTTCACGAAGCACCCTCCCTACACGAGAAGACTTTCTTGCCCAAGCAAGATGAAGAACCACGACGATTGCAGAGCCGCGACAACGACGAAGAAGAAGTCAACCACCACTCCTCCGCCGGCTACATCTACTAGACTATATCCAGAAGCACCGACGATCAAGCCCGGTGAAGCCCTTGGACATCAAGAGGATTAAGGAGCCCCTTGCTTTAAGTAGTCACCTATCATTTCCTGACTAGGATGGAACTAAGAAGTTGATAGCACCCCTTAGTCCACCACCTTGATGGTGTACGTTGAGCATGATGCCCCTTCTCCCTTCAGATGCTTGGAACGGAGTAGAACGACTGTCATGACCTCATTGCTAGCCCCTTATTGGTCCAATCTAGGGTGTAAACCCTGACTTGATCATGGTAAGCCACCTATCAAAGGTAGTTCACCCGGCTTGCCAAGACTTAGACCTTGGGGATTAGATGGCTGATCTATACTCTGAAAAGTCAGCTTATCTAGAACCCCATTGAAACCTTCCCAGATGGTAGAACCCGTTTTGACACCAAGTCTCTAAGCTCAGTCTTAGGGACAAGACTCAGCGCAGACCTTGCCACGGAGAGACGAGTAGACCAAACACTCAAAGACCCTCTAGAAACATGCATCCATGACGATGAAGACAAATGACCAAAGAAGAATGAAGAATCTACCTAGGAAGCTTACTCAAGCAGAAGATCTCGACGAGAAGCTCACGACGACACACCTCAGCACTCTCAAGGATGGAGACCACCTACGGCTGAAGACCCCTGCTTTAAGGAAGATAAAGACTTCCCCATCAACGAGAAGCTACACCAAGACTCAACCCTTATATTATAACGCGAGATATCTAGATTTCACTAACCAACATGAGCAGTCCTACGAGCAGCACACAAACACACCACTTGGCCAGGTATTCCGACTTTGGGATACACACGCAAGCCAGGCACTACGAGAACCTCGTCCACCAAACCAATGACCATTAGGCGAGCCTAGCATTCTATGAGAATTCCGTTCTCCTTTAGACTAAGTTAACGGTGCACTCGAAGACATATCATCAGGCACTTCAAGATCTAGAAGGACAACCATGCTGGAGCGGAAACAACATGGAACGTGAAGACTACCTCGCCTCTGAATTTCCGCATCTCTTCTACGCCTAGACTAGGAATCTCGGGGACAAGATTCTTGTAAGAGGGTAGGTCTATCACACCCTGTGTTTTGCCTCTCATGACTAAGTTAACATGACTCAAAAATTAGGGCCAATTAAAACTTTTTTGTGCTTGTGATGCTTGACTTGATTGTTATTTGCTTGTTTGCTTTCTTGTGCTCTATATTCATAAAATCCCACCTACTCTCAAAACTCTTTTCCTTGATCCCCACACTTGTCCAATGATCATGCCATGTGAATAGGACTTCAGCATATTTTTAAAAAATATTATTTTGGCTAAAAAGAATTTATTCAAATTAGGTTTTCAAAACACCCTGATTTGAGATTTGCACTACAAGTCCCCAAATTGGGTGGATCCTTTTCCCCCAAATGCTTTATTTGAAACCCACTATATATAAGACTTCCCAAAACCACCAAATATTTATTTTAAATATTGATTTCACTATTTTGCTTAAATGCTTTTTCTTAAGGCCAAAAATGGTATTTTATAGGGGGGAAATTATTTAAATGCTTTAACAATATTTGGGAAAATTTAGGAAAGCTCAGTGTCAATATATTGTCCATATATAGGGGTTTCAAGGCATGGTCATGTTCAAAGTATTGGACAAAACCCTTCAAAACCATTTTTGCCTATTTCAAGCATTTGAAATATTTATATAAGAAATATTCTCAAATAAATGCAGGAAAATTCTAGCATGTCACATATGATATATGTGGTTATCTTGAGAAGTTTCATCTCCATCCCAATTGTTTTGGTTCACCAAAATATCCTAAAACCATTCCTGTCTAGAGCCAAATTTGATCAACTTTACATTGGGAAGTATCTCCTATTGATCCCAAACTTTGTGGGCATGCTCTATTACCCAAATGATGATGCTACACAAAGTGGTGCACCAAGGAGAATAGATTTGCAGACCTAGATCTACAAAAACCTGGTTCTGTTGATTTCTAGGGATTACGAAGTTTACAGTATCAACTCCCTTCATTTCAGCTGAAAACTTGTGATCAGGACCAAATGGACTTACCACTTACCCCTAGTAAATATCAAGATCATAGGATTCCCCTGCCTAGCCCAATCACAGCACAAACATCTTCAGCCATAAACTTGTGGACAAGCAAAGTGGGCCCAAAAAGATTCCTCTTGCCCCCAACTTTTTACCACAGTATATTCTAACCTCAATATACCTCCAGTAACATTGCCATGCCCTCTGATCAATTATTCGGGGAGATAACTCCCTCATCCTCCCTCTCTTTTACCATGGCAAGACCTATTATTTCCCATCTCCCATTATTCTGTTCCTAAAAATGCCCCCAAACCTTTCCAAAGCATCATTTGCATCTATCCAAGCCCAAAGATGGCATGCTCACATGGAAAATGTGACCAGTCCATCTAAACCTACATTATGGCAGTAAATGTAGCTTTGTACTATAAGTACCTTGCCCTCTCATCTTCATGATCTGGAAATTGGTGGGTGTATAGTCCTTCCATGGCTAGCTACACTAGACAAGGTTTTACCCATAATGTCTTATATGAAGATCTCGTTAGATGAGCTCCAAGTTTGCTGTTGCAAACTTCCCAGCGGTGAAAACTAATTTTAGCCAGCTCCATTTCCCTTGAACATTTACCAGTGACCTATATCATTCATGCCTTGCATGCTAGACATGTTTGGCCGATCAAAAGTTTGTTCTGGACACGGTGTAGCATGGTGACCACGCTGTTGGCATGCAGTTTAGGAGCCCTGCCATGCATCTTGTCCCGTAGCTCGCAACAAGCTTCGGCAGGGCATCCCCTCGCGCCAATAACCTCCCCTCGACCTCCCACACCTCTCCTGATGCTAGCAAACCTCCAAGGAGGCTCTGGCTCACGTGCTCGCCGCGCCCGAGGGCATCCGAGGCGCTCCCGAGCTCCCCCTCGCCGCCCCCTATTTCTACCCCTCCCCGATCTCCCTCTCGCACCCTTGTCTCTCCCCCACTCCCTTGGACCTCCACAGATCGAGCCCCCTTGCTCCCGTGCCCTTCTCCTTCTCCCATGAGCGCCATGGTGCTGCCTCGGCCTCCGGCAAATTCGTCCTGCCCCGCCTCTCTCCTCTCCTCCGGACGGTATCCGAGCACCCCAACGCCACCACAAACCCCCTCCGCTCACCATTTCTTCCCCTCCACAGCTGCCGCACCAGGCGCGTCACCACCGTCGGTCACCTCCGCCGTGGCCGAAGCCTCCCTCGGCCTCGGTTTTTCCCGGGACCAGCCCCCCCCCCAGGCGAGTGCGGGCGGGCGCCCAGAGCCCTCCGATGGCCGGAGCCACCGGGGCGGGCGCCGGCGGGTGCTCGATCAGGCTCCTCCGCCCTCCCCTGTGCTGGCAGGAGGTGGAGGGAGATCCTGCCAGCGGGGCCCATCGGTCAGTGGCTAAGGCCAGGGGGGCCTTGTTTCAAGTGGAGGCGTCCCACCTCTTTTCGCCTCCCTGCAGAGAAGGCGTACTCCACAAAGTACGCCTCCGGTGTCACCCCAGCCGCTAGGCCAAGCGAATGGGCTGACCCATTTGCTATCTGGCTCACTGTGCGCAGTTTGGCCTCCTAGTGAGCCCTTTTTCCTTTTTATTTTTGCTTTCTTTTTCAGTGGCACTAATTAATTCATAGAAAATTCATATGACCTCCGATTTAGTTGATTCAAATTTCTACATATTCCTAAAATCATTTCCTATCCAAATTTGTGCATTCCACATATTTCCATATAGCATGTTCTGACCCACACATATTTTTGATATAACTTGTTCCATAGAACCACCTTGCAAAATCCCTAGAGCATTCATAATAGCTCCAAATGGAGTGATTCAAAATCCTAGGTGTATCTAAACTCATAGTTTAGTATGTGAGCATTTTCTCTATACTTTCTGTGTTGTGTGGATTATTGAACCATTTCTTCACGATTGGCTCACTTTAAAAATCCCTAGGAAAATCCTCACAATTCCAAATCTAGTGAAATCACTTCCCACATGTTTCTAAAATCATGCCATATTTGTTAGGTTCACCCACTCATTTTTGTTAAAACATTTTCTATGGACACCTTATAGGACCATCAATTCCTTCATTTCCACCATTCAAAAAATCCCCCTTGATCCACATCCAATAAAACCTACTTGGTTATTTTTCTTGTGACCAAAGGTGTCCAAGAAAAATAAAACTCCTATTTATTGAGCACTTTTATTTTCTTCTTGTTGTGTTGCTGATTACGGTTGTTTCTGGCGATAGTTGAGGAAGTAGGCGAACTGCTCGGATGGACGACAAGCGGGTGAAGACCTCAAAGACATTGCTAAGGCAGACAAGCAGCCCTTTGACCATGTTAAGAAACTTTTCCATGCATGACATATAGCACCTGTTGTTTTGATGATTTGATCATGATGTGGTATTCCCCCTTCGATGGGATGCCTCCGATGCTCTACCATTGATACTTGCATCCTACATGACCCTACCATTCTTATGAGGGTTGTGCGGGTGGGAGTAGTTAGGTTGCTAGTAGATGCTACGCAAGTGGGATCGGGAATATGCATGGTGATGGAAACAAAAGTATTTTCAAAGACTTTTTCAAAAAAAAACTTCGGGTGCCACTAATGCCCGAGGGAGATGATATTGAGTTGGGTAACCACTTGAGAAAGAAGTGGTGTACCGGAGCAAGCTGTGTGAGTGTTTGTGTTTTGAAAAACGGATTAGATTTAAGGTCTCCTGACCGTCCGAACCTTAAATGTGCGACCATTCTACCCTTATATGGTAAGGGGCTTTGTTGATTACTATGGTTGCTGCTAGAAGGGAGCCTGCATTACTAGTGACAAGAGTGAAGTGGTCACTCTCGAGACGGGGTCGTCTCGGAGTGGAAGGCCATGCGCTGTCTTTACAGGCACCGGGCACACCATTGCGTGCCCACATGGATGATACGTGTGATGTATATCATGAGGGATGGCACCAACGACTGGACTCTTTGTTTAGTATCTCCATGGGAAAGGCATTTTTCGGGTACTTACCTCGGGTATGTAATATACCGCGAGTCGTGGATGGCACAGAAATTCCCCGAGTCTTGTGGGTAAAGCACGCAACCTCTGCAGAGTGTAAAACTATTCGAATAGCCATGTCCATGGTCATGGACAGTTGGAGGTACTTCTTAAACTACGTCCAAATGTTTCCTCAAAATTTGGTGTGTGTGTGTGGTGACAAGGATGATACTTGAGTCGAGTCAGATGACTTGGCACGATGACTGAACATGAGATGTTCAGACGGTACATGAGACAAGTCTGAGGACTTGGTGTGATGGTTGAACATGAGACGTCCAACCCCCTACTTATGATGATGACTGTGACATGTTCTTATGAACACCTGTCTATGGTTGATGCATGCTTACTTAAGTTACTTCATCATGTGATTGCCCTCAAAACTAGCTTTCTGCAAAACTTACCTATTAGTGCTATATCATGCATTGTTATTGCCTTGTTCCAAACATGGGTTGCTTGCGAGTACATTCAAAGTACTCATTGGCTTTCCACTAGTTATTTTATTGGTGAGGCATGAAAGATCAGGTTATGATGAAGATTACCTTGGTGACGGACATGCAAGCTAGGACGCTTCCTAATCAGAATGCCTTTAGGGTTAAGGCAGATGGCATGGGTTCCCGCTATCGCTGAAGATTTCTGCTACAATCATATGAAATACTTGGCCATAAAGGCATAATTTGAGTAAACCGGTATGTAATGGATGTAAAACTCTTGTTATTCAGTTTCTGTGTGTTCAGTGAGCATTGATCTCTGGGATCACTATAACGTACATTCGGTGATCACGACTCATGAGTCGAGGTCCCCACAATCCATGAATATTATTTGAGTCTCTTCGAGTTATTGGTTTGGTTTGGCCAATTAGATTAGTAATTCTTTCAAGAGGAGAAGTGCTTAGTTTTGGGTTCAATCCTGCGGTGTCCTCACCCAGTGACAAAGTAGGGGTAGCGAGGCACTTATTGTATTGTTTCCATCAAGGGTAAAAAGATGGGGTTTTCATCATATTTCTTGAGTTTATCCCTCTACATCATGTCATCTTACTTAATGCGTTACTCTATTCTTCATGAACTTAATACTCTAGATGCAGGCATTAGTCGGTCGATGTGTAGAGTAATAGTAGTAGATGCAGAATCGTTTCAGTCTACTTGTCACAGACATGATGCCTATATGCATAATCATTGCCTTAGATATCTTCATAATTATTCTGTTTTCTATTAATTTCTCGACAGTAATTTGTTCACCCACCGTAATACTTGCCATCATGAGAGAAGCTATCTAGTGAAACATATGGCCCCCGGGTCTATTTCCATATTATATTATCAGATCTAAAACCAAAAACACCAAAAATACTTGCTGCGTTGTTTTTTTTACTTTTAGTTTTACTTTCCGTTCAAGCATCCTATTATATTTATCTCTACTAGAACTCATCCTTGCAAATAACAGTGAATGGATTGACAAACCCTTTATAGCGTTGGGTGCAAGAGTTTGATTCCTTATGCAGGTATATCTATTGGTGGCTCCCTTGTATCTCCTACTGGATTGATATCTTGGTTCTCAAAAACTGAGGGAAATACTTATCTACTTTGCTGCATCTAACCATTCCTCTTCACGGGAAACCAACGCATGCTTGAGAAGCAGCAAGAAGGATTTCTAGCGCTGTTGCCGGGGAGATACATAGCAAGTCAAGAATACCAAGTACCCATCACAAACTCATCTCTTGCATTTACATTATTTGCCATTTTCCTCTCGTTTTCCTCTCCCCCACTTCTAAAACGATTTTCAAAAAGATTTTCCTTTCGCCCTTTTTCGTTCGTCTCCCTTTTTACTTTTTGCTTGCTTGAGTGCTTGATTGCTTGCTTTGTCATGATGACTCAAGAGAATACCAAGTTGTGTGACTTTTCAAATACTAATAATAATGATTTTATTAGTACTCCGATTGCTCCCGCCACTAGTGCAGAATCTTATGAAATTAATGCTGCTTTGCTCAATCTTGTTATGAAAGAACAATTTTTCAGCCTTGCTAATGAAGATGTCACATCCCGTCTACATACTTTCATTGAGTTGTGTGACATGCAAAAGAATAAAGATGTGGATAACACTATTGTTAAATTGAAGCATTTCCATTCTCACTACGAGATCGTGCTAAAACTTGGTTTTCATCTTTGCCTAAAAATAGTATTGATTCATGGAATAAGTGTAAAGATGCTTTTATTTCCAAGTACTTTCCGCCCGCTAAGATCATCTCCCTTAGGAACGATATAATGAATTTTAAGCAACTTGATCATGAACATGTTGCACAATCTTGCGAGAGGATGAAACTTATGATTAGGAATTACCACGCGCATGGTTTGAGTTTATGGATGATTATACAAATTTTCTATGTTGGATTATATTTTGCTTCTAGGAATCTCTTAGATTTCACTTCGGGTGGAACTTTTATGGAAATCACATTAGGAGAAGCTACTAAACTCTTAGAAATATTATGAAACAAATAACTCTCAATGGCACACCGAAAGATCTCCTGCTAGTAGAAAAGTGCATGCTATTGAAGAAATTAATACTTTGAGTGAAAAGATGAATGGATTGATGAAATTGTTTGCTAGTAAGAGTGCTCCTATTTATCCTAATGATATGCCTTTGTCTTCTTTGATTGGAAATAATAATGAATCTATGGATGTGAATTTTGTCGGTAGGAACAATTTTGGTAATAACGCTTATAGAGGTAATTTCAACGCTAGACCGGTTCCTAGTAATTCCTCTAATAATTATGGTAATTCCTACAGCAATTTTAATGGAAATTATAATAAGATACCCTCTGATTTTGAGAGTAATATTAAATAATTCATTAGTACGCAAAAAGGTTTCAGTGTTGTGATTGAAGAAAAATTGCTCAAGATTGATGATTTGGCTAGGAACGTTGATAAAATTTCTCTTGAGATTGATTGTGTAAAAATTAGATCTATTCCACCCAAGCATGATATGAATGAGTCTTTAAAATCTATGAGAATTTCTATTGATGCGTGTAAGGAAAGAACCGCTAGAGTTCGTGCTAAGCATGAATGGCTTGAAAAAGTATGTTCTCGTGATAATATTGATGAAGATCTTAAAGTGATTGATGTGACTCCTATTGAATGTTTGTTTTCTAATATTAATCTTGATAAGAATGGGACTGGAGATGAGTCAACTTTAGTTAAAAGGCGTCCCAATGATTCAGAGTTTTTAGATCTTGATGCTAAGATTGATAAAAGTGGGATTGAAGAGGTCAAAACTTTAAATAGCAATGAACCCACTCCTTTGGATTTAAAAGACTTTAATCATGGTATCTGCTCTTTGATTGATTTTATTTCCTTGTTTCAATCCATGTTGAATTCTCCTCATGCTTATAATCAAAACAAGGCTTTTACTAAACATATTGTTGATGCTATGATGAAGGCTTTTGAGGAAAAACTTGAGTTGGAAGTTTCTATACTTAGAAAGCTATATGATGAGTGGGAACCTACTATTAATATTAATATTAAAGATTATGAGTGCCTTGATTTTTGTGATTTGGGTGCTAGCGTTTCCACTATTCCAAAAACTTTATGTGACGTCTTAGGTTTCCGTTAATTTGATGATTGTTCTTTAAATTTGCATGTTGCGGATTCCACTATAAAGAAACCTATGGGAAGAATTAATGATGTTCTTATTGTTGAAAATAGGAATTATGTGCCCGTAGATTTCATTTTTCTTGATATAGATTGCAACCCAACATGTCCTATTATTCTTGATAGACCTTTCCTTAGAACAATTGGTGCAATTATTGATATGAAGGAAGGGAATATTAGATTCCAATTTCCATTAAGGAAAGGCATGGAACACTTTCCTAGAAATAAAATAAAATTACCTTATGAATCTATCATGGGAGCTACTTATGGATCGCATACCAAAGATGACAATACCTAGATCTATTGCATTTTGCCTAGCTAGGGGCTTTAAACAATAGCGCTTGTTGGGAGGCAACCCAATTTTAATTTTATTTTAGATTTTTGCTTCTGTTTTTGTGTGTTTGAGACATTATTACTTCTGTAGTAATTTTGTTTTTTTGTTTAAATTAGTGTTTGAGCCAAGTAAAACCTTTGGGGTGATCTATGGTAGTTGTTGATTTGATCTTGCTTGAAAACAGAAACTTTGGTGCTCAGTCTAGGATTTTTCTGAATTTTTAAGAGAGTCAAATTGGTCTGAAATTTTTACACCGGATTTATATACAAATGTCCCTGATTTTTCTAAATGTTAAGAATTTTTACAGTTCAATAAGTATTCCAAGTTTACAGATTTCTACAGACTGTTATGTTTTTGACATATTCTGTTTTCTTTGTATTGTTTGCTTATTTTGATGTATCTATGGGTCGTATCAGGGGTATGTGTCATGGAAAAGTTAGAATACAGTAGGTATTACACAAATATAAATAAAGAATGAGTTCATAATAGTACCTAAAGTGGTGATTTATTTTTCTTATACGAACGGATCTCATGAGTTTTCTGTTGAGTTTTCTGTTGTGAAGTTTTCAAGTTTTGGGTGAAGATTTGATGGACTATGGAATAAAGAGTGGAAAGAGACTAAGATTGGGGATTCCCATGGCACCCCAAGTCATATTGAGGATACCAAAAAGCCTAAGCTTGGGGATGCCTTCCGGTGCATCCACTCTTTCGTCTTCAATCCATCGGTAAATTTACTTGAGGCTACATTTTTATTCACCACATGATATGTGTTTTTCTTGGAGCGTCTTGTATGATATGAGTCTTTGCTTGTTAGTTTGCCACAATAATCTTTGCTGCAAACATCTTTTGTGAGAGACACGCTGAATCGTGAATTTGTTAGAATACTCTATGTGTTTCACTTATATCATTTGAGCTAGGCAATGTTGCTCTAGTACTTCACTTATATCTTTATAGAGCATGGTGGTGTTATATTTTCTCGAAATTGTTGAACTCTCGTTCCTCACTTATACTATTTTGAGAGTTTCTTAAAACAACATGTTAATTTGTTTAGGTTATGAATTTAGTCATAATATAATGGCATCCAAGAGGGATATAATAAAAACTTTCATATTAAGTGCATTAACAACTATGAGAAGTTGGATTCCTTGCATATAGTTTTGAGATAATAGGGATGGTAATATGAGAGTCATGCTAGTGAATAGTTGTGAATTGAAGATATACATGTGTTAAAGCTTGCGATTCCCGTAGCATGCACGTATGGTGAACCGTTATGTAACAAAGTCGGAGCATGACTAGTCTAATGATCGTCGACCTTTGTGTGAGGGTTGGGAGCACGCGATGGTTAACTCCTACCAACCTCTCCCCTAGGAGCATGCGTCTAATGCTTTGTTTGATGACTAATAGACTTTTGGAATAAGTATGTGAGTTCTTTATGAATAATGTGAGTCCATGGATTATACACACTCTCACCCTTCCATCTTTGCTAGCCTCTCTATTATCGCACAACTTTCGCTGATACAGCAAACCCTCCTTACTCAAAACAGCCACCATATATTCCTCAAAACAGCCACCATACTACCTATTATGGCATTTCCATAGCCATTCCAAGATGTATTGCCATGCAACTTCCACCATGTAGTTTTTCTATGACTTGCATCATCACTTCATATTGCATATAGAGTTATATCTTGTCATAGGAATCGAGTTGTAATTTATTTTTCTTTGAGTTATAAGTAAATAAAAGTGTGATGATTTTTCATTAATAGAGCATTGTCCCATGAGAGAAAAGGATGATGGATGTTATGACTCCCTCACAAGTTGGGACGAGTAGCCGGACTTTACAAAAAAAGAGGCCGGTGAAGCCCAAAACAAGAGGCCAAAGAAGCCCACCAAAATAAAAAAATGAGAGAAAGAGAGAAGGGACAATTGCTACTATCTTTTTCCACACTTGTGCTTCAATGTAGCACCATGATCTTCATGATAGAGAGTCTCCTATTTTGTCACTTTCATATAACTAGTGGATATTCATTATGCACGACCACTTAGTTTTCTTTTTGAGCTTTCATACACTTATAGCTCTAAGTGCATTTGTTGCATGGCAATCCCTACTCACTCACATTGATATCTATTGATGGGCATCTCCATAGCCCGTTGATATGCCTAGTTGATGTGAGACTATCTTCTCCTTTTTCCCTTGCACCCCCACCATATTCTATTCCAGCTATAATGCTATATCCATGGCTCACGCTCATGTATTGCGTGAGAGTTGAAAAGGTTTGAGAACACCAAAAGTGTGAAACAATTGCTTGACTTGTTCATCGGTGTTGTGCATGATTTAGATACTTTGTGTGGGGAACATGGAGCATAGCCAGACCATATGATTTTGTAGGGATAACTTTCTAAGGCCATGTTATTTCGAAAGGACACGACTACCTTGTTGGTGTGCTCGAAGTATTACTTTTTTATGTCAATATTAGACTATTGTTTTGAATGTAACGGATCTGAATATTCATGCCACAATAAAGAATATTACATGGATAAATATGTTGGGTAGCATTCCACATCAAAATTTCTGTTTTTTTATCATTTACCTACTCGGGGACGAGCAGGAATTAACCTTGGGGATGCTGATACGTCTCCAACGTATCTATAATTTTTGATTGTTCCATGCTATTACATCATCTATTTTGGATGTTTTATATGCTTTAATATGCTATTTTATATTATTTTTGGGACTAACCTATTAATCTAGAGCCTAGTGCCAGTTTCTGTTTTTTTCCTTTTTTTGAGTTTCGCAGATAAGGAATATTAAACGGAGTCCAAATGGAATAAAACCTCCGGAATGATTTTTCCTAGAAAATATGGAAGCCACGAGACTTGAGAAACAAGGTAGAGGAGCTGCCACGGGGCCACAAGCCCACTTGCCGCGGCCAGGGGGCCACCCGCGCCGGGCAGGCTTGTGGGCCCCTGGCAACTCCCCTAACCCTAATCTTCGACCTATAAATACCCAAATATTCCATCATTATTAGAACGAGCCACGAAAACACTTTTTTGCCGCTAGAAGCCTCCATTCCTGAGAGATCCAATCTTGGAGCCTTTTCCGGTAATCTGCCTGAGGGGGATTCGATAACGGAGGGCATCTACATCAACTCTATTGCCCCTCCGATGATGCGTGAGTAGTTCACCACTGACCTACGGGTCCATAGCTACTAGCTAGATGGCTTCTTCTCTCTCTTTGCTTCTCAATACCATGTTCTTCATGATCTTCATGTAGATCTATTCGATGTAATACTCTTTTGTGGTGTGTTTGTCGAGATCCGATGAATTGTGGGTTTATGTTTAGATTATCCATGAATATTATTTGAGTCTTTCCTGAATTCTTATATGCATGATTTCATATCTTTGCAAGTCTCTTCGAGTTATTGGTTTGGTTTGGCCAACTAGATTGGTAATTCTTGCAATAGGAGAAGTGCTTAGTTTTGGGTTCAATCTTGCGGCGTCCTCAACCAGTGACAAAGTAGGGGTAGCGAGGCACGTATTGTATTGTTTCTATCAAGGGTAAAAAGATGGGGTTTTCATCATATTGCTTGAGTATATCCCTCTACATCATGTCATCTTACTTAACGCCTTACTCTGTTCTTCATGAACTTAATATTCTAGATGCAGGTAGGAGTGGATCGATGTGTGGAGTAATAGTAGTAGTTGCAGAATCGTTTCGGTCTACTTGTCATGGACGTGATGCCTATATGCATAATCATTGCCTTGGATATCTTCATAATTATTCGCTTTTCTATCGATTGCTCGACAGTAATTTGGTCACCCACCGTAATACTTGCCATCATGAGAGAAGCCATCTAGTGAAACCTATGGCCCCTCGGGTCTATTTTCCATATTATATTTTCAGATCTAAAACCAAAAACACCAAAAATACTTGTTGCATTGTTTTTACTTTTAGTTTTACTTTCCGTTCAAGCATCCTATTATATCTATCTCTACTAGATCTCATCCTTGCAAATAATCGTGAAGGGATTGACAACCCCTTTATAGTGTTGGGTGCAAGAGTTTGATTCCTTGTGCAGGTATATCTACTGGTGGCTCGCTTGTATCTCCTACTGGATTGATACCTTGGTTCTCAAAAACTAAGGGAAATACTTATCTACTTTGCTACATCAAACCGTTCCTCTTCACGGGAAACCAACGCATGCTCGAGAAGTAGCCACAGGACATCTTTCAAAGGATTGTGAGGTGCTAGCTAAGGAACAGGGACTAGTTTGGAGGAGGAAAAATTTAACACACACGGAATCATTGGGACCCACTTCCTTTATTGAAGTGGTTACTCCAACAAGACCTACGCCTGATGCTTCGTGCTGCTCCCCCTCCCCTGTTTTGTCTAGTCCCATCAGTGATCGACCAAAAACCCTCGTCTTGCCCTCCACCAGCAATTCCTCCTCCTCCATAGCCTGCAAAAGCATCAATGGACAACTTCCATATCGACCAAGAGCGATATGCCCCCGCGGGCCACCGGATTACCGATGGTGGCGGCCAATGTGTTCCGAGAACTTTCTTCACGCCGCTGTCAACCATCCAGTGGCGGCATGAGGAGTTTATGATTGCCGAGGTAATGCCACTTCCTGAGTCGCATGAGATTGGGCCAATGCGTGAGGCAGTTGTTGATTTATTGCAACAAAGAGGAGTTCAGGTGTTGGCAGCCCAACCATGGATTTTGTGAGTAGGGTTATTTAGATTGCGCGATGCTAGAGTGCACTTTACCTTACTAAAAAACCCGCCTCTACCGATGGGCAATGATAGATTTGTCAGATTTACGAACCATGATGAAGGGCTGGGTTTCCGTGGCACCCATGGTTTTCGCGAGGGTTGTTTGATGTTTCTAGGGGTCCCCGTGGATCTTCGTACTTCTAAACATCTGCATGCTGCGGTGAACACTTTTGTAAAGTTTCATCAGTGGATTAATGATGATCCCTACTTGGTCAGAAGTATTGTGTTTGCTTATTTTCCTTATGACATTATTGTTCCTAGAGATGTCGTATTCACTGATTATGCACACAGAGAGGGGAGCAAAGGTTTCTTGGACAGTTCCATTTTACATTTTGGAATCCAACTTTGCTGGGCAAATTCCGGAAGATGAGTACCCCATGACCATAAAAGGAAATCCACACCCGTTGTTGGGCCAATTTTTCCCTCGGGTACATGACTTTGTACTTCCTCCATAGCCTGCTTTGGGATGGAATGATCTTCCACAAATGCAACCTCCCATGGAGGACCATGTACTTGTTGACAACTGGGGCCATGGACATTGTGGTGATGTAGGAACAGATAAGCATCAGCCTGAGGATCCTCCTATCCAAGATCAGGAATCTATGGTGATTGACCATCCTTCTGGTTCACTATCTGACAATGAAGTACAACCGGAGCAGCAACCTGAGCCTTTCATTGCAGAGAATGACCAGCTACAGCAATAGCAAAACCCTCTGGCCATTGTTCCTTTCCAATCACCAGTGATAAACGAGCACCAGATCTTTGTTGGTGCTACCAGGTTGGTGTATGGCCCCCCATTGCGTCCTGAACTGGCATGGAAAAGAACTTTCCAGACACTTCTCGCAGGGGGGTTTACAACTGAAGTTCCAAAGCCATTGTTTGATAAGCCCTTATCACCTATCATCCTATCCAAGAGAAGCTGGACATTGGCATTCGATGAGGTTCAGGTGCTCTCTCATAGTCAGTATAATGAAGCTTCTTCGAGCAATATCACAAAGCTTGCTACTCGGCCTCTGCTCATGGAATTCGACTCTGTTGCTGCTGATGGCTTGGAGATAGTGGTGAGTGAAGTGCCTGATTCCTCCTTTGAAAGATTTTCCTTCAAGTCTCCTCCAGGAAACACGGACAACAGAAGGCGCAAGAAGAAGGCAGCAACTCCTTTGGTGGAATCTGAAGTCGGGCGGTTTACTCCAGGCTCTATCAAGCATGATGGGTTCAAGCCAATGTTCCTTGAGTTAACGTCGGAGCCAAAGAACAAGAAGCCATAGAGAAAGCCTCTACTGGATTCTAGCACTTCTACGCAGGATAATGCAGGGGAAGGACTTCCTCCACCGACGCCCATCGAGAAGCTTTAGATGATTGGTGAGGAACTTGGCATTGCAGCAGAGAAGCTCATAGTGGAGAAGCTTATGGCTGCTCCCAAGAAGCAAGTAACGAATGAATCTGATGATTACATCATATTCTATCAAAATGGGTTTGGCACGCCCCTAAGCTGGCCTTTATCTATCTGTTCGTGTGGGTGTGTGAAAACTTCTGTCTTATGTTCATACTCTGTCAATGGTTCTGGTTGGGATGTTCTGCTACATTTTACTTTATGCTCAAATCTTGTGTGGCTAGTTACTACGTAGCTTGATCTTTGATGCCACTATTTTTAGTTTTTTAATGAATAATTCCAACCATCGTAAATGGAATGTTCTTTGCTACAATGTTCGAGGCCTTAATTTGGGGGCTAGGCAGCGGGCAGTCAAACAAAATTTGGTAGAGAGCCAATGTGTGGTTGCTTGCTTTCAAGAAGAAAAGTGTGAAAATTATTCACTCAAAGATATTAGATCCTTCTTCCCTAAAAAGTATGATAACTATGCTTTTGCCCCCTTAGTGGGAGCCTCTGGTGGGCTGTTGGTGGTTCAGAATTCATCTGTACTCCATGGGGAACTAAGTGAAGTACAATCCTATGGCATCATAGTGAAATTCACATCAAAAATGAGTGTTTATTTGTGGACATTGGTTAATGTGTATGGGCCTTTCTAGGGTGAGCTTTGAGATTCTTTTGTTCACTCGTAATACAACATGCACATTGGATTTCTAGAGAACTGGCTTTTGCTAGGGGATTTCAACTTCATTAGGTCCCTGGACAACAGAAACCTGCCAGGAGGAGATATGAAAGATATGCTCATATTTAATGAGATCATTGGACATCTAGGGTTGTCTGAATTACCAATCAAGGGCAGGTCATACACTTGGTCCAATATGTAGGACAACCCTTTGTTGGAGCAAGTCGATTGGTTTTTTAGATCAACAAATTGGGTTACCTGCTAACCTTTAACAGAGGTTTTGCCATTAGAAAGAAGTGCATCTGATCATGTCCCTTGTGTTGTGGTGATCACCACATCCATTCCTAAAACCAACATTTTTAGGTTTGAAAATTTCTTCACAAAGGTGGATGGATTTATGGATTGTGTAGCTAATTCTTGGAAGAAACCTTCACACAAGACTAGTCCTGCAGTAGTTTTGGCTCACAAGCTTGAAATTCTGAGGCAAGATCTGAAGTGGTGGAAATTGGGAATTTAAAATATGAAGATTGCTATTTATAAATGCAATAAGGTGGTTGAATGGATTGATGGGTTGGAAGAAATAAGGCCATTATATAGGAAGGAATTTAATTTCAGGAAAGTAGTAAAAGCTCATTTGGAGCACTTGATGCACCTACAATTTCTATGTTGAAAAAAAGATGCACCATTAGGTCCATTAAGGTTGCGGAATAGAACACTAAGTTCTTCCATGCCATGGCCTCAGAGAGATATAGAAGGAATTCTATTACCAATTTGAGATTGGAGGATGGCACATTGGTCTCAGAACACAGCCAAGTGGAAGGGATTTTATGGTCTTCTTCCAAGGGACGTATGGGCACTTCTAATGGCATTGTCATGGGCTTTGATCTTCCAAGTCTAATTAAACCAATACAGGGTCTGGATGGTTTGACAAAGCCTTTCACCAAGGAAGAAATGGACCAGGTGGTTAAGTGTATGCCTGTTGATAAGGCCCTTGGCCCTGATGGTTTTAATGGTATTTTTCAAAAAGGAGTGTTGGCACCTAATATGTCAGGAATTTTATAATCTTTCTAATCATTTCTTTGAAGGAAAGGCAAATCTGGAGAGTATCAATGGTTCCTTCATCACTCTGGTGCCTAAGAAATCTTCTCCAGAAAGTGTGGGGGACTATAGACCAATTTCCTTGACATCATTAGGGTGAAATTCCTCAATAAAATGGCTGCCAATAGGTTGCAAGGAGTCATCTTGGATTGTGTCCACAAAAACCAATATGGATTTATTAAAACCAAAACAATCCGGGACTATATTGGCTGCACTTTCGAGCATCTGCATCAGTGTCATCAGTCAAATATGCATATTCTCATTCTCAAATTGGATTTTGAAAAGGCATTTGACTCAATTGAACATGAATTCATTTTGGAAATCTTGCAATAAAGGGCTTCAACACTAAATGGATTAACTAGATACAGCAGTTCCTTACATCTAGTTCATCCTTTGTGCTGCTTAATGGAGTGCCTGGAAAGCAGTTCCAGTGCGGAGCTGGGGTGAGACAAGGGGATTCAATTTCACCACTTTTGTTTGTTATGGCTACTGACCTCCTATAGTCAGTGGTAAATGACATCTTGCACTAGCGGCACATTCACCTGTCAATACCCTGCCATGATAAGGATTTTCCCATTGTTAAGTATGTGGATGATACTTGGATTATCTTACCAGCTGTTGAGGAACAACTTATAGCCCTGAAAAATATGTTGAAGATTTTTTTCACAATCAACTAGATTACACATCAACTATCACAAGTCATCAATGCTCCCAATCAATGTAAATCCAGAAGAAACTATGAGACTCGTGTCGGTGTCAAAACCGGCGGATCTCGGGTACGGGGTCTCGAAGTGTGATAATAGAATCGATGGTAACAGGAGACGAAGGGGACACAGATTTACCCAGGTTCGGGCCCTCCAATGGAGGTAGTACCCTACGTACTGCTTGGTTGTATTGATGATATGGGGGTTGCAGAGATGATCTACCTCGAGATCGAATAGCTAACCCTAGATGAGTTATTCTGTCCCTATACCCTAAAACCCACCGGCTTATATAGACGCCGAGGGTGCTTGGAGTTTACACATGGTCGGTTACATGCCAAAGAGATAAACATGCCTAACTACAACTAATAACTTGGAGAGTACGCCATGGCTCCTCAATGCTTCCTTCTGGCGTAGGTGGTCCCTGATCGTCCGATGCTCACCTTGCGGCCCATACAGTCCGGCCCATAAATGTTAGGTCGACTATCCAAGGACCCCCTAATCCAGGACTCCCTCAGTAGCCCCTGGAATAGCCTCCAATGCGAATATATATCCGGCCAATCTCCTCATGTCGTCATCTTCGGCTTGCAAGGCGAGTCCCTCATCTCTCTTTGTTCGGCAACCGACCAGTCTTTAGCATGATCCCAAGCGTAGCGGACGTAGGTTCATTGTAATAACGATACGTGTTCCTCGATTTTCGTGCGTCGTGGGGAGGCGAGTGGTCCGTGATTTTTACAATCTTACCCCTCCATAGAGGAAGCACCTCCCATTTAATTAAACAAAATCGTGGCTCAGACCACATCCTCTTATTCCTCATCAAAATAAAACCCTAGCGGAAGCTCCACGAAAAACATGGCTAACGGCCCTAGCTCCTCCGCATTCCCATACGGCTCACGCCCAGTGGAATGGACTAGCTGCTCCATTACACTCCTGCGGCTCCGCGATCTGGAGACCCAGGGGTATATCCCTTCTTCCGATCTGGTGGTGACCCGCGCAGGTCTGCTTTCTTACAATGACGAAGTTTTCGTCGAGCGTTTCCCCAATCCTAACAAGGGGGAACACATATGCTTTGTCCCCTTTCTCCTCCTGGCCTTGGGTTTCCAATCCATCCGTTCCTGAGGGGTTGCTGGAGTTCCGTGGGATCCAACCACCACCTTACTCCAGAGTTCATCTTGCACATCTCCGGCTTCGTCGCTCTCTGCGAGATGTTCCTGGGGTGTGAGGCGCACTTTGATTTGTGGAGAAAATACTTTTGTCTCGTCCCACGAACTCGGGACAAGACAATTTTGGAGGTCGGCGGAGCCGAAGTGTGTCGCATAGCGGGGAAGGGGTATCCGGTGGGCACACAGAAGAAATCGGATGAGTGGACTTAAGAATGGTTTTATATTGAAGACGTCCCCCTGTTGAAGCCAACTCGGACAGGTCTCACCAAATACTCCGACGCCCTCCCGAAGAAGAGATACAACTTATGGCCGAGGACTTCGTCCCAGGAGGAAAGCGTCGAAGTGCGGCGCCTAGCAACTCAGGTGCAGATGCTCGCCCACCACGAACTGACCATGACCGATGTCATGGCCGCTGCCATCTCCCGGTGTGTGCAGCCCCTTCAACAGAGGGTGCACCCCTTATGGCAATACAATGGGACGAGCGACACCACGCGCTCCCGAAGGCTAGGGCCCGCCAATCCGATGGCGTTGGCCGCCGCACTTGCCAACCTATAAAAAGGAGAGCAAGAGGACTTTGTTCAGCGGACAACCAAGGAAGGATATTTGGCCCACACTCCTATCGAATGGGTAAGCCTTTCTCTCTCTAACATGAACATAGTTTGGGGTTTCTGTTCTGCACTCTATTTGTCCGAAGCCTTGCTTGAACAGGAATGGAGGAGTTTCATCGAGACAGTCAACTGTCTGGCTCCTCAGCCCGAGAACCATTCACGCGACAACGATCTGGGTTTCAACGAGGACCAGGATCTTCTACTTGACTTAGAAGACGGAGTATATCTCCAGGATAGCGTCGACCAATCCCCGGTAGCTATGATACTTGATTACCCTGGGTCATTCTCTATCTCCGCAACGAGCAAGAAGAAAAGCTCGTCCCTCAAGAGGCCAACTACCAACAGCGCCCTGGACGCACTAGCCCCGACTCCCAAACACCGTCGATCCGTGCGCCATACACCGGAAGCCGAAGCCGTGGTCGAGTCAGAGGCCAACAAGGATCCTGTAAAAGAGCCGGCCATGTGGACGATGCACATGCCCGCTCATCCCGAAGGTACATCATTCGGCTATCCACTCATTATCAATAAATAGAGTCTTATGGTAGTTTTCTTTTATTGAAATATTTAGGAGAATTGCCCAGTCCTCTCCTGCCGAAGAGGTTACCAGGGTGTCCGAAGGCATCTGAAATTCCCGAGGTACAGCTCATGCAGCTCCTGATACAGAAGCCCCCATGGCCAATCCAGCACCTGTCGATTCTGTTGATGGTGTATCTGTTACCAACTCAGAGGTGGGAGCGCCATGAATCACCGGCAACGGTCGGAGGCCATGCGGCATCCAATATTCTCCGAACAAGAGTTTGGTGCCCTACACTCAGTGGATGCACACATTGGAGATGCCTGAGCTGGGTTCGGCAAGGCTATGAAGTTGATATCAGCCAGCATGCAGGTAAGTGGTTGGCTTTTATAGAGTCTGAATACTCATGTAAACCCAGTAGCCCCCGAGCCATAATTTGATTCGGAATAAATGAATTAAGGATGTCTGCAATGTTTGACTGCCGACGTAGGCTTCAAAGCAACATGCCGAGCAATTGGCCAATGAGCGGGAGGACAGCCGCATAGAAGTGCAATCTGTGACCCGGGAGGCCCATGGTGAGTGTACATTTAGTGCTAATCTTAATGTATTATCGTGCCTGACGCATGGATTTCATGTAGCGGCCAAATCAATAGGGCACATGCAAAGGCAGTTGGAGGAAGCCCAAGACTCTCACTGGTACTTCGAGTCCCTGCACGAGGCTGGCTGCCTTGTTGTGTAAAAGCAAGCTGAAGAAATTAAGAATTTGAAGATTCAGTTGGCCCAAGCTCAAGAAGAAAACCAAAAGCTTCAGAGGGGCATGTTCGGTAAGTGTGATTCTATTATCAACAAATATTTACTATGTAGGAAGTAAAAGTAAGCACGCTGTTGCCTCATGTACAGGTCTCCTGTCTAGGCATCCTGAAGAGGAGATCAGATCATACCAGGGAACCTACTGAAAGAGCTGACCGCTCTCCATGGGCGTGTGTGAAAAGCAATGAAAGGAATGATAAAGGCACTATGGCCTATCGAACAACCGCTTGAAGTGCTAGCCGAACTGGTTGATCCATTCAAGGGGCTCGGAATAGGTTCGAGCTGTGGAAGACTTCAGCTTGCTGTGAGGGAGCATGGGAAGTGTCGTGGATTTGTCACGGCAAATGTCTGGGTGAACGGACTTAGGTTTGGGGTGAAGATGCAACTATGTGGCGGCTCGAAGGGGTTGATCGGAATCGAGAGACGCGGAGTTTACCCAGGTTCGGCCCCTCCGATGGAGGTAAAAGCCTACATCCTACTTGTCTGGTATTGATGATGAAGGAGATATCTCAGTTACAAGGCTGTTGTTTGCTACCTCTAATCACGAGAGCCTCTAATATGTCTATCTCTAATCTCTTGTGTTTGTCTAAACTTTTGGACTTGTGAATCTGTCTCTCTAGGGGTGCTCTACCCCTCCTTATATAAGTGGAGAGGGTAGGTTTACAAATAGAGTCCTACTAGGAGTAGGATTAGGACTAGTCTCTCTAGAATCCTATTCCGGGTCTTGTTTCCTTCGGGAGGGAGTCTTTCTCTCTTTGGGACTTCTCTTGTGAGCCGCTTGGCGCCGGCTCACACGCCGGGTCTTGGGCCTGGTCGTCCTGCGACCCGCCTACCAGATCACCAATAAAACATCATGCCTTTACCGGGTCTCCTGTGAGTCGCCAGGCCGGGTCATACCGCGGGGTATATCCCTAACATTAGCCCCGGGATAGCTTGAATTTATTCATGCTAAGCTCCTGAAATAAGAGTAACAAATATGTTAAGTGGTCGGCTTGCTCCCTTGGCCGGCTTATAAAATGGCTCCTCAGAAATCTGGGTCTTTTCTGCTTATGAATGAGTCGTCTTGATAACCTTCTGGCTTTTCAATTCCCTTTGAAAAATATTGAGAATAGAACACCCATATGCCATTGAGTCGGCTTCTAATACTCTTTGGCAGGTCATCTCCGCCGGGTCATAATCATTGATGATACCAGATCATTATCGTTGGTGACGTCGGGTCAAATAACTAGAATCTAGCTGACTTGATAAAATATTGGGATGAAAATCCATCTGATGTAAAACCAGACTTCCATTGTTGTGAAGCAGGGCGGCTTATATAAAATCTGGCAGGTTATGATCTTTTGATAATGTTGGGTCATAAATGTTGGTGACGCCTGGTCTAAAAACTGAACTCCATAATAAACATCTTGAAAATTCTCCTCAAAGTTTTTGATATGTCCATATTACCTGTAGCCCCCAAGCTCCAAGATTACCCATGATAACTTGGTGCTTTGCAATAATATTTTGGACTATGTAGCCCCCAAGTACCAGGTTGTCTTGCCTGCAGCAGCCTGGGACTTTGTGACTGTCTTATACCTTGTGAAACTTCACCTCTCATCAGAATGTGATGCACCTGGTCTTCAATTTGATCCTCATACTCTTTTCGAACAGCTGAATACCGTAGCCCCCAAGGGCCGGGTCGCACGCCTGTGGCGAGTTGGGACTTTAGAAAATTTGATCTGAGCGGCATAGCCCCCAAGCATCGGGTCAGTAAGAATTACTGGGCTGGGACTTAGAAAAATATAGAAAGGACGGATCATCTCATTGAGATAACATGGTCTTGCTGACGATGTAATGTTTTGGAAACCGGCTTGCATTATCCCCCAAGTGTCATGGTGCGTGCTTGCAACGACATGGGACTTGCATAATTGATATAAAGTGGACTTGAATAGTGTAGCCCCGAAGGGTCAGGTCGTCTGCCTGCGGCGACTTGGGACTATGTAATATGACTCACCACAATTTGTTGAATGAATCCTTGACCATGGTTGTAATATAACCCAGAATGAATATCCTGGAATAATTCCTTTGTCTTTGCCATGAAATCCCTGCTCGTGGTTGTGGTGCACCCCGACAAATATATGTTGGAGAAATCCATGAGTGTTGTAGGTTACTACAGAGCACCTTTGAAGAAATTAGAGAACCGGTCAATTAGATGACACATCATTATATCTGACAGGGCGGCTCTTGAAAAATAATAAACTCTCCGAGCTGGCTTGAAAACCCAATCATTTAGTACTAGTTATGATAAACCATGAAGATCCAACCAGGTTGGATATTAAAGATCCATTTGCTCTTGCAGAATACTTAACGGCGGCTCATTTTAAGAGATAATACCTGCAAAAATAAACAAGACAGAATATATTCTGCATTGTTTTGAGGGCGGCTTGAAGATGCACAACCCGGAGATATTATATCTTTCATAACATTGCTCCTTCTTTCATAATCTTGCTCTGACCCAGCTTGATAAGTCGGCATGTCATGTGAATATGATGCAATGTATGATGCAATGTATGATGCTATGTATTATGCAATGTATGATGCTATGTATGATTCAATGTATGCAACATTTTTGGCTTGAGAGCCGACCGATAGGGTCTGATAAGCTACACCCAGAGAGTGGGAAGCCCCTTGTACGGCCATGTTGACTTGTCAACATTTTTGGCTTAAGAGCCGGCTATTAGGGTTAGATAAGCTACACCCGGAGGGTGGGAAGCCCCCTTCGACAACCAAGTTTACTTGTCAACTTTTTTGGCTTAAGAGCTGGCTGTTAGGGTCCCGAAGGGTCGGAAGGCCCCTTCGACAGCTATGTTGACTTGTCAACATTTTTGGCTTAAGAGCCGTCTGTTAGGGTTAGATAAGCTACACCCAGAGGGTGGGAAGCCCGCTTCAACAACCAAGTTGACTTGTCAAGTTTTTTGGCTTAAGAGTCGGCTGTTAGGGTTAGATAAGCTACACCCAAAGGGTGGGAAGCCCCCTTCGACAGCTATGTTGACTTGTCAACATTTTTGGCTTAAGAGCCGGCTGTCAGGGTTAGATAAGCTACACCCGGAGGGTGGGAAGCCCCCTTTGACAACCAAGTTGACGGAGTCAACTTTGTGCACCATCTTGTAAGTCGCCATCTTGTAAACCACCATCTTGTATGAAGAAACGACAGAAGCTCCAAGTGACTTTATGATGATCCAATAAATTCGGGCACCCATGTTTGAATGGTGCATCATGGCAGTTCGTCTTCTTGGGCAACTTTTTTAATATTCCGCCAATAATGTAATAGCCCCCAGGATTGGGTTTTCTCTTGCAAAGACCCGGGGTTCTCGTTGAAAATGACCAAATGAGTCTCGCCATGTCTGTAGCCCCTGAGTCTTAAGTTGAATCGAAGAGGCAGCTTGAGAGTCTCCACTAATGGTCGAGGTTGACCATGGCGGGTTATAGATGATCCCGTATGAATTGTTTCGATGATCTGGTCGATGGTTTTTTCCAGCTGGTTGTTGAAGTTAAACCAAACTATAATGGCAGCGATTTGTGCGCCTGTCTGTTGGGCGGCTCGTATCGACGAACACTGCACTGATATGTTGATGTAGATGAAACTATGGGCGGCGTCTTGTGCTCATCCGTTGGGTGGCTTGTACTAGTGTATGCAGCCCCTGGCATGTTGATGTAGACGTAGAAGTCAGTTGCGGCACTGTAAGCTAGCGCAGTCTTGAGAGACGGCCGCGATGTTGTAAGCCGACACAAGCGGTGAGTCACCCGTGGCGTTTGGAAACTAGCATGGATGGCGAATCACCGTGGCATTGTTAAGCCGGCGTGGTTGGTGAGTCGCCCATGGTATTCATAAGCTGGCGCTAATGCACGGGTCATTTCTGGCATGTTGATGTAGCCTGGACCATGGGGCGGCGGCTCTGGAATGTCCATTGGGCAGCTTGTATTGGCGTTCACGGTCCCAGCATGTCGACACAAACTTTGTACTTATAATATAATGCCACTTTTGTAATGAACATTTCTCCTGCGCATAAAAATATTGCAGGACGGAATAATTGTTTCCAAAGAATTGAATGCGTGTTAATGAAAAAACCTAGGACAGATATCACCTGATGCATCTGGTCGATAGATAATTCTGTGCGCAGAATCGAAAATATATATGAATGCACCAGCAATGTGGATGTGCTAGTATTTGATTCTCCATGAAGTACTTCCAGCACCAACTGATTCATCCACTACATGATCTCTCCTTTTCTTGGTTGTCATGTGGTGAGTAACCACTCTTTCCACGCCCACGGGAGTTGCTTGGTGCAGTCTTCGATCTGTACTTATCTTTTTTTAACAGCTCCACATTCAACCTTCCCTGTGACAGCGGCGCGTGTTGGAATAATGCGGGTGATGGAGAAGCGCGGGAGGAGGAGCACGTGGAGCTTGCAGCGATGTGTTGAGGCTCTGGGCCTCCGGCGGGGGCGGCTGAGCTTGCCGTGATTGCAGGGGTGAGGCACTGGAGGGCAGACGCAGCAATGGCCAAGGCATGCGAGGCAGGTGTCGGTCGTGGTAGCTGTGGCAGGGCGAGTCAGGACCAGGCGGGGTGACCCGAGGCCGTGACGGCTCGTGGTGCGGCCACTAACCCGGCGTCAGGGCGAATTGGAGGCCGCAGAGGCACGGCGAATGCTGTGGCTCAACACGCGGACGACGGTCGACGCCCCGGCGGAGGCATCAGTCAAACGGGGCGACTCTCGATGAGGCCGGTCACGGCGAAGGCGGCTTGTAGCGGTAGTTGGCTGCTTGCGGCGACTCGGTTCAGTACAAGCGTGCAAGCCAGCAGCGGTAGGGCGTGACGTGGCGTCGATCGATGTGATGAAGGCGAGCTAGCGGTCGCGGCGGGGCAAGACCATGGCAGCAACAGTAATGCGGCGTTGACGCGGGAGAAGAGCGTAACCCGGGCAACTCGAAGCGGGGCCTGCTCATCAGCGCGGTGACTCGCGGTGGAGGAGCGGAGCGAGCAACGGCTCATGGAGCGGGAGCAGCGGGTTGCGGCCGCAGTGAGCCAGTGCCGGCGCGGCTTAGCAAAACAGGTAGGAGGCCGGGTCGGCCCGAGCGTGATGGAAACGGAGCGAGGTGGGCTGGCGGCTCGTGTACTGTAAGCAGGCAAGGCAAAGTCGCATTGATGGCAACGGAAGCGCACCGGCAGAGTCTGATTCTGCATTAATGCCCGTCTCCGAAGTGGAGTGAGGTGGGCCGGCAGATTGCAGGGCGTGGCAATCAGCAAAGCCATGTTGGCTGGA
Source organism: Hordeum marinum (assembly GCA_022496015.1). NCBI lineage: Eukaryota > Viridiplantae > Streptophyta > Magnoliopsida > Poales > Poaceae > Hordeum > Hordeum marinum. The sequence goes on along the minus strand of CM039675.1, from coordinate 202,305,259 downwards.
TGTGGCAAGGCATGGCTGCGGCGGCGCGAGGCAGCGGCTGGCGCACGGCTCGGAGCTGGCGTGGGCATTTTTGGAGAGGCCGGGACATTAACAGTTGATAGTGCCTTTAAGAGTCCCTCCTGTTTTCCTTCACCGAGAAACACATCTGTCTGTCTTCGGCTCGATTTGGAGTCCGTGCATGCAGCGGTTGTCCTCGGATATGCAGATCACTACTTGGCTCGCATCAATCAATTCCTTCCTCTTCTCATCCAATAGTAGTTATAACAACTGCAGCTTGTTTCATCGGTTAGCTCTGGCATTGGCTAGTTTTGTAGTTGAGAAAACAACCTGAGGATGATGACAAACAGCTGCTGGTTTGTAGCTCGCGCATGATCACATAGTAGTTATTTCAGGTGGTGCATCCCATGTAGTGTTGCTCTACTTTGACAATGGAGAACATTAGTGGCCGATCAAATCGCCCAAGAACTTGGTCTTCTTTTTGTTTTCCTTCATTGTTGCACACAACATCCACTCACGATGGCTCCATGTTGGAGTTAGGAAAGTCCTTGGGTCGCCACATGGATCTCATCCTACGAGCGCCTCCTGTTGAAACGATGTGCAGCAACAGATGCCTCTGATTAAGTCTTCCTGCAAAGGTGCAACGTGCCGGCGCGGAGGTCGGGTCATGGCAGCGGCTGGCGCGCGGGCGTGGCAGTGCTCAACAGCGTGCGGGGTGGCTCTATGGGCAACCGGCCCGTGACACACACGAAGTCGGGCGAGCGGACCGCGGTCGACCATGGCGAGCCGGAGTGGCGAGGCTATGGCAGGTTATCCTGTGCGATTGTTCCACACCGGTTTTTCTTCATCTGACCAATCGTAAGATTCTCAATACCTAAAGAGCGCCTTTCAAGAACTCAACGCCATCATGCCTCTCTCGCCCCACGGTGGGCACCAATTGTCGTGGATTTGTCACGACAGATGTCTGGGTGAATGGACTTAGGTTCGGGGCGAAGAAGCTACTATGTGGCGGCTTGAAGTGGTTGATCGGAATCAAGAGACCTGGAGTTTACCCAGGTTCGGCCCCTCCGAGGGAGGTAAAAGCCTACATCCTGCTTGCCTGGTATTGATGATGAAGGAGATCTCTTGGTTGCATGGGTGCTGTTTGCTACCTCTAATCACGAGAGCCTCTAATCTGTCTATCTCTAATCTCTTGTGTCTGTCTAAACTTATGGACTTGTGAATCTCTCTCTCTAGGAGTGCTCTACCCCTCCTTATATAAGTGGAGAGGGTAGGTTTACAAATAGAGTCCTACTAGGAGTAGGATTAGGACTAGTCTCTCTAGAATCCTATTCGGTGTCTTGTTTCCTTCGGGAGGGAGTCTTTCTCTCTTTGGGCCTTCTCTTGTGAGCCTCCTAGCCCCGGCTCACACGCTGGGTCTTGGGCCTGGTCGTCCTGTGACTTGCCTGCCGGATCACCAATAAAACATCATATCTTTACTGGATCTCTTGTGATTCGCCAGGTCGGGTCATACCTCAGGGTATATCCCCGACAGGAAGCATGGGTAATCATCAAGACCCGTTACACCAGACTTAATCCCGAGCACATGGCGCGGGTTGGTCCCATGGGATCGGATGGAAATGAAGTGCCACTCCACCTGGTGTATGACCAGGTCATGCCTGCCACCCGTCTTTCACAAGAGGACTGCTCCCTTGACACCATAATCGATAATCTCGATCAGCATCCGAACATGTAATTTATTTGTACTTGTTGTAGAAACAATTTGTGTTGTGAACTTTGTATTAACCGGCCATCGGCTTCTCCCTCCCATGCGAAGAGCTCAAACTGTTCCTCCTTATTTGCCACTCCAAAAGGGCGAATTGTATTCGAGGGAACCAGGCAATCCGGCCATGCGGTGCGAACAGACAGAAAGCATACAGAAAGATATGTTATATTACTGCTTAGCATAAGAAACATCTTCCGAGAAAAATAGTACCTCTATCGATACCTTTCATCGGGGCTCTACGAAGGTCATAGATAGAAGTCCGCATACTTTTAGTATGCGGCTAATTGTGTTTTGGGAAGATAAGACCCAAACAACGGTGATAATGACTGGATCCGTATAAGGTGTTACTATCACAGCCGATCAATTGTCTACGTAAGATAGCTAGCTTTTGTCTTCACCCGTCTGAGGTACGTGCCCGGATGACCCGGGCATAACAATCGCAGAGGTGCTCCCTTTACCCTCTAGCCGAACAATCGGGAGCATAGAGGGTAATCACAGGAGCAAGGCAACCCAGCTTGGCAAAGTCTTAGTTCGAATTGATGCATATGATGGCTTGAACGTGACAAAAGAAACGTGTGTGCACGATAAGTGTGAGCAAATACTTGTAGTATGAAAACATTGGCTTCTAGAAGAAGCCCCCACATGTTGTGTTTGGATATAACACGTTATGGTGTATGTCGATAATCTATAGTATAGGATCGGGTCAAGCGGACATAGGGGAAAAAAGAAATTGACCCTATCAAATAGCAAAATGGGAAGGGAAGAAGAAAAAGGCAAACATGACAAGAGGAAAAAAGAAAAAATGCGGGGGAGTTAGACAACACCGGTTTATCCGTAGAAGTGCCGAAGATGAGATGCTTTCCATGGGTATGGTTCAAGGGGGTTTGTCGGATGGACTCCGAAGACGATAGGCACCTCCCCCGAGTACTTCGTCGATGATGAAAGGACCCTCCCATTTGGGATTGAGTTTATGCTTCTATTTCTCCAGGAGTTGTAGGACGAGTTCGCCTATGTTGTATGTTTTTTCCCTGACCTCCCTACTTTGGTAATGTCGAGCTTGCTGTTGGTAAAAAGTGGAGCGAGCCTGAGCTATGTCACGGTCTCCCTCCAACGCGTCTAAGTCATCCTGCCGATCCAACTCGGCCTCCTTTTCCTCGTGCATGCGCACCCTTTGTGTGTCATGAATAATGTTGCAAGGAAGGTCTGCCTTTGCCCTGTAGATCATAAAGAACGGTGTGTAACCCGTTTATCTGTTCGGGGTGGTGCGTAGGCCCCATAAAACGGAGTCGAGTTCCTCCACCCAATGACAGTCGGACTCGTGAAGAGATCGAACCAAACGTGGCTTAATGCCGCTCATAATGAGACCGTTTGCTCATTCGACATGTCCCTAGATGAGTTGTTTTGTCCCTATACCCTAAAACCCTCTGGCTTATATAGACGCCAAGGGTGCTTGGAGTTTACATATGGTCGGTTACATGCCGAAGAGATAAACATGCCTAACTACAACTAATAACTTGGATAGTATGCCATGGCTCCTCGAAGCTTCCTTCTGGCATACGTGGTCCTTGATCGTCCGATGCTCACCTTGCGGCCCATAGAGTCCGGCCCATAGATGATAGGTTGACTATCCGAGGACCCCCTAATCCAGGACTCCATCAACTGGCCCAGGTGTTTGATTGTAAGGCTGGAGCCATGCCTTTCACTTATCTTGGCTTGCGAGTTGGTACCCTCAAGCCCAGGATGGAACATTTTATGCCCTTGGTCACCTGTATGGAAAGAAGGATGTCTTCTAGCTCCTCTTTTTTTGGCTCGGGGTGGTAGATTGCAATATTTAAATTCCGCCCTGTCTACCTTGCCAATATTTTTTCCTCTGTAGTTTATCTATCCCCCCAGGTATACTCAAGCAATTCGAAAGGATTTAGAGGCAGTGTTTCTAGAGAAAGAACGGGCATGAGCACTTTCCATCTCTTGTTGCTTGGGAGCTAATTTGCAGACCCAAATATAAAGGAGGCCTTGGGATTCTCAATCTTGGGTTACAGAATGGTGCCTTGTTAATGAAACATGCTCATAAGTTTCTAAACAGGAAGGATCTTCCATGGGTTAATTTAATATGGAATACATATTATCATGAGAGGGTACCCTAGGGTACAAAGCCATGTAGATAATATTGGTGGAATAATGTGCTGAAGCTGATGGATAATTTCAGAGAGGTGACCTAGGTGCAAGTCAACCAAGGGGACATTATACTATTTTGGTAGCAAAAATGGCATATTGGGAATTCAGTTATCCGTCTAAGAGAGAGATTTTCGAGGTTATTCTCTTATGTTAAGGATCCTTGGACATTGGTGAAGGATAGATTACACTGCAGTGATCTATCTGCTTGGTTTAATCTCCCTTTATCTAAGCAGGGATATGATGACCTCGCTTCAAACCCTACTGGGTGAGCTTGACCACAGTCCCAACCAGTTTGATGTATGGTCGTGGGTTGGAACTGATATGCAAAATCCTTTTATTCCTATGCCCATAGAGAGATCACTTTCAATCCATTACTTAATTGGATATTGGCTAGCTGTTGTACCATGAAGATCAAGATGTTTGCTTGGATGCTTATCATGGATAGGTTAAACACCAAGGATATGGCTGAGAGAAGACAATGACATATGGATGATGGAGTCAATTGCAGGACATGTCACACTCAGATGAGGGAAGATAGAGATCATTTGTTCTTCTCCTGTCTCTTCGGTTAAAGAGTGTGGAGTTACTGCAAATTGATTGGGGAGATAGTAATGTCATGCCCCTTGCTGCTGCTTATGCCAAAAGTTCCTTATGGAAGCCTTTTTTTCTCTGAGGTGGTTTTCATTGCTTGTTGGAATGTTTGGTTGGTGAGAAATGCCAAGGTTTTTTAGAACGTGCAACCTAGATTTGCTAAATGGACATCAGGTTTTATGACCGATATGATGCTGCCGACACATAGGATCAAGCCAAAGTTTAAGGAAGAATTGCTGAAGTGGATTTCTTCCTAACCCCCTTAATGTAATCCTCTCCACCACCCCCTCCCCCTAGTATAGATGCATTAGTTTCTATTTTTTCTTCCTTCCAGTTAGCGAGGTAGCCATGTACATATTTTTTCTTTGATCAATAAAATTAAAAGTGTTGGCGTTCTAGGAACGGGGGTACCCAGACCTGCCTGCCTGTAGCCTAGGACATGGCCCATCTCGTCAGCCAGGCACGGCCTGGCACGGATCCACTCAACAAAAGGCCCATGCAAGGATCTCAGGCTAGTGAGGAAGAATGACACCAGACCAGCGAGGCTGGGCCTCGTTAGGCCCCCTCTAGAGGAGTGGAGATCTCTATGCAGAACCAGGCCTCAGGAGTCAAAGATGACACGGGGAAGGACAGGCGGGCGCCAGCGTGCCAGGTGGTGCAGTTTCCCCTTTGGTGCAAAGGGAGCAAGGACGTACGCGGGTTCCCAAAGCGCCGCCCAAAGGTTTCCATTCTAGTGCAACAAGACCACGACCACGAGCACCGCAGGGCGGATGTCATCGCCGAGCCAACTACTACATCATTGACAACCACTTTCAGGTGAGGACCACCTTTGGACAGGGCGTGGATGTACTCATGTACCCCTTCAAATTTTGCCGTTGTGGGATCCCTTCACGCCATTGTGATAAGGGAAGAGGACCCGGGCCACTGCTATATATAGAGGCTAGGTCGCGCCGTAGAGGAGATCCGATTCACGACTTAGCCACTCGACAAACCACGAGACAAGGCAGAGAGCCAAGAACACCACTTGAGCACCCTCATGAGGCTCGAAACCATAGTACTAGTTCATCCACCACACCTACCCGAGAGGCAATCCACCAAAGTAGGAGTAGGTATTACGCTTCACAACGGCTCGAACCTGGGTAAACAGCCATGTTCATCTTCTTCCTTGTCATCGTGCGAGTTTGTTGTGGTAGTCATCGAGTAGCGAGCTAGGTAGCGCGACGTCGTAGGGGATCTTCGCACATGCCCCTGTTTTCAAACCATGAGGGTTTTGCGGAGCCCGAAATTCGACATTTGGCACGCCAGGTAGGGGATGTGTCAAAGCTTTCCTCGAGCCAAGCTCTTCTCCCACCTTGCCGCTACAATGGCTGATGCCCGCCAAGCCCACGCCGAGCGCCGAGATGCATGTGTCGTCAGAAGGCACCCATCGGTAGCGTCGCCGCGCGTGAGTCCCCCTCGCCTACGGCCAATGCCGCCACGGGCTCGGAAGCCCACGAACAACAAGGCTCCTCCCAGCCGGTCACCGCGCAGCGTGATGGCCACACCGCCACTCCGTCAATCGTCCTAGCTACCGGGTAGTCCTCCCACGTTCAGCCCCGGCCGACGCGTGGTTCGGGCATACTCGCCATGGCAAACGAGCTGCTCGGCTACCGCCCCACCCCCGACCGCTATGACGACTTGCTTCGGCACATCGCGGAGCTCGTTAGTGCCGCTGGCAATGCTTCAATGATCTCCTACTCATTTCGACCCCAACCTTCACTGGCGGATGACGTGCCCCCTGATGCACCGCCACCTCCTCCAAAACGGACGCCGATCCCGACACCAGACGTGAAGCTCGCCCGCGCGACCATCCCCGCGAGCCGTGGTGTAGGACCGAAACTATGTCTAGAGGGGGGGGTGATTAGAATACTTGACTAAATAAAAGTTTTGCCTATACCAATTTTTAGGGTTGACAGTTTTTAGCATTTCATGGCAAGTCAAGTACACCCTACACATGCAAGTCTAAGAGTATATAGCAGCGGAAAGTAACAACAAGCATGTATAGAAGGGATAGGGTAGGAAGATCAAATGCAGTTGCGGACACGATGATTTTTCCCGTGGTTCCGATTGGTGGCGCTATTGTACATCCACGTTTATGGAGTCTTCAACCCACAAAGGGTAATGGTCGCGAGAGTCCACGAAGGGATCCACCCAAAAGGGTCCACGAAGTAGCAACCTTGACTATTCCATAAGGCTTCTGTTCACGAAGGACTAGCCTCACTATGGGTAGATCTTCACGAAGTAGGCGATCTCCTTGCCCTTACAAACTTCTTGGTTCACTCCACAACACAAAGTAGGAGGCTCCCAAGCGACACTTAACCAATCTAGGAGGCACCACCCTCCAAAAGGTAATAGGCTCGATAATGACGATGAACTCCTTGCTCTTGTGCTTCAAGATGATAGACTCCTCAGCACCCAATCACTCTCTCACAGATTTGGCATAGTGGAAGAGATGGGATTGGTGGAAGGCTACTTGGGGAGGCTAGAGATCAAGATCCATATGATTGGAGTGGAAGATCTTGACCTCAACACAAGGGTAGGTGGTTCTCTCTTACAAAATCTGATAGGATAGGTATGGAATAGTTCTGAGTGCCTCTCTCTCGAGTAGGTGGTGGTGAAGGGGTATATATAGGCATCCCCAAAAATCCAACCGTTACATACAAAATGACCAACTCAGTGACACCGATGTGTTAAGCTCGGTGGTACCAAAGTGACCAAAAGGTGGCAAGTTTTGAATCTCGGTGAGACCAATATAGGAAACTCGGTTGCACCGATAAGGTGACCAATGGTTAGATTTCCAATCTCGGTGACGCCGATCCAACATTCTCAATGGGACCGAAAATGTGAATTTGCGTAACAGAAAGTTGGCAACCTAAACTCGGTGGCACCGGTATGGAATTGGTTGCACCGAAGTGGCTAGGGTTTGGCTGAGTCTGTCTAGGTTCTAGAATCGGTGGCACCGGTATGGGAAAGTTGGTTGCACCGATTTTGAGTGTTACATATAGAACAGACTTTGGTGGGAGAGTTTGTGGATGTTTTGGCGACTATCACTTGTGCACGTTTGAGCATATTGTTCACCAACAAAACCTTACCCCCTTTCAATAGTATTGGCTTTCCTATGGACTCAAAGTGATTTCTCACAAACATAAAATGTAGAGTCCTCTTGCTTGAAGCTTGGCCAATGTATTTCCTTGCATATTGGGGTATGTCCACAATCTCCTTCTGCCAATCCTATCATTGAACATTTCCTGAAATATACTTGGTGGAAACATTAGTTCAATGACTTATATGTTGTTATTAATTACCAAAACCACCAAGGGAGCAAATGTGCTTTCAATCTCCCCATTTTTGGTAATTGATGACAACATATAGATCAAAGCTTCAACATATGATAAAATCAATGAATATAATCGTCGCTTTGAGAGGTATGTGATAAGCAAGAGCTCCCCCTAAATTTGTGCATTATTTTGAATTTGTGTTTGAATGCAAATGCACAATCGATTAGGTATGTGGGGCACTTCTTCCATGTCACATACAACTTGGTGGTGTGCGAGGATAATTAGAATGAATAACAATGCACAACACAATCAAGCAAAGGTGAATGATCATCTCATAAGCATTAAGATGATAGGAAATAGTAGCATCACACATAACAACGTATGATCACACATAAACACAAAAGTATCTCACATCAAACCAAAAGAACCAAATGTTTTGAAAAGCAACAAACACCAAAACGCTCTCTCGCTCGAAGCCTAAAGATCTATATACACTTCTTCCCCTTTGGCAACAAGTTACCAAAAATTTCAAAGGCATACATCTAATGTTCTTGGGCTGATCTCCTCTGGTTGTTGATGAAGGAATCGAGAGAATAGCGTCGGCAAAGATCTAAGCAGATGTCGTGGATGGAGTTGGAGTGGCAACTGGAGGAACTGGAATAGATGGAGTAGGAGCTGAGGTGACAGCAGTAGGAGCTGATGAAGAGGGCCTCAAGTCTAAAGCTGGCACAGTGGATGATCTGGCCTAGGTAGGAAACTGTGTGCCTGTCCTGAGAGGTGATTCATGCTCCTCCTCATCATCATCATCATCTGAAGAAGTGGTGTGAGGAAGTGGCACTGAGTCAACTTCCTTCTGGAGCTCTGTGACTATCTTAGTCAGCCTATCCACCTTATCATTAAGGGTCTTGATCCTAGTTTCAAAGATCCTAACAAGACTGTTCTGGTTGTCCAGAGTCCCCTTAATGTCCTTCTGCATACCCTGAACTAATGATATCAACAAATCCATTTGCTCATTCCTGGATCTAGGGACTTGAGCACTAGTGGCTCTAACTACCTCTGCTTCTACTTAAGTTGCAGCTGAAGTGGGATGATCAGCATCCATCACCACAACTTTGTCCTCGAGATCTGGCTGTAGGGGTAAATGTGGATGATCTAGAGGAAAAATGTGCTTATCCAACTTTGAATTGATAAGCATCTGGATGTAGGGTGCATAACAGCAAGAGCGCTTCTGGTCAGCAGCAACCCTCTTGATTGTCTCAACAATCAAATCCATGACTCTGATCCTGGTGTGTTTGTCAAGGTGGATCAACATATTGATGGAGTGGCCTCGGATCATCTTGTCATCTCCTGACTTGGGCATCAAAGTATGCCTCAGAATGGTGTTCATTGTGCAGAGGCAAGCCTGAAGAAAGTAGATAGATCCTAGCCTGTGAGACTTCACAGTGGTAGCAGGGATCTCCTTGTACATATTTGCCATAGAATTGTGGCTCGCCTTGGATTATGAGTATACATCGAAGTCACCATCCTGTGCTTCAGGAACTCCTAAGATAGCAGCCCATTCTTCAATAGTCAATTCATACCTTGCACCTTTAGTCATCCATACAATTCTACCATCTCCATACAAATGTGCAGTGGAGTAGAACTGCATGATCATCTCATCGTTCCAAGCAATGAATTATCTGCCAACAAACTCATCCAAACCAATGCAGTGGAAATTGTCTTGGACACTTGGAAAGTAGTCCTCATTCTCCTTAATGAATTTCCAATCAACATATCGCATATCACTCACAGCTGGACTCTTGTCAAAAAGCACAATCTCATAGAAATCCTGTTACTCTTTGGTATAAAATCTGTAGTCCACAACTGTCTTATTCCTATGGGCATATGGATCTATAGCTCTCCAAGCTCTCAATCCTGAATCCTTTCTCTTCTTCATATCTTCAACTAGTGGGTAGCTAGCATTGTGTACCGGAAGATGTGGTCTGAGCTTCATCAAAGTTGTCAAGTCATCATCATCTTCAGCTCTGGAAGTAGTCCCTTTGTTCTTCTCAGAAGCTGGAATCTGCCTAGATGTCCTCTTAGGCTTCTCAACAGCAGCCTTCTTGGATGTGCTAGTCTTTGGCATAGCATCAGCCATAAGCTTCTTCTTCTTTTTCTTGGGAGGGGCCTTCTCAACATGCTCTTCCTCCTCTTCAGCATCAGCACCAGCAGCTTCTTTTGGATCCTCATACATGGAGGTTTTTCTGCCAATAACATGAATAACACTCTTTCTTGCTTTCTTCTCTCCTGCATTCTTAGGCATAGCTTTATTGGGGGCCTCAACTGAAATAGTTGCTCTAGCAGTCTCATGAGTCTTGAAGGTTGAAGCAGGTGCATAGATCTTGCTAACAACTCTCCTGGAAGAAGTGGCTTCAGTAGCAGACTTCTTAGCAGCTTTCTCTTGCTTCTTAGCAAGAATCTCCTCAGGGAGAAAGTTTGAATCCTCTTCATCTGAGTTCAGCTTCTTTCTGGTCTTTGTAGCAGACTTGGGCAACCCATGGGAGCTGGGGGTGCCTGGATCTGAAAATGAGCTGGACTCTGGGCTTGTGCCTGAACTCGTGTCAACGCCCTGCTCTGGCATGTTCTGACTGTCCTCTGCATCTGACATACTGACCCTGTGAATGGAATATAGATGAGCAAAAGTAGGTGAGTCATCACAAAATTATCAATTGGTTTTTGAAATTTTGAACAAACGATTTTCAAAGTTTTGCATTCTGTCAGAAACAAATCGGTAAGGCCGAAGCAAAGTTTTCGGTGACACCGAGACTGTCTGTCTCTTTTAACAGAAACTTGGCACCCTTTTCAGTGAGACCGAAAAGGAGTGCTCGGTTTCACCGAGACAGTTCTTAGCAACACAGAAAAGAAAATCGATGGTACCAATTTTCTTGATTCGGTTCTACCGAGTTGCATCGGGCGGAAGTCAAAACCTAGAAAATCAATGGTTCGCTAGCCTATGGGATTTCTTGATGGATAGGAATACGTGCAATGAGTGGCATAAGTAGAAAAGTAGATCCAATGCGCAAGAATCAGAGGGGAGTGCAAAGGAGGTCGAATCTGTACCCTAACTTGGTGCGGATCTGCTACGGCGGCGATGATGGAGCAGATTTCGTCGATGGCGGCGATTCCCAGCGGCGGAAGAGCACAGGAAGACAAGGGTGACGGCAAGGGGTCTCAAGGCGGCAGCTTAGGGTTCTGAGGCGCGATGTTTGAAGATAGAATTTCAATGCGTCGGGGTCCATAGCATATATACCCTCCACTGTCGGTGATACCAATTTTATGTTTTCGGTGTCACCGAGTTCCACAACTGTCAGCTGACAGGGAAACTCGGTGTAACCGAGAATATGAAATCGGCAGTACCAAGATTGAAAGACAGATCAACCCTAGGCATTCGGTGAGACCGAGATTGTGATAGCCCAGGACCGACGCTTCAGAAGATTCCAGAAGATTCCCCTTTTATTTCCATTCTCGGCTGTGTTTCGTTTGGTTGTTGCATTCATCATCGCATCATTCGCATCATCTGCATAGCATCGTCACCTGTTTTCGAAAACTTGCATTCGTTCGTAGTTGTCAGTTCTCTCCGTTCTTGCCGTTGCCCGTTTCGAGACCAACCACACATGCACGCGCCCGTGACATCATTTAAATAAAACCGTTTTTATGTGCGCGCAAAAATATTATTGGATTGGGTCAAAACTTGGCGTGCGGTCTTGTTATGTTCTAGGTAGACCGCCTGTCGAATTTCATCGCGTTACGAGTTTGTTTGATACCCCGTCGGTCAGTCGTAGCAGTGAGATCATCGGTTTATCGGACGTTGTCGGTGTTTTAAAACTTCTTGTCACGGGTCGCAAACTTCCCTCTCTTCCCCTCTTAGCCCTTCTGCACAGCCGCGTAGCCGCGCTCCGCTTTCGGACCGTCGAATCGACATCCAGCGGTCCAAAAACGGACAGAGACCGTCATCCCTAGCCTCGAAACCTATAAATAGACCCCTCCCCTTCCTAATTAGGCAGCCAACCCTAATCCCCCTCGTTCCCCGTGCCAAACCCTAGATTCTCCCTCCTCCAGCCGTCAAGCCCACCCAAGCCCATCTGAGCCCGGGGAAGCCCATCTAGGCCCGTCCCCGAGCTCCTCCCATGGCTGCCCGAGCTCCCAAGCTCCTCCCGCAGCCTCCCCGTCGCCGTCGCCGCCGCCCTCGCCGGAGGAGCCCCGCACCGCCGGAGCCGCCTTGCCGGACCGCCGCCTCTCCTCCCTCTCCTCTCCTTCCCTTTCCTCCTTCTCCTCTCCTCCTCCCGCTCACCTGCTCCCTCTTCCTCTCGTAGGTAGCTCCATGGCCGCCCGAGAAGCTCAGCCGCCGGTCCTTCATCCGCTGTCGCCGCCCAGATCCGGCCGGGGGTCGCCGGATCCGGCCGCCCCCAGTCCGTTTTCGGCCTCCACCGGACCTCCTGCTCCAGCCCCGCCATGTCCCTGCAGCTCCCGTCGCCATGGTCCGCACGAGCTCGTGCGCGAGCGAGCGAGCCGCTCGCCCTGTTGACCGCAGCACCGGGTGGGCCTCGCCAGCGCCCCAGCTAGCCCAGTGCAGCCTCCCACCGAATTGGCCTTAGCCCAGGGTGAGCCTAGCTAGCCCCCCCTGCGTTTTGTTTCTATTATTTCCGTGTGTTGGCCCTATTGCATTTTTAACGTCTATATGAAATTATCTGTTTGTCGTATGAAAATATTTTATACATGTAAAATGGTTAGAAAAAATGTGTAGTTTAATAATATGCTAGTTGCATCCATGTTAAAAATAGTTAACATGCCATTTTGCATAATTGCCATTTAATCGCCTTATCATCATCGTTTAACCATGCATCGAAATTAATAAGATCACATATTAAAAATGTTCATCTCATCGACATCGCATTTTCATGCATGATAAAATTGTCGGCATCATGTTTGCATTTTATTTGCATTAATGAAGTGCTATAAGATGATTAGGCCTAATACTCGCATATTTAATTGAGATTAATTTTCCACATGAACATATGCATATTATATATGTTTTCGGGGTAGAAAAATCCATAGGAATTATTTGTGCATTTTGTTTTTCCATTTGAGCATTTTGTGTGCATGTCATTTATGCCATGATGCCTTTTGTCATTTTCGTGTGATTTAATCTGTGCATGATATGAATTAATTTTCAACATGAGAAATGTCCTTTGATATGTGTCCTAGCCCATGGAAATTTTGCTTGTCATAGAAATGCATGTTTAGGTGTTATTTTGTTGTTGTCAACTTGCTATAAAATTCTGCTGTTTTGAGATGCTAAAATATTTCTAAGTCTGTAATCTATTATATTTTGTTGTTGTCTTGCCATGCGATTTACTAGTGATCTAGAACCCTTTTGTGGGAGGTGTAATGGAGTTATTTGTAGTTGATGTTGTCCTTTAATATGCTGTTAAGTTTCATGCCATAATATGACCTGTAGCATATAGTTTTACTGCTGTCAATATGCCTTCGTGATAAAACTGCACTTTCAAAAACTGCTATTTTCACTAAGTCTGAAACTGTTTTCAAGTAGCCATCTTGTGAGCTTCCTACCATGTGATCCATGCATGTTTTGTATATGATATGTCAAGATGAAATGAAATGTGTGTTATATACTACTGCCCCATGCTTAGTTTGTGCATTTTAGAATATTGTAGCTTGTTGTTTTCATGTGTGCAAAATGCTATCTTGCTGATTTGGGCAGATTTGAACTAAAACTCGTTTTGTTGATTGTGGTTGAACCGTAGCTCCGTTTTGGACATGTTGCATATGAAACTTGCTTAGAATCTCATGTAGTTTCATAATAACTTGATTCACTCATGATTTGAAATGTTTTTGATTATATTTTCCATGCATTTGCATTCATGACATGTGCATCTCGTATTGCTCGTATCTTTTAGGCCGTAGCTCTGTTTGAGATGTTCTACATATGTAATTTGACTAGAATGACGTGCATAAGAACATGGTATGCTTTATTCTGTTGTTTAACAAATATAAAATATGACTAGTTCAGATCTGGACCAATTTCGAAATTAACATATGAGGTCATTTCGGAAGTGCTATAAGTTGTTTCCGGCCTCATTTAAGTTGCCTAGATAGATAGTTTACTTATGATTCACCTCTTTCCATGTTTAACAACATTTAATGTTGTCGTATACCTAACAAGAGTGAACTAAATAATTCAAACGTGAAGTTTCATCAGTATGCAACTCGTTGCATATTGAGCTTCACTTTAATGTGTAGAAGTTGATTGTTGTGATTTGTCATGCCTCACATATTTAAATCGGACATGCATCATATTTGTTTACGCGTCATTTCATGCATATGTTGTGGTGTATCTTGTGTTGATTGTTTGTTTCGAATTGCTTCTTCTCGATAGAGTTCCAAAAGCGTTCGGAGTGTGAGGATTCGTTCGACTACGTTGGCACATCTTCTTCATGGACTCGTTCTTCTTCCGAGCGGGATCTCAGGCAAGATGACTCATTTCCCTGGATACCATTACTATCATTGCTATGCTAGTTGTCTCGCTTTTATCGTTATGTCACGCTACCTACTACTTGTTTGTCAAGCCTCCCAACATTGACATGAAAAGCCTCTAACCCCTCCACATCCCAGCAAATCTTTGTTTGGCTATGTTATCGCTTTGCTCGGCCCTTCTTATAGCGTTTCTTGCTGTAGGTGCAATTGCTTCCATGTGTCAACATGGACATTCTTTTGTTATATCACAATATTGCTGCTATTTAATTTAATGCACATATATACTTGGTAAAGGTGGAAGGCTTGGCCTTATGCTCGGTGTTTTGTTCCACTCTTGCCGCCCCTAGTTACTTGTGAACCGGTGTTATGTTCCATAATTGAGCGCTCCTAACATGCTCGGGGTTGTTATGGGGACCCCCTTGATTTTCAGGTTGGAATAAAGCTTGTCTGGCAAGGCCCAACATTGGTACTATATTTGCCTAATAACTAATGAACTTGCATAGGGGCTTTCCGGACCCCGTGGATAATTAATCAACAACCCGGGCTAGTGCTCCTCATGAGTGTTGGTCCAAATGTAACATCCCAAAATTCCATTTTGGAATGTTATGAAATATAGCTATGCTTTCATCATCATCATTGTTTGAATACCTGTATTGCTGAAATGTTCTTTCTAAAATTCTGAAAGCCTTTTCTACTTTCCCTAAGTTGCTTTCACCTATTTGAAATCTTGGTAAAATGTTCAAAATAAGAGGGGAGTAACATGACACTCCACACCAGGTTAATCTTGGTGATATATTTGAACAATAATAACCAGGAGTTATTTTGTAAATATTTGCAAAAAGGATTTAAAAACAATTAGGCAATTTCTGAAAATATTATTTTTTCAGAGTGTTCAAATGACACAATAAAAATGTTCATTAAATAGAATTTATTATTCTGTTAATTCTGATATATAATACCCCTATATTTATAAACGGTTTGAATGCCTTAAAAGCTTTTGAATATCTCTGGAAAAATCATTAAAGGAAAAACGGTAACGGTTAGTATTAAACGGGCCGGCCCACGGCAGTTACTCGCGTATTGATTAAAAGCCGGTCGACCGACGCGCTTTCATTTCCCTCTCTCTCACTGCAACCGGGTCCCACCCCCGACCGACCGTTTACCCGAACGGTCATCTCCTTCCTCCCCGCACGCGCCGGACTTCGCCGGCAGTTACTCCCTCTTCCCCGGATCTCTCTCCCCTCTCCTCCCCCGCACCCCTCGAGCACCCTATAAGTACCGGCCAGCCCCGCCTTTCATTTCCCCCCGAGCTCCCTCTGTCCCTCGCCGAGGCGCTGCCCAATTGCTCGCCGGAGTAGCCACCCCACCGAAGCTCCCGTCGACCATAGCCGTCGATTCCGACCACCGTTCCACCCACACGTGCCACCAGTCGACTCCGGAGACCCGTCGCAGTCGCCCGGACCACTTCGCTGCATTCCCCGACCACCGGAGCACCTCGCCGTCGTCTTCGCCGCTTCCGGACTCGCCGGAGACCTCCGACGCCGGCCACCTTTCCCCCGTAAGCTCCCTCGACCCTCGGATCCAGAATCAACGCCTGAGATTAGACCGGAAATAAATCCGAACCGGTATCCTCTACCGACCGGACGCCCGCCCGAAAGCGCTCGCGCGCACACCCTAGCCACCAATCGGACAGCGCCACGTAGCTCCCCTGGCCGTTGCAAATCATTTTCCTTTCCTGTTTTTGTTTTAATTAACAGAATGTTTTCAAATTTTGTTTTGCTTATAACTTTTAACCTATTTAATATTTTGAGTTGATTCTTTTTGCAATAGCTCACATTTTTCATGTAGTTTCACCCTGTACTTTTAAATTTCAAATTTGAACTATAAAATTTGAATTTAATCAAATTTGCTCAAAATCTTCAAATCTGAATAAGTAGAGTTTGAAAATAGATTTTGATATGAATCTTTTTGCTACTGTTTGTTATTAGTTAGGGCTATAACCATATTTAGTTTGAAGATTTTTATGATGAATTTGATTAATGTTTTAACCAAAAACAGAATCTGCCTAGTATTATAATATAGTTTTATATACTTAGTTTTAACTAGTTTAAATTTAGATTTGGTTTCATTTGTTTAGTAGGTTCTGTTGATTTAAACATTTAGTGTTTTACTTGTTGTTAATAAAAATATAAATTGTTTAGTTATTTCTTTGTTAATATAGGAATCACAATTTCTTTTCAAATAGGTTTGTTTTGATTAAAACAGCTATTTAGTAATAGTTTTGCTTTCAAACAAAGTTTTATATAATTTAATTTTGTTTTCTAAAACAAGTTTATTTGTAAATTATTTTCTATTAAGAACATGTTTTGCTAATAAATAATAAGTTTAGTTTTTCATTTTTTTGTTAGTATAACTATAGTTGATTCATATAGTGCTTATCAAAACTTTTATAAACTTTACTAAACTTTTCCCAACAAACTTAAATTGATTTTATTCTGTTTGTTAATAAAATATTCTATTGTTTCCTTGCTGTCAACAATTGTTTTGTTACTTCAAAATAGTTTTATTATGTTAGTAGTGTTTTATCAATCACCTCCTAGTAAACAAAACTGTGTGTGTTTTCTTGCTAGTGATTTTTGTGCATTGTTGCCTTGATTGTTAATACTTCTTTGCTGAATGTTATGAGTTGTTATTTTGGTTGTATGCTT
The DNA here is from genome assembly GCA_022496015.1 of Hordeum marinum. Lineage (NCBI taxonomy): Eukaryota > Viridiplantae > Streptophyta > Magnoliopsida > Poales > Poaceae > Hordeum > Hordeum marinum. The sequence continues at coordinate 202,288,172 of CM039675.1, read as the reverse complement.
ATTTGAGTGCTTTGTTTGCTTTGTTAGATTATCCGGAGTGCGAAGCTTGTTACTTAGAGTCACTCACGTACGAAGATCATCAATCAGGCAAGTCACTTTGATCATGATTACCCATGTTTTATATGCATTAGTTCTACCATCTCCCCAAATTGCATGCAAGATAGGTTAGTTGGAAACTTGGTTACATTGTAGTAGTATCATGTGGTAGGTACCCCCCTCAAACTCTTTGACACATTGGCCCCGGGAAACGTTGTTTTACTTTTTGCTATGCTATTAGTAGACGGGGTTGGTTGTGTGATTCATGAGAGTTGAGAGAGTTAATAATTTCAAGACCTACATAATGATCAAGATTTAAGACTCCGAGTTTTCAACATACCTCTGGGTGGATGATGGTTGAACGTCACCCTGGAGAAACCAGTGGATTTGCCTAGGTGATGCTGGAGATGGCCAGTATTCACGCGGAAAGGTCCACCCAGGCACAAAGAGATGGATGGATGCTTTAAAACCCAAGGCTTACCTGCACAGCCACAAGTCATTATGGGCTCTGGCTTGGTTGGATATCGTGGTGACCCTGGACAGGCGGTGCTACGAGAGGTAGAAGAACGGTAGGAAAGGATGGGCACCGACAGAGTCGCAGGGAAACCCTTTGGAAGACCATGTTTTGGTCATCCGTTTCTCAAACACCCTGAAGTGCGAGAAATCAAACGGAGGCGACCAAATCTTGTGGGGAACGTGTGCAAAACTCTGCAGAGTACTAAAACCTAATCGATTAGCCGTGTCCACGGTCATGGACGACTTGAGCCAAAGGAACTGAAACTTCCGGAACTCTCAACACAATTAATAATGAGGATGTGGGTATTAATAATTTGGGAATGAGAATTGGTTGGTGGAACCATCTCATTAATCAACCAACTTAGTAATATTTTGCTTTTGTCCTCTCTTGATGTAGGAAAAAAATTGGCTTTACGCAAAAACTTACCACCCCACCTGCCATATAAGCATGTAGACTAGATGATTATCTTTTCACCCCTCTTTTGTGACTTTGCCGGCATATTCCATATGCTGACCTACATGGCTGCAACGTATCATGTTGCAGAGTACTTTTCCGACAAGGAGTGAGGACACGTTCTATGCTCAGTGAGATGCCCTTGGAGTCAGATGGACTCATCTACCTTCGACGCTTCCGCAAGATTTAGATATTCTCATGAGTTGGATTTTAGCCACTTTATTGTAATTTTATTGTAATAAAGGACTCGAAATGAGATTTCGATTAATATATTTGTTGTGTGATTTCCCTTTGATATATACATTGATGTACCGTGTGTGTACCAGCATGATCTTGGGATGGTACGGAAACACCGGAGACTTGACCTTTCAGGTCAGGTCGCTACACCAAACTAGAGCACCATGCGGGGCCAACCAGGGGCAACTCGGGAGATTTCTATCAGGCCACCGTACGCTTCGCTTATCCGCCGTGTCCTGAGAACGAGATATGCGGCTCCTATCGGGATCGTCGACACGTCGGGAGGCCTTGCAAGATTTGTTTTACCTTTCTCGAACGTCTTGAGTGAGGAACTCTGATTTTCTTCGGGCTATCTCGAGGTGTCAGATTCCTTTGGAATTGCCTAGGATGATCACGAGATCCGTGGTTGAGGTTATTCCCGCTACGTGTGGTTAATTTATGATGAATGAGTTGGAGCACCCCTGCAGGGTTAAATCTTTTCGAGAAGCCGTGCCCGCGGTTATGTGGCAAACTTGGATACTTTGTTTAACACCCGGTCATAGCAAACTTGAAGTAAACTCTAATAAAATACACTAACTATGTGCGTAACCATGATTGTCTCTTCTCGTGAGTCTTTATCCGAAAGAGAACACGGTGGGGTTATGATTGACGTAAGTAGGTGTTCAGGATCAGTTAGTGATCATTACTAGTTCATGTCCGTTATGCGTAGACCACCATACTTTACTTTCTGTACTCGTAAGTTAGCCACTCAAATAAATGCTTAATCGCTTGCTGCAGCCTCACCACTTAACTATACCTCACCTATTAAGCTTTAATAGTCCTGATACCCTTGGAAATGAGATTGCTGAGTCCCTATGGCTCACAGATTACTACAACAACAGTTGCAGGTTCAGGTAATGTGATGATTTGACGTGAGCGCGTTGCTTGATTTGATTTGGAGTTCTTCTTCTTCATCATCATCATCAATCTTGGATGGGTTTCAGGCGGCAGGCTGGGATAGCAAGGGTGGATGTCATTTTATCGTTTGATTTCGTCCGTAGTCGGACCCTGCTCTTCTGTATGATGATTGAGTATGTTGTTGTATTGATGTGACTCTGATGTAGCTTGTGGCGAGTGTAAGCCAATTCCATATACTCATCTCTTCCGTACATGTACTTGTAATGATATCCATTCTTGCAACACGACGAGATGCGCTTCTATCCCTGTCGAGGCCCTCGTGCCGAAATAAGGATAGGACCGCATCTTGGGCGTGATAGAGATTGTGGGGTTGGTTCCACTGAGATGCACTTGGGAGGTTTTAATGGTCAGTCCTTGTCGATATGGAACTCCGAGTGCTCCACACACAAAGGGATCGCAAAGCACTTGTTCAAATTTTGTGATGCAACATGAATGGAATATGAGGTGAGAAAGCATAGATAGCTAAAGAGTGGTCCTAGGCATTCTTGTCCATCCAATTGGCAAAAGAGAAAATCAATAACCAAATAGCAACAATTGGATGTCCTCGAATGAGAAAATAAATGCAGACCAACATGCTCTCACAATAAGATGTCAAAAGAAATCATGACAAACATGCACAAACACACTAGCATCTAACAAGCACTTGGGCGATGATGAAGTCATCTATATGTGAGTATTTGACTTAGGAGCCAAGTAAGAGTACTTGATCATAGGTCATACTCATCGTTTAAGCACAAGTGGGGTTACCACTTTTACATAAAGTATTTAATGTTGTCACATGCTAAGAGATGCTTTGACTCAAGTCTTAGAGTAAAGCTCCACCTTGATGTGACATCCCCCCATAAGAGGGATAAACTAACCTTGGGTTTTGTCGATGAAGACTTCATGTTGGTAAGGTAGTTGTGGATGCGCAATGTTGATGAAGATCACCAAGAGCTGGGAGCATCCTTGCTGTTTCCTTACTCCTCTCACCTACATGGGTTAGTCCCAACACACAAGAGACAAATACAAGGATATCTATGGACATGGAGTGCAAAGCATATGTTATGATGTCCATTGATTAGTTTATTACCTTGTCCCTTGCTTACCTTTGAGGGAATGTGTGACTCCTTGAACTATTGCATTGAGTTGATGTTGAGTGCAAAAAGTCCTTGCCAATAATGAATGTGAGTGAATTTCATTGGCGGAGTCACCACTCAAAAACTTACTAGTTTTTCTTCTTGGGGACCCACATCAAGTTGATTGGGATCCTTGGTGTTGAAGTAGCCTGTGTAGTAGTTGAGCTTGAAGTAGCCTTGGGAACCCACTCCACCAAAGTTAGGGGTTCATCTTCATATGAGTCAATGTCCTCTTGAAGCTTGTTCTTGCCCTTGAGCTTGTGGTCTTGTGGTGGAAGGTCATCTTGAGTGTTTGTCCCCTTGGGAAGAGTATTTTCATACTTCTCCTTTCGAGGAACAAACTTGGGCT